>CANTUQ010000149.1:3289957-4597414 GCA_947683425.1 Excoecaria cochinchinensis
AAAAGTACGATTTTGCAGTAAAAAATCTCCTGGAATTATATATCACGAAGCAATCCTTGTAGAATTGAAGGGACAGAAATCACGCGACATTCATCTTCGAAGGTAATATTCTGAGGGTAAACATTCCAGATCATCCTTTCTTGCATTTAATCCTCTCATATTGATTTTATACATAAGATTCCATTTCACTCAAAATAAAATAGTTTTTCATTTGATTTTCTTTATTTTTCCAGGTCTGGGACGATCGACAGGCAGAGCCTCCATCGACGGCCATCACTCAGCCGAGCAATAGGCCGTTAAGGATTTTCACCTCCACCCGTTGGTCAGCCCAAAGACTCCCGTTGTTCGCGTGATATGGGCCGTCCTTGGGCCTTCCTGCTCCATTTTCTTCATTTTCCTTCTTTAGTCACTTATTCTTTTCTTTCCTATTTTTTTTTCATGATAATTTGTCACATATCCTTTTCCTTTATTTACTTTTCATATTTATTTTATTTTAATTGTCACACTAACATGACTTTTGTTTTAGTAAGTTTTATTGTCTTTTTATTAGCCTTGGGGTTATTAAAAATTGAGGACACTGCGATAATCTGAGAACTTTATTCGGGTCCATTCTCTTACCCTACTCCTTTTTATTTCAATTTCCATTTAATGTAAATATTATTTTACTCCGCTAACATGAAAAATGGCCAAATATTTGTATTAATTAAGTTGGAACTTTTACTAATAAAATGGGATCAATGTCCTAATTTTTATCAAATAAAATTGACGCTTCAAAATTGTTTTTGTAAGTATGCATGAGAGGACCAATGTCCTCATCCTTAACAAATATCTCGCTTGATGTATGATTCACATGCTATTTATAATGAGGGTTGTATTATGCCCCTAGTTTTATTGTAATTTATTGGATTTTCGTTTATTCTGTTTTAATATTTTTTTTACCGCTTTCATTTATAGCTTTTACTACATGGATGATCTACGCTTTAATTAATGCATAAAATTGTATGAGGAAAGGAATGAAATCTTAAATTCAAAACTCAATTATAACTTAATCAATGTTTGAATAAATGGGAAGTCCAGAACCTTCTCTCGTCCTAGGCTCAACGAGTTTAGAGGACCATCTTAATGTCCTATTGGGGTTGGATCTCCAAAATATCTCTTGTTGCCCAAAATAGGCTCAATTTGCATCGTCTTAGGCTCCACGAGATTAAATGATCCTTCCAGTGTTCTATTGGAAGGAGGTGTTCAAAATATCTCTAGCTTGCCCAAAAGAGACGTATATGCATCGTCTTAGGCTTCATGAGTTTAGATGATCCTTCCAGTGTTCTATTGGAAGGAGGTATCCAAAATATCTCTGATTGCACAAAATAGACACACATGCGTTGTCCTAGGCTCAGTGAGGCTAGATGACCTTTTCTAATGTTTTATTAGGTGGCGAGTCCAAAACACCTCCTTATTACCCAAAATAGATGCCCTTGTAATTCCTTACATGTTCTATGAACCTCTCTCAAAACCCTAAAAGCGGGTTTTCGGGGCCTCTCGGGATTCGGTGCGCGTCACAGTGGCAACTCCACTAGGGACTTAAATGAGACTTCGTTTCGAATGTACCTTGATTAAAATATATAATTGAGTTTTAATTTAAAAATTTTATCCCTTTTTGAAATTGCATTACATATCACTAGAGCCTTAAATCTATATGCTAGTTTGCACCCTCTATCAACCCTGGTGCATTCCCGAAGCACGACCTTATGTTCACTCAATGTAGGGAAGTGTCAAGGATAATCACCAGCCCAAGCCTCATACCGTTTGGTATATAAAATGGAGACCCGACCGGTCATTACGCTCATGATGAGCTAGACCTGTTGGTAGGGACCATGCTTAGGTAGACCTAAAGTATCATCACCCTAGCCAAAGCTTATGTAATGGAAATAGATACTTCCCCTAGGTGGTATAAACCATAATACCTTGCTTGATGTATGCGTCATTATGTATTGGACAAACCCAAATAGATTGGTTGGTCACCTAATCAAAGGCTTTCATGCCCCGATAAGCCCATGTCGATTTATTCGGACTGCCTAAAAACACAATGATCAAAACCCATACATATGCATATTAGTGAAGAGAGGTGATGCTATCAGTTTTCCACTATGCACCATACGCATCCATTGGGTTCCCTGTTAACCCATGGACCAAGCCCACCTAGGAAAGAGACTATGACCTCATGTACTGGAGTGATAAGGTTGGAGGGATCTATGTGCTTGCATGTGATTGTGGATGCTGCATAGCATGATCACGCATCTTATGGCATTCATGCATCATCCTAACCCGATGCATTTTGCAGCCATCATAGATCTACCCAGGTGGTCAAGAGGTCCCCAAGGACGGCTACGCAGAAACTCGTTCTTTGAACTACCAGAAAGGGTAGAATATTCAGACTAATTTTTTGTAAGCAGTCACGCTACCTCCTCCCAGTTTTCTATACACAGTGAAATGGCTAACTCATCAAGAGGGACAAATGCCACCAGGGCCATGATAGCCAAGGAAGTGGGAGTATGGTTCAAAGAATTTGAGAATAGAATGTTGGCCATGATGGCAATGATGGCCCAGCCGACCGCACCACAGAACCCAGCTCCTCCTCCTATGAGACAAAATGAGCAGGAGGAGGTTAAGGAGGACCCACCAGAAGAGGTTTGCCCACCACAAGTGGACTTAAGGACCAACATATTGGCAGGACAGAGAAGGGGGCCTGCCCGTAGGATGGATGAGCTTTGGGAAGAGGATGAATATGAGAAACCAACATCAGTAAGAGGAAAGGCGCCTCAGACCGAAGAGGCCATCTGGAAGAAGATGGAGGAGAAATTCGAGGCAATGTCGAGAATGTTGACCAGAGGATGAGGGATGAACCCTGAAGATAAAGAATTAGAGGTAGTGGATCTGATCGCTATGAACTTCAAAATGTCGAACGTCCCAAAGTTTGATGGCTCTTCTAATCCTACCGCCCACATAAAGCAGTACTCATTGGTAATCAAGGGTACTACTTTGACGAAGAGGCAGAAGATAGAATACTTCTGTTCGAGCTTAACCGGCCTGGTAGTGGATTGGTACCATGGTTTAGATCGGAGGACTAAGGAGGATTGGGATCTGCTGACGGAAGAGTTCCTCCGGTACTATGACTGCAGCATGAGGATTGAGGTGACGCTGAAGGATTTGGAGTTGCTGCAAAAGAAATTCGGTGAATCCTTTGAAGAGTATCTGACACGATGGAGAAACCGGGTGATGGAGACAAAGAGAAAGCCAGATACTCGGGATCATATCCGGCTTTTCATTAAAAATGCTGGCCCGTATCTGAAGGATGGGCTGAAAATGAAGGGTCTGAAGGACTTGGAATCACTGAAGGATATTGGCATTGAGGCTGAGGGAGAGTACCTCGAAAGAAGAGTGACCAATGAGGGTTATGCCAAGAAGGGCGGTAGCAGTTAGGATGCAAGTAGGCAAGTAAGCTCCAGCAATGGCGCAAGAAAAACGACTGAGGTTTCAGCCACAAATACATCTCCAAGGCATTTCTCTAATCTGGGGAGGTCTTTCTCATGGGTGCTTAGGAGGTTGATGAAGGAGGGGAACCTACAGCCGACCGGCTAGGACCCAGGGTTTGCCAGGACACAAGGATGAGGAGTACTATGCATACCACTAACATACCGGGAACATGACTGATGAGTGTAAGGCACTAAGGCATGCAATTCAGGATCTCATCGATTCAAGGCAGATCACAGTTTCGAAAAAGAGAGGGAGCCTGAAGAAACCCAGGTATAATAATATGCCCCCGCCAATGCTCATGATCGGGTCCAGTTTGCCCGAGTGGTTTGTGCTGAAAGACTTGTACGGCATCGATGCCAATGCTGCTATCATGCGCCTCCATGAGGTAAGTGAAGAAGGGTTTCCCGTGGTAGCAATAGATTGTTGGTCCACTGATGAAAGTGGAGAAGAAAATCATGATTCTAAAGTTGAAGGATTTCCCGACCCATCGGGTTTAGAGGAGGAAGAGGAGAAGAAAGAGAAAAAGAAGGTCGGAGCGATGACCCGGAGTGGAAGGGTAGCTCCGGAATCTGATAGGCCACAAGACCCCGCAGTAGGTCAAAAGGAAAAGGAGCTGGAGGAGGATCCGAAAATGAGGTAGCTGAAAAAGACGCTGGCTCAAAATTCAATATGGCTTTTATTGAGGCAATCTCCATCTCATAGGCAGAAGTTAGTGGAGGCTTTATGCGAGACTACAGTTGCAACACCCAAATACCCCTTAGGAGGAATATCGGGATGCCACACAAATACAAAACATATGCTTTCAAGCCAAAACTAAAGCGGAAGCTTACAAAATAGAACATAAGCGGAAGTATCCAGGAACAACATATATACTTGCATTCAGAACTTATAAAGTATACATATACAAAATCATTACATTTTCAAAAATCAGAAATACATGCCTTCCAAACGTTTACAAAACACTATACAAGATTCCTATACAAAAAGGTAACTATAACTATTACAAAAGAAATACTCAAAAATAACTCCTAGTGGCCAGCAGATGGGGACCCTCGCTCAGAACAGAACCTGTAAACCTACACGGAATAAAACATCCGTGCTAAGCGATAACGCTTAGTGGGGATGAACAGAAATAAAGGACTTCCAAGGAAGTCACAACAAATACAATATACAAGCATATAAATCAAAGAAACTATCTATAATTCAGAAGCTTATCATATACTTAGCATAAACATGCCAGGAAAATACTCATAATCAGATAGATTCGAAAGCAATATAATAATTGCTAGCATATAGAAATAATAGAATGTATAACTAATACAAACTCACATATTTCACACAAGTATACAATAAAAAAAATAGCCTGAGATCATGATGATGGTGGATACGGGGTAATAGAATACTGGCAAGCAGTATCAGAAGACCGAAGTCTAAATTTTTAGAAGACCGGAGTCTAAAAGCTATAATACAGAAGACCAAAGTCTAAAACTTTAAACCCATACGTTTCGACACGAGCAGCTGCAAAACTCTAGCCCTTAATAAGCATGCTTATTTATCCACTACCTTGACCGATAAGGTTGACACACTAAGCCACACATAAACCAACCATTCAAAACATCGGATCACATTCATGTCTCACTAACTCGAGTACAACTAGAAAAATCATCAGGTGTACAATCTTATTAATATCATGCATATAAATTACCTTGAACGTGTACAAACATATACCAAAGCAATGACCATCACCAAAGATACTTCAAAGAACTAGGTAAACAGAGCCGCACACTGTCGCGCTCGCGACAGAATGCACATCTCGCAACTATCACGCTCGCGACTGCGTCACTCTCACGATAGAATTCCAATATGGCTTCTATCGCGCTCGCGACACATGTCGCGCTCACGACAGAACAGAAATAAGAATACATACTTCACAACACACAAACTTGCACACACAACTACCTTCCATTCAACCATACACATCTGCTCATAACCTTAAACATGCATTATACTATATACATTTCAAGACTTTAAATCACTACTTAACATATTCATATATCAATTTACAACCATAAACTTGCATATCCCAAAATCATAAACACATGGTATTCAAATCCATTCAAGCATACTTACAACAACATGCATCTATAATAGTTCTAAGATAAATAAAAAACAACCTATTAACACATACAATTCCAAAATTTCATATTATATCACAACATGCATCAAATGACTCATAATTACAACACATGCACAAGCTCAAGAGCCACGATCCTGACCTCTTAAAATGCAGCCGAAAACCCTCAAATTCAGACCTTGTCCTTGCCCTTCTCAATCCTTCTTTCTGGAACTTCACAAACAGCCAAGAATACCAACACAAAATCTCTTAGTCCATTACACAATCAGCTCAAACCAAAACATAAATGAAGTAGAAGAAGGCTTAACACAAAGCTAAATCACACTTACCTTCTTAATGCATTAATAACCTCTTCAAACCATCCAATGCAGAAAATAGCCAAAAGAAAACAAAATCAAATGAGAAAGGGAAAGCAAAATTGAGAAAGAGAGAGGAAAAGAGACAAAATGCATGCAATCCCACTTGAGTACAGATTTTCCCACTAAAATAACTTATATTGCATGCAAAAGTCCATTTGGCACTTTCTCCACAAGCCACATGTCTAACTTATGACATGTGTCTCACAAACCCTTCCTAACTCCTTGCATGTCGCCACTTTTCCAAAACCCAAATAAAAAATCTACTAAAATCCCGCTTAAGCTAGATTTCAGCAAGAGTGTTCTGTCGTGCTCGCGACAGAACTTTAACTCGCCCACGGCATAAAATGTTGACTCAACTAACTTACATACAAATCCTCCATTAACTCCCAATACTCATTCCAATGTGTCCTCTCTTACTATTACTGTAACACCCCCTACCCATACGTAGGCTAACCCATCTGCATTGGAATGGGAAGCCGTACGAGCAGGGGTGTCACACCAACAGATCGATACAAAAACATACATTCATCCACAATAACATATATAAATACAGCGGAAATTAAAACTTTTGAGAAACAACAACTGATGATACATTAATATAACAAAATCATTGCAATAATATTCTGACCAATTGCCCAAGCAAAGGAATTACACATCAAAAATAAACAATGCGGAGGCTTACAAAATTACTGATACAATGAGAGTTCTATACAAAAAGAAGCATCATAACTATTACAAAAATGGCCCTAACACTAATCCCTTCTATGTTGGCTTGACTGGCGGCGACTCTCCCAAAACACAGCACCTTCCGCAACTGCACAGATAAAACAACGTGTTAAGCGATAACGCTTAGTGGGGAACACACACACAAAGGAGTGGACGGCCATTCACAATGGTCGCCAAAGCAAATCACATACAATATGACATATGCGGGTAATCATGCATAATATAACCCACTTAGATCACATATGGATATACAAGATATATCGGGTCACATTCATAACTTTCAAAAGCTCATGGCCACGTTCAGATAACAGTTGATTCATATACCCATCATTATGCTCATTTGATTATCATATTCTTATAGCATGCCAAAGCGAATCAAAACAAATACCTGCTGACTCATAATAGTGGATAACGAGTATACAGACAGTACCTTACGTGTATGAATCGAATACAGACAGTACCTTACAGGTACGAATCGAAAAACCATTTATTTTATCACATTCAAAATAATTTTTCGGAGGGACCTTAAACAAGATCCAAAATTCATAAGGGTTCGCGAGGAACCAGACAGGGACCTGATCGGGGTCCAAACAGAACTGAGGCTGTAGCTAAAAGACTCTATTAGGCATGCCTAACTATCCACTAGACTGACTCTTGCAGGTCATGTAATACAATTCAGGTTCCAAATCATAGCATATCATTTATCATGAAGGATCCATAATATTGCACATATAAATAAGCATTTTATATAGCATACAGAGGTAAAAATTCATGAAAAAACCATTTAAAATTCATTTAAGAAGAGAAGGCAAAATAAAAAGAAGTAGGGCATAAAGAGGTCAATGTCGCGCTCGCGACGGAGGCAAACTTGCCCCAGGTCGCGACAACGGCAATCTTTGCGAAAGACGCTGTAGACACCAGGTCTTGAGGTAGTCCAGGTCAGAGTTACCCGATGAAGAGATCCATGTTGGTTTCTGGATAAATGGATGGAATTCGGAGGTTTTCGTCTTTCGGTTTCATAAGGATTAAAATCTTTTTTGCTATAGCGTGAGGTTTTAAAAGAATTTGGGAAATTTTGCTTGAAATTGGAAGTTTTGCTCCACAGACGGGATGACCGTCTGAAGTAGGGATGCCCATCTCTACTTGTGGTGATCCCCATCTCTATGCATAGTAGGGACGGCCCGTCTGTAGCTAGGGACGGATACGTGTCTGAGTAGGGACCCCCGTCCCTAGTCCCGCATTACGGCCCGTCTGTATCCAGATTTCCACGCGTGCCCTTAGTAGGAACGCCCGCGGTAGTTGCAGGGATGCCCGTCGGTAGTGGATCTGATCAGAATCTTTGAAATGGGGATAGATGTTGGTTAAAAATTGAATTTTAAAACTCCTTTTAGAATTCAAACTTTTAACTGATGCTTATCTTATTTTATCTCCAAAAATTCTATAAATTGGGAAGAAGAATTCATTTTTAGGGGTTAGAAAATTGGAAAATTTTTGGTGGAGAAGATTAACCACTTTTGAGAGATTGGAATTTTTTAGAAAAGGTTTTTTTTGTGAGCAATCTACCAAAAAATCTATAAAATCCTTGTTTATTTTTAGGATTTTGTTTGATAAAAATTCTTCTAATTATTTGATTTACTCAAATTCTTCTTGTGAATTAAGCCAATTTGAGGTAACGATATTCATTCGTTTCCATCAATACAACTAATTCAAACAGTCGATCGCTATTAAATTTTTAAGAAGGAGAAATACAAATTTTCTTACTTTGATCTAATTTATTTGATCCTTATGGAGCGTGCGGGGACTTAAACCATTCGATATCCACCCGAAAAGTTAAAATCCGAGGGTAAACATTCTGGATTAATACTTGTGTGATTTAATTAACTTATATTAATTGTTTTCATTTTTTTTTACCTTTTTTTTTATCTTTTAACTCATTTCTTTTAAAAGTTTCCTATTATTTTTCTTTTCTTTACTTTATTCACTAATTTCGACACTGACATGTTTATTCCTATGAGTTATTTTCTGATAATTTGGATTTGGAGTTGTAAACGATGATGGTTGAGCCAATCGGAGGATTTCCATACGGGTTCTTTCTTCACTCTTGCCTTTTATTCATGTTATTATTAAGATTATTTCAATGTCGTTAAAGTGAAAAGGGCCAAATATTTTATAGTAATTAATTTGGAATTTTTCCTAAATAAAAATGGGACCAATGTCTCAATTTTCTCTATCCAAAATAAAACCATCACATTCAAAAGTGTTTTATAATAAATATGCATGCGAGGACCAATATCCTCATCATTAATGAATACCCCGATTCATGCATGATTTGTATTTTATTTACAATGGGGGTTGTATTCCGCCCCTAGTTTTATTGTAATTTATTTTGAGAATGTTTATTTTAATAATGCTTTACTTATTGCTTTTGACGTGAATGATTGCGCCGTAATTAAATGCATCGTGTGGAAAGTTGATGAAATAATAAATTCAAAACTTAATCATAATATTGATCATGGTATAAATAAATGAGAAGTCCCGAACTCACTCTGGTCTTTGGGGATTAATGAGGCGAGAGGTCTAGGACTTCCAAGACACCTCTTGAGTCTCACCAAAAGACTTAAATTTACAATCCTAGGCTCCAGGGGGTAGAGGATGAGGCCTCCAAGATCTCTCTGGCTAGCCCAAGATAGATATGTATGCGCCGTCTTAGGCTCACTGAGGCTAGATGACCCTTCCCAATGTTCTATTGGGTGGCGACTCCAAGAAACCTCATTGTTGCCCAAAATAATCGCCCTTGTAAATACCTTACAATTTTTATGAACCTCTCCTGATCGCCCTAAAGCGGGCTTTCGGGAGGCCATGGGGTTCGACACGCGTCACAGCGGCGACTCCGCTGGGGACATACTCGAGACTTCGATTCGAAAGTACCTTGATTAAAAATTATAATTGAGTTTGAGCTTAAAAATTTCACCTTCTTTCAAAACTGCATTGCATCTCATTAGAGCCTTAGATCTACGCTAGTTTGGTCCCTCTTTTAGCCCCGGTGCGTTCCCGAAGCACGACTTTACGTTCACTCAATGTAAGGAAGTGTTAAGGATAATCACCAGCCCAAGCCTCGTACCATCATGGTATATTAAATGGTGACCCAATCGGTCGTTACGCTCGTGATGAGCTAGACCCGTTGGCAGGGACCATGCTTGGGGAGCCCTAAAGCAACACCACCTTTGACCAAATCTCATGTAATGGCAATAGATACTTCCCCTAGGTGGTATGAACCATAATATCTTGCTTGTTATATGGATCATTTTGTATTGGACAAACCTAAATAATCTAATTGGTCACCTAATCAAAGGCTTTCATGCCCCGATAGGCCCATGTCAACTTATTCGGGTTGCCTAAATACATGATGGTCAAAACCCATGTGTATGAACATTAGCTAAGAGAGGTTATGCTGGCAGTTTTCCACCATGTACCATGCGCATCCATTGGGTTCCCTGTTAACCCATGGATTAATCCCACCTAGGAAAGAGACTATGGCCTCGTGTGCAGGAGTAACAAGGTTGGAAGGACCTATGTGCTTGCATGTGGTTTGTAAATGTTGCATAGCATGATCATGCATCTTAGCACATTCATGCATCATCCTGACCCTTTGTGTTTTTCGGCCATCATAGATTCGCCTAGGTGGATAAGAGGGTCTCGGGGGCGACTACGCAGAAATCCATTCTTCGAATTACCAGAAAGGGTAGAGTATTCGGACACTTCTTCTGAAACCAGCTACGCTACTTCAGCTCAGTTTTCTCTATCCGAAGCAATGGCAAACTCCCCAAGAGGGGCAGATGCCACTAGGGCAATGATAGCAGAGGAAGTGGACCGAAGGCTTCAAGAGTTTGAGAACCGTATGATGGCGATGATGGCCACATTGGGTCAGCAAGCGGCCCCGTAGAGCCCACAACCTCCTCCTATGAGAAATAATGAAAGGGGAGAGGTTAGAGAAGACCCCCTAGTGCCACCTATAAACTTAAGAGCCACTACTTCAGGGGCACAACGGGGAAGACCAGTCCCAAGGCTAGATGATGATTGGGAAGATGAAGAATATGAGGAACGTATGTCTGAGAAAGGGAAAGCCCCTCAAACTGAAGAAGCCATCTGGAAGAAGATGGAAGAGAAATTTGAAGCAATGACAAGAATGCTAACAAAGGGTCGAGGAATGAACCCGGAAGACAAGGAGTTAGAAGGGGAGGATTTAGTCCCAATAAACTTTAAAATGCCGGATGTTCCGAAGTTTGATGGCACTTCCGACCCCATGGCACACATAAAGAAGTACTCGCTGGTAATGAAGGGCACCACTTTGACAAAAAAGCAGAAGATTGAGTGCTTTTGTTTGAGTTTGACTGGCCCAGCAGTGGATTGGTACCATGGGCTCGATCGCCGAACCAAGGAGGATTGGGATTTATTGACGGAGGAGTTTTTGAGGTAGTATGACTGCAGTACAAGGATGGAAGTAACCCTAAAGGACCTGGAGCTATTACAGCAAAAGGGAGGCGAGTCCTTCCATGAGTATTTAACCCGGTGGAGGAATCGAGTGATGGAAATGAAGAGGAAATCGGACACTCAGGATCAAATACGGCTATTCATTAAAAATGCGAGCCCGTATTTGAGAGAAGGATTAAGAATGAAAGGACTGAAAGACTGCGAGTCTCTGAAGGACATCGCCATTGAGGCCGAGGGAGAGTACCTTGTTAAGAGAGCAGCTAATGAGAACTATCCCAAAAGGGGTAGCAGTAGCCAGGGGGCAAGTAGACCAACAGGTTTCGCTAGTAGCACACGGAAGACTGCTGAGGTATCAGCTGCTAATGCTACCCCAAGGCATTTCTTCCAATCTTGGAAGGTCTTTATTATGGGTCCTGAGAAGACTGATGAAAGAGGGTAAGTTACAGCCTATGCCACCTAAGCCTGCTAGAACTCAAGGCACGCCAGGACATAAGGTTGATGAGTATTGTGCCTATCATCAGCACATTGGGCACATAACTGATAACTGCAAGACATTGAGGCACACAATCCAAGATCTAATTGATTCAAAATAGATCACCGACCCAGCAAAGAGAGGAGGTCAAAAGAAGGCTGGGTACAACAGTATGCCCCCGCCAGTGAATATGATCGGGTCCAGTTTACCTGAAAAGTTTATGCTAAGGGAATTGTATGGCAATGATGTCCACACTGCTATCATGAGCCTCCATGAGGGGAGTGAAGAAGGGCCTCTCACTGGAGTGATCAATTACTGGTCCACTGATGATAGTGGAACTGAAAATGATGATTCTGAAGTATTTTTCGACCTGTGGAACTCGGAGGAGGAAGGAGAAGAAGCAAAGAAGAAAGAAGTAGGAGCTGTGACCCGGAGCAGAAGGGTAGCTCCAGAAGTCGAGAAGCCCCAGGAGTCGGTTGGGGGCATAAAGGGAAAAGAGCCAGAAAAAGATCCTATTGTTAAGCAACTAAAAAAGACGCCGGCTCAGATTTCCATATGGGATCTTTTGAGACAGTCACCATCGCATAGGCAGAAGGTGGTAGAGGCTTTATGCGAGGCGACTGTGGCAACAACTATCTCGCCTATGGAACTTCTGGATGTAGTAAAAGGAGGATCAGGAGAAAATGTTATTTTTACCAGTGCTGATTTGCCGGCGGAAGGCCGCAACCATAATCGCCCTCTGTACATAAGAGCACAGATTAACCAAAAGCACATGGCTTGCATAATGATAGATGATGGCTCTTCAATAAATGTGTGCTCACAGGTGGCAATGGCGGCTTTTGGGGTAACAGAGGATATGTTAACCAAATCTGATCTCACCATCACAGCCTATGACAACTCACGTAGACATGCTTCGGGGACATTCACGGCAGTAGTGAAGACGAGGCCCGTAGAGTCAGAAGTGGAGTTTGTGGTACTACCTATACCTGCCAATTTCTCAGCTCTTCTAGGTAGACCATGGTTTCATAAGTTGGGTGGAGTCCCCTCTACACTTCACCAGATGGTAAAGATACCTCATGAGGGCCAGATTATGACTATAAGAGCTACACGAGAGAATAAGGTTTCAGTACTGGAGATTGCTAGGCAGCCGTTTAGTGGGTTTCATGTTGCCATGATAGGCGAGGAAGAGCAGAAGGAAGAAAGCCCCCAGGTACTAAATATGATGAAAAAGATGTCGTTCCTTCCTGGCGCAGGACTGGGCAAGAATTCTCAGAGGATGCCAATAGCTGTTACCACCAAGTGCCAAAAGGACAGAAGGGGTCTAGGATACACAGGTGTTGTAGAAGGGGGTGAGAAGTCGAAAATGGATATTCCTCATATCCGGAAGACTTTTGTGCCAGCGACCGCAGCATGTGCCTATACAGGGGAAGATGAACCGCAGTGGCTGGAAGGAAGGTTTGTGCCAGGGTTCGAGGTCTTCAATGATGTCTATGACTGGGACATTGTATCGATCAAGCCAATAGAGGGCTTTTGGAATGAAGAAATCATGACCAGTAGGACAATTTGGGACCGTGAGATGCCTGAAGAAGTAATGACTGAGAAGATGGTAGCCACCCAGCTGAAGGGGAAAGCAAAGGTAGAGGAAGCCATGCAGGAGTTGATTGGGGAGCCTCCGAAGAGCCGAAGTGATACAGGACCATCGACCGTGGCAGATACGCCAGCAAAGGAGGAAGAGGAGAATAGTTTAGATTTTCTTTTTCCTCCAGAACTTTTCAATGATGTTAATGGCAATTTCAATCTTATTAATAAATTGAATGATTTTGCTTACTTGTGTGATGTTTTCGATGATTTCACTATGCATGATCATGATCATCCATCCATTTTTGATATTGATTCAACTGATGCTACTCCATTTAATCTTGGAACCATAGAGAATCCAAAAGAAATTCTGATAGCATCAAATATAACTCCAGAAGAGGGAGAAAAATTTGAGAGAATCTTAAAAAAATATGAAAAGGTCTTTGCCTGGACCTACGAAGATATGCTAGGAATTGATCGGGATGTCGCAAAGCACGCTATTCCTACATATCCAGACCATAAACCCGTTAAACAGAAACTAAGAAGGCTTAGGCCAGAATGGGCGGATAAAGTGAAGGAGGAGATTCACCAGCAAATCAAAGCCAAATTTTTGGTTGAGGTGCAATATCCAACTTGGCTGGCCAATGTTGTCCTCATAGCCAAAAAGAATGGCAAGGTAAGGGTGTGCGTAGATTATCGGGACTTAAATAAGGTCTGTCAAAAAGATGATTTTCCATTGCCCCATATAAATGTGCTGATAGACAGCGTCGCTGCTTACAAGATGTATAGCTTTGGAGATGGTTATGCGGGCTACAATCAAATTCTCAATAAAATAATTGTTCGAATTAAGATGGCGTTCATCACGGAATGGGGGACCTAGGCTTATCGAGTAATGCCTTTTCGCTTGAAAAATGCAGGAGCCACTTATCAGAGGATGGCGACAAAAATCTTGAATGACTTGATCCATAAAGAAGTGGAGGTATACGTGGACGGCATAATGATCAAGTCAGCCACTAGAGAAGGCCATTTTGAAGCCTTGGAAAAGTTCTTCTTAAGGATAGACAAGTATAATCTACGGTTAAATCCTAAGAAATGTATCTTTGGTGTTACCTCAGGGAAGCTTCTAGGACACGTGGTTAGCCAGAGGGGTATTGAGATTGACCTGGATAAGGTTAAAGCCATCAGAGAAATGCCAATACCGCAGAAGGAAAAGGATGTGAGAAGTTTTTTGGGTAGGTTGCAATATATCACTAGGTTTATTGCCAAGCTTACTTCAATCTGTGAACCAATCTTCAAACTACTCAGAAAAGACCAACCAGTAGTATGGAATGAAAACTGTCAGAAGGCTTTTGATACTGTCAGAGAGTATCTGCTGAATCCACCGGTGTTGAGACCGCTGCAGCCAGTCAGGCCATTGATTTTATACTTAGCTATAGAAGACAGTTCTGTAGGCGCTATGATGGCCCAGGAGGACGAATTTGGAGTGGAATTTGCTGTTTAATACCTTAGCAAGAAGTTCTGGCCTATGAGCTTAAGTATACGGAAGTAGAAAAGATTTTCCTTGCGGTAATCTAGGCTTCTAAGAAATTAAGGCATTACTTTCATGCCTACAGAGTACAGGCAGTAGCGAAGCAGAATCCTTTGAGGTACTTACAGGAAGCTCCGTCTTTACTTGGAAAAATGGGAAGGTGGTTATTATTGCTACAAGAATTCGATGTTGAGTATATTACTCGGAAAACTATCAAAGGGCATGCAGTGGCTGAATTCCTGGCAGAACACCCAATTCAAGGAGACTCGTACGAGTTTAACTTTCCAGATGAGGATGTGGCAGCCATCAGAGTTTAAGGTTGGCAATTGCACTTTGACGGAGCCGTGAACAACAAGGGGGCAGGAGTAGGGATCATTTTAACTACCCCGGATGATGAGAAGCTCCCTTTGGCCAAGAAATTAAGGTTCAAGGCTACCAATAATGAAGCTGAGTATGAGGCGTGTGCCTTTGGGTTAGAGGCGTTGATAGCCTTAGGAGCAAAAAACGTGGAAGTGTTTGGTGATTCCTCCCTGGTGATCAATCAAATCCGAGGAGAATGGGCCGTTAAAGAAGAGAGGCTAATGCCATACATCAAGCACTTGAGAGCCCTGAGCAGTCAATTTGAAGTGTGTACATTTCATTTTGTTCCGAGAGATGAAAACCAGTCAGCCGACGCACTTGCTACTTTAGTCTCAATGTGGGACAATCCCGAAAGGGTGGTTATGAGGCCAGTTTTGATTTCTAGCTCTGAGAGACCTTGCTTTGAATCTAAATCAGTCATGGAGATAGAAGTAGCGGATGGGAAGCCGTGGTATTATGATATCAAGAACTATCTGGAGAATGTGACGTTTCCGGAGGAAGCTACTGAGAAAGATCAGAGAATGATTCGCAAGCTATCTACCCAGTTCATCTACATAAATGGAGCATTGTACAAACGACAGGCGGATGGTATCCAGTTGAGGTGTTTTGATGAGAAAGAGGCTAAGAGGGTGATGGAAGAAACACATGCCGGAGTATGTGGGGCCCATATGAACGGGCTGACATTGGCAAAGAAGATTATGAGGCAAGGATTCTCCTGGCTCACCATAGATAACGATTGCTCGAAGTATGTAAAGCAGTGCCAGTTATGCCAGCAGTATGCAGATTTAAGGCATCTGCCCATTTCAGAATTACATAACTTAACATCACCTTGGCCATTCGCAGCTTGGGGGATTGATATTATTGGAGAGATACGCCCCACGGTCTCCAATGGGCATAGATACATCATCGTCGCCGTCGACTACTTCACCAAGTGGGTAAAAGCTGAGTCCTTCAAGAAAGTGGATGCTCGGGATATGGCAAAATTCATAGAGAAGAACTTGATATGTAGGTATGGCCTTCCACATCATGTGGTATCTGACAACGGGGTCTAGTTCATGGCCGAGACGAAGAAGTTACTCCAGAAGTATGGTATCGAGCACCACAAGTCTTCTCCGTTTCGTCCTCAAGTAAACGGGGCAGTTGAAGCCGCCAACAAGAATGTCAAGAGGATCCTGGCTAAGATGGTCAAGAATTATAAAGATTGGGCAGAAAAGTTGCCTTTTGCACTATGGGGTTACAGAACAACCATCAGAACTTCAACGGGAGTCACTCCTTATTCCTTGGTATATAGGACGGAGGCAGTATTGCCAGTCGAGGTCAAACTTAAGTCACTAAGGGTGATAATGGAAGCAGAGATTCCGGAGGCCGAATGGGCGCAGCAGCGGTTGCAACGCTTGAACATGTTGGATGAGAACAGGTTAAAAGCCTACTATCACAACCAGATCTACCAAAAGAGGCTCACTAGGTCTTTTGGAAAGAAAGTCAAGAAACATCCGTTGAAGGAGGGGGATTTGGTATTCAAACAGATGAGGCCAGGAGCACCGGATATCAGAGGAAAGTTCAGACCAACGTGGGAAGGACCGTTTATCCTCAAGAAGTTGCTATCAAAAGGAGCTGTGATTCTGCCGGATAACGATGGCAATGAATTCAAAGAACCGATCAATATTGATAGACTCAAAAGGTTCCATGGCTAAAGGCTACAAAATCAAAAGAAGAGAATGAAAGCCCCGTGGGTCAAAAACCGAAAAAAGGCGGCCTTGCTAAAATTGGGCGCCTCGTCAGGGTGAAAACTGAAAAAAGGCATCCTGGGCAAAATTTAGAGGCTTGAGAGAAAATATCCAATCATGAAAACCCGGGAGGGCTGATTGGGGACAGGAGTTTGATGCTATCAGGATTTGGTTCCATGAATGAATGTAGTCTTGCATAATTGAATTAGTGTCAAAGACGATCATGTATTCTGAAATCGTACTGAAATGTACACAGTTTTGTGAAATAAAATAAGACTTGACTTATTCATTTATATCATTGTCCAATTCTGCTTTAAAAAGAAACATATTGCTCAAAATGCATGTAAAGCTAAACTATGACCTACTACTACTACTAGCTAGCCAAATGCTTCAGTCACCGTGTTCGATTATCAGATGACGGGCTAAGTATCCACCTCTTGTACGCGCTGGTAGAGGTGACAGAGTGGTTCCCGATGGGACGTATGATAGTCTTCAGTGGAAGTTGGCTCCAGAGCTCATGAGAGCGGGAGGCAAAAGCCGCTGAAAGGACTCCACCTCGAAATGATAGAGGGGGTCTTACTGTAACACCCCCTACCCATATGTAGGCAACCCCATCCGATAAGGAGTGAGACGTCGTATGAGTAAAGGTGTCACCAAACAGATACAAAGCAAATCATACATTCATTCATATCATACATACAGAAACATGAGATAATTAAGAACTTTAAGGAAAAGAAAGCAATAGCTGATCATACATTAATATAACAAACCATTACAATAATGTTCTGATCAACTAGCTGAAACAAAAGATATTACATAACCAAAATATAAATACAAAAGCGGAGGCTGAAACAAAACTGATACAAGAGAGTTCTATACAAAAAGAATCATCAACGATTACAAAACTAAGCCCTACACTAACTCCTTCTGTGTTGGCCTGACGGCGGCGACTCTCTCTCAAAGCAAAACTCCTTCCGCACCTGCACGGGTAAAAACACCGTGCTAAGCGATAAATGCTTAGTGGGGAAACACACATAAAATATGAACGGCCATTCACAATGGTCGTCAAGGCATAACACATTCACAATGGCAAAATGCAATAGCTCATAACATAATTCCTAAGGACATGCTCATAATTTAAAGCCATACATTCTGCATCTCGAATTCATATCCATTTCCATATTAGTTGAACATACATTTCATCAATATACTCATGCAGATATCACATGTATATAGTCATAAGAGTAGAGCAAACAAATCGAACACCAAAAGAACACCTGCTGACTCTAGGTACTGGATAACGAGTGTACAGATAGTACTTTACGGGTACGAGCCAATTACAGACAGTATCATATGGGTACGAATCGAGAAAACCGTTTTACTTTTAACTTTCACAAATCATTTTAAAAAGGGACCTTAAACAAGATCCTTACACATAATAGGGTTCGCGAGGAACCAAATGGGGACCTGATCGGGGTCCAAACGAAACTGAGGGCTGCAACTAAAAGACTCTATTAGGCATGCCTAACAATCCACTTACTTGACTCTAGCAGGTTATGCGTCATTCAAATCATATTTCAGAATATAACATATAATTCATCTGAAGAATCATGGTATCACTCATATCAAAGCATATAAAAGTATGACATGCATCTTACAGCAGTATAAGTCCATTCGAAAGAATTACGGAATTCATTGTTGAGTTAAAATCGGGAAATTTCAGAAAATAGGCCGAACGGGGTGACCAATGAGGTTGGCTTGTCACGAGTCGTGACTGGCATCACAACTCGTGACTGGCCTCCTCACAAGGCCGGTCACGAGACGTGATTGGGAGTCACGTCTCGTGACTGGCTTCCTGGTCACGTCGTGACTTGCCTTTCTCTTGCTGGTCACGAGTAGTGACTGGGAGTCACGTCTCGTGACTGGCTTCCTCCTTCAGCTGGTCACGGGTCATGATTGGCTATCGGGTGACTGCCTTCTCAGGCCGGTCACGAGTCGTGACTAGGAGTCACGCCTCGTGACTGCCTTCCTCTTGGTTGGTCACGAGTTGTGACAGGCAGTCACAACTCGTGACTAACCTCTTTCTGGCTGGTCACGGGTCGTGACTGGAAGTCACGTCTCGTGACTTGCTTCTCTTCTTGGTTAGTCACGCGACAGACACAGCAAAACGGGAATTTCTTAACAGTAACACGATTTTCCAGTTTTCCAGAATTTCCCAGAACACAGAAATCAACTCCAAAATTGAATCAAACCATAACAATCTGTTCTTACCTTCCATAAAACATCCCATACAATATAATAACATAAATGCAACTCAGTTGAGCAATTAGACAACCAAATCAAATATTAATGCATTCAAGCTTCTCAAGAAAATAAACCCTAAATTACAGTAAGTTCAAATCTAACACAAATCCCAAACCTGAGATTTTAAGCTTCAATCACTTAGCTCCACTAGTCCCAGCAATCTCCTTGCCCTTAGGATCGCGAGGGAGATCAACTAACAATCAACACACCAAGAACAACCAAAAATAAAAACCCTAAGTTAATTCTAAACTCAAAGAAGAAGAAGATGAAACAAATGAGAGAACAAAATGAGAAGAATACATTTACTTACCAAAGAAGATGCAAAGAGATGATTAACTCCACCAATACAAACTTGAATCCACACCACAATTCTTAGAGTGAAGAAAATGAAGAAAAGAGGATGAGGGAAGAAGGAAACGTGAATCTACCATTTTCCTTTCTCTCTTTCCTTTTTCTTTTTCTTTTCTTTGCCCTAAGCATGTGTCAATTTCCTATTGGTGAAGCTAACCACTCACACTAAACAACCATGCATTACACACACCCAATGCATTCCCAACTAAAAACACCTTAATATGATATGCTCAAGTGCACACAACTATTACCCAATTAATACACACACTAATACCCTATATGCACCCACATACTAACAAAACCCAAAAACATGCAAGTTTACTAAAGTACCCTTATGCTATGCCGAACACATACAAATGCATGCTCACACAGACAGGCTCATTCTACTAGGGGCAAACGGGGTGTGACAACTCTCCCCTACTAAAAAGAATTTCGTCCTCGAAATTCTCACCTAAACTGAACAACTGCGGATACTGAGCTCTCATCAACTCCTCTGGTTCCCAAGTCGCTTCCTCTACTCCATGATGAATCCACAATACTTTTACCAAAGGGATCTGCTTACTTCTCAATTATCTCACCTCTCGGGCTAGAATAGCTCGCGGTTCCTCATCAAAGGAAAAATCTGGCTGAACCTGAATATCCTGAACTGAAAGAACATGCGAAGGATCTGATCTGTACCGACGAAGCATCGAAACATGGAACACCTCGTGCAACTTTGCTAACTCCATCGGTAACGCCAATCTATAGGCTACAGGTCCTACCTTAGCCAAAATCTCATAAGGACCAATGAAACGAGGACTAAGCTTGTCTTTCTTTCCAAATCGAAGCACTTTCCTCCAAGGTGAAACTTTAAGGAAAACTTTGTCCCCGAACTCAAAATGCACGTCTTTCCTCTTTAAGTTGGCATAAGATTTTTGTCGATCCTTGGCTGCCTTCAAATTCTGCTGCACCACTCTGATCTTTTCTTCGGTATCTCTAACCAAGTCTGGCCCAATCACTGATCTCTCGGATAGCTCGGTCCAACAAACCGGAGTCCTACACTGTCGACCATACAAAGCCTCATATGGTGACATACCGATACTCGATTGAAAGCTATTGTTGTAGGAAAACTCCATAAGCGACACATATCTGTCCCAACTACCCGGAAAATCCAAAGCACAAGCCCTCATCATATCCTCTAAAATCTGAATGACCCGCTCTGACTGACCATCTGTCTGAGGATGAAATGCTGTACTAAAGTTCAACTTAGTACCCAAAGCTATCTGTAACTCCTTCCAAAACTTGGAAGTAAACCTCGGATCCCGATCTGAAACTATGGATAAAGGCACCCCATGCAACCGAACTATCTCATCTACATAGATACTGGCCAATCTATCCATCGATTAGTCCACTCTAACTGGCAGAAAATGAGCTGACTTCGTAAGCCGATCCACTATTACCCAAACTGAGTCATGCTTCTTCTGAGTCAAAGGCAAACCAAAAACAAAGTCCATGGCGATATCATCCCACTTCCACTCAAGAATGGATAAAGCCGTAAGCAATCCCGAGGGAACCTGATGCTCGGCCTTTACTTGCTGACATGTCAAGCACTTGGAAACAAAATCCACTATATCACGCTTCATACCAGACCACCAATATAACTGCTTCATGTCCCGATACATCTTTTCACTGCTAGGATGCATAGTAAAAACTATACTATGTGCCTCACTCATAAGCTGATTCCTCAAATCCTCAGACTCTGGCACCGATTTCTGAACATAAGCACCTCATTCTGAACTGAGAACTCTGACTGCTTACCCGATCTGACCTCTTGCACAATCCGCTGAAGTCTCACATCATCCCTCTGAGCATCCACAATCCTCTGTCTCAAGGTAGGTTTCACACGCAACTGGGCAATCAAAGCCCCATCTGAACCAAATCTCCATCTGAACTGTCTCAGGAACAAGGCTGAAACTGACTTCCGACTCAAAGCATCAGCGACTACATTGGCCTTACCAGGATGGTAATCCACAATGCAGTCGTAGTCCTTAAACAACTCAAGCCAACGGCGCTGTCTCATGTTCAACTCTTTCTTTGTGAGGAAGTACTTCAAGCTCTGGTGGTCCGAAAAGATCCTACACTTTTCTCCATACAGATAATGATGCCAAATCTTCAAGGCAAAGATCACAGCCGCCAACTCAAGATCATGCGTCGGATAGTTCCTCTCATGTGGCTTTAACTGATGAGAAGCATAAGCCACAACCTTACCTTCTTGCATCAAAACACATCCAAGGCCAACACCCGAAGCATCACTGTAAATGACAAACTCTTTACCCGAGATGGGTTGAGTAAGAATAGGAGCCTCAACAAGCAACTGCTTTAACTGATCAAAACAAGCCTGGCATCTATCTGACCACTCAAAACTGACCCCTTTCCTCAACAATCTAGTCATCGGAGCGGCAATCACAGAAAAGCCCTTAACAAACCGACGGTAGTAACCTGCCAAACCAAGGAAACTCCTCACTTCCTGAACATTTCTAGGCGCTTTCCAATCAACTATCGCCTCAATCTTGGCCGGATCTACCTGAATACCCCTAGCTGAAACAATGTGACCCAAGAATGACACTTCTCGAAGCCAGAAATCACACTTGCTAAGCTTGGCAAACAACTGGTGCTCTCTCAATATCTGCAAAACCAATCGGAGATGCTTCTCATGCTCACTCTCATCCTTAGAATACACCAAGATATCATCAATGAACACTACTACAAATCGATCTAAGTATGGCCTAAACACACGGTTCATCAAATCCATAAAAGCCGCTGGAGAATTGGTCAAACCAAACAGCATCACAAGAAACTCATAGTGGCCATACCTAGTCCGAAATGCAGTCTTAACCACATATGCATCCTGAACTCAAAGCAGATAGTACCCTGATCGAAGATCTATCTTGGAGAAAATACCTGCACCCCGAAGCTGATCAAACAAATCTTCAATCCTAGGCAACGGATACTTATTCTTCACTGTGACCTTATTGATCTGCCTGTAATCGATACACATCCGTAAAGATCCATCTTTCTTCTTGACAAATAGAACTGGAGCTCCCCAAGGAGATATGCTGGGTCGAATAAACCCCTTATCCAATAGCTCTTGTAACTGAGTCTTAAGTTCTCTCAACTCTACAGGAGCCATCCGATAAGGTGCTTTCGAAATAGGTGTGGTACCCGGCATAATCTCAATGGACAACTCAACCTCTCTCTCAAGAGGCAAACCAGGCAACTCACTCGGGAACACATCACTAAACTCCCGCACTACAGGAATATCCTCAATCTGAACTTGATCTCTCTTGGAATCCAACACGACCGCTAGAAAAGCCTCACAACCTTTCCTGATAAACCTCATGGCTTGCATCGCAGAAATCACATTATTCAAAGAACTAGCACCCAAACCCTTCATAAACACAGGAGACTGTCTTCTATCCCGAAGTACAACCGTCTTCCTATGGCAATCAACTACAGCCCGATGCTTACCCAACCAGTCCATACCCAGAATCAGATCAAACTCTCTGAAAGGCAAGTCAATCAAATCTGCTTGAAGCACAACTCCCTCAACAAACAAAGGACAACTCCTAAAGACTCTACTCACACTGACACTATGCCCTAATGGACTGGTCACACAAATCTCATAATCTAACTGATCAACCACATGCAACTTATCAACAATTTTATCTGTGCACAAGTATGAGTGTGTGGAACCAGGGTCAATTAGAGCATACAATTCAGTGTCATGGAGTAGGAACTTACCAGCAATAACATCAGGCGCATCCTGCTCCTCTCTGGCTCTCACAGCATAAACTCTAGTTGCAACCTGAGGAGGACGCTCAACAGTCTCGGAAGCAGCTCCATCTCTAGGCCGACCGCCTCGACCTCTACCTCTACCTCTACCTCTAGCAGCCTGAGAAGCATTCGATCCAACTCTGCTAGCTCCTCCCTGAGGTCCTGAATCCTCACTCATCTGGGGACAACTAGCCACATAGTGCTCGGTGCTCCCACATCTAAAACATCCTCCAGTGAGCCACCTACACTCACCCCTGTGAGCCTTGCTGCAATTCGCACAAACAGGTATAACATCATATCTACCACCTCTGCCAGAACCAGATACTGCTGCAGAACCCTGTCTTCTACCTCTAGAAGCTGAACCAGCTGCTGGCTCATCTTGCGGGTTCCTAGATCTCTTACCCGAAGATGAGGAAGAACCACCCCGAGCAGAATACCTTCGCTAAGCTCTCTGCCTAAGCAAAGATTCCGACTTCTCTGCCCTTATGACGGCCTCTGTAATCTGATAATAACTTACCCTAGGCATGCACATCAAAGAAATCAAGGCAATCTTCAAAGACTCATTCAACCCCGCTTCAAAATGCTTGCATCTGAAATCATCTGTCATAACCCCACGCGGAGCATAGCGAGACAACCGATTGAACTCTTTCTCATAATCCAAAACTGACAAAGTCCTCTGCCTCAAACTCAGAAACTGTGCCCATCTTGCATCCCTATAAGCTTGAGTCACAAACTTCCTAGTGAACTCCTCACTGAAGAAATCCCATGTAACCGGATCAGGCATCTGAGGTTGCCTACTAACCAATTCCCACCATTCATAGGCTGACCCTCGAAGCAATGCCACAGCACACTCAGCTTGCTGATCGGGAGGACACCTGACTTCTTTTAAAGCTCTCTTTACCTTATCAAGCCACTTCTCAGCTAACTCAGACTCATCTAGCCCAGTCCCATAAAAATCCTCAACACCAGCTCTTCTTAAACTCTCAATAGGGGCTCTAGGAGCAGTCACTCTCTCCAAAACCCTAGCCATGTCCTGATGCAATCTGAACATAGCCTCAAAAGGCATGGCTGCGGCCTCGGGCTAGACCCTAGCATGCTGAGCCGACACAAAAAATGATGGATCTACAGCTTGAGGGTTCACACTCTCGGCGGATTCCTCAAGTGATCCACGAGCAGAATTAGAAGCCATCTAAACAAACAAGAAACACCCGCATCAGCCAACACAGATCTAGACACATACACATCTAAGCAACTCAAAACAACAACAACAACGACACCCAGAAACGCCTAAACCTATGCTCTGATACTAAAAACTGTAACACCCCCTACCCATACGTAGGCAACCCCATCCGATAAGGAGTGAGACGCCGTATGAGTAAAGGTGTCACCAAACAGATACAAAGCAAATCATACATTCATTCATATCATACATACAAAAACATGAGATAATTAAGAACTTTAAGGAAAAGAAAGCAATAGCTGATCATACATTAATATAACAAACCATTCCAATAATGTTCTGATCAACTAGCTGAAACAAAAGATATTACATAACCAAAATATAAATACAAAAGCGGAGGCTAAAACAAAACGGATACAAGAGAGTTCTATACAAAAAGAATCATCAACGATTACAAAACTAAGCCCTACACTAACTCCTTCTGTGTTGGCCTGACGGCGGCGACTCTCTCTCAAAGCAAAACTCCTTCCGCACCTGCACGGGTAAAAACACCGTGCTAAGCGATAAACGCTTAGTGGGGAAACACACATAAAATATGAACGGCCATTCACAATGGTCGTCAAGGCATAACACATTCACAATGGCAAAATGCAACAGCTCATAACATAATTCATAAGGACATGCTCATAATTTAAAGCCATACATTCTGCATCTCCAATTCATATCCATTTCCATATTAGTAGAACATACATTTCATCAATATACTCATGCAGATATCACATGTATATAGTCATAAGAGTAGAGCAAACCAATCGAACACCTGCTGACTCTGGGTAGTGGATAACGAGTGTACAGACAGTACTTTACGGGTACGAGCCGATTACAGACAGTATCATACGGGTACGAATCGAGAAAACCGTTTTACTTTTAGCTTTCACAAATCATTTTAAAAAGGGACCTTAACAAGATCCTTACACATAATAGGGTTCGTGAGGAACCAAACGGGGACCTGATCGGGGTCCAAACGAAACTGAGGGCTGCAGCTAAAAGACTCTATTAGGCATGCCTAACTATCCACTTACTTGACTCTAGCAGGTTATGCGTCATTCAAATCATATTTCAGAATATAACATATAATTCATCTAAAGAATCATGGTATCACTCATATCAAAGCATATAAAAGTATGCCATGCATCATACAGCAGTATAAGTCCATTCGAAAGAATTACAGAATTCATTGTTGAGTTAAAACCGGGAAATTTCAGAAAATAGGCCAAACGGGGTGACCAACGACGTTGGCTGGTCACGAGTCGTGACTGGCATCACAACTCGTGACTGGCCTCCTCACAAGGCTGGTCACGAGACGTTACTAGGAGTCACGTCTCGTGACTGGCTTCCTGGTCACGTCGTGACTTGCCTTTCTCTTGCTGGTCACGAGTCATGACTGGGACTCACGTCTCGTGACTGCCTTCCTCCTTCAGCTGGTCACGGGTCGTGATTGGCTATCGGGTGACTGCCTTCTCAGGCCAGTCACGAGTCGTGACTAGGAGTCACGCCTCATGACTGCCTTCCTCTTGGCTGGTCACGAGTTGTGACAGGCAGTCACAACTCGTGACTAGCCTCTTTCTGGCTGGTCACGGGTTGTGACTGGAAGTCACGTCTCGTGACTTGCTTCTCTTCTTGGCTAGTCACGCGACAGACACAGCAAAACGGGAATTTCTTAACAGTAACACAATTTTCCAATTTTCCAGAATTTCCCAGAACACAGAAATCAACTCCAAAATTGAATCAAACCATAACAATCTGTTCTTACCTTCCAGAAAACATGCCATACAATATAATAACATAAATGCAACTCAGTTGAGCAATTAAACAACCAAATAAAATATTAATGCATTCAAGCTTCTCAAGAAAATAAACCCTAAATTACAGTAAGTTCAAATCTAACACAATTCACAAACACAAATCCCAAACCTGAGATTCTAAGCTTCAATCACTTAGCTCCACTAGTCCCAGCAATCTCCTTACCCTTAGGATCGCGAGGGAGATCAACTAACAATCAACACACCAAGAACAACCAAAAATAAAAACCCTAAGTTAATTCTAAACTCAAAGAAGAAGAAGATGAAACAAATGAGAGAACAAAATGAGAAGAATACATTTACTTACCAAAGAAGATGCAAAGAGATGATTAACTCCACCAATACAAACTTGAATCCACACCACAATTCTTAGAGTGAAGAAAATGAAGAAAAGAGGATGAGGGAAGAAGGAAACGTGAATCTACCATTTTCCTTTCTTTCTTTCCTTTTTTCTTTTTCTTTTCTTTGCCCTAAGCATGTGTCAATTTCCTATTGGTAAAGCTAACCACTCACACCAAACAACCATGCATTACACACACCCAATGCATTCCCAACTAAAAACACCTTAATATGATATGCTCAAGTGCACATAACTATTACCCAATTAATACACACACTAATACCCTATATGCACCCACATACTAACAAAACCCAAAAACATGCATTTTTACCAAAGTACCCTTATGCTATGCCGAACACATACAAATGCATGCTCACACAGACAGGCTCATTCTACTAGGGGGCAAATGGGGTGTGACACTTACCACATCCTGAGTCATTCCAAGTTGACGAGAGCAGTGGGCCGTGACGTAAAAGGTTGCCTCACGACGCCCGCACAGGAGAATGCATCCTGAAGATCCATCAATAACTGCACTGGATAAGGGAAGCCAAGCGTGCATGAAGCTAATATCCTCATCTGATATCTCACTGAGTCTGGTAATGCCTTCGTCGAGGGTCCTGAGTAGGTATAGACGCTGGCGAGGAAGAAGATGCTTCGCTGAGTACTGACTAATGACCCTAGGAGGTGGCTCTGACAACAGCTTCAATTTCTCTTGCAACCAAATCTGATAGAAGAAGCAAGGAAAAATAAAAGCCAAAGAAAATAAGATAAAAGGCAAAGAAAAGCCGCTTGAGTAAGTTGGATTTACTTCATGCAAAAATTAGGCATAGGGTTGTGCGAAAATCAGAAAGGACGCACTTCCCGCTTAGAAAAGCTAGTGCGAAAATCCACAAGGGACACACTACCTTTAAAACAATGACGTGCCTGGAGTAATAAGGGGTTCCCAGAGAATGAAGTGGTAGGCCCGGCACAGACAGCGTCCAAACCCAAGATAGTCTCGGCCAGAATAAGTGAAAAAAGGGTCAGCTAGTGGTGAAAATTGTCCAGAATTCCAAATAAATGAGGGTCTCCAAGCAGCTCCTCTGAAGTCACGACCAAGTACTTCATCAGACAGAAAAGAAAGATGACACTTACTCGGTATGAAGGGAGGTTAGAGAATTCATCCAGTGCTTCAATCAGAGGTTCTAAGGCAAATACAGGGCGCTGAGGAACTAGACTAGCAGCGTCAGAAGGGGATATACTTAAGGACAGGGCAATATCCCGAGTTTGAACCAAACCACAGCGAGGAACGCAAGGTAAAGCACTAGGAGGATACCAGCTCCCGATAATGGCAGCAAGTTCCTCAGGAAGGGGGCACATTTCCTGGTAGGTGAACCTAAAAACGTGAAAGCGAGGGTCCCAGAAGTGGGTCGCAGCCAAAAGGAGGTTGTAGTCTATTCTGATTTTGAGTAAAAATTTCAGTCCAGAAAGGGGGGCAAGAGTGCTGTTTTCCCAAGTTTGAGCGTCGTCTAAGATACGGTGCATGTTAGGAAGAAGAGGAGAATTCATTCCTCAGGGGCTAAAATCGAAGCCGCTAAAGGAAATAAAGAAGGAAAAAAGGAAAAAACTGAAGAAAGGAACCTGCTATGAAGCTAAAAGGACAGAAAAGGCATAGAATCCAAGAAAATGCTGAATTTTATAGGATTGATCTACCGACGGCAAGCCCGTCCCTAACTCAGACGGCGATCCCGTCTGTAATTGTCCACCTGGCAGTCTTTGCATCGTGCATATCACGCGCATTAATTAGGTAATTAATGAGGGTTAAATGTTGAATTCGGAGAGATAGACGGCATTCCCGTCGGTAGCTGTACAGACGTAAAGCCCGTCGGTACTTAAATTCTATATAAGGACGCAGGTACCGACGAACAATCGCTTTCTTCTCTTCACACCGACGCTTTTCCCTTCTTCTTTAGTTACATTTTATTGTTTTTGTCTTTTTCGTTTGATTTTCTTCACACCAAGCGTCTTGTCCTTTGTGTCTCAACTTCCAGGTTAGTAAAATTCTTCAAGTTCTTATTTATTATTTATTTTATTTTGTTTTTTATTTTTGGATTAGTATAATTAGGCTAATTGCTGGAGTACAATTTGAAATGCTATAGTTTTTTTTTAATGCTTTAAGTGCTTGAATTAACACATAGAGTAAATAATATGCATGAATATGCTATCTTGAGAACAATTACTTATATGTATATTTATTTTTAGTTATTGAGTTTTTTTAGATATTCAGACATGACCTCATGTGCTTTGGAACTAATACTAAGAGTTAGAAAGTAAAGCAAATGTGAGTATGTTGCACTGTTGCCTGGGGCCTGAGGCCTGTCCCTTCTTTTTTTATTTTCTCATGCAGGAGGTTGGGCACACCTTTGCCAGGGTGCTGCCCATATTTTTTAGCAAGTGTGAATATATTGCATTGTATATGTTGCACTGTTGCTTAGGGCCTGAGGCCTGTTTTTTGTTTTCTCATGTAGGAGGTTGGGCACACCCTTGCCAGGGTGCTGCCCAAATTTTTTTTTTTTAATTTCTTCGGTTTAGTCACGACCCCGTCGAAATGCTACCTAAATTTTTTAGTAAAGTCTGTTTATGACTATGATACCAAACTAATTGTTTACTTTATTTTCAGGATGCCACCGCGATGATATGCTCCGCGCGATCAGCCTGAGCCTCAGGCCCCGGATTGGATGAGTTCCAAGGCCAGACAGAGGTATGCAGCGCTGGCTCAAGTGCAGTTCCGAGCTAGCCATTTCATTTCTAGGCCGTTCCTTGAGGCTCTCGGGATGGCCGACGAGGTCGATATTTTGATGGCAGGAGCGGGATGGACTGAGTTTCTGATGCCTGCTTTCCAGACTCACCCAGAGATAGTTCGACAGTTTCTTGCTACGTTACAGTACGGGGGGTACCAGAGATCCGATATAGAGGAGGGTGTTATCCAGTTTTGGATTGAGAGGCACCATTATAGCATTACCCGGCAACTATTACGATGGCTATGATATTGCCGATACCAGGTCAGGCCGAGGTGTACAGACTCCGCACCATTCATGATACAAGACGTGCATTTAGCCTGCCCTCACTAGAGCCAGTAGAGGAGCAACCTCAGATGGAGTAGCCTCAGGAGCAGCCTCAGATGGAGCAGCCTCAGATGGAGCACCAGCCTCCCGAGCCCCAGCAGCACCAGGAGGAGCATCCGGGTACCCTCTGACATGGGGATTGAGTTCACCATGGATGAGCTATTTGCTACTCCTCCAGGGCAGAGAGTACAGAGTCCCACTCCACCTCTGCCATCGAGAGTACATCAGACAGTTCCCCAAGCACCTGAGATGTTCAGTCCATATGCCAGAGCAGGGGACCCGGGGGCATCTACTTCTACAGCTCCACCTCCAGAGCGGGCACCAGAGTTAGCTCCCCCTCCATTCACACCATCGCCTCACCCTGCACAGCCAGATTTTTCTGCGATTTTGACCTCTATGTTCGCGTCCTTTGAGCACAGATAGGAGGAGAGAGACAGGGCCTTTCTTGGGCAGCTCGGGGAGCGAGATAGAGTCATCTTAGAGCGGCTAGATCAGCAGCAGGGTATTATCCAGGAGCAGGGGAGGCTTATTGACCATTTGAGATAGGAGCAGGAGAGACTCGTGGGTCAGCTGAGGCAGGAGATGAGGGCCTCCCAGGATGAGGCAACCCAGAGGATAGATGCATCGGTACAGATGGTGGATGAGTCAGTTGAGGCTCTCAGATTCAGGATCCAGGTCCTAAAGGATGCCATACCTCCCATCGCCCAGTCCATACGTGAGTTTAGAGAGCATACAGAGGATAGGCTGAAGAGTATGGGGACTACCTCTACAGATCAGACCCTCCGCCTGGCCAGCGCTTTCAGAGAATTAGGGGGGGTCGTCACTGATACGCTGCAGTTCATAACAGTATGCGCACAACCTTTCCTTGATGGATATGCTCAGGTCCAATTCCAGAAGCAGGACCCAGCGAGAGCGCAGCCGTTATCAGTACCAGTGGCTATACCTCCCAGATACGAGACCATCTGCTTCTTCATCCCGAAGCCAGCCGATTCACCTATCAGATGATGATGATGATGATCCAGAGGAGCTCTCTGATTATGCGCCATTATAGATTGTTCAGGGAGTTCTTCTAGCTTTGTATTTATACTTTTTGTTGTAATCACATCTGTATATTGTACAAAATTTAACCTTTTAGTGGACAAACATTTATGGATTAACCCGTTAAATTTGCATGTTATTTCTTCAAGATTTAAATTTTTTTTAAAAAAAAGAAGAGAGAGAAAAGAAGGAAAAAGACAATTGATCACATAGTAAACAGGATGATAAATAATAAAGGACAACATAAAAATGTTCATAAATCTACCAATCAAGTTGATTTGCGCGAGAATTAACAAGAGTCTCTTACAATACAGGAACATGGTTTCACATCAATTCGAAAATGACCAGCAGTCAAGAGAAAGGATAAACAGATCAAACATTAAGTCCTTCAAGATCGCATTCAATATTGGGTGAGAATAAATAGATCAGAATCGTACCTTGCCGATTGATTGGAGGTTAGCAAGGAAAGTTTGCAAACTTAAAACGGGACTAGCGATATAAATCAGACACCATGCGGGCTGAGATGAAGCTAGCGGGAAAGTTTAGTCACCGCGCATATCGAGATGAGGACAGCGGGGTGCACACGATAGAATGGATCCGCACTTTGTAAGTCAGGAGCAGAGTCGGTGCAGCTCAGGAGAGCAACCCTCGCGTTTTGTATGTCTGGGGCAGACTCGGCGTATCAACCCTCGCATTTTGTATGTCTGGAGCAGACTCGATGCATCACCATCCGCGTTTTGTAAGTCTGGGGCAGACTCGGCGCATCACCATCCGTATTTTGTAAGTCTGGGGCAGACTCGGTGCATCACTATCCGCACTTTGTAAGTTTGGAGCAGACTCGGTGCAGCTCAGGAGAGCAATCCTCGCGTTTTGTAAGTCTGGAGCAGACTCGGCACATCACCATCTGCACTCTGTAAGTCGGGAGCAGACTCGATGTAGCTCAAGAGAGCAATCCTCGCGTTTTGTAAGTCTGGAGCAGACTCGGCGCATCACCATCCGCACTTTGTAAGTCGGGAGCAGACTCGGTGCAGCGCAGGAGAGCAATCCTCGTGTTTTATAAGTCTAAAGCAGACTCGACGCATCGCTACTTCCCTGACAAAAAGGTAAGAACTACCTCAGGTATGCGTCTCCTTCCTTTCTCCTCTGAATTTTGGCTCATCTAGACACTAGTGCACTAGTTTCCCCAAAATTGGGGGCAACTGTAGACACCAAGTCTTGAGGCAGTCCAGGTCAGAGTTACCCGATGAAGAGATCCATGTTGGTTTCCGGATAAATGGATGGAATTCAGAGGTTTTCATCTTTCGGTTTCATAACGATTAAAATCTTTTTTGCTATAGCATGAGGTTTTGAAAGAGTTTGGGAAATTTTGCTCGAAATTGGAAGTTTTCTCCACAGACGGGATGACCATCTGAAGTAGGGACGCCCGTCTCTACTTGGGGTGATCCCCGTCTCTATGCATAGTAGGGACGGCCCGTCTGTACCTAGGGATGGACACGTGTCTGAGTAGGGACGCCCGTCCCTAGTCCCGCGTTACGGCCCGTCTGTATCCAGATTTCCACGGGTGCCCTTAGTAGGGACGCCCGTCGGTAGTTGCAGGGATGCCTGTCGGTAGTGGATCTGATCAGATAATGCCGGATTTGATAAAATTTAATCTCTAATCTTTGAAATGGGGATAGATGTTGGTTAAAATTTGAATTTTAAAACTCCTTTTAGAATTCAAACTTTAAACTGATGCTTATCTTATTTTATCTCCAAAAATTCTATAAATTGGGAAGAAGAATTCATTTTTAGGGGTTAGAAAATTGGAAAATTTTTGGTGGAGAAGATTAACCACTTTTGAGAGATTGGAATTTATTAGAAAAGGTTTTTTTTGTGAACAATCTACCAAAAAATCTATAAAATCTTTGTTTATTTTTAGGATTTTGTTTGATAAAAATTCTTCTAATTATTTGATTTACTCAAATTCTTCTTGCGAATTAAGCCAATTTGAGGTAACGACATTCATTCGTTTCCATCAATACAGCTAAATCAAATATTCAATCACTATTAAATTTTTAAGAAGGAGAAATACAAATTTTCTTACTTTGATCTAATTTATTTGATCCTTGTGGAGCGTACGGGGACTTAAACCATTCGATATCCACCCGAAAAGTTAAAATCCGAGGGTGAACATTCTGGATTAATACTTGTGTGATTTAATTAACTTATATTAATTGTTTTCATTTTTTTTACCTTTTTTTTTAATCTTTTAACTCATTTCTTTTAAAAGTTTCCTATTATTTTTCTTTTCTTTACTTTATTCACCAATTTCGACACTAATATGTTTATTCCTATGAGTTATTTTCTGACAATTTGGATTTGGAGTTGTAAACGATGATGGTTGAGCCAATCGGAGGATTTCCATATTGGTTTTTTCTTCACTCTTGCCTTTTATTCATGTTATTATTAAGATTATTTCAGTGTCGTTAAAGTGAAAAGGGCCAAATATTTTATAGTAATTAATTTGGAATTTTTCCTAAATAAAAATGGGACCAATGTCTCAATTTTCTCTATCCAAAATAAAATCATCACATTCAAAAGTGTTTTATAATAAATATGCATGCGAGGACCAATGTCCTCATCGTTAATGAATACTCCGATTCATGCATGATTTATATTTTATTTACAATGGGGGTTGTATTCCGCCCCTAGTTTTATTGTAATTTATTTTGAGAATGTTTATTTTAATAATGCTTTACTTATTGCTTTTGACGTGAATGATTGCGCCGTAATTAAATGCATCGTGTGAAAAGTTGATGAAACAATAAATTCAAAACTTAATCATAATATTGATCAAGGTATAAATAAATAAGAAGTCCAAAACTTACTCTGGTCTTTGGGGCTCAATGAGCCGAGAGGTCTAGGACTTCCAAGAAACCTCTTGATTCTCACCAAAAGACTTAAATTTACAATCCTAGGCTCCAGGGGGTAGAGGATGAGGCCTCCAAGATCTCTCTGGCTAGCCCAAGATAGATATGTATGCGCCGTCTCAGGCTCGATAAGGCTAGACGACCCTTCCCAATGTTCTATTGGGTGGCGACTCCAAGAAACCTCATTGTTGCCCAAAATAGACGCCCTTGTAAATACCTTACAAGTTTTATGAACCTCTCCTGATCGCCCTAAAGCGGGCTTTCGGGAGGCCATGGGGTTCGGCGCGCGTCACAGACGCGTACGAGAGCTGCTTTCACCGAGCTCTATCGCGAGGTCGCAAAAATGTCGCGCTCGCGACAGAGTCGTGATTTCTAGCCCTTACACGAGAAATCTGTAAAAAATTCATCTCCATAACACCCAAACCTCCAATCACAACTCAAACATCAACTTACCTGATATCCAGCAACCCAAACATCATTAACAACATAAAACACAACATTTATACCAAGAATTTCAATTAAATCATGCTAATAACAACATCAATTTACACAATTTAAAATATCAGCACTATTCATCATTCATCTCAATCAAGAACACAATTGAGTTCATTAAGCCACATTCAAGCCTTCTTAGCACATCTAAATCAAAACCTATAACATTTGAACTACAATAAACATCAAGAAACCACAAATTTTCAGAAATTCATCCAAAGAGCAAAAATCACAAAAATGCATAAATCACAAAAACTCCCAAACCTGAATCTCCTTAGCTCCTAATCACTTAGTGCCACTTCCTGACGCCTTCTCCTTCCCTTTGGGATCACGAGGAGGCTCAACTAAACCACAACCCAACAAGGGCACACAAATAAAAACCCTAGATTAACTCTAAACCGAGAAATTATAAGGACAAGATGAACAAGATGAAGAAAATTAAGAACAAATGCAATAAACTTACCTCTAAAATTCTAAGAGATGATCAATTCCCACCAACTATGACTTGAATCCAAGCTAGGGCACAAAATGGGAAGAGAAGAGGAAGAAGAGAAATGAAGAGAAGAGAGAAACGGGATTGAGGGAGCAAAATTTCTACGTCCCTTTCTCTTTCCTCTTCTAAATCCCCTCTCTCCTAACCCTAGCCATGTGTCCTCTTCCTAGTGGTGGATCTTGATCACTCACACCCAACAACAATACACTACACACACACAATGTCACCCCAACTAATAACACCCTACAAATGAGTGAGCACAACACACAAACACAACTCACTCACTCACATCCCACAAACATGTGAGCAACACACCGAAATGCAACCCAACTAATTCACACCCTACTACCGTACATGCACCCACACACTAGCAAAACCCACAAACATGCATTTTACCCAAAATACCCTTATCACATGCCAAAACACATATAATGCACACACACACAAATGGCTCATACTACTAGGGGGCAAATGGGGTGTGACAACTCTCCCATACTAACAAGAATTTCATCCTCAAAATTCTCACCTGTACTGAATAAATGTGGATACTGAGCTCTCATGGTCGCCTCTGGTTCCCAAGTAGCTTCTTCGACTCCGTGGTGATTCCATAATACTTTGACCAAAGGGACTTGCTTACTCCTCAACTGTCTCAGTTCCCGAGCTAGAATAGCTTTCGGTTCCTCATCATAAGGAAAGTCTGGCTACACTTGCACACCCTGAACCGACAATACATGTGAAGGATCCGATCTGTACCGACGTAGCATCGAAACATGGAAAACATCGTGCAACTTTGCCAACTCTATCGGTAAAGCCAACCTATAGGCTACCAGACCAACCTTAGCTAACACTTCATACGGTCCAATAAATTGAGGACTAAGCTTACCCTTCTTTCCAAATCTCAGATCTTTTCTCCAAGGAGACACTTTAAGGAAAACCTTATCCCTGACCCCAAACTAAACATCCTTTCTCTTCAGGTCCGCATAAGACTTCTGCCGATCCTTAGCCGCCTTCAAATTTCGCTGCACAACTCTGATCTTTTCCTCGGTTTCTATTACCAACTCTGTCCCAATAACTGAACGCTTTGATAACTCAGTCCAACAAACTGGAGTCCTACACTGCCGACCATACAAAGCTTCATACGGTGACATACCGATGCTCGCCTGATAACTGTTGTTGTAGGCAAACTCCATCAACTGCACATATATGTCCCAACCGGTAGGAGATGAGCTGACTTCGTAAGCCATTCCACTATCACCCAAACGGAGTCATGCTTCTTCTGAGTCAAAGGCAATCCAGATACAAAGACCATGGCGATATCATCCCACTTCCACTCGGGGACGGATAAAGGTGTGAGCAATCCAGAAAGAACTTGATGATCAGTCTTTATCTGCTGATATGTCAAGCACTTAGACACAAAATCCACAATGTCCCTCTTCATACCGGACCACCAATAGAACTGCTTCATGTCCCAATACATCTTGTCACCACTGGGATGCAGAGTGAAAAACACCACTACAAATCGATCAAGATATGGCCTGAACACTCGGTTCATCAACTTCATGAATGTCGCAGGTGCATTGGTAAAACCAAACGGCATTATAAGGAACTCATAATGGCCATACATAGTCCGAAATGCAGTCTTAACCACATCCGCATCCTGAACTCGCAGCTGATAATAACCTGATCGGAGATCAATCTTCGAAAAGACACTAGCACCTCGGAGCTGATCAAACAAATCCTCGACCCTAGGCAATGGATACTTATTCTTCACTGTGACCTTGTTAATTTGCCTATAGTCGATACACATTCTCATAGAACCATCCTTCTTCTTAACAAACAAAACCAGAATGCCCCATGGAGATATGCTGGGTCGAATAAACCCCTTATCCAATAGCTCTTGTAGCTGAGTTTTGAGTTCTCTCAACTCTACAGGAGCCATCCGATAAGGTGCTTTCGAAATGGGAGTAGTACCCGGCACTATCTCTATGGATAACTCCACCTCCCTCTCAGGAGGCAAACCAGGCAACTCGCTCGGGAACACATCACCAAACTATCGGACAACTGGGATATCCTCAATCCTAACTTGATCCCTCTTGGAATCCAAAACCACTGCCTGAAAATTATCACAACCCTTCCTAATGAATCTCTTAGCTTTCATTACGGAAATCACATTGCTCAAAGAGCTAGCACCCAAACCTTTAACAATCACAGAAAACCGACCTCTATCTTAAAGAAGAACTATCTTCCTATAATAGTCAAGCACTGCCCGATGCTTACCCAACCAGTCCATACCCAAAATCAAATCAAACTCTCTAAAAGGTAACTCAATCAAATCTGCTAGAAACTCAACTCCCTCAACCGAGAGGGGACAATTCCTATATATTCTACTCACATTGACACTATGCCCTAAAGGACTAGTTACACAGATCTCATAATCTAACTGGTCTACATCATGCAACTTATCACTTAACTTATCAGTGCACAAATATGAGTGTGTGGAACCAGGGTCAATTAGATCATACAATTCAATGTCATGGAATAGAAACTTACAGGCAATCACATCTGGAACATCCTGCTCCTCCCGAGCTCTTAATGCATATGCTCTGGCTGGAATAGGTAACGGATGCTCAACTGACTCAAATACAGCACCCTCTCTAGGTCGACCGCCTCGACCTCTACCTCTGCCTCTACCACGGGTAGCTTGCGTGGCATTCGAACCAACTTTGCTAGTCTCTCTCTAAGCTCCCGAATCCTCATTCAACCTCGGACAGTTGGCCAAGAAGTGTTCAGTGCTCCCACATCTGAAACACCCACCTGTGAGCCACCTACACTCACCCCGATGAGTCTTACTGCAATGAGAGCACATAGGCATCGACTCGGTCCTACCACCAACACCACCTCTACCAGAACCAGATACCACTGTAATAGCTGGGCCTGCAGATGATTCATACTGTGGGTTCCTTGATCTCTTACCCGAGGACGAAGAAGATGAACCTCCACGAGAGGGATTCCTCCTCAGAGCCCTCTCTCTCAAAATATATTCTGACCTCTCAGCCCTAACTGCAGCTTGCACAATCTGATAATACCCCACTCCCGGAGTACCCATCAAAGAAATCAACATCGCCTGTAGCAACTCATTCAAACCGGCCTCAAAATGCCTACACCTGAACTCCTCTGTCAAAATACCTTCTGGTGCATACTTAGCCAACCGGTTAAACTCCTTCTCAAACTCAGACACAGACATCGCCCACTGTTTCAAACTAAAGAACTGAGCCCATCTTACATCCTTGTATGTCTGAGTCACATACTTGTTCGTGAACTCTCTTTCAAAAAACACCCAAGAAATTGGGTCAGGCAACTGAGGATGTCTACAAACCAACTCCCACCATTCATATGCAGATCCTTGCAGCAAAGCCACTGCACACTCTACTTTCTAATCGAGAGGACACCAGACTTCTCTCAAAGCACGCTTTACCTTATTAATCCACTTCTCAGCGACCTCTGACTCATCCAAACCCATTCCATAAAAGTCTTCGGCACTAGCTCTTCTTATACTCCCAGTCGAGGCCTTAGGGGCAGTCACTCTCTCCAAGACTCGAGCCATGTCCTGAGATAGCTTAAGCATCACCTCGAAAGGCATGGCTATAGCCTCGGGCTGCCCCCTAGCAGGTTGAGCCAACAAAGAAACCAAAGGATCAATAGCTTGGGGATTCACGCTTTTAGCTGACCCCTCAAGTGACCATCGAACAGAACCAGAATCCATCTAAAATAAACAAGAAGACAACCGCATCAGCTAACACAATCCTAGACATGTACTCATCTATGCACATCACAACAACACCTAGAAAAGCCTAAACCTAGGCTCTAATACAAAAAACTGTAACACCCCCTACCAATACATAGGCGAACCCATCCGCATTGGAGTGGGAAGCCGTACGAGTAGGGGTTTCGCACCAACAGATTGATACAAAAACATACATTCATCCATAATAACATATATAAATACAGCGGAAATTAAAACTTTTGAGAAACAACAACTGATCATACATTAATATAACAAAATCATTAAAATAATATTCTTATCAATTGCCCAAGCAAAGGAATTACACATCTAAAATAAACAATGCAGAAGCTTACAAAATTACTGATACAATGAGAGTTCTATACCAAAAGAATCATCATAACAATTACAAAAATGGCCCTAACACTAATCCCTTCTGTGTGGGCTTGACTGGCAGTGACTCTCCCAAAACACAGCACCTTCCGCACCTGCACGGATAAAACACCGTGCTAAGCGATAACGCTTAGTGGGAAACACACACACAAAGGAGTGGACGGCCATTCACAATGGTCGCCAAAGCAAATCACATACGATATCATGCATAATATAACCCACTTAGATCACATATGGATATACAACATATATCGGGTCACATTCATAACTTTTAGAAGCTCATGATCACGTTCAGATAATAGTGGATTCATATACTCATCATTATGCTCATTCGATTATCATATTCTTATAGGATGACAAAGCGAAGCAAAACAAATACCTGCTGACTCATAATAGTGGATAACGAGTATACAGACGGTACTTTACGGGTACGAATCTAATATAGATAGTACCTTATGGGTACGAATCGAAAAACCATTTATTTTATCACATTCAAAATAATTTTTTGGAGGGACCTTAAACAAGATCCAAAATTCATAAGGGTTCATGAGGAACTAGATGGGGACCTGATCGAGGTCCAAACGGAACTGAGGCTGCAGCTAAAAGACTCTATTAGGCATGCCTAACTATCCACTAGACTGACTCTTGCAGGTCATGTAATATAATTCAGGTTGCAAATCATAGCATGTCATTTATCATGAAGGATCCATAATATTGCACATATAAATAAGCATTTTATATAGCATACAGAGGTAAAAATTCATGAAGAAACCATTTAAAATTCATTTAAGAAGAGAAGGCAAAATAAAAAAATACAGGGCATGAAGAGGACACTGTCGCGCTCCCGACAAAGGCGAACTTGGCCTAGGTCGCTGCCACAGCAATCTTTGCGATCTCGCAGGGGATCAAATACAACTCGCTATCGCGCTTACGACAATGAGCTGTCAGCCCGATCCGTCGCTCTCGCGCTCGAGAGCGCACTCGCGACAGAGGATCTCCCAAATCAGATCGGCAGCCTAGCACTCTATCACGCTCGCGACAGAGGCTTCGCTGCACGGTTCGAAGGCTAGGCATGCCTCTCGACATAGGGATTACATGCGTACGAGAGTTGCTTTCACCGAGCTCTATCGCAAGGTCGCGAAAATGTCGAGCTCGCGATAGAGTCGTGATTTCCAGGACTTACACGAGAAATCTGCAGAAAATTCATCTCCATAACACCCAAACATCCAATCACAACTCAAACATCAACTTACCTCAAATCCAGCAACCCAAACATCATTAAAAACATAAAACACAACATTTATACCAAGAATTCCAATTAAATCATGCCAATAAGAACATCAATATACACAATTTAAAATATCAGTACTATTCATCTTTCATCTCAATCAAGAACACAACTGAGTTCATTAAGCCACATTCAAGCCTTCTTAACACATCTAAATAAACACCCATAACATTTGAACTACAATAAACATCAAGAAACCACAAATTTCCAGAAATTCATCTAAAGAGCATAAATCACAAAAACTCGCAAACCTGAATCTCCTTAGCTCCTAATCACTGAGTGCCACTTCCCAATGCCTTGTCCTTTCCTTTGGGATCACGAGGAGGCTCAACTAAACCACAACCCAACAAGGGCACACAAACAAAAACCCTAAATTAACTCTAAACCCAGAAATTATAAGGACAAGATGAAGAAAATGAAGAACAAATGCAATAAACTTACCTCTAAAATGCTAAGAGATGATCAATACCAACTATAACTTCAATCCAAGCTAGGGCACAAAATGGGAAGAGAAGAGGAAGAAGAGAAATGAAGAGAAGAGAGAAACGGGATTGAGGGAGCAAAATTTCTGCTTCCTTTTCTCTTTCCTCTTCTAAATCCCCTCTCTCCTAACCCTAGCCATGTGTCCTCTTCCTAGTGGTGGATCTTGATCACTCACACCCAACAACAATACACTACACACACACAATGTAACCCCAACTACACCCTACAAATATGTGAGCACAACACACAAACACAACTCACTCACTCACATCCTACAAAGATGTGAGCAACACACCCAAATGCAACCCAGCTAATTCACACCCTACTACCGTACATGCACCCATATACTAGCAAAACCCACAAACATGAATTTTACCCAAAATACCCTTATCACATGCCAAAACACATACAATGCACACACACACACAAATGGCTCATACTACTATGGGGCAAATGGGGTGTGACAATTACGTAACCATATACTCACCAAAACACCTAAAATCCTACTAGGGTGTAATCTGGGTTGTTACAATCTCTCCCCCTTAAGAAATTTCATCCTCAAATTTTCACCCAAAACCACAATTAGCAAATCACTTACTATAACAAAACTTATACAAATCAAACTCAGTTACATAAGAACTTAACAGAAGGACCCGCTTCATCAAGTTCCTTGTCTCTGACCATGGCATAACATCGAGTTGGACCACCTGAAGGAAATGGTTTCTCAACTGTCTCTGATGGTGCTTGCACTATCTATCCTCTACGCCTTCCTCCACTAGCAGATCTAGTCACCCCCATGTTACCCTTACTATCCGACTGAACTGGACCTTCCATCAAATCCGGGCAATTGGCCAGCATATGCTCCATGCTGCCACATCGGAAACACGCTCCAGTGAGCTTCCTGCAAGTACCCCAATGGAACCTCTCACAATGTTCACATTTAGGCACTGTACTTACCTTACTCGATGGTGCCAAAACACTTCCCTTCGATGCCTATTCACGACCCGATCCTCAGGTAACTTGTCCTCTAGCAGCTTCTCGTGACTTCTTAGTACTTAGCAAAACACTATCATTTGCTTTCCTTTTATGTTCCTTGTATTGCTTAATCACTTCAGACTCTTCCAATTTTATTACTGCCGAAACCAATTTGTAATAACCTACCAAATGCATGATAGTCATAGCAGAAAGAGGACCTCTAATGTTCTCTCTTAACCAATCTTTAAACTGGCAACACTTGAATTCCTCGGTAAGTAACAAATCTGGCACATACTTACTAACCTACTGAATTCCTTCTCATATTCACATACTGACAAACCTTTCTGCCTCAAACTCATGAATTCTTTCCACTTTGCCTCTCGGTAAGCCTTAGTCACATATCTCTTCTCAAACTCTTGAACAAAGTAATCCCATGTCATCTCTATAGGTCGCTGGGAATTCCTCATCATTAGCTTCCACCAATCATAAGCTGGGCCTTGCAATAGCGACACCGCACAGGATACTCTCTAGTTCATGGGACAACTAATCTCTTGCAAAATTCGATCGGTCCTCTCTAACCAAAACTCTGCCATATCTGATTGGTCGAAAGTCGTACCAGTAAATTCCTCTACCCCTCTCCTTCTAATCAATTCAGTTGGAGCCTTAGGAGCAGTTAACTTCTCAATCAAATGCATCATTCCTTGCATCAATTCTGGATAGCCATAAGCCAGACCCATACCTTCAGCTCGAGGTCTCTGTTGTGCAAGCTGACGAACCCTCGCTAGATTCACACTACCCACTATCTCGCCTATCTCCTCGCTGGGATCGGATTCTATCTAAACTCTACACAAGACAACATCTGCATTAGGCCATAACTCTAGACAGACTCGTACACATCTAAATATCTTATAGACCAGAACCATCTAACCAGCGCTCTGATACCATAACTTGTAACACCCCAATACCCCTTGGGAGGAATATCAGGATGCCACACAAATACAAAACACATACATTCAAGCCAAAACTAAAACGAAAACTTACGGATAGAACATAAGCGGAAGCATTCAGGAATAACATATATACTTGCATTCAGAACTTATAAAGTATACATATACAAAATCATTACATTATCAAAAATCAGAAATACATGCCTTCCACACGTTTACAAAATGCTATACAAGAGTCCTATAAAAAAAGGAAACTATAACTATTACCAAAAAAATACTAAAAAATAACTCCTAGTGGCCAGCAGATAGGGACCCTCGCTCAGAACATAACCTGCAAACCTAAAAGGAACAAAACATCCGTGCTAATCGATAACCCTTAGTGGGGATGAATAGAAACAAAGGACTTCCAAGGAAGTCACAACAAATACAATACACAAGCATATAAATCAAAAATACTATCAATAATTCAGAAGCTTATCACATACTTGGCATAAATATGCTAGGAAAATATTCTTAATCAGACAGATTCGGAAGCAATATATTTATTGCTTACATATAGAAATAACAGAACGTATAACTGATACAAACTCACATATTTCACACAAGTATACAATAAAAAAAATAGCCTTAGATCATGACGATGGTAGATACGGGTGACAGAATACTGGCAAGCAGTATTAGATGATCGAAGTCTAAATTTTCAGGAGACCAGAGTCTAAAAGCTATAATACAGAAGACCGAAGTCTAAAATTTTAAACCCATACTGGTCGATATGGGCAGCTGTAAAACTCTAGACCTTAATAAGCATGCTTATCTATCCACTACCTTCACCGATCAGGCTGACACACTAAGCCACATGCAAACCAACCATTCAAAATATCGAATCACATTCATGTCTTACTAACTCAAGTGCAACTAGAACAATCATCAGGTGTACAATCTTATTAATATCATGCATATAAATTACCTTGAATATGTACAAACATATACCAAAGTAATGACCATCACAAAAGTACTTCAAAGAACTAGGCAAACAGAGCTGCACACTGTCGCGCTCGCGACTGATGTCTCGCTCGTGATAGAATGCACATCTCGCAACTATCGCGCTCGCGACGGCGTCACTCTTGCGATAGAATGCCAATGCAGCTTCTATCACGCTCGTGACACATGTCGCGCTAACGACAAAACAGAAATAAGAATATCAACTTCACAACACACATACTTCCACACACAACTACCTTCCATTCAACCATACACATATGCTCATAACCTTAAACACGCAATATACTATATACATTTCAAGACTCTAAATCACTACTTAACATATTCATATATCAATTTACAACCATAAACTTGCATATCCCAAAATCATAAACACATGGTATTCAAATCCATTCAAGCATACTTACAATAACATGCATCTATAACAGTTCTAAGATAAATTATAAACAACCTATTAACGCATACAATTCCACAATTTCATATTATATCACAACATGCATCAAATGAATCATAATTACAACACATGAATAAGCTCAAGAGCCACGATCCTGACCTCTTAAAGTGCAACCGAAAATCCTCAAATTCAGACCTTGTCATTGCCCTTTTCAATCCTTCTTTTTGGAACTTCACACATAGCCAAGAATACCAAGGGAAAGCAAAACAAAGAAAGAGAGTGGAAAAGAGCCAAAATGCATGCAATCCCACTTGAGTACAGATTTTCCCACTAAAATCACTTATATTGCATGCAAAAGTCCACTTGGCACTTTCTCCTTAAGCCACATGTCTACCTTATGACATGTGTCTCACAAACCCTTCCTAACTCCTTGCATGTCGCCAGTTGTCCAAAACCCAAATCAAAAATCCACTAAAATCCCTCTTAAGCTAGATTTCAGCAAGAGTGTTATGCTCGCGACACCTGTCGCGCTCGCGATAAAACTCTAACTTGCCCACGGCACAAGATCTTGACTCAACCAACTTACATACAAATCCTCCATTGACTCTAATACTCATTCCATTGTGTCCTCTCTTACTATTACATAACCATATACTCACCAAAATGCCTCAAATCCTACTTAGGTGTAATCTAGGTTGTTATAATAGTGGCCACAACCATCTCGCCTATGGAGTTGCAAGACGTAGTCAAGGGGGGTGCTGGAGAAAATGTGGTGTTCACCCTCTATATATAAGGGCTCAGGTTAATCAAAAGCACATAGCATGTGTCATGATAGATGATGTCTCATCGATCAATGTTTACCCACTGGTCGCGATGGCAGCATTCAGGATAACGAACGATATGCTGGCTAAGTCTGATTTGATGATCACAGCTTATGATAATTCTCGGAGGCAGACATCAGGGACATTTCACAACGAAAGTCAATTTTTGGTCCAACCTATTCCTGCCCATTTCTCAGCCCTCTTAGGTAGGCTTTAGTTCCATAAGCTGGGAGGAGTGCCCTCCACTTTGTACGAGATGGTTAAGATTCCCCACGAGGGACAAGTTGTGACCATAAGAGCCGCAAGGAAGAATCAGGTCTCAGTGCCAGAAATTGCAAGAAAACCCTTCAGTGGAATTCATGTGGCCGTAATAGATGAGGAAGAACACATTGAAGGAAGCTCTCAAGTGTTGAACATGATGAAGAATATGTCATTCCTCCCTAGTGCAGGCTTGGGTAAAAACTCATAGGGACTGCCATCAACCATTGCCACGAGAGGCCAGAAGGATAGGAAGGGCCTGGGGCATAAAGGTAGTGTAAAGAAGGGCATGAAGTCAGTAGGTAAGATCCCCCATATCAAAGAAAGTTTTGTGCCAGCAGTTTCAGTGAGTGCCTACACGAGGGAAGTAGAACCACAGTGGGTCGATGGAAGAATTGTGCCGAGTTTTGAGGTCTTCAATGATGCCTTTGATTGGGACATTGGATTGATCAAAACAGCAGAGGGTTTTGGGATGAGGAAATCATGACCAAGGAGATAGTCTGGGACCACGAAGCACCCAAAGAGATTATTACTGATAAACTGATGACTGCCTTAGAGAAAGGGAAAGCGAGGATGGAAGATAAAGCTATAGATAAATAGAGTGAAGCCATGTAAGGGGTTGCTGCAGTGCCTCAAAAATGGCAGTTTGATTCAAAGCCATCGACTGCAACTGCGTCGGTAGATAAAGAAGAAGAAGATAGTTTTGATTTTCTTTTTGCACCAAAACTTTTCAATAATATTGATGACATTTCTAGTTCTATTAATACTATGAACAATTTTGCTTACTTGTGCAATGTTTTGGATGATTTCATTATGCATAATCATGATCATAATTCATTTATATTTGACATTCATTCAACTGATGCTACTCCATTCACTCTCGGAACTTCAAAAAACCCGAAAGAAACCTTGATAGCATCTAACGTAACTCCTAAAGAGAGAAAAATTTGAGAGAATTTTAAGAAAACATGAAAAAGCCTTTGCCTGGACCTATGAAGATATGCTAGGAGTAGATCGCAAAATTGCGAAACACGCTATCCTAACATACCCAGACCATAAGCCAGTCAAGCAAAAGCATAGGAGGCTTAGGCCAGAGTGGGTAGAGAAAGTGAAAGAAGAAATTCATAAATAGAATGAGGCCAAGTTTTTTATTGAAGTACAGTATCTAACCTAGTTGGCTAATGTCGTCCCAGTAGCCAAGAAGAACGGCAAGGTATGCGTGTGTGTACTATCGAGATCTGAACAAAGCTTGTCCAAAAGACGATTTTTCGCTGCCTCACATCGACGTGTTAGTAGACAGCACAGCTGCTTGCATGATGTATAGTTTCATGGATGGTTACACAGGCTATAATGAGATTCTTAACAAGATAGTTGATCGAATCAAGACAACCTTCATCATTGGGTGGGCGATATTTGGTTATAGGGTGATGCCATTCGGTTTAAAGAATGCAGGCATAACTTATCAAAGTATGGCAACAAGGATCCTAGAGGACTTGATCCACAAGGAGGTATAAGTGTACGTGGATGACATGATGATCAAGTCAGCCACCAGGGAAGGTCACTTTGAGGCATTAGAGAAGTTCTTCTGGAGGATCAGTGAGTATAACCTACAATTGAACCCTAAGAAATGCATTTTTGAAGTCACTTCAAGGAAGTTGTTAGGACATGTAGTTAGCCAGAGAGGGATTGAAATCGACTTGGACAAGGTCAAGGCCATCAAAGAGATGCCACTACCCCAGAAAGAAAAGGATGTCAGAAGTTTCTTGGGTAAGCTACAGTATGTCAGCAGGTTTATCTCCAAGCTTACTTCCATTTGCGAGCTGATTTTCAAATTATTCAGAAAGGACCAACCCGTAGTATGGAACGAAGATTGCCAGATAGCTTTCGATACCATTAGGGAATATTTGTTGAATCCCCCGATTCTGAGACCGCGGCAGCCTGTCAAGCCACTTATTCTATATTTAACTATAGAAGATAGCTCTATAGGCGCCATGATGGCCAGGAGGATGAGTTCGGGGTGGATTTTGTAGTCTATTACCTAAGTAAGAATTTCCTTTCCTATGAGGTCAAGTGGGTAGAAGTAGAAAAGATTTGCCTCGCGGTAATCTGGGCATCCAAAAAGCTAAGACACTATTTCCACTCTTATAAGGTATAAGCAGTAACGACACAAAACCCCCTTAGATACCTATAGGAGGCTCCATCTTTGTTAGGGAAAATGGGGAGATGGTTGTTGTTATTACAAGAACTCGACGTTGAATACATCACCCGGAAGACCATTAAGGGGCGAGCAGTAGTAGAGTTTCTAGCTAAACACCCTATTCAATGAGAGTCGTATGAGTTTAATTTACCAGATGAAGATATGGGAGCTATTACGATGAAAGGTTGGCGATTACAATTTGACGGGGCAGTAAACAGCAAAGGGGTAGGAGTAAGAATCATTCTAACAACCCCGGATGACAAAAAACTCTCGCTGGCCAAGAAATTGAGGTATAAAGCTACTAATAATGAAGCCAAGTACGAAGCTTGCACTTTCGGATTAGAAGCCTTAATAGCCTTGGGGGCAAAGAGTGTAGAGGTATTGTAACACCCCAATACCCCTCGGGAGGAATATCGGATTGCTACACACACAAACACACGTATTCAAGTCAAAACTAAAGTGGAAGCATACGAGAACAACATAAATACTTGCATTGCTAAACTTATATAGCTACAAAAATGATATCATTAAATGCCAAAAATCAAAATTTCATGCTCTCATACATATACAAAACACTGCATAAGAGTCCTATACAAAAGGTATACTATAACTATTACAAAAGAATCACTTCAAAGACAACTCTTAGTGGCCAGTAGATGGAGACTCTCGCTCAGAATGAAACTTGCAAACCTACATGGAAACAAAGCATCTGTGCTAAGCGATAATGCTTAGTGGGGATGAACAGAAACAAGGGACTTCCAAGGAAGTCACAACAAAACATAATATAAGTATATAAATTATTTATACTTGCATCAGAATTCAGAAGCTAATCACATACACAGCATAAGCATGTCAGTGAAGATACTCATAATCAAACAGATTCGGAAGCAACAATAATAATTTCTACCATACTGAAAAAACAGAACGTATAACTGATGCAGATTTACATTTTCTCACAAGTATACAATAAATATAGCCTAAGATCATAACGATCGTGGATACGGGCAATAGAATACTGGCGAGCAGTATCAGAAGACCGAAGTCTAAATTTTCAGAAGACCGGACTCTAAAAGCTATTATACAGAAGACCAAAGTCTAAAACTTTAAACCCCTATGGGTTAATAAGAGCAGCTGCAAAACTCTAGCCTATAAACATGCTTATTTATCCACTACCGTGACCGATCAGGCTAACACACTAAACCATAAGTAAACCAACCATTGAAAAGATCAAATCACATTCATGTCTCACTAACTCATGTATAACTAGAACAATCATCAGGTGTACAATCTTTATTAATGTCATGCATACAAATTACCTTGAACATGTACAAATATATACCAAAGCAATGACCATCACCAAAGATACTTCAAAAAACTAGGCAAACAGAGCTGCACACTATCGCACTCACGACTAATGTCGTGCTCATGACAGAATGCATAACTCACAACTATCATGCTCGCGACTGCATCACTCTCACGACAGAATGCCAATATGGCTTCTATCGCGCTCGCAACAAAACAGAAATAAGAATATCAACTTCACAACACACAAACTTGCACACACAACTTACCTTCAATTCAACCATACACATATGCTCATAACCTTAAACATGCAATATACTATATACATTTCAAGACTCTAAATCACTACTTAACATATTCATATATCAATTTACAACCATAAACATGCATATCCAAAAATCATAAACACATGGTATTCAAATCCATTCAAGCATACTTATAATAACATGCATCTATAACAGTTCCAAGATAAATCATAAACAACCTATTAACACATGCAATTCCATAATTTCATATTATATCACAACATGCATGTGACGCGCGCCGGACCCGCGTGGGCGGCCCTTGACCGCCCGCTTGAGGGCGATCAGGCATTTGAGGTCCGTTGACAACTTGTAACGAATTACAAGTGCGTCTATTTTTGGCAACAAAGAGGTTTCATGGAGTCGCCACCCAATAAAACATTGGGAAAGTTTCTCTCACCTCGGAGAGCCTAAGAAAGCGCTTTCATCCATTTTGGGCAAGCCGAAGGGGTCTTGGAGGGTAAACCTCTCGCCCAAAGGAGCCTAGGATTTGTTAGGTCATAGAGCATAAGAAGGGTCTTGGAGGGTAAGCCTCTCGCCTCCTTAAGTCCAAAGACAACGCTTTTATCCATTTTGGGCAAGCCAAAGGGGTCTTGGAGGTTAAACCTCTCGCCCAAAGGAGCCTAGGATTAATGTCTAAGTCTCGTGACACAAGAGGTGTCTTGGAGGGTAAACCTCTAGCCTCTTTGAGCCCAAAGACCAGAGAATGGGTTCGGGACTTCGCATCTATTTTTACCTTGATTAATTTTATAATTTGGTTTTGAGTTTATTAACTCGCTCTCTCTCTCCACACGATGCAATTTTAATTTCAACGCGCAAATATTCACATTGAAAGCGATAAGATAAACATATCAAAAATAACATCAAAGATAAATTACAATAATACCAGGAGCGGAATACAACTCCCATTTAAAAGTGCAAACATACATAAAACCGTGGAATTTATTAATTATGAGGACTTTGGTCCCCGCATGCACAATTAAAGAAAACATTTTGGATGTGATGATTTATTTGGGATGAAAATTAGGACATTGGTCCCATTTATTATGAAAAATCCAAATTAATTTATTAGAAATATTTGTGTGGTTTTTATTCATGCGTGCATAAAAAGCATTTTATTCAACGAATATATACAAGGAAATATAAATAAAATGAGAATTGAAAATGTGCAATGAAAATACAAAAGTCCGCATATCCTCCTTCTCGTGCATTGGTGCTCAAATGAGAATAAAATAATGATTTGCAACCAAAAATAAAATAGAAGAGATTCATGTTAGAAATTAACCCAAAGAGATGAGATGACATAAAAGATAATATGTAATAACCATATAACATGCATAAAAATAATTATGATGCAATTTAACAAGCATAAAGCGAGATAACATCATGGCAAATGCAATTTATTAATAATGGTGATTAACATGCATGAAAGATTAGTGACAATCAATTTTAATACTCCTAAGATGTGCATGAAAACATAACATAAGAATAATAAAACTTAACATGCATAATAAAGCCTAAAGTAATATCTAACATAAAAGGCATAAGAAAATAAATTTAAAATTTAACATACATGCAAAATATGAACAATGACATTAATGGTAATAATGATACTAATACCTAATGACATCAATAAATGAGTGTAATATAAATTATAATAATAAAACTAGCATTTATAACAATAATATCCATAATAAACATCAATGGATGTAAAGAACATTAACAACCTAAGTTGAACATGCATAATGACATAAAAATAAACACCTTGACATGAAAATGATATGATAAATTTGGAAGAATTAACTTGTTAAATAAATAATTGAAGACAAAAGAAGAAGAAAAATATGGAGACTAAAAGAATTTACATGTTTAATATGCTAATTGTAAGCAAAATAAATTAAAATCTACAAGAGAATTAAGGAGTTTAAGCCATGAATAATTACCCTCAAATTTAGTTTTGAAGAATTGAAGGTAGAAGTGTTGAATTCTTTGTCTTCTCTTGTGAAAATCCTTAGAAAATAGCTTGAAAACTTGAAGAAAAACTCTTGGAAACAAGTGTGTAAGATGGATTTTTCTCTCTCAACTCAAAAGCTCTAAAATTCAGTTTTTTCCTCTTCCAATGTTCTTAGTTCGTCCTCCCCCGAATCTGAATATTTTCTAGTGTTTTAACCCTCAAAAACTACCCAAAAACCACCCAAAACCGTCCAAAAACGGTTAAAAATCAAGTGGGAGTTGAAAAATGGGAGAAGTGGGCGAAATGGGGGCGAAAATCAGCGTCAAACGGCGACTCACGCACGTTTCCGCGCGCTGTTACACGGAGTTTCCGCGTACGATGTGCGCGGAGGGAGCGACACCCAGGGCGTCGATCGCGCGGAGCGCGAGCTCCGCAGCATTCCGCTCACGGAGATTCGTGACGGCCCTTTGCCGTCGCTGTCATGGCCGGATTTGTACCCTAAGAGAATTAACCTAATTTTGCATGTGTGTGTAGGATTGGACTTAATTGAAAGAAAGAAGTTTAGTTAAGGGATTTAAATGGTAATTATGAATGTTTGTGCTAAGCATGAGTTAAAGGCTAGTTAATTAGTTAATGGAAGGATTAATTAAGAATATAATAACTTTGATTTATTGGAAGTGGAGGCAGACTTGAGGAAGTGGTTTCCGTGTGGCTTCTTGAGAGGTTGCCACCTCTTCCTTTGCATGCAAGTGTGGGTTAAGATGAAAGAGTTTCATTTGGTAACCTAGCTATTTTCTGTATTTTGGCTTTGGCTTTCTTCTTGTTTCCGTGAGTAAGGATAAGAATGGTTTAAGTGGATGTGTGCATGTAGCTAATTGGAACAAGAATTAAGTGTTAAGACCTTAAGGTAAGTGGTTTTGTGTGCATATTCTCATCTTCTACTCTTCTTCTTGGTTTTGAGTTAGTTTGGAATGAGGATTGATGGATTGTGCTCAATTCTGGAATTTGAATTGGTTTTGCTACCTGAATAAGTGAAGAGAGATAAGGGAAAGGCTGTAATCGGCGAACCGAGCGTCCGTCGTAATTAGGAGCTAAGGCGATGAGGTTTGGGAACAAACCCTAATTGTATGAATATGTGATTAGTGTTGGTTAAATAGGGTTTTGAACTGAATTGCATGATATGTGAATTTGAAGGTTGAGCATGAATTATGTGATGCTAAATTGTATGCGTATTGTAGCAATACGATTGTGATAAAGTGTTTGAAAGTGATCATGATATGTACTATTATTGAATGCCAAACAAGAAGGGGAAATCAGGTATGTGTTATTGATTGTGTGTTTGATGTATTTGGGTTAATTGCCAAAAATGAGAATGAGATTTGAAGTCTTAATGAGTAGGGAGAAATGGACTGAAAAACATAACCATGTTATGGTGTTTTTGCATAGGTCACGGTGACAATGAAATCCATTTTGACCGTGAGGTATGCTTAAGTTCGATTCTGCCTAATGGATTTTGGTATGTCACGGTGACAATGAACTTCATTGTGACCGTGATGTACCCAAGGGAGCATTCTGTTTTGCAAAGTGAGAATATGTCACGGTGGCAATGGGATTCATTGTGACCGTGACATACCCTCAGGTTGCATTCTGCCGAGAGTTGGGAACACATCACGGTGACAATGAAATTGGTTGTGACCGTGACATGTCCCCAATTTGCATTCTGTTTTGGACTTCAATATGTCACGGTGACAATGAAATCCATTGTGACCGTGACCCACCCTGTTTTGGCAATATAATCCTAATGTGTTTGGTCATTCAAATGGCATGGCTTTAAGCTGAAATGAAGGACAGCATGAGTAAGTAATGTATATGTGTTAAGTGATCTACAAATGCATACAACTATGATGACTTCTGAATGTGATAAGTTATGTGAATATTAAATGTGAGGACTGAGTTTGAAAGTATATTGAATATGCAAACGAAATGTATGGCTGTGTGCTAATACAAATGTGTAAAGTGAAAAGTGAACTGAATAAGTGTTTAACAACTTAAGCCTGCGAGTCAAGTAGTGGATAGTTAGGCATGCCTATAGGGTCAAGTGCTGCAGCCCCATGCGTTAAATGTGTCTGATTCCATGGGAATCACAATGCGATTATCCTTACTGGATTGTGTTATATGTGGAATGATGAAAAGTACCAGAAGGTACTAATGTGATATGAAGCACCAGAAGGTGCTAAATGTGAAAAAGTAGTCTCGATGAGATTACTGGTATCTGAGAGATACCGATGCGATACCCGATATCCGCGTCATTGAATTGCAGGCAAAGTGGCAAAAAGACTAATTGGTTAATCGGCAAAAAGTTAATTAAATATAAACAGAAGTGATTGTGATACAAGAAAGTGTGGAAATGTGAATAAGTAATTGATGCCTTATGATTGAATATAGTAATGGCTGATCTGGCATGTTTATTAGCATGTTATGTATGATGATTCGGATGTGTGATAAATTATATGCTATATGTATGAGTTCCCCACTAAGCGTTATCGCTTAGCATGGATTTACTCTAATCCGTGCAGGTACGGACGAGAGGTGACTGAAGGACGTCCCCCGCATCTTGGTACGGTCAACAATAGGAAGTATATAGTGTAGGTTTGGGGGTTTGTTATTTTGGACTTTTGTATAAGTTTTATATGGTTAATATGTATTTTGAATATGTAAAGGCATGTAATAATGTAGTAATCACGGATGTAACCTCCCACATGTATGTGTGTCACGTGAATAGTTAAGACGTGTGACTAATAGTAGTTGGCATGTGATGCATGAATTAAAATAGTGTGTAATGAAATTTTATTATTCAGTTTCCGCATGTGTTCTGTGTGTGTGTGTGACCTCCTCTAACTAAGATTAGCTGAGCTAGTTGTCGTTAGGGAACGGGCGTCACAAGTTGTGGTATCAGAGCCTAGGTTGAGTCTTTTCTGGGAATTGGGTAGATAAGATGTGTATAGTTTGTTGACCTAATGCGGAAGTCCTTGTTTAATTTGTGTAGTTCCTTGTTTAATTTGTGTAGTAAGATGGATTCTGGAAGGCATACCGGTGAGGAATCTGCCGAAAGTGTGAACCCTCGTGAAGCTGAGGTGACAGGGTCTGGGCAGTCTAGATCGGTTGGCTATGGGAATGAGATTCCATTTGGGCCTATGGAAGCCATGATGAAAATGACACAAGATATGGCGAGAGTGATGGAACGTATGATGGCGCCAAGAGCCCCAATAGAATTTTTGAGGAAGCATGGTTTGGAAGAATTTTATGGAACAAGGTTAGATGAGTCAGAAAAAGCATAGTACTGGATTGAGAAGGTGGAAAGGATTCTGAAGGAGATACGATGTCCTCCAGATCAGTGGGTTGAGTGTGTGGAGTCATTACTCCAAGGTCCTGCATATGATTGGTGGAAGCTGGTCCTGCAGAATCCGATGCTTCCTGAACCATTAAACTAGGAGTTCTTTGAAAAAGAATTCAAGAACAAGTATATTACTAAAGCACATCGAGAGGCAAATTGGAAGAAGTTCTTGAGTTTGAGACAGAGGACTATGACAGTGGCGGAGTATGAAGCAGAATTCTGTCGCTTAAGCAAATATGCGCCGAAAGGTGTGTTAACTGATGTGTTGCGATGTCAACAGTTTGAGGATGGATTGATTGAGGAAATTAAAGCTTTGCTGATTTCTTTAACAACAGAGCAGAATATAAGTTACTATCGAATTGTACAAGCAGCTCTGAGGGCTGAAAGGACTTTGGGAGCCCAAAGAGAATGGAGACAAAGAAAGAATGCGAATAGAGGTGGTTCCCAGACGGGGAAAAGATCAAGAGATTCTCATGTGGCATCACCTGCGGAATCAGGGTTCAGTTCTGCAGCGAGAGGTAAGAAGCGAGGCGCTCCCTCAGCATCTGGTTCTGGAAGAGGAACATCTGGTAATAGAAGTGAGGTTCATGAGTGTCCTCATTGTGGTAAGAGGCATAGAGGAGAATGCTGGAGAGTGTCGGGTGCTTGTTATAGATGTGGGAGCACTGAGCATTTCATTGCTAATTGCCCGAATACCTATGAGATGTCAGGAAATCAACAAGAGCAGAGTAGGGGTGGTTCAAACTTGCCTTCTACGAACAGAGGAAGAGGAAGAGGACGTGGCAGAGGTAGTCAGTCCAGAGGTGCAGTCGACTCTGAGATTGTGGATAGACCTGATGAGGCTTCAGTGCGGGCTTATGCTATGAGGGCACGAGAGGATCAGGACGCGCCTGAGGTGATAGCAGGTACTATTCTACTTTGTGGTGTGGAAATGTTTGCACTTATTGATCCTGGTTCAACTCATTCATATGTATGTGATAAAAAGATATGTGAAAAGATGCCTAAAGTTGAATGTTTAAAATATGATATATGTGTGTCTAGCCCTTTGGGAGGTAATGTTAATGTGAACAGAGTGTATCGAAACTGTGCATTAGAAGTTCAAGGTAGTGTGTTTCCAGCGGATTTGATTGAACTACCGTTTGATGAGTTTGATTTGATTCTGGGCATGGATTGGTTAACTAAGTATGATGCGGATGTTAAGTGTAAGAAGAAAATTGTTATACTCTCTGATGATAAGGGAAACAGAGCGACAGTGAGAGGAGTGTGCACAAATCCTCTTGTGAATGTGATATCTGCTATGCAAGCCTGTCGGTGCATGAGAAAAGGATGTGAAGCTTATTTGGCCCTGGTATTAGATAGTAAGAGAGAACAGGTGAAGATGCAAGAGATACCAATAGTCAGAGAGTTTCCTGACGTGTTTCCTGAAGAATTGAGCGGTGTACCACCAATAAGAGAAGTTGAGTTATCAATTGACGTGGTACCAGGAACTGTACCAGTATCTAAGGCACCCTATAGAATGGCTCCAACTGAGTTGAAGGAATTGAAGGAGCAGTTGCAAGAATTACTGAACAGGGGTTTTATTAGACCTAGTGTTTCTCCTTGGGGAGTACCAGTGTTATTTGTTAAAAAGAAAGATGGTACAATGAGAATGTGTATTGATTATCGACAGCTGAATAAAGTAACAGTAAAGAATAGGTATCCTTTACCTCGAATTGAAGACTTGTTTGATCAGTTAAGGGGAGCCGGGGTATTCTCAAAGATTGACTTGCGTTCAGGGTATTATCAGTTGCAAGTGAAGAAGGAAGATGTACCTAAGACCGCGTTTAGAACTCGTTATGGGCATTATGAATTTCTAGTAATGCCATTCGGGTTAACCAATGCGCCAGCTGCATTCATGGATTTAATGAATCGGGTGTTCAGACCGTACTTGGATCAGTTTGTGGTTGTGTTCATAGACGATATTTTGGTATATTCAAGAAATGAAAAGGAACATGAACAGCATTTGAGAGTTGTACTTCGGACTTTGCAAGAACATCAGCTGTTTGCCAAACTCAGTAAGTGTGAGTTCTGGCTCAAAGAGGTATCATTTCTGGGTCATGTGATCTCATCTGAAGGAGTTAAAGTGGATCCAACTAAGATAGAAGCAATTGTGAATTGGAAACCGCCTAAGAATGTGTTAGAAATTCGCAGTTTCTTAGGGTTGGCTGGATACTACAGAAGGTTTGTGAAAGGATTTTCAGTAATAGCTTCACCGTTGACAAGATTGTTACGTAAGGGAGTGAAATATGAGTGGTCTGATAGATGTCAAACAAGTTTCGATCGGTTGAGGAAGATGTTAGTAGAGGCACCGATTCTTACACAGCCTATGACTGGTAAAGAGTATGTATTGTATACCGATGCTTCAGGTGTTGGATTGGGTTGTGTATTGATGCAAGAGGGGAAGGTGATAGCGTATGCGTCAAGGCAATTGAAACCGCATGAGCAGAATTATCCGACTCATGATTTGGAATTGGCTGCAGTAGTGTTCGCTTTAAAGATTTGGCGACATTATCTGTATGGTGAGAAGTGTAGGATTTACACGGATCACAAGAGTTTGAAATATCTGCTTACACAGAAGGAACTGAACCTGAGACAGCGAAGGTGGCTCGAGTTGTTTAAAGATTATGATTGTATTGTGGATTATCATCCGGGAAAAGCTAACGTAGTGGCCGATGCTTTGAGTAGGAAGTCAATTTCAGCCTTACAGTTAAAGCGGATTGAGTGGAGGTTTTCTGCAGATGGAGCTTTATTAGCACAGTTGAAAGCAAGACCGGTTCTGAAGGATGAGTTAATAGTTGCTCAGAGAAATGATGGGAGATTGCAACAAGTTCTGCAGTCAGTTGGTGTTATGGATAAGACTGACTATTCAGTGAATGAAGATGGAATACTGCTGTATAAGAATAGAATGTGTGTGGCCAACTATAAAGAATTAAGAAAGAGATTGATGCACGAGGCTCATAATACAGTTTTCACTATGCATCCAGGTGGAAACAAGATGTATCAAGATATGAAACAGTTGTATTGGTGGCCAGGGATGAAGAAGGATGTAGTGGAATATGTGTCTAAGTGCCTTGTCTGTCAACAAGTTAAAGCGGAGCATCAAGTGCCCCAGGGAATGTTGCATCCACTCCCTATTCCCCAATGGAAATGGGATAATATCACGATGGATTTTGTTACTGGATTGCCTCTGACCTTGAGACAGCAAGACGCAGTATGGGTTATTGTGGACAGGTTTTCGAAATCAGCTCACTTTACACCTCTTCGGATGGATTATTCTATGGAAAAGTTGGCTGAATTGTATGTAAGGGAAATTGTCCAATTGCATGGGATACCTTTGTCTATTGTTTCTGATAGGGATCCCAGATTCACTTCTAAATTTTGGAGGAGTTTACAGGCAGCGTTGGGTACGAAATTGAATTTCAGTACTGCTTTCCATCCACAAACCGATGGACAATCGGAAAGAATTATTCAGGTTTTGGAAGATTTGATGCGAGCGTGTGTTTTGGATTTTTCTAAGAGTTGGGATAGGTATCTTCCACTTATGGAATTTGCTTATAACAATAGTTATCAGACCAGTATTGGTATGGCACCGTATGAAGTTTTGTATGGAAGGAAATGTCGTTCACCGATTTGCTGGATAGAATTGAATGAAAGCAGAGTCATAGGGCCAGATTTGGTTCGTGATGCAGAAGAGAAAGCTAAAATCATACAGCAAAGATTGATGGCGGCAAGTGACAGACAGAAGTCGTATGCTGATTTGAAGAGAAGAGATATTGAGTTCAGTGTAGGTGATAAAGTGTTTCTGAAAGTGTCTCCTTGGAGGAAGGTACTGCGATTTGGTAAAAAGGGGAAGCTGAGTCCAAGGTTTATTGGGCCATATGAAGTGCTTGAAAGAGTAGGTTTTGTGGCTTATCGGCTGGCTTTGCCTCCGACTTTGGCTAGGCTACATGATGTGTTCCATGTGTCTATGTTAAGAAGATATAGGTCAGATGATTCCCATGTGCTATCTCTACCAGAAGTGGAAGTGCAGTCAGATTTCACTTATGATGAAAAGCCCATAGTGATCTTAGCAAAAGAAGTAAGGCAACTTCGGAACAAGCAGATACCACTTGTGAAAGTACTCTGGCAGCACCATGGTGTTGAAGAAGCAACTTGGGAACCAGAAGCGGCTATGCGAGAACAGTATCCACAACTATTTCACTCAGGTATGAATTTCGAGGACGAAATTCTTTAAGGAAGGGAGAGTTGTCATGGCCGGATTTGTACCCTAAGAGAATTAACCTAATTTGGCATGTGTGTGTAGGATTGGACTTAATTGAAAGAAAGAAGTTTAGTTAAGGGATTTAAATGGTAATTATGAATGTTTGTGCTAAGCATGAGTTAAAGGCTAGTTAATTAGTTAATGGAAGGATTAATTAAGAATATAATAACTTTGATTTATTGGAAGTGGAGGCAGACTTGAGGAAGTGGTTTCCGTGTGGCTTCTTGAGAGGTTGCCACCTCTTCCTTTGCATGCAAGTGTGGGTTAAGATGAAAGAGTTTCATTTGGTAACCTAGCTATTTTCTGTATTTTGGCTTTGGCTTTCTTCTTGTTTCCGTGAGTAAGGATAAGAGTGGTTTAAGTGGATGTGTGCATGTAGCTAATTGGAACAAGAATTAAGTGTTAAGACCTTAAGGTAAGTGGTTTTGTGTGCATATTCTCATCTTCTACTCTTCTTCTTGGTTTTGAGTTAGTTTGGAATGAGGATTGATGGATTGTGCTCAATTCTGGAATTTGAATTGGTTTTGCTACCTGAATAAGTGAAGAGAGATAAGGGAAAGGCTGTAATCGGCGAACCGAGCGTCCGTCGTAATTAGGAGCTAAGGCGATGAGGTTTGGGAACAAACCCTAATTGTATGAATATGTGATTAGTGTTGGTTAAATAGGGTTTTGAACTGAATTGCATGATATGTGAATTTGAAGGTTGAGCATGAATTATGTGATGCTAAATTGTATGCGTATTGTAGCAATACGATTGTGATAAAGTGTTTGAAAGTGATCATGATATGTACTATTATTGAATGCCAAACAAGAAGGGGAAATCAGGTATGTGTTATTGATTGTGTGTTTGATGTATTTGGGTTAATTGCCAAAAATGAGAATGAGATTTGAAGTCTTAATGAGTAGGGAGAAATGGACTGAAAAACATAACCATGTTATGGTGTTTTTGCATAGGTCACGGTGACAATGAAATCCATTTTGACCGTGAGGTATGCTTAAGTTCGATTCTGCCTAATGGATTTTGGTATGTCACGGTGACAATGAACTTCATTGTGACCGTGATGTACCCAAGGGAGCATTCTGTTTTGCAAAGTGAGAATATGTCACGGTGGCAATGGGATTCATTGTGACCGTGACATACCCTCAGGTTGCATTCTGCCGAGAGTTGGGAACACATCACGGTGACAATGAAATTGGTTGTGACCGTGACATGTCCCCAATTTGCATTCTGTTTTGGACTTCAATATGTCACGGTGACAATGAAATCCATTGTGACCGTGACCCACCCTGTTTTGGCAATATAATCCTAATGTGTTTGGTCATTCAAATGGCATGGCTTTAAGCTGAAATGAAGGACAGCATGAGTAAGTAATGTATATGTGTTAAGTGATCTACAAATGCATACAACTATGATGACTTCTGAATGTGATAAGTTATGTGAATATTAAATGTGAGGACTGAGTTTGAAAGTATATTGAATATGCAAACGAAATGTATGGCTGTGTGCTAATACAAATGTGTAAAGTGAAAAGTGAACTGAATAAGTGTTTAACAACTTAAGCCTGCGAGTCAAGTAGTGGATAGTTAGGCATGCCTATAGGGTCAAGTGCTGCAGCCCCATGCGTTAAATGTGTCTGATTCCATGGGAATCACAATGCGATTATCCTTACTGGATTGTGTTATATGTGGAATGATGAAAAGTACCAGAAGGTACTAATGTGATATGAAGCACCAGAAGGTGCTAAATGTGAAAAAGTAGTCTCGATGAAATTACTGGTATCTGAGAGATACCGATGCGATACCCGATATCCGCGTCATTGAATTGCAGGCAAAGTGGCAAAAAGACTAATTGGTTAATCGGCTAAAAGTTAATTAAATATAAACAGAAGTGATTGTGATACAAGAAAGTGTGGAAATGTGAATAAGTAATTGATGCCTTATGATTGAATATAGTAATGGCTGATCTGGCATGTTTATTAGCATGTTATGTATGATGATTCGGATGTGTGATAAATTATATGCTATATGTATGAGTTCCCCACTAAGCGTTATCGCTTAGCATGGATTTACTCTAATCCGTGCAGGTACGGACGAGAGGTGACTGAAGGACGTCCCCCGCATCTTGGTACGGTCAACAATAGGAAGTATATAGTGTAGGTTTGGGGGTTTGTTATTTTGGACTTTTGTATAAGTTTTATATGGTTAATATGTATTTTGAATATGTAAAGGCATGTAATAATGTAGTAATCACGGATGTAACCTCCCACATGTATGTGTGTCACGTGAATAGTTAAGACGTGTGACTAATAGTAGTTGGCATGTGATGCATGAATTAAAATAGTGTGTAATGAAATTTTATTATTCAGTTTCCGCATGTGTTCTGTGTGTGTGTGCGACCTCCTCTAACTAAGATTAGCTGAGCTAGTTGTCGTTAGGGAACGGGCGTCACAGTCGCCTTTTCGTCGCTATTTTTTCCCTCGATTTTTCACCATTTTTTCATCATTTTTCACACTTTTTTTTTAAATTCCACTAATCTAAAATACACTTTTTCTTATCCAAAATAATTTTAAAAATATTTTTAAAATACACTTTTTGCTCATCGAAAAGACAAGGAAAATTGCTTCCGAACTCCAATCATTTTGCCTATAAGCCGGCATAGCTAAATTTCATCATCGGATAATCCTGATCAAGGCTATTCGGGACCCGGTGTCTACAGTTGCCCCCAATTTTGGGGAGGCTAGTGCATGGGTGCCTAGGTGAGCCAAAATTCAGGAAAAGGAAAGAAACGCGTACCTGAAGCGGCGATCTTCCTGCTGGACGGAGTTATGATGAGTGTTGTTGCTGTCTTTTGGTTGTAGCTAGTAATGCCGTGGTCATGCTAACCTCTTGTGGGTAATGCCGCCATCGTGCTAACTGCTGATAAGTTGGTAATGCCGTGGTCGCGCTAACCTCTTGTGGGTAGTGCCACCATCGTGCTAACCGCTGTGAATTGGTAATGCCGTGGTCGTGCTAACCTCTTGTGGGTAGTGCCGCCATCATGCTAACCTCTGTGAATTGGTAGTACCGTGGTCGTGCTAACCTCTTGTGGTTAGTGCCGCCATCGTGCTAACCGCTGTGAATTTTTGAGCTGCGCTCCTTTAGATGTTTGGACTGGTGTTGTCACTCGGCTTTTGTTGGTGTTCCCCGCCGATTTCTCCTGCAAGATTGCATGCATAGGAATATACAAGAAATCACGTGTGTATGATATGGAATGCAAATGCTTGCAAAAATGTATAGATTGTGCCCTAGGTGGTCCAAGGTTTGCTGAAGTTATAGCTTGTCTGCTCTACCATGGCCCCTGAATCCTGAGGATCGTCGGCAAGTTTTCTGAAAGAGACGTCCAGTGTATATCCTTTGCCCCCCTGGTCAATGATCATTTACTCGGGATTCATGTTCTATGTTGTGTGTTAACTGATTGAAATAGGATTATCTAAAGTAACGCCGCCCTATTGCTCCAGGCATTGAACGTCATTGTTTTAAAGGTAGTGCGTCCCTTGTGGATTTTCACACTAGCTTTTTTTTGCGGGAAATGCGTCCCTTAGGGGATTTTCACACAACCCTTTGCCTAATTTTTGCCTGGAATGGACCCAATCCAATCCAGCGGCTTTTGTTCATTTTATATTTATATTTTGTTTTTGTAGGGCAGACAACCTGTTTCCAGGTTTTCACCCTGCCCTTTGGCCTAACTTTTGCTTAGAGAGCCAGTTACGGTTTTCATCTCTAACGACCTTCTGTTCTATTTTTTTTTTTTTAAGAGAATGTTATCATCAAAGCTTCTGTTAAGAGCAAAAAGCACATATCCAATGAAGGACTGAGCAATAATCATTAGATGAACAATTGGTATATTTCTTTTTAAGACAGAACTGAAAGATCAATGAAAATATATTCTTTTATTCATTGCAAAATTGTGTACATTTCTATATGATTTCATCATACATGATTTTCATTTGACAAGAATTCAAAAGCATATGACTACACCTAATCTCGGAGTGGATTTTGTCAGCATCAAACTCCTATTATCAATCGGCCCTCTCGGGTTTTCTCGATTGAATATTTTCTCTTGGCCCTTAATTTTTGCCCGGGATGCCTTTTTTCGGTTTTCACCCTGACAGGGCGCCCAATTTTACCAAGGCCGCCTTTTTTTCGGTTTTTGACCCGCGGGGCATTTATTCTCTTTTTTTTTATTTTTTGGTCTTTAGCCATGGAACCTTTTAAGTCTATCGACATTGACCGGGTCCTTGAACTCATTCCCATCACTGTCTGCTAAAATTGCTGCTCCTTTTGTTAGCAACTTTTTCAAAATGAATGGACCTTCCCAGGTTGGTCTGAATTTCCCTCGTATGTCTGGAACTCCCGGTCTCATCATCTTAAAGACCAAATCCCCCTCCTTCAACGGATGCTTTCGTACTTTCTTGCAAAATGACTGAGCCAGCCTCTTTTGATAAACTTGGTTGTGGTAATAGGCTCGCAACCTGTCTTCATCCAACAGATTTAGCTGTGACAAACTCTGTTGTGCCCATTCTGCTTCATGAGTCTCAGCTTTCATGACTACCCTCAATGATTTCAGCTCAATTTCAACCGGCAGGACTGCTTCAGTTCCATATACCAGAGAGAATGGTGTTGCCCCCGTAGAGGTTCTAACTGTTGTTCTATAACCCCAAAGTGCGAAGGGTAGCTTTTCTGCCCAATCCTTGTAGTTCTGAACCATCTTGGCCAAAATTCTCTTCACATTCTTATTCGCCGCTTCAACTGCACCATTTGCTTGAGGACGGTAAGGAGAAGACTTATGATGTTGGATCCCATATTTCTGGAGCATCTGTTTAGTCTCTGCTAGGAATTGCACCCCATTATCAGACACAAGGTGATGTGGGAGACCATATCTGCATATCAAATTCTGCTCAATGAACTTAGCCATATCCTTTGCATCAACCTTCTTGAAAGATTCTGCCTCAACCCACTTAGTGAAGTAGTCAATGGCAACTATGATGAATCTATGCCCATTAGAAGCCGTAGGATGGATTTCGCCTATGATGTCTATTCCCCACGCTGCAAATGGCCATGGAGATGTTAAGTTATGTAACTCTGAAACTGGCACATGCCTCAAATTCGCGTACTGTTGGCATAACTGGCATTGCTTCACAAATTTTGAACAATCTGTATCCATTGTGAGCCAATAAAACCCTTGGCGCATGATCTTCTTTGCTAAGGCTAAGCCATTCATGTAAGCTCCACAAACCCCGGCATGAACCTCTTCCATAGCTCTTTTAGCTTCTTTCTCTGCCAGACATCTTAACTGGATACCATCAGCTTGCCTTTTGTACAAAGTGCCATTAACACTGATGAATTGAGTGGATAACTTCCTGATCATTCTTTGGTCCTTCTCAATGGCTTCCTCTGGAAAGACTGATCTCTCTAAATAATTCTGAATGTCATAGTACAATGGATTTCCATCAGTGGCCTCAATGTCCATCACCTGTTCAGCTTCAAAGCAAGGTCTTTCCGAACTAGAAATCAACATCGCAACTCCTGTTGGGTTATCCCACATAGACACTAATGTTGCTAGAGCATCGGCTAACTGATTCTCATCTCTGGGGATGAAGTGAAAAGTGCAAATCTCAAACTGGCTGCTCAACGTTCTCAAGTGCTTTACATAAGGCAACAGCCTTTCTTCGTTGACTGACCACTCCCTTCTGATCTGATGAATTACTAAGGAAGAATCTCCGAATACTTCTGCAGTCTTTGCCCCCAGAGCGAGTAATGCTTCCAATCCAAAGATGCAAGCTTCATTTTCTCCTTCATTATTGGTAGCCTTATACCTCAGCTTCTTAGCCAATGGTAGCCTTTCACCATCTGGGGTCGTAAGAATAACTCCTGCGCCTGCTCCCTTATTGTTGACTACTCCATCAAAGAATAATTGCCACCCTTGCACTGCTACGGCCGTGACATCTTCATCTGGGAAGTTGTATTCAAACTGATCTCCCTCAATAGGATGCTCGGCTAAGAACTCCGCTACGACTCTTCCCTTAATGGTTTTCCTGGTTATGTACTCAATGTCAAATTCCTGCAACAGTAGTAACCATCTTCCCATCTTCCCTAGTAGAGATGGTGCTTCTTGGAGGTATCTGAGCGGATTACGTTTGGCAACCGTTTGTACCTTGAAGGAATGAAAGTAGTGTCGCAACTTCTTAGAAGCCCAGATAACTGCTAAACAAATCTTTTCCACCTCTACATATTTTGCTTCGTAAGGTAGGAATTTCTTGCTAAGATAGTAAACGGCAAACTCTACACCAAAATCATCTTCCTGAGACATCATAGCACCCACTGAGTTATCTTCCGCAGCCAGGTACAGGATTAGTGGTTTGGCACGGCGTGGTGGTCTTAACACCGGAGGATTTAACAAATACTCCTTAATGGTGTCAAAGGCCAATTGACAGTCATTGTTCCATACCCCCGGCTGATTCTTCCTAAGAAGCTTGAAAATAGGCTCACATACTGAAGCTAGCTTGGAAATAAACCGGCTGATTTACTGAAGCTTTCCTAGGAAACTTCTGACGTCCTTCTCCTTCTTGGGCATCGGCATCTCTCTTATGGCTTTGACTTTATCGGGATCTATCTCAATTCCCCTCTGGCTTACTACATGGCCTAGCAACTTTCCTGATGTAACTCCAAAAATGTACTTCTTGGGCTTGAGGCGCAGATCATACTTGCTGATCCTTTGAAAGAACTTTTCTAAAGCCTCAAAGTGACCTTCTCTAGTAGCCGACTTAATCATCATATCGTCGACATACACCTCTACTTCTTTATGGATTAAGTCATTGAGAACCTTAGTGGCCATCCTCTGATAAGTTGCTCCTGCATTTTTCAACCCAAAAGGCATAACTCGATAGGCGTATGTCCCCCACTCGGTGATGAAGGCTGTCTTAATCCGATCCATTATCTTGTTAAGGATTTGATTGTACCCTGCGTACCCATCCACAAAGCTGTACATCATACAAGCAGCAGCACTATCTACTAGCACATCAATATGAGGCAGCGGGAAATCATCCTTAGGGTAAGCTTTGTTCAGGTCTCGATAGTCGATGCATACTCGAACCTTACCGTCTTTCTTAGCTACAGGAACCACGTTAGCTAACCATGTTGGGTATTGAACCTCTATCAAGAACTTAGCCTCAATCTACTTTTGGATCTCCTCTTTCACTTTCTGTGCCCATTCTGGCCTAAGTCTCCGGAGTTTTTGCTTGACTGGTTTAAACTCTGGGTAAGTTGGGATGGCGTGTTCGGCAACATCTCGATCTATTCCCGGCATATCCTCATAGGTCCAGGCAAAGATTTTTTCATATTTTTTTAATATTCTCTCAAATTTTATTCTCTCTTCAGGAGTTATGTCTGATGCTAGTAAAATTTCCTTTGGATTTTCCAAAGTTCCGAGATTAAATGCAGTTGTGCCAGTTGAATTAATATCAAAAATGAATGCATCATGCTTATGATCATGCGAAATGAAATCATCAAAAACATAACACAAGTAAGAAAAGTTATTCATCTCATTCACATAATTAGAAACGTTAACATTGTTCTCAAAGAGTTATGGCATAAAAAGAGAATCTAAATGACTATCAACTTCAGTCAACGCCGATGCTGCAGCCGACTGTGCTTTGGCTTCTTGATTTGGTGAAATCTTGAGATCTTTAATCTTCGGCTCTGGTTCCACTATCTTCTCCTTCCCTTTGAGCTTAGTGGCTAACATCTTATCAGTGACGTTCTCTTCGGGCTCATCCCTGTCCCAGATGCTGCATTGGGTCATAATCTCCTCGTCCCAAAAGTTCTCTACAGCTTTAACAACTCCGATCTCCCAATCAAAGACATCGTTGAAAATTTCAAATCCCGGGATGATCTTCCCATCCACCCATTGCGGCTCTTCTTCTCCGGTGTAAGCACAAATCGATGATGATGGCACAAAGCACTCCGAAATATGGGGAATCCTCTCTGACACTTTCTTCTTACTATACTCTCCTTTGTAGCCCAACCCTTTTCGATTCTTCTGACCACGTGTAGTGATAGCATCCTGCCGCCCTTGTGACTCTTTTCCCTAACCAGCCCCTGGGAGGAAGTGCATCTTCTTTAGCATGTTCACCACATGAGGGCTACCTTCTAAGCTTTGCTCTTCTCCAATCACCGATACATGAAAGCCACTGAATGGCTGATTAGAGATCTCCAAGGTAGACACTTAGTTCTCTCTTGCTGCTTTAATGGTCACTACCTCTCCTTCATGAGGTATCTTAATTATCTGGTGTAAGGTGGATGGCACTCCCCCTGACTTATGGAACCACGGTCTTCCAAGCAGAGCTGAGAAGTTTGCTGGAATCAGCAAGACCACAAAATCCGTTTCTGTCTCAATGGGCCCCGTCTTTATAACAGCTTTGAAAGTTTCCAATGCTTGCCTCCTGGAATTGTCGTAGGCAGTGATGGTCAGGTCAGATTTTCTTAACATACTCTCATCCATCCCAAAGGCCTGAAGCGCCACCAAAGGGCAAACATTTATTGACGACCCATCATCAACCATGACACAAGCGGTGTGTTTACCATTGATCTGTGCCTTGATGTATAAAGGTCGGTTGTGGTTGCGACCCTCTGTTGGTAGGTCTGCATCAGAAAAAACCAACTTCTCCTCGGATCCCCCCTTAACAAGGTCTAAAAGCTTGGATGGAGAGATTGTAGTTGCTACGGTGAATACACTCAATGCTTCAACTAACTTCTGTCGGTGAGAGGGGGACTGTCTCAAGAGGTCTGTCACACCCCAAAATGGCCTTAGTCGGAATTTGCATGCTAAGTCGGATAAGTGAAGGGTATTTCAGTAATTTGTATATGAGTGAATTTGATGATAAGGACTTAATTGTAAAGTGATTAATTAAATAAGTTAAGTTAAGTGAGGAAAGGTTAGAGTGTGCTTGTTGTGTATGGAATTAGGGTATAAGTGGGTTTTAGGAAATGATTTGGTGTGACTCAAGTGTGGTACCTTGAAGATTTTTATTCAAGAAATGTTTGTATGTGGAGTGAGTATGGTGCAAGGAGTGACTAAGTCAAAGGTGGTTTGTTTGCCCAATGGGAGCTTGCCATGTGGAGAGTTAGGTGGGAGCATTTAGTGTGATTTGGGTTTAGGAAAGAGGAAAGCAGATTCTCTTCTTGTTCTTGTTCCCGTTGCCCTCTCTTCCTCCTCATTTTCCATTTTTCTTTTCCCTCTCCTCCCCGTTTCTTGCTCAATCTTTTGGTTTTGAGTGAGTTAGAGTTAATTTGGTAGAGCTTGGGGAACATGATTGAAGAGGTAAGTGGTTAGGGTTTGGTTATTGATACTTTGATTTTCTTCTCTTTTTAAGTTTGCTTTTGATTTTGGATCTAGGGTGTGGATTAAGAATAATTTTCTGGGTTTTGGTGTATGCAAGCTTTGGTAAGCAAGAGGAATGGCAAGGACTAAGGAAAAGATTGAGGATTAAAAACTTGAAGAGAATAGTGGGTTGTGCTTCTTTGAGGTTTGGGAAACTTTCTTTTATATGTAAATGAATTTTTGTATATTCATGTATTATATAAGCTTCTTGAGTGTGTTGTTGATGATTTGTGATGATGGTAGTGAGTGTTGGTTTAAATTGTTCATTTGTGCATGTGAATAGGATTTTGGGTGAAAAACTGGATTAGAATACACTAGACCTTCCTTCGGATATTAAGATGTTTTGGGAGTTGTAGAACTCCAAATGGTATTAAATTAGTACCTTCAGAAAGCTAAGATCTATTCCTACAAATGTGTTAGAAATAGGTTTGAGCTAATTGCAACTCTAAGTGTCCCAAAAGTGGTCAAGAAGTAGAGTTATCTTCTTTGGACGGGTTCAGGGAAGCACTGTAGGTTGTTTAGAACATATCTGGATCTATAGATGTCCAATTGACCTGGAATTTGTTTCATTTGAAATTTAACATCCTAGGGAAGATTTGTTAAGAAGAAAGTTTTGTCTAAAAATGTTGTTTAGATTCCCGTTTAGGCTAAACCAAAACATGTACTGCAGCAGCCCTGAGTTTTGCCTTTTGTTTTTCAAATTTTTGGTATGTCACGGTCACAATGAATTTCATTGCCACCGTGACATACCAAAATGCTGGGCAGAATGCTTATTTTTGGACCTCATGGTCACAATGAATTCATTGCCACCGTGACCACTTCTATCTTGACCATTTTAAGTGTTTTTCTTCCCGAATTGAACCTGTTTTGCACCGGAACTTCCTAGGATCCATCCAATGCATGTTTAGGACTATTAAATGAGTATAAGAATAGTTTTCACTTGGAAAATAAACATGAATAGGATTAAGATTAATACAAACTAATGAAATAATTAGGTGTAATTGTATGATTAGAATCTAGTCCAGTTAAATGACATTTAAGGGTTGTAATACCTTAATCTGTATGAGCATGTGTAACATGATTAAGTTATACACATTTAAAGGATATCGAATGAAGTGGGGTTGCTTGACGTGATTTATTAATGTTAGTGGTTGTGGGTGGTATCATATATCGCCATCTGAAAGCGAGTGAGTTATGAATGCTAATTTCATGGTTGTTCATCATGAACATGTAATATTGAATGTGAAATGTATTATGCATATCTGTACTTATGATCCTTCTCTAAGAATATTATGCTATGCTTAAGTGTAAATTGTACCGTTGCATGACTAAGACTTTGCATTGTTAAGTGTTAGCAATGAATTGATGTAATATGATGTTGTTCTTCGAATTCATGTGTAAGACTTATTAATGGCATGATTCAATGATGCTTGATTTTGGTTTTTATTGCTATTAGAATGAGGATATGTTGTTTGAATGAGAACTTTGGGATAGTTGGTTTGAATAACCTGGAAATCGCCCTCAGGAATCGCATCTGGGCATGGGTCACGGTGGCAACCAATTCGGTTACCACCGTGAGGCACGAACCAGATGCATTCTGCCGTGAGTTTGAATAGGTCATGGTGGCAACCAATCGGGTTACCACCGTGAGGTATTCAGACCTTAGATTCTATTCTGGGTTGTGGGTATGTCACGGTGGCAACCTATTTAGTTACCACCGTGAGGTACCCCAGACTTGCTTTCTGCCGAAGATCCTTGGTATGTCACGGTGGCAACCAGTTTGATTACCACCGTGACCTACCCTGTTTTTGCAATAAAATCCTTTAATTTTTGTATGTGTTAGGAATGTTTAATCATGGATTTTAGCACATGATACCACCTGATATGAGCTATATTATGTATGTACCGATTCATCAAAGTAAGTGAACTCTTTGCTTGTTATAATTGAACTATGGCCGTAAACTGTGTAATTCTCCGCCTGCAAGAGTCAGTCTAGTGGATAGTTAGGCATGCCTAATAGAGTCTCTTAGCTGCAGCCCTTTGAATGTTTGGACCCTGATCAGGTCCCCGTTTGGTTCCTCGTGAACCCTTATATGTTCGGATCTTGTTTAAGATCCCTTTTGAAAATGTTTTGTAAAAGTTAAAAGTATCTTGATTTATCGGCTCGTACCCATAAAGTACTGTCTGTATCGGCTCGTACCCGTAAAGTACTGTGTGTATCGGCTCGTGCCTGTAAAGTACTATCTGTATCAGCTCGTACCCGTAAAGTACTGTCTGTATACTCGTTATCCACTATTTTGAGTCAGCAGGTATTCTGTCTGTTTTGCCTAATGTGAACAAGAGAATGTGATATTCGATTAAGCATGATTCTGGACATGCGAATCGGTTATGTATCCGAATGTGATTATGAATCTCTGAATGGGTTAAGTGTGACCTAAACATGTGAATTGGACATAATTATCTGCATATATGGGTATATGCATAACATAGTGTGAATGTATGGTATGCCAACGGTTGTGAATATAGGTACGGGAATTAAGCTGTGCATGACTGTGACCATGATCTTTTGAATGCCATGAATTCGATTAGTAAGCATGTGCAACCATAATTTTGTGCTTTTGACGGTTATAGTGAATTATATGAATCAAGATACATAATGAATGTGCTCTTGACCTTTGAATGTATATATATATTGTGTTATGTTACGTGCCTCCTCTCTCTAGTTTTCCTATTGTACTGATTTCAGCGTGTGGTCATGTATTTACATTTCAAGGCATGATAAAAGTATGTTTAGTTAACTAGCGTTCTCGGCATGATAGTTGGGTGCGTATTGCTTGATAATTGTATTGTATGTGAATGGGTTTTCCGTTAATGCATGAGTACTTGGCATGATAGTCATATGTGTATTATCTCTCGTGACTGTGCACGGTAGGGTACTGACACTTGATGCCCCGGTGCCTATATGCATAAGAGCCTGTATGTATTCTTACATTAATATTTGTATCTATTGTGATCCCTTGTCTGTTTGGGGCTTTGCTTAATATGATATAAGAGTGTAGTATTCGGACGAATATGATATTGAGGCGAGCACTCAGGTAATATGTACAAGTATGTGTATATGAACTTCCGAATGTATGGCTTTCCTATGCAGGCTTATTTATCTATCTGTTGTGATTATTTGTATATGCCATTTGTGTATGTAATTTATTATGGCGACCATTGTGAATGGCCGTCCATCTTGCTTGTGTGTTCTCCCCACTAAGCGTTTATCGCTTAGCACGGGCTCTTTTCCCGTGCAGGTGGCAGGTTTGGTTCGGTTCGAGTCGCGCGTCTGCAGGGTCGGCCACATAGGAGTTAGAAGTGTTATGTTATTCTGTTCAGCTTCTGTATTTTGATTTCTGTAACTTGTAGCCTTTTTATTATGTAAGGATCTTATTATAATTAAGTTTCAGTTATTTCTCCGCTTTATGCTTCAGCTGAATGATCATATGTATACATGTGTATAAGTTTCGAGTTAGTGCCTGCATGTGTGTGAGTTAATGTATGTTCAGTTTTACTTCTCAAGATAAGTTTTAAATTTCCCATGTTTTTGCATGAACGTATGCTTTCGCTTAGCGTATGTGTGCATGTATGTGAGTGAGCGCCGGTAGCGCACCCGCGTCCTTCCATCGGGGATGTAGGGGGTGTCACAAGGTCCCAAATAGATATCTGAGCCGTGGTCTTTTTTAGTTGCTTCACTATTGAATTTTCTTCCTGCTCCTTCTCTGCGATTGCTTGTGCTGGGTCTTGCTGCTTCTCAACTTCTGGACCCTCCCACTTCTTGTTACTGCTTTTACTCTTTCTTCTTCCTCTGAATCCCACGGATCGGTAAACTCTCCATTTTTCTCATCTTCATCATCTCCACTCTCACTAGTCGACCAACAGTCTATTGTCGCAACGGAAACCCCTTCTCCATCCACTGCAGGGCGAGTAATAGCAACATACTCATTTCCATATAGATCTTGCATCACGTACCACTCTGATAGGCTCGATCCAATCATAAAGACTGGAGGTGGCACTGTATTATAACCTGACTTCTTCTTGCTTTCTCTCTTCTCAGGATCGGTGATCTGCTTATTGTCAATTAGATCTTGGACCCGATGCCTTAGAGTTATACAATCATCCGTCAAATGGCCGGTATGTTGGTGAAATGCGCAGTACTCATTCTCCTTGTGCCCTGGCTGTCCCTGGGTCTTGGACAGCCTAGGTGATAGGGGTCGCAGTTTTCCTTCTTTTACTAGCCTCTTCAGCACCCATGATAAAGGCCTACCCAAGTTCAAGAAATATCTCTGACTTACGCCTCTTGCAGATACCTCAGCTGTCTTAACACCTCTGTTACCGCTGCTTGAACTTGCTGGCTTGGCTGTCCCCTGATTGCTGTATCCCTTCCTGGCATAGGACTCGCTGTTTGCCCTCTTGGCTAAATATTCTCCTTCTGCTTCTATGGCAATGTCCTTCAAGGACTCCCAATCCTTGAGTCCCTTCATTTTCAGTCCATCTCTCAAGTAAGGGCTAGCATTTCGAATGAATAGCCGGATCTGATCAGAAGTGTCCGGTTTGCATTTTATCTCCATAACCCGGTTTCTCCACCGAGTAAGGTACTCGTGGAAGGACTCCCCAGCCTTCTGTTGTAGCAACTCGAGATCTTTCAAAGTGACCTCCATCCGAGTACTGCAATCATACTGCTTAAGGAACTCTTCGGTTAGCAATTCGCAATCCTCCTTGGACCTCCTCTCAAGCCCATGGTACCAATCAATAGCAGCTCCTGCGAGACTCAAGCAGAAATACTCTATCTTTTGCTTTCTTATTAAGGTCATTCCCTTCATGACCAGCGAGTATTGCTTGATGTGTACGGCAGGGTCAGACGTGCCATCAAATTTGGGAATGTCCGGCATCTTAAAATTCTGGGGAATCAGGTCATCCCCATCCAGCTCTCGGTCTTCCGGGTTCATTCCTTTTCCCACAGTCATCATCCTTGCCATGGCCTCAAATCTCTCTTCCATTTTCCTCCACATTGCCTCATCCAGTTTTGGTGACTTCTCTTTAGCTATTGTACGCTCCTCTAGCTCATCTCCCCCAAACTCAGCTTCAGACCTGGGGCCCTCTCTACGCTCAATGGGTGCAGGTACTCTTTGCTCAACAATAGGTGGGTCAACCACTGGTTAGTTAATTGTAGCAGGATGTTCTTCTCTAACAACCTCTTGTTTAGCCGGTACTCGGATAGGGGCAGCAGCAGCTTGTTGCCCAGCTATTGTGGCGGCAAGATTGCCCATCATTGCAATCATTCTGGCTTCAAATTCCTCCATTCTCTTTCCTACCTCCTCAGCGATTATTGCCCGGGTTGCATCAGACTCATTTGATGGATTAGTCATGCTTACTTCTGTTGATGATTTGGAAGAAAACCCCACACTATTTTCTGAGATTGAATCTGAACTCTGATCCGACACTAACTCCGTTAACCCCAAAAGCGGCGTCCTTCTTAACCGTCCGTCGGGACCTCTAGACCACCCAGGAGAATCTATGATGGCTGAAATGCAAAAATTGTTAAGATGATGCTTGATTAAAATGCGATGCATGCTCGTGCTGATGCAATATAGACAAACACATGCAAGCAGATGGATCCTTCCAACCTTATATCTCCCACACACGTGGTAGTGCGGTCTCTTTCCTAGGTGGGCTTGATCCATGGATTAACGTGGAACCCAATGGACACGTATGGTGCGCGGTGAAAAATCGGCAGCATAACAGCTCCTATCTAATGTACATACGTATGGGTGTTTGGCCTTTATGTATTTGAACAATTCAATTTAACTAGGATGGGCCCACCGGGGCATGAAAGCCTTTGATGAAGACCATTTAATTAAATTGATTTCGTCCAATATATGATGGCCCATATAGCAAGCATAGTATTACGGTACATTTCACCTAGTGGAAGTATCTATTGCCATTACATGAGCTTTAGTCATGGGGTGATGATATTTTTGGGTTACCCAAGCATGATCCCTGCCGATGGGTGTAGCTTATCACGAGCATAATGATCGTTCGTGTCACCATTTGATATACCATAATGGTAAGAGACTTGGGCTGGTGATTATCCTTAACACTTCCCTAAATTGAGTGAAAATAGGGTCGTGCTTCAGGAACGCACCGGGGTTTGAAAAGGGACCAAACTAAGTTAATCTAAGGCTCTAATGAGATGATATGCAATTTTGAGATAAAGCGAATTTCATAAACTAAAACTTAATTGTAAAAGTTAATCAAGGTATTTTCAAATTGAAGTCTCGAACCAGTTGTCCCCAGTGGAGTCGCCACTGTGACGCGCACCGGACCCTCGTGGGCGCCCCTTGACCGCCCGTTTGAGGGCGATCAGGCATTTGAGGTCCGTTGACAACTTGTAACGAATTGCAAGTGCGTCTATTTTGGGCAACAAAGAGGTTTCATGGAGTCACCACCCAATAAAACATTGGGAAAGTTTCTCTCGCCTCGGAGAGCCTAAGACAGCTCTTTCATCCATTTTGGGCAAGCCGAAGGGGTCTTGGAGGGTAAACCTCTCGCCCAAAGGAGCCTAGGATTTGTTAGGTCATAGAGCATAAGAAGGGTCTTGGAGGGTAAACCTCTCGCCTCCTTAAGTCCAAAGTCAACGCTTTTATCCATTTTGGGCAAGCCAAAGGGGTCTTGGAGGTTAAACCTCTCGCCCAAAGGAGCCTAGGATTAATGTCTAAGTCTCGTGACACAAGAGGTGTCTTGGAGGGTAAACCTCTAGCCTCTTTGAGCCCAAAGACCAGAGAATGGGTTCGGGACTTCGCATCTATTTCTACCTTGATTAATTTTATAATTTGGTTTTGAGTTTATTAACTCGCTCTCTCTCTCCACACGATGCAATTTTAATTTCAACGCGCAAATATTCACATTGAAAGCGATAAGATAAACATATCAAAAATAACATCAAAGATAAATTACAATAATACCAGGAGCGGAATACAACTCCCATTTAAAAGTGCAAACATACATTAAACCGGGGAATTTATTAATTATCCCTGCATGCACAATTAAAGAAAACATTTTGGATGTGATGATTTATTTGGGATGAAATTAGGACATTGGTCCCATTTATTATGAAAAATCCAAATTAATTTATTAGAAATATTTGTGTGGTTTTTATTCATGTGTGCATAAAAAACATTTTATTCAACGAATATATACAAGGAAATATAAATAAAATGAGAATTGAAAATGTGCAATGAAAATACCAAAGTCCGCATATCCTCCTTCTCGTGCATTGGTGCTCAAATGAGAATAAAATAATGATTTGCAACCAAAAATAAAATAGAAGAGATTCATGTTAGAAATTAACCCAAAGAGATGAGATGACATAAAAGATAATATGTATAATGACCATATAACATGCATAAGATACTATAACATGCATAAAAATAATTATGATGCAATTTAACAAGCATAAACCGAGATAACATCATGGCAAATGCAATTTATTAATAATGGTGATTAACATGCATGAAAGATTAGTGACAATCAATTTTAATACTCCTAAGATGTGCATGAAAACATAACATAAGAATAATAAAACTTAACATGCATAATAAAGCCTAAAGTAATATCTAACATAAAAGGCATAAGAAAATAAATTTAAAATTTAACATACATGCAAAATATGAACAATGACATTAATGGTAATAATGATACTAATACCTAATGACATCAATAAATGAGTGTAATATAAATTATAATCATAAAACTAGCATTTATAACAATAATAGCCATAATAAACATCAATGGTTGTAAAGAACAATAACAACCTAAGTTGAACATGCATAATGATATAAAAATAAACACCTTGACATGAAAATGATATGATAAATTTGAAAGAATTAACTTGTTAAATAAATAATTGAAGACAAAAGAAGAAGAAAAATATGGAGACTAAAAGAATTTACATGTTTAATATGCTAATTGTAAGCAAAAGAAATTAAAATCTACAAGAGAATTAAGGAGTTTAAGCCATGAATAATTACACTCAAATTTAGTTTTGAAGAATTAAAGGTAGAAGTGTTGAATTCCTTGTCTTCTCTTGTGAAAATCCTTAGAAAATAGCTTGAAAACTTGAAGAAAAACTCTTGGAAACAAGTGTGTAAGATGGATTTTTCTCTCTCAACTCAAAAGCTCTAAAATTCAGTTTTTTCCTCTTCCAATGTTCTTAGTTCGTCCTCCCCCGAATCTGAATTTTTTCTAGTGTTTTAACCCTCAAAAACTACCCAAAAAACGCTAAAAATCAAGTCGGAGTTGAAAAATGGGCGAAGTGGGCGAAATGGGGGCAAAAATCGGCGTCAAATGGCGACTCCCGCACGTTTTCGCGCGCTGTTGCACGGCGTTTCCGCGCACAACTTGCGCAGAGCGAGCGACGCCCAGGGCGTCGGTCGCGCGGAGCGCGCGCTCCGCAGCGTTCCGCGCACAGAGATTCGCGACGGCCCTTGGCCGTCGCCTTTTCGTCGCTATTTTTTCCCTCGATTTTTCCCCATTTTTTCATCATTTTTCACACTTTTTTTTTTAAATTCCACTAATCTAGAATACACTTTTTCTTCTCCAAAATAATTTTAAAAATATTTTAAAAATATTTTTAAAATACACTTTTTGCTCATCGAAAAGACAAGGAAAATTACTTCCGAACTCCAATCTTTTTGCCTATAAGCCGGCATAGCTAAATTTCATCATCGAATAATCCTGATCAAGGCTATTCGGGACCCGGTGTCTACAATGCATCAAATGACTCATTAATTACAACACATGCAGAACTTCAAGAGCATATGATCCCGACCTCTTGAACTGCAGTCGGAACCCATATTCAGATCTTGTCCTTGCCCTTCTCATTCCTTCTTTCTGGAACTTCATACATAGCCAAGACCACCAACACAAAATCTCTTAGTCCATTATATAATCAGCACAAACCAAAATAGAAATGAAGTAGAAGAAGACCCAACACAAAGCTAAATCACAATTACCTTCTTAATCCACTAATAACCTCTTCTAACCATCCAATGCAGAAAATAGCCAAAAGAAAACAAAAATCAAAGGAGAAAGGGAAAGAAAACCGAGAAAGAGAGTAAAAAAGAGCCAAAATGCATTCAATCCCACTTGAGTACAGATTTCCCCACTAAAAATCACTTATATTGCATGCAAAAGTCCACTTGGCACTTTCTCCTCAAGCCACTTGTCTACCTTATGACATGGTCTCATAAACCCTTCTTAACTCCTTGCATGCCGCTACTTATCCAAAACCCAAATCAAAAATCCACTTAAATCCCGCTTAATCTAGATTTTAGCAAGAGTGTTCAATCGCGCTCGCGACACCTATCGCGCTCGCGACAGAACTCTAACTCACCCTTGGCCCAAATTCTTAACTCAACCAACTTACATATAAATCCTCCATTGACTCCCAATACTCATTCCAATGTGTCCACTCTTACTATTACATAACCATATACTCACCAAAACACCTCAAATCCTACTAGGGTGTAATCCGGGTTGTTACAGGTATTTAGAGATTCATCGCTAGTAATCAATCAGATTCGAGGCGAGTGGGCTGTTATGGAAGAATGGCTAATGCCATATGTGAAGCACTTAAGGGATTTAAGCAATCGGTTTGAAGTATGCACTTTCCACTTTGTTTCGAGGGACAAAAATCAATTGGCCGATGCGCTCACAACTTTGGTGTCGATATGGGATAATCCAGAGGGGATAATTATGAAGCCGGTGTTAATTTCCAGCTCTGAGAGGCCTAGTTTTGAGTCCAATCCTGTCATGGAAATGGATGTTATGGACGGGAAGCCGTGCTGTCATAATATCAAGAATTACCTAGAAAACACAATGTTCCCAAAATAGGCTACCAAAAAAGACTAGAAGTTGATCTGCAAGTTATCTACTCAGTTCGTCTGCATAGGCGGGGTGTTGTATAAATGACAAGTCGACGGTATCCAATTAAGGTGTCTGGATGAGAAAGAGGCCGAAAGGGTAATAGTGGAGATTCATGCTGGTGTTTGTGGGGCCCACATGAATGGTTTGATGCTGTCCAAGAATATCATGAGACAAGGGTTCTACTGGCTTACCATGGATATAGATTTCTCAAAGTGTGTAAAGCGATGTCAATTGTGTTAGCAGTACGCAGACTTGAGGCACTTGCCGATTTTAAAATTGCACAATTTGACGTCACCTTGGCCATTCGCAGCTTAGGGAATAGACATTATCGGAGAGATATGCCCTACGGTATCTAATGGATATAGATTCATCATAGTCGCTATCGACTATTTCACCAAGTGGGTAGAAGCCGGTGGGTCCGATTATCGACGGCAGGACTAGGCACCCATCTCTTGTGTAACGTCCCAAAAATCGCCTAGTAGAAATTGCATGTTTAATTGGAGGTATAAAAAGGGTAATTTGGTAATTAGTAAATGATTGGGATTTATGTTAGGAATTATAAGAGTTTATAGAGGGTAAGGTGGTCTTTCAGTAAGTGGCTAGAGGACAAAAGAGAAAGAAAGTCAAAGAAGGAAAATGAGTTCCAATATTATTGTGACAAGCGGATAAGTGGGTGAGTGCATTAATGGGGATTTGAAAGGATGAAGAGAGAGGGAGAGCAGGATTTGGGTTTCCTTCCAGTGGAAGCCACAGCTGCTCTTCTTTCTTTCACTCTCACGTTCTCTCACTCTCACTTCCTCTACTTCTCCATTTCTGCTCTCAAGCTTTGCATGTGGGTGTTCTTCAAGAGTTGAGCTAGGGTTTGAGATCAAGAGTTGTCCAAGAGGTAAGTGGCTGTTGTTTTATGGCTTGATTCTTCTTCCTCTTCTTCTTCACGGGTTTGGTTTGAGATTATATGGTTTGTTCTTGGGTTTAAAGTTTGATTGGCATGGGTTAATTGAGCTGTTATTTTGGTTGGTTTGTGCAAGAATCTGAAGAAAGGAGAAAGAGTAAAGGAAAAGAAAAGATTGGATTTTGAAGCTAGCGGGTTGAACTCCATTTCAAGGTTTGGGAGCTTTGTGTTTGGATGTGTATGTTTGAGAGTGGTTGTCCATTTCTCTTTGGATCTTGGGTTGAAACGTGATTATTTGTCATTTGTGTGTTTTGATACATATAAAAGTATGTGTTTATAGATATGTGTATATGAGTTGAGATGATAGAGTTAAAATGTTTTGCATGTCCAATTTGAATAAACGTACATGAACATGAGATGAAATTCTGGGTTTTTGCAACCTCAATATATGTTGTTTTGATTTGTGTAATTTGTGTGTTGTTGTTGTTATAAGCATGATTGGAGAGCACTGGAGGTATGTTTTTATATGATTTTGCATGTCATATGATTATGGGTAAAATGTGTGTTGATTTTGTTAAGCTCTGAGTTTTTACGATTTCTGCTGAGAATTGGAAAACGCGATACTGTTGCGAGTGCGATGCTTATCGCGATCGCGACAGAATTGCATTGTTTATCCTCTTGCACAGTGCGCTGAGATGATTCGTCCGAGTCATGAGGAGGCAACACGACTCTATAGCGGTGCCTGGCATCTTCACGTGTCGTGAAGATGGCTCACGACACTTGAAGATTTGGGTGGGAATGACATGAGTCGTGAGCAAGGATCACGACTCGTGTCCTCTTCCCTTGTGGGCAGACACCAGTCATGAGCGAGGATCACGACTCGTGCCCGCTCCCTCTTGTGAGGCGGCATCGTCACGAGTCGCAACAGCATGCGCGACTCATGACTAGCCTCTCTTCCTCGGCTACTGTTGCGAGCGCGACTTCTTGTCGCAAGCGCGACAGTGATGCCTCTCCTGCCCTATTTTGAAAATGAGTTTCAAGGTTCTTTTTACATGGGTTTTCACTACATGACAAATGATTTGTCTCATATGGATTATTAAATTATAAATGATGCATTAGGATATGATTTGCATATGATTTATATGTATATGAATTATGATGATTTATATTTCTTCAAAATTGATCGATATATATGTATGCATGAAATTATACGATTATACTTAATCTTATTCTCTGTTATATGATAATAGTACTAGAACATGATTGAGTTATTATTTGAGCCTGATAGTCATAGTTAGTGGATGGATAAGCGCTTATTAAGGGTTAGGGTGTGAGTGCAGCTGCTATATGTTATATGTTACATACGGGCCCCATTTGGGCCTTTGAGTTTGGGTTATTTAAGATGTTTGAGACCTCGGTCTCCTGTATACTTTCGGGTATACATGATTATAAAATGTTTTGAGACCCATGTCTCCATATGCTTAGATACCGTGTCCTATCAGTATCATTAGTACTCGTATACACTAGTGTAGTGAGTAATCAAGCTGTGATATGTTTCAATGTTATGGAAATGAATATATGTTACATATATATGTATATGCGATGTGACAAGATGAAATGTAATACTTGTATTTTGAAATGAATGACTATATGTTTATAGTGTGAAGATACATATGAATATTGACTACTTGAATTTAAATGATTAATTCCTCTAACTTATGATTATGCATATGATGAATACTTGTTATAAGAATAAGTAGTATACGTTTATATGCTTTTGTTATTGTTAAGCTTGTATATACTGTTATTGCGAGTATTTGTGTATGCATGTTTTGTTCCTCCCCACTAAGCGTTATCACTTAGCACGGGCTCTTTTTCGTGTAGGTGGCAGGTTTATTTTGGAGTCGGACATCTACAGGTCTGCCACTAGAAGTCTATAATTGGAGTTATTTTGTCTTCCGCTATTTTTGTTTATGGAGTTTGATTTTGGCAACGTAATTTTGTAGAGGATGATTTTATACATGTATAAGTTAAATGTTTACAAATCCCTTTTGCAAAACTATATGATCATATGTGCTTGCTTTTAGCGTATATGTGTTTGTGCGCGTGGAGCTCCGGTGTCCTTCCAACGGGGATAACGGGGTGTGACATCTTGTAAGCACTGGTAGAAATGGTGGAGCAATCTCTGATAAAAGATGGGATACTCTTCACTGGCAGCCTTGCCCAGAGGGAGTGATATCTAGATGTGAAGGCTGGAGATAAAACATAAATCTGGAAACCTAAAGGGAGCCTCACGACTCCTGAGTTACCCCAAACTGTCGGGTGCAACGAGCAGTGATGTAGAAAGTTGCCGCCTGTAGCCCGCACACTGGTACATACCCAGAGGAACCGTCAGTGGTCACAGTCGTAACATGAAGCCAGGCGCTCATAAAACTGATGTCCTCGTCTGCCATCTCGCTAAACCTAGTAACACCCTCATCGGGGGAGGCAAAAGCATACAATCTCTGCCGGGGTAAGAAATGCCTCAGTGAATATTGGCCAATCACCCTGGGAGGAGGTTCCAAAAAAAGATGCAATTTCTCCTCTAGCCAAATCTTAAAAAAGAGAAAAAAAATTTAATTAAGAAAAGCCGCTGGAATAGGTAGGCTCATCCAGGCAAAAATAAGGAATAGGGTTATGTGAAGATTCGAAAGGACGCATTTCCTGCTAAGAAAAGCTAGCATGAAAATCCTCAAGGGACACGTTCTCATGGCCGAATTTGTACCCTAAGAGAATTAACTTAAATTGGCATGTGTGTGAGAATTGAATGTGTAGGATTGGACTTAATTGAAAGAAAGAAGTATTGTTAAGGGTTTTAAGGGTAATTATGAATGTTTGTGCTAAGCATGAGTTAAAGGCTGATAGGCTAGTTAATAAAGGATTAATTAAGGAAATAATAACTTGATTTAATGGAAAGTGGAGACAGATTTGAGGAAGTGGTTTCCGTGTGGCTTCTTGAGAGGATGCCACCTACACTTTTGCATGCAAGAATGAGTTAAGGGAAGGGAAGAGTTTCATTTGGTAACCTAGCAATTTTCTGTGTTCTTCTCTTTTCTTTCTTGCGTGGGAGTGAGTTTAGAGAGGCTTTATGAAGTGTTAGCAAATTGATGTTAAGTTGCTCAAGAATTAAGGGTTAAACCTAAGAGGTAAGTGAATAAGTGCATAATCTCATCTTCTACTCTTTCTTCTTGGTTGAGCTGGTTTGGATGGGATATTATTGGTTTGAGTTTGAGCTTGAGCATCTGTGTTGTTTTTGCTAGCTGAAGAAGTGAAGAGAGATAAGGGAAAGGCTGTAATCGGCGAGCCGAGCGTCCGTCGAAATTAGGAGCTAAGGCGGCAAGGTTTGGGAACAAACCCTAATTGTGTGATTGTGTGATTAGTGTTGATTAAATAGAGATTTGAACTGAATATATGATATGTGAAATTGAAGTTTGAGCATGAATTATGTGACGCTAGATAGTATGATTGTAGGAGCAATATGCTTGTGATAAAGTGCTTGAGAATGATTATGATTTGTGCTATTATTGAATGTCAAACAAGAAGGGAAAAACCGGGTATGTGCTAATGGGTGAGTAGTTGATGTTTTGGGTTTATTGTCAAGCATGAGAATGAGATTTGAAGTCTAAATGAGAAGGTAGAAACGAGCTGAAAAACATAACTATGTTATGGTGATTTTGCATGGGTGACGGTGACAATGAAAATGATTGTGACCATGACGTATGCTGAGTTCAATTCTGCCTAGTGGATTTTAGTATGTCACGGTGACAATGAAATTCATTGTGACCGTGAGGTACCCAGGAAGGCATTCTGTTTTGCAAAGTGAGAATATGTCATGGTGACAATGAGATTCATTGTGACCGTGACATACCCTCAAGTTGCATTCTGTCGAGAGTTGGGAACATGTCACGGTGACGACGAAATTGATTGTGACCGTGACATGCCCCCAGTTTGCATTCTGTTTTTGACTTCAATATGTCACGGTGACAATGAAATTCATTGTGACCGTGACCAACCCTGTTTTGGCAATATGATCCTAATGTGTTTGGCCATTCAAATGGCAAAGCTTTGAGTTGAAACGAAGGACAACCTGAGTAAGTATTATATGTGTGTTAAGTGATCCACAAATGTATACAATCATGGTGATTTTTGAATGCGACCAGTTATGTGAATATTAAATGTGAAAATTGAATTTGAAAGCATACTGGGTATGCAAATGAAATGTTTAGCTATGTGCTAATGCAAATGTGAAAAGTGAAAAGTGAATTGAATAATTGTTTAACAACTTAAGCCTGCGAGTCAAGTAGTGGTTAGTTAGGCATGCCTATAGGGTCAAGTGCTGCAGCCCCATGCGTTAAATGTGTCTGATTCCATGGGAATCACAATACGAATAATCCTTGCTGGATTTTATTATATGTGGAATAATGTGAAGTACCAGAAGGTACTAATGTGATGTGAAGCACCAGAAGGTGCTAATGTGAGAAAGTAGTCTCGATGAGATTACTGGTACCAGAGAGGTACCGATGCGATACCCGTTATCCGCATTATTGAATTGCAGGCTAATGGACTAAAAGGCTAATCGGCTAATCAGTTAATTAAATAATAAACAGAGGTGATTGTGATACAAGAAAGTACGGATATGTGAATAAGTGATTGATGCTTTATGATTGAACATAGTAATGAACAAAGCTATGCTTGAAATGGTACATGCTTTAATAATGATTGTTCTGGCATGTCTACTAATGCGTAATGTATGATGTTTCTGATGGTGTGATAAATTATCTGCTATATATGAGTTCCCCACTAAGCGTTATCGCTTAGCATGGATTTACTCTAATCCGTGCAGGTACGGACGAGAGGTGACTGAAGGACGTCCCCCGCATTTTGGTATGGTCAACAATAGGAAGTGAATAGCATAGGTTTGGGGGCTGTTATTTGGGGATTTATTATAAGCTTTTGTATAGTTAACATGTGTAATGGAAGTGTAAAGGCATGTAATATTGTATGATCATGAATGTAACCTCTCTTATTTATGTATGTCTTATGAATAGCTTGGCATGTGATGCTTGAGATAAGATACTATGTGATGAAATTTTATTGTTCAGATTCCGCATGTGTTCTGTTGTGTGTGTGCGACCTTCTCTAACCACGATTAGCTGAGCTAGTCTGTCGTTAGGGAAAGGGGCGTCACACACGTACCTGGAGTAATAAGGGACTCCCAGTAAATGTGATAGAAGGATCGACACAGACAGAGTTTAAACCTATGATCGTCTCAGCCAGAATCAGAGGAAACGGGGTGAGCCCGCGATGAATGTCGTTTACTATCCTGAACAGTTGAAAGTCGCCAGTTAAATCCAGAGAAGTCACTATCAAAAATCTAAAGAGACAGAACAATAAGACGATGCTGGCCTTATAGGTAGACATGTGAGAATAGCCCTCCAGTGTCTCCACCAACGGTTTCAAAGCCAAGGTTGCTCCCTGAGGGGCCATCTTAGTGGCAACGGTAGAAGAAACACCCAACATCAGTGCGATATCCCTCGCTCATACGAAACCACAAGTTGGGATACAAGGAGGGGTGCCAAGCGGAATCCTCACCCCAATGATAATAGCAAACTCCTCGGGTAAAGGGCATAATTCTTGATAAGTGAACCTAAAGACATGAAAATGGGGGTCCCAGAAGCTGGCTGTAGCTAGAAGAAGGTTTTGGTCCACCCTGACTCTTCTCAGGAATCTTAAGCAAGAAAATGGAGATAGTATGCTATTTTCCCAAGTTTAGGGGTTATCCAGAACTCTGTACATCTTGGTAAGGACAAATGAAGACATTTTCCAAATATTGCGACTAGAAAATTAAAATTAACAAGGAAAAATGGAAAAAAGAAAGGAAAAAACCTGAAAAAGAAGCTCTGGCAGAGGCTCGCGAGGTTGAAGTGCAAAAAGTTCAATAAAAAAGGGATATTAATAGGGAAACGCCAACCGACGGGATGCCCGTCCGTCGGTATTCCGATGAGACTCCCGTCGGTCAACCTAGTTTACCCTGGGGAGATTTATTTTCTTCCATATTTCATGCATGTCACACGTATAAAATAATTTTTTGCATATTTCTATCATCCTTGCAAGTTGATAGGGACAGGCATCGGACACGAAAATCGAAGAAAGATATTTAGGGATTTAAAAAAAAGGGGGGGCATTAATTAGTTAATTAATTAGTTTTTAATTAACTAATTAATAAAGGGCGGAAGCGTAGAAGCAAAAACGAAATTTTTAGCAACTGATGGGCTTCCAGTCGCTCAGTGTTTAGACGGGCTGCCCGTCGGTCATGAAAAACTATAAAAGGAGCGTCCAGTGACGCCCCTTCAGTTCTTCCCTCTTCTTCTTCCTTCCTCCTTCCTGTGACCGACGCTTTTCTTTCGTCTTTTAGACTTTTCTCAGTCATTTTTTATCCGTTTCGAGCACCACTTGCACCAAAACGATCCTCGCATCGTCGTGCACATTTGGGATAAATTTTTTTCACATTTTATCAAGTTTTTTTTCGGTGCAATTCGTCGCCAACAGGGTCAGTTTGTCACAATTTTCTACTCTTTTCTTTTCTTTTAAGTAAATTGCATATAAAATGTATGGCTAGTCTATATTACTTAGATGTAGGACTAAATTTTGCTCATTTATGCTTAGCATTTTGGACTCTATATGAAACATAAACCATGAAAATATAAATATGTATGAACAAACAATGGTAAAAAGAGAATGGACTTGTGAACTTGCCTCCATTTTTGAACCAATTGGACTAAATGAACGCTTAAATAACATGCAATAATGAAATTGTTGTTTAGGGTTTGAGGCTTGTCCCAATATTTTTGTGTAGGGAGTTTGGCACATCCTTGCCGCGATGCTTCCCATTTTTTTTGAATTTTCTGGGTAGGCACACCCTTGCCGAGATGCTGGCAAAATTTTTTGGTAAGCACATTTCAACCGAAATGCTACCAAAATTTACAAAATTTTTAAAATTTTGATTAGCTTACCTGCGATGATAATGAAAATCTAACTTTCCTTATTTTTGGGATGCCTCCACGACGCAATGTCCCTCATGACCAGGCCGAGCCTCAGGCTCCCATATGGATGAGCGACGAGGCCAGGACAAGATTCTGAGACCTAGCACACGTGCAGTTTAGAGCCAGTCGCTTTAACTCCAGGCTGTTCCTACAGAGCATAGGGATGCTCGAGGAGGTTGATTCCTTAGCAGTAGCAGTGGGATAGATAGAGTTCCTATGGCCCTCATTCTAGGCTCACCCCGAGATCGTCAGGGAGTTCTTGGCCACTCTCCACTACGGGGGATTTTAGAAGTCAAACACCAAGGAGGGTGTTATTCAGTTCTGGGTAAGAGGCACGCACCGGACATTCACAGAGGCCATGGGGCTTCCTTATGGGGATGATGTGATGATCCCACAGAGAGTGGTCAGGAGGCAGCATTAGGAGACTATTGCTATGCCGGGAGTGCCGTACGACCATGACACGTCGAAGAGTACAGTGCTTTCATCTCAGTCCCTCAAATATGCACATAGGGTCCTCTCCAGTTTATACCTGGGCCGGGCAGGTAATCCGGGGTCTTTTAATGGAGTCGAGATCTGGAGCTTATGGGCAATGGTAGCTGGTCGGCGCCTCAACATTAGCCACGTGATTGTGGCTAACCTAGTCAGAGTTTCACGAGGGGCAGCCCCAATTGTATGGGCCGGGGGAGTAGTCACCAGGTTACTTCTACACCTGGGGGTTGATCCTGATAGCTATGGGCCCCCACAGGATGAGAGTGTTTATGTGGACCCGTCAGCCGCACTGACTATGGGTATAATGCACAGGTGACTGGTAGGCCAGAGGAGTATCAGTTACTCTCCATACCAGAGACCAGGCATATGTTCAGTCTCCCTCCACTCCAGCCAGTAGAGGAGGAGCCCCAGATGGAGGAGCAGCCTCCCCAGTAGCCTGAGTATCAGGAGCCGCAGCCCACTCAGATGCCCCCACAGCAACCTCAGCCGAAGGAGGAGCAGCCTTAGACTCCATTTGATATGGGTATCGAGTTTAGTATTGATGAGCTGATAGTCACCCCATTGGCACAAAGAGTACAGAGCCCTACTCCACCTCCACCATCACGAGTCTAGCAGTCCATACTCCGAGACACCGGGAGGTACCACCCATATAGCAGGTCAGGACACCCGGGGGCATCTACCTCCACAGCGCCTCCCCCAGAGCACAGCGTAGAGCAAGCATGGCCCACTCCATTGTCACCTCCGCAGTCGGCCTAGCTCGATGTCATTGCTACTATGACTACCCTTCTTACTGCTATAGAGCGTCAACAAGAGGAGAGAGATCGAGCCCTTCTTGAGTGCCTCGATCGATATGAGGAGAGGGACCGGGTCATGCTTGAGCATCTGGCCCAGCAGGAGAGGCTTGTAGAGGAGCAGGGGAGGCTCATTGTGGACTAGAGGCGCAGTTTGGGTGCCTCCCACAATGCAACGGCCCAGAGGGTGGATGAGGTGATCCAGGTGATTGATGAGTCCGTCGCTACCCTCAGATTCTGGGTAGAGAGGTTGGAGGGTGTCATACCACCCATATCTGCATCCATCAGGGATTTTAGGGAGCAAATAGAGACCAGGCTCGCGAACATCAGGAACGCAGCTAGAGATCAGACCACAAGACTGTCGAGGGCCTTTACGGAGCTGGGCGGTGTGGTCAAAGACACGTTGGAGTTCATGGGGGTTTGTGCTCATCCTTTCTTAGATGGGTACGCTCAAGTTTAGTTCCAATAGGCTAACCCCACAATGGGACAGCCGGTATTTGCACCATTCGCCATCCCTCCGTGTTTAGATCCATAGGCTAGGCCCTCAGCACCTCACAGTCGGCCTCCCACCTTCAGTGTCGGGTTGTCCGCATCTTCCTCTCGTAGTCAGCCGGTACACGTATCAGATGACGAGGAGGACCCGAAGGAACCCACAGATTATTTTCTCCTATAGTGTATTCACAAAATTTGCTTTTTGTTAATGAAACTTACATTTTGTTAAATTTATGTTTTATCTTCTATATTTCCATTATTGCTAATGTCTTACTTGCACTTCCAAAATGTTTTATAACATGATAAGTAAGAAATAAGAAAATAAATGACAACATAAAAAATGTTCATGAATTTACGCTTGCGAAACAAATTAATCCGCAATGAATTAATAAAGTCTTTTATAACCATAGGAACATGATGCCACGCCGACCTGAGGATGGTCAGCAGTTAAGCACTAGGCTAATCGGATGATGGTTATCAAATCAGACACTACATCATTCAGACAATCGTCAATATGAAGGCCGGATGGGGGTCAATAGATAAAAAATCATTTCTTACAGACCGAATGGTGGTCAGCAAATGAAAAATCATATCTTGCATATCAAATGGGGGTTAGCAAGATCGTGTGGTGCAAGTCGAGATGAGGCCAGCGGGACACACACGATAGAACAAATTGCAACAGGGTTGTAGTTAGAGAACACTGCATCTCACATCACTAAGACACCATGCAAGCCAAGATGAGGCCAACGGGACACATGCAATAGAACGAATCGCAATTGGGTTATAGTTAGAGAACACTACTTCTCACAACAATCAGACACCGTGCAAGCCGAGATGAGGTAGCAGGGGACACACTATAGAACAAATCGCAATTGGGTTATAGTTACAGAACACTACTTTTCACGATATTCAGACATCGTACAAGCCGAGAAGAGGCTAGCGGGACACATACGATAAAATAAATTGCAATTGGGTTGCAGTCGGATAACACTGCATCTCACGATAGTCAGATATCATACAAGCCAAGAGGAGGCCAGTAAAATGAAGGTGTAACAGCCCGTATATCACCCTAGGAACATTATGTGTTTAATTATGTGAAGTGGTTATGGCATGTGGTAGGATTCTAAAATCTAGAATGTAAATGTGTATTTATTGGGACTTAATTGAATAAATGAAATTGTTTAAATAACTATATTGTTAATGGGCTAGATATTGTTAGAGGGCTAGACTTGCATTGCATGGGTTTATGGACTTAAGAAAATCAGATTTGTAGATGGGCTTAACTAGGACTAATGAGGTTGTGGGCTTAGTTTATATTAAGATAGTTTAGTGGGCTTTAAGGCTGGAAGTTCACTAGATGACAGAATTGCAGTAGAGCCCATGATCCTTGCTGTTTTTGCCACATAGGATGGTGTGTCACACCCCAAAATAGCCCTGGTCGGATTGTGCATGCTAAGTCGGGAATGCAAGGGTATTTCGGTAATTTTGTGCTGTAGGAATTTGGATAATAAGGACTTAATTGAAAAGATAATTAAGTTTGTAAAGAAGAAATGTGTAAGTGAGTGAAGTGTTATTTGTCTAAGGACTTAAGAGCATTAAGTGATTTGGAATAGTCTTAGTGGAGTTTGTGGTCTAATTAGGATCTGCCATGTGGGCTTGGTAGGTGGGCATTGAATGAAGAAAAGAAGAAAGGAAAGAGGAAGAGAGGGAGAACACAGATAGCATTCCCGTTCGTTCTCTCCTCTCACGCCTCCCCTTCTTCTTCTCTTCTCCTTTCTCTGCTTTTCCTTTCTTTCTCATTTGACTTGGAGTTGTGTTTGGCTTGGTGGAGTTTGTACTTTGCTTGAAGAGGTAAGTTGGGTTAAGGTTTCTACGTACTGTTCTTCTTCATCTTTTCCTGGTTTTGGTTGAGTTAGGGTTTTGAAGAGTAATTGTTGGTTTTGTTTGTGCAAGTGTTTGATGATAAGAAGAAGCAAAGTAAGGCAAGGAAAGGATTGAGCAGTGATCTTGAAGCGTGATTTTGGATCATCATTTCCAGGTTTGGGAGTATTTTGAATGCATGCAATGTTTGAACTTCTGTGTTCTTCAATCTCAGTTGAAAGTCTCTGCCCTATTTCTCACCAAGGTTATAAATGAGTTTGCATTGTCTAATTCCTGGAATTTGGTGTGTCTTGGAATGTGTATATGCATGATTATGTGTTAGTAATGCATGAACTGGATTGAATTGGAAGTTCTGAGTTTGGGTTTTTAACTTACTGTAACTTTTAGGGTTTATGTTCTTGAATGGATTAAATGTGTTTATGCATGATTTTAGTTGATTTGATTGTTGAATTAAGCTGGTTTTATGTCAATTTGATGTTTGGAAGATCGATTGAAAGGTAAGATGAGTTTGGTGGTGTTTTGAATCAAATTGAAAATGATTTTATCGAGTTTTTGAAATCTGGGTAAGCTGGAAATGGGAAATCGCGTTCTGTATAATTTTCCATTTCCAGTGTGTCGTGACTTCCTTGAGAGAGACAAGTCACGAGACGTGACTCTGTCTCCCAGTCACAATGCGTGACTTCTCGGCAGGCTGGACGAAGTCGTGAGGCGTGACCCCCAGTCGCGAAGCGTGACTGCCTTGGGAGGGGCAAGTCACGTCCCATGACTCTTGTAAGGAGGCGTGACCTAGAGTCATGACTCGTGACTCTTGTGAAGAGCCAGGCGTGACATAGAGTCACGTCCCGTGACTCTCTTGTAGGTCACGAGGCGTGACACTAGGTCACGACTCGTGACCTTCCTTTGAGGCCAGTCACGAGTCGTGACATGGCTCGTGACCGACCCCTCTTCAGCCCCATTTTCTGATTTCGCCCAGTTTTAACCAAAATGAATTTCCTATCTCTTCTGTATGGTGATGTACTACTGTATTACTCTTGTCATACCTTTATGTGCTCTTGTATGACCTTATATGACCTTTTCTATTTTGATTTGTTCCCCCGTGACTAGTTTATTATAAAATGACTTTCAAATGCTTTTATGACTTTTTCCTCTACTGTGTGCTATCTTATCTGATTGGTTAGCCCATTTTAGTTGTGATTAGCATTATGTTATGCATATCCTTGATTGGATTCTTCTCTTAGAATAATCTGCCATACTTAAGAGTATTTCGTATCATTCCATGAGTTTTTATTCATTGGCATAATATGATTCCACATGTGTTCCGGACATGCTTTAGTATGAAGAGTAGTGCTAGAATGTTATTGATTGAATTATTGCATGCTCCAGAATATGAATTGTATGAGGTATGATCGATATTATGCTATGCCAAACTTATTTGAATAATATGGTTGTTGTCTGAATGCATTAGTATGCTTTAGCCTTTGAACTCAATGTGTCATGTTTAAATGTGTTTTGTTTTATGCATGATTTTACTTAGTTATCAGCACCTAACGCATGATTAGGATTTTGTATTGATAATCATTGGCATGGTACTGCTTATATACCTGATTCTTGGGATGCTTTAGAACATTGTTTAATGTTAAAGTGTATGGACGGTAATATGTTTTGCAATGCGAATTGTATGATATATGACCGACTTTATGAGCATACTTATATGTCTATTGTACTCTGGTTTATGCATGATGTATATATAATTATGCGTTGTGCGATTCGAAATGTGAATTGTTTTATGCATGACCTGCGAGAGTCAGTCTAGTGGATAGTTAGGCATGCCTAATAGAGTCTTATGTAGCTGCAGCGCCCTTTGAACGTTTGGACCCCGATCAGGTCCCCCGACTGGTTCCTCGCGAACCCCCCATCAGTACGGATCCTCGTGATCCTTTTTAATGTATTTGGATCGGGTTAAGATCCCCCATCAGTAAAATGTTTCTTTTGTGACAAAATAAAATGGTTTTCGATTCGTACCCGTAAGGTACCCTTTGGCCGACTTGTACCCGTAAGGTACTAATCAGTACACTCGTTATCCACTATTGTGAGTCAGCAGGTGCTTTACTGGTTTGTATTACTTTGAAGTGACTATATGAATGTGATATCCGTTTGAGCATGATAAGGATTTCAGGAATCAGTTTATGTGTATATGAATGTGACTATGGGCTTCAGAATGTATGTCTGTATTAAGTAAGCATGACTTTATATCTAATATGATTATTCGTACTTGTCATGTGATTTGTTATAAGTTTCTGAATGCTTTGAATATGATTCGACTAGAGTATTTATGTATGTGACTTAAGCATGTTTTGTTATTTATAAGCTTGTGAACCGAAGCATTTGTGACGGTAAGTATGTGATGTTTAACTGTACTTTCTGCATGATGATGATATGAATGTAATACTAAGTGGTTATGCCTTCAGTCTCCGCTATCAGAGTGTTTTTGCATGATGCTTAATATATTAGAGTTGCGCAGTGGTATTGTGATGCTCTAAATGTTATCCTTTGGATATTTGACTAGTGTGTGTGGTTGGCATGTCTAAGTATGTTAAATAGCTAGCACTCTCAACATGATGATTGGGTTGTCAGTTCCTGCATAGGTACTTAGTTATGTCAATTGCATGTGTAAAGCTCTTGTGACTCCGCACGGTAAGATGCTATTATTTGATACCCTTGTAGGTTTATGCATGTGTTATAGTATGTAGTTCTGCATGATGATACTTGTAACGTGTATTGTATTATGTCTGTTTTGGTCTATCCTGGACATGAGTTTATGGTTTGATTGTGAGTTATCGAATGAATGCCTTTACTATGCCAGCATGATCATATTTGTTATGATTATCCGCATTTGCCATTTGAATGTGTTTTGCCTTGGCGACCATTGTGAATGGCCGTCCATACTCTTGTGTGTTCTCCCCACTAAGCATTTATCGCTTAGCACGGATTTCCTTTCTGTGCAGGTGGCAGGTTTGGTTCTGTTCAAGTCACGTATCTGCAAGGTCGGCCACGTTGAAGTTGAAGTTCTGTATTTTGTTCAGCTTCTATATTTCAGCTTTTGTAATTCTGTAGTATTGTATATGTATTTAATTATGTTTTGATCTTGAGTTTTCTTTTGGGAATGTAATAGTTAGTATGTTTTTATGTTTAGTTATTCCTTTGTTTTATTATTTCGCTTATGCTTCCGTTGAATGGTCATTATGTATGCTTCTGTGTATGCTTCAGCTTAGTGTCTGCGTGTGCGTAAGTTATTGCATGTTCAGTCTGTACCGCAAGGTAAGTCAAGGTAAGTTTTAAATTAATCCGTACGTTCGTATGCATGTTATGTAAGAAAGTATGCTTCCATCTTGTGCATGTGCATATCTGTATGAGTGAGCATCGGGTAGCGCGTCCGTCGGCGTCCTTCCAACGGGGACGGCGATGGGGGTGTTACATGGTGCATGAGGGAGAGAGAGTGTGCCACATAGGATAGTGCATTGCATGGGTTTATGGACTTAAGAAAATCAGATTTGTAGACGGGCTTAACTAGGACTAATGAGGTTGTGGGCTAAGTTTATATTAAGATGGTTTAGTGGGCTTTAAGGCTGGAAGTTCACTAGATGACAGAATTGCAGTAGAGCCCATGATCCTTGCTGTTTTTGCCACATAGGATGGTGCATGAGGGAGAGAGAGTGTGCCACATAGGATAGTGCATGTTGGAGAGAGATTTAATGGGGTTGGCTATAGGGGGTGGCAGCTTTCCTTTCCATTTCACTCTTTCATTTTCTGCTTCCTTCCTCTCACTCTCACACGTTTTCTCCTCCATCTTTCTCTCAAAATTTATGTGTTTTTTCTCCATCTTCATTCTGCTATTTCCTCTTGGGTTATCAAATAAAATTCTGTTGCATTGTGGGTTAGAAGGGTGCTTGCATGTGAGTGTTTTCATCCTAGCAGGTAAGTGATTCGTTTAGCTCAAATTCCTCTTCTTCTCTTCTTATTTTAGTATCTTGGTAAATGGGGTTTTGACTCCTTGCATCTATTTTTCGATATGGGTTTTGTTGTAGTGGTAGAACCTAAGAGGGACAAAGGGAAGGCAAAAATTGGTGAGCCAAGCACCAAGTGAATTTGGCAAGGAACAGAGGAGTAGAGGTTTGAGAAATATGTGTTTTTGTATAATTTGATTGAGCATGTGTTCATGATTGTCTGATTGAGAGAAGTAAATTGATCTAGCATGTGTTGTTAAATTGATTAAATGATAACAAGTTTATTTGACTTGAGGCTATGTTTGCATGTTAGAATTAGTTATGATGAACATTGATAAATGTTGAGAATGACTTAAATAAGGCAAAAAAAATGTGCATGAAAGTGGTTGAGGCTTGTTTGAATTGGTATGGGAATGAAAATGGTGAGTACAGCTGTGTTCTGGTAAACCACAGCTGTGTGAGTGTGTGTGCCTGTGTGTGGCTATGAAAAGTGTATATGCGTGAGATTTTATTGATTAATCTTGCTAAGTTACTGCTTATATCCCGTGTTAAATAATGTTAAGATTAACTTAAGCATGAGTAAGGTATATAAATGCAGTGATTTTAAAGTGATATGCATGTTAAAATGAGTTTGGGTGAAATTGGTTTTTAAAGCAGGTGAGTTTTTAGATAAAATCTAGGATAGGGTGATTTACACGGCGGTATGAAATGGCCATACCACCATGTAAACACATTATGTTCTTTAAAAATGCTTGTTCGTGATTTTACATGGTGGTAAGGACTTTGCATACCGCCATGTAAAGTCATTCTATTTTGATCATATTTTGGGTTGGGCATTTTACACGGGGGTAAGGCTTTGCCATACCGCCGAGTAAATGCATTATGTTCTTGAGGGATTATGTAAGGCATACTACATGGCGGTATGACTTGTTCTTACCACCGTGCAGGATGTCTTACACGGCGGTAAGACATTGTCATATCGCCGTGTAAATGCCTTCTGCCCTAAAAAATGAAAGTTTGATTTTTCTTTCTTTTTCATTCCGTTTGAACTCGTTTTTGTTTAAACCTTATTTATTGGCACTTCCGTTATTAAATGGTGATTAGCATGTGTATGATTTGAATCTTATTATAGACATGTGATTAAAATTGCAAATACATGAGATTTATGTTGATCAATATGTATACACATATGATTGCATGTATGTGCTATGATGAAGAAATTGTGATGCAAAACTACAAAGAATATGATCTATGTGATGAGATATAACTGAATGATATTATAATGTTGTATTTGCTATAACAATGAAAACTGGACTTAATAATATTTAGCCTGCGAGTTAAGTAGTGGATAGATAGGCATGCCTATAGGGTCTAAGTGCTGTAGCCAAATGCGTCTTATTCCTCTTGAATCACTGTGACAAGCGCCGAACCCCAGGGCACCCCGAATCGCCCGCTTTTAGGGCCTTCGGGAGGAGGTTCATGAAAACTTGTAAGAAATTACAAGTGCTTTCATTTTGGGCAACAAGGAGGTTTCTTTGAGTCACCACCCAATAGAACATTAGGAAAGGTCGTCTAGCCTCAGTGAGCCTAAGATAGCGCTGCTATGTCAATTATAAGCAAGCAGGAGGTGTCTTGGATGCTTCCACCCTAACAATAGGATGATCCTCTAGCCTCACTGTGACGCGGGCCGAACCCCGCGGCCTCCTGAAAGCCCGCTTTAGGGCGATCGAGATGGGATTAATTAAAACTTGTAAGGTATTTACAAGCTGCGTCTATTTTGGGCAACAAGGGGGTTTCTTGGAGTCGCCACCTAATAGAACATTGGGAAGGGTCGTCTAGCCTCAGCGAGCCTAAGACAGCGCATACATATCCATCTTGGGCAAGCTAGAGAGATCTTGGAGGTCTTAGCCTCTACCCCCTGGAGCCTAGGATTTATAAATTTAAGTCTTTTGGTGAGACTCAAGAGGTGTCTTGGAAGTCCTAGACCTCTCGCCTCATTGAGCCCCAAAGGCCAGAGTGAGTTTGGGACTTCTCATTTATTTATACCTTGATCAATATTATAATTAAGTTTTGAATTCATTGTTTCACTAACTTTCCACACGATGCATTTAATTAAAGCACAATCATTCACATCAAAAGCAATAAGTAAAACACTATTAAGATGAACATCCTCAAAATAAATTACAATAAAACTAGGGACGGAATACAACCCCCATTAAAAAAAATAATATATAAATCATACAAAAATCGGGATATTTATTTGGAGTGAGGACATTGGTCCTGCCATGCATATTTATTATAAAACATTTTTTGATGTGATGGTTTTATTTTGGATGGAGAAAATTGAGACATTGGTCCCATTTTTATTTAGGAAAAATTCTAAATTAATTACTATAAAGTGTTTTGGCCCTTTTTTACTTTAACGACATTGAAATAATCTTAATAATAACATGAATAAAAAGCAAGAGTGAAGAAAGAACCCATATGGAAATCCTCAGATTGGCTCGACCCTCATCGTTTACAACTCCAAATCCAAATTGTCAAAAAATAACTCATAAGAAAAAACATGTCAGTGTCAAAATTGGTGAATAAAGTAAAGAAAAGAAGAATAATAGGAAACTTTTAAAAGAAATGAGAACAATTAATATAAGTCAGTTAAAATCATACAAATGCTAATCCAGAATGTTTACCCTCGAATTTTACCTTTTAGGGTGAATATCGAATGGTTTAAGTCCCCGCACGCTCCACAAGGATCAAATAAATTAGATCAAAGTAAGAAAATTTGTATTTCTCCTTCTTGAAAATTTTATAGCGATCGAATATTTGAATTAGCTGTATTGATGGAAACGAATGAATTTCGTTACCTCAAATTGGCTTAATTCACAAGAAGAATTTGAGTAAATCAATTAATTGGAAGAATTTTTATCAAATAAAATTCTGAAAATAAACAGAGATTTTATAAATCTTTTATAAATTGCTCACAGAAATTCCAAACTCTCAAAAATTTGTCACTTTCCTCCCAAAAAATTGTCAAATTTTCTCACCCCCAATAATGAATTTTATTTCCCAATTTATAGAATTTTTGGGGATAAAATTAGATAAGCATTAGTTTAAAGTTTGAATTTTAAAAGGAGTTTTAAAATTCAATTTTGTAAGCAAATCCTAACCCACATTTGAAAGATAAGAGATAAAATTTTATCAAATCCGACGATAACTGATCAGATCCACTACTGATGAGCATCCCTGCAAATACCGACGGGCGTCCCTACTAAGGGAACGCATGGAAATCAGGATACAGATAGGCCGTAATGTGGGACTAGGGACGGGCGTCCCTACTCAGACACGTGTCCGTCCCTAGCTGCAGACGGGCCGTAACGCAGGACTAGGGACTGGCATTCCTACTCAGACACGTGTCCGTCCATAGCTACAGATGGGCTGTCCCCACTAAGAATAGAGACGGGGATCACCCCAAGTAGGGACGGGCGTCCCTACTCAGACGGCCATCCCGTCTGTGGAGCAAAACTTCCAATTTCAAGCAAAATTCCCCAAACTTTTCAAAGCCTCACGCTATAGAGAAAAAGATTTTAATCCTTGTGAAACCGAAAGACGAAAACCTCCGAATTCCATCCATTTATCTGAAAACCAACGTAGATATCTTCATTGGGTAACTCTAACCTGGACTGCCTGAAGACCCGGTGTCTACAGTTGCCCCCAATTTTGGGGAAACTAGTGCACTAGTGTCTAGATGAGCCAAAATTCAGAGAAGAAAGGAAAGAAATGCATACCTGTGGCAGTCCTTACCTTTTTGCCATGGAAGTAGCGATGCGTCGAGTCAATCCAAACTTACAAAACGCGAGGATTGCTCTCCTGAGCTGCACTGAGTTTGCTCCAACTTAGAAAGTGCGGATGGCGATGCGTCGAGTTCTGCTCTAGACTTACACAACGCGAGGATTGCTCTCCTGAGCTGCACCGAGTTTGCTCCAGACTTACAAAGTGCGGATAGCGATGAGTCGAGTCTGCTCCAGACTTACAAAACACGAGGATTGCTCTCCTGAGCTGCACCGAGTTTGCTCCAACTTACAAAGTGTGGATTGTGATGCGCCGAGTCTGCTCCAGGCTTACAAAACGCGAGGGTTGCTCTCCTGAGCTGCACCGAGTCTGCTCCAGACTTACAAAGTGCGGATCTGTTCTATCGCTTATGATCTGTTAGCCTCGTCCAGGCCTGATTGCCCCCGGCATAACGTGAATGAAGAGGTTTGCTTTTCTGGGCAGTTTCTGATAAGGTTAAGCTGAACCCACCTCTCGGATCATCTCAGGTTGAAGGAATTTGGAATATTTTTGAAAATAACTTGATGTTCCGAAGAGACTGAGAAAGCCTTAAGAAAAGGTCTTAGAGATAATGCTCCAAAGAGACTGAGAATGACTTAAGAAAAGGTCTTAAATATAATGCTCCAAAGAGACTGAGAATACCTTAAAAGGACTCAAAAATAATGCTCCAAAGAGACTGAGAATGCCTTAAAAAAGGTCTTAAACATAATGCTCCAAAGAGACTGAGAATGCCTTAAAAAGGTCTTAAAGATAATGCTCCAAAGAGACTTTGATGCTCACTGGGAGACTTTGATATCGAGCCTCCAGAGAGAAAATTATGTTTGAGCCTCCTCAGAGGAAAATTATTATTTGAGGTTTTGGTTGCTTGCCCGCAGGCGGATAGGTTTCCATGTCTTTGGGGATTTTCTTTCTTGGAATTTTTACACTTTGGATGCATTCGAATTTTTACAGTATGTTGGATTTTCAAGGCCTTGAAAATATCTTCTTCTTTTTTCTTTGTTATTTTGCTTTCAGAATTTGTACATTTGAATTTGGATTTTGTACACTTCTTGTGTGATGTGTGTGAGCGTGCCTCTTATGACAGAAAAAAAAACTTATCTGTTCACTACTGGTATGGTGTGCATGGAAATGCTTATTCTTTTCCCTCTTGGGAGCAGGTCATTGAGATTCTTCTCTTGTGAGGACTTCATCTTGATCTGATTGTTTGGCGTGGGTGAGCGCCGATGCAGAGCTGAAACTGTACCTTGGCTCACTTTCGCATCTGATTTCCTTTAGCATGGTGTGCCCGGATAGGCTTGTTCTCTTGGGCATTTCACCTCTGTACATATTTACTTGATTTTAGGCCGGATCCAGTGGCCGATCATGTTGAGCTGAATCCGTCCTTTGGATCATCTTTGCTCATGAGGTCTATTCAGACCTATCCCTCTAAGTTATGTACACAACAACATATAAAAAAGATTGTGTGTGCGTATGGAATCACGGGTATGAAATATACACATAAAGCTATATACATGAGACATAAGCAAAGGATTAGTGTAGAAGAATTGTGTGTACAACCATAAGTGTAATGGACTAAATGCACGTGATATGCAGGGCAATATGCAAAAGATTTATGCATGTGAGATGCTAAAATGGATAGACCACATCCCAGGTGGTTAAGGGATTTGTTGAGGGTACTGCTCAGCTGCTCACATTGTCTGATGCCCCCAAAGATGTAGAAAAGCATTGCCTTGACTTTACGGACTCTGACCCATAATCTTTTCAAGGAGAACTGATTCGTATGTACCTTTGCCCCCCAGTCAATGAGCATCCTGCCCTCGAGGCCCTGAATCAAAATCTGCATTATGCGGCACCTGTCTGATGGGAAGTCATTTCGAGTAATGCTGCCTTATTGCTCCAGGCTTCAAAAGTCATTATTTTAAAGGTAGTGCGTCCCTTGTGGATTTTCACACTAGTTTTTCTTAGCAGGAAATGCGTCCCTTTGGGGATTTTCACATAACCCTGTGCCTAATTTTTGCCTGGAATGGATCCAACCTACTCCAGCGGCTTTTTCTTCATTTTTTTTTAAGGACAGACTGCCTATTCCCAGGTTTTCACCCTGCCCTTTGGCCTAACTTTTGCTTAGAGAGCCAGTCACAGTTTTCATCTCTAATGGCCTCTTTTTTTTTTGTCATTTAAGGGGTAGGAGGAGGATTTGTCACATGCAAAATCATTATTGTTGCTTTGATAAATGCTCCAGCGTATGTCCTTATGCCTGAAATAGGTTTCTCTTAACCATCTAATTGCATGTTTATGACTAGCTTATGCATGCATTTCTATCTATAGGCACCATATAGTAATAAGAATGACCATGACTAGACATGTGATACAAAAGCACTAGTTTTACTTAGTTTCAATGAGTAACAACTTAGGTGCACCCGATCTCCTATTATCAATCAGCCCCCTCAGGTTTTCTTGATTGAACATTTTCTCTCAAGCCTCTAATTTTTGCCCAGGATGCCTTTTTTCGGTTTTCACCCTGCCGAGGCACCCAATTTTTGCAAGGCCGCCTTTTTTCAGTTTTCGACCTGCGGGGCTTTTATTCGCTTCTTTTGATTTTTAGCCTTTAACCATGGAGCCTCTTGAGTCTGTCAACATTGATCGGTTTTGTCCATTACTGCTCTCTTGGATAACAATCTCTGAAAGACAAAGTGACCTTCTCACACTGGCCCAAATTTACCTCGTATGTCTGAAACACCTGGTCTCATTTGTTTAACAATTGAATCTCCCTCTCTCATCGGATGCTTTCTGACTGTCTTTCCAAATGATCAAGCAGGATGTTTTCTGATGGGTCTGACCGTGGCGATAATCCCATGACTTGTCCTTGTCTGACTTGTGTAATTGCTGCTTTTGTTGTTGTGCTCTGTCGGCTTCCAAAATTTAGCCATGACTGTCCTTAAAGATTTGAGCTTCACCTCTATCAGCCATACTGCTTCTGCCCCCTGTGTGGAGGAATAATAGATGACTCTTGTAGAGGTTCCAATAGTGGCTCTCTAGCCTCGAAGTGCAAAAGGGTCTGTAGACACCGGGTCCTGAGTAACCCTAGATCGAAGTTACCCAATGATGATAATTGCCTTCACAGGCTTAAAAGGTTAAAAGTGATGGTTTTCTCGTCAAATTTGAATTTTAGAGTGAAAAATTAAAAAATAATAAAAAATATTTAAAAAATTAATTTTTAAAAATGGGGGCTTAAAATTATGATGTTTTTAGTCAATTTAAAATTTAAAAAAAAATAGAAAAAATTAAAAAAAATAAAAAAAAAATTTTCGGACCGCGAGTGTCGGGCGCGGCAGCGCGCTGGGCACGATTTGGCGACGCGCAGCGTCGCCAATGCCGCGCGTCGCTAAAGAGCGACGCGCTGCGCGCCGCACCGTGCGCTGAGGCGCGCGATTTTCGCGCCTCTGCGCGCGGATTTCGCGCGCCTTGCCGCGTGAGTCCCCGTCGCTCTATAGCGACGGGCGGCGTCCCTCTATAGCGACGGGCTTCCTGGCCGTCGGTATAGGGTCTGATACCTATTTCCCTCTTTTCAGCCTTTTTTCCGATTTTTTCACCCAAAAATCCGTTTTTTATCCCATTTTTTGGGGTTTTTGACTTCAAATTAAATTCTAAAATATTTTTTTTAGGTAATTAAATAATAAAACTTGATTTTATCATTAAAAATAAAATAATTTTGTGTTAAAATAGGTTTTTTCCTTAATTAAATTAGGGCAACCTATTTTATCCTATAAATAGTTTATGATGAAATCAAAGGAGCCTCCTCCACATTTTTTAGACCTAAAATTTCCAGAATTCTTCTTCTTCTTCTTCCACTAAAATTCCAGATTTATTCCCCAACCAAAAATCAAAAAGAAAAATCAAATGTTTCATTCTTTTTCCAACATAATTTCTTCTAAACATATTTTTTAGAGGAAGTTTTGTTGTTTGATTTAATTTTTGAGACAAATACAATAATTATTTGTTCTCAAAATTGTTTCTAATCTTTTATTTTGTGTTCAATCAAACTTTTTCATTGATTTTGTTTTGAATCTCCTTTTGATAAAAATTGATTTTGAGACAAATAAAATAATTGTTTGTCATCAAAATCTAATTTTTATTTGATTTTCTAAAATAAAACTTCAATCAATTTTTTTTTGAACAAAGTGATTGATTGTTCTTGAAATCATTTTTCTTTATTTTAATCAATAAAAACTTTTTTTTTATCAAAATCATTTCTTTAGGCAAAGGTATCAATTCTTTGTTCTTAAAGAATTTTTGATCATTTTTTTTATGTTTCTTGGAATAAAATTCCAACATTTTCATCATATTTCACTCTAATATTGTGAATCATCAAACAAAGAAATCGATCATCTTTTACCTTCATCGAATCCGAAACTCTGAGGGTAAACATTCTGGGCTTGTTTTTATTATTTCTTTTGGTTCATATCTAATTTATTTATGTATATTTTATTTTATTGTTTTCATTTATTTTATTTATTTCAGATTTGTTTTATTTAATTTGTTTATATATGATTTTTATTCACATAAATATTGATTGTTTATTAATTTTAACATGTAATTAATTTATTTCACTTTAATTCATCATTATTTTTAACATGTAATTAATTTATTTCACTTTAATTCATCATTATTTTTAACATGTAATTAATAAATTCATTTTAATCGATCTTTTTGCCATGTAAACGGTTTATATCATTTGTGAACATATTTAATTAATCATATTGTTCATTTAATTGTTTTCATTTATTATTCTTTTCTTTATCATTTTATATATTCTTTGATTCGTTTATCTTCATCATCATTGTTATCATGTTCATATTTTTACATGTATTATTTAAGTAACATGTTTTATTTTATTTTCATCACATCATTTAATCATTTGTCATACATAATGCATGTTTCTCATTTATTTTGGTTTGTTAACATTTTGATTCCATTATCATTCTTTTCATATCATCTTATTATATTTTAATTTGTTATTCATTATTTTGTATGTTTAATTGGTTTAATTGATTTAATCACTAACATTATTTTATTTGTATTTTGTTTTTATGTCTAAACTCATTTTTCGCTTGGGCGTTTTTGCGAGCACATCGGGAGGTCCAAAAAGGCTCGTTTGGTTCATATATTTATTTTCTTTATTTGTAATATTTTATTTAATTTTGCCATATAATTTTCTTGTAAAATTCTTTATTTAGGCACGCTAAAAAGAAAATCACAAAAACGTTTCTATTAATTAACTTGACATTCTTTTTCTAAATAAAAGGGGACCAATGTCCTAGTTTTTCATACCCAAATAAATCATCACATCAAAACTGTTTCATAATATGCATGCGAGGACCAATGTTCTCACTATTAATGAATAACCCGTTTTATGCATGTATTTCACTTTTATAAATGGGAGTTGTATTCCGCTCCTAGTGTTATTGTAATTTATTTTTAAATGCTTTATTTTGGATTTTGCTTACATTTACTGCTTTTCATATGAATGATTGCGCCTTTAATTTAAATTGCATTGTGTGGAAAGTTGATGAAACAATGAATTCAAAACTTAATTATAATATTAATCAAGGTATAAATAAATGAGAAGTCTCGAACCAGCTCTGGTCTTTGGGCTCAAGAGGCTAGAGGTTTACCCTCCAAGACACCTCTTGTGTCACGAGGCTTTAGCGTTAATCCTAGGCTCCTTAGGGCGAGAGGTTTACCTTCCCCCTTTGGCTGGCCCAAAATGGATACTAAGCGCAGTCTTAGGCTCTCCGAGGCGAGAGAAACTTTCCCAATGTTCTATTGGGTGGCGACTCCATGAAACCTCCTTGTTGCTCAACATAGACGCACTTGCGCTTTATTGCAAGCTGTCAACGGACCCACAATTGCCCGATCGCCCACGTGCGGGCGGTCGAAGGGGCGGCAGCGGGGATCCGGCGCGCGTCACAGGGTCATTTCTCTGCCCAATCCTTTTTCATGATCTTTTCTGCCAGCATTAAACCATTCATATAGGTCGTGCAAATTTTGGCTTGGATATCTTCCGTCTCTTAGCTCCTTCCTCATTCATCAACTTGTTGCTTGTCTAGTATACCCTTCATGCAGATAAAATGGGTAGATGGTTTGCAGATCAGCATTTTGGTCCTTTTCCTTTTGGCAACCAAGAAGAATGGTAGGATACGGACATTTACAAATCAACAAGATTTGGGCAAAACTTGCCCCCAAGATGTTTTCCTTCTATCTTTTTTATTTCCTTCTTCTTCTTTATTTTCTTTTTCTTTTTTTTTTTGTCTTTTTTTTTTTGTGCTTGTTTTTTGTTGTTTTCCTTTTTATCCTCTTTTTCCTTGTTCTTTTTCTGAGGATAAGCTTTGTCCTAATCCTGATAGTTTACACATACATGTACCCCTTCTCTTCTTGACTTGGGATAGCATTGACCAACTAAGTCCGGCTTTGAACTCTGACCAAAAATTTTAGCTTCATCTCTGCTTGTGGATTCTTCCTTTTGACCTTTTCTGCCCCCTCCGGCCTGGTTTTCTGAGCTTCACTTGACTGGTCCATGATCGGGGTATATTGGAATGGTGTGTTTGTCGACTTTAAGATTATCTCCTGGCATGTCTTCATGGGTCCAGGCAAAGACTTCTTTCAATTTTTTTTCATTCTCTTAAATTTTATCTCGCTTCAGGAGTCAAATTGGGTGCAACCAAGATTACTATTTATTAAAACTAGATGAAACGGTGTTTTAAACGAATGCCTTAATCATGATTATTATTTATGCTTGATGCAATAAAATATAAAAATGCATATATAAGCAAAGCCCATATTATTAAAGCAAAAAAGATAAATAAGTGCATAGTTCAGGAATACACTTTATAAAATGAAAAGCATTATAACAACTCTAATCCTTTCTTTCTTCTTAGATGCTAGTCCATCTTATTCTTTCCCTCTCGCTTTTCTGGGTCGGAGATCTGGTGGGAGTCAATCAGATCTTAAATAGCATGTCTCAAGGTCTTGCAATCGTCTGTGGTATGCCCGGTGTGCTGGTGGAAGGCGCAATACTCATCCCCTTTATGATCGGGCTATCCCTGGCTTTTGGCGGGCCTAGCTGGCAATAGCTGTAATATCCCCTCCTTCATCAGCCTCTTGAGGACCCAGGACAAAGATCTGCCCAAATAAGAAAAATGCCTTTGCTATACTTCCATGGTTGGCACTTTTACAATCTCTTCCTTTTCTGGGCTTGGCATCAGCTCTTGAATGCGATCTTTCAAGGTACAACAGTAGTCCGTTCTATGCCCTTAATACTGCTGATATGCGCAGTGCCAATCTGTTCTATGTCTAGGGCATCCTTGACTTGGTGCAGGCCCGGCCGACAAGGGTTATAACTTCCCTTTCTTGACGAGACAGGTGAAATGCCCAGATAATGGCCTACCCGAGAAAGTGAGGTGGGGCTGAGTTGTTCTAGTGGCTTGGACTTCTGCAGCCTTAGCATTTGCCTTACTATTGGCAAGGCCTCCTGAGCTTCCATCTTTTGGAGTACGCATGATTGTAGGGTCTTCATCCTCCTTGGACATAATGCCATGTTCTAAAGTAGGCCTCCTATTTCGTCCTTGCTTAACCGGGGAATCAAGTGACCTCTTACCTCTAGTCTCAGAAGGAAAAGGAGGTACTCGAGCTGTCGCTGTATGAGCCTTCTCAATTGTGGCCGGCTTTCCTTGGTTGAGAGTTATTGCCATAAGCTGAGCTTGCAGAACAAGTGCCATAGCATCCATCCTTTCTTTGACCATAGCCAGCATCTTTGTTTCAAGCTCCTCGAACCTTCTATCCAACTCCTGGGCAATTAGGGCACGAGTCTCTTCATTATGTTGCAAAGGGCCAGCCATTTCTAATGCCTTTAGATGCTCTGGTAAGAATGCTAAAAAAACTTTGTCAGCCCACGTCAACTCTGATCACTCTTTAGACAACTATTGGGATCCCCTAACCACCCAAGTAAATGGTCTATAATGGCTGAAAAGCAAAGAGTTAGAATGATGTATGAATAATATGTAATTCATCATCATGCTGTGCAACAGATGGTATATAATGGCTAAAAGAGATTACAATGATACATGTGAGACATGTGAAAAATTATACACAAGACAACATGTACATGTAATAATTTTATGCAAAGAAAAGGATGTATACATGTAGAAGAACTACAAAAATTTATTTGTGCATGACTGACATAAATGTGCAATGCATCATTCATAAACACATGCAAGTAGATAGATCCTTCCAACCTTATTGCCCCTACACACGAGGTCGCGCGGTCTCTGTCCTAGGTAGGCTTGATCCATGGGTTAACAAGGAACCTGATGGACGCGCATGGTGCACGGTGATAAACCGGCAGCATAACCTCTCTTAGCTAATGTGCATACGCATGGGTTTTGACCATCATGTATTTAGGCAGCTCGAATAAGTTGACATGGGCCTATCGGGGCATGAAAGCCTTTGATTAGGTGACCAATCAAATTATTTGGGTCTGTCCAATACAAAATGATCCATATAGCAAGCAAGGTACCTAAGGGAAGTATATATTGCCATTACATGTGCTTTAGTCAAAGGTGGTGTTGCTTTAGGGCAACCCAAGCATGGTCCCTGCCAATGGGTCTAGCTCATCACGAACGTAATGACCGATTGGGTCACCATTTAATATACCATGATGGTACGAGGCTTTGGCTGGTGATTATCCTTAACACTTCCCTACATTGAGTGAACGTAGGGTCGTGCTTCGGGAACGCACCGGGGTTGAAAGAGGGACAAAACTAGCGTAGATCTAAGGCTTTAATGAGATGCAATGCAGTTTTGGAAACGGATGAAATTTTTAAATTAAAACTCAATTGTAAATTTTAACCAAGGCATTTTCGAAGTGAAGTCTCGAATTCGTCCCCAGCGGAGTCGCCACTGTGACGCGCGCTGAACCCCGTGGCCTCCCGAAAGCCCGCTTTAGGGCGATCGAGATGGGATTCATTAAAACTTGTAAGGTATTACAAGCTACGTCTATTTTGGGCAACAAGGAGGTTTCTTGGAGTCGCCAACCAATAGAACATTAGGAAGGGTTGTCTAGCCTCAGCGAGCCTAAGACGGCGCATACATATTCATCTTGGGCAAGCCAAAGAGATCTTGTAGGTCTCAGCCTCTACCCCCTGGTGCCTAGGATTTGTAAATTTAAGTCTTTTGGTGAGACTCAAAAGGTGTCTTGGAAGTCCTAGACCTCTCACCTCATTGAGCCCCAAAGACCAGAGTGAGTTCGGGACTTCTCATTTATTTATACCTTGATCAATATTATAATTAAGTTTTGAATTCATTGTTTTACCAACTTTCCACACGATGCATTTAATTAAAGCGCAATCATTCACATCAAAAGCGATAAGTAAAACACTATTAAGATGAACATCCTCAAAATAAATTACAATAAAACTAGGGGCGGAATACAACCCCCATTAAAAAAAATAATATATAAATCATACAAAAATCGGGATATTCATTTGGAGTGAGGACATTAGTCCTGCCATGCATATTTATTATAAAACATTTTTTGATGTGATGGTTTTATTTTGGATGGAGAAAATTGAGACATTGGTCCCATTTTTATTTAGGAAAAAATCTAAATTAATTACTATAAAGTGTTTTGGCCCTTTTTTACTTTAACGACATTGAAATAATCTTAATAATAATATGAATAAAAAGCAAGAGTGAAGAAAGAACCCGTATGGAAATCCTCAGATTGGCTCGACCCTCATCGTTTACAACTCCAAATCCAAATTGTAAGAAAATAACTCATAGGAAAAAACATGTCAGTGTCAAAATTGGTGAATAAAGTAGAGAAAAGAAGAATAATAGGAAACTTTTAAAAAAAATGAGAACAATTAATATAAGTCAATTAAAATCATACAAATGCTAATCCAGAATGTTTACCCTCGGATTTTACCTTTTAGGGTGAATATCGAATGGTTTAAGTCCCCGCACGCTCCACAAGGATCAAATAAATTAGATCAAAGTAAGAAAATTTGTATTTCTCCTTCTTGAAAATTTTATAGCGATCGAATGTTTGAATTAGCTGTATTAATGGAAACGAATGAATTTCGTTACCTCAAATTGGCTTAATTCACAAGAAGAATTTGAGTAAATCAATTAATTGGAAGCATTTTTATCAAATAAAATTCTGAAAATAAACAGAGATTTTATAAATCTTTTATAAATTGCTCACAGAAATTCCAAACTCTCAAAAATTTGTCACTTTCCTCCCAAAAAATTGTCAAATTTTCTCACCCCCAATAATGAATTTTATTTCCCAATTTATAGAATTTTTGGAGATAAAATCAGATAAGCATCAGTTTAAAGTTTGAATTTTAAAAGGAGTTTTAAAATTCAATTTTTTAAGCAAATCCTAACCCACATTTGAAAGATAAGAGATAAAATTTTATCAAATCCCGCGATAACTGATCAGATCCACTACTGACGGGCATCCTTGCAAATACCGACGGGCATCCCTACTAAGGGTACGCGTGGAAATCAGGATACAGACGGGCCGTAACGTGGGACTAGGGACGGGCATCCCTACTAAGACACGTGTCCGTCCCTAGCTACAGAGGGGCCATAACGCGGGACTAGGGACGGGCGTCCCTACTCAGACACGTGTCCGTCCCTAGCTATAGACGGGCCGTCCCCACTAAGAATAGAGATGGGGATCACCCCAAGTAGGGATGGGCGTCCCTACTCAGACGGCCATCCCGTCTGTGGAGCAAAACTTCCAATTTCAAGCAAAATTTCCCAAACTTTTCAAAGCCTCACGCTATAGAGAAAAAGATTTTAATCCTTGTGAAACCGAAAGACGAAAACCTCTGAATTCCATCCATTTATCTAAAAACCAACATAGATCTCTTCATTGGGTAACTCTAACCTGGACTGCCTCAAGACCCGGTGTCTACACTCACGCTTGGGCAAACCAGAGGTGTCTTGGAGGCATCCACCCCAATAGAGCATTGGGTGGCCCTCTCACCTCGTGGCACCTAGGACTGTGCAATTTTGAGCCTTTTATGAGACACAAGAGGTGTCTTGGAGGCCCCATCCCAATAGAATATTGAACCCAAACACCAGAGAAGGTTCGGGACTTCCCATTTATTCATACCTTGATTAAGTTTATAATTGAGTTTTGAATTTAGCGTTTCATCCCATTTCTCATTCAATTCGGAGCAATTAAATTAAATCGCAAATTATCCATCTAAGGGAAACAATAAATAAAAACAGCATTAAAATAAAGCATCTAAAGATAGATTACAACAAAACTAGGGGCGGAATACAACCCCCATTGTAAATAAAATACAAAGCATGCATAAAATGGGATATACATTAAGGGTGAGGACATTGGTCCTCACATACATATTTATTACAAAATAATTTTTTTTTAAGTGTTGATTTTATTTGCTGAAAAAATAGGACATTGGTCCTCAATTTACAAAAGATCCCAATTTAATTAATAAAAAACATTTAACCATTTTTATATTAGCGAGATAATATAAAAAGGGATCATTCAAGATAACGATATAGTTTAAAATAAAAATAAAAAAGTATAAAGTCTAGAAAATGAACCCGGCAGAAGACCCTTAGGTCTTTGCAGTAGCTTCTACATCAAATAGCTCCAAATCCACCAAACAAGTCAAAAATAAAAACTCAAAAAAATAAAGGACATGTTAGTGTAAAATTAAATAACATAAATAAATATGAAATTAAATGATAAGGAGGAAAATGGAAGAAATTGAATAAGAAAACTATTTAAAAACAAAAGAAAAGAAGAAAATGAATCAAATGGGAAAAGAGGCCCAGGGACGGCCCAAAACGTGTGACCGACGAGCGTCGCTGGAAGCGACGGGCGTAAGGACAGCCCTCGACATCCCGTCGCTCGCTTAAGTGATGGCCGTCGGTGGTCCTTATGCCCGTTGGTTGCCTCTATTTTCGAACAGTAACCAAAAATTAAATTTTCCTTTTTTATTTTAATTTGAATAAAAAGGGATTTTTATGCAAGAAATTACAAAAAATAATTGAACTCAAAGTAATAGGTCCAGAATGTTTACCCTCGAATTTTTACCTCATGAAGGTGAACGTTGCAAGATTTAGACTCCTCGAGTTCTACAAGGATCGGATTGTGATCACGCGATCGGGAGAGATTTTTGGTTGCAAAAAATCTCCTTCTGAAAAATAAACCAAGAGAAGGAAATTATTCTCTCTTTCTTGGAATTTGGACAGCAATGAATATCTGAATTAGCTAGATTGATGAAAACGAATGGATCTCGTTTCCTCGGATTACAGTAATTCGAGAACAAAATAAAATAAAAGAACAAGAAATTTTAAAAGAAAATTCTATTTGTAGAAATTGAAAATGAAATCCTCTGTGGAAAATTGCTAAACTTTAGTTTTCTAATAAAAATTTTCTAATTAGTAGTTTTTTTCGCAAAATTTCCAACCCTGAAAACTGAATCCCCTTCCCCTATTTATAGATTTAGGAAGCAATTTCAAATAAATTTAAATTTTAAATTTATATTTGTAGAGGATTTTCCGAAATCAAATCAAAACCAAAAGATATTCAGAATATTTCAAAATCAAATCCAATCTTTTAAAAATATTTGAAAAGATTTTGGAGATTTAAAAGATATTTCGAATATTTTGTAAATCCCCTCGAATCTCACCCAAAATCCTATGGTTAAGGCTGCAAAATCAATGACCAACGAGCATCGGTGGATGACCGATGGCTGTCAGCGGAAAGGGCAACAACCATCATTTGACTGGTGGCCCTACACGTGGCACAACAGCCACTCGCGGGGCGTCGCTTGACCGAACAACGAGCACCGCTTGGGTGGAGCGACGGGCACCGCTCAAGCAAGCGACGGGCCCCGCTCGGGCCGAGCGATAGGCACCGCTCGGATAAAGCGACGGGTACTGCTCAAGCGAGCAACAGGCACTGCTCAAGCGAGCAACGAGCACTCCGCCGAGCGACAGCCAGTGCTCAGCAACGAGCGATAGGCCCATTGTACGAGTGATGAGCATCCACAACTTTCATCACTTAAGCGAAACCAACGTTAGCTTCTTCATCGGGTAACTCTGATCTGGACTGTCTCAGGACCTCGTGTCTACAGTTGCCACCAATTTTGGGGAAACTACTACACTAGTATCTAGATGAGCCAAAATTCAGAGACGAAGGGAAGAAATACGTACCTGTGGCAGTACTTATCTTCTTACATATGGAATGTTGTGACTTGTTACCGTTGAGCTGTAATGCCATCCGACTGTGGCTCGTTTGCAATCTTTTCTATCGCATGTGTACCACTAGCCTCGTCTCAGCCTGTACGGTGCTTGTGAGATGCGGTGTTTTCTAACCCCAACTCAGTTGCGGTCTGTTCTATCGTGTTTGCCCCGCTAACCTCATCTTGGTCTACATGGCAGCTGGTCTGTCCTGCTACCCTCATCTCGGCTGGCACGATTTGAGGTGAAGTGTTGTCTTACTGCATCCTCTGTTGTGATATGTTCTATCGCGTTTGCCCCTGCTAACCTCATCTCAGTCTGCACGGCGGTTGATCTGTTTGTAAGCACCGTGTCCCGGAGCGGTCCGGATCAGAGGTTACCCTATGATGAAATCAATATCCTAGCCTGTATAAATGGTTTGGATTTGGGGGTTTTAGTCCCGAATTTCACGAGAAGCGAGTCTTTTTACCTTTCGTAGGCAGGGGGAGAAAACAGGGGATTTTCGAATCAAAAAGCCTTTTTTCCTCCACAGACGGCCAGCCCGTCTGTGAAGTCATCCCGTCGCTTCGGGTCACCGATGGCTTATGGTATTTTTCGACGCCCGTCGAAAAGTCACCGCCCCTGTCAGAAAGCCGCCTGGTTTCCCGGAGCACGCAACCTTTCCGACGCCCGTCGGTTGATGTGGCAGGGCCGTCGGACGAATCCTTGTGTCAGAAGGATTATTCCGACGCCTGCCTCTATACACCGACGCCCGTCGGTCGTGTCTGGCTTATAAAAGCTCCGGATTTTCAAGAGAAAAGGGTTCAAAAAATTTTCAAGAGGGGAAACTCTGCCCAAATTAAAGCATATTTTCTCTCTCTTCCAGCAAACACATTTCATAAAGAAATCTTGTTCAAAAGAGGATCAAATCCATCATAAGGGACTAAAAACTAATTAGTTTTCCTTTAGAATTTGATTCCAAAGACCATACTTTGAAGGTTTGAGAAGGAAGTGATCTGATTTCCTCTTTTCAATCCTTCATCTTGCTTTTCGTGGAACACGCGGGGCTCTAACCAACTCAAGAATTTCACCCAAAGCGATTATCTGAGGGTAAATATTCCGGATTCCTTCTCCATATCATTCCATATTTATTCTTTATTTGTTAATTCTTCCAATTTTGCCATTATTCTTCTTTATTCTAACCTTTTTATATATTTTTATGATAAAACTTCTTTTTCGACTTTAAAAAGAGTTTTCTTCCTTCTGTTTTTTCTGAGACAGTGGTGACCGACGGGTCATCTCTTTCACCGACGCCCGTCGGTCACCTCACCTACAGATGCCCGCTTTTTGAGTGACAGACGGACATGTCGGTCATCTTGACTGACGCCCGTCGATCACCTAAAAGAGGCCGTCGATGGGTCTGTCTCTTCCCTTTTAAACGATTTTCTATTTTTTTCAAGTCCCTTTGGATTCCCATATATTGATTGTATGTATATTGGCATCTTTTAACTTTCTATGAGTGTATATTGATTCCCTTGGACTATCCCGAGCTGGAGCGGCTACCTACCGTATTCGGAGGATTTTCGTCCGGTTTAGTTTCCTAATCCTTCTGATCATTTCCTTCATTTGTTATTCATTGATTATTCTGTGTATATGAATATACTCTTTTCATATCTCGTTAATGTATAAAAATAACTCAATGTTTTATATTCAATAAAATGAGGTTTACACAAAATCAAGGGTCCAATGCCCTATTTTTATCCAATAAAAATCATCACGAATGAAAATATCCACTTTTGATAATGGTGCATGCGAGGACCAAAGTCCTCAAAAATAAACAATGCCCCGATTCATGTATGTATCGCACATTTATAAAGGGAGTTGTATTCTGCTCCTTGTATTATTGTAATTTATCGTCTTTTGATATTTACTTGCTCATTTATAGCTTTCCAAACGTGAATAAATGCGCCTTTAATAAATTGCATCGTGTGGAGAGAGAGCGAATCAATGATAATTAAAATTTGATCATAAAATAATCGAGGTAGAAATAGATGAGAAATCTCGGACCCAGCTTTGGTCTTTGGGCTCAAAGAGGCTAGAGGTTTACCCTCCAAGACACCTTTTTGTGCAACGAGACTTTAGCGCTAATCCTAGGCTCCTTAGGGCGAGAGGTTTACCTTCAAAGACCCCTCTGGCTGGCCCAAAATGGATACCAAGCGCAGTCTTAGGCTCTCCGAGGCGAGAGTAACTTTCCCAATGTTCTATTGGGTGGTGACTCCATGATACCTCCTTGTTGCCCAACATAGACGCACATGTGATTTATCACAAGATGTCAACGGACCCACAAATGCCCCGATCCCCCACGTGCGGGCGGTCCCATGGGCAGCCGCGGGGATCCGGTGCGCATCACAGTGGCGACTCCACTGGGGACGTTTATGGTTCGAGATTTCAATTCGAAAATACCTCGCTTAACACTTATGATTAAAATTTAATTCATAAATTTGCTTTCTCTCAAATTTGCATTTGCATATCATTAGAGCCTTAGAATATGCTAGTTTGGTCCCTCTTTTAGCCCCGATGCGTTCCTGAAGCACGACCTCATTTTCACTCAATTTGGGGAAGTGTTAAGGATAATCACCAGCCCAAGCCACGTACCTCAATGGTATATCAAAATGATGACCCGATCGGTTGCTACGCTCGTGATGGGCTAGACCTGTCGGCAGGGATCATGCTTTGGTAGCCTTAAAGAAATATCTCCCTTGTCCAAAGCTCATGTAATGGCCGTAGCTATTTCCCACAGGTGAAATGAACCTTAATTCCATGCTTGCTGTATGGGTCCTCATGTATTGGGTGAGTCCAGATGTCTCGCTTGGTAACCTAGCCAAAGGCTATCATGCCCCAGTAGGGCCATGTCGAAATTTTCGGAACGTCTAAATACATGATGATCATTATCCATTCGCATGTACATTAGCATAGGAGTGTCATGCTGCCGGTTTTTCGCCGTGCACCATGCGCGCCCATCGGGTCCCTCGTTGACCCCTGGGCTAATCCTACCTAGGAAAGAGACTGCACGGCCACATGTGTGGGAGAAATAAGGGTGGAAGGACCTACTTGCTTGCTTGTGCTCTGTGAGTGTTGCATATCACGACCATGCATTATACCTGCATTTCATGCATCATGCCTAATGTCTTATCCCTGCAGCCATCATAGATCTACCCAAGTGGACTAGATTATCAACTGGACGACTGATCCGAGTTCCTACTCCTGAGCTATCAAATAGAGAGGGTCTACCAGAAATCTTATCAGAAATCAGTGGTACTGTATCTCAAATGGCAAACTCGCCTAGGGGGGAAGACGCCACCAGGGCCATGATCGCGAAAGAAGTGGGCCGGCGATTTGAGGAATTCGAGGGTAGGATGATGAATATGTTGACCGCCTTGGCACAACAGAACGCTCCTCAGAATCTTCCTCCTCCTCCTCCAGTGAGACAGAATGAGCCAGAGGAAGAAAGGGTCGAAAGACGAGAAGAGCCTGTTAGGCCGCCGCTAGTAGAGTTAAGGTCGGTAGCCTCGGGAGAACAGAGAAGAAGGCTCGTGCTGAGAATTGATGATGATATCGAAGATGATAGGATGAGCCTTGCATCTGAGAGGGGGAAGGCACCTCAGGCCGATGACTTCATTTTAAAGAAAATGGAAGAGAGGTTCGAAGCTATGGCTCGTATGTTGAGCAGGGGTCAAGGGATGAACCCAGAGGATAAGGAATTGGAGGGAGAGGACCCGATCCCTTATAACTTTAAAATGCCAGATGTGCCGAAATTTGATGAAACTTCTGATCCGACCGCTCATGTGAAGCAGTATTCTCTGGTCATGAAGGGGACCACGTTGTCTAAGAAGCAGAAGGTAGAATACTTTTGTCTAAGCCTGACTGCCCATGCCATCGACTGGTATCATAGTCTTGACCGTCGCACTAAAAAAGATTGGGATCTGCTCACTGAGGAGTTTTTGAAGCAGTATGACTGCAATACCAGAATGGAGGTGACTCTAAAAGATCTTGAACTGCTCCAGCAGAAGGCCGGATAATCTTTCCATGATTATCTCACCCGATGGCGGAATCGGGTAATGGAGATGCGGAGAAAGCCTGACACCCAGGACCAGATTCGTTTATTCAACAAGAACGCAAGCCCGTACTTGAAAGATGGGTTGAAGATGAAGGGGTTGAAGGACTGGGAGTCTCTCAAGGATATAGCCATCGAGGCAGAGGGAGAGTTCTTGACTAGGAAGGCTAACAACGATAATTTTGCCAAAAGGGCTAACCCCGGTCAAGGAACCAGTAGGCCGGCGGGTCCCAGTAATAGCACTAGAAGAACAGGCGAGGTGTCTGCTACTGAGGTAACCACCCAGAGGAAGTTTTCGAACTTGGGGAGACCATTATCTTGGGTCTTGAGAAGATTAATGAAGGAGGGAAAATTGCAACCCTTAGCTCCTAGACCTGCTTTGACGCTGGGAAAGCCTGGGCACAAAGACAATGAATTCTGTGCATTTCACCAGCACTCAGGCCATATCACAGACAAGTGCAAGGCGCTGCGGCACTCTATCCAAAACTTGATTGATAGCAAGCAGATTTCTGACCCCGAAAAGAGGGAAACTGAGAAGAAGCCCGGTTATAATGCCGTACCACCGCCCGTGTTTATGATCGGATCTAGCTTGCCAGAATGGTATGTGCTACAAGATCTATATGGGAGCGAGAATTTTGCTGCTGATTGTTTCGAGGATAGAGAGAAGAGAGCAGTCATGGCAACCCTTGATTGCTGGTCTAGCAGTGAGAGCGGCGGAGAAGCTGAGGAGGAAGGAGAGATGAACCTTGACTTGTGGGGCTCTAATGAAGATCAAGGAGAAATAGGGGCTGTAATGAGAAGCGGAAGAGTGGTCCCCGAGGTTACAAGGATGCCTGAGCCAGTGCAGATGCCAACAGAGAAAGAGCCAGAGGAGAGTCAGATTGTCAAGCCATTAAAGAAAACTGCGGCTCAAATATCCATCTGGGATCTTTTGAGACAGTCCCCCTCTCATAGGCAGAAGGTAGTAGAGGCTTTGGTTGAGGCCACGGTCGCCACCACGATTTCCCCATCAGAGCTTTTGGGCTTAATTAAGGGAGGATCCGAGGAGAGATTGGTCTTTTCTGATGCCGATCTACCGGTCGAGGGCCGTAATCATAACAGACCCCTGTGCATCAAAGCGCAGATTAACGACAAGCACACTGCTTGTGTTATGGTAGACGATGGGTCTTCTATCAATGTGTGCCCCCTGATAGCTCTGCAGGCTTTTGGCTTTAACGAGGATATGCTCAGTGGATCAAATCTGACTATCATAGCCTACGATAATTCGAGGAGACAAGCCTCAAGAACCTTTAAAACCTTGGTCAAGACAAGACCTATTGAAGTGGAGGTAGAATTTGTAGTGCTGCCCATCCCTGCTAACTTCTCAGCTCTACTTGGGAGACCCTGGTTTCACAAACTAGGAGGAGTGCCATCCACACTGCACCAAATGATAAAGTTCCCACATGAAGGGGAGGTGGTGACTATCAAGGCAGCTAGGGAGAACCAGGTCTCAGCGATTGAAATAGCTAATCAGCCATTTAGTGGCTTCCATGTGTCCATGATAAGAGAGGAGCACGGGTCAGTGGATAACCCAGGTGTGATTAATATGTTGAAGAAGATGCGCAATCTCCCCGGGGCTCGTTTGGGCAGAAACTCTCAGGGGCTGCAAATAGCGATCACCACTCGAGGTCAGAAGAACCGAAAAGGTCTAGGGTACAGAGGCGGCTTCGGCAAGAAGAAGGCGACAGACAAGATCCCTCACATTTCAGAAAGCTTTGTGCCCGCATCCTCAGTTTGCGCATATACTGGCGAAGATGAACCGCAGTGGGTAAAGGGGAGAATTGTCCCTGGGTTCGAGATCTTTAATGATGTATTTGACTACTGCTGAAGACTTCTGGGATGAGGAGATCATGACTCATGGTATCACTTGGGACAGATGCGAGCCTGAAGAGGTCGTTACCGAGAAAATGATAGCTGCCAGGCTGAAAGGGAAAGAGAAGATAGCAGAATTAGAGCCGAAAATGGGAGGTTTGAAGATTTCCTCCGACATGCCTGAGGGGCCTCTGCTGAATCAAGAAGCCAGTGATCAAGCCGCAACAACATCAACCTCGGGAGTAGCAGAAGAAGACTCTAGTTTAGACTGTCTTTTTATTCCAGAACTCTTTTATGATGTAAATGACAATTATAATATTATTAATAAGGCAAACAATTTCTCTTACTTGTGCGATGTTTCTAATGATTTCAACATGAATGAACATGATCATATTCCATCAATTTTTGACATTGATTCCACTGATACAACGCCTTTTAATCTTGGAACCTCGGAAAATCCGAGAGAAATTCTAATAGCATCAAATATAACTCCTGAGGAGAGAAAAAATTTTGAGAGAATAATAAGAAAACATGAAAAAGTCTTTGCCTGGACCTATGAGGACATGCCAGGAATTGACCGAGACGTGGCAGAACATGCTATCCCGACTTATCCGGATTACAAGCCTGTGAAGCAGAACTTGAGAAGGCTCAGGCCAGAATGGGCAGACAAGGTCAAGGAGGAAATTCGTCAGCAGATCGAAGCCAAGTTCCTTGTTAAAGTGCAGTATCCTACATGGCTGGTAAATGTGGTCCCTGTAGCGAAGAAGAACGGAAAGGTCAGGGTGTGTTTGGATTATCGAGATCTGAACAAGGTCTGCCCTAAAGATGATTTTCCCCTACCCCATATCGATGTATTTATAGACAGTGCCGCCAATTGCACGATGTACAGCTTTGGAGATGGTTATGTGGGCTACAACCAGATCCTGAACAAAATAGCTGATCGAGTTAAAACCGCTTCATCACGGAGTGGGGGACCTACGCCTACCGAGTCATGCCTTTCGGCTTGAAGAATTCAGGGGCCACATACTAGAGGATGGCGACCAAAATCCTAAGTGACCTGATCCACAAAGAAGTGGAAGTGTATGTCGATGACATGATGGTCAAGTCAGCCACTCGAGAGGGACACTTTGAAGCTCTAGAGAAGTTCTTCACCAGGATTGACAAGTATAATCTGTGACTTAACCCCAAGAAGTGCATTTTCAGGGTGACTTCAGGAAAACTATTGGGACATGTCGTTAGTCAGAGGGGAATAGAAGTTGACCCAGACAAGGTGAAGGCCATCAGAGAGATGCCCGTGCCGCAAAAGGAGAAGGATGTAAGGAGTTTCCTGGGCAAGCTGCAGTATGTCAGCCGATTTATTGCCAAGCTCACTTCAATATGTGAGCCTATTTTTAAGCTGGTTAGAAAGAATCAACCTGTGGTCTGGAATGAAGACTGCCAGAAAGCCTTTGACAGCATCCGAGAATACCTGTTGAATCCGCCAGTGCTAAGGCCACCGCAACCAATCAAACCGCTTATCCTGTATCTGGCAGTAGAAGGCAGTTCAGTGGGCGCCATGATGGCTCAAGAGGATGAATTTGGAGTGGAATTTGCAATTTATTACCTCAGCAAGAAATTCTTGGCTTATGAGATAAAATATGCTGAAGTAGAAAAGATTTGCCTTGCAGTGATTTGGGCGTCAAAGAAGCTAACACATTACTTCCACTCATACAAAGTTCAGGCACTGGCCAAGCAGAATCCTTTAAGATATTTGCAGGACGCACCATCTTTTCTTTGTAAGATGGGGAGGTGGCTGCTCTTGCTACAAGAATTCGATGTGCAATACATCACTCGCAAAACTATTAAGGGGCGAGCCGTAGCCGAATTTCTCGCTGAACATCCTATTCAAGGAGACACTCCTGAGTTTACCTTTCCTAATGAGAGCATATTCGCAATTTCTGTCCAAGGATGGCAGTTACACTTCGACGGGGCAGTGAATAACAGAGGGGCCGGGGTCGGAATCATCTTAACAACCCCAGACGATGAGAAACTCCCCCTAGCAAAGAAGCTGAAATACAAAGCAACCAACAATGAAGCCGAATATGAAGCATGCACCTTCGGATTGGAAGCTTTAGCGGCGTTGGGGGCAAAGAATATAGAAGTCTTCGGTGACTCATCCTTGGTGATTAATCAGATCCGAGGTGAGTGGGCTGTAAAAGAAGAACGACTGGTCCCCTACGTTGAATATCTGAAAGAGGTATGTGGGCAGTTTGAGACTTACACTTTCCACTTTGTGCCGAGAGATGAAAACCGTCTGGCTGATGCGTTGGCAACCTTAGTGTCAATGTGGGATAACCCCGAAGGAGTGGCTATGAAGCCAGTGCTAATTTCGAGTTCTGATAAGCCCAGTTTTGAAACCGAGCCTGTAATGGAAGTAGAAGTGGCGGACGGGAAACCATGGTACTTCGACATCATGAATTACTTGGAAAGCGATAAATTTCCAGAAGAAGCTACTGAGAAAGACCAGAGGATGATCCGAAAGCTATCTACTCAGTTCATATCCTTGGAAGGGGTGTTGTACAAAAGACGGTCGGACGGGATTCAGCTCAGGTGCTTGAATGAAAAGGAAGCCCGCAAGGTGATGGAGGAAACCCATGCAGGTGTCTGTGGGACCCACATGAATAGTTTGACCTTAGCCAAGAAGATCATGAGGCAAGGTTTCTATTGGCTTACAATAGACAATGACTGCTCAAAATATATTAAGCAATGCCAGTTGTGCCAACAGTACGCAGACTTGAGACACCTGCCAGTATCAGAATTACATAACTTGACATCACCTTGGCCTTTTGCTGCTTGGGGGATAGATATCATTGGAGAGATTCGCCCTACGGCATCCAATGGGCACAGATACATCATAGTTGCAATTGATTATTTTACCAAATGGGTAGAGGCGGAATCCTTCAAGAAGATTGACGCAAGGGATATGGCCAAGTTCATAGAGAAAAATTTGATTTGCAGATATGGCCTCCCTCATCACATAGTGTCTGACATTGGAGTACAGTTCATGGGAGAAACCAGGAAGCTCCTCGAGAAGTATGGTGTTGAGCATCATAAATCCTCTCCCTACCGACCACAAGCGAATGGAGCAGTAGAAGCCGCTAATAAGAATATGAAGAAAATCCTGTCCAAGATGGTCCAAACCTACAAAGACTGGGCTGAGAAGTTACCTTTCGCCCTGTGGGGATATAGAACAACGGTAAGGACGTCTACAAGTGCTACACCATTTTCCCTGGTATACGGAATGGAAGCAGTATTACCAGTTGAGATAGAGCTCAAATCACTGAGGGTGGTCATGGAAGCCCAAATCCCAGAGGCCGAATGGGCGCAGCAGAGGCTACAGCACTTGAATTTACTGGATGAGAGTAGGCTGAAAGCTTATTATCATAATCAGATTTACCAGAAGAGATTGGCAAGAACTTTCGAAAAGAAGGTAAGAAAGCATCCGCTGAAAGAAGGGGACTTGGTGTTCAAGCAAATGAGGCCAGGTATACTAGATATTAGAGGGAAATTCAGACCGACCTGGGAAGGGCCATATATCCTTAAGAAACTGCTGTCTAAAGGAGCTGCAATCTTGTCGGATAGTGACGAAAATGAATTCAAAGAGCCGATCAATGTCGACAGACTCAAAAGGTTCCACGGCTAAAGACCAAAATAAAAAGAAGAGAATAAAACGCCCTGCAAGTCGAAAATCGAAAAAAGGCGGCTGTGCTAAAATTTGGCGCCTCGACAGGGTGAAAACCGAAAAAAGGCATCCTGTGCAAAAATTAGAGGCATGAGAGAAAATGTCCGATCGTGAAAACCCGAGAGGGCCGATTGGTAACAGGAGTTGATGCTGTTAAAATTTGGTTCTTTGTATTAACAGCGCGTAAGCAGCTGAGTAAATGCCAAAACTGATCATGTATGCTGAAATTATATGAAAATATACACAAATCGTGAAATAGAAGGAATATTATTCTTTTCATTTTTGTCATTTCCTAGTTCTGCATTAAAAAGAAATGTAGCACCAAAAGAAATACATATGTAAGCTAAGCTAAGTCCTGCTGCTGCTCTCGCCGACCAGATGCTTGAGCCCTCGAGTCCTATTATCAGATGCTGGACTAAGGATCCACTTCTTGTACTCGTTAGTCGAAGACACAGAATGATTACCGAACCTCGGGATAACAGTCTTCACTAGTAGTCTACCCCACAGCTCATGATACCGAGAGGCAAATGTAGCCGAGAGAGCTCCTCCTCGAAAGGACAAGGGAACCCTCACTACATCCTGGGTCGTCCCGAGCTGGCGTGTACATCGAGAGGTGATGCAGAAGGTGGCCTGATGGAGGCCGCAGAGGGGAACACACCCCGATGGCCCATCGGTGACCACATGAGAAAGTGGGAGCCAGGCAGACGTAAAACTGATATCGTCATCTGACAGCTCGCCAAATCTGGTAATGCCTTCACCAGTAGTAGCACACCCTTGCAGTCGTCGACGCGGCAGAAAGTGGCTCGGCGAGTACTATGGAGTAACTCGAGGGGGTGGCTCAGACAGCATCTTCAGTTTCTCTTGCAGCCAGATCTAAAAAAAAATAATAAAAAAGAGAGAAAAAGAAAGAAGAGAAGAAAAAGAATAAAAAGAAAAAAAAGCCGCTGGAGTAAGTAGGATTTACTTCAAGCAAAAATAAGGCACTGGGTTGTGTGAAAATCCGAAAGGACGCACCTCCCGCTAAGAAAAGCTAGTGTGAAAATCCATAAGGGATGCACTACCTTTAAAATAATGACGTACCTGGAGCAATAAGGGGCTGCCGGTAAAGGTTGTAGTGGATCCAGAGCTCACATCGTCCAAGCCTTGAATGGTTTCAGCCAGAATGAGCGGTAAGGGTGATAATCCCAGATGAAAGTCGCCCAAGACTCCAAACAAGCGAGAGTCACCTGTCAAACCCCCTGGAACAACAGTGAGGAAGTTCACCGTGCAAAACAAGAATATGACGCTTACCCGGTAGGTGGGGATGTTGGTGAACTGATCCAGGGCCTCGATCAATGGTCCCAGAGCGAAGGAAGGGCCCGGGTGAATCAGCCGGACGGCCTTAGAAGAAGGTATGCCGAGGGCCATGGCTATGTCCCGGATCTGTAATAGACCGCAGCGGGGGACGCAAGGCAGAGCACTAGGAGAGAACCAGGTTCCCAGGATGGTAGCTAACTCTTCAGGCAAAGGGCACAGTTCCTAGTAGGTGAAGCGGAAGACGTGAAACCGGGGGTTCCAGAAATGGGTCGCCGCCAGAAGGAGGTTTTGGTTGACTTTGACTCGACACAGGTATTTCAGCCCGGACAGAGAGGAAAGGGCGCCTTCTTCCCAACTGTGTTTGTCATCTAAAATACAGTGCATCCTTTGCGCTAGAGAAGAAGACATGTTGAGAAAGATGAAAGGCTCAAAATGTTGGAAAATGAAGAGACACAAGAAGGGCGAAAATTTTGAAAATCTATAGGGAAGCGTCACCGATGGCCTACCCGCCCCTACACAGCGACGGCATGCCCGCCTATCCTTAGGGATGGCCTGCCCGCCTCTCCAGAGAGACGGCCTGCCCGTCGGTATAGATCCACCTGGCAGACGTCATCATTGCATTCATCACGCGCATTAACTTGCATTTATTGCGCGACAGACGGCCAGCCCGTCGATCGCTCCTACAGACGCCCAGCCCGTCGGTAACGAAATTCTATATAAGGGCGAGTGACAGACGGTGCAAACGCTGCTGTCCCTTTCATTTCCTCTCCCAAACCGTTTTTTTGCGTTTTTTAGCGGTTTTTCAAGCATTTCCTTTTATTTTTTCGCGATTTCTTCATATTTTCGCATTCTCTACTCACCGGGTGCTTGGATATTTATATTTCTTCAGTTTCTACACTTCTCGCGACTACAAGTAAGTAAATAACTACTTTTTTCTTGAATTTTATTCAATTTATTTCTTCATTTCTTCTTCTTTCGACTTTAGAAATGATTAGGAAGTTCTAGATGCCTTAGAAATTTAGGGGGAATGCTGCCCATTTTTCTTCTTTATTTTCTTCTTCTTTGCAATTAAATCCGAACCTTTGCATGATCACATAGAAATAGAATTTTTCTGTAACTTTGGTGCTTTAGAAATAGGCATCTCCTAGCGCACTATTCTGTGCATATATTGCTCGTGAGGCCTGAGGCCGTTGTGTTGTGTTGTGTTGTGCTGTTGGGGACACACTCTTGCCGGGGTGCATCTCATTTACATGCGTATATTATTGTTGAGGCCTGAGGCCTATTTTGTTGCCTTTTCATGCAGGAGGTCGGGCATACCCCTGCCGGGGTGGTGCCCAAATTTTTATTATTTATTCTAGAATTGAATATTTTCATGTATAATGCATGCTTTGGGGCCTAGAAAGTCCACTTTCTTTATTTGCTTCGAATTATTTCCACGCTAATTGCATGTGGTTTTGCTTTGACATACGCAAGGCATGTGGGCAGCCATTGCCCTTTTCACTTATTATCAGCTTTCTATTTAGATTTCGGGCCGCCATTGCCCTGGTGAGGCCCAAGTGGGCCGTCCCCTTGAGAATGAGTCTAATAATACTTGTTTTATCAAATTTTCGCTATCTGATCTTTTCTTCTTTGCGGGATGCCTCCCAGACGTAGAGTACCGCAGGCCCAGCCCGAGATCGTAGTTCCGGATTTGATGGAAGCTGAGTCAGCTCAGAGGTATAGAGCATTGGCTCAGGTAGAGCTTCGGGCCAGCCGTTTCGTGTCCCGGCCCTTCCTAGAGGCCTTAGGGATGGCCCCAGAGTTCGATCTGCTTGTCGAGGGTGTAACACCCCCTTCCCATACGTAGGCGATCCCATCCGATAAGGAGTGAGATGCCGTATGAGTCAAGGTGTCACCAAACACTAGCAAAGCAAAAACATACATTCACTCATAACATACATTCAGAAATACAGAATAATTAAAAACTTTACATGCAGAAAGCAAAAGCTGATAATGCATTACTATAATAAACTATTACAATAATGATCTGATCAACTAGCTGATACAAAATAATATTACATGTCCAAAATATAATTACAAAACCGGAAGCTGATACATGAGAGTTCTATACAAAAAGAATCATCAACTATACAAAAGAAGCCCTACACTAAAAACTTCCTGTGTTAGCTTAATGATGGCGACTCTCGAATCAAACTCCTTCCGCACCTGCACGGGTAAAAACACCGTGCTAAGCGATAAATGCTTAGTGGGGAAACACACATAAATAATGGACGGCCATTCACAATGGTCGTCAAGGCAATTCACATTCACAAGGACAATATACAAAGGCTAAACATAATCCATATAAACATGCTCATATAATAAAGCCATACAATCAGTATTTCATAATCATATTCATTCAGAAATAATCTGACATACATTACATCGATATACTCATTCAGATAATCCATTTATAGCCAAATCAGATCAGAGCAGTTCAAATAAACATTCAAAGAACACCTGCTGACTCTAGGTAGTGGATAACGAGTGTACAGACAGTACTTTCCGGGTACGAGCCGATTACAGACAGTACATTACGGGTACGAATCGATTAAACCATTATACTTTAACTTTCACAGATATTTTCAAAAGGGACCTTAAACAAGATCCAATACAGAAAAGGGTTCGCGAGGAACCAAACGGGGACCTGATCGGGGTCCAAACAGAACTATGGGCTGCAGCTAACAGACTCTATTAGGCATGCCTAACTATCCACTTACTTGACTCTAGCAGGCTATGCGTCACTCAAATCAAATAACAGAATATCGTGTACAAACATCAGAAAAATCATGGTATTATGCATATCGAAGCATTTAAAAGTATGACATGCATCACACAGCAGTAAAGTCCATTCAGAAGAAATACCAAATTCATTTCTGAGTTAAAAACTGGGAAATTTCGAAAAAATGGGCTGAACGGAGAAACGGGCGAGGTTGGCTGGTCACGAGGCGTGACTGGCCTCCTCACCAGGCAGGTCACGAGACGTGACCGAGGGTCACGCCTCGTGACTTGCTTGTCCCTCGCAGATCACGTTGCGTGATCTCGCAGATCACACAACGTCTCTCACCGGTCACGCGACGTGACTGAGGGTCACGTCCCGTGACTGGCTTCTTCTTCAGCTGGTCATGCGACTTGACTTCTCTCTCAGGCTGGTCACGAGGCGTGACGGGGAGTCACGTCTCGTGACTGGCCTCATTTAAGCTGGTCACGAGCTGTGGCAGGCAGCCACAACTCATGACCGGCCTCAAGCTGGCAGGTCACGTCTCGTGACTTGCCTCTCTTCTTGGCGAGTCACGCGACAAAGGGAATTTCAACAGTAATCGATTTCCAGATTTTCCCAGAACACAAAAATCAATTCAAATTTGATTCAAAACCAATAAAACCTGTTCTTACCTTCCAGAAATCATCTCAAACAATATAGGCAACATTTATACAACTCAATTCAACATTTAAACAACTAAATCAATTCAAGAATAATAGCATTCAAACTTCTCAAGAACAAGAACCCTAGAAAATTTACAGTAACTTAAAATCACACAAATCACAATCAATTGTTCCCAAACCTGGAATCTAAGCTTCTAACACTTAGTCCCACTGCTCCCAGCAACCTCCTTGCCTTTGGGATCGCGAGGAGCCTTAACTAAACACAAATATCCAACATGCAAAACCCTAAGTTAAACCTAAGCTCAAGGAAGAAGAAGAAGATGAAGTAAATGGAAAGAAAGTTAAGGAAATGCAGTGACTTACCAACAAAAGATGCAAAGAGAGATTAACTCCACCAATTCCAACTTGAATCCACACCACAATGCTTAGAGTAAGGAAAATGAAGAAGAAGAAGAGGGTGATGAGAAGAAAAGAAAGAAACGTAAATCTGAATTTCCTTTCTTTCATTCCCTTTTCTTTTTCCTTTCTTTGCCCTAAGTATGTGTCCAATTCTAATTGGTGAAGCTAACCACTCACACCCAAACTAACATGCATTACACACACCCAAAGTAATCTCACTTAAATGCACCCTACAATGGTATGAGCAAATGTACACAAACATGTCCCAACTTAAAACACCCTAATATGGTATGCTAAAGTGCACACAATTATTTCTCAATTAATTAACACACTAATGCCATGTATGCACCCACATACTAACAAAACCCCAAGAACATACATTTTACTAAAATACCCTTATGAAATGCCGAACACATGCGAATGCTTACCCATACAGATAGACAGACAGTCTCATTCTACTAGGGGGCAAATGGGGTGTGACAACTCTCCCCTACTAAATAAGAATTTCGTCCTCGAAATTCTCACCTGAACTGAATAACTGCGGATATTGAGCTCTCATCGAATCCTCTGGTTCCCAAGTCACTTCTTCGACTCCATGATGGATCCACAATACTTTAACCAAAGGAATCTGCTTATTTCTCAACTGCCTCACCTCTCGGGCTAGAATAGCTCGCGGTTCCTCATCATAAGAGAAGTCTGGCTGAACCTGGATATCCTGAACTGACAGAACATGTGAAGGATCTGATATGTACCGACGAAGCATCGAAACATGGAACACATCGTGCAACTTTGCTAACTCCATCGGTAGCGCCAATCTATAGGCTACAGGTCCTACCTTAGCCAAAATCTCATAAGGTCCAATGAAACGAGGACTAAGCTTGCCTTTCTTGCCAAACCGAAGCACTTTCCTCCAAGGTGAAACCTTAAGGAAAACCTTGTCCCCGATCTCAAAATGCACATCTTTCCTTTTCAAATTGGCATAAGACTTCTGTCGATCCTTTGCTGCCTTCAAATTCCGCTGCACTACTCTGATCTTCTCTTCAGTATCTCTAACCAAGTCTGGTCCAATCACTGATCTCTCGGATAGCTCGGTCCAACAAACCGGAGTCCTACACTGACGACCATACAAAGCCTCATATGGTGCCATACCGATGCTCGACTGAAAACTGTTGTTGTAGGCAAACTCCATCAACGATACATATCTGTCCCAACTACCCGGAAAGTCCAAAGCACAAGCCCTCATCATATCCTCCAAAATCTGAATGACTCGCTTTGACTGACCATCGGTCTGAGGATGAAACGCGGTACTGAAGTTCAACCTAGTGCCCAAAGCTCTCTGCAACTCCTTCCAAAACTTGGAAGTAAACCTCGGATCTCGATCTGACACTATGGATAAAGGAACACCATGCAACCGAACTATCTCATCCACATAGATACTGGCCAATCTGTCCATAGAGTAGTCTACTCTAACTGGCAAAAAGTGAGCTGACTTCGTAAGCTGATCCACTATAACCCAAACTGAATCATGTTTCCTCTGAGTCAAAGGCAAACCAGAAACGAAGTCCATGGCGATATCATCCCATTTCCACTCAGGAATGGATAAAGGCGTAAGCAATCCCGAAGGAACCTGATGCTCGGCCTTTACCTGCTGACAAGTCAAGCACTTGGAAACAAAATCCACAATGTCTCTCTTCATACCGGACCACCAAAAGAATTGCTTCATGTCTCGATACATCTTCTCACTGCCCGGATGCATAGTAAAGACTGTACTATGCCCCTCACTCATAAGTTGTCTCCTCAAATCCTCAGATTCTGGCACACACAGGCGATCTCTGAACATAAGTACCTCATTCTGAACTGAGAACTCTGACTGCTTACCCGATCTAACCTCATGCACAATCTGCTGAAGCCTCTGGTCATCTCTCTGAGCATCCACAATACTCTGTCTCAAGGTAGGCTTCACACGCAACTGAGCAAGCAAAGCTCCATCAGAACCAAATCTCCATCTAAATCGCCTCAAGAACAAGGCTGAAACTGATTTTCGACTCAAAGCTTCGGCGACTACATTAGCCTTACCAGGATGGTAATCCACAATGCACTCATAGTCCTTAAATAACTCAAGCCAACGTCGCTGTCTCATGTTCAACTCTCTCTGTGAAAGGAAGTACTTCAAGCTTTTGTGGTCCGAAAAGATCCTACACTTTTTCCCATACAGATAATGACGCCAAATCTTCAAAGCAAAGATTACGGTTGCCAACTCAAGATCATGTGTCGGATAGTTCCTCTCATGTGGCTTTAACTGACGAGAAGCATAAGCCACGACCTTACCTTCCGGCATCAGCACACATCCAAGACCAACACCCGAAGCATCACTGTAAATGACAAACTCTTTACCCGAGATGGGTTGAGTAAGAATAGGAGCCTCAACAAGCAACTGCTTTAACCGATCAAAACAAGCCTGGCATCTAACTGACCACTCAAATCTGACTCCTTTCCTCAATAATCTAGTCATCGGAGCAGCAATCACAGAAAATCCTTTAACAAAGCGACGGTAGTAACCTGCTAAACCAAGGAAACTCCTCACTTCCTGAACATTTCTAGGCGCTTTCCAATCAACTATCGCCTCAATCTTGGCTGGATCTACCTGAATACCTCTAGCTGAAACAATGTGACCCAAGAATGACACTTCTCGATGCCAGAAATCACACTTGCTAAGCTTAGCAAACAACTGATGCTCTCTCAACATCTGTAGAACTAATCGGAGATGTTCCTCATGCTCACTCTCATCCTTGGAAAACACCAAGATGTCATCAATGAACACTACTACAAATCGATCTAAGTATGGCCTAAACACACGATTCATCAGATCCATAAAAGCCGCTGGAGCATTAGTCAAACCAAACGGCATCACAAGAAACTCATAGTGGCCATACCTAGTCCGAAATGCAGTCTTAACCACATCCGTATCCTGAACTCGAAGCTGGTAGTACCCTGATCGAAGATCTATCTTGGAGAAAACACCCGCACCTCAAATCTGATCAAACAAATCTTCAATCCTAGGCAATGGATACTTATTCTTCACTGTAACTTTATTAATCTGCCTGTAGTCAATACACATCCGCAACGATCCATCTTTCTTCTTGACAAACAGAACTGGAGCTCCCCATGGAGATATGCTCGGTCTAATAAACCCCTTATCCAATAACTCTTGTAGCTGAGATTTAAGTTCCCTCAACTCTACAGGAGCCATCCGATAAGGTGCTCTCGAAATAGGTGCAGTACCTGGCATAATCTCAGTGGACAACTCAACCTCTCTCTCAGGAGGCAACCCAGGCAACTCGCTCGGGAACACATCACTAAACTCCCGCACTACAGGAATGTCCTCAATCTGAACCTGATCCCTCTTGGAATCTAACACAAATGCTAGAAAAGCCTCACAACCTTTCCTGATAAATCTCTTAGCTTGCATTGCAGAAATAACATTATTCACAGAACTAGCACCCAAACCTTTCAAAAACACAAGAGACTGACTTCGATCCCGAAGTACAACTGTCTTCCTATGGCAATCAACTACAGCCCGATGCTTACCCAACCAGTCCATACCCAGAATCAAATCAAACTCTCTGAAAGGTAACTCAATCAAATCCGCTGGAAGCACAACTCCCTCAACTATCAAAGGACAACTCCTAAAGACTCTACTCACACTGACACTATGCCCTAATGGACTGGTCACACATATCTCATAATCTAACTGATCAAACACATGCAACTTGTCAACAATTTTATCTGTGCACAAATATGAGTGTGTGGAACCAGGATCAATTAGAGCATATAACTCAGTGTCATGGAGTAGGAACTTACCAGCAATAACATCAGGCGCATCCTACTCATCTCTGGCTCTCATGGCATAGGCTCTAACGGCACCTTGAGGAGGACGCTCAACAGTCTCAAAAGCAGCTCCATCTCTATGCCGACCACCTCGACCTCTACCTCGGCCTCTACCACGGGTAGCCTGAGAAGCATTCAAACCAACCCTACTAGCTCCTCCCTGAGGTCCTGAATCCTCAATCGACTGGGGACAACTAGCCACACGGTGCTCAGTGCTCCCACATCTAAAACATCTACCAGTGAGCCACCTACACTCACCCCGGTGAGCCTTGCTGCAATTCGCACAAATAGGTATGGCATCAGATCTACCTCCCCTACCAGAACCTGACACAGCTGCAGAACCCTATCTTCTGCCTCTAAAAGCCGGACCAGAAGATGACTTGTCCTGTGGGTTCCTAGATCTTTTACCCGTTGAAGATCCTCCACGAGAAGAGTTCCTCCTCTGAGCTCTCTCTCTCAACACAGTCTCTGATAACTCAGCTCTCACAGCAGCCTCTACAATCTGCTAATAACTGATCCCAGGTATGCACATCAGAGAAATCAAAGCAATCTTCAAAGACTCATTTAACCCCGCTTCGAAATGCTTGCATCTAAAGTCATCAGTCATAACTCCACGTGGGGCATAGCGAGATAACCTATTGAACTCTTTCTCATACTCTACTACAGACAAAGTCCTCTGCTTCAAACTCAAAAACTGCGCCCATCTCGCATCTCTATAAGTCTGAGTGATGTACTTCTTTATAAACTCACCCTCAAAGAACTCCCAAGTAATCGGATCCGGTAGCTGAGGATGCCTACAAACCAATTCCCACCATTCAAATGCAGACCCTTGCAGAAGAACTAGTGCACACTCTGCCTGCTGATCGGGAGGACACCGAATCTCTCTCAAAGCACGCTTTACTTTATCTAACCATCTCTCAGCCAACTCAGATTCGTTCAAACCAGTGCCATAAAAATCTTCAACTCCTGCCCTTCTCAAATTTTCCATGGGTGCTCTAGGAGCAGTCACTCTCTCCAAAACCCTAGCCATATCCTGATGCAGTCTGAACATAGCCTCAAAGGGCATGGCTGCGACCTTGGGCTGGACCCTAGCATGCTGAGCCGACACAGTAATAGAAACAGACGGATCCATAGCTAGAGGATTCACACTCTCAGCGGATTCCTCAAGTGATCCACGAACAGAATTAGAAGCCATCTAAACAAACAAGAAACAACCGCATTAGCCAACACAGATCTAGACACATACACATCTAAGAAACTCAGAACAATCACAACAACACCCAAAAACGCCTAAACCTATGCTCTGATACCACAAACTGTAACACCCCCTTCCCATACGTAGGCGATCCCATCCGATAAGGAGTGAGATGCCGTATGAGTCAAGGTGTCACCAAACACTAGCAACGCAAAAACATACATTCACTCATAACATACATTCAGAAATACAGAATAATTAAAAACTTTACATGCAGAAAGCAAAAGCTGATCATGCATTACTATAATAAACTATTACAATAATGATCTGATCAACTAGCTGATACAAAATAATATTACATGTCCAAAATATAATTACAAAACCGGAAGCTAATACATGAGAGTTCTATAAAAAAAGAATCATCAACTATACAAAAGGAGCCCTACACTAAAAACTTCCTGTGTTGGCTTGATGACGGCGACTCTCGAATCAAACTCCTTCCGCACCTGCACGGGTAAAAACACCGTGCTAAGCGATAAACGTTTAGGGGGGAAACACACATAAATAATGGACGGCCATTCACAATGGTCGTCAAGGCAATTCACATTCACAAGGACAATATGCAAAGGCTAAACATAATCCATATAAACATGCTCATATAATAAAGCCATACAATCAGTATTTCATAATCATATTCATTCAGAAATAATCCGACATACATTACATCGATATACTCATTCAGATAATCCATTTATAGCCAAATCAGATCAGAGCAGTTCAAATAAACATTCAAAGAACACCTGCTGACTCTAGGTAGTGGATAACGAGTGTACAGACAGTACTTTCCGGGTACGAGCCGATTACAGACAGTACATTACGGGTACGAGTCGATTAAACCATTATACTTTAACTTTCACAGATATTTTCAAAAGGGACCTTAAACAAGATCCAATACAGAAAAGGGTTCGCGAGGAACCAAACGGGGACCTGATCGGGGTCCAAACAGAACTATGGGCTGCAGCTAACAGACTCTATTAGGCATGCCTAACTATCCACTTACTTGACTCTAGCAGGCTATGCGTCACTCAAATCAAATAACAGAATATCGTGTACAAACATCAGAAAAATCATGGTATTACGCATATCGAAGCATTTAAAAGTATGACATGCATCACACAGCAGTAAAGTCCATTCAGAAGAAATACCAAATTCATTTCTGAGTTAAAAACTGGGAAATTTCGGAAAAACGGGCTGAACGGAGAAACGGGCGAGGTTGGTTGGTCACGAGGCGTGACTGGCCTCCTCACCAGGCAGGTCACGAGACGTGACCGAGGGTCACGCCTCGTGACTTGCTTGTCCCTCGCAGATCACGCAACGTCTCTCGCCGGTCACGCGACGTGACTGAGGGTCACGTCCCGTGACTGGCTTCTTCTTCAGCTGGTCATGCGACTTGACTTCTCTCTCAGGCTGGTCACGAGGCGTGACGGGGAGTCACGTCTCGTGACTGGCCTCATTTAAGTTGGTCACGAGCTGTGGCAGGTAGCCACAACTCGTGACCGGCCTCAAGCTGGCAGGTCACGAGGTGTGACCTGAGGTCACGTCTCGTGACTTGCCTCTCTTCTTGGCGAGTCACGCGACAAAGGGAATTTCAACAGTAATCGATTTCCAGATTTTCCCAGAACACAAAAATCAATTCAAATTTGATTCAAAACCAATAAAACCTGTTCTTACCTTCCAGAAATCATCTCAAACAATATAGGCAACATTTATACAACTCAATTCAACATTTAAACAACTAAATCAATTCAAGAATAATAGCATTCAAACTTCTCAAGAACAAGAACCCTAGAAAATTTACAGTAACTTAAAATCACACAAATCACAATCAATTGTTCCCAAACCTGGAATCTAAGCTTCTAACACTTAGTCCCACTGCTCCCAGCAACCTCCTTGCCTTTGGGATCGCGAGGAGCCTCAACTAAACACAAATATCCAACATGCAAAACCCTAAGTTAAACCTAAGCTCAAGGAAGAAGAAGAAGATGAAGTAAATGGAAAGAAAGTTAAGGAAATGCAGTGACTTACCAACAAAAGATGCAAAGAGAGATTAACTCCACCAATTCCAACTTGAATCCACACCACAATGCTTAGAGTAAGGAAAATGAAGAAGAAGAAGAGGGTGATGAGAAGAAAAGAAAGAAACGTAAATCTGAATTTCCTTTCTTTCATTCCCTTTTCTTTTTCCTTTCTTTGCCCTAAGTATGTGTCCAATTCTAATTGGTGAAGCTAACCACTCACACCCAAACTAACATGCATTACACACACCCAAAGTAATCTCACTTAAATGCACCCTACAATGGTATGAGCAAATGTACACAAACATGTCCCAACTTAAAACACCCTAATATGGTATGCTCAAGTGCACACAATTATTTCTCAATTAATTAACACACTAATGCCATGTATGCACCCACATACTAACAAAACCCCAAGAACATACATTTTACTAAAATACCCTTATGAAATGCCGAACACATGCGAATGCTTACCCATACAGACAGACAAACAGTCTCATTCTACTAGGGGAAAATGGGGTGTGACAGAGGGTGCTGGGTGGACAGAGTTCCTTGAGCCCTCCTTCCAGACTTTTCCAGAGGCTACTCGCCAGGTCCTGGCCACTCTTCGCTACACCGGTTTTTAGAGTGCAGATACCGACCCAGGGGTGGTTCAGTTTTGGTTCGACGGCGACCACTTCAGTGTCACTAGACAGAGATTCGCTCAGGCCATGGGGCTCCCTAGAGAGGAGGGGGTCGAGATCCCACGGCGAGCTGTTAGACGCGCCCATTGGGCGGCTATTGCCATACCGGGAGTGCTGTATGATCATGATACAGCAAAGAGCACCGTACTGGTGTCTCAGGCACTCCGGTATTTGCACAGAGTGTTATCCATTTCATACCTCGGTCGAGCTGGTAATCCAGGGTCGCTTAACGCGACCGAGATCTGGAGCCTCTGGGCCATGGTGGCAGGCCAGCGTCTCAACATTAGCCATGAGATCTTGGCCAACTTGACCAGAGTCGGCAGAGGGTTGACAACTGTGGTGATAGTGGGCGGAGTTATCACCCGACTGCTTTTGAGATTGGGAGTTACCCCTGACAGGTTGAGGGGACCCTTGGCAGAGGGGATCCATGTGGATGCAGCCGCGGCAGTGCAGATGGGGATGATCTCCCCGATATCAGGCCAGGCAGAGGCCTACAGGGTACTGACCATTCATGAGACCCGGCGGATGTTCTCACTTCCACCCTTGGGTCCAGATCCAGAGCACCCGGAGCACCCAGAGGATCAGCCTCCGTAGCCTCAGCCCGAGCCTCAGCCCGAGCCTCAGCCAGAGCCTCAGCTTCCTCAGCCTCCTCAGCCTCAAACTGTGCCACCACCACAGCAGCAGGAGCAGCTCAGGACCCCGTCGGACTTTGACATAGAGTTCACGATGGATGATCTTTTTGCTGCCTCACCAGCATCCCGAGCACCGACCCCTGTCCCCTCACCGAGCATCAGAGTGCAGAGGACTACCCGCAAGCCCCCCGAGAGATATCATCCTTATTCCAGAGGCGACCCGGGGGCATCCACCTCTACAGCACCGCCTCTAGAGCCACCACAGTCACAGCAGCCAGCTCAGCCCGACTTCTCTCAGCTCCTCACTTCCATGTTCACGGCCTTAGAACGACGGCAGGATGAGAGGCACAGAGCTATTCATGAGAGGCTGGACCGCCAGCAGGCTGCCATCCAGGAGCAGTCCCAGTCAGTGGAGCTGTTAGCCCAAGAGCAGGCTGGCTACATTGAGCATACTACACGAGAGCAGGCTCAGATCATGGATGCTTTCAAGGATGTGCAGGCTCGGGTCATGGAGACCTATAGGGGTGAGCAGGTGAGGTTGATTGAGCAGATTGCTCAGGGTCAGAGGGAGCTCAGGTAGCAGCTCGCTCATGATTTGAGGACGTCACAGGACCAGGCGTCTCAGAGGGTTGACATGACCCTGCAGATGATTGACGAGTCACTTAACTCTCTGAGATCCCGCGTCCAGGCGATAGAGGGGATTCTCCCACCCTTGTCTCAGACCATGAGGGAGTTTAGGGAGCAGTCAGAGCAACGCTTAGAGCACATGAAGACAGCCGCCAGTGAGCAGACTACCCAGTTGAGCAAGGCGTTCAAGAAGTTGGGAGGCACGATATCAGAGACGCTGGAGTTCATGAGGACCTGCACCCAGCCTTTCTTGGATGGCCATGCTCAGATCCATTTCAGGCGGACCCACAACGCCGAGGCAGGACCCTCCATGGCGCCACCTCCAGCACGGCCACCTCCACCTCCGCCCGGGACAGTGCACATATCGGATGACGAGGATCCCAACGAGCCCTCTGACTACACACCCCTATGACATTTAGGGAGTTATTTTTTGTATATTTATACTTTGTATATACATTGTACAAAAAGGATATTTCTAGTGAAAAACTTTTGCTTTCAGATTTATACATTTATGCAGTTATTTATGATTCATTCATATACAGCAGATGAATATATGTCTTCACCTTCACTCATATTCCCAAAACAAAAATGGTAAGAAATGATGAAGAACGATTCAATAAAAAGAAAATTACAAATGAAATATGGCATAGCAAATAAAGCAAGATCACGCCATTAATGAACCGGTTAAAAAGATAACCACTCAAACATGAACTAACAAAACCTTTTGTCACACAGGTATAGAGAGTGCCGCTTTTCAGATCGAAGCTGCAGTTAAAGAAACACTGCTCTTCACCAAACCGAGATTGTAGCCAAAGCCTGCTGCATCTCACAGTTCGCGTGGCAGCCAGAGAGTGCTACGCACCATGCAGATCGAATGGGGGTTAGCAAGGGAACTTCAGATCGAAGTTGCAGTTAAAGAAACACTGCTCTTCACCAAACCGGGATTATAGCCAAAGCCTGCTACATCTCACAGTTCGCGCGGCAGCCAGAGAGTGCTACGCACCTTGCAGATCGAATGGGGGTTAGCAAGGGAACTTCAGATCAAAGCTGCAGTTAAAGAAACACTGCTCTTCACCAAACCGAGATTGTAGCCAAAGCCTGCTACATCTCACAGTTCGCGCGGCAGCCAGAAAGTGCTACGCACCTTGCGGATCGAATGGGGGTTAGCAAGGGAACTTCAGATCGAAGCTGCAGTTAAAGAAACACTGCTCTTCACCAAACCGAGGTTATAGCCAAAGCCTGCTGCATCTCACAGTTCATGCGGCAGCCATAGAGTGCTACGCACCTTGCAGATCGGATGGGGGTTAGCAAGAGAACTTCAGATCGAAGCTGTGGTTAGGAAAACACCGCTCTTCATATCGAGTTCGTAGCCAGAGGGTGCTACGCCTCACCAGCACCTACAAGTCGAGATGAGACTGGTAGGGGTATCTTCGCATCGCCGAATAGACTGAGACAAGGTCTCCCCAGCAAAAGGCACGAAAGGTAAGAACCGTCACAGGTACGCCTTCTTTCTTTCTGTCCTTTCTCTGAGTTTTGGCTTATCTAGGCGCTTGTGCACTAGTTTCCCCAAAACAGGGGGCAACTGTAAGCACCGTGTCCCGGAGCGGTCCGGATCAGAGGTTACCCTATGATGAAATTAATATCCTAGCCTGTATAAATGGTTTGGATTTGGGGGTTTTAGTCCCGCATTTCACGAGAGGCGAGTCTTTTTACCTTTCGTAGGCAGGGGGAGAAAACAGGGGATTTTCGAATCAAAAAGCCTTTTTTCCTCCACAGACGGCCAGCCCATCTATGAAGTCAGCCCGTCACTTCGGGTCACCGATGGCTTATGGTATTTTCCGATGCCCGTCAGAAAGTCACCGCCCCTGTCAGAAAGCCGCCTGGTTTCCCGGAGCACGCAACCTTTCCGATGCCTGTCGGTGGATGTGGCAGGGCCGTCGGACGAATCCTTGTGTCAGAAGGATTATTCCGACGCCCGCCTCTACACACTGACGCCCGTCGGTCGTGTCTGGCTTATAAAAGCTCCGGATTTTCAAGAGAAAAGGGTTCCAAAAATTTTCAAGAGGGGAAACTCTGCCCAAATTAAAGCATATTTTCTCTCTCTTCCAGCAAACACATTTCATAAAGAAATCTTGTTCAAAAGAGGATCAAATCCATCATAATGGACTAAAAACTAATTAGTTTTCCTTTAGATTTTGATTCCAAAGACCATACTTTGAAGGTTTGAGAAGGAAGTGATCTGATTTCCTCTTTTCAATCCTTCATCTTGCTTTTCGTGGAACACGCGGGGCTCTAGCCAACTCAAGAATTTCACCCAAAGTGATTATCTGAGGGTAAATATTCCGGATTCCTTCTCCATATCATTCCATATTTATTCTTTATTTGTTAATTCTTCCAATTTTGCCATTATTCTTCTTTATTCTAACCTTTTTATATATTTTTATGATAAAACTTCTTTTTTGGCTTTAAAAAGAGTTTTCTTCCTTCTGTTTTTTTTGAGACAGTGGTGACCGACAGGTCATCTCTTTCACCGATGCCCGTCGGTCACTTCACCTACAGACACCCGCTTTTTGAGTGACAGACGGACATGTCGGTCATCTTGACTGACGCCCGTCGGTCACCTAAAAGAGGTCGTCGGTGGGTCTGTCTCTTCCCTTTTAAACGATTTTCTATTTTTTTCAAGTCCCTTTGGATTCCCATATATTGATTGTATGTATATTGACATCTTTTAACTTTCTATGAGTGTATATTGATTCCCTTGGACTATCCCGAGCTGGAGCGGCTACCTACCGTATTCGGAGGATTTTCGTCCGGTTTAGTTTCCTAATCCTTCTGATCATTTCCTTCATTTGTTATTCATTGATTATTCTGTGTATATGAATATACTCTTTTCATATCTCGTTAATGTATAAAAATGACTCAATGTTTTATATTCAATAAAATGAGGTTTACACAAAATCAAGGGTTCAATGCCCTATTTTTATCCAATAAAAATCATCACGAATGAAAATATCCACTTTTGATAATGGTGCATGCGAGGAACAAAGTCCTCAAAAATAAACAATGCCCCGTTGCATGTATGTATCGCACATTTATAAAGGGAGTTGTATTCCACTCCTTGTATTATTGTAATTTATCGTCTTTTGATATTTACTTGCTCATTTATAGCTTTCCAAACGTGAATAAATGCGCCTTTAATAAATTGCATCGTGTGGAGAGAGAGCGAATCAATGATAATTAAAATTTGATCATAAAATAATCGAGGTAGAAATAGATGAGAAATCCCGGACCCAGCTCTGGTCTTTGGGCTCAAAGAGGCTAGAGGTTTACCCTCCAAGACACCTTTTTGTGCCACGAGACTTTAGCGCTAATCCTAGGCTCTTTAGGGCGAGAGGTTTACCTTCAAAGACCCCTCTGGCTGGCCCAAAATGGATACCAAGCGCAGTCTTAGGCTCTCCGAGGTGAGAGTAACTTTCCCAATGTTCTATTGGGTGGCGACTCCATGATACCTCCTTGTTGCCCAACATAGACGCACTTGTGATTTATCGCAAGATGTCAACGGACCCACAAATGCCCCGATCGCCCACGTGCGGGCGGTCCCATGGGTGGCCGCGGGGATCCGGCACGCATCACACTGTTCCACTAGCCTCATCTCGGCCTGCGCGTTGTGAGGTGAAGTGTTGTCTAACTGTATCCTCTGTTACGATTTGCTTTATCGCGTTTGCCCCTGCTAACCTCATCTCAGTCTGCACGGCGGCTGATCTGTTTCGCTAGACTCATCTCGGCCTGCGCGGTGTGAGGTGAAGTGTTGTCTAACTGCATCCTCTGTTGCGATCTGCTCTATCGCGTGTCCGCCGTTAACCTCATCTCGGTCTGCATAGCAGCTGATATGTTCCGCTAGCCTCATCTCGGCCTGCGCGGTGTGAGGTGAACAGTTGTCTAACTGCATCCTCTGTTGCGATCTGTTCTACCGCATGTCTTCTGCTAGCCTCATCTCAGCTTGCATGGTGTGAGACGTCATGGGTGGTAATGCTCTCTGACTACAACCCACTTGTAACCGTTCTGTTGTTGGTGTCCTGCTGGCCTCATCTCGGCTTGCACGGAATTTGAATTGTTTCACCGTTGACCATCTTCGGGTCAATATGAGCTCATGTTCCTATGTTACGACAGATTTGATCAGTTCGTTGCGATCTGATTTGTTCGTTATCTTTCAAACAATTTTTGCATTATTATTATCTTTTTTCTTTTCCATTCACCGTGTTATCAAACGCTTGGAAAGTGTAAATAAGATGTTAATCATGGCAGAATATACGCATAAGTTATTCAAAATGTAAACATAAATGTTCCACTAAATGACAACATATTTTGTACAAAAAAAATATACAAGTAAAACAAAATGCAGTGAGAATGGGCTCCCTGAACAGTCTAAAGAGGGTGGTAGTCCGAGGGCTCATCCGGGTCCTCCTTATCATCCGACACATGCACTAGTTGGCTCTGTGATGTGGATGTCGATGGCCGGGCTCCGGACATAGAGGGTCAGCTAGGCGATGCTGGCGCTGGAGGTCTGAACGCGGCCTGGGCGCGAGGAGGGGTTGCGACCGGTGCAGCCGCGGGCTAGGCTCTCGCAGGGTCCGCCTGCTGGAACTATACCTGTGCATAGCCATCCAAGAAAGGCTGGGCGCACACCCCCATGAACTCCAACGTGTCCCTGACTACCCGTCCTAACTCCTGGAAACTGCTAGACAGCAACAGGGTCTGATCTCGGGTTGCACTCCTGATGCCCCCAAGTGTAGACTTTGTCTGCTCTCTGAATTCTCTGATAGACTGGGAGATGGGCGGAACGGCACCCTCCAGCACCTCCACTCTGAATCTGAGGGAACTAATAGACTCGACTAACATCTGGACAGCTGTGTCAACCCCCTCGACCGCGGCACCATGGGAACCAGTCGAATCTCGTCGCAGGTCCTCCATGAGCCTAGCCTAGTCCCGGATGACCCTCTCCTACTGGTCCAGTCTCTCTAGTATGGCTCGATCTCTCTCCTTATACTGCCCAATCTGCTCGAGGAGGACCCTACCTCTCTCCTCTTGCTGCCCAATCCGCTGAAGGAGGACCCTGTCTCTCTCCACCTGCCTGTGCTCCATGGCAGCAAGAATAGATGCCATGGCCGCCAATAGGTCAGGCTGGGCTGGTTGTGGTGCTGGTGTTGGGTCTGTCGGATAGTCTGGAGGTGGTGTGGTGGAAGTGGATACCCCCGAGTGCCCTGCTCAGCTGTAAGGATGAAACCCAACTGTATCCCGAGGCATCGACCTCTGTAATCATGCTGGAGACGGAGGAGGGCTCTGCACTCTCTGTGCTGGAGGAGTGGCGAATAACTCATCCATAGTGAACTCAATGCCCATGTCAGAGAGTGTCTGCGGCTGTCCCTCCTCTGGTGGTTGCAGTGGAGGCTGCCCCTCCTAAAACTCGGCCTGCTGAGGAGGCTGACCCTCCTGAAACCCTGGCTGCTGGGGAGGCGGTCCCTCCTGAAACTCTGCCTGTGAAGGAGGCTGGTCCTCCTGAAAGTCTGCCTGTTGAGGAGGCTGGTCCTCCATCTGGGGCTCCCCTGCCGGCTGAAGTGAAGGGAGACCTAGGGCCCGTCTGGTCTCATGGATCGAGCACAGTCTATACTCCTCGGGCTGGCCTAGCAGCTGAACTATCATCCCCATGGTGAGAGCTGATGATACATCTACATTTATGCTCTCCTCCAGTGCGAGCCCGAGACTGTCCGGGAGAGCTCCTAGACTCAGTAATAATGGGGTCACCACCCCTCCTGCGTATACCACCTGGACTGCCCCCCTGGATACTCTGACCAGATTGGCCACAATCTAGTGGCTGATACTCAGATGGCGACTGGTGATCATCGCCCATAAGCTCCAGATCTCTGCCCCATTCATTGACCCAGGATTACCTGCTCATCCCAGGTATGAACTCGAAAGCACCCGGTGGATGTATCTGAGAGCTTGTGATGCCAGTACTGTGCTCTTTGCCGTATCATGGTCGTACAGCACTCCTGGTAGGGCGATCATCTCCCAATGCTATCTCCTGACGGCGCTCTGTGGTACTATAACATCTGGCCCAATCGGTAATCGCATCGCCTCTGCAAACCTTTGTCTGGTAATGCTGTACCGATAACCTCTGACCCAGAACTGGATCACCCCCTCCTTCGTATCTGATCTCTGAAAGCCCCCGTAGTGCAAGGTAGCCAAGAACTCCTGTACGACCTCGGGGTGTGTGTGGAAGGAGGGCCACATAAGCTCTGTCCTGCCTGCGGCTGCTACTAATGCATCTACCTCTTCTAGCATACCCATGGCTTGTAGGAGATGAAACGGCTGGCCCGGAACTGAACTCGAGCCAGCAGACTGAACCTCTCCCTTGCCTCATCACTCATCCAGATGGGAGGCTCGGGCTCTAGCTGGTCATGGGGAACCTGACGTCTTGGAGGCATCCTAAAATGAAAAAGGTAAGAAGTTAGTTTGGCATTATCACGGTTAAAAACAGCTAAACGAAAGATTACGTATTTCGTGAATTTCATGAATTTCGGTAGCATCCCGGGCCAAAATGCAATAATTCAGCAGCATTTTCGTAGGGTTACATTTATACAAAATATAAAAATTTTGGGCAGCATCCCGACAAGGGTGGGCCCCATTAAAAATTTGGGCAGCATCCCGACCAGGATGTCCCCAACCAAAAAAAATTTAAAAAATTGGACAGCACCCCGGCAAGGATGCGCCCAACCTCCTACATAAAGAAAGCAAAGAAGGACAGGCCTCAGGCCCCAAGCAATATTTCAATTTATTCATGTCATGCTCAGGTTGGTCCTAGAACTAAGTCCAACAGCGGTAAGTCCAAGTTTTCTATGGATGACTTTCATTCTCTTTTCATTTTCATTTTTTTCAATTTTTTTATTGTCCTTTTATTATGGCCTGCATATAGTTCAAAGAATTTGAGTAGAAAAAAAAAAAGGCAGCAATTAACATTATATTTTTGCCTAATTATGCTAACATGCATTTCCAATGAGAAATATTTAGAAATAAATAGAAGAAAGAGTAGAAAAATGAATAACAGACGTGTATGTCGACGAGACTGTGCTAAAAATAAATTCGACTAAAGTGTGTAAAAAGTGTGTCTAAATGTTCGAGACAGTGCGGTTGTCGTTTTGGCGCAAACTACGCGCGAAACGGGTGAAAAATGAGTGAGATATGACAAAAAATGATTTTGGGGCGTTGGTTGGTAAGGGAGAGTGAAAAGGAAGAAGAAAAGAACTGCTGGGCGTCGGTCACTCATGCCTTATATAGATTTTAGTGATCGACGGGCAGCCCGTCTAAAGAGCAAGCGACGGGCAGCCCGTCTATCTCTCTGGATTCCGAATTTTAATTCTAATTAAGGCCCCAATTAAATCCTAATCAATTTTCCATTAATTAGCCTATTAAATGTTTGTTTTTTTAGCTTCTGCGCCTGGATTTGCCTGCAAAATTTCAAAGGCAATAGAAATATGCAAAGATTATTTTATGCGTGTGTCATGCATGCATGCAAGCAATAAAAAGATCTGCCCATTGGTCAACCAGGTTGACCGACAGGCTACCCGTCGGTTCGGTGACAGACGGGCTCCCTGTCGGTCATCCCTTCCTTTTAAATCACCAATTTCGCCCTTGAGTTTCGTGTCCTTACATCTTCTGAGACCATTTCCAGGCCTTTTCTCAGATTTTTCCCTTCTTCTTTGCTTACCTTTCTTGGCCAACTTTAAACTTTCAACCTTAGGGCTTGAGAAATTTCCTCTGCCATTGTTGCCAGGATGCACTGAACTCTGGACAATTCACAAACTTGGGAAAACTCTACCCTGGCTCCACTTTTCGGTCTGAAATTCCTGAGAAGGGTCAAAGTAGACTATATTCTTCTTTTAGCTGTGGTTCGTTTCTGGGACCCACGATTTCATGTCTTCAGGTTCACCTACCAAGAATTGTGCCCCCTACCTAAAGAGCTTGCCGCTATTGTCGGGACCTGGTATCCACCCAGCAACCTGCCTTGCATTCCCCGTGTAGCACTGGCCTTAGGCATTACCCCTTCTGACGTTGCCCATCTAGTTCATCAGGGCCCCACATTTGCCTTAGAACCACTGATTGAAGCACTGGATGAGTTCCCCGATGCTCCCCCATACCGCGTGGGTGTCATCTTCCTTTTCTACTTGATGAGGTACCTGATTGTGAGCTCAAAAGATCTGATCGGCGACTCTCGTCTGTTTGGGATCCTGGATGATTTTCAACGCGGGTTGACCCCCTTTTCACTAATCCTCACCGAAACTATCATAGGTCTTGATTATGTCCGTGCTGGATCTTCTACTACTTTCTCTGGGAGCCCCTTATTACTCCAGGTAAGTCATTGTTTTCAAAGATAGTGCGTTCCTTGTGAATTTTCACACCAGCTTTCCTTAGCGGGAAGTGCGTCTTTTTCGGATTTTCACACAGCCCTATACCTGATTTTTGCCTAAAGTGAACCCAACTCACTCAAGCGGCTTTTTATTTTTCTTTGCCTTTTTTCTTTATTTTCTTTGGCTTTTATTTTCTTCTTGTTTCCCTTTTTAGATATGGCTGCAAGAGAAGTTGAAGCTACTGTTAGAACTGCCTCCTAGGGTCATTAGTCAATATCCTCCGTGGCATTTTCTTCCTCGCCAGCGACTGTACTCATTTGCGACCCCTAACAAAGGCATTACCAGATTTAGCGAGATAGGAGATGAGGATATTAGTTTCATGTGTGCTTGGCTTCCTCTATCCACTGCAGTAATTGATGGACCTTTAGGATGTGTTCCCTTATGTGGGCTTCGCGAGGCCACCTCTTACATCACTGCCCGCTGTGCTCGATAACTCGGGATGACTCAGGATGTGGTGAGACTCTCCCAGTCCTTTCAAGGCGGGGTCCTATTTGCGGCTTTTGCCTCCCGGTATCATGAACTCTGGGCCCAACTTCCATTGAAGACTGTCATGCCCTCCTTTGGGGATCATATTATCACCTCTACTAGTGCTTACAAGAGATGGGTGCTCGGCCCTACTGTCGATAACAGGACACGACGACTTAGACATCTGGCCGGCGAGAGTAGTAGTAAGGCCTAGTCCAGATTTGTATGCATTTTGAGCAATACGTTTTCTTTTTAAAACAGAACTAGGCAACAATATAAATGAATAAATTCAATTTTATTTCATTTCACGAAATTGTGTACATCTCAGCATGATTTTAATATATATGATCATCATTTAACATTAATTCAAAAATGCAAAACTACATTTATTCAAGGAGCCAAATCTTAATAGCATCAACTCCTGTTACCAATCAGCCCTCTCAGGTTTTCTTGATTGGACATTTTCACTTGAGCCTCTAATTTTTGCCCAGGATGCCTTTTTTCGATTTTCACCTTACGAGGCGCCCAATTTTAGCAAGGCTACCTTTTTTTCATTTTCGACCCGCGGGGCTATTAGTCTCTTCTTTTGATTTTATTGTCTTTAGCCATGGGAGCTCTTGAGTCTATCAATGTTGATTGGCTCATTGAACTCGTTGCTGTTACTATTTGACAAAATCGCCGCTTCCTTTGACAATAGCTTCTTGAGGATGAAAGGCCCTTCCCATGTCGGTCTGAATTTCCCCTTTATGTCTGGTGCACCCAGTCTCATCTGCTTGAATACCAAGTCTCCCTCTTTCAATGGGTGCCTCTTGACTTTCTTTACGAATGATCTGGCAAGTCTCTTCTGATAGATCTGATTATGGTAGTAGGCTCTCAACCTACTCTCATCCAATATGTTCAAGTGTTGCAACCGCTGCTCTGCCCACTCAGCTTCCGTAATCTCAGCTTCCATAACCACCCTCAGTGACTTGAGTTTGACCTCGACTAGCAATACTGCTTCTGTCCCATAGACCAAGGAATACGGTGTGGCTCCTGTTGAAGTTTTGATAATCGTTCGGTAACCCCAGAGTGCAAAAGGCAACTTTTCCGCCCAATCTTTATAACTCTGCACGATCTTGGCCAAGATTCTCTTGACGTTCTTATTAGTGGCTTCTACTGTTCCATTAACTTGCGGGCGATAAGGAGAGGACTTGTGATGTTCAATGCCATATTTCTGAAGTAACTTTTTCATTTCGGCCATGAACTGGACCCCATTGTCAGATACCACATGGTGTGGGAGGCCATATCTACATATCAAGTTCTTTTCGATGAATTTGGCCATATCCTGAGCATCGACCTTTTTGAAAGACTCAGCCTCTACCCACTTGGTAAAATAATCGAATTCGACTATTATAAACCTATGTCCATTAGAGGCCATAGGATGTATTGCCCCGATGATGTCTATCTCCCAAGCTGTGAATGGCCAAGGCGACGTCAAGCTATGCAATTCTGAAACGGCCAAATGCCTTAAGTCCGCATACTGTTGGCACAACTGACACTATTTTACATATTTTGAGTAGTCTGTATCCATGGTGAGCCAATAGAATCCTTGTCTCATGATCTTTTTGGCCAACGTCAACCCATTCATATGGGCTCCGCAAACGCCAGCGTGAGTTTCCTCCATCACCCTTTTAGCCTCTTTCTCGTCCAGACACCTCAATTGGATACCATCGACCTGGCGCTTGTATAACATCCTATCTATACAGATAAACTGAGTAGATAGCTTGCAGATCATCCTCTGATCTTTCTCGGTAGCCTCTTATGGAAATGTCACATTTTCTAGGTAGTTCCTGACATCATAATACCACAGCTTCCCATCTGCTACTTCTATTTCCATTATTGACTTGGACTCAAAACTTGGCCTTTCTGAACTGGAAATCAAAACTGGCTTCATGACTACCCCTTCCAGATTGTCCCACATCGATACCAAAGTTGCAAGTGCATCGGCTAATTAATTCTCATCCCTCTGAACAAAGTGGAATGTATATACTTCGAATTGACCGCTCAACTCTCTCAGGTGTTTGACATATGGCACCAACCTCTCTTCTTTAATGGCCCATTCACCCCAAATTTGATTGATCAATAAGGACGAATCCCCAAATACTGCCATGTTTTTTGGCCCCAAAGCTATCAGTGCTTCTAGCCCGAAGGCACATGCTTCATACTCGGCTTCACTGTTGGTGGTTTTGTACCTTAACTTCTTAGCCAATGGGAGTCTTTCATCATCCGGGGTTGTCAGAATAACTCCTACTCCTGCTCCCTTGCTGTTTACAGCCCCGTCAAAGTGTAATTGCCAACCTTGAACCATAATGGCTGTTACATCCTCGTCAGGGAAATTGAACTCGTACGAGTCTCCTTGGATTGGGTGCTCTGCTAGAAACTCAGCCACTGCGTGACCCTTAATGGTCTTTCGAGTAACATACTCTACATCAAATTCCTGTAGCAGTAACAACCACCTACCCATTTTTTGAAGTAAAGATGGAGCTTCCGGCAAATATCTGAGGGGATTCTGCTTTGCTACTACTTGTACCTTGTAAGAATGAAAATAGTGTCTCAACTTCTTAGAGGCCCAAATTGCCGCCAGGCAATTCTTCTCTACTTTTGCATATTTGATCTCATAAGCCAAGAACTTCTTACTAAGGTAATAAATAACAAACTCCACTCCGAACTCATCTTCTTGAGCCATCATGGCACCTACATAACTATCCTCTATGGCCAAATACAGGATAAGCGACTTGACAGGCTGTGGCGATCTCAAAACCGGTGGATTCAGCAAATACTCTCTGAAATCAAAAGCTTTCTGGCAATCTTCATTCCATACTACTGGTTGGTCTTTTCTGAGTAGCTTAAAGATCGGTTCACAGATCGAAGTAAGCTTAGCGATAAACCTGCTGACATACTGCAACCTACCCAAGAAGCTTCTCACATCCTTTTCCTTTTGCGGGACTGGCATTTCTCTAATGGCCTTAACCTTGTCCAGGTGAATCTCGATTTCCCTCTGGCTAACTACATGTCCTAGGAGCTTCCCTGAGGTGACACCAAAGATACATTTCTTGGGGTTTAATCGCAAGTTGTACTTTTCGATCCTCTGAAAGAACTTTTCTAGGGCTTCAAAGTGGCCTTCTCTGGTGGCCGACTTGATCATCATATCATCCACATATACTTCTACTTCCTTGTGAATCAAGTCATTTAGAATTTTTGTGGCCATCCTTTGATAGGTCGTGCTTGTGTTTTTCAGGCCGAAGGGCATTACCCTATAAGCGAATGTCCCCCACTCTGTGATGAAAGCCGTTTTGATCCGATCGACTATTTTATTGAGTATATGATTGTAGCCTGCGTAACCATCCACAAAACTGTACATCATGCAGGCAGTTGCATTGTCCACCAGCACGTCTATGTGGGGCAATAGAAAGTCATCCTTTGGACAAGCACTATTCAAGTCTCGATAGTGCACACATACCCTTACTTTGCCATTTTTCTTGGCTACAGGGACAACATTGGCCAACTAGGTAGGGTATTGTACCTTGATCAGGAACTTGGCTTCAATCTGCTTGTGAATTTCCTCCTTCACCTTGTCTGCCCATTTTGGCCTGAGTCTCCTTAACTTCTGCTTGACAGGCTTATAGTCTAGGTACGTCGGGATGGCATGTTCTGCAATTTCTCGGTCCACTCCTGGCATATCTTTGTAGGTCCAGGCAAAGACTTTTTCATGTTTTCTTAATATTCTCTCAAACTTTTCTCGCTCTTCAGGAGTTATGTTAGATGCTATTAAGATTTCTTTCGGGTTTTTCGAGGTTCCAAGATTAAATTGAGTAGCATCAGTTAAATCAATATCAAATATAGATGGATTATGATCATGATCATGCATAATGAAATCATCAGAAACATCGTACAAGTAAGCAAAATCATTCACTTTATTGATAAAACTAGAATTGCCATTAACATTATTAAAAAGTTCTGGAGTAAAAAGAAAATCTAAACTATTTTCTTTCTCCTCCTCCACCGGCGCATCTGTCGCAGCTGACGGTCCTACATCATCTTGGCATTTTGGGAGTTCTTCAGTAACCCCCTGTACAGCTTCCTCATTCTTCGCTTTCTGCTTCAGCTTGGTGGCCACCATCCTCTCAGTTATAATCTCCTCGGGCTCCTCACGGTTCCAAATTGTCTTGCTGGTCATGATTTCTTCGTCCCAAAAGCGCTCTGTTGGCTTGATCAATCTAATATCCCAGTCAAAGACATCATTAAAAACCTCAAAACTCGATACAATTCTCCCATCAACCCACTAAGGCTCAGCTTCCCCGGTGTAGGCACATGCTGCAGCTGCTGGCACAAAGCTCTTTCGGATATGGGGAATCTCCTTTGTTGACCCCTTGGCCCTCTTCACCACACCTTTATAACTTAAGCCCTTTCTATCCTTCTGGCCTTTGGTGGCTATGGCTTCTGGCAACCCCTGAGAGTTCTTGCCTAATCCCGCTCCGGGGAGGAATGACATCTTCTTCATCATGTTCAGCACCTGGGGGCTTCCTTCTATCTGTTCTTCCCCATCTATTATAGCCACATGGAACCCACTGAAAGGCTGCCTCGCAATCTCTAGTATGGAAACCTGATTTTCCCTTGCGGCCTTTATGGTCTCCACCTGCCCTTCGTGAGGAATCTTGACCATCTTATGTAGCGTAGAGGGGACGCCTCCCAGCTTACGGAACCAAGGCCTTCCCAAAAGAGCTAAAAAATTGGCAGGGATAGGTAGGACTACAAACTCCACCTCTGTCTCCACAGGCCCCGTCTTAACCAACGTCTTGAATCTCCCACAGGCATGCCTTCTTGAGTTGTCATAAGCCGTGATCATCAGATCAGACTTAGCTAACATATCTTCTATCACTCTAAAAGCTGCCATGGCCACCTGCGGGCACACATTGATTGATGAACCGTCGTCCACCATCACACAAGCCGTGTGCTTCTGACTAATTTGTACCCGTATGTACAAAGGGCAGTTGTGGTTGCGGCCTTCTGCTGGCAAGTCAGCATTTGTAAATACCACATTCTCTCCAACTCCCCCTTTTACCACATCCAGCAGTTCCATAGGCAATATAGTTGTGGCCACAGTTGTTTCACATAAAGCTTCCACCAACTTTTGCCTATGGGATGGAGACTGGCTCAGGAGGTCCCATATCGAATTCTGACTAGCGTCTTTTTCAGCTGGTTCACTATTGGATCATCCTCTGGCTCCTTTTCTTTTTGGCCCGTTACCAGCTCCTGGGGCCTCTCAACTTCTGGAGCTACCCTTCCACTCCGGGTCACCGCTCCCACTTTCTTTTTCTTTTCCTTCTTCTCTTTCTCTTCCTCCTTCGAACCCCACGGGTTGGGAAACACATTAGGATTATCATTTTTACTTCCACTCTCATCAGTGGACCAGCAATCGACAACTGCAGCGAGAAGCCCTTCTTCACTCACCTCATGGAGGCTTGTGACATCAGTGTTGGCATTGTTGCCGTATAGCTCTCTCAAGACGAACTCTTCGAGCAGACTGGACCTGATCATGAATACCGGCGGGGGCACATTGTTATACCCAAACTTCTTCTGACCTCCTCTCTTCTCCGAGTCTGTTATTTGCTTCGAATCAATTAGGTCTTGGATTTAGTGCCTCAAAGCTTTGCACTCATCAGTCGTATGCCCAGTATATTGATGATACGCACAGTATTCATTATCCTTATGACCTGCCATACCTTGAGTCCTGGCAGGTTGAGGTGGCAAAGGCTGCAACTTACCTCCTTCATCAACCTCCGAAGCACCCACAACAGTGATCTTCCCAAGTTAGAGAAATGTCTCAGGGTTGTATTGGTGGCAGATACTTCGGCCGTCTTCCTCATGCCACTACTGGAGCTTGCTGACCTACTTGCTCCCTGAATGCTGCTGCCCTTCTTGGCATAGTTCTCGTTACTCGTCCTCCTAGCAAGGTATTCTCCTTCGGCCTTAATGGCAATGTCTTTCAGGGACTCCCAATCTCTTAATCCCTTCATCTTCAATCCCTCTCTCAGATACGGGCTCGCATTTTTAATGAACAGCCGTATCTAATCTTGAGTATCTGGTTTTCTTTTCATTTTCATCACTCGATTCCTCCATCGGGTCAGATACTGATGGAAAGACTCACCTCCCTTCTGCTGTAATAGCTCTAGGTCCTTCAGAGTCACATCCATCCTTGTACTACAGTCATACTGCCTTAAAAAATATTTTATCAGCAAATCCCAGTCCTCTTTAGTTCTACGGTCAAGCCCGTGGTACCAATCCATCGCTGGGCCAGTCAAGCTCAGGCAAAAGTACTCAATCTTCTTCCTTTTTGTCAAGGTAGTACCCTTCATCACCAATGAGTACTATTTTATGTGTGCGGTGGCATCTTAAAGTTCATCGGGACTAAATCCTCTCCTTCCAACTCCTTATCTTCAGGGTTCATTCCTCGCCCCCTCATCAGCATCCTTGCCATCACTTTGAATTTCTCCTCCATCTTCTTTCAGATGGCTTCTTCACTCTGAGGCGCCTTCCCTCTTTCTGACACTGTTTCTTCATATTCATCGTCTTCCCAGTCATCTTCTACTCTCTGGGCTGGCCTTCTTCTCTGTGCCCCTGATGTGGTGGCTCTCAACTCTACGGGTGGTGGGCGGATCTCTTCTTGCAACTCTTCTCTGACCGCCTCCCTTTCATTATTTCTTATAGGAGGAGGTGGTGGCTTCTGTGGAGCAGGTGGCTGAGCCATGTTGGCCATCATAGCCATTATCCTATTCTCAAATTCTTCGAGCCTTCTGCCTACTTCCTCAGTTATTAAGGCCCTGGTGGCATCTACCCCTCTTAGTGAGTTTGCCATTTCTTCGTGTAGAGAAAACTGAGCTGAAGTAGTATAGCTAGTTTCTGAAGGAGTGTCTGGATACTCCACCCTTTCTGGTAGCTCAAAGAATGGATTTCTGCGTAGTCGCCCCTGAGGACCTCTTGACCACTTAGGCAGATCTTTGATGGCTGCAAAATATATCCGTTAGGATGATGCGTGGATGACATATAATGCATGATCGTGCTTATGCAACATCCACAAATCACATGCAAGCACATAGGTCCTTCCAACCTTATTACTTCCGTACACGAGGTCATAGTCTCTTTCCTAGGTAGGATTGGCCCATGGATAAACAGGGGACCCGATGGACGCGTATGGTGCACGGTGGAAAATCGGCAGCATAACCTCTCCTAACTAATGCATAGGCGCATGGGTTATGATTGTTTTATATTTAGGCAGTCCGAATAAGTTGTCATGGGCCTATCAGGGCATGAAAGCCTTTGATTAGGTGACCAATCAAATTATCTGGGTTTGTCCAATATATAATGATCCATACAGCAAGCATAGTATTAAGGTTCATACCACTTAGGGGAAGTAAATATTTCCATTACATGAGCTTTAGTCAAAGGTGATGATACTTTAGGGCTACCCAAGCATGGTCCCTGCCAACGGGTCTAGCTCCTCACGAGCGTAATAGCCGGTCGGGTATCCATTTAATATATCATGATGGTACTAGGCTTGGGCTGGTGATTATCCTTAACACTTCCCTATATTGAGTGAACGTAGGGTTGTACTTCGGGAACGCATCGGGGTTGAAAGAGGGACCAAACTAGCATAGATCTAAGGATCTAATGAGATGCAATGCAGTTTTGAAAAAGGATGAAATTTTTAAATTAAAATTCAATTGTAAATTTTAACCAAGGCACTTTCGAAGCGAAGTCTCGAGTATTGTCCCCAGTGGAGTCACCACTGTGACGCGCGCCGAACCCCAGGGCGACCCGAATTGCCTGCTGATAACTTCAATATAGTAATTAGTTTTGATAGTGTTTTCGTATGATTTTTGGGTGTTTAATTGTGTTTTTTTGTCATGTTATGTTTCCTTTAGGTTAATTTTGCTAATCTTAGTCAAATTGGAATTTTGATGCATTATAGATAGCTTTTTGATGGAGTTTGATTTGTCTTTGTAGGTGTGGCTCTAGGTACGTCACGGTCACAACAAAATTGGTTGTGACCGTGACATAAAAAGAAATTGAAAACAGGAGCTGACTTACATGGGTCACGGTCACAACAAAACTGATTGTGACCGTGACGTAGAGATCTATCGTACAGAATGCAAGTATGAAGCACCTCACGGTGGCAACCTATTTGTTTGCCACCGTGACAAGAAAATCACCAAGGCAGAATCAGTTGAGAAGGTACCTCACGGTGGCAACAAATTTCATTGATACCGTGACATAAATTTTTCCTGGGCAGAAGCTAAAATTGAAGACCTCACGGTGGCAACAGATTTCATTGCCACCATGACCGCTCTCCTGTGCGCAAAGGCAGATTAATGTTCTCGACACCTCACGGTGGCAATAGATTTCATTGCCACCATGACCACTCTGACACTATGTAAACTTTTTTTTCTGTTTGGTTAGGGTTCCAAAATTTTTGGTTTAGTTTTCATATTAGTTTTGAGATTGACAATTTTTTGAGATTTTCTTCTATTCTGAATTTTAGGTTTCCAATTTTTGTCTTTAGTTTTTAATTAGAAATCAAGAATATTTCATCAGATACACATAATTTATTTTCAAGAGAGTTTTATTTTCGGGTTTCTAGAATTTGAATTTAATTCTCCATTGAAGATCCAAAGAAGAAGATTGAAGAACGTGGGATTCAACCGGGATTTCCACCTCAATGAATTATTGGGTTTATTCTTTCCTTTTTCTTTTGATTTTGTAATGGATCGTGAGTAGTCTTTTAGTTGTTTAGGGGATCTCTGAATCCCCTACCCATGATGTGAATTATGAACATCTTTTGAATTTACATATATGAATGAATGGTTTATTTCACTTTTCCATATTGTCAATTCGTGGGATTTAATTTCTCAATTCAATTTCCAATTTCACTGAATGATTTAATTCATGGATCTCTGTTGGTTATTGAGTTTGTATGGACTGAATGCCATGAATATTTTTATTCTCAGATTTTCTATCATGTTTGCTGTATCGTTTGGATTGCTCCGGAATGGGAATCTAGATGTGCAGGTTTTTGTGGTTTAAGATTTGAGTGAGGAGTGAAATAATTAGGTTTTAGGTTGTTTGGCTCCGGAATGGGAAAGCAAACCAAACTTAGGATTTCAGACCCGTGCTTAGGCTAGTTGTATGGCTTGCTCCAGAATGGGACGTCATGCAATTAGAATAGCTTGCTCCGGAATGGGACGCTTGGGTTAAGAGGGTTATCCCGATTTCTTTCATATAGGATTCTTAGATTAATTTTATTCACATTAGGGTATGGGGTGGATGAGTGAACCTGAGCAACGTTCTTTTCATTCTTGAATTTTTCGCTTATTTTATTCTGTTATCAGTTTTTGTTATCAGTTTTTGTTGTTAGTTTTATTTGTTTACTTTTCACTTGCTTTTTAGCTGTTTAATTCTTTTGTTTTTAATCAATAGATTACTAAATTAATTCAAACTTTTGGGAATTCTTTAGCATACATTTAATTTTCTTCACTTACACACACAATCCCTTGGGTACGATAACTCGGGGTCTTAATTTTACCCCACTATATTACTTGCCGATTCAATACACCTGTTGAGGTCGCGTCAAGTTTTTGGCGCCATTGCCGGGGATTGGCATTGTTTATGAGTTTTGATTTTTATTTGTATGTGTTTTCTTTTTCTCATTTTATTTTTATTTATTCTTTACAGGTAGTTGTGGTGTATGAGCAGATTGAGATAAGAACAAATAGCACCCTACGACCCTAAAATCGAGAGGACTTTACATCAGCGAAGGAAAGCCAACAGAGATAACAACATGGAAAACAATCCTCCACCTATTGAGGAATTTCCTCTCGAGAACGAACAAGTGTCGAGGGCACAGCAAGAGAAACCGGGAATATATAGAGAAGAGGCCCCTAGGCAGAGAATGATAAGGGACTGTGCTGTACCGAGATGGAATGAGGATCATCGGACAATTATGCTGACATGGGTAGTACAGTTTGAACTTAAGCCAGCAACCATCAATATGGTACAGAGGAACTAGTTTTCGGGTTCAGAAGTGGAAGATCCTGCGCAGCACTTGGACATATTTTTGGAGGTTAGTGATACGGTCTAGATTCTAGGAGTGACATCTGATTCGGTAAGATTAAAGTTGTTTCCTTTCACTTTTATTGGAAAAGCAAGAGAGTGGCTGCAAATGTTACCGAGACAGTCAATTAGATCATGAGACCAGTTGCAAGAGAGGTTTTTTATGAGATTCTTCCCTCCTACAAAGACTGCGAATATCCGCAACAGTATTCTGGGTTTTAGTCAGATGGTTGAGCCTTTTCATGAGGCTTAGGAAAGATTTAGGAGATTGTTGAGAAGCTGTGCACACCATGAGATAGCAATCTACCATCTGATAACAACATTTTATTCTGGGGTTACACCGCAGACAATATCTCTTTTGGATGCATCATCAGGAGGATTGTAACAACCCGGTGGTGGCCGACCGGGGCTATCCCCGGAACATATCCCGTCGGGCCTTCCCAGCGCGTCGTTCATATAGCCACCGAGTTGCACTCACGGTCTTTACACTTCCCCTTGTGCATTTTTGCCTTCCGTGGGATTCGAACCAAGGACCTGGGGATAAGTCCTTAATTCATAGAATACCACTACCATTAGGCTATAATATTGTAACACCCCAAAACCACCCCAGTAGTTTGAGCCTGTCCGTGTCGGAATGTGTGTATTTTATGCGTTGCTTGTGTGTGTTAAATTGGTTTATTTATTTAATTTATGTATATTAGTTTGAGAAGAGGAGTTAGGATATAGTATATAGGAGTGTATAGAAGTAAAAGTATGAGTAAGGGTTAGCCTAGAGTGTATAGTCAAGTTTGGGAGTAGGGTGTGTTAAAGGGCATGTGGCTTAAGGAGAGTGTGACATGTGGCTAAGAGGATAAGTGGGCATTTAATGAGGTTTGGTGAAGAGTGAGAAATCAGCCATTTCCCTTTGATTCCCGTTCTTCCTCTCCTCCTCACGCCGTTCTTCCTTTCTTCTTCTTTCTTCTTGTTCTTTCCTTCTTCTTGGCCCGATCTTACTTCCTCTCCTTCCCCTTGGCAAGATTTAGTTGATTAGGTTGTGGATTTTTGAAGCTTAGAGGTGAGTGGGAGTTATTGATGTCTTAGATTTCTTTCTCTTCCTCTTCTCTAGGTTTTATAAGTATATATGTATGTTTGGGTAGTTGTAAAAATTGATCTTGATTGTTATGGGTTTATGGTTCAGAGGAGGCTCCTAGACCTGATAAGGGAAAAGGAATCGCTAGCGGAAGCGGAGCTCGCGATTAGGAGCTAAGGAGAGAAGGTTTGGGATTGTTCATCTCTTGTGCATTTTTGTGATTTGAGTTTGATAAATGTGTTTTTGCTTTGATTGGGATTATGAGTTGAGTTGTTATAACTTAAATCGAAATTAGTGTGATATGTGATGAGAAAGAATGAATATTGTTGAAGAATTTATGGGAAATTATGTGAATAGTTATAATTGTTGTCAAAATTGCTGTTTTGGATATTCTTAGAATTAGACATGTAATTGACTTGTTTTAATTGAGATAAATGGTGATGAAGTTGGGTTTTTATTTATGTTATGAGTTGTGAATGCTTGAATTGCTGAATTTTGAGTTTTGGAATCAATTTTGGAAGTTTGGATGTGAAATTTGTGTGAAATCTGCAGAATTTGGGCGTAAGAGTTGAAAAACCCGTGTCTGTCGCGAGCGCGACAGAATGCGGGGGTTTCAATCCTCGCGCCGGCGCGAGAGATATCGCGCCGAAGAATTCGAGGGAGCTCTCTGTCGCGAGCGCGACAACCATCGCGAGCGCGACAGAGTGCTCGAGCTCCGAGCTTGTGCGAGATTCTCTTCTGTCGCGAGTGCGACAAGCCTCGCGAGTGCGACAGAAGAGCAATCCCTTCATCCTCTCGCGACCACGAGATCTCTCGCGATCGCGAGACGAGGCGGGGAAGTGTAGCTTGGCTTCTGTCGCGAGCGCGACAGTCGTCGCGAGCGCGACAGACGTGACTTCCAAATTTGATTTCTTCTTCTTTTTGCTTAATGACTTAAATTCTTTTGCATGCAGTTTTCATTAAGCTTTGACTATCTTTGGCCTAGTAATATATACATGTAAACGTAATAAGATTTTGCATAACCTGCTAATGTCGGATAAGTGGATAGTTAGGCATGCCTAATAGAGTTATGTGCCGCTGCAGCTATATGTACGACTTGGACCCTAATCAGGTCCCACGATTGGATCCTCGCGATCCCTCTGTCTGAATCTTTCTTAAGATTCCACGTAATAATAAATTGGAAACAAAATAAAAAGAATGATTTGATGCCTTCGGGTATCCATATGTATATGTGACTGTAGACACCGGGTCCCGAACCCCGGCATAAAATGAAAATGGTGATTTTTGATCCTTGATTATTCCCTCCGAAAAAAAAAATAAAAAAATATATAAATAAAAAATAAAATAAAAAATAAAAAATATAAATATAAATATGTGTGTGTGAAATTAGGTAATTAATTAGTTGATGTTGTTAGTTAATTAAGTGGTTAATATTATCGTGTTAATTAAAATGCATGTAAAATTAAAGTTAAAGTGAGTAATTAATTAGATAAAATAAATATATGTATGATAATTTAAATAGATTAATTAGTGTAATGTTTAATTAATAGAGAGTTTAATTAATATGTATGTTTAATTAATTAATGTATGTGTTATTTGAATTAAGTTAAGTTAATTAAGAATAAAGGAAAATGAGAGAAATAATTGAGTGCAGGAAATGACCATTATAACCCTTAGCCCTAATTTGAGTGTATAAAAAGAACAAGATGGGCAAAAAATAGGGGGGCTCTCTCAGTCGGCAGATCAAAGAGCAAAAGGAAAAGAAAACTAAAAAGAAAGGAAATACAGAGATCAAGAAAAGAAAAAGAAAGAAACAAAAAAAAAGAGAAGAGAGTGAAAGAGTGAACACAAGAACAAACCAAAATCAAAGGAAAATAAAGAAAAGAGAGTGAAAGAGTGAGTAAGGTAAAAGAACAAAGAAGAAATAAAAGGGAAATAGGAAAGAAGAAGAGACAGCCAGCCAGGTGAACCGACGCAGACCACCGGAGAAGAAAAAGAAAGGAAAAAAGGAAAGGAAGGGCGGGAGCTCCGCCGGCCAACCACCGCGGCACACGGCGGCACGCGCCCCACCGGAAGAACCAGCACCTCCGGACGAAGCCCCTCGCACCAGCCGTTCCTCCATCGGACTCCGGCAGACGGCGCGTGGAGGAGATCGGCGAGGAGAAGCCCGTAACGCTCCGACGCGATTTCCGACGACGATCGACTTCCTTCCGGCGCGTGACCAGCTCCGGCGAGATCCTCGGGCGCCGATCTATCTTCCGGCATAGGTGGTGTCGATCACCTCTCCTCCGGCGAAGCTCCGGCGAGGTAAATCCCTTTTTCCCTTATTTATATTATTATTATTATTATTATTATTAATATATATATATATTTTTTATTTATTTTCTGTTTTTATATTTATCATTATTATTATTATTATTATTATTATTATTATTATTATTATTATTATTATTATTATTATTATTTATTTCCTGTTTTTATATTTATTATTATTATTATTGTTATTATTATTATTATTATATGTATCTTTATTTAATTTCTGAATTTTTATTATTAATATATTTATTTATATTTATTTATTATTCTGTTTTAATATTATTTTTATTATTTATTATTGTCATTTTCATAATTATTTTTATTATTATTACTATTATCATTATTATTATATATTTATTTATTTGATTTCTGTTTATTAATATTATTATAATTATTATTATTATTTAATATTATTACTATTATTATTATTGAGTTCTATGGTTATTTAATTTTATCGATTACTAATATTAAGTTTATTTGTGTTTGTTGTCGGTGTCAAATACTTATGTTCCCCTGTTTGAGCACCCGTGCGAATGAAGGAGGAGATCCAAGAAGTTGTTATTTTTCATTGTACTTGTTATTTTTTCTTTGTCTGTTTTATCGAGTTATTTGGCATGTAATAATTAATTAAACCATTTATTTTTTGTACGCTTAATCAAAAATCACACAAAAAATATTTCTACAAATAAATCTGGGTTTTCTAATAAAATGGGACCAAGGTCCTAGTTTTTCATCCAAAATAAATTGTCATTTTAAAATGATTTTCTTTAATTGTGCATGAGAGGACCAACGTCCTCAACATTAATAAATACCCCGTTTTATGTATGATTTATATTTTATTTACGATGGGGTTGTATTCCGCCTCTAGTTTTGTTGTAATTTAATTTTGTCTTTATTTTAAATTTTATTTACCGCTTTACATATGTGAATGATGTGTGCTTTAAATTCAATGCATTAATCGCGTGAGATGAAAAATGAAATTTTGTAATTCAAAAACCCATTTATAATTAACCAAGGCACCAATAAGTGTGAAGTTCCGGACACCATCTCTGGTTTAGACCGATAAGAGGTTAAACTTTCCCAATTTCTTGTAAATTGGGTGGCGACTCCAAAATACCTCAAAAGTGCCTAAGGGTGTTATGGCGATGGATGGTCCTTTTCAATGTTCTATTGTGAAAGGAGGTGCCGAAAATATCTCATAACACCTAAGATCGGAAAAGACACGAACCAATCCCTCGAATCCTAAAAGCGAATTCCCGAATGAGGGCCTTGCTGGTTCCGGCGCGCGTCACAGTGGCGACTCCGCTGGGGATTATTTGTGACTTTGCTCTGAAAATGTCTTGGTTAAAATGTATAATTGGGTTTTTAAAACTAAAATTTCATCTCTCATCTGAATTGCTTTGCATCCATGCTAGAGCCTTAGAATATGCTAGTTTGGTCCCTCTATTAGCCTCGGTGCGTTCCTGAAGCACGATCCCATTTTCACTCAATTTGGGGAAGTGTTAAGGATAATCACCAGCCCAAGTCTCGTACCTCAATGGTATATCAAATGGTGACCCGATCGGTCGTTATGCTCGTGATGAGATAGACCCGTCGTGTAGGGACCATGCTTGGGTAGCCTTAAAGTAACATCACCCTGACCAAAGCTCATGTAATGGCAATAGATACTTCCCCTAGGTTACATGTACCATAATACTATGCTTGCTATGTGGGCCATCGTATATTAAATAAGATCAATCAAATTAAATGGTTTTTATCAAAGGCTTTCATGCTCTGATGGGCCCATTTTAATTTAGTTGAATTATTTAAATATATAATGGCCAAAATTCATGCGCATGTGCTTTAAATTAAGAAGTGTTATGCTGCCGGTTTTTCACCGCGCACCATACGCGCCTATTGGGTTCCCCGTTGACCCATGGGCCAAGCCCACCTAGGAAGAGACTATTTGACCTCGTGTGCGGGAGTAATAAGGTTGGAAGGATCTACTTGTTTGCATGTGTTTGTCTATGTTTCATAACACACGACCATTCATTGTATACGTCATTCATGCATGTTTTTATGATAAAATTAAAAATAAAAAAAAGAATTATTAAAAAAAAATAATAATAATAAAAAATGCATTTCATTTTGTGTGTGTATATCCTTTTGTCTACATATCATTTTATGTATGTTCTTTTCATGCATCTCATTATATCACTGTAATTTATTGATCTTTCACTCATCCAGGACCACCTGCATAATTCACAATCATGCATTGTATATATATCATTCATGCATCATTTAACAATTTAAATTTTTCAGCCATCATATATTCATCTAAGTGGATTAGAGGTCTTGACGGTCGGCTAGTGAGTACGGACTCGCCCTTTGGATCGCTAGAATTAGTGCTTAATTGGGATTCTGAGTCACTCTCAACAACAAGTGAATCATCCTCCATGGCAGATGAGACTGGAACTTTGACCACTCAAGACCTTGCTAAGAGGTTAGAAGACTTTGAGCGAAGAATGTTAGAAATGATGGGAGCTATGGCCGAAAGAATTGCTCACCCTCCTGTTCCACAAGCACCTATTGCTCCACAGCCGCCTATTGCTCCACAAGCGCCGGTGGTCCCTCCTCGGGAGCAAGCCGAACCACCTGCTGGTGGAGAGGCTCCTCTCGTTGGAGCTGCTGCCCATCAACCTGTCAATGAGCACAGAGCTGCTGCACCCATCGAGCCAAGAGGGGAAAGGATCCCCAATCCTAATGATGACTTTGTGATAAAGGAGGAAGATGAAGAGCTAATGGTCCAACAAGCCATGAGGGGGAGAGCACCCAGGTTAGAGGATGAGACTCTGAGGGGGATGAGACAGCAGATTGAAGCTATCACTCGCATGTTATCAGCTGGAAAAGGGATCAACCCTGAGGACAGAGATCTAGGGGATGAAGAGCTGCTACCCCAAAGGTTCAAGATGCCTGAGCTGCCGAAATTTGATGGTACTTCTGACCCATCTGCACACATCAAGCAGTACACCTTGGTAATGAAGGGTACCGGGTTGAGTAAAAAGCAAAAGGTAGAATATTTTTGCCTTAGTCTGGTAGGTCCGGCAGTAGACTGGTACCATGGGCTGGATAGGAGATCCAAAGAGGACTGGGACCTTCTGACTGATGAATTCATGAAGCAATACGACTGCAGCACTAAGATGGAGGTCACCCTAAAGGACCTTGAGCTTTTACAACAGAGGAGTAATGAGGCATTTCACGAATACCTCACCAGATGGAGGAACAGGGTCATGGAGATGAAGCGAAAGCCTGACACTACTGACCAGATTAGGCTATTTATCAGGAACTCCTGCCCTTACCTAAAAGATTTGCTTAGTTTTAAGGGGTTCAAAGACTGGGAATCGCTTAAGGATATTGCTGTAGAGGCTGAGGCTGCTTACCTGGTAAAGAAAGCAAGCCAAAATAACTTTGCGGGGAGGAACTTTGGGAACCAATCAGGGTACAGATCAAATGGTGCCGGGAGCAGTAACGACATAAATGGCAAGTTAGTAGAAGTTGCAGCAACTGGAGTTGGGCAAGGCCAGAGGCACTACTCCAATTTAGGCCGCTCTTTATCCTGGGTACTAGAGAGATTGATGAAATTGGACAAGCTACAACCACTAACACCCAGACCAGCCATGAATCAAGGACAGCCAGGGCATAGAGATGATCAGTACTGCGCCTACCATCAACACACTGGGCACTCGACTAATTACTGCCGAACTTTGAGGAATAAGATCCAAGATCTTATTGATACTAAACAAATCTCGGACCCTGAGAAGAGCGAGAAGAAGGACAAGCCAGCCTACAATGCAGTCCCTCCACCAAGTATGTGATCGGATCCGGTCCACTAGAATGGCATATCTTGCAGGAGCTACGTGGATATGAATAAGTCGCTGACACTTATCGGGAGAATGGGGAAGAAGATTATGTTTTTTTTAAATGCCTTATTTCTTTTCATTTCAAGAACTACTCATGACAATTTGGTTATTTTCAATAAATTGCACAATTTCTGCTTATTTGTATGATATTTCTATGATTTCATTCCTTATGATCACGATGCATCCATTCATTTTGACATTAACCCAATTAATACGACTCCATCTAGTCTCGGAACTTTGGGGAATCCAAACAAAATCTTGATAGCATCTGATATAACTCTTGAGGAGAGGGTAATTTTTGAGAGAGATAAAAAAAAAATTTGAAAGAGCCTTTGCTTGGACATGCAATACCGTGCTGATAATTGACAAGGACATTATTGGATCAACGCTGCTTCAATATATCGATGTGATGACAAGAGGAGTTTCAAAGGCCATTCCTTTTCCCCCTCAACATTCAAGGTAAATATAGTGCAGCAGAGCAAATCAAGCTCCAAGTGCTACATCGGGAACTAGACGAATGAAACCCTGAACCTTTCACAAGAAATATAACCAAGCCTTAAAATCCCTTTCACCCCAACCATTTGAGATGCGACCTCATAACCAATCAAGACCAACCTATAATCATATGAGACCAAAAACACCCATGTAACCGAACTCAGGAGGACAGTTCATTACCTCTCAAAAAAAATAAAAAAAAAATAAAAAAGAAAAAAAAAAGCAAAGAACAAAACAAAAAAAAAAGAGGGGAAAGAACTATAGTCCTGTCCTAAACCATAGTTTTATCCTAAGTCGCCAACGGTTACCTCAGGAATTAAACCACCCAAAACCAACAAATGGAAGATGCAGATTGAAGCAAAGAAACTCAATATCTCAGCCGGTTTGCGCAAGGGCCAAGAACGAAACTTTGATGCTAAAAGAACCATCGCCAGAAGGAGCAGCCTCTCCGGCTAACGAAGATGAAAGCAAATTCAATCTACACCGACGAACTGAATGAGGGTCCATGGCAAAGGCTAAGTAAAGAATAAAAAAAAGAAGAGAGAAAATATTCAATCAAGAAAACCCGCGAGGGCTGATTGATAACAGGAGTTCGATGCTCTCAAGATCTATCCCGAGATTAGATAGTGTCTCATATTTTTTCGAGTTAATGCCAAATGGTGATCATATGTTATGAAATCAGATTGAAATATATGCATTTATACAAAGATGTATTGGCGTAACCAGAGCAATTCATCTTGCATGCCCAAAGTCGTCTGGGTCCAGCATGAAACCAGCACACTATTACTATCTACCTTCTGCCACTCTCGCCACTCAGACACTTCAGACAACTCATCTTGCTACCCACTGTGAAGCCAATCCTACAGCACCTTCTCGATAAAGAACCAAGCTCATACAACCAATATCTGAGACATAAGCACATGCCAATCATACCTGAAAGACCTTTCGCAACGACTCCAACTTCTCTCGCAAAAAAAAAAAAAAAAAAAAAAAAGCCGTTAGAGATGAAAACCGTGACTGGCGCTCTAAGCAAAAGTTAGGCCAAAGGGCAGGGTGAAAACCTGGTAACAGGCAGTCTGCCCTACAAAAAAATTAAATAAATGAAAGCCGCTGGATTGGGTTGGGTCCATTCTAGGCAAAAAAAAAAAAATAAGGCACAGGGTTATGTGAAAATTCGACAAGGACGCATCCCCCACTAAGAAAAGCTAGTGTGAAAATCCACAAGGGACGCACTACCTTCAAATAATGACTACAGGTACCAGAGGAGAACCTCATAATCCCTTAAAGGCATGAAATTCAAAGGCAACTCTAGGGGGCATTGATCCTACCGAAGACTACGGCCAAACCGGCCGTCATCTCCAAATCCACATAGATGAATTCTCATCCTGCATTCCTGCATACATATGCACCTCACATGCATGCTCACCACTTTTCCTGCATATTTTGCTTTCTAAGTCTTGCAGAAAGAAATATTCGATACGAACACCGTCAAAAGGCAAGTGACAACATCAGCACAAATATCAATCCAGACAAACCACCAAAACAGTATCAATCCAGACATCAGTTCAATAATCAATCCAAGCATTAATCAAAGCCCTCTCAAGAGGCAAATCTCTAAATCCTCGCAAGAGGCAATTCTCAAATTAAACCAAAGACCTCTCAGGAGGCAACCAACCAAAGACTTCTCAGGGAGCAGCAGCCAAAGACCTCTCAGGGGGCAATCAACCAAAGACTTCTCAGGGAGCAGTCAGCCAAAGACCTCTCAGGGGGCAATCAACCAAAGACTTCTCAGGGAGCATTAACCAAAGACTTCTCAGGGAGCAATCAGCCAAAGACCTCTCAGGGGGCAATCAGCCAAAGACCTCTCAGGGGGCAATCAACCAAAGACTTCTCAGGGAGCATTAACCAAAGACTTCTCAGGGAGCAATCAGCCAAAGACCTCTCAGGGGGCAATCAACCAAAGACTTCTCAGGGAGCATAAACCAAAGACCTCTCAGGGGGCAACCAACCAAAGACTTCTCAGGGAGCAGCAGCCAAAGACCTCTCAGGGGGCAATCAACCAAAGACTTCTTAGGGAGCAGTCAGCCAAAGACCTCTCAGGGGGCAATCAACCAAAGACTTCTCAGGGAGCATTAACCAAAGACTTCTCAGGGAGCAATCAGCCAAAGACCTCTCAGGGGGCAATCAACCAAAGACTTCTCAGGGAGCTTAAACCAAAGATTTCTCAGTGAGCATTAACCAAAGACTTCTCAGGGAGCATCAACCAAAGACCTCTCAGGGGGCAATTAACCCAAGACCTCTCAGGGGGCAATTAGATCTCCAAACGAATACAAGGCTAGACACCGCACAGGTTAGATGCCGACACGGCTGGAGCTAGACACCGCACAGGTTAGATGCTTCAACGAACACAAGGCTAGACACCGCACAGGTTAGATGCCGACACGGCTGGAGCTAGACACCGCACAGGTTAGATGCTTCAACGAATACAAGGCTAGACACCGCACAGGTTAGATGCCGACACGGCTGGAGCTAGACACCGCACAGGTTAGATGCTTCAACGAATACAAGGCTAGACACCGCACAGGTTAGATGCCGACACGGCTGGAGCTAGACACCGCACAGGTTAGATGCTTCAACGAATACAAGGCTAGACACCGCACAGGTTAGATGCCGACACGGCTGGAGCTAGACACCGCACAGGTTAGATGGTTCAACGAATACAAGGCTAGACACCGCACAGGTTAGATGCCGACACGGCTGGAGCTAGACGCCGCACAGGTTAGATGCTTCAACGAATACAAGGCTAGACACCGCACAGGTTAGATGCCGACACGGCTGGAGCTAGACACCACACAGGTTAGATGCTTCAACGAATACAAGGCTAGACACCGCACAGGTTAGATGCCGACACGGCTGGAGCTAGACACCGCACAGGTTAGATGCTTCAACGAATACCAAGGCTAGACACCGCACAGGTTAGATGCTTCAACGAATACCAAGGCTAGACACCGCACAGGTTAGATGCCGATACAACCAAGGCTAGACACCGCACAGGTTAAATGCCTTCAGAACGTCGCCTCCTCAGGTATGCATCTCTGTAACTCCTTTTTTTTTCCTTCTCTGAGTTTTGGCCTGTCTTATCTAAATTTTGGCTCACCTAGGTGTCTAGGCACTAGCTTCTCCAAAATTGGGGGCAACTGTAGACACCGGGTCCCGAACCCCGGCATAAAATGAAAATGGTGATTTTTGATCCTTGATTATTCCCTCCGAAAAAAAAAATAAAAAAATATATAAATAAAAAATAAAATAAAAAATAAAAAATATAAATATAAATATGTGTGTGTGAAATTAGGTAATTAATTAGTTGATGTTGTTAGTTAATTAAGTGGTTAATATTATCGTGTTAATTAAAATGCATGTAAAATTAAAGTTAAAGTGAGTAATTAATTAGATAAAATAAATATATGTATGATAATTTAAATAGATTAATTAGTGTAATGTTTAATTAATAGAGAGTTTAATTAATATGTATGTTTAATTAATTAATGTATGTGTTATTTGAATTAAGTTAAGTTAATTAAGAATAAAGGAAAATGAGAGAAATAATTGAGTGCAGGAAATGACCATTATAACCCTTAGCCCTAATTTGAGTGTATAAAAAGAACAAGATGGGCAAAAAATAGGGGGGCTCTCTCAGTCGGCAGATCAAAGAGCAAAAGGAAAAGAAAACTAAAAAGAAAGGAAATACAGAGATCAAGAAAAGAAAAAGAAAGAAACAAAAAAAAGAGAAGAGAGTGAAAGAGTGAACACAAGAACAAACCAAAATCAAAGGAAAATAAAGAAAAGAGAGTGAAAGAGTGAGTAAGGTAAAAGAACAAAGAAGAAATAAAAGGGAAATAGGAAAGAAGAAGAGACAGCCAGCCAGGTGAACCGACGCAGACCACCGGAGAAGAAAAAGAAAGGAAAAAAGGAAAGGAAGGGCGGGAGCTCCGCCGGCCAACCACCGCGGCACACGGCGGCACGCGCCCCACCGGAAGAACCAGCACCTCCGGACGAAGCCCCTCGCACCAGCCGTTCCTCCATCGGACTCCGGCAGACGGCGCGTGGAGGAGATCGGCGAGGAGAAGCCCGTAACGCTCCGACGCGATTTCCGGCGACGATCGACTTCCTTCCGGCGCGTGACCAGCTCCGGCGAGATCCTCGGGCGCCGATCTATCTTCCGGCATAGGTGGTGTCGATCACCTCTCCTCCGGCGAAGCTCCGGCGAGGTAAATCCCTTTTTCCCTTATTTATATTATTATTATTATTATTATTATTAATATATATATATATATTTTATTTATTTTCTGTTTTTATATTTATCATTATTATTATTATTATTATTATTATTATTATTATATATATTTATTTCCTGTTTTTATATTTATTATTATTATTATTGTTATTATTATTATTATTATTATATGTATATTTATTTAATTTCTGAATTTTTATTATTAATATATTTATTTATATTTATTTATTATTCTGTTTTAATATTATTTTTATTATTTATTATTGTCATTTTCATAATTATTTTTATTATTATTACTATTATCATTATTATTATATATTTATTTATTTGATTTCTGTTTATTAATATTATTATAATTATTATTATTATTTAATATTATTACTATTATTATTATTGAGTTCTATGGTTATTTAATTTTATCGATTACTAATATTAAGTTTATTTGTGTTTGTTGTCGGTGTCAAATACTTCTGTTCCCCTGTTTGAGCACCCGTGCGAATGAAGGAGGAGATCCAAGAAGTTGTTATTTTTCATTGTACTTGTTATTTTTTTCTTTGTCTGTTTTATCGAGTTATTTGGCATGTAATAATTAATTAAACCATTTATTTTTTGTACGCTTAATCAAAAATCACACAAAAAATATTTCTACAAATAAATCTGGGTTTTCTAATAAAATGGGACCAAGGTCCTAGTTTTTCATCCAAAATAAATTGTCATTTTAAAATGATTTTCTTTAATTGTGCATGAGAGGACCAACGTCCTCAACATTAATAAATACCCCGTTTTATGTATGATTTATATTTTATTTACGATGGGGTTGTATTCCGCCTCTAGTTTTGTTGTAATTTAATTTTGTCTTTATTTTAAATTTTATTTACCGCTTTACATATGTGAATGATGTGTGCTTTAAATTCAATGCATTAATCGCGTGAGATGAAAAATGAAATTTTGTAATTCAAAAACCCATTTATAATTAACCAAGGCACCAATAAGTGTGAAGTTCCGGACACCATCTCTGGTTTAGACCGATAAGAGGTTAAACTTTCCCAATTTCTTGTAAATTGGGTGGCGACTCCAAAATACCTCAAAAGTGCCTAAGGGTGTTATGGCGATGGATGGTCCTTTTCAATGTTCTATTGTGAAAGGAGGTGCCGAAAATATCTCATAACACCTAAGATCGGAAAAGACGCGAACCAATCCCTCGAATCCTAAAAGTGGATTCCCGAACGAGGGCCTTGCTGGTTCCGGCGCGCGTCACAGTGACGATATCGATACTCTCAAGTATCTATATATACTCGTTATCCACTCATTATGATTAAGCAGGTGTCATTGTGTTTTGTACAAGAATGCTTGAATGAGAATACCAATATATGAATTAAGTATGTACGATTATATGCTCATAATTGTATTGTTTTCATGTGTTTTCTGTTACCGTCACTGCGAGTGGCGGTCATGCATTGTGTGTTTCCCCACTAAGCGATTTCGCTTAGCACGGGTGTTTATCCGTGCAGGTGTGGAAGGTTTTGGTACGCGTGTTCTGGGCGTGTCGCATCGGGAAGGCCAACGCAACTAGAGATGGGATGTTTTATAGTATAGGCTTTCCCTTCTTTTTGTAAGAAATGTATTATTTTGATGGCCCTTTTGAACAGTGTATCTTGGGCTTTTGTAAATTGTTTCTTTTTGTAATCTGATGTAATATGTGAGGACCTTCTTTTGATATATTAATAAAGTATACATTTTGTTCAATATCATTCTTCTCTGTATTAAAGTTTTAATTATCTCTGATATGTCGCTCTATATTTATAATGTTTGCATGTTTGTACTAGTGGGGTGTGACACTCCTATCTATTCAGGGAGACCTCTCCTCCAATCTGTATGGAAGTCTCCTTGGTATAGGTTGGGGTGTGACAAGGATCATTTATGAATAGGCTGCTGGAGGAAGCTTTCCATCTACTGGATGAAATGGCAGCGAATGATGCTCAATGGGCTAATCCTAGATCGGTTCCGAAGAGGCAAGGAATACATAATGTAGATGAGGTGTCAATGCTGAAGGCACAAATTGAGTCAATGCGGAAGGAGATGAGTGGTCTGAAAGTGCAAAATGTAGCTTCTGTTGCTCAAGAGGGTGGATGGTATGAAAATGGGCAATATGGTCAAGAGAGTGGAGCAATGGGAGATGTAAATGCTGTAGGAGATTACAGAAGAAATGACCCCTACAATAACACATATAATCCGGGTTGGAGAAATCATCCAAACTTCTCTTGGAAGGATGGAAATCAAAATGCTTCATCCTCTCATTCACAAGTAAGAGCCCCCTTCAACCAAAACACTCATCACAACCAAGGGCAAGGTTTTAATCAATCACAAGCTCAACCATACCACCCACCGGGATACCAACCGAGGCCACCTGTGCAAGAAAAGAAGCTAAACATTAAAGATATGTTGGCAACTTTCATAAATAGTCAACAGCAGTTTGTGAATAGCCAGCAAAAGTTTATGGCTAATTAAGAAACAAGGTGGAAATCTCAAGAGCAATGGAACCGAAACCAAGATGCTTCCATGAGGAATTTAGAAACTCAGGTGGGACAGCTTGCAAATTCTATGTCTCAAAGGCAACTAGGAACGTTTCCCTCGAATGTGGACCGAAATCCAAAGGAAAAAGCTAAAGCGATCACACTGAGAAGTGGCAAGGAAGTAGTACCGAGAGAGGACCAAGGTAAAAATTCTTCATCATTATCAGTAAAGGAGGAGCCGACACGGATGGTAAGTAACTCTAACTCTAGGGCAGATGTAAATGAAAATGCTCCTAAAAATGATAAGGGTAAAAGTCTAGTGAATCCTAGAGTAGAGGATCTTGATATTAATAGACTGCCATTTCCTTCTGTGGCTAGAAAATAAAAGAAAAATGAGCACTTGGCTAGATTTTTAGAGATGTTTAAAAAACTGCACATAAATTTACCATTTGCTGAAGTCTTAGCTCACATGCCTAACTATGCTAAATTCATTAAAGAATTATGTTCTAATAAAAAGAAATTAGAAGGGCATGGAACTGTGCAGCTCACAGAAAAATGCAGTGCTATAATCATGAATAAGATCCCTGAAAAACTGGAAGATCCAGGTAGTTTCACTCTACCCTGTGCAATTGGTGAAGATTATAATGGAAATGCTTTATGTGATTTGGGTGCGAGCATAAATTTGGTGCCTTATTCTATTTGCAGGAAGCTTAATCTTGGAGAGCTCAAGGAGACGAGAAGGAGACTCCAACTTGCAGATAGGTCAGTGAGGAGACCCAAAGGAGTTATTGAGGATCTGTTAGTGAAGGTGGGGAAATTCATTTTCCCAGTGGATTTTGTGGTGATGGAGATAGAGGAAGATCAAAAGGTGCCACTAATTGTGGGGAGGCCGTTTCTAAATACAGCAAAGGCTTTGATCAATGTGCATGGTCAAACGGTCACCCTAAGGTTTAATGATGAAAAGTTAGTGGTGGATATGAATAAGGCTCAAAAGTATCCATCGAGTGATATAGAGGAGTCTATTTATTTTGTGGATACAGTAGATGAGTGTGTAGAGGAAGTGCAGGAAAAGGTGTTGGGAGCTGATCCAGTGAATGTGAGTTTGATACATTCATTGGAGGATGAAGAGTTGGAAGAAGAGTTGAAGGGAGAAGTGATAGCAGCCGTGGAGAAAGAGGAGGAAGAAGATGATTCACAGAAAGAAGAGCTTAATCCGCACAAGGGGGATTCAAATTCCGAACTTAAACCACTTCCTTCTCATTTAAAATATGTGCTTTTAGAGAATGAGAAAAAGCCAGTGATTATTTCCTCTTTGTTGTTAGGTATTGAGGAGAATTTGCTGCTCGAGGTGCTGAAAAAGCACAAGAAGGCCATCGGATGGGAGACATCGGATTTGAAAGGAATTGATCCAAGTTACTGTACTCACAGGATTCCGATGGAGGAGGAGTGTAAGCCGGTAGCTCAGCCTCAAAGGAGACTTAATCCGGCAATGCAAGAGGTGGTGAAGAAGGAGGTACTGAAACTCCTAGACTCAGGTATTATCTACCCTATCTCTGATAGTAAATGGGTTAGCCCAGTGCAGTGTGTGCCTAAGAAGGGGGGATGACAGTGGTAAGGAATGAGCTCAATGAATTGATTCCAACTCGTACAGTTACGGGGTCGAGAGCCTATATTGATTTTAGAAGGTTGAATAATGCCACTAGAAAAGACCATTTTCCTTTGCCTTTTATTGACCAAATGCTAGAGAGGCTGGTAGGTAATAGGTTTTACTGTTTTTTAGATGGGTACTCGGGATATTTGCAAATCCCTATAGCTCCTGAAGATCAAGAGAAAATAACCTTTACCTGCCCGTATGGCACATTTGCATATAGGAGAATGCCCTTTGGGTTATGTAATGCACCGGCTACGTTTCAGCGGTGTATGATGGCTATTTTCCATAACTTCATAGAGAAATTTATGGAAGTATTTATGGATGACTTCACTATATATGGGGCTGATTTTAAGAGCTGTTTAGAGCATCTCGATTTAGTACTAGGGAGGTCTAAAAAGACCAACCTAGTTTTGAATTGGGAAAAATGCCATTTTATGGTGAGAGAGGGCATTGTGCTTGGGCATAAAATTTCGGAGAAAGGGATAGAGGTTGATAAGGCCAAAGTTGAAGTGATAGAAAAGTTACCACCTCCGACGAGTGTTAAGGGCATTAGGAGTTTTTTAGGACATGCAGGGTTTTACCGTCGCTTTATCAAAGATTTTTCAAACATTGCTAAACCCTTGTCTAATTTACTCATGAAAGTGTAGACAGTGGGTCTTGAGGCAGTCCAGATTAGAGTTACCCGATGAAGAGATCCACGTTGGTTTCCCGATAAATGGATGGAATTCGGAGGTTTTCGTCTTTTGGTTTCACAAGGATTAAAATCTTTTTCTCTATAGCGTGAGGTTTTGAAAGAGTTTGGGAGATTTTGCTTGAAATTGAAAGTTTTGCTCCACAGACGGGATGACCGTCTGAGTAGGGACGCCCGTCTCTACTTGGGGGTGATCCCCGTCTCTATGCATAGTAGGGACAGCCCGTCTGTAGCTAGGGACGGACATGTGTCTGAGCAGGGATGCCAGTCCCTAGTCCCGTGTTTCGGCCCGTCGGTATCCAGATTTCCACGAGTGCCCTTAGTAGGGACGCCAGTCGGTAGTTGTAGGGATGCCCGTCGGTAGTTGTAGGGACGCCCGTCGGTAGTGGATCTGATCAGATATCGCCGGATTTGATAAAATTTAATCTGATATCTTTCAAATTTTGGGTGAGATTTGGTTAAAAAATTGAATTTTAAAATCCATTTGAAATTCAAACTCTAAATGGATGCTTATCCTATTATCTCCTAAAAAAACTCTATAAATAGTGGATTAAATTCCATTTTTGGGGGTTAGAAAATTTGACAAATTTTTTCGAGGAAAGTGAGGAATTTTTGAGAGATTGGATTTTTTTTAGAAAAGATTTTTTTGTGAGCGATTTACCAAAGATCTATGAAATTTGTGTTTATTTTCAGAATTTTATTTGATAAAAGTTCTTCCAATTAATTGATTTATTCAAATTTTTCTTGCTAATTAAGCCAATTTGAGGTAACTAAATTCATTCGTTTCCATCAATACAGCTAATTCAAACACTCGATCGCTATCAAATCTTTAAGAAGGAAAAATACAAATTTTCTTGCTTTGATCTGTTTTTCTTTGATCCTTGTGGAGCGCGCGGGGACCGAAATCATTCGATATTCACCCAAAAAGGTAAAATCCGAGGGTAAACATTCTGGATTAATACTTGTGTGATTTAATTGATTCTTATTAATTGTTTTCATTTTCTAAATAATCATTTTTTAAGAATTTTAATTGAAATTTTGAAGAGTTTATTTTAATTTTTTTAGCAATCAGGGGTGACCGACGGGCAGAGCGGTTACTGATGCCCGTCTCTACTTCGAGAGACGGGACGTAAGTGACACTCCTCTCCGTCCGCCGGTCACACTATGGACGCCCGTCGGCATCATGTAGAAGGCCGTCCCTAGGCGAATCCCCATGTTCTGAAGTTATTTTTTTATCTTTTAACTCATTTCTTTTAAAGTTTCTTATTATTTTCCTTTTCTTTACTTTATTCACAAATTTTGAGTTATTTTCTATGAGTTATTTTCTAACCATTTGGAATTGGAGTTGTAAACGATGGTGGTCGCGCCAATCGGAAGATTTCCATCTGGGTTCTTTCCTTACCCTTGCCTTTTGTTCATGTTATTATTAAGATTATTTCAATGTCGTTAAAGTGGCAAAGGCCAAATATTTTATAGTAATTAATTTGGGGTTTTCTCGAAAGCTGTGGACCAATGTCCTGTTTTTAACCAACAAAATTGACACTTCTTAAAAATCAGTTTGTAACAAATATGCATGGCAGGACCAACATCCTCACTCGAATGAATATCCCGATTTCTATATGATCTATATATTGTTTTTATAACGGGGGTTGTATTCCGCCCCTAGTTTTATTGTAATTTGATTTGCGGAAGTTCATCTTAATAGTGCTTAATTTATCGCATTTGACGTGAATGATTGCGCCTTAATTAAATGTATCGTGTGGAAAGTTGGTAAAACAATGAATTCAAAACTTAATCATAATATTGATCAAGGTACAAATAAATGAGAAGTCCCGAACTCACTCTGGTCTTTGGGGCTCAATGAGGCGAGAGGTATAGGACTTCCAAGACACCTCTTGAGTCTCACCAAACGACTTAAATTTACAATCCTAGGCTCCAGGGGGTAGAGGCTGAGACCTCCAAGATCTCTCTGGCTTGCCCAAGATGGATATATATGCGCCGTCTTAGGCTAGCTGAGGCTAGACGACCCTTCCCAATGTTCTATTGGGTAGCGACTCTAAGAAACCTCATTGTTGCCCAAAATAGACGTACTTGTAAATACCTTACAAGTTTTAATGAATCCCATCTCGATCGCCCTAAAGTGGGCTTTCGGGAGGCCACGGGGTTCGGTGCGCGTCACAGTGGTGACTCCACTGGGGACATACTCGAGACTTCGATTCGAAAGTACCTTGATTAAAAATTATAATTGAGTTTTAGTTTAAAAATTTCACCTTCTTTCAAAACTGCATTGCATCACATTAGAGCCTTAGATCTATGCTAGTTTGGTCCCTTTTTTAGCCCCGGTGCATTCCCGAAGCACAACTCTACGTTCACTCAATGTAGGGAAGTGTTAAGGATAATCACCAGCCCAAGCCTTGTACCATCATGGTATATGAAATGGAGACCCGATCGGTCGTTACGCTCGTGATGAGCTAGACCCGTCAGCAGGGACCATGCTTGGGTAGCCCTAAAGTAACACCACCTTTTGACTAAAGCTCATGTAATGGAAATAGTTACTTCCCCTAGGTGGTATGAATCTTAATACTATGCTTGCTATGTGTATCATTATGTATTGGACAAGCCCAGATTATTTGATTGGTCACCTAATCAAAGGCTTTCATGCCTCGATAGGCCCATGTCGACTTATTCGGACTGCCTAAATACATAACGATCATAGCCCATGCGTCTATGCATTAGTTAGGAGAGGTTATGCTGCCGGTTGTTTTTTTTCACCGTGCACCATACGTGTCCATCGGATCCCCGGATGATCCATGGATCAATCCCACCTAGGAAAGAGACTATGACCTCGTGTGCGGGAGTAATAAGGTTCGAAGGACCTATGTGCTTGCATGTGATTTGTAAGTGTTGCATAGCACGATCATGCATCTTAGCACGTTCATGCATCATCCTGACCCTTTCTGTTTTTCAGCCATCATAGATTCGCCTAGGTGGACAAGAGGGTGTCGGGGGCGACTACGCAGAAATCCATTCTTCAAGTTACCAGAAAGGGTAGAGTATCCGGACACTTCTTCTAAAATCAGCTACGCTACGTCAGCTCAGTTTTCTTTACCTGAAGAAATGGCAAACTCACCAAGAGGGGCAGATGCCACCAGGGCATAGATAGCGGAGGAAGTGGGCCGAAGGCTTGAAGAATCCGAGAACAGGATGATGGCAATGATGGCCACTTTGGGTCAGCAAGCGGCCCCGCAGAACCCACCACCTCCTCCTATGAGAAATAATGAAAGGGAGGAGGTCAGAGAAGACCCCCAAGAGGAAATTCGCATACCACCTGTAAACCTAAGAGATACTACCTCAGGGGCACAAAGGGGAAGACCAGTCCCAAGGCTAGATGATGATTGGGAAGATGAAGAATAGGAGGACCGTATGTCTGAGAAAGAGAAAGCCCCTCAAATTGAAAAAGTCATCTGGAAGAAGATGGAAGAGAAATTTGAAGCTATGACAAGAATGCTAACAAAAGGCCGAGGAATAAACCCGAAAGATAAGGAGTTAGAAGAGGAGGATTTAGGCCCAATGAAATTTAAAATGCTGGATGTTCCGAAGTTTGGCGGCACTTCTGACCCCATAGCACACATAAAGCAGTACTCGCTGGTAATGAAGGGCACCACTTTGACAAAGAAGCAGAAGATTGAGTACTTTTGCTTGAGCTTGACTAGCCCAACAGTGGATTGGTACAACGGGCTCGATCGCCGAACTAAGGAGGATTGGGATTTATTAATGGAGGAGTTTTTGAGGCAATACGACTGCAGTACAAGGATGGAAGTGACCTTGAAAGACCTGGAGTTGTTACAACAGAAGGGAGGCGAGTCCTTCCACGAGTATCTAACCCGGTGGAGGAATCGGGTGATGGAAATGAAGAGGAAACAGGATACTCAGGATCAAATATAGTTATTCATTAAAAATGCAAGCCCGTATTTGAGAGAAGGATTAAGGATGAAAGGACTGAAGGACTAGGAGTCTCTGAAGGATATCGCCATTAAGGCTGAGGGAGAGTACCTTGTTTGGAGGGCAGGTAATGAGAACTATCCTAAGAAGGGTAGTAGTAGTCAGAGGGCAAGTAGACCAACAAGTTCCGCTAGTGGCACAAGGAAGACCGTTGAGGTGTCAGCTACCAATGCTACCCCAAGGTGTTTTTCAAATCTTGGAAGGTCTTTATCATGGGTGCTGAGAAGACTGATGAAAGAGGGTAAGCTATAGCCTTTACCACCCAGACCTGCTAGAACTCAGGGCACACCGGGGTACAAGGATGGTGAGTATTGTGCATATCATCAGCACACTGGGCATACAATTGATGACTGTAAGACGTTGAGGCACGTAATTCAAGATTTAATTGACTCGAAGCAAATCACAGACCCAGACAAGAGAGGGGGTCAAAAGAAAGCTGGGTACAACAGTAGGCCCCCGCCAGTGAACATGATCGGGTCCAGTTTGCCCGAGGAGTTTGTGTTAAAGGAATTATACGGCAACGATATCCACACTGCTGTCACGAACCTCAATGAGGGGAGTGAAGAAGGGCTTCTCGTTGCAGTGATCGATTGCTGGTCCACTGACAATAGTGGAACTGAAAATGATGATTCTGAAGTATTTTTTGACCTGTGGGGTTCGGAGGAGGAAGGACAAGAAGCAAAGAAGAAAGAAGTAGGAGCTGTGACCCGGAGTGGAAGGGTAGCTCCAGAAGTTGAGAAGCCCCAGGAGTCGGTTGAGGGCAGAAAGGGAAAAGAGCCAGAAGAAGATCCGATTATTAAACAGCTAAAAAAGACGCCGGCTCAGATTTCAATATGGGATCTCTTGAGACAGTCACCGTCGCATAGACAGAAGGTAGTAAAGGCTTTGTGTGAAGCAACTGTGGCCACAACCATTTCGCCTATGGAACTACTGGATATAGTGAAAGGAGGATCAGGAGAAAATATTTTTTTTACCAGCGCTAATTTGCCGGCAAAAGGCCGCAACCATAATCGCCCTTTGTACATAAGGGCACAGATTAACCAAAAGCACACAGTCTGTGTAATGGTAGATGATGGCTCTTCGATAAATGTGTGCCCAAAGGTGGCAATGGCAGCTTTTGGGATGACACGGGATATGTTAGACAAATCTGATCTCACCATCACAGCATATGACAACTCGCGTAGACATGCTTCGGGGACATTCATGGCGACAGTGAAGACGGGACCAGTAGAGTCGGAAGTGGAGTTTGTGGTACTACCTATACCCGCTAATTTCTCAGCTCTTCTAGGTAAACCATGGTTTCATAAGTTGGGATGTGTCCCCTCTATGCTTCACCAGATGGTAAAAATACCTCATAAAGGCCAGATCATGACTATAAGGGCTTCACGGGAGAATCAGGTCTCAGTGCTGGAGATTGCTAGGCAGCCGTTTAGTGGGTTTTATGTTGCCATGATAGGCGAGGAAGAGCAGAAGGAAGAAAGCCCCCAGGTACTGAATATGATGAAAAAGATGTCGTTCCTCCCTGGCGCAGGACTGGGCAAGAATTCTCAGGGGATGCCAACAGCTGTTACCACCAAGGGCCAAAAGGACAGAAGGGGTCTAGGATACACAGGTGTGGTAGGAAGGGGTGAGAAGCCAAAAATGGAAATTCCTCATATCCACAAAAATTTTGTGCCAGCAACCGCGGCATGTGCCTATACAGGGGAAGATGAACCATAGTGGCTGGATGGAAGAATTGTGCCAGGGTGCGAGGTCTTTAATGATGTCTATGATTGGGACATTGGATCGATCAAGCCAGCAGAGGGCTTTTGGGATGAAGAAATCATGACCAATAGGACAATTTGGGACCGTGAGATGCCTGAAGCAGTGATGACTGAGAAGATGGTAGCCACCCAGCTGAAGGGGAAAGCAAAGGTAGAGGAAGCCATGCAGGAGTTGATTGGGGAGCCTCTAAAGAGCCGAAGTGATGCAGGGCCATCGACCACATTAAATGCGCCAGCAGAGGAGGAAGAGGAAAATAGTTTAGATTTTCTTTTTGCTTCAGAACTTTTCAATGATGTTAATGACAATTTCAATCTTATTAATAAATTGAATGATTTTGCTTACTTGTGTGATATTTTCGATGATTTCACTATGCATGATCATGATCATCATCCATCCATATTTGATATTGATTCAACTGATGCTACTCCATTTAATCTTGGAACCATAGAAAATCCAAAAGAAATTTTGATAGCATCAAATATAACTCCTAAAGAGTGAGAAAAATTTGAGAGAATCTTAAAAAAAATATGAAAAAGTCTTTACCTGGACCTACGAAGATATGCCAGGAATCGATCGGGAAGTCGCAGAGCACGCTATTCCTACATATCCAGACCACAAACCCGTTAAACAGAAGCTGAGAAGGCTTACGCCAGAATGGGCAGACAAAGTGGAGGAGATTCACTAGCAAATCAAAGCCAAATTTTTGGTTGAGGTGCAATATCCAACTTGGTTGGCTAATGTTGTCCCCATAGCCAAAAAGAATGGCAAAGTAAGGGTATGCGTAGATTATCGTGACTTGAATAAGGCCTGTCCAAAAGATGACTTTCCGTTGCCCCTATAGATGTGCTGATACACAGCACTGCTGCTTGCGAGATGTATAGCTTTGGAGATGGTTATGAAAGCTACAATCAAATTCTCAATAAAATAATTGACCGAATTAAGACGGAGTTCATCACGGAATGGGGCACCTATGCTTATTGAGTAATGCCTTTTGGCCTGAAAAATGCAGGAGCCACTTATCAGAGGATGGCAACAAAAATCTTGAATGACTTGATCCATAAAGAAGTGGAGGTATACGTGGACGACATGATGATCAAGTCAGCCACTCGAGAAGGTCATTTTGAAGCCCTAGAAAAGTTATTCCTAAGGGTAAACAAGTATAATCTATGGTTAAATCCTAAGAAATGTATTTTTGGTGTTACCTCAGGGAAGCTCCTACGACACGTGGTTAGATAGAGGGCTATTGAGATTGACCCGGATAAGGTTAAGGCTATTAGAGAAATGGCAATACCGTAGAAGGAAAAGGATGTGAGAAGCTTTCTGGGTAGGTTGCAATACATCAGTAGGTTTATTGCTAAGCTTACGTCAATCTGTGAACCGATCTTCAAACTACTCAGAAAAGACCAACCAGTAGTATGGAATGAAAGTTATCAAAGGGCCTTCGATACTGTCAGAGAGTATCTTCTGAATCCACCGGTACCTGGCCATAGAGGACAGTTCTGTAGGTGCCATGATGGCCCAAGTGGATGAATTTGGAGTGGAGTTTGCTGTTTACTACCTTAGCAAGAAGTTCCTGGCCTATAAGGTTAAGTATACAGAAGTAGAAAAGATTTGCCTTGCGGTAATCTGGGCTTCTAAGAAATTAAGGCATTACGTTCACGCCTATAGAGTTCAGGCAGAAGCTAAGCAGAATCCTTTAAGGTACTTACAGGAAGCCCCCTCTTTACTCAAGAAAATGGGTAGGTGGTTGTTGTTGCTACAAGAATTCGATGTAGAGTATATTACTCGAAAAACTATCGAAGGGTTGCTAAGCTACTGATAGGTTGTAATACATCAGTAGGTTTATTGCTAAGCTTACTTCAATCTGCGAACCGTTCTTCAAACTACTCAGAAAAGACCAACCAGTAGTATGGAATGAAAGTTGTCAAAGGGCCTTTGATACTGTCAGAGAGTACCTTCTGAATCCACCGGTGGTGAGACTGCCGCAGCCAATCAAACCCCTGATTCTATACCTGGCCATAGAGGATAGTTCTGTAGGTGCCATGATGGCCCAAGAGGATGAATTTGGAGTGGAGTTTGCTGTTTACTACCTTAGCAAGAAGTTCCTGGCCTACGAGGTTAAGTATACAGAAGTAGAAAAGATTTGCCTTGCGGTAATCTGGGCTTCTAAGAAATTAAGGCATTACTTTCATGCCTATAGAGTACAGGCAGTAGCTAAGCAGAATCCTTTAAGGTACTTACAGGAAGCCCCCTCTTTACTCGGGAAAATGGGTAGGTGGTTGTTGTTGCTATAAGAATTCGATGTGGAGTATATTACTCGAAAAACTATCAAAGGGCGTGCGGTGGCTAAATTCCTACAGAACACCCAATTCAAGGAGAGTCGTATGAGTTTAACTTTCTAGATGAGGATGTGACAGCTATCAGAGTTCAAGGTTGGCAATTGCACTTTGACGGAGCCGTGAACAATAAGGGGGCAGGAGTAGGGATCATTTTAACAACCCCGGATGATGAGAAGCTCCCTTTGGCCAAGAAATTGAGGTTCAAGGCTACTAATAATGAAGCTGAGTATGAAGCGTGTGCTTTTGGGTTGGAGGCATTGATAGCTTTAGGAGCAAAAAATGTGGAAGTGTTTGGTGATTCCTCCTTGGTGATCAATCAAGTCCGAGGCGAATGGGCCATTAAAGAAGAAAGGCTGATGCCATACATTAAGCACTTGAGAGACCTAAGCAGTCAGTTTGAAGTGTGTACGTTCTGTTTTGTTCCGAGGGATGAAAACCAGTTAGCCGACGCGCTTGCTACTTTAGTCTCAATATGGGACAATCCCGAAGGAGTGGGTATGAGGCCAGTTTTGATTTCTAGCTCTGAGAGACCTAGCTTCGAATCTAAATCAGTCATGGAGATAGAAGTAGCAGATGGGAAGCTGTGGTATTATGACATTAAGAACTATCTAGAGAATGGGACGTTTCCAGAGGAAGCTACGGAGAAAGATCAGAAAATGATTCGCAAGCTATCTACTCAGTTCATCTGCATAAATGGAGTATTGTACAAATGACAGGCTGATGGTATCCAGTTAAGGTGTTTGGATGAGAAAGAGGCTAAGAAGGTGATGGAAGAAACACACGCCGGAGTATGCAGAGCCCATATGAACGGGCTGACATTGGCCAAAAAGTTTATGAGACAAGGATTCTTCTAGCTCACCATGGATAACGATTGTTCGAAGTATGTAAAGCAGTGTCAGTTATGCCCGCAGTATGCAGATTTAAGGCACCTTCCCGTTTCGGAATTGCACAATTTGACACCACCTTGGCCCTTCGCAGCTTGGGGGATTGATATTATTGGAGAGATACGCCCCACAGCCTCTAATGGGCATAGATACATCATTGTCGCCATCGACTACTTCACCAAGTGGGTAGAAGCTGAGTCCTTCAGCAAAGTTGATGCTCGAGATATGGCAAAATTCATCGAGAAGAACTTGATATGTTGGTATGGCCTTCCACACCATGTGGTATCTGACAACGGGGTCCAGTTTATGGCCGAAATGAAGAAGTTACTCCAGAAGTATGGTATCGAGCACCACAAGTCTTCTCCGTATCGTCCTCAAGCCAACGGGGCAGTTGAAGCCGCAAACAAGAATGTCAAGAGGATCCTGGCTAAGATGGTCCAGAATTATAAAGATTGGGCGAAAAAGTTACCTTTTTCCTTGTGGGGTTACAGAACAACCATCAGAACTTCAACGGGAGCCACTCCATATTCCTTGGCATATGGGACGGAGGCAGTATTGCCAGTCAAGGTCGAACTTATGTCACTAAGGGTGATCATGAAAGCAGAGATTCCGGAGGTTGAATGGGCGCAGCAGCGGTTGCAACACTTGAACATGTTGGATGAGAACAGGTTAAAAGCCTACTATCACAACTAGATCTACCAAAAGAGGCTCACTACGTCTTTTGGAAAGAAAGTCAAGAAACATTCGTTGAAGGAGGGGGATTTGGTATTCAAATAGATGAGACCAGGGGCACCGGATATTAGAGGGAAGTTCAGACCTATGTAGGAAGGTCCGTTTATCCTCAAGAAGCTACTGTCAAAAGGAGCTGCGATTCTATCAGATAGCAATGGCAATGAATTCAAAGAACCGATCAATATTGATAGACTCAAAAGGTTCAATGGCTAAAGGCTACAAAATCAAAAGAAGAGAATGAAAGCCCCGTGGGTCGAAAATCGAAAAAAGGCGACCTTGCTAAAATTGGGCGCCTCGTCAGGGTGAAAACCGAAAAAAGCCATCCTGGGCAAAATTTAGAGGCTTGAGAGAAAATATCCAATCATGGAAACTCGAGAGAGCTGATTGCTAACGGGAGCTGATGCTATCAAGATTTGGTTCCGTTAATGAATGTAGTCTCGCATAATTGAATTAGTGTCAAAAAGGATCATGTATGCTGAAATCGCACTAAAATATACACAATGCGGTGAAATAAAATAAGACTTGACTTATTCATTTGCATCGTTGTCCAATTCTGCTTTAAAAAGAAACATATTGCTCAAAATGCATGCAAAGCTAAACTATGCCCTACTACTACTCTCGATAGCCAAATGCCTCAGTCGCCGTGTTCGATTATCAGATGATGGGCTAAGTATCCACCTCTTGTATGCGCTGGTAGAGGTGACAGAGTAATTCACGAAGGGAGGTATGATAGTCTTCAATGGAAGTCGGCTCCAAAGCTCATGATAGCGGGAGGCAAAAGCCGCAGAAAGGACTCCACCTCGAAAGGATAGAGGGAGTCTCACCACATCCTGGGTTATTCCAAGTTGACGAGAGCAGCGAGCCGTGATGTAAAAGGTTGCCTCACGAAGGCCGCATAGGGGAACGCATCCTGAAGACCCATCAATAATTGCACTGGATAAGGGAAGCCAAGTGTGCATGAAGCTAATATCCTCATCTGATATCTCACTAAATCTTGTAATGCCTCCGTCACGGGTCCTAGGTAGGTACAGACGCCGGCGAGGAAGAAAATGCTTCGCGGAGTACTGACTAATAACCCTAGGAGGAGGCTTTGATAGCAGCTTCAATTTCTCTTGTAACCAAATCTGAAAGAAGAAGTAAGGAAAAATAAAAGCCAAAAAAAAAATAAAATCAGATAAAAGGCAAAGAAAAGCCGCTGGAGTAAGTTGGATTTACTTTAGGCAAAAGTTAGGCATAGGGTTGTGTGAAAATCCGAAAGGACGCACTTCCCGTTAAGAAAAGCTAGTGTGAAAATCCACAAGGGACGCACTATCTTTTAAAACAATGACGTACCTAGAGTAATAAGGGCCTCCCAGAGAATGAAGTGGTAGGCCCAGCACAGACAGAGTCCAAACCCAAGATAGTCTCAGCCAGAATAAGTGGAAAAGGGGTCAGCCCGTGGCGAAAATCGTCCAAAATCCCAAACAGACGAGGGTCTCCAAGCAGCTCCTCTAAAGTCACCATCAGATACTTCATCAGACAGAAAAGAAAGATGACACTTACGTTGTATGAAGGAAGGTTAGAGAATTCATCTAGTGCTTCAATCAGAGGTTCTAAGGCAAATATAGGGCCCTGAGGAACTAGGCGAGCAGTGTCAGACTTAAGGACAGGGCAATATCCCGAGGTTGAACCAAACCACAGCGAGGAACGCAAGGTAAAGCACTAGGATGATACCAACTCCCGACAATAGCAGCAAGTTCTTCAGGCATGGGGCATATTTCCTGATAGGTGAACCTGAAAACATGAAAGCGAGGGTCCCAGAAATAGGTCGCAGCTAAAAGAAGGTTGTGGTCTATCCGGACTCTTCGTAAAAATATCAGTCCAGAAAGGGGGGCAAGGGTACTGTTTTCCCAAGTTTGAGCATCGTCTAAGATACGGTGCATTTTAGGAAGAAGAGGAGAATTCATTTCTCAGGGGCTAAAATTGAAGTCGCTAAAGAAAATAAAGAAGTAAAACAAGAAAAACTGAAGAAAGGAACCTGCTATGAAGCTAAAAGGAGTGAAAAGGCACGGAATCCAAGAAAATGCTGAATTTTATAAGTTTAACCTACCGACGGCTAGCCCGTCCCTAACTCAGATGGTGATCCCGTCTGTAATTGTCCACCTGGCAGTCTTTGCATCGTGCATATCACGCTCATTAATTAGGTAATTAATGAGGGTTAAAAGCGGAGTCCGAAGAGACGGACGACATTCCTGTCGGTATCTGTATAGACGTAAAGCTCGTCGGTACTTAAATTCTATATAAGGATGCAGGTACCGATGGACAATCACTTTCTTTCCTTTCTCTTGTTCACCGACGCTTTTCCCTTCCTTTTTCAATTGCATTTTCCATTTTTGTCCCTTCGGTTGGTCTCCTTTGCACCAGTGTTTTGTTCTTTCTTCTTCATTGAGTCTCAACTTCCAGGTTAGTAAAATTCTTCTAGTTTTTATTATTATTTATTTTATTTTATGGTGAGTAATTTAATTTTTATTTTTTGGATTAGTATAATTAAGAACCTGGCTGATTGATTTTAATTGTTGCGGTACAATTTGAAATGCCATGGTTATGTTTTTTTTTTTTAATGTTTTAAGCGCTTGAATTAACACATAGAGTAAGTAATATGCTATTATACAATGCATGAATATATGTTGTTTTGAGAACAATTAATGATAGATGCATATTTATTTTTATTTATTGAGTTTTTTTTTAGATATTCAGACATAGCCTTAGGAATACATGTACTTTGGAACCAATACTAAGAATTAGAAAGTAAAGCAAATGTAAGTATGTTGCACTATTGCCTGGGGCCTGAGGCCTGTCCCTTTTTCTTTTTGTTTTCTTATGCAGGAGGTTGGGCACACCCTTGCCGGGATGCTGCCCAAATTTTTTTTATTTTTTTTAAATCTTTTTGGTTTAGACACATCCCTGTCGGGATGTTGCCTAAATTTTTATTATTATTTCCTAAATAAAGCCCGTATATGACTATGATACCAAACTAATTGTTTACTTTACTTCCAGGATGCCACCGCGATGATATGCTCCTCGCGATCAGCCTGAGCCTCAGGCCCCGGGTTGGATGAGTGCCAAGGCCAGACAGAGGTATGCAGCGCTGGCTCAGGTGCAGTTCCGAGCTAGTTGTTTCATTTCTAGGCCGTTCCTTGAGGCTCTAGGGATGGCAAACGAGGTTGATATTCTGATGGCAGGTGCGGGATGGATTGAGTTTCTGACGCCTGCTTTCCAGACTCACCCAGAGATACTTCGGCAGTTTTGTCACACCCCATAAGTGGCTTAATAGGATTTAGCAATTTTAATTGGACAATTAAGGGCAAGTGGGTAATTTACAAGAGGAAAGAGGATTTGATTGCAAGGAAATAAAAAGTATTAATTGCAAATGTTTAGTTTAGTGAGTAAAAAGAAATTAATAAGGACCTATTAGAAGATTTGAAGGAGCTGTTAGTAATTTGTTTAAGTGGACCGTGCATGTGTGCCAAGTGGAGAGTGAGTGTGTGCACGTGGGTGAGGGAAAAGAGAAGTCTGAGGAATTGTTAGTTGGCTGGAAACAAAAGACTGAAGGTTCTCTCTTTTCTGGTTTTCTCTCTCTCACGTAAACCACATTCTGTTTTTTTCTCCATTTGCTGTTCTTTTCCATTTGCATGTGTGTATTCCTGTTGAGGAACTCAGGTCTGGGTTTGTTAGAAGCTTCAGAAGGTAAGTGGCGACAGTTTTCTTGGCTTTAATGGTTGAATCTCCTTCTTATTCTCCTTTGGGTTTTAGAGATTCTGTTTTTGGGTTAATGAGTTGTGGTTTCATCTGTTGTAAGTATCTGAAGTAAAGAAGAGGGATAAAGGAAAAGATAAAGTGGTGGACTAAGAGTACAGTGGACGTTTTTGAGCTTCATTTCAGGTTTGGGAGTGTCTGTCTTTACTCAATCTTGGATTCTAGTTGCTGTTTGATGTTAATTTTAGCTATGCGTGTATTCATTTATATAGATGCATGAGAAATGTATTGTGTATACATGATTTAGATAGAGAAAGAATGATTATGAGTTTGCAAATGAGACGTTTACACATGTATTTGAATGTGAAGTTCTGGGTTGTGACTCTCTCTGTTTATTTACTGTGAATATATGATAATGTGAATAATGTGAGTGAAATTGCTGTAATTGTGCTCAGAAGACTTAAAGGTACGTGTTAGCATGATTTTTGCATGAAAAATGGTTTTAGACAAAATGGGGTTTTGAGTATCGAATATACTCTGTTTTCACGATCTTCTGGTTTTACGTTTTCTGAAATTCTGGAGTTTTGAGAAGGTGGAGCAAGTAGTGAGAGGAAGATCACGAGACGTGATGGAGCATCACGACTCGTGACCTCTCCTCTTCCCTGCGTGTCACGAGACAAGATCTCGTGACTTTTTTTTCCCTTCTCCTCTCAGGCGTCACGAGGCGTGACGGATGGTCACGACTCGTGACTGCCCCTGGTGGCTTGGCGTTCGCGTGAAGCCAGCGTCACGAGTCACCATTGCCTGGGTGACTCGTGACTGGCCTTCCCTCCCTGCTGCCTGTTTTCGAAAAGCAAAGTTTTTAAGCTTCTGTACATGGGGTTTTCCACTGTTTGAATCTAGATCAAATTCAAATCTGTCCTTTAATTTAATAATTGATTAATTATGAGATTTGTGTTCATGTTTAGTAATTAATATACATGATTTAAATATTTGTAATTTAAGTAAACATGGATTATTTCAATGTGAATTATATGTTCTTATTATCTCCTGTTTGTGATATTCATATATTCATATGTTTCTGAATTTGATCAATATACAAGTACACTTGGATTATAGATTTGTATTATTTTCAATTCTCATATTGATATTGGTGCTTGAATTGATGAGTTGTGTTTTTTAAGCCTGAATAGTCATAGTAGTGGATAAGTAAGCGCTTACTTAGGTCAGAGTGTGTGTGCAGCTGCTATATGATAAAACGTTATACTTGGGTCCGTTTGGATCCTTGTTTCGATCCTGTATGGGTCTATATGGATTTAATGCGAGACTTCGGTCTCTATATGAAAAGTACATGTTTGAGACTCATGTCTCTATATGCTTGGGATACTGTGTCCTATCAGTGTCCATTTGACCGCATCCACTTCTAGAGAGTATTTTAGACTAAACAGGCTTTATGTTTAAAGGTGTTGCATATGTTGAGATGTATTTTTGGACATGATTACAAGTATATGATGTACATGAACTCTTTCATAACTCTATATTATGTACCTTGTATCTGTATACTTAGAATGATGAAAAGAAGTATGAATTGAGTACTTAATTGCTTGTCTTGTATATATTTATGCATGTCAAGTAAGGAAATTGGAGATATGTTTACATGTACTTTTGATGTCTTTGATTTTGAATCATTAGATTATTGTATTGTTATAAATATTGTATATACATATTGTTCGTTTGTTTTGTTCCTCCCCACTAAGCGTTATCGCTTAGCACGGGCTCTTTTCCCGTGCAGGTGGCGAGTTTGGTTAGAAGTCAGATATCTGCAGGTCGGCCACTAGAAGTCTTTTGGATGAAGTTATTTTGAGTCTTCCGCTGTAATTTTTGTACATGGCTTGTTAATAGCAAAGTAAATCTTTTGTAAAGGAACAAATATTATTTTTGTATATGTATTTGCTTACGAGCCTCTTTTTGTAAAACAATATAGATATGATATATGTTACAGGAATTACTGCTTTATAATAAAAGTTTCTTTACATCTCATTTGGTTTTTGTTTATACATGTGTATATGGATTCGTTTATATGTGTTTGCCCGCGTGGCACTCCGGTATCCTTCCAACGGGGATGGCGGGGTGTTACAAGTTTCTTGCTACGTTACAGTATGGGGGGTACCAGAGATCCGACACAGAGGAGGGTGTCATCCATTTTTGGATCGACGGCCACCATTATAGCATTACCCATCAGCGATTAACAAAGGCTATGGGGCATCCATTCGGGCAGGATGTTATAGTGGCCCATAGAGCAGTGAGACGCCACCATTGGGCGGTTATTACCTTACCGGGAGTACCGTATGATCATGATACGGCAAAGAGCATGGTACTCTCGTCACAGGCCCTTTGCTATGTTCACAGAGTTTTATGCAGCTCCTATTTGGGATGAGCTGGTAACCCGGGACCTCTCAACGCCGCTGAGATCTGGAGTTTATGGGCAATAGTGGCAGGCCAGCAGCTCAACATCAGCCATGAGATTTTGGTTAACCTGGTGAGGGTATCTAGGGGGGCAGCCCCTATAGTGTATGTTGGTGGAGTCATCACTAGACTACTTTTGAGTTTGGGTGTTCGTCCAGATATCCTGGGGCGTGCCTTGGATGAGAGCATTTATGTGGATGCTCCGGCAGCTATTACGATGGCTATGATATTGCCGATACCGGGTCAAGCCGAGGCATACAAGCTTTGTACTATTCATAAGACCAGGCGTGCATTTAGCTTGCCTTCGCTAGAGCCGGTAGAGGAGCAGCCTCAGGATCAGCCTCAGATGGAGCAGGAGCCTCCCGAGCACCCACAACACCAGGAGGACTAGCCTCCCAGACATCTAGAGCACCAGGAGGGTCAGCCTCAGCAGCCGCAGCACGAGGAGGAGCATCCGTGTACACCTTCTGACATGGGGATTGAGTTCACCATGGATGAGCTATTTGCTACTCCTCCAGGGCAGAGAGTACAGAGTCCTACTCTGCCTCCGCCATCGAGAGTACTCGGACAGCTCCCCGGGTACCTGAGAGGTTCAGTCCATATGCTAGGGTAGGGGACCCGGGGGCATCTACTTCTACAGCTCCACCGCCAGAGCCGGCACCAGAGTCAGCTCCCCCTCCATCCACGTCATCTACTCACCCAACACAGCCAGATTTTACGGCGATCCTAACTTCTATGTTTGTATCCTTTGAGCATAGACAGGAGGAGAGAGATAGGGCCCTTTTCGGGCAACTCGGGGAGCGAGATAGAGTCATTTTAGAGCGGCTGGATCAGCAATAGGGTATTATCCAGGAGCAGGGGAGGCTTATTAACTATTTCAGACAGGAGAAGGAGAGACTCATGGGTCAGCTGAGGCAGGAGATGAGGGCCTCCCAAGATGAGGCGGCCCAGAGGATAGATGCATCTGTACAGATGGTGGATGAGTCAGTTGAGGCTCTCAGATTTAGGATCCAGGTCCTAGAGGGTGCCATACCTCCCATCGCCCAGTCCGTACGAGAGTTTAGAGAACAGACAGAGGATAGGCTAAGGAGTATGGGGAGTACCTCTACAGACCAGACCCTCCACCTGGGCGACGCTTTCAGAGAGTTAGGAGGGGTCATCATTGATACGCTACAGTTCATGAGGGTATGTGCACAGCCTTTCCTTGACGGGTATGCTCAGGTCCAGTTCCAGCAGCAGGACCCAGCAAGAGCGTAGCCGTAATCAGTACCGGTAGCTGTACCTCCCAGATACCAGCGGCAGGCTAGAGCCTCGGCTGCTCAGCAGGCCAGACCATCAGCCCCTCCCAGGCAGCCATCTGCTCCAGATGCGGGACCATCTGCTTCTTCATCACGAGGCCAGCCGGCTCATTTGTTAGATGATGATGACGATCCAGAGGAGCCCTCAGATTATATGCCATTATAGACCGTTCAAGGAGTTCTTCTAGCTTTGTAGCTATTCTTTTGATGTATTCACATTTGTATATTGTACAAAATTTAACCTATTAATGGAAAACATTCATGGTTAACTTGTTAAATTTGCATGTTATTTCTTCATGATTTACCTTTCTTAAAAAAAAGGAAAAAAAGATAATTGATTATATGGTAAAAAGGATGATAAGTAATAAAGGGAAACATAAAAATGTTCATAAATCTACCAATAAAGTTAATTGGTGCGAGAATTAACAAGAATCTCTTACAATACAGGAACATGGTTTTACACCAATTCGAAAATGACCAACAGTCAAAAGAAGGTTAAATAGATCAAACATTATGTCCTTCAAGATCACATTCAATATTAGATGAGAATCAACAGATCAGAATCGTACCTTGCAGATTGAATGGGGGTTAGCAAGGAAAGTTTGCAAGCCTAAACGAGACTAGCGATATAAATCAGACACCATGCAGGCTGAGATGAGGCTAGCGTGACAGATTAGTTACCGTGCATGCCGAGACGAAGGCAGCAGGGCACACATGATAGATTGGATCCGCACTTTGTAAGTCTGGAGCAAACTCGGTGCAGCTCAGGAGAGCAGTCCTCGCATTTTGTAAGTCTGGAGCAGACTCGGCGCATCATCAACCCCGCACTTTGTAAGTCTGGAGCAGACTCGGTGCAGCTCAGGAGAGTAATCCTCGTGTTTTGTAAGTCTGGAGCAGACTCGGCGCATCACCATCCGCACTTTGTAAGTCTGGAGCAGACTCGGTGCAGCTCAGGAGAGCAATCTTCGCGTTTTGTAAGTATGGAGTAGACTCGGCGCATCACCATCCGCACTTTGTAAGTCTGGAGCAGACTTGGTGCAGCTCAAGAGAGCGACCCTCATGTTTTGTAAGTCCAAAGCAGACTCAACGCATCGCTACTTCCCCGGCAAAAAGGTTAGGACTGCCTCAGGTATGCATCTCTTTCCTTTCTTCTCTGAATTTTGGCTCATCTAGACACTAGTGCACTAGTTTTCCAAAAATTGGGGGCAACTGTAGACACCGGGTCTTGAGGCAGTCCAGATAAGAGTTACCCGATGAAGAGATCCACGTTGGTTTCCGAATAAATGGATGGAATTCGGAGGTTTTCGTCTTTCGGTTTCACAAGGATTAAAATCTTTTTGTCTATAGCATGAGGTTTTGAAAGAGTTTGGGAGATTTTGCTTGAAATTGAATGTTTTGCTCCACATACGGGATGACCGTCTGAGTAGGGATGCCCGTCTCTACTTGGGGGTGATCCCCGTCTCTATGCATAGTAGGGATAGCCCATCTGTAGCTAGGGACTGACACGTGTCTGAGCAGGGACGCCCGTCCCTAGTCCCGCATTTCGACCCATCTGTATCCAGATTTCCACGCGTGCCCTTAGTAGGGACGCCCGTCGGTAGTTTTAGGGATGCCCATCGGTAGTGGATCTGATCAGATATCGCCGGATTTGATAAAATTTAATCTGATATCTTTCAAATTTTGGGTGAGATTTGGTTAAAAAATTGAATTTTAATATCCTTTTGAAATTCAAACTCTAAATGGATGCTTATCCTATTATCTCCTAAAAAAAAACTTTATAAATAGTGGATTAAATTCCATTTTTGGGGGTTAAAAAATTTGACAAATTTTTGTGAGGAAAGTGACAAATTTTTGAGAGATTGGATTTTTTTTAGAAAATATTTTTTTGTGAGCAATTTACCAAAGATCTATGAAATCTCTGTTTATTTTCAGAATTTTATTTGATAAAAGTTCTTCCAATTAAATGATTTATTCAAATTTTTCTTGCTAATTAAGCTAATTTGAGGTAACGAAATTCATTCGTTTCCATCAATACAGCTAATTCAAACACTCGATCGCTATCAAATCTTTATGAAGGAAAAATACAAATTTCTTGCTTTCATATGTTTTTATTTGATTCTTGTGGAGCGCGCGGGGACCGAAATCATTCGATATTCACCCAAAAAGGTAAAATCCGAGGGTAAACATTCTGGATTAATACTTGTGTGATTTAATTGATTCTTATTAATTGTTTTCATTTTCTAAATAATCATTTTTTAAGAATTTTAATTGAAATTTTGAAGAGTTTATTTTAATTTTTTTAGCAATCAGGGGTGACAAAATTTTTATCAGTCAAAATTTTTATCATAACCTATAGATAAAGATTCTGCTTTCCTTGGTCTTTGCTCTATTATTCAAGTTAGACAAAATGTTCTGTTGCCAGGTCTTTCAGTTCCTTTCTCAGCCAGGTGCTTGCTTGTGTTGTTTTCACATGTTTTGTGCTCTATTTGCATTTCAATTATTTTGCTTCCATTAGTAGATTGGTGTTGATGCCACTACCAGTGGAAAGCTTGTCATGTCAGGTAAGCCCGTTAATGTGTTAGATTATTCTGCTCTTTGTGAACTTTCTATGATTTGAATTAAAAAAAATGGTTTGGTATCCTTTTGACCCTGGCAGTGATTCTGAAATTCCTATCCGGGATATTTTGCTTAGTATACTTGTTCCTTTTGACTGCAATTCTTTTTCTTGTAACATTAACAAGAGGAATGAATCTCCATAGCTATCCAGATATGGGGCTTATTGGAGATTTGGACTTGACACCATTGATGATTTATCCAATGAGTTTTTTGGTTTTCAAGCTGATGATATTTCTGAAAGGATTCTGCATTAAATTTTTCTCAATAGTTATTTTTTTCACTACCCTGTGGTTGCTTATTCTATAGTTTGTTATATGATCGATCATATTGTTGTAAGATTGGTCAAGCATTTTTGTAAATTTAAGCAATTGGAGAAATGACTGCATGCTATTTTGATTGATATAGTTATTTGATTTCATTTTCTTATATTATCCTCAACTTATTTGTTTGTTATATTTATTTACTATTTTGATTGATATAGTTGGCATTTCTTTCTCAAAGAGATTGTAAGATAGGCCAACCAACATGTTAGGATAAGGATGCAATGTTGTAATGTTGTTTAGAGAACTTAAAGATTATGCCGTTAAAAGAATTTTTACTCAAGTCCATGTTTTCCAGGGTTTCAAATTGGTTTAGAGAGACCAAGTTTCTTTAAGTTGGCAACTTCAAGGGGAAAGGGCCTGTGGGACAATTGTCCGACAAGCCTAAAGAAATTGATGGGGGTATGCTGCTTTGCAAGTTATTGAATCCTAAATCAATCCAGGTTTATTGTAATTATAAATTTTCTGAATTATTATCCTTTTATTGTTATTAGTTCTATACATAGATACATGGATCTGATGTATTCTTTTTTAATTGCTAAACATTATCTGGGAGTTTTGACTTCAAATTAATTACCAGGTGCTATCCTTCCAAGTTTTCCTAAAATATGTGAACCATTAACTTATTGGCATTTCTTTTCCTTAATAAGCCAAAAGCAGAAGGAAAAATGAATAAATAAGAGGAAATTACTCAGCATGATAATATTACACTTCATGATTTTAGTAGTTTCTCTGAATTGCTATAGATGCTTAATAACGGTAGTGCATAGAGGTAGCAAAATTAGGTCCCGCCCATAAATTTGACCCAAACCTGATATAGTTACTTAACAATGGATATAACAATACATATGAAATATCAAAGAAATATGTAACAACTGGCACATATCATAGAAATATAATATTTAAAAAATAAAACATAATTCATTTTGTTTTTGAATTATTACTTCCCACCAATTCTGATATTAAAATAAAGAGTGAAAATGGAAGGGTTTTCAGATACAATACTATTGTTTTATCTAGACAGAAAAAAAACTCTAATAGAGAAATGAGGCTCAAAGATAATCCTTAGCAGATATAAGAACAGGCTACCGAATTTCATGGATCTTCATTCCGCTTTTGTTGCATAGATTTAGCTTAGATAAGTTCTTCTTTGATTGAGCACAATACTCTTGCCGCATCACTTATGTCAATTTGGTCCTTGGGTGATGCAACAGAGCATGCTGCTCCAATGTCAAAGATTGAAATCAGCCATTCTTGCATCTTATTTCTCATCGTTTGAGAATGGGTTGCATTTGTGTTATTATCTTCATTATCCTTGCATATTATACATGGATCTGCAATTTGAAGTACTTGCTCGGCCACTGTGGCGTTGGAGGACTCAACGGAGCTATCTATCAAGTCACCACCTTAGCAGGTCCTTACTTTTCCCTGTTCCATTTTTATTTATTGGGAATTTTCTGCTGTGCAACGTTTGGATTTGCTTTTGAACTTCTATAGATTTGACATTTCTGTGCTCAATTTATGTTTGGTTGTGTTTTATGCATTAATGATTTTGGAATTGTTCTTTTTATTAGTTGTGAAAGATGTCAATGTTCTGTTTAACAAAAATGCTGAATGTTTTTGTTAGTTATAAGAAGCTTGTTCCAGTCTTAGAAGACGATCATTAAACTTTCACCCTAATAATTTTTCCATCAGAATTAACCGATTTATAACTAGAATATAATCAACTATTATTTGATTGCAATAAAGATAAGTTCTCCATCAGAATTTTGTATATATCTCTCTCTCTCCTTATTTTTAGAGATTATATGCTCAAAATAGAGAAAAATGCAAACACAAGTGAAGAAACTAGAAACTTTGTTGACAAGGAGAAAATGTAAAAGCATTCACTCTGGTCTTGTCAAGATTTTATATAAATTGGTAAATCAGGTATCAAATTTAGAATTATTATTGCCTGTTTGAGTGTAGTTTTTAATATATGGTCTAATTAATCAAACTGGAATATATATGTTAATTTTTTTTTGTTAAAAAAAGAATTGTACGGGCAAAGATCATTCTCGTAGTTAGGAGAATTCTGCTTTGATGTTTTGAACAAAAATAAAAGATAAAATAGAGCATGGAAATTGAACTTTGAATCTTTAGGCTTATACTTGAATTACTTAATCAACTTTCACACAAACTCGTACACCCTCAACTTTAACTAGAATTTACCTTCTATCTACTGCAGATAAATAGACAGATGGGAAAAAAATTACATATATGCATGTTAGCCAAATACTAATAAAAATAATAAAAAAACATATTAGCTAAAAAGACAATTCTATAATTTAAAGGTCGACAAAATCAGAACATGCAAGCTGAGGATTAGTTATGGGTGAGTGGACCGGTTGCCTCCACTTTCTGACCAACTCATATCCTTCATTTTTATGATATATATATTGTGCAATTCCTCCTAATGTGGGCTTTAATTATGGTGGCAAGTGGCAACAATCATGCACTGCAAAATATCTCCTATTTTTTTCCCCTAGTCTCAAGTAAATTATTGTACCCTCAAAGCAGATATTACAAATTAAGTATCATTATATTGCAACCAATCAGTTAAAAGAGAAGATGGATGTGTTCAGTGGATGTCTAAATTAAACAGTGTATTTTTGTGAAGGCTTTGGAATTATTTGATTGACATAATTTCTATATATATATATATATATATATATATATATATATATATATATATATATATATATATATATATATATATTACCTTTTACTTTTATCAGATATACTCTCAATGCAACATATATGAAGCAGGACAAAAAACAGATATGTTTTCCTCGACTGTTTTTATTTTACTGCACATCATGTTTTTGAATATAACTTTTTGCTTTTTCTTTTTAATTTAAAGCAGAATTTTAAGTTGCATGTTTTGAGGGAACTTTTAGAAACCCTGAAGATTTTAGTCCTTAGGATTAGTAAATGTAGACTTTTTGGTTCTTCAGTTCCACCGGTTGCTTTAGTTAGTTCTTTGGACTCGTATTAATGCTTGCTAGTTTATTTATATTCATAGTATCTTAATGCTTATGAAATTGTAGGCTCATGTAACATTTGCTTGTAAGAGAATAGAGACTACAATTTATCATAATCTTTCAATGTGATTCTGCTGTTCTAGGAAATATTATGCTTTTTATGTAGTTCTTGATGCTAAATCCTATTTACTGTTATTGCCAGATGTATGGAACCAATTCTTCCATGCTACCATAGTATGAGCAAAATATTAAGGTAAATGGTATTTCAAATTAAAAATGTTAAATTAATTTGCCACTTGATTTACTGAATTTGTGCATTAATATTAATTATAAATTTATGTTTTAAATTTTACAGGTTTTCAAAATAATGGACAATGAAGATATGAGTTTCATTATGCATTCTTCTGAAAATTCTAGAGGGATAGAAAATAGTATAGATAGGGGGCTGTTTTTATAAACAAACTTGTATGTGACAAATATAATGTCAAACAATTACGAAATATTGATATATTTTATAACTGATATTTTGCAATCTATGAAAATACTATTTATTATAATTTTGGATATATATGTGTGTGAATGATGTGTATAAGTAATATTCAAATAAAATATTTTATTTATTTTGAAAATTTATTATTAATTAACGAAAGAAAAATTCGGTCGCTACAAAGTATCTTTAACGACCGAAATTTTTTTCGTTGAAAGTGAATATAATTAAAGAAGGAAAAATTTAGTCGCTAAAAGTTATCTTTCACGACCAAAAATCCCTTCGTTAAAAGTGAATACAATTAGCGAAGGGAAATTCCGGTCGCTAAAAGGTACTTTTAACGACTAGAATTTCATTCGTTGAAATTGAATACAATTAGCGAAGGAAAAATCCGGTAGCTAAAAGGTATCTTTAACGACCAGAAATCCCTTCGTTGAAATTGAATACAATTAGTGAAAGGAAAATCCGGTCGCTAAAATGTATCTTTAACGACCGGAAATCCCTTCGTTAAAAGTGAATATAGTTAGCGAAGGGAAAATCCGGTCGCTAAAAATCACTTTTCAACGACCTGAAAATTCGGTCGTCTATACCTTTAACGAAGGGGCTTTTACCGACCGGATTTTTCGGTCGTTAAAATTTTTTAACGACCGGATTTTAACTTTTAACGATCGGATTTTCCTTCATTAAAGAGCATTTTTCTTGTAGTGATTATTTATATTATAGTCCAATATATTCCTAGTAAATTCTTTAATCACAAGTCATTTGAATATACCAAATAAGTTTCAGGAAGTTCAGGTTAAAAGCTGATTTTAAACAAAAACTAAATCATACGAATAATTCATAAAATAACACAAAAACTAAACAAATATAATTTATTATTGCTAAATAATCATCATATTTAATTTGTTTCAAAATCGAGTTCATTTGGTAGCAAAATTCATAAGTTCGATCATAAATAAAAGAAATCATGCTAAAATATGGCTGTGTTTCAGCGGGAACAGCTATGCTTTTTGGGTCCAGCTGTATTTCTAAAAGCACAGCTGTGTTTTGAGAGCACAACTGTGTTTTTGAGAGCATACCTGTGCTTATCGGGCACAGCTGTGTTTTCTGGAAAAACAGTATTTTCAACCTAATTATCCACTCATAATCAAGAAGTAAACGTCATTTTTAGCCAACATTATCTTCTACTTAACAAATGATCCCCAAGATGTTAACTGTCTAATGGAACAAATTGCAGGTCATTTGGATCTGTAACCTAGGTGATATGATATCATAAACAGAGACTGCTCCAAAGCCCTGCTCTAGGAAAAAGGCTACTGTTTTGGACAATTTTGGAGACCTTAGAGCCAGAAATAAATTATGGATATTTCTAAGACATTTATAGGAACACAATTTATGGTTCAGATGCATCTCAAATCACCCAATTTGGAGATTCATAACTCTAGTTATGGCCTAAAACTCGGACTGAGGTCAAACAACATCAATGACAAAACTGGTTCCAGCCACTCGGCCAAAATAAAAAGCCTTCTACTTTTGCCATTGGTAGGGGTCTTAGAGAAGGAATTGGCTCATAATCATTTCAAGGACTTTTATAGGTATGGATGTCATGGTTCTAATGGAACTAGAATCACACAATTTGGAGTTTGTAAACTCTACTTATATCCAAAACAGTCACCAAAGGTCAATCCCACCTTTGGACAGAATTGCACTAGGTAATTCAATAAACCCATAATCAATTAATTGGACACCATCAATTCACCAAATTCAATCCAAATTAACATAACAAATATACAAACACTTCAAAACATTCAATAAATTAACAATTCTTTATTAACACAAGAATTAGCACAATAATTCTCAAACGTCATTTGATGGCTCCTTCATCTTCCTTAGCTCTTTCTTTCTTGCTTTCTCACTCTTTTAACTTAGAAGAATCACCTTCTTCACCTTTAAACTATCATGGCCAAAATTCCCATGTAGAACAACCAAGAAAATCATCCATTAATAACTCAATTAAACCTTATAAACTAATAATATACAACCTAATTGAGTTATTAGAACAAAAGAAATCAATTAAAATCCATTAATTACAACTTACCTCATCTTTGCCCAAAACCTAGAATTTTGATTTCTCTATTAATCTTCACCAATTCCATAAATTAGGGTTGCTATAGCCTTCATTAGGGGCTGCTAATCAAGCTAAAAGCTTGGATTGAAGAAGAATTGGAAGAAAAATGGAAGAAATCACATTGAAGAGGAAGAAGAAATGACTTTGGGTGAGGGAGAGAAGAAAGGAGAATGGGCTACTGGAAAAAACTGGGCAAACATAAAGATTTTTGGGGCTTTTATAGTGGGTTTTTGGGTTGGTTTAAGGTCAAACCAAGTTGGCCAACCAATCCAAACTCAAACCACTTTTATGGCTCAATTTGCACTCTTAATTTAATTTTCTCTTTTACCACGCTCAAATTCTCCCAAAATTAATTTCACAATTCATATCCAATAAAAACTAGGTTGCACACCAAATTTCACCTCAATCGGAGTCCGTTTCAGGTCCGGTTCACTCAAACCAGTCTGATCTGTAAATTTTCAATGTCCTCAAAAAATTCTATTTTTACTAGCGAAAATTCCTACATATCAGCTAGAGGCTATTTGGAAATTTTCATCAATTTTGGATATCATTTGCTATTTTTAAAGTTTCGGTCAAACCTTCGGTCAACCGCGTACTATTTAAACCGAAATCATTTATTTTTCCTTACTTTCTAAGCTTAATTCCTCATAAAAATGACTCCATGATTCTTAACACATATTAATTAGACTCTAATAATATTTTGGGGTCAATCAAAAATTATTTGCTAGTCCGGTAATTATTTATCAGTCCGATAACTCAATTTTTCAGTGTCACCAAAAATTAATTTTTCATTACCATATGATTCTACTTATTCATACAAGCGCGTTTATATTTTCAGATTATTCTTCTAAGGTCTGTAGCATACTCTACGATCAGGTCAAACACTCAGTCAAACTAGTTATTATTCATACCGAATCCGTGACTTTTTATTATTTTCGACTTTTAAGACCGTACTTAACATCGATTTCGCTCCAAATTTTAACTTTAAACTCACTGTAACTTATACTTTTTAATAATCAAATAAAATATTTTTCGACTCCGGTAGGTACTATTTATCTCGATTTCACTATTCATTATCGGGAAATATTATTCCCGGCTAACCCGATATTGAGGTAATTACATATCCAAATTTGCATTTTGGTCCCTTAACTATGGTATAATTACAATTAGGACCTTACATTACGTCACACTTGCATTTAAGTCCTCCAACTATTCATATTTACTTTTAGGTCCTTTGACTATTATTAAATTACAAATTTACCCCTAACTTTCTCTTATTTACAATTTGACCTATTAACTTATTGAACTCTTTATTTAATATGCAACTTACCATTTGATCCTTGAAATATCGTTTTCATTCCAAATTACATTTTAGTCCTTAAACATGACTAAATTACATCATTAACCATTTAATCATATTATTTCCATTATTAACCCTTATTAATTAACTTAAGAACCAAATTATCATTTTATCTTTAAACTCTTTATTTCTTTCATTTAAGTCCCTTTTCACTTCAATTTCCATTTAACTCCAATTTAATCAATTTAATTTCATTTTTACCATATTGCCCCTCGTACAATTCTGGCTGAAATCTTTGAACTAGATACACGAGACGTGAACCCTATAGGTTCAATACATTTTAGAAGGACCCCAAAGGATGACCTCTACATTTCATTTCATTTCATTTGGCATTTTAACATTCAATACATTTCGTAGGACCGTCATTGGCCTGCAATAAGTGAGACATTATGCTCACCCCCCGGTTTGGTGTCCCTATGGCTAGCCACTATATCCGGAGCTAGATTTGACCACCAAACTACTACTAAGGGCATTAATCTTTCCTCTTATCCATTACCAAATTATAGTATACATTATAAATGGAACATAACCATACCATTCCATTTTTTTTACATCAAATCATTTGTAAATCACTTAATCATTCCATTTTAGCATCAATCATGTCATGACATGAATTAAACATAACTCATTATATACTTTTCATTATAAACATAATATAATCATCAATTAGAAAATATTCAATTAATTCCAATAATTCCCAAATCATTAATGTACATTCAATTTCCATCATATATTCATTTCATGCCTTTATAATTAATATATAATCAAAATATACATTAATTCACCCAAGTTTACCATTCGGCTAACATGACCAAATCACCTTCCAAATTTATTCTTGACTCCATTTTCATTAATTAAGCTAGTTTATATCTTAATTACCATTTTTATACCATTTATTTCCATTAAACCATAAAATATACCTAAGTATTCTTTAAATAACCATTCAGCCAAGCCTCTATTTTTCTCCTCTAATTTGTTTTCCATTCATTTATCACTACATTCACTAGATTACATTTTAATAGGTCTAAATACACAATTATATGACATTAGATCTCAAAGTATACTTATGTATACCTATACACACCATTCAGCCTACATGTTGTCCATGGTATAAAGTTTATTTCTTTTCATTTTAATCTTTCAAAATCTCATTTTTAACCTTCCTAAAATGAATATATGGTTTGATTCAATTAAACACACATATTTCACATACTTTATGTTTAAACATAACCAAAAATCATACTTTTAACATGGAAAAAGGAGAATATTATATCCACTAACCTTATTTTCTTGTTCTCCATATCTTAAACATGTTTTCCATGCCTCTGCTCTTTGAAAATCTTTTGTCTCCATTAAAACTCTAAAGTGGCCAAATATATTCATCAAGATCTACTCAAAATCTTGCTTTCATTTTGCAAGATAATCATATAAACATACTCTAAACATCCTAAATACCCATTTGAACCTTTAAACCAATTTAAAAATATCAACTTTATGTACCTCAATTTTAGGTCATAACCTTCTCCACTTACTTTTTCCCACTTATTTTACTTCAAATGAACTTTAGAGGTTACTATCATTGAAAAGAGAGGCTGGATTTTACTTGGCAAGGCTGGATTTAGTGAGAACTTGAAAGAAGAATGAAGAAAATTCAAGAAAAGGAAGAAGAACACCATTCGGCCAAGGAGGAGGAGGAGAAGGCTGAAGAGAAATTTGGAAAATGGAAGATATTTTAGCTTAGGGGACTCGAGCAAACTTAGGCTTGGTTAAACCAATTAGGCCAACGCAAAAGCCAGTTTAGAAGCCCATTTTCCAATCCAAAATTATTTCTCTCACTTTCCAAACTCAATTCTTCCCAAAATTAGTTTCATAATTTTTAAAATATATATATTAGCCTTCACATAAAATTTTAGCTTAATCAGAGACCGTTTCCCAGTCCGATAATTTTTTACCAATCCGATAACTCAATTTTCTGTCTCCCCATAAAATTTATTTTTCATCACCATTTGATTCTCCGTAATATATCAAGAAAATAGATGCTTTTAGATAAATTTTTAGAGATCTTTAACATAATTTAGAGCTCGATCAACTCTTGGTCAAACCGATCAACTTTGGTAAAATTGGTCCGACCGGTCTGATTCACTACTTGATTCGGTTCGGTTCACTTTTCATCATAAACTTCCTTTTTGCCTTTAATAGCTCATTTGAACTTGCTATCCTCAGCAAGTCAAATAATTACAAAACACAATTAAAATAAAAAAATAAGATAGTATGTCTCCCTGTTCAACTCTCTGGAGGTGGGAAATGCGCATCAAAGCGCGCAGTCAATGAAGTAAGTCCCAATAGCACTTGTTCCATTTGGGATTGTAGGTCCGCTTGCGTGGCGGAGATGGACTCCATGCACTCCATCAGTGCGGCGTACTGCTGAGAAGAGAAATGTTCGAGCTCTGGTGCTAGAGGGGCTGGTGCTTCAGGATCGTCATCTTGCTCGCGTGGTAAGCCTCCCAAGCCACGCACCACCCACTGCAAATATTCCTCTTGAGTAGTCAGTCGATACCCATTTGCAGCTGTCTCGTCTTTCACTACGACCTTCATATTCTTCAGCATCTTCTTATCAATAGTTGCAATGGAGGATAGTGGTTTGGGTTTCCTCAATGGGTGATGTACACCCTTAGCAATTACCGTCACCAAACCACCCAGTGCAATCTTCTTAACCTTCTTTGGGTTCCATTGCATTTCCTCCAGTTTATGCCACAAATGAGGAGCCCCATTAATCCTCACTCCGCTTACCATATATGCTAAAAATAATGCCTCCGGTAGGTTTACCTGCCCAGTTGAGTCCACATGACTCAAAAAAGATAATGAGAAAAAATGATGAATGATCCGCAGGGCATGGCTGTCGAGATGGTACGCCTTCGTCTTGCCCGACACATACGTCGTGGCTGTCACCGTATCTCTAATTACCGCACAAGCATTATCTTTGTCATAGTCATCAAAGCAATCCGGTGCAAGGGTAGGGAAGCCGAGCAGCTCTGCGAATCTCACAAAAGTAATCTCATATTTCGTGCCCTCCAGAAAAAATGAGACTATTCCAGGATCTCTAGATGGGTCGCGGCTGATCTGACAAGTCACAGTCGCAACAAAATCTCTGGTTAAGTTTGGATAAACCTTCTCATTGTATGTGAATAACTTCTTCCAGCCAATGTTTGCAATCAGTCGTTGGATTTCAGTCGTTATTCCCAGCTTACCAAGCAAATCAAAATCCAAATAAGTGGTAGGAATATATGAACATTTGGAAAACAATGCATACGCCGCCTTCTTATTACTCGGAACCCAGGTCGGCACTTTGGAAATGTCCACCGAAGGTTGGCTGGATGGTTGGCTTGTAGAACTCGAGGCAAGAGCAGAACTTTTTCTCTTAGGGGCCACTGCACGAAAACAAACGGCCAATTTCAATAACATTATAAGTGCATACAAACAATGGCTCTAACTTTCATCATCAATTATCAATCCATTCTAACCAAGCATACTCATCCTCACATGAAAATTTGATTTTAATAGAGCGGTATCAATTCACAAAGAGGTTAAAAATGTTCAATGACCACATAAAGAACAATTAAGCATCAGGGCAAATGAACTATGCAGTCCAGATTGCTAAGAATTGCACAAAGCTGGAAAAAAAATTCATAGAGACATTTTATCAAATACTTGGTAGGCATTTATTCAACTCACTGTCATTGGAAATCGTAGGCACTAATAAACTCCCAAATTTGAAATTAGATGCATGAACATGAAAAACAAGCAGTTAAAGCCTAGCAATTCCCAATTTCAACCAAGAATTTGAGTGAAATTAACAACCCAAATCACGCACAAATTAAGCCCTAACTTCCTACTTCCCAATCATTCACGCTCAGAAATAAAATTACAAATTGAGAAAGAAAGTAAGAAGTGATAACATCCACACCAAGATCTAGAGCTACATGAGAATAAAAAACCACATGTGCTTAAAATTCAATCTTAAAGAGCATGGCAATGGAGAAGGAGCACGAACAGGTAACAAAAGCACAACGACAAACAAAAATAAGAATACAGAAGAAGAAAAATAAAATTGACTTACTTGTTGTAGATTTTCAGAGATCATAGCCTAAAAGAGAGTATGGAAGCGAAAGACTAGCAAAAAATAGCAAATAATAAGAGTTGAGAGTGAGAGATGTGATATGGTGAAAAATAAAACACGAAAGGTAAAAAGTTTAAAATAATTTTTCATGGGGGTCACGGTAACAACCAAATCCATTGTCACCGTGACATACTACAATTTTAAAACAGAATCGAAACATCAACATGTCATGGTCACAATGAATTTCATTGCCACCGTGACATAAGCAAATTTGAAAACAGAATGCAACCCACCTTGCGTCACAGTGACAACCGGATTTCTTGCCACCAAGACATGCTCACACAACAAAACAGAATGTAACTTACCAGCTGGTCATGGTGACAACCAAAATCATTGTCACCGTAACATACCAGGTTTACCAATCTAGAATGCCATCCTCATCTGGTCACGGTGACAACCAGATACCTTACCACCGTGACTACCTGCAAACTTGCAAAAATTTCATTAATCACTCTAAACTTCAAGCTACTAAAACCTTGAAAATTCTCCAACAAAACATAGGTTCACTATGACAACAAACCAACCAAATTTGGCAAAAATAAACAAGACTAACTACCTAAAGGAAATATCAATAAACACAAAATAACAAAGTTTGAAAAGAAGTTCTGCATTTAACAAGTCTGCAGTTGGACTTTTAAATACCGTTAAGGATCCGCAAGGTTGACGATCGCTAAAGCTCCATCATATGTTGATTCAAAATAAGGCTTTACATAATGTCCATTTACCTTGAACTCGTTCTCACCCTTCGGGTGCTTCAATGTTGCTACTCCAAATTTGTCAGCTCCCACAACTTCACAGGGTCCCTTCCAACGCGATTTTAGCTTTCCGGGAAATAACCGCAGTCTGCTATCATATAAAAGAGCTTTCATACCTGGAATGAATTCTTTCCTGACCAGTTTCTTGTCATGCCATTTCTTTGTGTTTTTCTTATACTTCTCTGCTTGTTGATACGACCAATAGCGTATCTCTTCCAGTTCATTCATCTGGAGAAGTCTCTTCTCACCTGCACTCTTGATATCAAAAATTAGAAACTTGGTTGCCCAATAAGCCTTGTGTTCTAGTTTGACAAGGAGATGACATGATTTACCATAGACAAGCTTAAATGGGGATAATCCTATAGATGTTTTGAATGCAGTTCTATAAGCCCACAAAACTTCATCCAACCTTAAATACCAATCCTTCCTAGATGAATTTACAGTTTTCTCTAGGATGGCTTTAAGTTCCCGGTTGGACACTTCAACCTGACCATTAGCTTGAGCATGATAAGGGGTGGTGACCTTATGCCTAATTCCAAATTTTTTCAATAAAGCCTTAAATTGATGATTAACAAAATGTTTACCACCATCACTAATAATCACTCTAGGCGCTCCATATCGGGTGAATATATTCTTTCTCAAAAAATCTAGTACAACTTTGGCATCACATGTTCTAGTGGCTATAGCTTCTACCCATTTACTCACATAGTCAGCTACCACTAAAATATACTCATACCCATAGGAAACTGGAAAAGGCCCCATAAAGTCTATCCCCCATAAATCGAACAGTTCTACCTCAAGCAAATTGGTCAAAGGCATCTCATCTCTCCTAGAAATGTTGCCTACCCTTAGTCATCTATCACAAGTTTTCGCAAACAACTGGACATCCTTAAACATAGTAGGTCAATAAAAACCAGAAGATAAAATTTTTAATACCGTTCTATTCGGCCCATGGTGTCCACCAGCTTCTCCACTATGACAAGCTGTTATTGTAACACCCCAAAGTGGCCCTAGAAGAATCATGGAGTTTTGTTCGGAAAAGTAAGTGTTGTGTGTGAGAGTTCTGTCGCGAGCGCGATAAGTGTCGCGGGCGTGACAGAACACTCCAGCGGTTTCCCAACTACAGCTGGTTAGTGTGGATGTGAGCGTTCTGTCGCGAGCGCGATAAGCGTCGCGAGCGCGATAGAACCCTCTCGAGAGATGCTTGCACAAGTGGATTTTAAGAGACCTTGAGATGTGTATTGGACACGTGGTACCGTAGGAAAGTGACACGTGGCGGCGTAGGAGCATGACAAGTGGTGATGTAGGAGGGTGACATGTGTCTAGAGGGATATTTATGTATTTATAAGAGAGAGATATATATATGAATTAAAAAGGAAATAAGAAATTAAGGGAGATGTATATGTATTAAATATGGAAGGTGGGAATTTAATTTTGGGATTAACATTGACCAACATTGACCAACTCCCATTCTTCTTTCACGTGGGTTTCTTACTTTGGCCATTAGTCCTTCTTTCTTTCTTTTTCTTTGGTCAGCCGTTCTCCCTCCCTTGCTCCTCCCTTTGTTATTTTCTTCTTTATTTGCTTTGTTCTTGAGAGAGAGCCCCTTGGATTGGTTTGAAGAGTAAAAGAAGGTAAGCCTGATTAGTTTTCGATCTGACCTCCTTTTTCTTTTTGTTTTTAATTTAAAATGAGAAAAATTCTAACTCAAAATATTTTCTATGTGATTTGTGGAAGCTATGAACAAGAAATGGGATAAAGTAAAGGAAAGGGTTGGAGCTGAATAGAGAGCTTAGTTCGAGTTCCCAGAGGTAGGGATCGTGTGCGAATCTTATTTTGATTGCTTATAGTGAGCTCATGATATATGTATACATGTTTGTGATCATGTTTTGAATCATGGTGTATGAGTTTTGGATGTGTTAAATGATTTTCATATGGTTTTGTGTGTAAAAAGTGATTTTAGAGAAATTCTGTTTGGGTTTCATTAGATCTTTGAATATGGTTTTTGTCATAAGTAGAGTTACAGAGCTTCAATTGTGTTGACTCAAATTGCATCTGAAAGCTAAGATCCATAGATAAAAATGTCTAAGAGGGAGCTGGAGCTAATTCTGGCTCTATCAGCCTCGAAAATGTTAAAGACCGTAGCATCCCTGTTTGGGTCGGGTTACTTGAACAGTATAGGTTGTTTAGATAATAACTCAAGTTTTGGATGTCTAAATGACCTGAAAATTGTCCCATTTGAAAGGTAACATCCTAGGAAATAATTTTTATGAAGACCACTTTGCCTACAAATGTGGTCTAGATGGTGATTTTTGTAATGCAAATTTAGGGTAAAAAGCAGTCTCGTAAGGCACCAAGGCGAGCTTCTGTCGCGATCGCGACACAGGTCGCGACCTCGCGACAGAACAATGCATATAAAGCTTTTTCTTCTTATTTTTGAGCTCCTAGTTGCCATGGGTCAACCCCTTACCCTTCCCCTTAGCTTATTATGCATGTTTAGGGTTAGCAAATGACTATAAAGTCGTTATCAACGGGGAAATGCATTTGAGTATGTTTAAGATTGGTAATTTAACTAATAAAATAACAATGTATAATTGTATTAAGGATTGTAAATGGTGTGATAAAAATGTATGAACCTATGAGTGCATGTATATGATGATGTGATGTAAGACTTTATACATGGAATTTAAATGTTACATGCTTTTTAGTTGTTGAACAGGATATGCCATGTGATATTGAATTATATGTAAATGATGCTATGATATATGAGTTTGTGAATGGAACCTATATGCTACATGCTTTGTGATGATTGAACATGACTTGTCGTGTGATATTGAATGTGCATATGATTGAATCATGTTATAATGCTTGAGAGGGTAATGTACACGATATAGTGCATAGAGTCTTTATGTTAAGCCTGAGTGCCATAGTAGTGGATAGATAAGCATGCTTATAAAGGGCTAGAGTGCAGCTGCTAGAGTTGGCCTTAATTGTGCCCAGAGTTCGGAATACCTTTTGTATTCCATAGAGTTTGAGTTAATTCTCCAAATGTAAGATACTTTAAACAGTATCCAGAGTTACCCGTATCCACCATGAAAGGAATTCAGGCTTGTCTTATTATTGTTGTGTAGTGAACTTGAGATGATTCAGGGTATTATTCTGAATAGATGCTATAGTACATGAGAGTCATGTTTAAGTACATTATAGTTCTGTATATAAGTGTAAGATTACATGAGTGTGTTTACATGTATGTGACCACATGATAGCGTATATTTGAATAAATAAGATATACAAGTTATAGTGTGCATGAATTAGTGAAAGAGTAGATGTTACTTATATGTGAGCTCAGAGTATTTAATATTCGAGCATGCAACCTATATATGTATAAGAGCTATATGCATGAGCTATTTGATTTTTGTCATATGAAATGTGTGATTTATTTGTGACTTCGTAAAGAAGTCCTTATCCCCACTAAGCGTTATCGCTTAGCACGGATGTTTATTTCCGTGTAGGTATACAGGTTCGGATCAGTGAGCGGACATCTGCGGGTCAAGGCCACTAGGAGTTTTATTTTGATCTCCTTTTTGTATAAGTTAGAGATAGAGTTTTTACATTTTGAGTAACATCATTATGTAATAAAAGAGTATAGTTGTTACATGTAAATGCATATGTAAAGTGAAATGAAAACGAATATGTAATAATGATAAAGCTTTTGTAATATGTACAGTTTATATAAGTTATAAGAGAAGTGTGTTTTGTTTGGTCCTAAAGATAGTCTAATTTTTTTATTGTTATCGCTTCCGCTAGTGTATTTATATGTATATGTATACGTATGTGCCCGTGTGGCGCCCCGATATTCCTTACCGGGGGTATGGGGGTGTTACAGTTATGATCTCACCCTTCTCTTCATCTGAGATACACCTTCTGAGCACTTGATCAACACACAGGTGAAACAAATAAGGATCATCCCAAATGTAGTGTTTGGCATCTGCTTTCAGCTTCTTCCTTTATTGCCATGTGAAGTCCTTCGGGATAAATCCTCTTGCAAGAAAATTAGCCACATTAGCGAACCAAGGAACAAAAATTTCACTTGCAAATAAATCACAAATATGTTCATCAGGGAATAAATCTAAAATTTCCACTTTTTTCAATGTGATCATTCTCTAATCTTGACAAATAATCCGCCACAAAATTCTCCACCCCCTTCTTATCATTGATTTCCAAGTCAAACTCTTGCAAGAGAAGCAACCATCTAATCAATCTTGGTTTGGATTCCTTCCTGGCAAATAGGTGTCTCAAAGCTGCATGGTCGGACCACACCACAATTTTTGTACCCAGCAAGCATAAACAATTGCAAGAAGCTCCTTTTCAATTGTGTAGTTAACCTATGCTCCTATCAAGGTGTGACTTGCATAATAAACTGCACAAAATACCTTCTCCCGCCTTTGTCCAAGCACTGCTCCAACTGCATAATCACTAGCATCACACATTAATTCAAAAGGCAAATTCCAATCTGGAGATATAATCACCTGGGCCGAAATGAGCCTTTGTTTCAAAGTCTCAAAAGCTAGCATGCATTCACTAACAAAATCAAAAGTTGCATCTTTAATGAGCAAATTGGACAAGGGTTTAGCAATTTTTGAAAAATTTTTGATAAAGCGGTGGTAAATCCCTGCATGTCCTAAAAAACTCTTAATGCCTTTGACACTAGTTGGGGGTGGCAATTTTTCTATCACTTCTACCTTGGCCTTTTCGACCTCTATCCCTTTCTCGGAAATTTTGTGCCCAAGCATAATGCCTTCTCTCACCATAAAGTGACATTTTTCCCAATTCAATACTAAGTTGGTCTTTTCACACCTCCGTAGCACTAAATCGAGATGCTCTAAATAGCTCTCAAAATCTACCCCATAAACAGTGAAATCGTCCATGAATACCTCCATAAATTTCTCTATGAAGTCATGAAAAATAGCCATTATACACCATTGAAACGTAGCCGGTGCATTACATAATCCGGAAGGCATTCTCCTATAGGCGAATGCGCCATAAGTGCAGGTAAAAGTCATTTTCTCTTGACCTTCAGGGGCTATAGGGATTTGCAAATATCCCGAGTACCCATCTAAAAAATAGTAAAACCTATTCCCTGCTAGCCTCTCTAACATCTGGTCAATAAATGGCAAAGGGAAGTGGTCTTTTCTTGTGGCATTGTTTAATCTTCTAAAATCAATACAGACTCTCCAACTCGTAATTGTACGAGTTAGAATCAATTCATTTAGCTCATTTTTAACCACTGTCATCCCCCCCTTCTTAGGCACACATTGTACTGGACTGACCCATCTACTGTCAGAAATAGGATAGATTATACCTGAGTCAAGGAGTTTAAGTACCTCCTTCTTTACCACTTCTTGCATTGTAGGGTTGAGTCTCCTTTGGGGCTGAGCTACCGGCCTGCATTCTTCCTCCATCATGATCCGGTGTGTACAGTAGCTCGGGTCAATCCCCTTTAAATCCGACGTTTCCCATCCAATGGCATCCTTGTGCTTTTTCAATACCTCAAACAACTTTTTCTCCTTAGGACCTGTCAACAAAGAGGAAATAATTACTGGTTTTTTCTCAATCTCTAAAAACACATATTTTAAATGAGACGGAAGGGGTTTAAGTTCAGAATTTGAATCCCCCTTTTTCGGATTAGGCTTGTCTTGCTGTGATTCCTCCTTTTCACCTTCTTTCTCCACAGCTGCTATCACTTCTCCCCCTATCTCATCTTCCAATTCTTCATCCTCCAATGAATGTATCAAACTCACATTCAATGGATCATCTAGCAACGCATTTTCCTGAACTTCCTCTACACATTCATCCACTGTACCCACAAAATAAATAGACTCCTCCATATCAGTCGATGGATATTTTTGAGCCTTATTCATGTCTACCATTTGCCCGTGTACATCGATCAAAGCCTTTGCTGTATTCAAAAACGGCCTCCCCAAGATTAAGTTTCCTGCAAATAGAATATGGCATCAAATTTATACTAGCACCTAAATCACATAAAACACTTCCATAAAAATTTTCACCAATTTCACAGGGTAACGTGAAATTACCTGGATCCTCCAATTTTTCAGGAATCTTGTTCATTACTATAGCACTGCAATTTTCTGTGAGCTGTACAGTTCCATGCCCTTCTAATTTCTTTTTATTTGAACATAATTCTTTCATGAATTTTGCATAGTTAAGTATGTGAGCTAAGGCTTTAGCAAATGGTAAATTAATATGCAGTTTCTTAAACATCTCTAGAAACCTAGCCAACTGCTCATTTTTCTTTTCTTTTCTAGCTACAGTAGGAAATGGCAATCTATTAGTATGAAGATCCTCTACTTTAGGATTCTTTAAACTCTTACCCTTATCACTTATGGGAGCATTTTCATTAACCTCTACCCTAGAGTTAGAGATACTTACCATCCGTGTTGGCTCCTCCTTATCTGATGATGGTGAAGAAATTTTACCTTGGTCCTCTCTTTGCACTACCTCCTTGCCACTTCTCAATGTGATTGCTTTAGCCTCTTCCTTAGGATTCCGGTCCATATTCGAAGGAAAAGTCCTCTGTTGTCTTTGAGGCATAGAAGTTGCATGTTGTCCCAATTGAGTTTCTAAATTCCTCATGGAAGCGTCTTGATTCCGGTTCCATTGTTCTTGAGATTTCCATCTTGCTTCTTGGTTAGCCATGAACTGTTGTTGGCTAGTCACAAACTGCTATTGACTGTTCATGAAGCTAGCTAACATATTTTCAAGGCTTGTCTTTTTCTCTTGAACAGGTGGCCTCGGTTGATATCCCGGTGGATGGTAAGATTGAGGTTGTGATTGATTTAAACCCTGCCCTTGGTTGTAATTTGGTGGATATGGTGTTTGATAGTGGGTGGATGTTTGAGGTAGGTATGACTGGTTGTGGCTGTGATGAATGTTTTGGTTGAAGGGAGCTCTCACTTGTGGTTGAGAAGATGATGCGTTCTAATTTCCATCCTTCCAAGAGAAATTTGGGTGATTCCTCCAACCCGAATTGTATGTGTTACTGTAGGGATCATTTCTTCGGTAATTTCCCATAGCATTTACGTCTCCCATTGCTGCACCCTCTTGAACATACTGCTCGCCTTCATACAGCCCACTCTCTTGAGAAACATCGGCTACATTTCGAGCTTTCAATCCACTCATTTCCTTCTGCATTGACTCTATTTGTGCCTTCAGCATTGACACTTCATCCACATTATGTATCCCTTGCCTTTTTAGAACTGATCTAGGAGTAGCCTATTGAGAATCATTTGCTTCCATCTCATCCAATAAATGGAAATTTTCTTCCGACAGCCTATTCATGAAAGAACCTCCTGATGATGCATCCAATAGAGACCTTGTTTGAGGTGTAACTGTAGAATAGAAGATTGTCATCAGATGATAAATAGCTATCTCATGGTGTGGACAGCTTCTCAATAATCTCCTAAACCTCTCCCAAGCCTCATGAAATAGCTCCTCATTCATTTGGTTAAAACCCATAATATTGTTTCGAATCTTCGCAGTCTTGGTAGGAGGGAAAAATCTCATCAGAAATTTCTCTTGCAACTGATCCCATGACCTAATTGATTGGCTTGGTAACATCTACAACCATTCCCTTGCTTTTCTAATTAATGTGAAAGGGAACAATTTCAGCCTCACTGCATCAAATGTGACGCCCGAAATCTGAACCGTGTCACTAACCTCTAAGAATATATCCAAGTGCTGTGCAGGATCTTTCAATTCTGAACCCGAAAATTGATTCCTCTATACCATGGTGATGGTGGCTGGTTTAAGCTCAAATTGTACTCCCCTAGGCAGTACAATTGTCCTATGATCTTTGGTCCATCTCGGTATAGTATAATCCCGTATCGTTCTCTGCCTAGGTGCCTCTTCCCTATACCTACCCTGCATTTCTTCCTGTGCCCTCGGCACTTGTTCATTCTCGGGAGGAAGTTCATCAATAGGAGGATCTTCCATATTATTCTCTCTATTATCTCTCCTACGTTGATGTAAAGTCCTCTCGATTTCAGGATCGTAGGGTGCGACTTGCCCTTGTCTCAATCTATTCATGTACCATGATTACCTGAAAAGAATAAGGAAAAATAAAATAAGAAAAAGAAAACACATACAAATAAAAATCAAAACTCACAAACAACGCTATTCCCCGGCAACGGCGCCAAAAACTTGACGCAATCTCAGCAAGTGTACTGAATCGGCAAGTAATAAAGTGGGGTAATTAGGACCCCGAGTTATCGTACCCAAGGGATTGTGTGTGCAAGTTAAGAAAATCAAGCATATGCTAAAGAATTCCCAATTGATTGATTTGAATGAGTTAATTATTAATTAAAAATAGCAGAATTAAATATCCAAAACTTGCAAATAAAATTTGATAAATGAAACTGACAGTAATTTTTGGCAAAAATGAAATAATAGCAAAGGAATTAACAAGTAGAGAAATCGATATAAAAGAAACGTTGCTCGGGTTCACTCATCCACCCCGTACCCAAATGTGAATTTATTTAATCTAGGAAATATATACGAATGAATTCGTGATAACCCTCTTAACGCAAGCATCCCAATCCGGAGCCAGCTACTCTAATTGTACGATATCCCAATCCGGAGCCAGCCATACAATTAGCCTGAGTACAGGTCTAAAATCCTAAATTCGGTTTGCTTTCCCATTCCGGAGCTAAACAACCCAAAACTCATTTATCTCACTCCCTCCTTTAATTTTAAATTATAAAATCCTGCACAAATAGATTCCCTATCCGGAGTCGTCCACAAGATACAGCATTCATAATAGAAAAATTGAGTAATATATATTCATAGAATTCAATCCATAAAAACTCAACAACCAACAAAGATATATGAATAAAATTCATTCATCAAAACTGGAAATTGACTTGAGAAAATAAATCCCTTAAATTAACAATAAGAAACAGCGAAATAAACCATTCATTCATATAATTAATTTCAAAAGATGTTCAGAATTCACATCATGGGTAGGAGATTCAAAGATCCCCCAAACAACTAAAAGACTACTCACAATCCATTACAAAATTAAAAGAACAAAGGAAAGAATAAACCCAAAAATTCATTGAGGAGGAAATCCCGATTGAATCCCACGTTCTTCGTTCTTCAATCTTCTTCTTCGAATCTTTGATGGAAAATAGCTCAAGACTATGAAAATTTGAATAAAATTGTTGTGTAAAGAAATTTAACTAAGTGTTTTTATGTAATTCTCTCAACTTGTAATTTAAGTCTAAAGAAAAATATTGAATCCTTAATTAAGAACAAAAGAAAAGCTTAGAAAAATTCCAGATCTCAAAACCCTAATTGAAAAACTCCTCAAAAATAATCCCCCCCCCCCCCCCCCCGTAGCCAAAAATAAACTTTAACTTTATAGATCTCGAGGGGTCACGGTGGCAATGAAGTGCTTGCCACTATGAGGCATCATGGGTCACGATTGCAACCAAATGGTTGTCACCGTGAGGCTGTCGAAGATGCGATTCTGCTAGATGCATAGGAGGGTGGTCACAGTGACAACCAGATTTGTTGCCACCGTGAGATGCTCAACTTCAGCTACTGCCCAGGAATTTCTTATGTCACGGTGACAACCAGATTGGTTACCACCGTGAGGTACTTCCTGCTTGTATTATGCTTGATGAAGGGTTATGTCACGGTCACAACCATTTTGGTTGTGACCGTGAGGTATGTATGCCCAGATTCTGTTTTTAATCCTTTTGAATGTCACGGTCACAACCAGTTTAGTTGTGATCGTGAGGTACCTAAGAAATACCTGCAAACAATTCAAACTAAATTAAAAAGCTAACAAAAAATGCATAAAAATTCTAATTTAACTAAGATTGACAAAATTAACCTAAAGTAATCACAACATGACAATAAACACAACTAAACACCCAAAAATCATACGAAAACACTATCAAAACTAAGTACTAAATTGAAGTTATCACCCATCACTTCACAGGTTGGGGCACCTTTCGCATCCCTCATCCATGATGATCAACCAACGAGCGTTCCCTCATCCGAGGGACGGGCGTTCCCTCATCGAGGGATGGGTGTCAGTCTCCATGAGCATGTGCTCCACGTGGTCCATCAGTCACAAGAGGTGGGCGTGCCTTAGCTTAGACCGAAAGGGCATTCCTGGCCCGAGGGACGAGCGTCGGTCAACGAAAAATCAGATTTTCAGCCGAAAAGCCCTTTTTTAAAATCAAAAGGATTTTTTGTCATAAATAAGCTTCAAAACTTTTGATATTCATAGGTGAAAACCTACAGCCTTAGGCTTTTACCTGTGAAATAGATATCGGTGTCCTCATTAGGTAAATCTGATCTGGGCTGCTTGAGCACCCGGTGGCTATAGAAGGGTTTGAGTTAGAAGTGCTAATTTTGCGTTGATTATTTTTAATTTTGTGATAATTTGCTTTGCTATTTTGTTGGTTTTATTATTAGTTATGCTGCTTAATTTTTGTTTAATTGGCTAAATTTGTGCATATTTCGATATATTTTTTTTAATAGCCTTTAGCTGCTGAGATTGTTGGGCAAAGCTATACACATTTTGGATGCATATTTTTGGTTAGTTGCTAATTTTAAGACATGCTGATTTTGCGGCGATATTTTTTTTTGGTTATTTTATGCATAGGCATGATTTTTTTTTTTTTTTGCATATGAGTATATACTTGATGAATAGATTTTTGTCATTTCTATTAGGATTTTACTATTTGTTCTATGACTATTTTGAAAACAATTATGTATTTCTCTTGTCCCTAGCATTTGTTAAGCCTCAACTTCAATTTTGGGTAGAAGCATTTGTCTAGAGACAATTCTTTGACCATTTAACTTTTGACTTGTTGGGATGTTAGGCATGGTTGAGTAGTTTCCATAATTGATTACCTTTTTCATACACTTTATGGTGTCCTTAATTATCTTTTGAATCATAAATACCAAGATTTAATTCCAAAGGTGAAACATAATTTTTGCATGTTCTTCAATTGGAATCGTTGCATATTAGAAACTGGTTAAAATCATTTTGGACACTTGTTTTGTGTGTTTGTGGATTGAGGAATTTGTTTGCCAAGAAATTTAAAAAAAAATGAATGAAATGAAATTGTAATAATTTTACTCTACTGTCTACTCAAAAAGTAGCCAAGAGTAGAGTTAGTAGCCGTTTGAAACTGTTGAAGTAGCCAAGTGTACATAGAGAAAGATTTCCACATTCCGCGTAAGCATTCTACTCTTTCTTAGGCTAGAAAACCAAGTGTATGCAGAAAAATATTTCTACATCCTATGTAAGCATTCTACTCTTTCTTAGGTTGGAAAAACCAAGTGTATGCGGGTCAAAATTGGGTACCATCACATCTATTACAGTCTAAGGAAGAAAATTAAACTTGAATAAATCTAAAAGTAATAAATAATATAAAAATAAAAATTCTTGATTTTCGTTGCTAAATTTAGCAACGGAAAAACTTTTTCGTTGCTAAATCTGACCATTCTAGTTTTGGTGAATTGGTTGAACTTAATGACAGGGTTGCATTTTCGTTACTATAATTACCAACGGTAAAATGGTCGGTTGCTATATTTAGCAACCGATTGACTTTCCATTGCTATATGTAGCAACCGGAACGAAATCCGTTCCTATATATAGCAACCGAAATACAAATGTTTTGGTATATTTTGCAACAGAATTAGCAAAGGAATCCGTTTCCGTTGCTAAATATAGCAACAGTAAATCATTTTCGTTACTACTGGTAGGAATCGCATTGGAAAAGTTTAGCAACCGAAGATGATTCCGTTACTAAAAATAGCAACAAAAATCGATTTCCGTTGCTATTTGCAACAGTGGAACAATTATTTTATTTAAATAAATATAATTCAAATAGCAACGGAATCTGATTTTCGTTGCTATTTGCAACAGTGAAAAAATTAATTTATTTAAATAAATATAATTCAAATCCTGTATATACTGATAATATATGCTTATCGATAATATAATATAATATAAAAATTACAATACACAAATTAAAATCCTGAAAATATATTATATTATTATAAAATAAAAATCCGTGAAAACCATCACAAAAGTAAATTCAGTATAAAAAACATTGTAAAGTAGAAATTCATGAAAACTGTCACAAAAAACAACATAAATTCAGTACAAATAACGAAATATTACAAATTTATTCTATATAGGTGGAGGTGAAGGAGGACAATCTGGCTGCTGAGCACCCTTTGTTTCCAAATCTTCTACCCAATTCTTTAACTGCGTTACAGTATCCATCAACAAGGCAAGTGTGGTATCTAACTGAACGATTTTTCGAGAAAACTTACACCGCTTACTACAAGCAGGTATGGATGATGCAGAGAAATTCGAATGGCAAGTGTTTGCAATTGACCCTAAACCAAAAATCCTTCCACGATTATTCTTACCACCAACTGCTTCAAGAAATATATGACTCTCATTAACACTTTCAGAGCTCTGCCGCTATTGAGTAAGAGTCTCTTGTATTTGCTCCTGTCATTACAATAGTTACAATTAATTAGCTATATTTTTTAAAAATAATTAATATTGATGTATGAAGTTTACATACATTGAGTTGTCTACAATGAGTATTGACGAATGTCTGCCCATCATGCTTCTTTGTGTGAGTGTGCATAAATAATTCAGGATATGTAGGCTTCCTACCCAAAGACTTTGCCTGCATAAGAAGCAATATAAGAAAGCATGTTTACTGAGCATGTCAAAAACAATTATTAGAATCTAACCCCCTATTAATAAAACTGCCACAACATTACAGAACTAAGTTTGCATGATATTCCAAGTAAGCATATGGCTGAAACCAAACTACTTATTAATCAGTCAGGTATTTGAACAAATAGACCAAACTGGTACAAATGAAAAATCTAATCCATGTATAAAAGAAGCACACTTGTACAAATGAAAGTGTCAAATTCAATGCGGACAACAATATGTTTCCTTTGCAAAATTTAATAAGCAAAATCATGCAATCAACCAAAGTAGATGTCACACCCCGTTTGCCCCCTAGTTGAATGAGTCATATATGTATGTGTGTGCATTTGCATGAGTCTAGCATAATAAGGGCATTTTGCTAATATTGTATGATTTGGGCTTTTGCTGGTGCGTGTGTGCATGTGTAGCACCATTGTGTGAATTAGTTGGGACAGATTTGTGTGTGTATGAGTGCACCATAGTAGGATATGCACTAGTGGGTTATTGTGGTGTGTATGCATTCATACATTTGTAGGGTGTGTCCTTGAGGGAGCATTGTGTGTGTTGCTCATACATGTGTAGGGTGCATTATTAGGGTGTTTCATTGTGTGCATGTGATACATTTAGTTAGGGTGTGAGTAAGTAATCTCCTCCACTAGATGGTTGACATGTGTAAAGGGGAAAGAAAGAGGGGAAAGGGAAAATGAAAAAGGGAGAAAGCACATTTTTGAAACCCATTTCCCGTTTTCTCTCCTTCTTCTTCTTCTTCCTCCTCCTTTGCACTCTCCCAAGTGTTTTACTTAGATTCAAGCTCAGGTGGTGGAATTAATTACTCCCTTACATCTTCCTTGGTAAGTTCTTATTTTCTCCTTGTTTTATTCATGCATTTTCTTCTTCTTCTTGGGTTGGATCTAAGTTAGGGTTTGTATTTTTGGTGTTTGGGTGCTTGTTTGTGCTTAGTTGAGCCTCCTCGCGAGCCAAATGGCAAAGAGAAGGCTGGAACTAGTGTATCCAACAAATAGGAGCTAAGGATTTTGAGGTTTGAGAATTTCTTGGTTTTCATGTATATATATGTTTGTGTATGAGATTTGATGGTTTCTTAGAATTAGGTTGTTATATGTTCTTTATTTTGATGTATATGTTATGGGTTTTTGTTTTGGAATGTGGATCTTGCAAGAGCATGAGTTAATTATGATAATGTTGGAGTTAATGTGGTTTTGTGCATAAATTGGGGTTTTGGATGATTCTTGGAATTGGAGGTTTAAATTAATGAATTTAGTGAAATTTCTTGTTGATTAATGTTATATTATGGTTGTTGGTGCTAATGGATGGCTGGGTTTGAGATAAGAGGTTCTTGGATGAGTTTTGTGTGTGTTTGTGGTTGATTGTGGGAGGAAGAAAATCTGCAGATTTCTGCAGATTTTGGAAAACCCGACGCTGTCTCGAGCGGGACAGAGATCGGCGTTTTGGAGCTTCGCTGTCGCGAGCCCGTGATAACCGAAGTGTTGGGCACCCTCTATCGCGAGCGCGACATCCGTCGCGATCGCGACAGAGCGCGATGCTGGCCAAGTGCTATCGCGAGCCCGCAACAGCAATATTTGTTCTCTGTCGCGAGCGCGACAGAGCCAGGCCCCTCCGTCCTGCTCGCGGTTGCGAAATCCGTCGCGTACGCACAGTGAAGAGACTTTGGTCTCTGTCGCGAGCGCGACAGCTCCCTGTATGCTGAATGAGTTTTCTTTTGTTGTGTACGGTTATTGAACTTCAGTTTCGTTTAATGTCTATGAGATTTATGCTTGATGTCTTATGAATTATATGCATGTAGATCTATAATACGACTTTGTACATGTATGATGATGATTTTGGAATGTTATGAAATGGATTGAATGGTTTATGCATGACCTGCTAGAGTCTAGAAAGTGGATAGTTAGGCATGCCTAATAGAGTCTTATAGCTGCAGCCCTCAGTTTCGTTTGGACCCCGATCAGGTCCCCGGTTGGTTCCTCACGAACCCCTATGTGTTCGGATCTTGTTTAAGATCCCTTTTGAAAATGTTTTGTGAAAGTTAAAAGTATCTTGGTTTTTCGATTCGTACCCGTAAGGTACTATTTGTGATCGGCTCGTACCCGTAAAGTACTGTCCGTACACTCGTTATCCACTCCCTCGAGTCAGCAGGTGCCTGGTATACATTGTGTTATGAGGAAATGTATGTGACACGTGGTAACTCATAAATGAAAAGTATAATCTGTTATGGGAATATGAATATTGTTATGAACTTCTGAATGTATGGCTTAGTATATGCATGCTTATGCAATTGATATGCTATGTGTATGGTATATTATGATATACGCTTGTGTTTTGCCTTGACGACCGTTGTGAATGGTCGTCCTTTGATATATTTGTGGTTCCCCACTAAGCTTTTATCGCTTAGCACGGTGTGTTTACCCGTGCAGGTGCGGAAGGAGTTGCTTTTGGAGAGTCGCCGCAGTCCAAGCCAACGCAGTAGGGTTTAAAATAGGACTGAGTTTTGTATTTTGAGATTCTTTTTGTATAGAACTCTCTTATATTGATTTTGTAATAGCTTCCGCTTTTGTTTATATAATTTGGGATTTGTAATTAATTGCAGTATCTCTTAGTTGATCAGAACAGTAATGTAATGCCTCCGTTATATTAATGCATGATCAGCCTTCGCTTTCTTATACTTCGCAAAAGTTTTTAATTACCTCGCTTTTGTGTATGTTTATCTTCGCATTGTTCTCTGCTTTGTTTGGTAGCACCCTGACTCGTACGGCATCTTACTCCTCATGGGATGGGATCGCCTGAGTACGGGCAAGGGGTGTCACAAGTTGTGGTATCAGAGCCTGGTTTAGGCATTTCTGGGTGATTGTCTGTGTGATGCTATGTGTGAATACGTCTATGTCTAGGGCTGTGTTGGCTGATGCGACTGTTCTCTTGTTTGTTAGATGGATTCCGATTCTGCTCATGGTGCGCTAGAGGAGTCCGCTGAAAGTGTGAATCCTCCAGCTATAGATCCGTCTGTTTTTGTTTCGGTGTCGGCTCAACGTGCTAGGGTCCAGCCGGAGGCCGCTGCCATGCCTTTTGAGGCAATGTTCAGATTGCATCAGGACATGGCTCGGGTTTTGGAAAGGGTGACTGCCCCTAAAGCTCTGATAGAGAGTTTAAGAAGAGCCGGTGTTGAGGATTTTTATGGGACTGGGCTTGATGAGTCAGAGCTAGCTAAAAAGTGGCTTGATAAGGTAAAGATAGCTTTAAGGAAAGTCAGGTGTCCTCCCGATCAGCAAGCTGAGTGTGCTGTGGCATTGCTTCAGGGGTCGGCTTACGAATGGTGTGAGTTGGTATGTAGGCGACCTCAGATGCCTTATCCAGTTACTTGGGATTTCTTCAGTGAGGAGTTCACTAAGAAGTATGTGACTCAGGCTTATAGGGACTCAAGATGGGCGCAGTTTCTAAGTTTGAAGCAGAGGGCCTTGTCAGTTTTGGATTATGAGAAGGAGTTTAATCGGTTGTCTCGCTATGCTCCACATGGGGTTATGACAGATGATTTCAGGTGCAAGCATTTTGAAGCCGGGTTGAACGAGTCATTGAAGATTGCTTTGATTTCTTTGATGTGTATGCCTGGGGTAAGTTATTATCAGATTGCAGAGGCTGCCATGAGGGCGGAGAAGACGGAATCTTTGCTTAGGGAGAGAGCTCAGCGAAGGAATTCTGCTCGGGGTGGTTCTTCCTCATCTTCGGGTAAGAGATCTAGGAACCCGAAAGATGAGCCGTCAGCTGGTTCGGCTGCTAGAGGTAGAAGGCAAGGTTCAACAGTGGTATCTGGTTCTGGCAGAGGTGGTAGATCAGATGCTATTCCTATTTGTGAGCATTGCCGCAAGGCTCACCGGGGTGAGTGTAGGTGGCTCACTGGTGGGTGCTTTAAGTGTGGGAGCACCGAGCACCGTCTGGCTAGTTGTCCTCAGTTGGATGAGGATTCGGGACCTCAGGGAGGAGCTAGCAGAGTTGGATCGAATACTTCTGAGGCTGCCCGCGGTAGGAGCAGGGGTAGAGGTCGAGGCGGTCGACCTAGAGATGAAGTTGTTTCTGAGACTGTGGAGCGTCCTCCACCAGTTGCAGCTAGAGCATATGCAGTTAGAGCCAGAGAGGAGCATGATGCCCCTGATGTGATTGCTGGTAAGTTCCTACTCCATGATACTAAATTATATGCTCTAATAGATCCTGGTTCCACACTCATATTTGTGCACGGATAAGATTATTAATAAGTTGCATGTGGTATATCAGTTAGACTATGAGATATGTGTGACCAATCCATTAGGGCATAGTGTCAGTGTGAGTAGAGTTTATAGGAATTGTCCTTTGTTGGTTGAGGGAGTTGAGTTCCCTGCGGATTTGATAGAGTTGCCCTTTAGAGAGTATGATTTGATTTTGGGTATGGATTGGTTGGACGAGCATAGAGCTGTGGTTGATTGTCATAGGAAGACCTTCGTGCTTCGGGATAGGAATCGAGCTCCAATGTTTGTAAGAGGTTTGGGTGCGAGTTCTGTGAACAATGTGATTTCTGCAATTCAAGCCAAGAGGTTTATGGGAAAGGGTTGTGAGGCTTTTCTGGCTGTGGTTTTGGATTCCAAGAGGGATCAAGTTAGGATTGAGGACATCCTATTGTTCGAGAGTTCAGTGATGTTTTTTCAAGTGATTTGCCGGGTTTGCCTCCAGAGAGGGAAGTTGAGCTAGCCATAGAGATTATGCCGGGTACCGCACCGGTATCGAAAGCACCTTATCGGATGGCTCCTGTAGAGTTGAGAGAACTTAAAAGTCAACTACAAGAGCTATTGGATAAGGGGTTTATTCGACCCAGCATATCTCCTTGGGGAGCTCCGGTTCTGTTTGTTAAGAAGAAGGATGGAGCCTTAAGGATGTGTATCGACTACAGGCAGATCAATAAGGTCACAGTGAAGAACAAGTATCCGTTGCCCAGAGTTGAGGATTTGTTTGATCAGCTTCGGGGTTCCGGTGTTTTCTCTAAGATAGATCTACGGTCGGGGTATTATCAGTTTCGTGTTAAGGATGAGGATGTGGTTAAGACTGCATTTCGGACTCGGTATGGCCACTATGAGTTACTTGTGATGCCGTTTGGTTTGACCAATGCTCCAGCGGCATTCATGGATTTGATGAACAAGTGTTTAGGCCATACTTAAACCGATTTGTGGTAGTGTTTATAGATGATATCCTGGTGTATTCCAAGGATGAGACTGAGCATGAGAAACATCTCCGATTGGTTTTGCAAGTGTTGAGGGAACATCGGTTGTTTGCCAAGTTGAGTAAGTGTGATTTTTGGCTTCGGGAAGTGTCATTTTTGGGCCACATAGTTTCAGCTAAGGGTATTCAAGTAGATCCAGCTAAGATTAAGGCGATAGTCGATTGGAAAGCGCCGAGGAATGTTCAGGAAGTGCGAAGTTTCCTTGGTCTGGCGGGTTATTACCGTCAATTTGTTAAGAGTTTTTCTGTGATTGCCGCTCCGATGACTAAGTTGTTGAGGAAATGAGTTAAGTTCGAGTGGTCAGATAAGTGTCAGGCTTGCTTTGAGAGGTTGAAGCAGCTGTTGGTTGAAGCTCCTATACTTACTCAACCCATTTCGGGTAAGGAGTTTGTTATGTATAGTGACGCTTCAGGTGTTGGTCTGGGATGTGTTATGATGCAGGAAGGTAAGGTGGTGGCTTATGCTTGTCGACAGTTGAAGCCACATGAGAGGAATTATCTGACGCATGATCTTGAGTCAGCAACGGTTGTCTTTGCTTTGAAGATTTGGCGTCATTATCTGTATGGGGAGAAGTGTAGAATTTTTACGGACCACAAGAGTTTGAAGTATTTCCTGACTCATAAGGAATTGAATATGAGGCATCGTCGATGGCTTGAGCTGTTTAAGGATTACGATTGCATTGTGGATTACCATCCGGGTAAGGCCAATATAGTCGCAGATGCTTTGAGTCGGAAGTCAGTTTCTGCCTTGTTTTTGAGACGGTTTGATATGAGCTTAAATAGCTCATAATTAATCTATATTTTGTGGTTAGAAGTAATGTTTTAAGTGTTTTTATTTGTTGGAATTAGGTATGTTTTATGTGTTTTGTTGAGTTTTGTATGTAGGAGGAAAATGGAGAAAATATGGAGTAAATGGAAAAAAGTGAAATGAAATGAGCCAAGGCAGAAAAGCTTCTATCGCGAGCGCGACAGAAAGCGCTAAGGGAAGACCAAGAGAGAAGAGAAAAAAGAGAAGAAGAGAAGCTGTCGCGATCAAGGGAAGGCGTCGCGAGGTCGCGACAGGGCGCGGAGAAGGCACACGCGAGGAAAGGCGAGAGAAAATGAAGGCGTGCTCTGTCGCGATCGCGACAGAGAGATCCGTTAGACACTAAAGTTCAAATTTGAACTTCAAGAGTTGTGCCTTTCCACCAACAATTACAACCTTTGTAGAAGGGCATCTGAAGGGGAATGAGTTGGTATTATAAATGCTATTTCTAACTGTAATTTAGATATAGAAAAAAGAGAATTGAATATTTGAATAATTTTCTGTAAGTTAGAATAGTTTTTCTTTAGTTTTTCTTAAGTAGACTTTATGTGTTAAAGAGAAGTTAGCATACAAAGAAAAAGACTACAATTGGTGACTTGAAAAGGGTTGAGAAATCTCCTTATTCAATTCTTATCTTTTAATTCTTTTTTGTAATTTTTGTTATGTAAATTCTGAACTTGAATGTTAATATCAAATATTTTATTGTTCATATTAATTCAAGTGTTCTTACTTGTAGAATTTCTCATTAGTACATTATTCATGATTATTATAAGTTTGAGTTTAATTGAGAAATAAATTCATTCTTACATCTAATTGGAAATTCATCATCAAGATATTGTTTAGAAATCATCTAATTGAAATGGTTGTTATAGGTTGTGTTCTATTCCTAAGATTTGCATGTATAATCATCTAGTTCTTAAATGAAAGTTTGGAATTAGACTTATATGTGTATGTTTTAGACAGTCCTATTTATATTGAGAGAGTAAGTAGGAAATTTATTCAACTTGGCTTGCAAGATAAGAATGCTAAAATCATTAAGAACAATTAATTCAAATTCCATCTTTATACTTAGCATCATTAATCTTTTCTATCTTCTTGGATTCTCATAAACTCGATTTAATTAGTTTACATGTTAGATTAGTTTAGAATCACTTTTCTATCATTTTATCATTGTAAACAAGATTAAAATTGATTATTAATGGTGTGTAAAAAACGTTCCTCATGGGATCGACATCTTAAGTACTATTGCGGTACACCGTATACTTGCGGTCAATAAGCATATATAAAAAATGCTCAACAAGTTTTTGGCGCCGTTGCCAGAGAACGGTTGTTTTGCCATTATGAAAATTGATTTATGATTTTGGATTACAATATTTTCTTTTGTTTTAATTTGTTTTATTTAATTTAACTTTGTGTTTTGTTTGTGGTTTACAGGATTTGAGAAGTTTATGCCTAGTACAAGGAGTTCTTTAGAAGAGCTTGAGCCCTTAAATCCTGAAATTGAAAAATTCTTGTCAAGTAACCGGAAGTCAAATAGAAAAAAGAACAAAAATAGAAGATCAATTATCATGGCCGACGAAAATCCACCAAGACTCATGGACTTTGCCACACCTGCTTTGAGTGGTGCTCAACAAGGAGTGGCAAGACCAACGATAAATGCAAATCAATTTGAAATTAAGCCTTCACTCTTACAAATGATTCAAAATAGTATACAATTTTATGGTTTGTCAAATGAGGATCCAAATGCTCATTTGACCAACTTTCTTGAAATATGTGATACCTTTAAGATCAATGGGGTTTCGGCTGATGCAATCAAGCTTAGGCTTTTTCCATTCACTTTGAAGGATAAAGCAAAGGCTTGGTTGAATTCATTGACAAGGGGATATATAACCACTTGGGACCAATTGGCACAAACATTTTTATCAAAATACTTTCCCTTAGCCAAAACTGCAAAAATCATAAATGATATCACTACATTTGCTCAAAATGACAATGAATCATTATATGAGGGTTGGGAAAGATTCAAGGAATTGCAAAGGATGTGTCCACACCATAACTTGCCAAGAGAGCTGTTGATGCAAACATTTTATAATGGAGTTAACCCTACCACAAGAGGGACTATTGATGCTGCTGCTGGAGGTTCTTTGATGAGAAAAACTACTGAAGCGGCATTTGAATTGTTGGAGGAGATGTCCATGAACAACTGCAAATCAATTTGAAATTAATCCTTCACTCTTACAAATGATTCAAAATAGTATACAATTCTATGGTTTGGCAAATGAGGATCCAAATGCTCATTTGGCCAACTTTCTTGAAATATGTGATACCTTTAAGATCAATGGGGTTTCGGCTGATGCAATCAAGCTTAGGCTTTTTCCATTCACTTTGAAGGATAAAGTAAAGGCTTGGTTGAATTCATTGACAAGGGGATCTATAACCACTTGGGACCAATTGGCCCAAGCATTTTTATCAAAATACTTTCCCTTAGCCAAAACTGCAAAAATCATAAAGGATATCACTACATTTGCTCAAAATGACAATGAATCATTATATGAGGGTTGGGAAAGATTCAAGGAATTGCAAAGGATGTGTCCACACCATAACTTGCCAAGAGAGCTGTTGATGCAAACATTTTATAATGGAGTTAACCCTACCACAAGAGAGACTATTGATGCTGCTACTGGAGGTTCTTTGATGAGAAAAACTACTGAAGCGGCATTTGAATTGTTAATTCAAATTCCATCTTTATACTTAGCATCATTAATCTTTTCTATCTTCTTGGATTCTCATAAACTCGATTTAATTAGTTTACATGCTAGATTAGTTTAGAATCACTTTTCTATCATTTTATCATTGTAAACAACATTAAAATTGATTAGTAATAGTGTGTAAAAAACGTTTCTCATGGGATCGACATGTTAAGTACTATTGTTGTACACCGTATACTTGCGGTCAATAAGCATATATAAAAAATGCTCAACAAGTTTTTGGCGCCGTTGCAGGGGAACGGTTGTTTTGTTATTATGAAAATTGATTTATGATTTTGGATTACAATATTTTCTTTTGTTTTAATTTGTTTTATTTAATTTAACTTTGTGTTTTGTTTGTGGTTTACAGGATTTGAGAAGTTTATGCCTAGTACAAGGAGTTCTTTAGAAAAGCTTGAGCCCTTAAATCCTGAAATTGAAAAATTCTTGTCAAGTAACCGGAAGTCAAATAGAAAAAAGAACAAAAATAGGAGATCAATTATCATGGCCGACGAAAATCCACCAAGACTCATGGACTTTGCCACACCTGCTTTGAGTGGCACTCAACAAGGAGTGGTAAGGCCAACGGTAAATGCAAATCAATTTGAAATTAAGCCTTCACTCTTACAAATGATTCAAAATAGTATACAATTCTATGGTTTGGCAAATGAGGATCCAAATGCTCATTTGGCCAACTTTCTTGAAATATGTGATACCTTTAAGATCAATGGGGTTTCGGCTGATGCAATCAAGCTTGGGCTTTTTCCATTCACTTTGAAGGATAAAGCAAAGGCTTGGTTGAATTCATTGACAAGGGGATCTATAACCACTTGGGACCAATTGGCCCAAGCATTTTTATCAAAATACTTTTCCTTAGCCAAAACTGCAAAAATCATAAAGGATATCACTACATTTGCTCAAAATGACAATGAATCATTATATGAGAGTTGGGAAAGATTCAAGGAATTGCAAAGGATGTGTCCAGACCATAACTTGCCAAGAGAGCTGTTGATGCAAACATTTTATAATGGAGTTAACCCTACCACAAGAGGGACTATTGATGCTGTTGTTGGAGGTTCTTTGATGAGAAAAACTACTGAAGCGGCATTTGAATTGTTGGATGAGATGTCCATGAACTGCATGTGGCCTACCGAGAGAACTAGAGATTCAAATTCTACTAATGTGAAAGGAGTTCATGCACTTGATTTAGTGGTTGCATTGCAAGCTCAAGTGGAAGCATTGACTCACAAACTCAATAATTTGGGTATGGGAGGCAGTCAACCAAATAGATGCAATATTTGTAGACAACAAGGACATCCAAGTGAGGTATGTAATTTGGGCATAAATAGTATGGAGGAGCAAGTTAGCTTTATCCAAGGGCAAGGAAGAGGTAACCCATTTCCCAATACATATAACCCTGGATGGAGGAACCATCCAAATTTTTCATGGGGGAATAGTAGTAATCAAAATAAAAGAGTAAGTTTTTAACCACCTCAAGACAGGTTTGGAGCCTTAGAGGTTAAGATGGATAGGTTCTTGGAAGGGATTAATATGAAATTTAATTCACAAGAGGAGAACCAAAAGATGCTGGAAAATAAGTTTGATCAGATCACAAAAAATCAAGCCTCATCCATTCATAACTTAGAAGTGCAAATTGGGCAATTAGCAAAGGCTTTACCCTCAAGATTACATGGCACTTTACCAAGTAATACGGAGGAGAACCCAAGGGAACATCTAAAAGCCATCAATTTGAGGTCAGGTAAATCTTACACCAATGAATTTGTTATTACTAACAAGAATGGAGAATTTCAGGAAAATAAAAAGAAGAATGACTCTTCTGTAGCGAGCACGACACCTGTCACGATCGTGACAGAGGAGAAGCCGAGCAATGTCGAAGTCGCGGTACCTATCGCGAGTAAGCCAGTGGAAGGAGAGCATTCTATCGCGAGCGCGACACCTGTCGCGGTCGCGACAGAAGGGACTTCAAAAGCTGATTTTCCTAAGGCATTTCAACCTTGCCCACCGTTTCCTCAACGCCTAAAGAGACAAAACCAAGATAAGCAATTCCAATCTTTTATTGATAAATTGAAGCATTTGCACATAAATTTAAATTTTATTGAGGCCACATCACAAATTCCTAACTATGCAAAATTTCTTAAAGAATTAATTTCTAAGAAAAGAAGTTGGGAGGATATATCCACTATTGCATTGACTGAAGCATGTAGTTCCATAATCACAAATAATTTGCCTACAAAGCTTAAAGATAATGGTAGTTTCACCATTCCATGTATCTTAGGGGATGTTGAGTTTCCTAAGTGCTTGTGTGATTTGGGGGCAAATATTAATCTCATGCCTTATTCTATCTTTAAAAAGTTGGGTTTAGATTATGTTAAACCTACTTCCATGGTTTTGCAATTAGCTGATCAATCTATTAAGAAACCATATGGAATAGTTGAAAATGTGCTTGTAAAAGTGGATAAATTTATTTTGCCTGCTGATTTTGTCATTTTAGATTTTGCATATGATGAGAAATGTCCCATGATATTGGGTAGACCTTTCATGAGGACTGATAGGGCTTTAGTTGATGTCTATGAGGGCACATTAGTCTTAAGAGTAGGGGATGATAGTGTTGAATATCAAATGGATAAGGCACTAAAATACCCAATGGATGAAAATGTGTGCATGAAAATAGATATCATTGATGCGTGTGTTGTGGAAGTATTAGAAAATGCAGATGAAGTGGAAGTCTAAATGGAAGAGGAAGTTCATGAAGAGGTAAAGCAAGAAAGCTTTAGACGTGAACCTCTTTATCATAATAAAGCACCTTTGCCACCTTCAATTGTAAGTCCTCCAAATGTTGATCTAAATGAACTACCAAATCATTTGAGGTACGCCTTTCTTGGACCTAATCATACTTTGCCTATTATTATTTCTGATAAACTCAATAAAGAACAAGAGCATGCATTATTAGAAGTGGTTAGAAAAAGAATAAAAAGTATTGGATGGCAAATATCTGATTTGAAGGGTATTAGTCCTAATGTTGTCATGCATAGGATAAATATAGAAGATGAATGTTAACCAAAGGCTGATAGACAAAGGAGGCTTAACCCTCATATGAAAGAGGTAGTGAAAAAAGAAGTTATTAAGTTGCTTGATGCTGGAATCATCTATCCAATTTCAGATAGTGATTTGGTGAGTCCAATACATTGTGTTCCAAAGAAGCGGGATATGACGGTAGTGAGGAATGAGAATGGAGATTTAATTCCAACTAAAACCACCACCGGTTGGTGGGTGTGTATAGATTATAGGAAGCTTAATTTGGCCACTAGAAATGATCATTTTCCTTCACCATTCATTGACCAAATGCTAGAAAGAATTGCTGGTCATTCTCATTACTGTTTTCTTGATGGATATTCAGGGTATTTCCAAATTTTTATCTACCCTAATGACCAAGAAAAAACCACATTTACTTGTCCTTATGGAACCTTTGCTTATAGGCGAATGCCTTTTGGGCTTTGTAATGCCCCAGCCACATTTCAAAGATGTATGACTTCAATTTTTGGAGACATGATAGAGGATATAATGGAAGTTTTCATGGATGACTTTTCTGTATATGGGGATTCATTTGAGCTTTGTTTACAAAATTTAGACAAAGTTTTAGCTAGGTGTGAAGAAACCAACTTGGTTCTTAATTGGGAGAAATGCCATTTTATGGTAGATGAAGGGATAGTCTTAGGGCACAAAATTTCAAGTAGGTGTATTGAGGTTGATAGAGCAAAAACAGAATTAATTGAAAAGCTACCTCCACCCACTACACTTAAGGGGGTAAGATCTTTTTTTGGACATGCTGGATTTTATAGAAGATTTATAAAAGATTTTTCTTTAATTGCTAAACCTCTAACTAATTTGTTAGTTAATGATGTTCCTTTTGAATTTTCTAAAGAATGTATGAATGCTTATGATACTTTGAAGAAGGCCCTTATAAGTGCTCCTATTATTGCTGCTCCTAATTGGGAATTGCCATTTGAGATTATGTGTGATGCAAGCAATCTTGCTGTGGGTTGTGTATTAGGTCAAAGACATGGTAAGAATTTGCATGTGATTTATTATGCTTGTCATACTTTGTCTCCTCCTCAAGTTAATTATACAACTGAAAAAGAAATGTTAGCTGTGGTTTATGCATGTGACAAGTTTAGATCTTACTTGTTGGGATCTAAAGTCATAATCTATACTGATCATCCTGCATTGAGGTATTTATTTGAAAAGAAAGATGTTAAACCTAGGTTGATTCGTTGGGTATTGTTATTGCAAGAGTTTGACCTTGTAATTAAAGACAAAAAGGGAAGTGAAAATCTTGTTGCTGACCATTTGTCTAGGTTAGAAAGCAATGAACAAACTTTAGGTGATGATATTGAAATTAATGAATCGTTTTCGGATGAATCATTAATGTTAATTTTGAATATGCATGTACCTTGGTATGCTGATTTTGCTATCTTGTTGCTGGAATTGTACCTGAAAATTTGACATGGCAACAAAAGAAGAAATTCTTTAGTGATGTTAAAAATTATCTTTGGGAAGAACCTTACTTGTTTAAGATAAGTAGGGATGGTATAATTCGTCGTTGTGTAAGTGAAGAGGATTATCAAAACATCTTGATGCATTGTCATGCTGCATTGTATTCGGGTCATAATGATGCCAATAAAACTGCATCTAGAGTGCTTGAATGTGGATTCTTTTGGCCAACTTTATTTCATGATGCAAAGATGTATGTAGCCAAATGTGATAAATGTCAAAGGGCTGGTAATATTGGGAAAAGAGATGAGATGCCTTTGAATAACATATTGGAAGTTGAAGTGTTTGATGTGTGGGGGATAGACTTCATGGGTCCCTTCCCTACTTCTTTTGGTCAAAACTACATTTTGGTTGGAGTTGATTATGTATCAAAATGGGTTGAAGCCAAAGCCACACCTACCAATGATTCAAAGGTGGTGATCAAATTTTTGAAGAAACTTTTCTCAAGATTTGGAGTGCCAAGAGCCATCATAAGTGATGAAGGTAAGCATTTCATTAACCGTTCTTTTGATTCTTTATTGCATAAATATGGTGTGCGTCATAGGGTAGCTACACCATATCACCCACAAACAAGTGGTCAAGTGGAAGTGTCCAGTAGGGAGTTAAAGTGGATATTAGAAAAAACAGTCTCTACTTCTAGAAAGGATTGGGCACATAAATTAGATGATGCTTTGTGGGCGTATCGCACAGCATTCAAAGCACCAATTAGTATGACACCATATAGAATGGTTTATGGAAAAGCGTGTCATTTACCTGTGGAGTTAGAGCACAAAGCATATTAGGCCATTAGAACTTTGAATTATGATCTTAAAGATGCAAGTGTCAAAAGATATTTACAATTAAATGAGCTAGATGAATTGAGACTTCTTGCATTTGAAAATGCTAAAATCTATAAAGAAAGGACAAAAAAATGGCATGATGGACATATCCGGATTAAAAATTTTAATATTGGGGACAAGGTTCTATTGTATAATTCTAGATTGAAACTCTTCCCTGGAAAATTAAGATCTAGATGGAGTGGACCCTTTGAAGTCACCCAAGTTTTTGATCAAGGGTTTTTAGAGCTAAAAAATGGAAAAGGGGAGTTATTTAAAGCCAATGGTCAAAAATGTAAGGTGTATTTGGAGGAAACATTTCATGGAATAGAGGTTTCATTTCTTTCTCTAAAAATGGTTTGATGGTTACTTGGTTTTATTATTCTTTTTCGTTAATTGTTTTATTTTAAGTGTGATAATTATATGTACTGATGTAATTCTTTTTGTTCTACAGATGTTTTTAATATGTAAATTCATTTTATGTACCTTCGTTTGATGTTTTTGAAAGGGAAGGAAATTTGATTTTTCAGTTCTCTTTCTGTCGCGAGCGCGACAGAAAGGGGAAAGCGTATTATAGATTTCATCGCGACGGCGCGACGGTAGGTGTAATCGCGACAGTTTCTTTTTGATTTTTCACAATTGCTTTCTGTCGCGAGCGCGACAATGTCGCGAGGTCGCGATGGCTAAGGGGTTTATTTGTCGCGATGTCACGACGTATATCGCGGCGCGCTAATTTTTCAAATTGATTCTGTCGCGACGTCGCGACAGAACGCGGGATTTGAATTTTTTGGTCAATGTAACCGTTGGGAACTCATTTAATTCCCCAACTTCCCTCTTTTCTACCCTAATAACTTCTTTCTCTTTCAATTTCTTGTCTCTTCGGTTTCTTTCCAAATATTTTCTCTCTTTTCTCTAAATCCTTACTCAAAATTCTCCCTAAAATCCTCACACTTTCTCTTCCTTTTTCTTTTACTTCTGTTTTCTTTTATTTCTTTTCATCTTGATTTATCTAGTTGTGAGCGATTTTACAATGGTGAGGACAAAGCACGTGGGAGACAAGAGTAAGGGGAAGCGACCTATGGGAGAGTCAAGCAATCAGGGAGATGAACCAACTCCTGCTTCACTCGTTTTTCAAAATAGGTATGATTGCCCTTTTCCAATTTTTTCTGATGAGGAATGGGAGAAATTCCAATATTTTGCCAAGAAAACGTATGTTGGTATGTGGGCTTTAGACTCAACTATTTTAAATACAATGGGATTAACTGATCAAATAAATCGTTTTCTTAAATATATGAAATGGGGAAAATTTATAACCTTATCGTTACCTGTGAGAAAAGACTGGGATTTAGAGTTTTTTGTTACCTTGACTTATGTAGATAAACGTAAGATTTCAATGAAATTTAGACATCAAGGAACGGAGCATACCTTTAGCTATGATGATTTGAATACGTGGTTTGGTTTCCCTTTAAATGGAAAACGGTTTGATTCCAATCTGTTTCAACCCTCCCCTATTTGGAATAGATTGTCTGGCTTAGAGTATTTCAATAATAAGAATTCAACTAATAGGCAAATCAAAGATGATGCCTTGATGCTTTTTCATAAGTTTCTTTGCCATGCTATGTTTGGGAGGGTTGAAAGTACTAAAGTTCAAACCAAGGATTTATTTGTCTTAGACCTTTTACGATCCCATAAAACCCCTGATTCAATTGATTTTATTTTAGATGGTTTATACCATGTTTCTATTGCCAGAAGTAAATCTGTGGGGATGTGCCATATGGTTACTGGTATTATTTTGGGATGTATGGGTGATTTAAACAATTTTGTCTTGGCTGACAATGAATCTATTCCATTGCTTGATGTTTACTTGCGCCACTCTAATATTTTAAATAAGGGAGCTTGGCCCCCAAAGTTTGTTGATCGTTTTGCAGGTACATCTAGTATAGCTGGTCCAAGTCTGCCACCTGAAAGGGCACATGCATCAGTTTCAGCAGCTGTTGCTCATGACTCCTCCGATGAGGACGAGGCGGCTGCTGGAGTTGATACTGCTGGGGATGATGCTGCTGAGAGAGGGCCCGCTGGTGGGTCTTCTGTCGATGTCATGGAGAATGATGTAAGGGCCGTGCTGAAGAATCAAAAGAGTTTGAGTCGCAAACTCTTGAACTTCTTTCGAAAGCAGCAAGTGGACTTATCTCCTTCTCCACCTAGCTCCCCTAGTGGGAGTTTTTGAGTTTGTCTCATCCACTTTTCTCCATTTTTATTCATTTTCTTAGTTTTGTTTGTTCTTGTGTTCATTTGTGTGTTTTTTATGTTCGTTTGTTCTTTTAGTTTATTCCTTTTTACACAATGGGGACATTGTGTCCTTCAAGTGTGGGGGGGTCTGTTTTTGTTGTTATGCATGTATATATACATACTCTTGTTTATGTATAAGTAGTGTAGCTTGTGTTTTGCATGAATTGCTAGATTTAGGTATGAATTGTTATGCTTGTATGTTTTTAGATTGTTATGGAGTTTAGTATTTGATGATTATTTGGGAATTAGAGCATGTATAGGTTTTATATTTTTAGCCATTAGCCTCGATAGTAACTTTTTGACCATTTTCATTATTTGTTTTATTTTAGCATTCTGTTGTACATAGTAAAGGGTATGACTGAGCAAAACACTTTGGTGTAGGTTCTTTTTAAGTTAGGTATCTTTTTACATGTAAATAAAGATTGTTTTGCCAATTTATTGCCTATGGTAGTTTGACCTATAGCCATGTGAGCTTTTGAAGCCTTATACACTAATTTTTCTTTGTATGAGAGCCTTATTATGCCATATCCTCCAGAACTTGTTTGTGGTAAATTTTGAGACTGCATTTTAGTATGGGATGTACATGGGATATGATAAGGGCACTTAGAATGAACTATTTTTGGCTTACTTTTCAATTCCTTACCTTTTGACTTTACGTAGCCAACTTTGAGCCTATATCCTGTTTTTATTGTTTTTCTTGTTTAAATTAATTTTTCATTATCATATGATTATACTCATTAATACGAGTACGTCCATATTTTCAGATTATTTTTCTAAGGTCCGTAGCATTTTTTACGGTCCGGTCAAATCCTTAGTCAACCTAATCACTATTTAAAACGAAGCAGTGATTTTTTCGTATTTTCGATTTTTAGAGGTCTATTTGACCTCATTTTCACTCCAAATTTTAATCTCGGACTTATCGTGACTTATATTTTCTAATAGTCAAATAAAATATTTTTCGTCTCCGGATTTACTTTTTGCCCCGGAAGAACTATTTACTATTGGGGAATACTATTAACGGCTAACCCGGTATTAAAACTATTACACTCCATTTGTAATGAATTCTGATTTATTATATACATAGAAAATAGAAGAGAAAAAACAGCTTGGCCCATGAATGAATTGTACGGGTTAATTGATTGGGTTATATAATAACCCATAACCCATATAAATATTTTGTAAAATTTAGAATGGGTTGTATGGATTATAATAACCCATTAAAATTATGAAAAAAATGGGTTAGATGGGTTGGATTAAATGGTTTGGATGGGTTATACCATTTTTGAACACCCCTAGTTTAAACATATAAATAACCCAATCTTTTTGCTTAAACAAGGCCCTATTTCTGTTGCTTACCCATATTGTGGAGGGCTTAGTATTGATATAGTATTGGAGATGTCATTATTGACAAGCATGAAAAGAAAGAATTAAAATTCCCTTATTTGTTTTACTTAGTATTAATTATGCTAGTCCGTATATAAAAAAAGAAAAAAGAAAAAAAAAAGGACAAGCAAGATGTACATCAAAAATTACTTAAATATGGGATGGAGCATAAAATGCACCCATGCTAAATTCTCTTGCTATCCTAGAAAAAAAAAAAAAAAAGTAAAAGTAAGAGCTAGCAGAAAATTTGTATTCTTAAGAAGGGAATTAGACTAAAGTATCATGCTTGTTAATATTCTGTTTTGGTTAAATCTCTTATGTTGTATTGATGCTTTTCTCTACACAATACTAGCTACTTAAATCCAAAAGTTTCCTGCCCTAACCTAAGCCACATGACAACCCTTTTTAAGACCCTTTGATTCTCTTTACTACCTTATACTAGTAGTGGAGATTTTTACTACTTACAAGCCTATGGTATGTAATGGCATAATCTAGGAATGAGGGAAAACACTAACCTTTATATACTTGAGTGATTAAGTGTTTATCAAAATAAGTGTTGAGTGAAAATTATCTTAGGCAATGCTTTGTGTGAAATAATCTATACATGTATTAAGATATTTGATTTCTTGAGATCAAACATCCTTGTGTTTTGCCATTTCATGGTTTTCCAAATGTGCATAGAGGTTAAAGTTTAATGAATGATGGCAATGTTTAAATGGTTGCATATTGAGGCTAGTGTTTTAGAAGGATAAGTCTATGTATGGTGTTTTCAAATGTTTGTCAAATGCCTAAATAAGCTCCAATATATTGTGTTTATAGTGTATTGTGTGTTTGTGATGTTTAAGTGTTTTGCTTGGGGACAAGATAATGTTTAAGTGTGGGGGTTTGATATGAGCTTAAATAGCTCATAATTAATCTATATTTTGTGGTTAGAAGTAATGTTTTAAGTGTTTTTATTTGTTGGAATTAGGTATGTTTTATGTGTTTTGTTGAGTTTTGTATGTAGGAGGAAAATGGAGAAAATATGGAGTAAATGGAAAAAAGAGAAATGAAATGAGCCAAGGCAGAAAAGCTTCTGTCGCGAGCGCGACAGAACGCGCTAAGGGAAGACCAAGAGAGAAGAGAAAAAAGAGAAGAAGAGAAGTTGTCGCGATCAAGGGAATGCGTCTCGAGGTCGCGACAGGGCGCGGAGAAGGCACACGCGAGGAAAGGCGAGCGAAAATGAAGGCGTGCTCTGTCGCGAGCGCGATAGGCGTCGCGATCGCGACAGAGAGATCCGTTAGACACTAAAGTTCAAATTTGAACTTTAAGAGTTGTGCCTTTCCACCAACAATTACAACCTTTGTAGAAGGGCATCTGAAGGGGCATGAGTTGGTATTATAAATGCTATTTCTAACTGTAATTTAGATATAGAAAAAAGAGAATTGAATATTTGAATAATTTTCTGCAAGTTAGAATAGTTTTTCTTTAGTTTTTCTTAAGTAGACTTTATGTGTTAAAGAGAAGATAGCATACAAAGAAGAAGACTACAATTGGTGACTTGAAAAGGGTTGAGAAATCTCCTTCTTCAATTCTTATCTTTTAATTCTTCTTTGTAATTTTTGTGATGTAAATTCTGAACTTGAATGTTAATATCAAATATTTTATTGTTCATATTAATTCAAGTGTTCTTACTCGTAGAATTTCTCATTAGTACATTATTCATGATTATTATAAGTTTGAGTTTAATTGAGAAATAAATTCATTCTTACATCTAATTGGTAATTCATCATCAAGATATTGTTTGAGAAATCATAATATTGAAATGGTTGTTATAGGTTGTGTTCTATTCCTAAGATTTGCATGTATAATCATCTAGTTCTTAAATGAAAGTTTGGAATTAGACTTATATGTGTATGTTTTAGGCAGTCCTATTTATATTGAGAGAGTAAGTAGGAAATTTATTCAACTTGGCTTGCAAGATAAGAATGCTAAAATCATTAAGAACAATTAATTCAAATTCCATCTTTATACTTAGCATCATTAATCTTTTATATCTTCTTGGATTCTCATAAACTCGATTTAATTAGTTTCCATGTTAGATTAGTTTAGAATCACTTTTCTATCATTTTATCATTGTAAACAAGATTAAAATTGATTAGTAATAGTGTGTAAAAAACGTTACTCGTAGGATCGACATCTTAAGTACTATTGCGGTACACCGTATACTTGCGGTCAATAAGCATATATAAAAAATGGTCAACACAGTTCAGATGGAGGTTTGGTTCAGATGGGGCTTTGATAGCTCAGTTGAGGGTCAAGCCTACCTTGAGACAGCGGATAGTTGATGCTCAGAAGGTTGATGAGGAGCTTCAGCGGATTGTGCAAGAGATTAGTTTGGGCAAGTAGTCAGAGTTTTCGGTTCAGGAAGGGGTTCTTCTGTTTAGAAACCGTTTGTGTGTACCGGATAATGAAGAATTAAGAAGACAGCTTTTGGATGAGGCACATAATACAGTTTTCACCATGCATCCCGGGAGTAGCAAGATGTATCGGGATGTGAAGCAGTTTTATTGGTGGTCTGGTATGAAGAGGGACATAGTGGACTTTGTATCTAAGTGCTTGACTTGTGAGCAGGTAAAGGCTGAGCACCAAGTTCCTTCGGGATTGCTCACGCCTTTGTCCATTCCGGAGTGGAAGTGGGATGATATTGCCATGGATTTTGTTTCCGGGTTGCCTTTGACTTAGAAAAAGCATGATTCTGTTTGGGTTATTGTAGATCGACTCACAAAGTCCGCTCACTTCTTGCCGGTTAGGATGGATTACCAGATGGATAGATTGGCCAGTATCTATGTGGATGAGATAGTTCGGTTGCATGGAGTGCCTTTCTCTATAGTTTCAGACCGAGATCCAAGATTCACATCTAAGTTCTGGAAAGAGTTGCAACGAGCTTTGGGTACCAAGCTAAATTTCAGTACGGCATTTCATCCTCAGACAGACAGTCAGTCCGAGCGAGTGATTCAGATCTTAGAGGATATGTTAAGGGCCTGTGTTTTGGACTTTCCGGGTAGTTGGGACAAGTATGTATCGCTGATGGAGTTTGCCTACAACAACAGTTTTCAATCGAGCATTGGTATGTCACCGTATGAGGCTTTGTATGGACGACAATGTAGAACTCCAGTTTGTTGGACAGAGCTATCTGAGAGGTCAGTGATTGGGCCAGATCTGGTTAGAGATACAGAGGAGAAGATCAGAGTTGTGCAGCGGAACTTGAAAGCAGCTAAGAATCGACAGAAGTCTTATGCCAACCTGAAGAGAAAAGATGTGCAGTTTAAAGTTGGGGACAAATTCTTTCTTAAAGTTTCTCCTTGGAGAAAAGTGCTTCGGTTTGGGAAGAAAGGAAAGCTTAGTCCTCGCTTTATTGGTTCGTATGAGGTGTTAGCAAGAGTTGGTCCAGTAGCTTACAGATTGGCTTTACCGATAGAATTATCGAAGTTTCACGAAATTCTTGTTAGTAGGGGAGAGTTGTCACACCCCGTTTGCCCCCTAGTTGAATGAGCCATATATGTATGTGTGTGCATTTGCATGAGTCTAGCATAATAAGGGCATTTTGCTAATATTGTATGATTTGGGCTTTTGCTGGTGCGTGTGTGCATGTGTAGCACCATTGTGTGAATTAGTTGGGACAGATTTGTGTGTGCATGAGTGCACCATAGTAGGATATGCACTAGTGGGTTATTGTGGTGTGTATGCATTCATACATTTGTAGGGTGTGTCCTTGAGGGAGCAATGTGTGTGTTACTCATACATGTGTAGGGTGCATTATTAGGGTGTTTCATTGTGTGCATGTGATACATTTAGTTAGGGCGTGAGTAAGTAATCTCCTCCACTAGATGGTTGACATGTGTAAAGAGGAAAGAAAGGGGAAAGGGAAAATGAAAAAGGGAAAAAGCACATTTTTGAAACCCATTTCCCGTTTTCTCTCCTTCTTCTTCTTCTTCTTTCTCCTTTGCACTCTCCTAAGTGTTTTACTTAGATTCAAGCTCAAGTGGTGGAATTAATTACTCCCTTACATCTTCCTTGGTAAGTTCTTGCTTTCTCCTTGTGTTATTCATGCATTTTCTTCTTCTTCTTGGCTTGGATCTAAGTTAGGGTTTGTGTTTTTGGTGTTTGGGTGCTTGTTTGTGCTTAGTTGAGCCTCCTCGCGAGCCAAAGGGCAAAGAGAAGGCTGGAACTAGTGGATCCAAGCAATAGAAGCTAAGGATTTTGAGGTTTGAGAATTTCTTGGTTTTCATGTATATATATGTTTGTGTATGAAATTTGATGGTTTCTTAGAATTAGGTTGTTATATGTTCTTTATTTTGATGTATATGTTATGGGTTTTTGTTTTGGAATGTGGATCTTGCAAGAGCATGAGTTAATTGTGATAATATTGGAGTTAATGTGGTTTTGTGCATAAATTGGGGTTTTGGATGATTCTTGGAATTGGAGGTTTAAATTAATGAATTGAGTGAAATTTCTTGTTGGTTAATGTTATATTATGGTTGTTGATGCTAATGGATGGCTGGGTTTGAGGTAAGAGGTTCTTGGATGAGTTTTGTGTGTGTTTGTGGTTGATTGTGGGAGGAAGAAAATCTGCAGAATTCTGCAGATTTTGGAAAACCCGACTCTGTCGCGCTCGCGACATCGATCGCGACGATGTCGCGAGCGCGACAGAGATCGGCGTTTTGGAGCTTCGCTGTCGCGAGCCCGTGATAGCCAAAGTGTTGGGCACCCTCTGTCCCGAGCGTGACATCCGTCGCGATCGCGACAGAGCGCGATGCTGGCCAAGTTCTATCGCGAGCACGCGATTCGTCGCGAGCCCGCGACAGCAATATTTGTTCTCTGTCGCGAGCGCGATAGAGCCAGGCCCCTCCGTCCTCCTCGCGGTCGTGAAATCCTTCGCGTACGCGCAGTGAAGAGACTTTGGTCTCTGTCGTGAGCGCGACAGCTCCCTGTATGCTGAATGAGTTTTCTTTTGTTGTGTGCGGTTATTGAACTTCAGTTTCGTTTAATGTCTATGAGATTTATGCTTGATGTTTTATGAATTATATGCATGCAGATCTATAATACGACTTTGTACATGTATGATGATGATTTTGGAATGTTATGAAATGGATTGAATGGTTTATGCATGACCTGCTAGAGTCTAGAAAGTGGATAGTTAGGCATGCCTAATAGAGTTTTATATCTGCAGTTCTCAATTTCGTTTGGACCCCAATCAGGTCCCCGCTTGGTTCCTCGCGAACCCCTATGTGTTCGGATCTTGTTTAAGATCCCTTTTGAAAATGTTTTGTGAAAGTTAAAAGTATCTTGATTTTTCGATTCGTACCCGTAAGGTACTATTTGTGATCGGCTCGTACCCGTAAAGTATTGTCCGTACACTCGTTATCCACTCCCTCGAGTCAGCAGGTGCCTGGTATAAATTGTGTTATGAGGAAATGTATGTGACACATGTGTGAACTCATAAATGAAAAGTATAATCTGTTATGGGAATATGAATATTGTTATGAACTTCTGAATGTATGGCTTAGTATATGCATGCTTATGCAATTGATATGCTATGTGTATGGTATATTATGATATACGCTTGTTTTTTGCCTTGACGACCGTTGTGAATGGTCGTCCTTTGATATATGTGTGGTTCCCCACTAAGCGTTTATCGCTTAGCACGGTGTGTTTACCCGTGCAGGTGCGGAAGGAGTTGCTTTGGGAGAGTCGCCGCAGTCCAAGCCAACGCAGCAGGGTTTAGAATAGGACAGAGTTTTGTATTTTGAGATTCTTTTTGTATAAAACTCTCTTATATTGGTTTTGTAATAGCTTCCGCTTTTGTTTATGTAATTTGGGATTTGTAATTAATTGCAGTATCTCTTAGTTGATCAGAACAGTAATGTAATGCCTCCGTTATATTAATGCATGATCAGCTTTCGCTTTCTTATACTTCGCAAAAGTTTTTAATTACCTCAATTTTGTGTATGTTTATCTTCGCATTGTTCTTTGCTTTGTTTGGTAGCACCCTGACTCGTACAATATCTTACCCCTCATGGGATGGGATCGCCTGAGTACGGGTAAGGGGTGTCACAGTAGATCTTTGAGAAGATGAAATTTGAGTTTTGAAGGATACAGTAAGTAAGACCAAAACATTAAACAGGCAACTAACATCAAAAGTTGTATATACTATTCCAAATACAATATTTTTCGCAGTACTTTTAATTCAATTTTAGCACATATTTTCTTATTATCTTCGGTTGCTAAACTTCGTAGCATAAACCATCAAGCAAAACAAATCTCTATTTCTTAATTATTTGAAATACATGTCTTCTTTTTTCTACACTTATTATTAGCATTAAGTTCAATTAACATTTTATTCACTTATTCATTTTACACATTCTTAACATTTACATTACTTAGTTACCGATGACCTATAACTGCCTTAATTACTATTCATTTGGTCTAAATTTCGGCAGCATGACGGCTTGCAAATTGCACTACCCAAACCTGCAAATAGAAATTTCCACACCCCCGGCAAGGGTACAACAATCATCCTATATACATACATTTCCCAAATGCCGATCATCATACAGTCACAAAATAACCAATACTTGTTTAACTTGTGAATTGTGATTAAAATGTGAAGACAAATGCATGACATCGACTGACGTGTGTACTTTCTTGAGAAATAATGCAACTAATGAGAGCTAAACCAAAAATTCATCTTAACAATAAAGCCATCCATTTAACAGCCATATATTAAAGCTATCATTATCCATAATAATTATACATTTGATGAATAAAATTGAGATACTTACCAAATTTTTTGCATGCTCGTGATGGCTCAAAGTTCCTCCAGTGTGCACAACTAAACTCTCACCATCAGTTCCTCCCCGTCTGTTTGAAAAATTCCTCTCTGAAGCTGCAATTGCCTCGGGGGTTGTCCAATACTACTGCCAACGATTCCATATTTCTTCAGAAATAAAAGTAGGTCGTTGACCACCCTTGCGTAACTTAGACAGAAATTCTTTATATCGTTGGCGGGCCGCTTTTCCCAAACTTCATAAATAACAATATTAAATTTTGCATCCCAGAAAAATTCTTTCTGAAAAAAAAAATAATATTATTATTGTCAAGTACAATAAATACAGTGTAATTGCATAACTTCATTATGTATAACTGTTAATTCTATAAATTCACATTGAAAGTAATGTCTACTCTTTCATAATCACATTAGTTTGGCCCAGAATCTCTAAAATTTATAGATATGACCTTAAAATCAACATATAAGCTAGCAAAACATTAATTAACAATGTGAATTTCAATTAAATTGTTAGAAGATCTGAAAGAAAGGATATAGAAGAGAAGAGAAGTGTACCAGATATAGAAGAGAAGAGAAGTGTACCAGAATTATCAAGAATCAGACCACCAAAAAAGTTGAACTTTAAATGCTGTCTCTCTCGAGTTTCAAATCTTCATTAACCACAATGACTTAGCTAACATCAAGCTACATGGAATTTAGAAGAATCTAAGAGACCATAAATTGTAAGAAAAGAAACGTAATAAATTTCTCAACAGTTATACATAATATGCATGCCTACCACTAATGAAAGCAATGTTGAATATACTTAAAGAAAAAATGTTTGGTAAACAATTTCAATCAATTCTAAAATAGAAAGGCTATTGGTATTTGTCTAATTCTCACATGCATAACTGCATCCTTGCACGCTACTGAAAACCACGTAATATCATACACATTTGTGATTATTATCAATTTCATTTTCTTATACTTTATTTATTTATTTATTTGTGGACCTACCACTCTAATTCTATTAATTGAGTAAAAAGAAAAGAGTTTGGCAGCACATGAATTTCCTTAACAAGGCTCCAGATTTAAAATAGTAGTAATAATTTGAGTGGAGACTCAAACAATTACTGGCAGGAGAAAGATAATTGTGCATAATTATTACCAGCAGACTATAACATTTAGAATCCGATCGATGATAATACTAACAACAACCTTTCCTTTTGACTCTTTACCTAACAAGTAAAAAAAACAAAAATAAAAAAATCTCAAAAGAAAAAAGTAAAAAAAATAAAAAAAAGAAAAGAAAAGAAAAGAAAACTTTCATTCTCACAGAAGAAACAAAAAAAAAAGGGAATTTCTAGCTGATGTCTTAATTTAAGTGCTAAGATCAGATGAGTTAAGATTTAATTCTTAGAATATCAAAATTCTTCATTCTCTGATATTAAAAAAGGCAACTAAAAAAAAAAAAGACTTTTTTCTAACATGCATAAAAATAAGATCTATTTGTAATCCATTTTTTGGTATTTTGATTTCTTTTTTCTGGTAACTAGAGAATTTCGATCTAAAATCTGAAATCTTAATGACATGATCAACTGAATTGTAGTTCCTTAACATACCTAAAAGAGTAGAAACTGTCTTAAGAGCCTTCTGCTAAGCTTTGTCGTCATGTAAGTCCAACTTAAGTACAAACTTCTGCAACCAAATTAAACAGATCTATTTCAGCTTTAATGGAATTTTCTATTATTAGTCATACTAAAGACACCAAAATCATTATTGAACTTAAATGAATTTCAATCAATATTTGATAGAATTTAAATCAAAATATTAAAGGATTAAACTTGACTAAAGTAATAAATCTAAAGGATTACAAAACAAAAGTATTTATTGATTTTTTTAACACCAAACCCAGAAAGAGACTGTCTTCAAAAAAAAAAGTATACTCAAAGTATTGATTTTTTAAAATGAACCCACCCAGAAAGAGACTCTCTTTTAAACAAAAGTATATTCAAAATATTATAGAAATATTAATGAACCAAACAAAAAGCAAGGAATTTGTCGTCAACAAAGTCAAAACCCTCTAATAAATACCAACAGAGTCCTTCAGCTAAGTATTCAATGTCCAGAAAGAATTCCCTCATACCTTTCTTCAAACCCCGCCCACATTAACAACCCAAAATAGCTCTTCCTGGCTGAAATCTATAATTAAATCAAATGACAAATCATTATATTGATAAAATTTGGTAGAAATTTAGGTTTTCCACAAACTTCTTAACAGTTAGAATTCTAAGAAAAATTCAGTAAGAAATATCAAATGAAGTCAAAGATAGTAAATAGAAAAAAATATGTAAAATCAAAGTGAAGGATGCAGTTAAAGGAAGATGAAAACAAGTGAATCATGTAAAAAACGAAATCAAAGAGGAAATTTAGAAATGATGATTAAATACTTAAAGAAAATACATTACCTGTTGACGAGTTCTGCGAGAAAGTGGAGAAAGTGGGGGGAGCAGCGGCTGGGGACCAGCTCGAGGGGAGAGAAGCGGCGGCGTGGGAGATCGGTGACTGAGGAGATCGGTTGTTGAGGCGTCTGATGTGTGGGGTAGTGGGCACGCCGGAGCAGGGAAGAATTGGAGAAGAGGAAGATGCAAATAATGGTTCAGTAAGATGCGAAGAATAGGAGAAGAGTCGGAGAAGAGTCTGCGCTAGGGTTGAGGTAAAGAAAGGAAGAAAAAGAAATTAATTAAAATCCAAACAGAATAACACCTGCCTTTAGTAATGGAATATGTATTCTGTTGCTACATTTGCAACCGAAATACATTCGGTTGCTATTCCTGAATCCATTTAGCAACCGATATTTTATTCGGTTGATATTATTTAACATTTAGCAATGGAATTAATATTACGTTGCTATATTTTCAACCGAAATAAATTCAGTTGCTATTTATTAATCATTTACCAACAGAATATTAATTCCGTTGCTATCTTAGCAACCGAATTTTAATTCGGTTGCTATTCATGAATCATTTAGCAACGGATTTTATTTCCGTTGCTATATTAGCAACCGATTAGAATTCAATTGCTATTTTTTACATATTTAGCAACGGTTTACATTTTTCGTTGCAAAAAAAGTGTTAACAATTAAAAAATAGCAACCGAATAATATTCCGTTGCTAAATGTTTCAAGATTAGCAACCGAATTTTTATTCGATTGCTATTATAGAATGCAAAAAATTTATGCTTCACATTTAGCAACGAAATTTTTATTCCGTTGCTATCTTAGCAACCGAATTTTTATTCGGTTGCAATTCATTAATCATTTAGCAACGATATTTTATTCCATTGCTATATTAGCAACCGATTAAATTCGTATGCTATTTTTTACACATTTAGCAACGGTTTACATTTTCCGTTGCAAAAAACTATTAATAATTAAAATATAGCAACCAAATGTTTATTCCGTTGCTACATCTTTCAAGATTAGCAACTGAATTTTTATTCGGTTGCTATTATAGAATGCAAAAATTTAATGCTTCACATTTAGCAACATAATTTTTATTCCGTTTCTATATTAGCAACCGAATTTGTATTCGGTTGCTATTCATTAATTATTTAGCAATGGAAATGATTTCCGTTGCTATATTAGCAACCAAATAAAATTCGGTTGCTATTTTTCTCCATTTAGCAACTGAAAAATTTTTCCGTTGCTAAATTAGCAACCGAATTATTTATCCGTTGCTATTTTTCGTTCCAAAAGAATTCTGCTTTACTTTCATGCAATATTTAGCAACGGTATATAAATTCCATTACTAATTTTACGCGCCAAACATTCACTCCTCTTACTGATCGAAAATAACTAAATACTTTTCCATTGTTATATATTAAAAACTTAACCGAAATTAGCAACGGAATTCAATTTCCGTTGAATTTTCGTTGCTTCCATTGCTATTTTTCCGTTCCTATTTCTTAATTTTCTTGTAGTGATTGCCGATAGGATTCGCATGTTTAAACCCAAGACCTTGAAGGAGATAATCGGACAAGCAAGGATATGAGATGAACAGCTGGTGCAACGAAAGAGGTTTACCAAACTAGTAACCCAGTTTCATTCTTCTACAGTTAGTCCACAAACCACAAATACGTCACCAATGGCCCCTAAGCGATTGGGTTAGGAGGAGATGCAAAGGAGGCGAGCAAAAGGCCTTTGTTTCGGTTGTAATGAACATTTCACACATAGCCATAAGTGCCAAGTACCTCAATTACTCCTTTTTGAATGTCACACCGACACTCAAGATGGACAATCAGGTGGCGATGACTTTTAGATGGAAGGAGTTGGTGACATGGAACCGAAAATTTCAGTGTATGCCATCACAGGATAGGCTTCGCCGCGAACAATGTGAGTCGCTGCCAAAATTGGGACACAAGAGATAATGGTACCAGTTGATGGTGGTTCCACCCATAATTTCCTAAATGGAAAACTGGCTGATTCCTTAAGATTATCAGTGGTTCTAACCAAAGCATTCACAGTTCATATAGCTAATGGAGATCAGCTTCACTATCAGGGATGATATGAAAAGGTACTAGTTGTCTTACAAGGCATTCCATTTTCACTAATTTTATATTCGATACCTTTAGCTGGTTTGGATATGGTCATAGGTATACAATGGCTAGAAATGTTGGGAACTGTAACATGTAATTGGAAACAATTGACTATGGATGTCAAATGGAAGAATCAGGCACGAAGGTTGCAAGGATTTAGCGATGAGCTCCAGTCTACTTCTTCACAAACAGCTACTAAGGAGCATCGACAGGGACATATGGTGTTTGCTGTGTTTGCTTAATCATTAGAACAGACTCAAACTGATGCTATTCCGCTAGATATGCCGCAACTTCTACAAGAATATGATGATCTCTTTCAAGAGCCCAATAAACTACCTCCATTGAGAGAAATCGACCATCAAATTCCATTGAAAGAAGGAACACAACCCATCAATGTTCGGCCATATCGGTATGCTTATTTTCAAAAGGCAGAAATTGAGAAGCAAGTTCAGGCAATGCTGGATGTGGGAATTATTCGGCCAAGCACTAGCCCATTCTCCACTCCTTTTCTACTAGTGAAGAAAAAAGATGGGTCATAGAGATTTTGCACAGATTACAGAGCTCTCAACTCTACCACCATCAAGGACAGATTTCCAATCTCGTCTGTTGATAACATGCTAGATGAATTATATAGAGCAGTGTTCTTTGCTAAGCTCACTACAAAATAATAGCAAATTAGCGACTAACATTATTTTCGTCACTAATTAGCGACTGATTAGCGACCGTTTTAAGAATTGGTCGTGAAAATTTATTTTTCATTTTTTTGCGACTAATTTAGCGACGAAAATAAGAAACAATCGCTAAATTTTGGCGGCAATTTATCGCGCCTTTTTTCGACTAATTTAGCGACTAAAAAATCTGTCGCTAATTTTAACGGCTAATTTAGCGACTAAAAAAATAGTCGCTAAAAAACCGACGAAAAAATCAGTCGCTATATTTGGAGGCAATTTTAACGAATTTATTTGCGACGGATTTAGCGACTAAACGTGTTGTCACTAAACATACTTGAATTAACGACGGATATTGCAGTCACTAAAAAATTTTCAAATTTTTTAAATATGAAAATAATTTTTAAAAATTTTAGCAATAGAATAATCCGTCGTAATTTTGTCGGTAAAATTGATTATAATATTAAAAAAATGTTGCATACATACTTATAGTTATTTATTATTTTTAATATTTTTTCTTTACATATGAATTTTAATTTGTCTAAAATAAATTTTATTTTTATTTTTATTTTTATTTTGTCTAAAATAAATTTTTTATTATTTAATTATTTAAAAATTTAATGAAAATATTAGATGGGTGAACTGAAATTAATATTAATAAAGAAATTTATTAAGGAATTAGTCTCCGGTGACTGATGAAGGGGGGCCAGAATAATGCAAAAAAGATTGCGGAATATTTTCTGGATGGGTTCGACCGGCAGAAAAATCGAAAATATTGAGGAGTCATAACTTTTGAGTCGGGTTGACTTATCGGAGCCACTACATGTTAAAACGAAGTGATTTGTGCAATCTACACGTGTTACAGGGTGAAACCCGTAACCCGTTATGGCAAACTCAAATTAAATCGGCTTGAACTGTGTTAGACCGATTTAAGTTTTTATTCTTTGTACTTTTCGGTTTATTTTTATGTAGGGTGTTTGTTTTAACCAATGTTATTAAAACCGGACCGGATAAAGAACCGGCAAGGCTGAGGGTTCGTGGTTCGACCGGGTTCAATCGGGTTTTTGTATATTTTTTAAAATATTATTAATTAGTATAATTTTTATAAATACTACTACTCAAAAAAAAAAATCAATCAAAACATTTAACATATGCCTCAAATATACTAGTTTCACCTTTTATTTTTTTTAAATTATTAGTTGATTAGTTATTTTCTGTTAAAATATTTTATTTTATGAGTTTTAATTTAAAAATTAAATAATTCAATAACTGTAGGTGAAATTAAAAAAAAATGATAGAAAATTATCTTTAAGTTTACCAATTATAATAATTTATTCAATTTTTATTCTATTGTATTTTATTGAATTATTAAATCATTATATTATTTTCATTAAGTTCAAATGTGATTAAATAGTAAAAAAACCAATTATTTGTTAAATAAAATTTACTAGATTATTTATTTTTTATTTTTATGAAAAAATAATTATTTTATTAATTATTTTAAATTAGACCCGATTTTTGGCCGGTTCAACCCGATTTTGGCCGGTTCAATCCGGTTCTTTTCGATTTTTTTCCAATCCGATTTTCTGCAGTTGAACCAAGCGGTTCACGGTTCAACCGGTTGAACCGACCGGTTCGGTCCGATTTTAATAACCATGGTTTTAATCCTATAAATAGCTTTATTTGTAAAACTTTTGGCAGAGAATAATTATAGGATGATTTTTAAGGTTTTTTTAATTTGGTTTGTTGCGTCTTTCGCTGTGTCACAGAATGATATAAAAACACTGTAAGTGATTACCAAACTAGCCATTATAATATTAACAAAAAATATATATATATAAACTATAACGCCCTAAAAATTCTGTTATTGTGAATAATGGCTCGGTAGGTTAAAATAAATAAATCAAAGGTTAATTTTGACCGATGAGCTTTGAAATTTTTTTAAAAATTTTATAATTAAATATTTGGATAATTTTAGAACAAATAAATGAATGAATATTTAAATGGACAAATGAATTGTACATATATAAAATATGTAACGCCCCAAAATTAACCTATGTTGCTAATAATAATTTGACACGTTAAAAATTTAACGAAGGTTAAATTTTGACCGTGAGACTTGAAATTTTTATTTAAAAGCTATATAATTAATTATTGAATAAATAATAGTCAATTAAATAAATATATGTATACATATAAATAAGTAAATAGACATAAATAATAATACATAAAATTTTCATAGGCCTATAATTTTAAGGAGAAACGAGGAATTGAGGAGAAAATGAAATGAAGGGAAATGAAAGATGGGAATAATGGGATGAACAGGGGAGAACGAGAAACAGGCACGGGGAGAGAGAAGAGAGAAGGAGACAGAGCGCCGGTGACGACGATGGCGGCAAAACACAGACGATCCCCACACTGCTGTCCTCGGTGTCTCATCCCCATTCACGGCATCGCCGTTCTAGGAGAGAGAGAGAAAAAAATGAAGCTTCGCCTGTGATTTTCGGCCAACTCCAACGACAGTTGGAGGAACGGGCACCACCGCTCAAGTCCCAGCGACCAGGCGAACGTTCTGGCACCCTCCGATCATCCCCACGTGCCGCTGGTAAGGAGATCGCGAACGGTGACCGCGAGCTTCTTCTCTATTTTTCGGCCAGATCCAGTATCGAATGGCTATACGAGCGGCACCAATGAACTCCTGGTGACCAGACACTCCTCCCTGTGCCTGCCATTCTTCCTCAATCGCTGGCGACGGATCTCCGGTGACAGGTAAAGGGAACCAAAATGACAGAAAAACGGTGAGTGACTTCAAAAATTACTTATCTATATGATTTTATATAAATTCAATTTACTAGGGACTGTTTTTATAAATTACAGAATATGAAATTATGTGGTAAGTTGACTTATTTGTTGTGTTTGTTGGAATGAATTGTATTGCCAAGGAAGTTAAAATTGATAGTATAATTAAATTATTTGAGCTTGTATTATTGCTAGCCCAGTAAATTAAATTGTTTGAATATTTAATGTTCTCTTTTAAATTGTTTGAGCTTGTATTATTGCTAGCCCAGTGTATTCGCCTGCTTCTGTGGGTTAAGAGCTACAATTTTTCTCTGTTGTCCATGTTTTGTAATGAGTTGTAGTTCTCATGGAGAATTGAATGTTTTAAGTGATCTAAGAATTGCTCACGGTAATGTACATCTTCTGAATTATTTCAACTAATCTTCAAATTTGATTCTTTCTAGGAGCTTCAAATTGATTTTACTCAATATGAACATCCAGCTGTTTTGACTGTTGAAGCTCAGGTAAAATTCATTTGAACTCTGTAATATTTGACATTCGCACATCATATATTGGACTGGTGATGGCATGAAAATGACTTCTTTTATAAGGCAAAATATGTTGGGGATAAAGGAGGCAGGCTGAGTAAAAGTTTGTTTTTTAAGGTAAGGGATAGAGGTGATTTTAAGACATGTATCTTCTATTTTGGCAAAAAATATTGATACTATATTGTTTTTGTTTTGGCAAAAAAGTAATGTAGATTTTTGTGCACGTGCATAAATGTAGGATAAGAAAAGTAGATACTATATTGTTTCTGCTTTGTCAGATACCAAAGTAGATATGAAAGGTGAATCAAAATTTCTTAACTTTTTGAGTTTTTCATCCTGTAATTTATGGGTTTGAGATGTTATAGGCTTGCTCTGTTTTGTGCTTGCCTAAGTTTGAATTTCTGATGCCTTTCAGGCTGAGCAGTTTTATCTCAAAGGCTTGGTTTGGGAAAAGGAGGTATAAGAATGGCTCCTGAAGAAGCATTGGGTAATATACTTTAGGTACTGTTCTATTTATGAGCATGTAAATCTAATTTTAATGTGTATTACTCAAATCCTTCTCCATTTCTGAAAATGCAAAGCTCATGTGTTTTTTGTTTATATTAATATTTTTCTACAATTTGTAAGTTTTCGTATTGTCCACTGTCTGATGTTATGTCTTTTTTTTTCTCAAGGTTCCACTAGGTTGTGTTACCCTTTTTGCATTGGTGAATCAGTTAGCATGCTATGCTTTAGTTTACCTCTTTTTTCCCTCATTTCTGTTGTTTTCTTGAAGTTATAGGATGTCCCTCAGTCAATTTGCATGTGCAATTATACCTTTGCCTTTCATAGCTTCTACCTTTGGCCTTAATTAATCATGTTCGTTTTAAATGATTTAAATGATATGCAGGTTTCTTCTTTCATGCTGATATTGCAAACCATTAAATGGTGCTTCCTATTTAATAAACTGTTATTATTTAGAGAGTGAACTCTCCTCTTTACTGTTATTGTGTCACATCCCAAATATGGCCTAGTATAAATTTCATGTTAATTGGATTTATAAGGACAATTGAGTAATTTTATAAGGAAAGGAGGACTTAATTGCAATGGATTAAAAATATTAATGACAGAATTTTCTTTTAGTGACCTATTGGTAATTTGTAAGGACTTAAAGAGTTGTGCAAGGAGCAGATGGTAAAAGTGTAGTTAGTGGAATTGAGGGTCCAATGCATGAGTGCCAAGTGGAGAGGGGAGTGTGTGCATGTTGGAGAGAGAAGAAGGCAGGAATTTTAGCTTCCTAGAGAAGCTATCAGATTTCATTCTTACTCTCATGCTCTCTCTCACGTTAGTCACCCTTTCTCCTCTCCATTTCTGTTCTTTCTCTATTTGCATGTGTTGTTCATCCGTTTTGAGCTAGGGTTTTGAGCTTTGAAGAGATTCCAAGAGGTAAGTGGTTACAAGTTCTTTGGCTTCTTCTTGTTTGTTCTCCTTTTACGGGTTGGATTTGGGTTTTTAAGGCTCTGTACATGGGTTAATAGAGTTTGTTGGTTGGATTTTTGCAAGCAATTGAAGAGAAGAGAAAAGATAGGGGAAAAGAAAAGGTTGTGGATTGAAGCCAGTGGAAGTTGAACTCCATTAACAGGTTTGGGAGTGTCTGTCCATTCTTATTTTGGATCCTGTTTGATGTTCAGATGTTAATGTTGTTTATGTGTATTTGTATATGGAAATGCATGAGTAAAATAGATTTACGTGTATAATTTGTGGTGGTGAAGTTCTGATGTTTTGCACGTTAAAATGGAAGTGTATATGCATGTATGTGAGAGATGAAATTCTGGGCTTTTGAATCTCTGTAAAAGTCATTTGATTGTGTGATGATGTTGTAAATGCAATCTGGAGGCTTGAAATTACGCTTTTGCATAATTATTGCATGAAAAATGGCTTTGGGCAAGATGGGGTTTTGAAATTTCGATGTACTCTGTTTCTGCATTTTTCTAAAAATTTTGGGAATCAGTTCTTCTTCATCATGGATTTTAGTTCATCAGGCTGGAAGAGCATGTCACGGACGACTGAGCACGACTCGGACAGGCGTGCACAAGTCGGACGAGCGTACTCCTCTCGGCCTTCAGTGATTTCTCGGTGGCGGAGCACAGGAAGAGTAGAGGAACATGACTCGGAGAGAAGAGCATGAGTCATGCTCTTCTTCTCTCGGCGAGGTGGACAGAAGCCATCCCACTCGTGCTCCTTGGGAAATTGCCGAGCACAAGTCAGATGGAATCCTCCGACTCGGAGGGACGAGCACGAGTCGTGCTCCTTTAGCCGACTCGTGCTGGTCTCTCCTTCCCACACGTGCCTCCCCTGTTTTTGCAAAAATTGGGTTTCCAATGTGTTTTTACATGGGGTTTTTACATTACATGGCACATTATGGAATTAATTGGTATTATCAGTTGATGATTGTTCTATTACAAGATATATGTACATGATTTATATTATTTTATATGCTTTAACTATACATGATTATTAAGATTGCTATGTGTAATTTATATGTTTATAATTTACATACACGTGGGTTATTAATTATAAGATATATGTACATGACTAATAATATTGTACATGAGTTAAATGCATATGATTTACATGTTTATATTGAGATTTGTATAAGATGCATATGTTTCTAAATTTGATTAGCCTATATGTATATATATATATGAGTTATGTGAATAACTTGTATTAGTTTACATGATATGATGATGACACTTGAGTTCTTGAGTTACGTCCTTAAGCCTGAATAGTCTTAGTAGTGGATAGGTAAGCACTTACTTAGGTCAGTGTGTGTGTGTGCAGCTGCTATATGCGGATCCCGTTTGGATCCTTGTTCGGCCCCATTTGGGCCAAGCGGTCGACCTCCGAGATGGTCATACTAGTAGTAACAAGAAAATATTTGAGACTTCGGTCTCCATGTGAATATGATACGTTTGAGACCCATGTCTCCATATGCTTGGGATACTGTATCCTATCAGTATCCAAATGACCGCATCCACTTCTAGAGAATATATTCAGACTAACTAGGCTAATATGTTAATATATGTGCTGCATATGAATATGATAATCAATGATATGTTATATGATAAACTTATATGGAATCATGTTTGGCATTGTTATACGTACTTTAGTGATATATATAGATTTGGAGTGATTGTACTATATTAGAATATAAGCAACGAGATGATACGCTAGGCTCTTTCCTTGATTATTTAATGATACGAATATATATGTTGTATGAAAATGTGTATTAGAAATGATGAGTTATATTGCAACACTTGAAGTTAGTGATGATATGATTAAATAGCCTTTTTGTTTTATGTTGTAAGATACATATATATAAGATATGTGAATAACGTTAATATGCCTATTAGATGTATAATTCATGCTTATCAGGTATGAGTGTTGAGATTATGCTATGTTTATCAATAGGAATGATGTTACATACGATTATTTATAAATTATTACTTACATGTTTTAGTGCTACTGAGTTATGAGTTGCTATAGTAGTTATTTGTATATGCATGTGCTATTTGTTTTGTTCCTCCCCACTAAGCGTTATCGCTTAGCATGAGCTCTTTTCCCGTATAGGTGGCAGGTTTATTTTTGGGAGTCGGACATCTGCAGGTCGGCCACTAGAAGTCTGTAGTTGGAGTTTATTTTGTGTCTTTCGCTGTTTATCTATTTTTGTACATGGATTTGAGTATGGGAAATGTACTTTTTTGTAAAGGATCAACTATTTTGTATATGTATATGTTACAAGCTATTTTTGTAAAACGATATAGTTATATGTATTTTATATAGACTTGCTATATTTTTGATTAAATGTTTCATCGTATCTCATCTTGGTTTTGTTTATAAGTGTGTGTATATGGATTCGTATATGTGTTTGCACGCATGACATCTCGGTATCCTTCCAACGGGGGTAACGGGGTGTTACATATTGTCTACTTCACGGCATACCATAAGAAACCATGTTTTGAATTAAGACTATTGAGCAACCCATCCAGTATGTGTGATAGTATTGATGAGCCATAAGAAATTAAGTAAAAAAATAGTAGAATTTCTAGAACTTTAGTTGTGTTTTCTATGTTCTCTAGGAGATGATTGATGGAGGAGGTAGTAGTGAATTGGGAGAGAGTTTCTTAGATTATATGTCTGAGTAAGATTTCCTTGATTGCTTAAATGCAGATGTTTGTGCATTTATGTCCTCATTGTGCATAGTTATGAATAAGTCCTTGACTAGTGTCTGCAATTGAAGAATTAAGTAATGGCTAGTGTTGGTCTATATTACAACCATGATTGTTCATGTTTTTCTGCATGTGCAGTGTGGTCTATATTAGAAGTACCTATACATAAATACTGTTAACACATAATTATTATTATACGATTTTGTTCTTATTATTAATTTTTGGAGATTAATTCATTTGAATTTGCTTTGTAATTTACATATATTGTTGCTTTGCTTATTTTATTTTTTTATTTAATTTTAGGCTCCTATTCAAGATTAGACTCAATATCAGTCCGGGACCAATAAAGCACGAACTCATGGGCAAAATCTAATGTAATTTATGTATATTTATTTTTAATGTAATGTTGCTTAGTATTTATTAGGAACATTATATGAAAATTGATGTATGTTATTTTTTTTATTTTAAATGATTTTATTTTGTTTAATATAAGTTCAATTTTCAATCTATTTGGTTATGTTTAAAATCGAACCTAACTGGCTATTTATACGCGATTAATTGTACAATTTAATATATTTTATAATATTATTTTTTTAAATTAATAATATTGTTAATACTATTGCATAATTATTATTTATATAAATTAAAATTTTGATGTAATAATAATAATAATAATAATATTAATGATAATAATAAAAAATTAAATAGAAATTAATAATAAAAAAATTAATAATTTTTGCGACGGCATATTTTGTCGGTAATATTTCTTTAGTATTTCCGATGACTAATTTAGGTGTTATTTAGCGATGAAATTTTTTGTTTTTAGCGACGGAATTTACTGTCGCTATTTTTAGCAACTGTTTTATGTTTTAGTCGCAACGGCTGGATTAGCGACGGTTGGTTGTTTTGTCGCTAAATGTAATTAGCGACTGATTTTATAGAATTAGCGACGGAAATTTCTGTCGCTAATTTCCGGTTTTTTTATAGTGGCTGGACTTACGCTCAAGGTTTTCATCAAGTATGAGTTCATGTGCTTGACATTTCCAAAACTGCTTTTTGAACTCGTAATGGACATTATGAGTATCTGGTAGTGCCTTTTGGCTTATGTAATGCTCCTTCTACTTTTCAAGCTATCATGAACTCTATATTTCGCCCTTCACCTCCGCAAATTTATATTAGTTTTCTTTGATGATATACTCATATATAGCCCTACATAAGAGTCACATTTAGAGCATGTCCGCATCACATTGGAGATCCTAAAACACCATTATTTTTTTTTTATCAAAACTAGCATATGTGAATTTGGCAAACAGGAACACGTGCAAGATGGCTGGACATTCAAGTGTGTTACGCACCTACAATAAGTTATCTCAGCAATTTTATTGGTCAGCAATTTTATTGGCCATCGATGTACAAATCAGTCCAAGAATATGTCCAACAATGCACCATATGTCAGAAGATCAAAATCGATACTCTTGCTCCAGCTGGGCTACTCCAACCACTTTCAATCCCTTATCAGGTATGGGATGATATTTCCTTAGATTTCATTGAGGGGTTGCCATCTTCGTATAGAAAGGATAGTATCATGATTGTGGTAGATAGACTCAGTAAATATGACCATTTTATTGCATTGTCTCATCCATTTTCTGCAAAAGTTGTTGCTGAAAAATTTATGGAACATGTTATCAAACTTCATGGAATGCCCAAATCCATACTGAGTGATCAAGATCCAAATTTTGTTAGCAAATTTTGGCAAGACTTCTTTGCTATCTTTAGAACTAAATTGAAGTTAAGTTCAGCCTATCACCCACAAACCGACAGCCAGACGGAGGTGGTTAATCGTTGTGTTGAATAGTATTTATGCTGTTATGTTCACCAATGGCCTAGCAAATGGTATACCTATCTATCATGGGCAGAGGTATAATACCACATTCCACTGCTCTACGGGAAGGACTCCATTTCAAGCTTTATATGGTCGTCTACCCCCTACAATACCATTATATTCAGCTAGATTATCCCGTGTAAATGAGGTGGATTAGCATCTCATTAACTGTGATGAGATTTTGCAACAATTAAAAAATAATCTTCAGGTGGTAGCTGCACGAATGAAATCTAAAGTTGATATCAAGCACAGAGATGTGGATCAATACAAGAAAATGCAGAATTTGCGACCGAAATTTAGAGACAGAATTATTTACATCTCTATTTAGAGACGAAAATTAATTTCTGTCTCTAAATTGAGACGGAACAAATTTCGTCTCTAAATTTCGGTCGTAAATAATTAAATTTAGCGAAGGAATTTAAATTTCGTCGCTAAAAATGGCGGGATGGGTTTCCCTCCATATTTAGAGATGGTATTTAGCGACGGTAATGACTTACCGTTGCTAAAAATAGAGATGAAAACTATTAATCGTCTCTAAATAGAGATGGTAATTTTATAAATAGAGACGGAAACTCAATTCCATCTCTAAATCACGTCGTATAGAAGCCCACTTTTCTCCTCTCTCCTCCCTACTGCTTCTTTCCCCTCTCCCTGCTCTCGCTCGACGTCTTCTTTCTCTCCCCCTCGCGTCCTCCACCGCCTTACAGATCTGGGCCAGTCGAGGCTTTGCCGGCGTTCTCCTCTGCTCCATCGCCTATCTCTGGCGTTTGGCTCCCCGCGTGGACGCTGCCTCTTTTAGTTCTGCTCCCCTGCGCGTGTTCTGCTCTGGACAATCTGCTGTCGTCATCGCCGGCAAGATCTTCACCCACGGTCAGTTGTTGGTTTCTTTATTACTGGCTGGAATGCTTGTTTTGCTTGTGTTTTGATGTTGACGTTGTTATTTTTATCATTTCGTATGTTTTTTTTATTTAAACTTTTTCTTTGACAGATTCTACTTAAAATGTCTGTTTCAGGTTACTTTGTGCAGTATTCCATGTTTAATTCCTAATTTTAGGTAAATTTATCAATAATAATCATAGTTTCAAACATTTTTTGATTACTGAATTTAAAAAGAGTCAAATAAGTTTCTCATTGAGTTTACTATTTTTCAAAATTAGGTTAAATAAAATAAAATGTACTCGAAATATTCAGCAATTACATTTGTAGACAAGTATGTTAATTGTTGTTTTGAAAGTATTATGCTAATTGTTAAATAGGAAAACACATTAATTCAATTAGGTTTTATACATATGATTATTTTATTTTGATTCTTCAGAGGTTGGGTTTAATTTTGATTCCCGTGCTAGATCTGCTGCCTTCCAGCTGCTGTCAGATCCGCCGCATGCCAGATCCTCATTAATTGGTTACCACTCATCACAAACAGGTAATATTTAATTTATTCTCTTTGAAATTCATTTAAGTAGCTTTGTTTTGCTGTCGTTTGAGCATAAATAATTTTAATTTCTCAATTACGATACATCCATTATTGTGTAGACACCGGGTCCTGAGGTAGTACAAGATAAGAATTACCCAATGATCAAAGCGATACTTGCCAGTGAAAGTGTCAGAAAAACGCTCCCCTTGTCGAGAACCTCCTTTGTTTTATTTTTATTTTTGATGTCGTTTTTTATTTATTTTATTTTATTTTATTTTATCTTATTTTATTTTATTTAGTAATTTACTTTTATTTGTTTATCTATTTATTTTATTTCCATTTTATTTTATTTTGTTTTTATTTTTGTCTGTTTTCGTATGCGGGCGGGTCCCACTGGGCTCGAAATTGCGCGCACGGCAAGTGGGTGGGCGCGAAACACAGCCGCGCGTGCATAGCTGTGCCGCGCTCACAGCTATGCTGCGCGGACAGCTGTGCCGTGAGCACAGCTGTGCTACGCACGCGGAGGAGGTCTCCGCGCGCGCGAGGAAGGGCTCCGCGCACGCTGCCGAGGGCAGCACGCGGGGAGCTGCGCGCGCGGTCTCAGGGGAGCACGCGCGCACTGTCGAGGTAGCGCGCGCGCGGTACCAAGGCAACGCACGCGCCTCTTGGCGCGCGCAGCCTTCTCTCCACGTGGGCATGCGTGCTCAGTCTCATTCGACGTGTCGTTTTCCTGCATTTTCAGTCTGTTTTCCAGTCCGTTTTCTTCAGTTTTTCACCCTTTCATGCTAGTTTCGATTAACTAAAAACTAAAGCTATTTTGTCCCTTCCTATTTTTGGCCAAAGCTAAAAATTAAAGGGAAATTTTCCTTCATTTTGAAAGGGGAGGACGGCAACATTTTTGAAGTGGGAGTTTTTTTTTTGGCTTTTGGGTTTTTCTCACTAGCTTTTCACTCTCCAGCAAAAGTTCTTCAAAATTTCTCAAGTTCTTTTTTTCTTTCTCTCAAGTTTTAATTTATTTATTTTTCTTCAAAAAATATATTTCATTTCTTGAGTGATTTAAGCTTGGAAAATCAATTTTCTTTGCTCAAATCACCCACCGAAAACTATTTTTATCAAAATATTCTCTTAATTTTATTTCAAAATATTGATTTCTATATTTTCTTCAAATTTTTATCACCACAAATTCGACAAGGGAAACGGATTGAGACATCCTATTTTCGACTTAAAAATTCTGAGGGTAAACATTTTTGGACTCGTTCTTATTTATTTTTTGTATATTATTTATTGTTGTTAATATTATTTTTGCCATTATTACCACATCTATTGTTTATTTTAGAATTTTAATGTGTTAATATCACTATCAATATGTCATTTTGTTTGCTTTGATTTTCATGCTCCTTTTCTACTATTATTATTATTATTATTATTATTATTATTATTATTATTATTATTATTATTATTATCTTTTATTATTATTATTATTATTATTATTCTATTTTTATCATTATTATCACATGTTTATTTTATGTCTATTGATGTTATATTGTTACTATTATTTATTATGGTGATTTGCTGTTATCATGTTAATTGCATCATTATTATTATTGTGGTTAGGATTGTTCTTGTGGATTATAATTATTATTGGGTCTCATTTTTATTATTATCATTAATATTATTTACTTTATACTATAATCATTATTGGTATTAATATATTATTATTCTTATGTGGTTTTATTATGATTATTATATTTATTATTTATCTTATTTATTGTTGTATTGTTATTGCTGTTAATGATTTATTTTATTGCATTGCTATCATTGTTATTATTATTATGTTTTGCATTTGTTTGATTAATTTACTTGGAATATTTACTAATATTTTTGATATTATTTTTGTCTGAGATTTAACTTGAGTTGGGTAATGTGAGCGTCCCCATGACTCCCCGATGGGTCGCGACGCGTGGAGGATCACACCGGTTTTGGTGAGATCTTTCTTAACTCTCTCTTCATGTTGTGTTGTTTGTAAATAATTATTTTACTTGTGTACGCGTGCGATAAAATGTCACAAAATTACTTCTATAATTAAATTAGAATTTTTACTAATAAAATTGGGACCAATGTCCCTTGTTTTAGCCCAACAATAAAAATATCACAATTAAAACGAAGAGTCAATTTTCTCCAAAAATGGGATCACTCATCCCGGTTTTTCAACTCGACCATCAAATGACTCTTCGAGCCTTCTTTAAAGAAACGCGAAGGAACCGAAGTTCCTAAAACTTAGATGAATGCCCCGATTTATGTATGTCTTTTTTTAATGTTTGATTTTGTTTGATTGTTTTAAATTTATGTTCATTTTTTTTTTGGCCCTTATAACTAATTTTGGGGCAACATTATTTAATTTTGGGATTGTATTCCATCCCACTGGGTGTCTGTAATTTTCTTTTAATGGGGTTGTATTCCACCCCTTGTTTCTCTTGTAATTGCGTGCTTGTGTGTTTACCGCTTTCATTTATCGCTTTCATTTATCGCTTTGTTTTATCGCTTTATTTATTGCTTTCATTTTATTGCTTTTTGATTGCTTATGATGCGCTTTTATTTTTAATGCATTAAGCATGTGAGATGAGAGATATAATCTTAAGAAGTTAAAAACCCATTTATAATTAACTAAAGCATAAATAAGAGGGAAGTTCCGAACACCGAATCTCTAGTTTAGACCGTTAGAGGTGAGAGACTTTTTCCAATTTCTCGCAAATTGGGTGGCGACTCCAAATACCTCAAAGGTGCCTTTAGGCATCATTAGGCTAGGTAGTTCTCCCCAATGTCCTATTGGGAAAGATACACCGATGATTTCTCATGGCGCCCATGATCAAAAGACACAAACCAATACCTCGAATCCCAAAGGTGGATTCAAAGCGAGGGCCCTTGCTGGGTACTTCCGGCGCGCGTCACAGTGGCGACTCCGCTGGGGACTTTCTACTTGAGACTTTGCTCCGAAAGTGCTTTGGTTAAGATGTATAATTGAGTTTTTAAAACTTAAAATTCTATCTCTTTTCAAAAATTTGCATTGCATCTCAGGGCCTTAGAATTATGCTAGTTTGTCCCTCTTTACCTCGGTGCATTCCCGAAGCACGACCATACTTTCACTCATTGTGGGGAAGTGTCAAGGATAATCACCAGCCCAAGCCTTGTGCCTTTTGGTATATCAAATGGAGACCCGATCGGTCGCTACGCTCGTGATGAGCTAGACCCGTTGGCAGGGACTGTCATGGCCGGATTTGTACCCTAAAAGAATTAACTTAAATTGGCATGTGTATGTGAATTGAATGTGAGTTTTTTGACTAGATTGAAATGAAGGCAGGACTTAATTGAAAGAAAGAAGAATAGTTAAGGGATTAAATGGTAATTATATATGGTTGTAATAAGTATGAGTTTAAGGCTGATTAATTAGTTTAATGAAGGGTTAATTAAGAATAAAATAAAGGTAAGAAAATAGTTGGTGGAGGCAGATTTTCTGAAGTGGGTTCCGTGTGGCTCATTGTGAGGATGCCACCTCCACTTTTGCATGCAAATGTTTAGGGGGTTGAGAGGTGAGTGTGGTTCAGTTTTTCTCTCTCTTTTTCTGTACTTTGAATATGTTCTTTCTTCTTCTTTCCGTGAGTGAAGAGGAGAGTTGGTAAGTGGATGTGTGTGCTTGTAGTATTGAAGTGAGAATTAAGGGCAAACTTAAAGGTAAGAGGTTATGCATGCATATTCTCATCTTCTACTCTTCTTCTTTGTTTTGAATTGGTATTGGAATGAGAATTGATGGATTGTGTTCAATTCTGGATTTGAACTGGTTTTGCTAGCTGAAGAAGTGAAGAGAGATAAGGGAAAAGCAGTAATTGGGGAAACGAGCGTCCGTCGAGATTAGGAGCTAAGGCGATAAGGTTTGGGAACAAACCTTAATTGTGTAATTGTGTGATTTGTGTTGGTTGAATAGAGATTTGAATTGAATTGTATGTGTATGTGAAATTGAGGTTTGAGCATGAGTTATGTGATGCTAGATTAAATGATTGTAGTGGTGATATGCTTTGTGATAAAATGCTTGAGAATAATTATGATTTGTGCTATTATTGAATGTCGGAACAAGAAGGGAAAACAGGTATGTGCTAATTGTCTATGTGGTTGGTGTTTTTGGGTTGGTTGCCAAAAGTGAGAGTGAGATATGCTTGAGTTCAATTCTGCCTACTGGATTTTTGTATGTCACGGTGATAATGGAATTCATTGTGACCGTGAGGTATTAAAGAGAGCATTCTGTTTTGCAAAGTGAGAATATGCCACGGTGACAATGAAATTCATTGTGACCGTGACATACCCTCAAGTTGCATTCTGCCGAGAATTGGGAACATGTCACGGTGACAATGGAATTGATTGTGACCGTGACCTGCCCCCAGTTCGCATTCTATTTTGAACTTCAACATGACACGGTGACAATGAAATTCATTGTGACCGTGACCTACCCTGTTTTGGCAATATAACCCTAATGAGATTAGACTTTTTAAAGGTAAGGCTTTAAGCTGTAATGAAGGACATTATGAGTATGTGAATGAAGAAAATAGCTATGTGCTAAAGCGAATATGATGTTGGACAATAACATATGTGATGCGAAATGTGTTCAATCTGCAATGAATAAATGTTTAAAAACTTAAGCCTGCGAGTCAAGTAGTGGATAGTTAAGCATGCCTATAGGGTCAAGTGCTGTAGCCCCATGCGTTTAATGTGTCTGATTCCATGGGAATCACAATGCGAAAATAATGTGAATAATCCTTGCTGGATTTTATTATAAGTGGAATGATAATTTGGTACCTGAGGGTACCCATGCGTAAGTGTAATCTCGATGAGATTCTAGTACCTGAGTGGTACCAATGCGATACCCGTTATCCGCGTCATTGAATTGCAGGCTAACTGACTATTTAAATAAAAAAAAGAAGTGATTGTGATATAATAAAGTATGTGATGTGGATATGTGAATAAGTGATTGATGCTTTTTGATTGAATATAGTAATGAACAATACTATGCATGAAATGGTGCTCGCTATGATAATAATTATTCTGGCATGACTTCTAGCATGTAATGTATGGTGTTTCTGATGTGTGATAAATTATTTGCTATATATGAGTTTCCCACTAAGCGTTATCACTTTGCATGGATTTACTCTAATCCGTGTAGGTACGGACCAGAGGTGATCGAAGGACGTCCCCGCATTTTGTACGGTCAACAGTAGGAAGTAGAAAGTGTAGGTTTTGGGTTTGATATTTTGGGATTTTTGTATAAGCTTTTGTGCAACCAAATGTGTATCGGATATGCAAAGGCATGTAATAATCTAATAACTATGAATGTTACCCCTCATATGTATGCGTGTTCTATGAGTGGAAGTGGTGTATGAACTAAGACAGTTGGCATGTGATGCATGAGTTAAGATCGTATGTGATGAAATTTTATTATTCAGGTTAAGTATGTGTTTTATTGTGTGTGAGCGGCCTTCTCTAACTAAGATTAGCTGAGCTAGTCTGACGTTAAGGGATTGGGCATCACAGGTTGTGGTATCAGAGCCTAGGTTTAGTCTTTTCTGGGAAATTGGGTAGATAAGATGTGTATAGTTTGTTGACCTAATGCAGAAGTCCTTGTTTCATCCGTGTAGTAACGATGGATTCTGGAAGGCATACCGGAGAAGAATATGCTGAAAGTGTGAATCCTCGTGAAGCTGAGGTGACGGGGTCTGGATAGTCTAGATCGGTTGGTTTTAGGAATGAGATTCCGTTTGGGCCTATGGAAGCTATGATGAAAATGACACAGGATATGGCGAGAGTGATGGAACGTATGATGGCACCTAGAGCCCCAATAGAATCCCTGAGAAAGCATGGTTTGGAGGAATTTCATGGAACAAGGTTAGATGAGTCAGAAAAAGCAGAGTACTGGATTGAGAAGGTGGAAAGGATTCTTAAGGAGATACGGTGTCCCCCAGACCAGTGGGTTGAATGTGTGGAGTCACTACTCCAAGGTCCTGCATATGATTGGTGGAAGCTGGTCCTGCAGAATCCTATGCTTCCTGAACCATTAAACTGGGAATTCTTTGAAAAGGAATTCAAGAACAAGTATATTACTAAGGCACATCGAGAGGCAAACTGGAAGAAGTTTCTGAGTTTGAGACAGAGAACCATGACGGTGGCGGAGTATGAAGCGGAATTTTGTCGCCTAAGCAAGTATGCACCAAAAGGTGTTTTGACCGATGTGTTGCGATGTCAACAATTTGAGGAAGGGTTGATTAAGGAGATTAAAGCGTTGCTGATTTCTCTAACAACAGAGCATAATGTAAGTTATTATCGAATTGTCCAAGCAGCTTTGAGAGCAGAAAGGACTTTGGGAGCTCAAAGAGAATGGAGACAAAGGAGGAACGCAAGTAGAGGTGGTTCCCAGGCAGGGAAAAGATCAAGAGATTCTCCCATGGCACCACCTGCGGAATCAGGGTTCAGCTCTGCAGCGAGAGGTAAGAAGCGAGGCGCTCCCTCCGCATCCGATATTGGGAAAGGAACATCTAGTAACAGAAGCGAGGTACATGAGTGTCCTCACTGTGGTAAGAGGCATCGAGGTGAATGCTGGAGAGTGACGGGCGCTTGTTTTAGGTGTGGAAGCACTGAGCATTTCCTTGCTAACTGTCCCAACGCCTATGAAACGGCAGGGAATCAGCAAGAGTAGAGTAGGGGTGGTTCGAATTCGCCTTCTATTAGTAGAGGAAGAGGAAGAGGGCGTGGCAGAGGTAACCAGTCCAGGGGTGCAGTTGATTCTGAGATTGTGGATAGGCCTAATGCGGCACCAGTGCGGGCTTACACAATGAGGGCACGAGAGGATCAGGATGCGCCTGAGGTGATAGCAGGTACTATTCTACTCTATGGTGTGGAAATGTTTGCACTTATTGATCCTGGCTCAACTCATTCATATGTGTGTGATAAAAAGATATGCGAAAAGATGCCTAAAGTTGAATGTTTAAAATATGATATATGTGTGTCTAGCCCTTTGGGAGGTAATGTTAGTGTGAACAGAGTGTATAGAAACTGTGCATTAGAAGTTCAAGGTAGTGTGTTTCCAGCTGATTTGATTGAACTACCGTTTGATGAGTTTGATTTGATTTTGGGTATGGATTGGTTAACTAAGTATGATGCGGATGTTAAGTGTAAGAAGAAGATGGTTATACTCTCCGATGGTGAGGGGAACAGAGCGACAGTGAGAGGAGTGTGCACTAATCCTCTTGTAAATGTGATATCTGCTATGCAAGCCTGTCGGTGTATGAGAAAAGGATGTGAAGTTTATCTAGCTTTGGTGTTGGAAAGTAAGAGAGAACATGTGAAGATGCAAGAGATACCGGTAGTTAGAGAGTTTCCTGACGTGTTTCTTGAAGAATTGAGCGGTGTACCACCAAAAAGAGAGGTTGAGTTATCGATTGATGTGATGCCACGAACAGTACCTGTATCTAAGGCACCGTACAGAATGGCTCCAACTGAGTTGAAGGAATTGAAAGAGCAGTTGCAAGAATTGCTGAACAGGGGTTTTATTAGACCTAGTGTTTCACCTTGGGGAGCACCAGTTGTAGACACCGGGTCCCGAGGCGGTCCAAGATCAGAATTACCCGATGATGAAACAAAAGACCGATTTTCGGCAAGAAAAGTGAGAATCGATCGTTCCCTTGTCAAAATTGGTTTTTTCGAAAAATAATTAGAAATATATTTTAGAAATTAAAAATTAAAATAGGGTAAAAAAAAATAATAAAAAAATCGCGAGTGCCGCCCGCGCGGCAGGCCGCCCCAGCGCGCAGGGGCGCCTGCGCGGCAGGCCGCCCTAGCGCGCAGGGGCGCCTGCACGGCAGGCCACCCCTGCGCGCGAGGCAGGGGGCACCGCGCGGCCCCCTGCGCGCGAGGCAGGGGGGTCGTGGGATGCCCCTGCGCGTGAGGCGGGGGGCACCGCGCGCCCCCCCTGCGCGCGAGGCAGGTGCCTCGCGCGATGCCCCTGCTCGCGAGGCGAGGGGCACCGCGCGCCCCGCTGCGAGCGAGGCAACAGCCTGCCCCGCGCGGTGCCGGGGCACCACGCGCGCAGCAGGCTGCCGCGCACCCTTCCCCCTCCGCGTGACCTGTTGGTCTTCGCCTGTCCCTCTTTTTTCGCTGTTTTCGGTCTGTTTCTTTTTTTTTTTTCAGTCTGAAGTTTCCGTTTGTTTCATCATTTTATGCTATTTTGGATTAACTAAAAATGAAAGCTTTTTTCTCTCTTGCTTTTTTTGGCCAAGGCAAGATTAAATGAGGATTTTCCCCTCATTTTCAAGGAGGGCAACATTTTATTCAAGGGGATTTTCTTGAGTTTTCTCTCTAACTTCTCCTCTCCAGCAAACTTGGTTTTTCTTTCTTCTTCAAAAAAATATTCTAAAACATTTTTTCTTTTTCTCAAGCTTTAACTTTCTTTATTTTTCTTCAAAAAAGATAATCCATTTCTTGGGTGATTTGAGTTTGGAAAATTAATTTCCTTTACTTAATCATCCACCAAAAATATCTTTTTTATAAAAATACCATCTTGAGTTAATTTATTTTATATATCAATTTTTACATTTTCTCCGAATATTAATCACCACAAATCCGACAAGGGAAACGGATTGAGACATCCTATTTCCGATCTAAAAATTCTGAGGGTAAACACTTGGACCAATTTTATTTATTTATTTGCATGTTATTTATTATTGTGAATATTTTTGCCCCTTTTGCCATTAAAAATCATGGCTTTTGTCTAATATTATTCTTTGGTTTTTGCTACTGTTGGAATCTGTTCAAGATTTTAATTCATTCTTCTTGTGATTTCTGGCGCCATCCCATTCTTATTCTTATCCTTATTATTTTTATTATTATTATTATTATTATTATTATTATTATTATTATTATTATTATTATTATTATTATTGCTATCAATATCATCATGTCTTTATGTTTATACCCACTACCATGTTTATTATTATTATTATTATTATTATTATTATTATTATTATTATTATTATTATTATTATTATTATGTCATTAACTTATTGTTTGCCTATTTCATATTTGCTACTGAGTATTATTATTATTATTATTATTATTATTATTATTATTATTATTATTATTATTATTATTATATATCCTATTTGTGCCACTGTTATCATCATTATTCCTATAATTATCATCATCATCTATCAGCATTATATTAATATTTGTGTGTCTCATAATGTTATAGTTGTCACCATTATTTATTATTTATTATTGGTGTTATTGTTACATGTTGCATTTGTTTGATTAATTCACTTATAATATTTGCTAATATATTTTGATGTTAATTTTGTATGAGATTTAATTTGAGTCGGGCTACGTGAGCGCCCCGTGACTCCCCGGATGGGTCGCGACGCGTAGACGGACACATCGGTTCGGTGAGATCTCTCTAATTCCCCATCCTTTTGTGGTATTTATTTGTAAATAATTATTTTATTTGTACACGCGTGCGATAAAAAGTCACAGAAATACTTTTACAACTAAATTGAGTTTTTCACTAATAAAGTTGGGACCAATGTCCTTTGTTTTAGCCCAATAATAAAAATATCACAATAAAACGAAGAGTTAGTTTTCTCTAAAAATGGGATCACTCATCCCGGTTTTCACCAAACAACCAAAACGACTCTTCAAACCCTCTTTAAATTAATAGGAAGGAATCAATGTTCCTAAATTTCGAACAAGTGCAAAGGAACCAATGTTCCGAAAATAATGTCCCGATTTATGCATGTCTTTTTATTTCGATCTTGCATGAGTGTTTAAATTTATATACATTATTTTCCTTTGGGCCCTTGTAATTAATTTTTGGGGCAACTTTATTTATCTTTTGGGGATTGTATTCCGTCCCCGTCTACATCTTTAATCTTCTTTTATTAGGGTTGTATTCCGCCCCTATTTCCTTTGTAATTGCGTGCTTGCGTGTTTACTGCTTTCATTTATCGTTTTCTTTTACTACTTTAGTTATTACTTTCCTTTATCGCTTTTTGGATGCTTGAAATGCGCTTTTTAAAATCAAATGCATTTATCGTGTGAGATGAGAGATATAATTTTAAGAAGTTAAGAACCCATTTATAATTAACCAAAGCATAAATAAGAGGGAAGTCCCGGACACCATATCTCTGGTTTAGACCAATAGAGGTGAGAAACCTTTTCCCAATTTCACGCAAATTGGGTGGCGACTCTAAATACCTCAAAGATGCCTTTAGGCGTCAATAGGCTAGGTTGTTCTCCTCAATGTTCTATTGGGAGGAACATACCGATGATGTCTCATGGCGCCCATGATCAAAAGACGCGAACCTTCATACCTCGAATCCTAAAGCGGATTCAAAGCGAGGGCCCTTGCTGGGTTTTCGGGTTCGGCGCGCGTCACAGTGGCGACTCCACTGGGGACTTTGTGTTTGAGACTTCGCTTTGAAAGTGCTTTGGTTAAAGTATAATTGGGTTTTTAAAACTTAAAATTCTATCTCTCGCCAAAATTGCATCATATCATTTTAGAGCCTTAGACTTACGCTAGTTGGTCCCTATCTTACCCCGGTGCATTCCCGAAGCACGACCCTACTTTCACTCATTGTAGGAAAGTGTTAAGGATAATCACCAGCCCAAGCCTTGTACCTTTTGGTATATCAAAATGGAGACCCGATCAGTCGTTATGCTCGGGATGAGCTAGACCCGTTGGCGCGGACCATGCTTGGGTAGCCTAAAAAAATCACCCTGACCAAAGCCCATGTAATGGCGAATAGAAACTTCCACTAGGTGGTATGCTCCTTAATATGATGCTTGTGACATGGGCCGTCGCGTATTAAACAAAATCAAGCAAGTTAAGTGATCTTTTATCAAAGGCTTTCATGCCCCGGTGAGCCCACCTTAACTTGATTGAATTGTCCAAATACGTAATGGCCAAAACCCATACGAATGCGCATTAGATTAAGACTGTTATGCTGCCGGTTTTTTACCGTGCACCATACGTGTCCGATGGGTTCCCTGTTAACCCTCGGATGAAGCCCGCCTAGGAAAGAGACCGCACGACCTCGTGTATGGAAGTGATAAGGTTGGAAGGATCTACCTGCTTGCATGTGGTTGTTGATGCTGCACAGCATACTCATGCATCGCGTGTCATTCGTGCATGTTAAAAATAAAATAAAATGTATATATAAACACATATGCATTTCCTTTTTGTGTGTGTATATCCTTTTGTCCGCATACCTTTTTCACGCATACATATCATCGTACGTGCGATTTTTTCATGCATCGCATCACATCACTGTGATCTACTAATCTTGCACTCATTAAGGACTATCTGCATAGCACGATCATGCATTACATCTCATCCACGCATCATCCTAACCCCTTTGATTTTTCAGCCATCATACACCATTCACCTGGAAGGTTCTGGGGTCCTCATAGCCATCTGAAGAGTAAGCAGAATTCGAAGTGGTTGGCAGAGATCTACCGTCTTAGTCAGAGCATCCATAGACATTGGGAATGGTTGGTCCTTCACGACAGATTGAAGAGGCCCGTGTCATGATTGCCCGAGAACTAGATGAAAAGTTTGAAAAACTTGAAGGGAGGTTGTCAGCCACAATTAAGGAAAGGTTGGACGCCGCGGCACTAATTCTTCAAGCTCAAGTCACAGCAGCTACACTTAACCGATTTGAGCTAGCCGCGACCAAAAAGGAGCACGCGATGATGGCTGTAATGTCTCCATTCGCTCTTGAGCCTAGGGGCGAGACGACACCCAACTCACTGATCGAGCAAGTGGAAAGAGGGAAAAGACTAGGGCCCTTGCAGCCGATGGGTCCTCTCAGTCCCTCAAATACTAAAAAGGGATTAGCTGATCTTGAGGAGGAGATCATGAGGTCCAAGCTTGCAACTACCCGGACACCTCCCAGTGGGGCCGTTACTAGCCCTGCAAGTCTCGGAATTGGTTACTATGGTGACAACAGAGGTACAAAAAGGATGGGGAAAGCGCCAATGGTTGAGATGGCTCAGAGGCGTTACTCTAATTTAGGCAGACCTTTGTCTTGGGTCCTGGAAAGGCTGATGAAGAAGGGGGTGTTACAACCATTGCCGTCCAAGCTGGCAAAGACCTGGGGGCAGCCCGGGCACAAGGAAGGCGAGTACTGCGCCTACCACCAACACACTGGCCATATGACGGATAATTGTGCTAGGCTGAGGCACGAGATTCAGGATCTGATCGATAGCAACCAGATCACAGATCCTGAATGCCACCAGGGTAGTCACAGGAGCTTAAGTTTTACTGGGGGCGATGGAGAAGGTTTTAGAGCCACAAGGACCCCGACCTTCGGAATGACTCAGAGTCACTATGCCATACTGAAAAAACCCCTGTCCAAGCACTTCGCTCATTTTATCAGCAAGGGGAAAATACAGTCAATGCCGACCCAACCTGCCAGGGGCCAAGGGCGCCCCAATCACCGAGCAGATCTGTATTGTGCCTACCATCAGCGTGCCGGGCACGAGACTGACGAGTGCCGAATTCTGAGGAGGCAAATTCTACGCTTAATTGATGAGGAGCTGAGAAGTGAGGAGAATGGTTCCCAAAAGTGATATTAGGCCGTTGACTGCAGCGTCCGCATTGGCAAGAGAAGAAGGAAGTAGCTATTTAGATGTTCTTTTTTTATTTTTGAACTATTTAATGATGACAGTTTTAATTATAGCTTTATTGAATGAAATGGATGGATTTGCTTACTTGTGTGATGTTTCTTATGATTTCATTATGCATAGTCATGGCATATTTACATTTGACATTGGTTCAACTAATGCCATTCCATTCAATCTCGGAACTTTGGGAGAACCCAAAGAAAATCTTGATAGCATCTGTTATGACTCCTGAAGAGAGATAAAATTTGAGAGATAAATAAAAATATATAAATAAAAATAAAAAAAATAAAAAGAGCCTTTGCCTGGACCTGGTATGACATGCTGAAAATTGACAAAGACATCCTTGAGATCAGTACTACTTCCACGTGCCAACATGACGACGAACCGAATGTTGAGAGCCATTTCTTTGCACTCCCACGACATCTGAGATGCATGTGATGCCACCAAATAAGATCAAGCTTCGAAGGCGCATCAGGAGTTAGGCGAATGAGACTCAAGACCTTCACGAAGAAAACATAACTCACCAGAATACAACTCATCAGAACCAAGCAACGTGAACCCTTTCCTCTCAACCATTTGAAATGTGTACCCAAAAAATAATTATGATCGACTCTTAACCATCCAGAACCCTTATAGCCAAAATTCTTGCTAAAACTATATGCCCCACTAGATTGAGCAACATGGTCCCAGTGGTTAAGACAAAAAGTGCACGTATGTGTAAAATTGAGGACTTGAGCCAAGCTTGTAAAAAAAAAAAAATTGGGTTGTAAAAAAAAATATATATATATAAAAAAAAAATTGGGTTGCAAAAAAAAAAATATATATATCTAAAAAAAATTAAAAAAAAAAGAAGAAAAAAAGAAGAGAGAAGAAAAGAGAGAATTGATCAGGGGGCAAGGGAATACTATTTGAAGAAAAGCTTCGCTCAAATCCTATTGATCTACACATGCCTGCACATTGCCATTCTTTTTAGCTACTGGAAAGGACCAAAAAGGCTAACCCACAAACCATCCACCCAATCCCAGCCGTCGAAAACCATTTCGAAAGCTTAAACCACCAAAACCGATAAAAGTACCCCTGATCATCCAAGCCCAACCTGTCACCCTGTCTCAGCCATCGAAAGGCCATCCTAGGGTTCGAACCGCCAAAGCCAATAAAGGCCAAACGCGAAACTTCATATTCAAGCCCCAAATAAGGAACCCATCACCTCGACCAGTCTGCACAAGGGTTAAGACCAAGACTTTGATACCAAGAGGAGCCACTCTCAGAAGCAGCAATCCCCCCGGCAGATGAAGATGAAAGCGAATTCAACCAATGCTGACAAACTGAAGGAGGGTCCATGGCGGAGGCTTAAAAAAACAAAAAAAGAAAGAGAAAATATTCAATCAAGAAAACTCGCGAGGGCTGATTGGAAACAGGAGTCTGATGCTTACAAGATCCACTCCAAGATTAGATGTAACTTTTGCATTCTGAATCCATGTTAAATTGTGATTATGTATAGAGAAATCGTGCTGAGATGCACACAATTTTTGCAAATACATAAAGCAAAAGCAGTTCAACTCATCATTTCCTAGTTTTTTTATAAAAAGTAAAATCTAAATGGCTGCTCTACTCCTGCTCTCACCAACTAGAGGCCCAAGCCGAGGGGTCCTACTATCCACTGTAGGGCTAAGTACCTTCCTCTTACATGCACTTAGGGTGTAGTCTGCGATCAGGACAGTTCATTTTGCACACTCAAAGTTGCCTGGTTCTAGCATAAAATCAGCGCATTGGTACTATCGATTCTCTGCCACTCTCGCCACTCAGGCACTTCAGTCAACTCCTCCTGCTATCAACTGTGAAGCCAATTCTATAGCGCCCTCATGATAGAAAACAAGCCCAGACAACCATGACCTAAGACGCAAATACACGCCGATTATACCTGAAATACCTTTTACAACAACTATCTACCCTCTACCATTCTCGTCACTCAGGCACTTCAAGCATCTTATCTTGCTACCCACTATGAAGCCAACCTTACAGCACCTCCCCGATAAAGAACCAAGTTCATACAACCATAACCTGAGACATAAGCACATGCCAATCATGCCCGAAAGATCTTTCACAATAACTCCAACTTCTCTCTCTAAAAAAAAATAAAAGGAGCAGTTAGAGATGAAAACCGTGACTGGCGCTCTAAGCAAAAGTTAGGTCAAAGGGCAGGGTGAAAACCTGGCAACAGGCAGTCTGCCCTACAAAAAATGAAATAAATAAAAGCTGCTGGATTGGGTTGGGTCCATTCCAGGCAAAAATAAGGCACAGGGTTATGTGAAAATCCAACAAGGACGCATCTCCCGCTAAGAAAAGCTAGTGTGAAAATCCACGAGGGACGCACTACCTTTAAAACAATGACGCTTGGAGCGATAAGGCGGCATTACCTTGGGCAACCCCTTTCAAGCAAAGACACACATCGGGCAATCCTCCCTGAAAAATTACGAGTCAGAGTCCCTAAATCAGGACAGCACCTTCCGACACCTGGGGGCATAATCGACCAAACGAAGCCACGAGTCGCTTCAACAAAAGTTATCGCACCTCGACCACTGGGCCACTCAGATGAATGGTGTCACCTGCATCCTGCATGGCATATGCATATGCATGTGCATAACTTACCCTTGCATACAAATCTCTTTTGATTTCGCAGGAAAGTCTGGCGCCTTCACACACCGACAAGTTGGTGTTTATCAGCCGCTCAGCCGTGGTTTCACACACCGACAAGCTGGTGTTCTATCAATCGCGTTCTTCAAAGTCTGGCGCCTTCACACACCGACAAGCTGGTGTTTATCAGTCGTTCAGCCGTGATTTCACACACCGACAAGCTGGTGTTCTATTAATCGCGTTCTTCAAAGTCTGGCGCCTTCACACACCGACAAGCTGGTGTTTATCAGTCGTTCAGCCGTGGTTTCACACACCAACAAGCTGGTGTTCTATCAATCGCGTTCTTCAAAGTCTGGTGCCTTCACACACCGACAAGCTAGTGTTTATCAGTCGTTCAGCCGTGGTTTCACACACCGACAAGCTGGTGTTCTATCAATCGCGTTCTTCAAAGTCTGGCGCCTTCACACACCGACAAGCTGGTGTTTATCAGTCGTTCAGCCGTGGTTTCACACACCGACAAGCTGGTGTTCTATCAATCGCGTTCTTCAAAGTCTGGCACCTTCACACACCGACAAGCTAGTGTTTATCAGTCGTTCAGCCGTGGTTTCACACACCGACAAGCTGGTGTTCTATCAATCGCGTTCTTCAAAGTCTGGCGCCTTCACACACCGACAAGCTGGTGTTTATCAGTCGTTCAGCCGTGGTTTCACACACCGACAAGCTGGTGTTCCATCAATCGCGTTCTTCAAAGTCTGGCGCCTTCACACACCGACAAGCCGGTGTTTATCAGTCGTTCAGCCGTGGTTTCACACACCGACAAGCTGGTGTTCTATCAATCGAGTTCTTCAAAGTCTAGCGCCTTCACACACCGACAAGCTGGTGTTTATCAGTCGTTCAGCCGTGGTTTCACACACCGACAAGCTGGTGTTCTATCAATCGCGTTCTTCAAAGTCTGGCGCCTTCACACACCGACAAGCTGGTGTTTATCAGCCGCTCAGCCGTGGTTTCACACACCGACAAGCTGGTGTTCTATCAATCGCGTTCTTCAAAGTCTAGCGCCTTCACACACCGACAAGCTGGTGTTTATCAGTCGTTCAGCCGTGGTTTCACACACCGACAAGCTGGTGTTCTATCAACCGCGTTCTTAAAAGTCTGGTGCCTTCACACACCGATAAGCTGGTGTTTATCAGTCGCTCAGCCGTGGTTTCACGTTGACAAGCCGACGTTCCTCAATCATGTGACAAGTAGTAATCCTATGGTGTCGACAAGCCGGCAAAACCGAGTTCCGGACTGAGACCACCTCAGGTACGCATCTCTCCCTCTCCTTTCAGAATTTTGGCTCACTTGCAGTTCTAAGTTTCCCAAAATTGGGGGCAACTGTAGACACCGAGTCCCGAGGCGGTCCAAGATCAGAATTACCCGATGATGAAACAAAAGACCGATTTTCGGCAAGAAAAGTGAGAATCGATCGTTCCCTTGTCAAAATTGGTTTTTTCGAAAAATAATTAGAAATATATTTTAGAAATTAAAAATTAAAATAGGGTAAAAAAAATAATAAAAAAATCGCGAGTGTCGCCTGCGGTAGCGCGGGGCAGCCCCAGCGCACAGGGGCGCCTGCGCAGCAGGCCACCCCTGCGCGCGAGGCAGGGGGATCGCGCGATGCCCCTGCGCGTGAGGCGAGGGGCACCGCGCGGCCCCCCTGCGCGCGAGGGAGGTGCCTCGCGCGATGCCCCTGCGCACGAGGCGGGGGGCACCGCGCGACCCCCTGCGCGCGAGGTAGCAGCCTGCCCCGCTCGATGCCGGGGCACCACGCGCGCAGCAGGCTGCCGCGTGCCCTTCCCCCTCCGCGCGACCTGTTGGTTTTCGCCTGTCCCTCTTTTTTCGCTGTTTTCGGTCTGTTTCTTTTTTTTTTCAGTCTGAAGTTTCCATTTGTTTCATCATTTTATGCTATTTTGGATTAACTAAAAATGAAAGCTTTTTTGTCTCTTGCTTTTTTTGGCCAAGGCAAGATTAAATGAGGATTTTCCCCTCATTTTCAAGGAGGGCAACATTTTATTCAAGGGGATTTTCTTGAGTTTTCTCTCTAACTTCTCCTCTCCAGCAAACTTGGTTTTTCTTTCTTCTTCAAAAAAATATTCTAAAACCTTTTTTCTTTTTCTCAAGCTTTAACTTTCTTTATTTTTCTTCAAAAAAGATAATCCATTTCTTGGGTGATTTGAGTTTGGAAAATTAATTTCCTTTACTCAATCATCCACCAAAAATATCTTTTTTATAAAAATACCATATTGAGTTAATTTATTTTATATATCAATTTTTACATTTTCTCCGAATATTAATCACCACAAATCCGACAAGGGAAACGGATTGAGACATCCTATTTCCGATCTAAAAATTCTGAGGGTAAACACTTGGAACAATTTTATTTATTTATTTGCATGTTATTTATTATTGTGAATATTTTTGCCTCTTTTGCCATTAAAAATCATGGCTTTTGTCTAATATTATTCTTTGGTTTTTGCTACTGTTGGAATCTGTTCATGATTTTAATTCATTCTTCTTGTGATTTCTGGCGCCTTCCCATTCTTATTCTTATCCTTATTATTATTATTATTATTATTATTATTATTATTATTATTATTATTATTATTATTGCTATCAATATCATCATGTCTTTATGTTTATACCCACTACCATGTTTATTATTATTATTATTATTATTATTATTATTATTATTATTATTATTATTATTATTATTATTATTATTATTATTATTATTATTATTATTATTATCTTTATGTCATTAACTTATTGTTTGCCTATTTCATATTTGCTACTGGGTATTATTATTATTTATTATTATTATTATTATTATTATTATTATTATTATTATTATTATTATTATTATTATTATATATCCTATTTGTGCCACTGTTATCATCATTATTCCTATAATTATCATCATCATCTATCAGCATTATATTAATATTTGTGTGTCTCATAATGTTATAGTTGTCACCATTATTTATTATTTATTATTGGTGTTATTGTTACATGTTGCATTTGTTTGATTAATTCACTTATAATATTTGCTAATATATTTTGATGTTAATTTTGTATGAGATTTAATTTGAGTCGGGCTACGTGAGCGCCCCGTGACTCCTCGGATGGGTCGCGACGCGTAGACGGACACATCGGTTCGGTGAGATCTCTCTAATTCCCCATCTTTTTGTGGTGTTTATTTGTAAATAATTATTTTATTTGTGCACGCGTGAGATAAAAAGTCACAGAAATACTTTTACAACTAAATTGAGTTTTTCACTAATAAAGTTGGGACCAATGTCCTTTGTTTTAGCCCAATAATAAAAATATCACAATAAAACGAAGAGTTAGTTTTCTCTAAAAATGGGATCACTCATCCCGATTTTCACCAAACAACCAAAATGACTCTTCAAACCCTCTTTAAATTAATACGAAGGAATCAATGTTCCTAAATTTCGAACAAGTGCGAAGGAGCCAATGTTCCGAAAATAATGTCCCGATTTATGCATGTCTTTTTATTTCGATCTTCCGTGAGTGTTTAAATTTATGTACATTATTTTCCTTTGGGCCCTTGTAATTAATTTTTGGGGCAACTTTTTTTATCTTTTGGGGATTGCATTCCGTCCCCGTCTACATCTTTAATCTTCTTTTATTGGGGTTGTATTCCGCCCCTATTTCCTTTGTAATTGCGTGCTTGCGTGTTTACTGCTTTCATTTATCGCTTTCTTTTACTACTTCAGTTATTACTTTCCTTTATCGCTTTTTGGATGCTTGAAATGCGCTTTTTAAAATCAAATGCATTTATCGTGTGAGATGAGAGATATAATTTTAAGAAGTTAAGAACCCATTTATAATTAACCAAAGCATAAATAAGAGGGAAGTCCCGGACACCATATCTCTGGTTTAGACCAATAGAGGTGAGAAACCTTTTCCCAATTTCACTCAAATTGGGTGGCGACTCCAAATACCTCAAAGGTGCCTTCAGGCGTTAATAGGCTAGGTTGTTCTCCCCAATGTTCTATTGGGAGGAACATACCGATGATGTCTCATGGCGCCCATGATTAAAAGACGCGAACCTTCATACCTCGAATCCTAAAGCGGATTCAAAGCGAGGGCCCTTGCTGGGTTTTCGGGTTCGGCGCGCGTCACACCAGTGCTATTTGTCAAGAAGAAAGATGGTACAATGAGAATGTGCATTGATTATCGGCAGTTGAATAAAGTGACAGTAAAGAATTGATACCCTTTACCTCGGATTGAAGACTTGTTTGATCAGTTAAGAGGAACAGGTGTATTCTCAAAAATTGATTTGCATTTGGGGTATTATCAGTTGCAAGTGAAGAAAGAAGATATACCTAAGACTGCATTTAGAACTCGGTACGGGCATTATGAGTTCCTAGTGATGCCATTCGGGTTAACCAATGCGCCAGCTGCATTTATGGATTTAATGAATCGGGTATTCAGACCGTATCTGGATTAATTTGTGGTAGTATTCATAGATGATATTCTTGTTTATTCAAGGGATGAGGAGGAACATGAACAGCATTTGAGAGTTGTGCTTCAAAAACTGCGGGAGCATCAGCTGTATACCAAACTAAGTAAGTGTGAGTTCTGGCTCAAAGAGGTGTCATTTTTGGGTCATGTGATCTCATCTGAAGGGATTAAAGTAGATCCAACTAAGATAGAAGCAATTGTGAATTGGAAACCACCTAAGAATGTGCTGGAGATTCGCAGTTTCTTAGGGCTGGCTGGATATTACAGAAGATTTGTGAAAGGATTTTCAGTAATAGCTTCACCGTTGACAAGATTGCTACGAAAAGGAGTGAAATATGAGTGGTCTGAAAAATGCCATGTGAGTTTCGATCAGTTGAAGAAGATGTTAGTAGAAGCTTCGATTCTTACACAGCCTATGACTGGTAAAGAGTATGTGTTGTACACCGATGCTTCAGGCATTGGGTTGGGTTGTGTATTGATGCAAGATGGAAAAGTGATAGCGTATGCATCAAGGCAACTAAAACCGCACGAACAAAATTATCCGACTCATGATTTGGAATTGGCAGCAGTAGTGTTTGCTTTAAAGATTTGGCGACATTACTTGTATGGTGAGAAGTGTAGAATTTACACCGATCACAAGAGTTTGAAATATCTGCTTACACAGAAGGAATTGAATCTGAGACAGCGAAGATGGCTCGAGTTGTTTAAGGACTATGATTGTATTGTGGATTATCATCCGGAAAAAGCTGATGTAGTGGCGGATGCTTTGAGCAGGAAGTCAATTTCAGCATTACAGTTAAAGCAGATTAAGTGGAGGTTTTCTGTAGACGGAGCTTTACTGGCATAGTTGAAAGCGAGACCAGTCTTGAAAGACGAGTTAATAGTTGCTCAGAGAAATGATATGAGGTTGCAACAAATTCTGCAGTCAGTCAGTGATAAGGATAAGACTGACTATTCAGTGAATGAAGATGGAGTACTGTTGTACAAGGATAAAATGTGTGTGGCAAATGATAAAGAATTAAAGAAGAGATTGATGTATGAGGCTCATAATACAATTTTCACTATGCATCCAGGTAGAAACAAGATGTATCAAGATATGAAACAGTTGTACTGGTGGCCTGGAATGAAGAAGGATGTAGTGGAATATGTGTCCAAGTGCCTTGTCTGTCAACAAGTTAAAGCGGAGCATCAAGTGCCTCAGGGGATGTTGCATCCACTCCCTATTCCACAATGGAAATGGGATAATATTACGATGGATTTTGTATCTGGATTGCCTTTGACCTCATTACAGCAGGATGCGGTATGGGTTATTGTGGACAGGTTTTTGAAATCGGCTCACTTTATACCAGTTCCGATGGATTATTCTATGGAAAAGTTGGCTGAGTTGTATGTAAGAGAAATTGTCCGATTGCATGGGATGCCCTTGTCTATTATTTCTGATAGGGATCCCAGATTCACTTCTAAGTTTTGGAAGAGCTTACAAGCGGCTTTGGGTACAAAATTGAACTTCAGTACTGCTTTCCATCCGCAAACTGATGGACAATCGGAAAGAATTATTCAGGTTTTGGAAGATTTGATGCGAGCATGTGTTTTGGATTTCTCTAAGAGTTGGGATAAGTATCTTCCACTTATGGAATTTGCTTATAACAACAGTTATCAGACCAGTATTGGTATGGTACCGTATGAAGTTTTGTGCGGAAGGAAATGTCGTTCACCGGTTTGCTGGATAGAATTGAATGAAAGCAAAATCATTGGACTCGAACTAGTGAGGGATACAGAAGAGAAAGCTAAGATTATACAACAAAGATTGAAAGCAGTAAGTGACAGGCAGAAGTCGTATGCTGATTTGAAGAGAAGGGACATTGAGTTCAGTGTGGGCGATAAAGTATTTCTGAAAGTGTCTCCTTGGAGGAAGGTGCTAAGGTTCGGTAAGAAAGGAAAACTGAGTCCGAGGTTCATCGGGCCATACGAAGTGCTTGGAAGAGTAGGTTTAGTAGCTTATCGTTTGGCTTTGCCCCCGGCTTTGGCTAAGCTGCATGATGTATTCCATGTATCCATGTTAAGAAGATATAGGTCAGATGTTTCCCATGTGCTACCTGTACAAGAAGTGGAAGTGCAATAAGATTTCACTTATGATGAGAAACCGAAAGTGATTTTAGCAAGAGAAGTGAGGCAACTTCGGAACAAGCAAATACCACTTGTAAAAGTACTCTGGCAACATCATTGTGTTGAGGAAGCAACTTGGGAACCAGAAGCGGCTATGCGAGAGCAACACCCACAGCTATTTCACTCAGGTATGAATTTCGAGGACGAAATTCTTTAAGGAGGGGAGAGTTGTCATGGCCGGATTTGTACCCTAAAAGAATTAACTTAAATTGGCATGTGTATGTGAATTGAATGTGAGTTTTTGGACTAGATTGAAATGAAGGCAGGACTTAATTGAAAGAAAGAAGAATAGTTAAGGGATTAAATGGTAATTATATATGGTTGTAATAAGTATGAGTTTAAGGCTGATTAATTAGTTTAATGAAGGGTTAATTAAGAATAAAATAAAGGTAAGAAAATAGTTGGTGGAGGCAGATTTTCTGAAGTGGGTTCCGTGTGGCTCATTGTGAGGATGCCACCTCCACTTATGCATGCAACTGTTTAGGGGGTTGAGAGGTGAGTGTGGTTCAGTTTTTCTCTCTCTTTTTCTGTACTTTGAATATGTTCTTTCTTCTTCTTTCCGTGAGTGAAGAGGAGAGTTGGTAAGTGGATGTGTGTGCTTGTAGTATTGAAGTGAGAATTAAGGGCAAACTTAAAGGTAAGAGGTTATGCATGCATATTCTCATCTTCTACTCTTCTTCTTTGTTTTGAATTGGTATTGGAATGAGAATTGATGGATTGTGTTCAATTCTGGATTTGAACTGGTTTTGCTAGCTGAAGAAGTGAAGAGAGATAAGGGAAAAGCAGTAATTGGGGAAACGAGCGTCCGTCGAGATTAGGAGCTAAGGCGATAAGGTTTGGGAACAAACCTTAATTGTGTAATTGTGTGATTTGTGTTGGTTGAATAGAGATTTGAATTGAATTGTATGTGTATGTGAAATTGAGGTTTGAGCATGAGTTATGTGATGCTAGATTAAATGATTGTAGTGGTGATATGCTTTGTGATAAAATGCTTGAGAATAATTATGATTTGTGCTATTATTGAATGTCGGAACAAGAAGGGAAAACAGGTATGTGCTAATTGTCTATGTGGTTGGTGTTTTTGGGTTGGTTGCCAAAAGTGAGAGTGAGATATGCTTGAGTTCAATTCTGCCTACTGGATTTTTGTATGTCACGGTGATAATGGAATTCATTGTGACCGTGAGGTACTTAAGAGAGCATTCTATTTTGCAAAGTGAGAATATGTCACGGTGACAATGAAATTCATTGTGACCGTGACATACCCTCAAGTTGCATTCTGTCGAGAATTGGGAACATGTCACGGTGACAATGGAATTGATTGTGACCGTGACCTGCCCCCAGTTCGCATTCTGTTTTGAACTTCAACATGTCACGGTGACAATGAAATTCATTGTGATCGTGACCTACCCTGTTTTGGCAATATAACCCTAATGTGATTAAACTTTTTAAAGGTAAGGCTTTAAGCTGTAATGAAGGACATTATGAGTATGTGAATGAAGAAAATAGCTATGTGCTAAAGCGAATATGATGTTGGACAATAACATATGTGATGCGAAATGTGTTCAATCTGCAATGAATAAATGTTTAACAACTTAAGCCTGCGAGTCAAGTAGTGGATAGTTAGGCATGCCTATAGGGTCAAGTGCTGCAGCCCCATGCGTTTAATGTGTCTGATTCCATGGGAATCACAATGCAAAAATAATGTGAATAATCCTTGTTGGATTTTATTATAAGTGGAATGATAATTTGGTACCTGAGGGTACCCATGCGTAAGTGTAATCTCGATGAGATTCTAGTACCTGAGTGGTACCAATGCGATACCCGTTATCCGCGTCATTGAATTGCAGGCTAACTGACTATTTAAATAAAAAAAAGAAGTGATTGTGATATAATAAAGTATGTGATGTGGATATGTGAATAAGTGATTGATGCTTTTTGATTGAATATAGTAATGAACAATACTATGCATGAAATGGTGCTCGCTATGATAATAATTGTTCTGGCATGACTTCTAGCATGTAATGTATGGTGTTTCTGATGTGTGATAAATTATTTGCTATATATGAGTTCCCCACTAAGCGTTATCGCTTAGCATGGATTTACTCTAATCCGTGCAGGTACGGACCAGAGGTGATCGAAGGACGTCCCCGTATTTTGTACGGTCAACAGTAAGAAGTAGAAAGTGTAGGTTTTGGGTTTGATATTTTGGGATTTCTGCATAAGCTTTTGTGCAACCAAATGTGTATCGGATATGTAAAGGCATGTAATAATCTAATAACTATGAATGTTACCCCTCATATGTATGCGTGTTCTATGAGTGGAAGTGGTGTATGAACTAAGACAGTTGGCATGTGATGCATGAGTTAAGATCGTATGTGATGAAATTTTATTATTCAGGTTAAGCATGTGTTTTATTGTGTGTGAGCGGCCTTCTCTAACTAAGATTAGCTGAGCTAGCCTGACGTTAAGGGATTGGGCGTCACAGGGACCATGCTTGGGTAAATCTAAAGCAATACTACCTCGACCAAAGCTCATGTAATGGCAAATAGAAACTTCCACTATGTGGTATGCTCCTTAATACGATGCTTGTGATGTGGGCTGTTACGTATTAAACAAAATCAAGCAAAACAAGTGGTTCTTTTTCAAAGGCTTTCATGGCCCGATGAGCTCACCTTAACTTGATTGAATTGTCCAAATACGTAATGGTCAAAACCCATACGAATGCGCATTAGATTAGGACTGTTATGATGCCAGTTTTCCACCGTGCACCATACGTGTTCGATGGGTTCCCCGTTGACCCTCGGATGAAGCCTACCTAGGAAAGAGACCGCATGACCTCGTGTGTGGGAGAAATAAGGTCGGAAGGACTTATCTGCTTACATGTGGTTGTGGATACTGCACAGCATGCCCATGCATCGCATGCCATTCATGCATGTCAATAAAATAAATACATGTATAAATAATAATATTTTATCTCATGCTATGTGTATATACCTTTTTGTCTGCATGCTATTTTTTCACATGTGCATATTATCCTGTGTATAATCTCATGCTGTGTGTGTATATATCTTCTCATCTGCACATTATTCTTTCCGCATGTACATATCACCCCGTGTGTGGTTTCTTCCATGCATCCCACCTTATTGTGGTAATCCATGGATCTCGCATTTGCACCAGCATGATCATGCATTATACATATCATTCATGCATCATTCTAACAACTTGACCTTTCAGCCATCATAAATTCATCCAAGTGGACCAGAGGTTCTGACGATCGACTAGTGACGATAGACTAGCCCTTTGGATTGCTAGAATTAGTGCCTGTTTGGGATTTTGAGCCACTCTCAGCGACTAGTGAATCATCTTCGATGGCAGAACTACCACGAGAGACCGGTACTTTGACGGTACAAGACCTAGATAAGAGGCTTGGGGATTTTGAAAGGAGAATGTTGGCCATGATAGAAAACATTGCTGCTCAAATGGCACCAAACGCCAGCCGGCCGCCTGGGGCCCCTACTGTTGAACAAGTTGAATTGCCTATTATGGAAGAGGGTCCTGTAGCTGTCCCTACCGTACGACAACCAGATGTTGAGCCCAGAGCAGCGACACCTCTTGAGCCGAAAAGAATTCTTGGCCTGAAAGGTGATCTCATGGTGGAGGAAGAGGATGGGCAGGTAGCTCCTCGGACTGTGAAGAATGAAGTCCCCAAGGGAGAGGATAGCGCGGTAAAGGAGACAAAAGGCGGGATTAAAAGGTTTGAAGCTCAGACGATGACTACTATAGAGGATTTAGTCGCCGCCGTGGTGCCACCTGTCGAATAACAGCCTACTGCTCCTACAATGTTGCAAAAAGAGCATGATCTGACTAAGGGAGTATACCTGCAACCAACTGAGTTTAGAGGAGAGCCACCTTTTACTCCGTCATCTGAACGAAAAGGCAAGAGGCAGATCCCGGAGGATGGGTTTCTGATAATGACACGGGGCCTGAAGAGAAGGATGGACGTCCTCGAAGAAGAAATTTCAAAGTCTAAACTTGCAATTGCCCGGGTTGCTCATGAGAAAGTCTCTGTGAACTTAGGAAAGAGAAATCGACCGTATAAGTGTGACATTTGTGCCGGCACTCAAGGGACAAAGGAAACCCCGATGGTTAGAACAGTTAAAAAATGTTATATCGGCATGGACGGATCTGTTCCTCAAGCAGCGGAGGAGGACCTGCGCTTATGGTTATCCAACCCAGCCAGAAATCGACGGCATAGGAGGTGTCGGCGACACGCTAGATATCTGAGGAATAATTACCAAACCCCGAAAGGTCAAGTACAGGATCATGTTAATAATAAACAGCTGATAGTCTTCAAAGGAGGGTGCAACATCATTGGGGGTGACAATCAGGAAAGCTCGAGTCTCGGTGATAACAGTGTGAGAGATGTTGAGGCCACCAAGTTTCCAAACATTGGAACTACTCAAGATCACTATACCATTTGGGATAAGACTTTATCTGGGCACCTCTTTCACTTCATCAAAAAGGGGAAGCTACAGCCGAAACCTGCAAAACCCGCCGGGAGCCAAGGGCATCCCGGTCACTGAGCAGATTGGTATTGTGCTTACCATCAACATACTGGGCATGAGACTGATGGGTGTCGAACTCTGAGAAAGCATATTCAAGGCCTCATTAATGAGGAGTTGAGAGGTGAGGAGAATGGTTCCCGAAAGTGATAGTAGACCGTAGACTACAGCATCTGTGTTGGCAAGGAGGGAGGATGTTAGCTGTTTAGATGCTCTTGTTTATTTTCGAACTATCTAATGATGATCTTTTAACTCTTTAACTCTAATGTAGAATGGATGTTTTACTTATCTGTGTGATATTTTCTTGTGATTTCACCATGCATGATCATGACACATTCATATTTAATAATGATTCAAACGATGCCATTTCTTTTAATCTCGAAACTTTAGGGGAACCCAAAGAAAATCTTGATAGCATCTGTTATGACTCTTGAAGAGAGAGTAAGAGAGAGAAAATAAAAAAATGAAATAAAAGTCTCTGCCTGGACCTACGAGGACATGCCAGAAGATAATCATGAAGCCGCCAAGCACGCTATGCCAACATATCCCAGAAGACTCAAGCTGAAATAGAAAGAAATGGTTGAAAGGGGAACCCGCAAGCAGAACCAGAACCAAAATCCTTACTGAAATACAACACCCAACCAGATTAAACAATGATGGTCCTAACGGTTAAAAGAGAGAAGCGCGTGTAATTGTAAACTTCAGGATTCGAACGAAGCTTGCTAAAAGAAAATTGGGGAGCAAAAAATAAAAAATAAAAAGAAGCAAAAAATAAAATAAAATAAAATAAAAAGAAGAAAAAATTAGGTTATAAAAAAAAAGAAGAGAGAAGAAAAGAGGGAATTGATCAGGGGGCAAGGGAATGCTATTTGGGGTCAAGCTTTGCTCAAGTCCCGTTAATCTACGCGTATCTGCCTGTTGCCGTTCTTCTTAGCCACTGAAAATGACCTAAGGACTGAACCACAAGCCACCCAAACAGTACCTAAAGACTGAACCACAAGCCACCAAATCAGTTCATCAATATAGAGGATGCGCAATGCGAGGTATATTCTTGGGTTGTTACTGCTCATGCCTGCCACTGAAAAAACCTGAAGACTAATCCATAAGCCATCTGCCCAGTCCGTAAGTATAAAGGGTGTTCTGCACGAGAGATGAGCTGGTGACATATAGATGACATACAAACAAGAGGAAGACTAAGAAGGTCATGGAGTAGACCCATTTTGGGGTCTGCAATTAGAACCTTTATGAGAGTCGCGCTTTATGCCTGGACGTGTGAGGGGAAAATACTACTGCCCATTGAAGCATGTCAGATTGTTAAAGGGCAGTCATGGAAGCGATAGCCGCAGTGACTAAACATGTCAAACGGAAAAGGGTTTCGAGATTGCTATCAGAAAACACCTTATACGATCATTTGGGGAGAAAGTCAGGAAGCGTCCGCCGGAAGAATAAGATTGGGTCTTCGGGCAAGTAGGTCCAGGTACTCCAGACGGACGAGGTAAATTCGGACCAACATATGAAGACCCATTCGTTCTTGAAAAGTTGTTATCCAAGAAAGCAACATCCTGACAGACAGCAAGGGAAGCAAATTCAATCAACACTGGCGAAATGAAGAAGGGTCCACGGCAGAGGCTAAAAAAAAAAAGACAAGAGAGAAAATATTCAATCAAGAAAACCCGCGAAGGCTGATTGGAAACAAGAGTCCGATGCTTACAAGATCCACTTTGAGATTAGATGTGATTTTGCATTCTGAATCCATGTTAAATTGTGATCATGTATGGAGAAATCATGCTGAAATGCACACAGTCTTTGCAAATACATAAAGCAAAAGCAGTTCAACTCATCATTTCCTAGTTCTTTTATAAAAAGTAAAATCTAAGTGGCTACCCTACTCCTGCTCTCACCAACCAGATTCCTAAGTCGAGGGATCCTATTATCCACTGCAGGGCTAAGTACCCTCCTCTTACATGCATTTATGGAGGCAAGGGTGTAGTCTGTGATCAAGACAGTTCCTTTTTGCACACTCAAAGTTGTCTGGTTCTAGCATAAAATCAGCACATTGGTACTATTGACCCTCTACCACTCTCGCCACTCCGGCACTTCAGTCAACTCCTTCTGCTATCAACTGTGAAGCCAATTCTATAGCACCCTCATGATAAAGAACCAAGCTCGTACAACCATAATCTGAGACATAAACACATGTCAATCATACCCGAAAGATCTTTCGTAACAACTCCAACTTCTCCAAAAAAAATTAAAAAAAAAAAACAAAGGCCGTTAGAGATGAAAACCGTGACTGGCGCTCTAAGCAAAAGTTAGGCCAAGGGGAAGGGTGAAAACCTGGGAATAGGCGGTCTGTCCTATAAAAAAATAAAATGAATAAAAGCCACTGGATTGGGTTGGGTCCATTCCAGGCAAAAAATAAGACACAGGGTATTGTGAAAATCCGGCAAGGACGCATTTCCAGCTAAGAAAAGCTAGTGTGAAAATCCACGAGGGACACACTACCTTCAAATAATGACTACAGGTATCAGAAGAGAACCTCATAATCCCACAAAGGCATGAGACTCAAAAGCAATCCCAGAGGGCATCGATCCTGCGGCGTGTTACGACCAAACCGGCCGTTTCACTCAAATGAATTCTTATCCTGCATTGCTGCATATACATGCATCTCACATCATGCATACAACTTTTCGTGTATACTTCTGCACATATAATTTGGTAGAAAATATTTAAATGAACACCCAGCTCAGGAGAGGAATCCAGAAGGACATCCTGCACTTTTTGTAGCCTTGTCAGCGGCTTGGTGCATTCCTCTGTGGAGGACATCTCTTGCGCTTTTTGTGGCCTTGTCAGCGGCTCGGTGCATTCCTCTGTGGAGGATATCTCTTGCGCTTTTTGTAGCCTTGTCATCGGCTCGGTGCATTCCTCTGCGGAGGATATCTCTTGCACTTTTTGTAGCTTTGTTAGCGGCTCGGTGTATTCCTCTGCGGAGGATATCTCCTGCGCTTTTTGTTGCCTTGTCAGCGGCTTGGTACATTCCTCTGCGGAGGACATCTCTTGCACTTTTTGTAGCCTTGTCAGCGGCTCGGTGCATTCCTCTGTGGAGGATATCTCTTGCGCTTTTTGTAGCCTTGTCAGCGGCTCGGTGCGTTCCTCTGCGGAGGACATCTCTTGCGCTTTTTGTAGCCTTGTCAGTGGCTCGGTGCGTTCCTCTGCGGAGGATATCTCTTGCGCTTGTTGTAGCCTTGTCAGCGGCTCGGTACGTTCCTCTGCGGAGGATATCTCTTGCGCTTGTTGTAGCCTTGTCAGCGGCTCGGTGCAATCCTCTGCGGAGGATATTTCCTGCACTTTTTGTAGCCTTGTCAGCGGCTCGATGCAGTCCTCTGCGGAGGATATTTCCTGCACTTTTTATATCCTTATCAGCGGCTCGGTGCAGTCCTCTACGGAGGATATATCTCGCATTTTGTAAGTCTGGAGCAGGCTCGACGCACCACCACCAGTTTAGAAGAGCAATTTCGCACTTTGTAAGTCTGGAGCAGACTCGGTGCAGCCCAGAAGGGCAATCCTCGCATTTTGTAAGTCTGAAGCAGGCTCGGCGCATCACCCAGAAGGATGAAAATCGTCCCTCAGTCTATACAGCGACTTAAGAAAATGATTTCACTAGCGATCTGGGAAGACAACCGCCTCAGGTACGCGTTTCTTTCCTTTCTGTTCTGAATTATGGGCTCACTTAGGCACCTAGATTCTAAGTTTCCCAAAATTGGGGACAACTGTAGACACCGGGTCTCGAGGCGGTCCAAGATCTGAATTACCCAATGATGAAAGCGATACTTGCCAGTGAAAGTGTCAGAAAAACGCTCCCCTTGTCGAGAACTTCCTTTGTTTTATTTTTATTTTTGATGTCGTTTTTTATTTAATTTATTTTATTTTATTTTATCTTATTTTATTTTATTTAGTAATTTACTTTTATTTGTTTATCTATTTATTTTATTTCCATTTTATTTTATTTTATTTTTGTCTGTTTTCGTATGCGGGCGGGTCCCACTGGGCGTGAAATTGCGTGCACGGCAAGTCGGTGTGCGCGGCACACAGCCGCGCACATAGCTGTGCTGCGCGCGCGGGGAAGGGCTCTGCGTGCGCTGCGGAGGGCAGCACGCGCGGTGCCAGGGGAGCACGCGCGCACTGCCGAGGCGGCGCGCGCGGTGCCAAGGCAACGCGCGCTCCTGGCGCGCGCACTGCCGAGGCAGCACGCGCAGTGCCAAGGCAACGCACGCGCCTCTTGGCGCGCGCGGCCTTCTCTCCACGCGGGCATGCGTGCCCAGTCTCCTTCGACGCATCGTTTTCCTGCATTTTCAGTCTGTTTTCCAATCCGTTTTCTTCAGTTTTTCACCCTTTCATGCTAGTTTCGATTAACTAAAAACTAAAGCTATTTTGTCCCTTCCTATTTTTGGCCAAAGCTGAAAATTAAAGGGAAATATCCCTTAATTTTGAAAGGGGAGGACGGCAACATTTTTGAAGGGGGAGTTTTTTTTTTGCTTTTGGGTTTTTCTCACTAGCTTTTCACTCTCCAGCAAAAGTTCTTCAAAATTTCTCAAGTTCTTTTTTCCTTTCTCTCAAGTTTTAATTTATTTATTTTTCTTCAAAAAATATATTTCATTTCTTGAGTGATTTGAGCTTGAAAAATTAATTTCCTTTGCTCAAATCACCCACCAAAAAATATTTTTATCAAAATATTCTCTTGATTTTATTTCAAAATATTGATTTCTATATTTTCTTCAAATTTTCATCACCACAAATTCGACAAGAAGAACGGATTGAGACATCCTATTTCCGATCTAAAAATTCTGAGGGTAAACATTTTTGGACTCGTTCTCATTTATTTTTTATATATTATTTATTGTTGTTAATATTATTTTTGCTATTATTACCACATCTATTGTTTATTTTAGTATTTTAATGTGTTAATATCACTATCAATATGTCATTTGTTTGCTTTGATTTTCATGCTACTTTTCTATTATAATAATAATTATTATTATTATTATTATTATTATTATTATTATTATTATTATTATTATTATTATTATTATTATTATTATTCTGTTTTTATCATTATTATCACATGTTTATTTTATGTCTATTGATGTTATATTGTTACTATTATTTATTATGGTGATTTACTGTTATCATGTTAATTGCATCATTATTATTATTGTGGTTAGGATTGTTCTTGTGGATTATAATTATTATTGGGTCACATTTTTATTATTATCATTAATATTATTTACTTTATACTATAATCATTATTGGTATTAATATATTATTATTATTATGTGGTTTTATTATGATTATTATATTTATTATTTATTATTTATCTTATTTATTGTTGTATTGTTATTGCTGTTAATGATTTATTTTATTGCATTGCTATCATTGTTGTTATTATTATATTTTGCATTTGTTTGATTAATTTACTTGGAATATTTACTAATATTTTTGATATTATTTTTGTCTGAGATTTAACTTGAGTTAGGTAATGTGAGCGTCCCCGTGACTCCCCGATGGGTCGCGATGCGTGGAGGATCACACCGGTTTTGGTGAGATCTTTCTTAACTCTCTCTTCATGTTGTGTTGTTTGTAAATAATTATTTTACTTGTGTATGCGTGCGATAAAAAGTCACAAAATTACTTCTATAATTAAATTAGAATTTTTACTAATAAAATTGGGACCAATGTCCCTTGTTTTAGCCCAACAATAAAAATATCACAATTAAAACGAAGAGTCAATTTTCTCCAAAAATGGGATCACTCATCCCGATTTTTCAACTCGACCATCAAACGACTCTTCGAGCCTTCTATAAAGAAACGCGAAGGAACCAATGTTCCTAAATCTTCAAACGAGCGCGAAGAAACCAATGTTCCTAAAACATAGATGAATGCCCCGATTTATGTATGTCTTTCTTTAATGTTTGATTTTGTTTGATTATTTTAAATTTATGTTCATTTCTTTTTGGGCACTTGTAACTAATTTTGGGGCAACATTATTTAATTTTGGGATTGTATTCCGTCCCACTGGGTGTCTGTAATTTTCTTTCAATGGAGTCGTATTCCGCCCCTTGTTTCTCTTGTAATTGCGTGCTTGTGTGTTTACCGCTTTCATTTATCGCTTTCTTTTATCGCTTTCATTTTATTACTTTTTGAATGCTTATGATGTGCTTTTATTTTTAATGCATTAAGCATGTGAGATGAGAGATATAATATTAAGAAGTTAAAAACCCATTTATATTTAACCAAAGCATAAATAAGAGGGAAGTTCCGAGCACCGAATCTCTGGTTTAGACTGTTAGAGGTGAGAGACTTTTTTCAATTTCTCGCAAATTGGGTGGCGACTCCAAATACCTCAAAGGTGCCTTTAGGCATCATTAGGCTAGGTAGTTCTCCCCAATGTCCTATTGGGAGAGATACGCCGATGATGTCTCATGGCGCCCATGATCAAAAGACGCAAACCAATACCTCGAATCCCAAAGGCGGATTCAAAGCGAGGGCCCTTACTGGGTACTTCCGGCGCGCGTCACATATTGAATTTTAAGATTCAATTTGATGATAGAAGTGGAATTTCAAATCTTGCGACTAAATTGAAATTATATGATTTCGATGGCTAATAGTTATGTTTCTATTAATCATAATTTTTATCATCAAAATCATATAATTTTAACTTGGAATCTTGTGGAGTTTGTTTTTATTATTATAGTTAAGTAGAAAACGTATGTACTTTTAGATTTAAAACTTAGTATTAGATGGATATCCAAATCCATTAATATACTAATGTGAAGGATTTGCTGGAAATGGGGTGGAGAATGGAACAACTAAACTTCAACCTCACAAATATAGTAGATTGTGCTTCTATTTTATAGATTGAATTGCAATAACTGCTGAATTCAAATATGTTGTAATTTTGTGATTTTTTTAGCGTCTCATATTAACAAGTGTATCTTAGAATACAATATATATGAGGAATTTGTAGTGGACAAGTTACAAAATTTTTTAGAGATTGTCATAAGAGGGAAGGCAGCTTGCACTGACACAAATTAAATACCGATTGCTTCTAACTCAGACAGCACTATACTCCCTAGTTGAATAACAATTCTTACTTGCAAATTAGTTATTTTTTGTTCTTCATGCACCATTATCTTTGGTAGATTTGATTTTTAGTTGTTTTCTCTTCAAAATCTGTTTTAGTTTTATGGAAAGTTTGGCATTTCAGTTGATTAAAATTATTTAGGGTGTGTTGAGCTGGATTTTACATCAGGGTTACTCTCATTCTTTATTCATTTTCTGAGTCTATTTTAATATTAGATGGCAGCTTTAATATAATAATAATATATTTGGTTGATTAATTTTGTGATCATTAATTTGTTGGATTGCATTAGGTGCAAGATGAGAATGATGAAGAAGAAATTGGTAGATGGAGGGCTAGTTGTGTTTTTAGTTGTGTTTATATATGAATTTGGGGCCATTTACCTTATCATGTACAAGCTTTGGATTGGGTATATGTTAAGAATGTAATTGTTGGATAGTAAGAGTATGATAATACATTTGTAATTAGTTAGAAATTTTTAAACAATTTAATTTTTGTAATTATTTTTATGATAATATATTATTGTTATATTTTTGCAAATATTACTTGCTATAATTAATATATTCTCAATTATATTATTTGTTGTTAATTATAATTTTTATATTATTAGTAATTTTATCATTTAAAAATAAAAAAATAACTTAAAATAAATAAAAAAAATAAAAATTTTATAATTTAACGACGGAAAATTATTGTATATATTGTTATTATAGTTAAAATTAAATTGATATTAATTTTACCAATTATAATTTTAATATTATTTACTATTATATATTGAAAAAAACCATTAAAAAATTAGAGACGGAAAATAAATTTCTGTCTCGAAAATAGATTTTCGTCTTTAATTTTAGAGACGGAAAATATTTTCCTTTTCTAATTTTAGAGACAGAAAAAATTTTTCCGTCTCTAATTTAAATTTTCATCTCTAAATTTAGAAACGAAAAATATTTTTCCATCGCTAAAATTAGAGACGGAAATTTATTTCCGGTCACTAAAATTAGAGAAGAAAATTTATTTTTCGTCTCTAAAAATAGCGGCGAACATTTTCGGTCGATAAAATTAGCAACGACTGAAATAGCGATGATATGTATCCGTCGCTATCTCCCTTGCTATTTGGGTTTAGAGACGGAATTTCGTCTCTATTTTTCGTCTCTAATTTTCAATTTTCTTGTAGTGGATTTTGAGGTTGGTGATCTGGTATTCCTAAAATAACATCCCTGTCAATAGCAAACTATCTTTAAACGTGCCGATCAGAAGCTTGCTAGTTGATTTTACGGGCTATTTTCGATCGAATAGAAGTTGGGACAAGTAGCTTACAGATTCTATCTGCCACCTACAGCAAAAATCCATCCCGTTTTTCATGTCTCACTTTTGAGGAAGTTTGTTGCGAACTCCATTCTTGCTATAGTCGAGCAACCTCCACTTTCGAAGGAAGGAATGCTACAAGTTGAACCAGAAAGAATTTTGGATACTCGTTGGGTTAAGCGGGTAAGCTTGGTGAAGTGGAAGAGGCTGCCTGTTGAAGAGGCAACTTGGGAGTCACTCATTGCTCAATTTCCTACATTGAACCTTGAGGACAAGGTACCTGTTGGTGGGGGAAGTATTTGTAATGGCCCAAATATCGGTCTAGAAGTGTCAATAAATAATTTCAGTGTTATCATGATAATCGCAGCGTTAAATAGTGTAGGGAGTGAGTTTGCCAGTGTCAAAGTTTAGTGTTAAGTGTGTTAAAATTATAGTGATTCCGGGTCAGGTGACACCGGGGTGGCTATACAACGAACCCGGCTGTCCGGTGCCCGAAAAATTTTAATTTCGCGAAAATGATCTGTGGGCCATAAGGAGTCTACTGGTGAAATTTGAGTTGAAAACGGAGTTAAATTGACCTCCGAAAGTTATTTTGAAGTTGGCATCCGGTTCGGTTCAATTTGAACCGGAGTTTGACCGAGGGGTTATAAATAGTAAATAAGGCCTAATGGAAGTTGAGTGTGTAGAACAAGACAATAGAATTGTTATATGTGAATTTTAACAGATTTAGAGTTATATTTTACGGTGGAAGAAAAATTAATGGAATTGGACCGGTTTAAGTGAACCGAGGTGCAAATGGACTCCGATTGAGCTAAAAATTTTTAGAGAGCCTATTTTTGATGTTTTAAGATCAATGAAATTGGTTAGAAGTGAAAATAATTATAGAAACCTATAGATTCTTTGGAAAAGTGCAATTGAATCGAAAAATCAAAATTTTGGTTTAAATTGGTTGGACCACCTTGGTTGGACCAGTTGGGTTCATTTATGGACTATATAAAGGAAGGAGAGGCCAGATTTCTCTAGAAAAATCCAGCCAAAATCGACCTCCTTCTTCTTCTTTCAAAACCGTATGTTATTTTTCATACTTTCCTCCATTTTTCTTCATTCTTTCTTCAATATTTCTCCAAATCTTAGCCTCCCAAACAAATCTAAGTCCCTCTATAACATAAAAACAGCAAGTGGAGTCCATTTGGAGCATTGAAAGTGAAGAAAACTAAGTATTCAAGGTTATGCCCTAAATTTGAGGTAAGAGATTTAAGTTGTTTTAATTTAGTTTATTGGTCCCTATGGGGGTTTTTGAGGGTGTAGAACACATTTATGATGTTATATTTCATATTGGAAGTTTGGTTTTAAAGTTATGTGGATTTTTGTATTCGGCCACCTTAGGGAATTAAAGGGAATGATGGAGTTTTAAGGAGTTATGGTATGGAAAGCATGTTTATGATGTGGAGAACAAGAATCTAAGGTGAGTGGATACATTATCCTTCCTTTTCCATTGATTATGTGTGAATTTTAGGTTATGTCTAAGTGTGAATATGAGATTTAGGCATGCTTAATTAAATCGGACTTGATAATCATGTTTAGTGGACTTAAATATGTGTATAAATATGCTTGGAATAAATTAAAACATTATGTTATGAAAACCCACATGTAGGCCGAATGGTAACTTAAGGAATTCATAATGTATACATGACTTATATGGCATATAAATGATGGATATATTATTATTATTAATTTTTCATTGGGTACATTTTTCAATTTGTTGTAAGCTAATAACTCATATTGCAAAAAGGAAATGATGATATCTAAGTAAAAACATGTGTAGTATAAAATATGTTGAATTAAATTGCTTTTTAATATTTTAGAAGCGTTTTTTTCTAATCCCTTAAAAGAAACAAAATAAAATAATAAAAATAAATTATATAAAAGTGTACAATCTAAATTTAGAACCTAAAAATTTGTAAGACAAATAAGTAATACTCTTTTGTTATTTTTTATCTGTTATTTTTGTGTAAAATCCAAATTTTATTTATCTGTCACTTTTATACTTCTAATGTAATTTTATTTTCTTTTTCCAATTTAATTTTCTTTTCCAATAAAAGTTGACCGATTAGATTCAAGTTTGTGTATTGAATCACTCAATTTTATCCTAAATTTAAGCCTAATTAATATTCCTTAATCGCAATAAAAACAACAAAAAATGACAGATAAAAAAGAACGGATGGAGTAATTTCTTTACTGTTGTTAGGATTAGGTGTTAAATGCACGTTAAAATCCCAATGAGACTATTTTATCTAGTTGTTTCTATTTTTAGAAAAGCCTTGGTAGGAGTATGCCCAAAAGCCCATATAGATTAAAGATTTTTTTTTTTTCATTTATATGAACTCATTATCATTTATTAGAAGTCATTATTCATTTTTTAATATGTTATGATTGCATCTGATTTGATTTTGTATCTTAAAATAATAAATGAAGCCATTGGTATTTTAAATAAAGTACAAAGATAACCATTAAAGACTTCACATTGTGAGATGCCTAGTGCATGCAAATATATTAAATGTGTTTATATGTCACTTGTTTTATAATATTCTTATTCATAAAATCTCTGGCCATAGTGGAATGCTAAGGTAAATGAGATCCACAAGGGGTATTTTGGAAACAATCGTTAAATTATTAGAACAACTATATTTAGGTTTATATGAGTTGATATTATCCACACTCAAAACTTAAATAAGATAAAGTACGGTGAAAGGAGTAATTGCACGATAATTATTATATGGAAGGGTCAGTCAAAATCACTTGATTTTTCTATCACTTGGCTAATCATGATATTTGGCTAGAAGCATCTTATGATTTGTACATAAATATAAATATAAATATTAATTATAGAATTAATATAATGATTTAAAGAGTTTAGACTATGTAGAGGTGGCAAAATAGGCAGATTGGGCGGTTTTGGGTTGGGTCATAAATGGGCCGACCAAAAACATATGGGCCATAAATGTGCCAATACCTAAATGGGTTGGACGGGATTTGGGTTGACCCATTTGGCCCATATTTTTAACGAAAAATAATTCTCGATATAATAACGGATACTAAAATAATTACTACAAAAAATATTGGCTCAAATGAGTCGGGGTGGACCAAATAAGTCTATCTTATACTTTACTTCATCAGACACAACATTAAATTTAGAACATACCTTCAAGTGACGTCTTAAACTAGAAGTCCCATGGGTGGAATCAGCAATATATTCTTTCAAACAATGCTTACACTTTCCTCTCAATTTTCAATCATTATACTAATTTATTGTTATGAAATCGAACTTATTCCATATAAAAGACACACGTCGTCTTTTAGAAGTGGTTTCTATAGAAGTGTAAATGCTCTCATCCACACTACCAACACTAGGATCTATTCTACAAATAACAACAAAGAAAGAAAAATAAAAAAAACAAGCAAAAACATAATAAATAATATATATTGACTACCTAATATTGACTACCTATTAATTTGAAAATTGAGATAGCTGTTCTACCTCATATCTACAGCAGGATAATTCCAGTATCCAAATTCACAGAGAATGAATAATCTTGCCAAATCAAAATTTTCTTAGCTATCAATAACAAGAGTAATTAATTAACGTAAAAGAAAAGTAATTAATCAATAACAAGAGTACTATCTATCAATTGCAGGACTGCTTATTGAACATCTACTATCTTTCAACTGCAAAGTGCTTAAAGAATATAGTGAACAATTAAGCCAAATACAAACATAATTAACTAAGACTATCAAAAAATTATTTAGCTACAAAAGGGACAATTTTGCTAAATCAATTTTTGATTGACTACCAATAGCAGACAAACAGATTGAAGCTATGTTACGAAAATAATTGACAAACATAATGAAGAATCTTGACAAATTGAACCCCTCTTAACTATCAATAGTGAAATAAGCTACATTGTTGACAATCTTGCCAAATTGCATTTCATTACTATAAAAAATGAAATACAAGTAAAACAAGGAATGGTTATCAGTCAAGGACGTTCATGAAGCAAAAATATTCCTAAAACTTACTCTCTCCTTTTGAGCCCCCTCTGTCGTGTGATTTGGTTATGAATCACAAAAGACAAGTGGATGGCAGACCTGGTGTGGATCCACCAAATGGTGTAAAGCTGCACAATCAAAGGTCTGATCAGTTCAATATTTTTGTGGACAATCTTCTGCAAGGTTGGCCTGCATATGGACTTAGGAAAGCATTTTCTTGGTATGGCAAGGTGGAGCAAGTCTATGTCGCCAGAAGACTTAGCAAAAGGGGAACGATCTTTGGATTTGTTAAAATCTCAGGGGTGAAAAATATTTCCAACCTCATTACTAAGCTAAATGGATCTTGGTTGGGTAGGAAGAGAATTGAGGTGAACCTGGCAAAATATGGAGATAAGGCAAACAAACAAACTAACCAGGAAGCTCATAGAATTCACAAAAATGCAGGTAAAAATAATCTCAGAGATGGAAGGACTTATGCTGAAGTTCTAGGGTTTCATCGAACAAGCCGAGATAGAGTTAGAAAGGATACTTATATAAACAATAGGGCAGGTGCGGCCAATTTTAAGTATGAGTCAAAAAAGAATGATTTGGAGTGGCTCAGTAGGAGTCTTGTTGGCTGGTTGCATCACCCCCAAAATTGTACTACTATTCAGGATAGTCTCATTAGAGTTGGTTACTTTAATTGCACCTGTCGTCCTATGGGGGGTAACTTAATCCTTCTCACCTTTTCATCTGAAGAGGAAAAACAAAAAATGTTGGAAGGTGGTGAAGCCTGGCTTTCAGAATGGTTCGAACTCGTCAAACCTTGGGAATCCAAGGACATTTGCTCCAAAAGATTTGCTGGGCTGCGCTGTGATGGGGTGCCTCTGCATGCTTGGAGTGCTGAGTTCTTCAGTACCATAGCTGTCATTAATGGGGGCTTTATTAGTCTTGATGAAGCCACAAGAAACAAGACTAGGTTTGATGTAGCAAGAGTTCTAGTATCAACTTCCTGGCCGGAAAAAATTAATTCTATTCTCAAAGTTAGGATAGATGAAGAGATTTTCCAAATCCGAATAGTTGAGGAGCCTTGTCTAATCTTTCCTCCATTGGGGAACGGTATAAAAAATTGGGATAACAATTCCCAGACCTCCTCCTCCTCTTCGCCCTCAACCCCTTCGCCGGTATCTTCTTCAAAGGGATCGTTGGATGGTTCTTTTTCAAATTCTGGAAGACGAACAGGCTCTCAGAGTAGCATGCATCCAGTTAACACTCCCAAGACTGTTTTAGCGGCACATGAAGATGATTTGGTGAAGTTTATAAAGGATGTCGTTAATGAAAATCCTCTTTCTCATGCTTCAGATAATGGGCTAGACCCTGAATTAGATGGAGCTATTGGGCCCTCTCTTGATGACCGGCCACTTTATCCCCTGGACTGTCCCTTGAAAGGCCCTCTAGATGATCCGAACTGCAATGTAATTGAATTGGGCCCAAATGGAAAAGATCACGGACCTCAATCCGGGAAGAAAAAAACCAAAAAACTAAAATCCGTGTACGGGTTTAACCCCAAAAAGTACCTCTTGCAACCTCACCCTCTTTCCAAGAAAAAAGTAAGAAAGACTTCTTTACCCAGGAGGGTCCAGTTCCAGTTCTAGAGCCCCTCACATTCGGTATCTGAAAATGGTAAATGTGCTAATGAATCTCTGTCGGATGGGTGCATTCAAAATCAAAATCTATGTCTCTCTCCCCCTGCATTAGGGGCTGGTTCTTTCCCAGAGGATAATGAAGCAAATAAAATTATGGAAGTTGCTAATCTCATTGGGATCAGTTTCCCAAATGGTAAAGAAGTTTTCCTCAATTCAGTTAAAGAGATTGTGCGCACCGAGGAAGAGGCTTGGAGAGCTGAAAATGGCAGCTCTGCATAAGGTATGTAAGCTTCCCCCGTTACGTGTTACAGGTGTTGCTGTATATTATGCTCATGAGCATACTGTCTTGGAATATTAGAGGATTCAATTCGGGGATTAAGAGGAAAGTGATAGCCTCTTTAGTAAGGAAGGAACGTGCTGACGTGATCCTTCTGCAAGAAACAAAAATAGAGAATATGGATGAGAAAGTTGTGAGATCAATTTGGGGGAGCATTGATTATGGATGGGAGTCTGTGGGTGCTGTTGGAAATAGTGGTGAAATCTTAGTAACTTGGAAAAATAACTTTTTCGTAGTCTCTTCCTCTTCGAAGTAGAACAATTGGCTAATGCTTAAAGGCATTCTTAAGTATTTTAATACAGTGTGTTTCATTATCTGCATGCATGCTCCCTGTGATGAACAGCTTTAATCTATCATGTGGAATCAAATTAAGAACAACATTGACAAATCTACTCCTATTCTGATTGGTGGTGACTTTAATGAAGTTCTCAACGGTGAAGATAGGTGGAGTTCTGTTTTAAATAACAAGGATTACGCTTTTCAGGAGTTTGTGTCTACCTCTAACCTTATTGATCTCCCTCTTGTTGGGAAGAATTTTACCTGGAGCAACTCTGTTAGTAGCAGTAGATTGGACCATTTCCTGATTAATGATCAGTAGCTGTTGAAAATAAACTATTCTTCTCAAAGCAATCTTCCAAAGGGAGTGTCTGATCACTCTCCTATCCTCCTGTCCTTACAAAAGGTAAACTGTGGACCTAAACCATTTCATTTCTTAGATTGCTGGTTGCAAGAACCAAAATTCTTTGAAAAAGTTAAATTGTGGTGGTCTGAAATAGGGGTATTGGGACCTGGGAATCCTTTAGCCAAACTTAAACAGTTGAGAAAACGGTTGGCTGATTGGAACAAAATGGAATTTAGGGATGTTAATGTTAGCATTAAGAGGCTGGAACGTGATATTAAAGCATTGGATTATGACTTTGAGTGTGTGGATGTTCACGAAGTGATAAGGAAGTACATGATTGACAGGCGAGCTGATCTTCAAAATGAACTGTGGAAGAAACTCAAAGCAAGAGAGTCTATTTGGCGTCAAAAATCCAGGGAAAAATAGGTCAAGGAAGGTGACAGGAATACTAAATTCTTCCATTTATCTACTAAAGTCAGACAATCTTCTAATTATATCAGTGGCATTCTTACCGAACAAGCTCTGATCACATATCCGGAACTTATTATGATGGAAATCCTTAATTTTTACACAGAACTCTTTCAGGAGAAAAATCTGCACCGGTCTTCATTACCGCCCAACTTCTTCAAAAAACTATACCTGGAAGATGCATCCTCGCTGGAATAACCTTTCTCTCTGGAAGAAATCAGAGCTGCTATTTGGAACTGTGATAATTCAAAAGCCCCTGGACCAGATGGCTTCAACTTTGGGTTTATAAAAGCAGCCTGGGACTACATCGGAGTTGACATCTGCAATATGATACATAATTTCCATGAGTCTGGTAAACTCCGTAAGGGAATAAACTCTTCTTTTGTGACTCTAGTACCAAAAGTTAAAGGAGCGGTTAAAATTAAGGACTTTTGTCCCATTAGCCTTATTCGATGTCTGTATGAAATTGTTGCAAAATTACTAGCCAACAGATTAAAATCAGTTATGAATGGGATATTAGAGATGAATAGAGCGTCTTCTTAAAAGGAAGATTCATTCTGGATGGAGTTTTGGTGACAAATGAAATAATCCACTCCCTACAAAGTAGAAAGAGCAGTGGGGTTATTATGAAGATTCATTTCCATAAAGCCTTCGACTCTGTCTCTTGGAGCTATCTTGATTCTGTCCCAGTACAGATAAACTTTGGGGCTCGTTGGAGACTATAGATCAGAGAATGTATTTCAATAGCTAGAGTATCCTTCTTAGTGAATGGCAGCCCCACCAAAGAGATAGCTCTCTCTAGGGGTCTGCAGTAGGGAGACCCTTTATCTCCCTTTCTCTTCCTTATAGCTGCTCAAGGACTTTCCAGGCTAGTTAATCAGGCTGTAACTTTGAATCTCTTCTCGGGGTTACTCTCAAGTCCAAATGACCCCTCCAGTCATATGATTTCACATCTTCAATATGCAGACGACACAATTATCTTTATCCAACCTGATTTGGAAATGATCCTTAATGTTAAAAGGGTTCTTAGAATTTTTGAAGCAATATCGGGCCTTGCCATAAATTTCTCAAAAAGCTCTATCCTGGGGATTAATGTAGATGAAGAGTGGCTTAAAAACTGTGCCAAGGCTGTAAAATGTGGAATCCAGATGCTTCCTTGTAATTATTTGGGATTTCCTCTTAGTGCTAATCCAAGGAAAACCCAAACATGGATGCCCTTAATCGAAAAAGTCAAAGCTAAACTGGCAAGCTGGAAATGCTCCCATTTGTCTTATGTAGGTAGATTAACTTTGATAAAGGCTTCTCTTTTGGGTCTTCTTATTTATTACATGTCCCTGTACAGAATTCCTGCTGGTGTTTTGAAAATTCTTAGCTCCCTTATGAGAAGATTTTTCTGGGGGGGATCAGTAGACAAAAAGAAATTGTGCAGAGTTAACTGGGAGACTATTCGGTTGCCTAAGAAAGCAGGGGGTCTTGGAGTGGGGTCTCTTGAATGTCAAAACAAAAGCCTTTTGTTCAAATGGTTATGGCGCTATAACCCCTGCAGCGGCTCCTTATGGCAAAAAATTATCAAAAACAAATATATTTATAACTCCTCCATGGTTCCATCTCTTGAATTCTTGGGAAATCGCAAGTCTTCCTCAACTGTTTGGAGAGACATTACTAATACTTTGGCAATTCAACCATTCTCAAACGGTATTAGAATGGAGGTGGGTAATGGTAAATATTGTTTATTTTGGCATGACCCGTGGATATCTCAGTTGCCTCTCAAGCTGGTCTTTGAAAGACTCTTTTATCTTTCTCTCCAAAAAGATTCATTAATTGTTGAATGTGGTTATTAGAGCAATAATCTCTTGATTTGGAATTTGCAATGGGCTCATCCATTGCGTGTCTGGGAGAGTCAGACCCTGGAGGTTCTTATAAGTATCCTTAACTCCTACCCAATTTCAAAAAATAGGGATGATCGAAAAATCTGGATTTATGATGCCAAAGGCATTTTCTCAGTCAAATCGGCCAGTGCTGAGCTATCATAAACCCCATCCTGCCTTCTTGATTCCTCTCTCATTTCTGTGCTCTATGGAAGAATTTAGTTCCCCCCAAGGTTGATATCTTCCTTTGGATGGCCCTGCTAAACAGGTTAAGTACTAAATCCTTCTTAGCACATTTGGGAATAATCCCTAGCACCTTTATCGCTTTACTTTTTGTGGAACGGCTGAGGAGTCTACAGATCACCTACTGGTTCAATACCCTTTTAGCATTTTCATATGGTATAAAATAGCAAGATGGTGGGGAGTTATTTTCTGCATTCCAAATTCTTTCAGGGATTTGACAATTCAATGGGTTAGCTTGTGTAGAGGCAAATCTCAACAAAAAATCTGGATCATCTTGTTCTCTGCTACCATTTGGACAATCTGGCTTGAGAGCAATGCAAGGGTCTTCTCAGGTTCGAAACACCTCTCAAAGGAGCAAGTATTTCACTAGATTCTTGCTCGAGCTAATTTCTGGATTAAATCCAACTGCTCTCTGAACTTTTCTAAACATCAGCCCCTCATTCTGGTAGCAAATGGTATCAAAGCTCTCTATTACCGAAAGTCTATAAGCCCTTTCCCATGCTAGACCCTACCACCTTTATCGACTTTGAAATGGAACACGGATGGTTCTTCTCGCCGGAAGCCGGGCCCTTTCGGTGCTAGTGGGGTTTTGAGAAATTCAGAAAGTCTCTTCATATGTATTTTCTCCTGTAATCTGGGCATAATGGAATCCAATGAAGCTGAATTAAGAGCTATTGACAAAGAACTGTCTGTTTCTCTTGATTTTCTTTTAAAAAATAATTTGGCTGTTGTGTTTGAATTGGATTCTAGCACTGTGGTTTCTTGGCTATCTAAGCCTAATCTGGCTAGACCTTGGAAACTTGCTGCTATTTTTAATAGTATTGAGAATAAATTATCTCTGTTATATTGCTTCTGCTTCATTCAGAGGCCGAGATCTTGTAATTATGTTGCCGATTCTTTGGCAAAACAGGGTGTTTCAAGGGAGCAGGATTTAATTGCATGGATGTAATGGAGTGTAGCTAGACTCCTATGGATTGAGCATTACTGGAATGGGAAGTTTTCTATAAACAGTGAGGAAATGCTCTGTTTTGTATTTCTAGTCTATTGGCGGGAAGTAGCGTGGACTTTTGTTGTGTTCTTGGGAGGCTGAAACGTGATATGGCTATTTTTTTATTGAAGAATGAGACTTGAGGAAATGATACTGTGGTACTCTGGTTTGGAGTTTAACTCGCAAAGGGCCTGCAATGGGGTTCTGTAGTTGCTGGGGTCGTGATATCCTTGAAGAATTGCAGAATGTAGACTAGCAGGTGGTCTGGTAACTTTATAAGATAGCAGGGTATAGTTCTCTGCTTCTGGCTGGGAATGTGATGCTGGTGTTCCAAATATGGTATTAGGCTGGTTGATATTTTAGGTTGGTTCCAAATAGGGTATTAGGCTGGTTGCTGTTTGCATGTTGGGCAGTATGCCCCCCTTTGTACTCTTATTTTATTAATTTATCTTTGGCTTATAAAAAAAAAATGACGTTCATGAAGCAACCTACAAAAGCAAACTTTAGAATATAAAAAATCATTTCAGTAAATAAAAGCCATTCAAGGAGATGTATCAATCCTAAAACATGGTCACTAACTTACCTTTTCAAAATAAAAGTCATCTCAAACACATTCAATTTTTTTAAGGGGAAAAAGAAAAAAGTTCACAAAACGATTGATTAGATAATTACACCAATAAAGGAGTTACCTATCCCCTTTTTAAGAACCCCCAAATTTAAGTTATTTCCTTTTTCTCTGTTGTTATTCTATTGCTAACATTATCGTATAATATTGACATATGGTAACTACAATTCATTTTCTATTCATTCTATGAGTTTTGCTATAATTTATGTTTGGTTTATGAATTTTACATTAGTTTTTAGGTTAAATGGCACCTAGAGTTGGCATGATTTCCAGTAATCTAATCTATTATAGGTAATTATATGCATTATTTAGTTAATTTTAAGGGCTAAATTGGAGATAACTTTTCAGTTAATTGTTTAGTTAATTTTTGACAAATGGATCTTGCTACTGATAGAATGGTTTCAATTTTTTTTTCTACCTTGAATTTTTCAATAACTAAATATGACAAATATGTGACTACTTTAGGCTCCAAAGCCTTTTCTAGAATTTTTCAATAACTAAATATGACAAATATGTGACTACTTTAGGCTCCAAAGCCTTTTCTTTTACTTAAAAGGCAACCACGGATATTCAAATAACAGTTTCTAAAGTTGATTGGATGCGTGTGTTTTTCTAAAAACTATCCGTTGATTGGATGCAAGTGTTTTTCTAAAAACTATCCAATATATAACACTTGTACCATATTCATAAAAAAGGTAAAGATCACTTCCAATATAAAAGACAACAAGTTCCTGGCTTTTACTGGTACTAAATCTCGGCTAATACTTCTAACATTGGTGAGATAATTGTTATTCAAGTTCAATTACATCAAAATTAGACGTCCCGAATCAAAATACAATTCTTGAAACAATCTTTAATTTATGAATTAAACTAATTCATCAGCAAAGGCAATTCTAAAAATTCCAAGAAATAAGAGATAAACCATGAAAACAAGAACACGAAATAGAAAGAACACATATCACAAACTTGGAGAAGCAAGTTTAAGCATAAAAAAAGCAGGAATGTTTGTCTATTCATCATGAACACAGACAAAAAATAGAAATAAAATCACAAGCTTGAAAATCAATGCTCAGAAAATAAAGAAAGAAAGAACACCAAAAACAGCAATTTTGTCAAGAGGTAGAAAGAACACCATAAGTAAAGAAGATTTACTTACTCAATGACCCAAACAGGCGAGAGGCGAAAGAGGAATGGCTGGCAATAGGCGACTGGCGAGACGATGAACGGCTGGGTTGGGTTTGGATCAGTTTTTCTTTTGGGCGGATTTGGGTGGGTTGTTCGGTGTGGGCCAATTTTAACAGGCTTAAAATCATGCAGTTCTATAATTGCAAATATGTCTATACTGCCAAGTGGATTAGAAAATCCAATAGGTCACATACCTATAGAAAAAAGGGTGTTATTGTAAAATAACACATGTAATAATATTGGATATTATTATTATAGAACGTGAAAATAAAAAGGAAAATAATTAATTAAAGGAGTTTAATTAATTGTTTATGTGTAGAAACTCCTCAGAAGAAGTCCGCATAGCTTTCTGCGCATGGTCTATAATAATACCAAACCTGTCCATTTTGATTCAAAATAAAAATTATTAGACTATAAATATTATAGAACTGAAATAATTTTTATGGATCATTTAGAGAATTAATTTCAAGCCCAGAATAATATTCATCAGCGTAGAAGCCCACTAGGAGTGACTTCTGAATAGAAGCCTAATAGAAGGCCTTAATGGCCTAATTTTTGTGCTAATTCAAATTAAATATGATCTATAAGTGTTATGGAGCTAAAACATTTAATTTTGTTGAATTTAGAATTCATTTGGTTAATTAAATTAAAGTTCGCACAGAAAACCCCAATGAAAAGGACTCTGCACATGGCCCATTCAGAATAGGCATAGATTGGATTTAATTCAGCCAAATTAATTAATTAATTAAAAGTTATTTATAAATTAATTCTTCAGCTATTTTATAGTTCTAATCCCATTATAATTATACTTTTAACTTGGAGTATAAATGTATAAGTTAAGTGGGAGTTGCACAGAAGAGTTTTATTCTCTCTTTCTTTCCTCCTCTCTGGCTGAAATCCTCCACTAGCCTCAAAGGAATTTTGCCTGCTATGACGCGCGCCGAACCCCGAGGGCGCCCCTTGACCACCCGCTTGAGGGCAATCGGGCAAGTGAGGTTCGTTTACAACTTGCGACGAATTGCAAGTGCGTCTATTTTGGGCAACAAAGAGGTTTCATGGAGTCGCCACCCAATAAAACATTGGGAAAGTTCCTCTAGCCTCGGAGAGCCTAAGACAGAGCATGTATCCATTTTGGGCAAACCAAAAGTGGTCTTGGAGGATGAACCTCTCTCCCTTGGAGCCTAGGATTTTTTGTTAGGTCTTTTGGCGAGACACAAGAGGTGTCTTGGAGATCCCATTGGAATGGGTCTCTCGCCTCGTTGAGCCTAAAGACCAGAGATGGGTTCGGGACTTCTCATCTATTTCTACCTTGATTAATTTTACAATTAAATTTTGAGTTTATTAATTCGCTTTCTCTCCACACAATGCAATATAATTAAAAGGCGCAATCATTCATGGTGAAAGCGATAAATAAATAAAATAAAGAAAGACATTTAAAATAAAATACAATAACACTAGGAGAGGAATACAACTCCCATTTTAGAAGTGCAAACCATACATAAAATCGGAGAATTAATTATGAGGACATTGGTCCTTAACTTTGATTATTATGAAAACAATTTTCGGTGATGAATTCATTGGATAAGAAAAATAGGACATTGGTCCTTGGTTTTGTTAAAAAAAATCCAAATTAATTACTATAAAACATTTGTTTATTTTTATTCGCATAAAATAATCTATACATAATGAAAACTAAGAATAAATAAATAAACAAACGAAAGAATAAAGTTATAGAATTAAACTAAAAGGGGTTCTCTCGGGGTGTGAACGGCGACCGTTGTCTCAAGTTTAGCTCGCCAAAAAATAAGAAAATAGCATTTCACAAAATAATAGACTATGTTAGTATCAAAAGAAAATCCAAAATTAACCAAAAACCAAGATAAAGTTATAAGAATAATAAACAATAAAATCAAGTAAGGTGAAGAAAACAAATTAAAAATAACTAAATAAATGAAACAGAACGCGTGTCCAGAATATTTACCCTCAGATTTTACCTTTTTGGATGAAAATTTGGTTGGATTTGGCCCTACGCATTTCACGAGAAGACAACAAAACCAAAGGAAGAGGCTTTTTTGTATTTTTCTAAAGTAAAACGGAATTTTCTTTATAAGGGTAAAAAAGGATTTTTGTTAACCAACCACAAAAAAGTGTGAAATTTCCCTTTTTATAGAAAAATACGACCGACGGGCGTCGAAGGATAACCGACGAGCGTCGGTTAAATCCCATTTCCACCAGGAAATAGGATTTAACCGACGGGTGCCTGACCTATCGACAGGCACATGCCAACGGACACGTGTTCGTTAGTTCGAACACGTGGCCATCGGTAAACTCACAGACGGCCCGTCCCTCGTGGCAAGTGAGACGGGCTGCTGCTATGACCGACGGATGCCCCGCGAACGACGGTCTGACCGTCTGTGGAAGAAAACTCAAAATTTAAGTAAAAAATCTCTCGATTTCTCGCTTCTTTCTAGCGCAAATAAAAACCTTTAATTCTCATGAACTCAAAGGACCGACATCTCCGAATTCCATCCATCTATTCGGAACCAGGCATTGGTTTATTCATCGGGTAATATCTGATCTGGACCGCCTCGGGACACGGTGCTTACAGTTGAGCCAAAATTCAGAGAAAGAAGGGAAGAAAAGCGTACCTGGAGCAATCCTCACCTTCGGGGTGTTCCCCTGGTAGGTCTCGTCTCGATCTACTCGTTAATGAATAAATTTGATGTAGGTACCGTTACCGGCCTCGTCTTGACCTGTAAGGTGCGAGGCGAAGTGTCTCTAACTCCATCCTCTGTTTGCGATCTGTTCTATAGCTGGTGCCCCATTAACCTCATCTCGGTCTGCACGGTGGCTGGTCTATCCCGCTAGCCTCATCTCGGCCTGCACGGTGTGAGGTGTAGTGTCTCTAACTTCATCCTCTATTGCGATCCGTTCTATCGCTGGTGCCCCGCTAACCTCGTCTCGGTCTGCACGGTGGCTGGTCTATCCCGCTAGCCTCATCTCGGCCTGCGCGGTGTGAGGTGAAGTGTCTCTAACTCCATCCTCTATTTGTGATCTGTTCTATCGCTGGTACCCCACTAACCTCTTCTCGGTCTGCACGGTGGCTGGTCTGTACCGCTAGCCTCATCTTGGCATGCAAGGTGTGAGGTGAAGTGTCTCTAACTCCATCCTCTGTTGCGATCTGTTCTATCCCTGGTGCCCCGCTAACCTCGTCTCGGTCTGCACGGTGGCTGGTCTGTCCCGCTGGGCTTGTCTTGGCCTCTTGGATCACTTCAGATTGAAGGGATTTGGGATATTTTTGAAAATAACTTGACATTCCAAAGAGACTGAAAAAGCCTTAAGAAAAGGTCTTAAAGATAGCGCTCCAAAGAGACTGAGAAAACCTTAAAAAGGACACAAAGATAATGCTCCGAAGAGACTGAGAATGCCTTAAAAAGGACACAAAGATAATGCTCCGAAGAGACTGAGAATGCCTTAAAAAGGACACAAAGATAATGCTCCGAAGAGACTGAGAATGCCTTAAAAAGGACACAAAGATAATGCTCCGAAGAGACTGAAATGCCTTAAAAAGGACACAAAGATAATGCTTCGAAGAGACTTTGATGTCGAGCCTCCAGAGAGGAAATTATGTTTGAGCCTCCTCAGAGGAAAATTATATTTGAGGTTTTGGTTGCTTGCCCGCAGGCGGATAGGTTTCCATGTCTTTGGTGATTTTTCTGTTTTTGTTTTTGTTTTGGGATTTTCTTGCTTGGAATTTTTACACTTTGGATACACTCGAATTTTTACAATATGTTGGATTTTCAAGGCCTTGAAAATATCTTCTTCTTTTTGTTTTTCTATTTTGCTTTGTTAGTCTTTGTTGTTGCTCGAGAATTTGTTTTTGCTTAAGATTTGGTACATTTGAATTTGAATTTTGTACACTTATTGTGTGATGTGTGTGAGCATATGTCTTGTGATAGAGAGACTTACCTGGCTACCCTCGACATAGCGTGCATGAATAGGCTTACTCTTTTCTAGATAGTGCCTGACGATGTTGAGCTAAACCCATCTCTTGGATCACCTTGGATTGAAGGGATTTGGGACAGTTTTTTGAAAATAACTTAATGCTCCAAAGAGACTGAGAACGTCTAGGAAAAGATTTGAAATGCCTTAAGAAAAGGACTTAAAGATAATGATCCGAGGAGGCTGGTAATGCCTTAACAAAAGGACCTAAAGATAATGCTCCGAAGAGACTGAGAATGCATTAGAAAATGTCTTAAAAATAATGCTCCGAAGAGACTGAGAATGCATTAAAAAAATGTCTTAAAAACAATCCCTTCATGGGCTTACATGATTTTGACTTGCGCGGGCTTTATCTTGAATTCATCTTGCCAAAGTTGTCCATTGGTTCGGCCTTTTCCCTTGTAAAGTTATTGGCACAAAAGTATGTACAAAAGATTGTGTGTGCTTAATGTGTATGAAATGTACACATAAAGCTATATACACGAGATACGAGCAAAGGATTAATGCACAAGAATTGTGTGTGCATATCTATATGTATAAAGGATTGAATGCACGTGAGATGCATATGATATGCAAAAAATGAATAGACCACATCCCAGGTGGTTAAGAGATTCGTTGAGGGTACTGCTCGGCTGCTCACATTGTCTGATGCTTCAAAGGATCTAAAAAAGCATTTTCTTGACTTTATGGAATCTGACCCATAATATTTTAAAGAGAACCGACTCGTGCGCATCTTTGCCCCCCGGTCAATGAGCATTTTGCCCCCCAGGACTCTGAATCAAGTTCTGCCTAAAGGAAAGTCATTCGGAGTAATGTCGCCTTATCGCTCCAGGCATCAATAGTCATTGTTTTAAAGGTAGTGTGTCCCTTGTGGATTTTCACGCTAGCTTTTCTCAGCGAGAAATGTGTCCCTTTAGGGATTTTCACATAACCCTGTGCCTAACTTTTGCCTGGAATGGATCCAGCCCACTCCAGCGGCTTTTATTCATTTTTTTGAAGGACAGAATGCTTGTTCCCAGGTTTTCACCTTGCCCTTTGGCCTAACACTTTTGCTTAGAGAGCCAGTCACGGTTTTCATATCTAACGGCCTTTCTTTTCTTTTTCTTTTTCTTTTTTTTTTTAACTCATGTCTCTAACAGGTTTCTCTTAACTATTTAATTGCATGTTTATGCCTAGCTTATGCATGCATCTCTATCTATACGCACCATATAGCAATAAGAATGATCATGACTAGACACGTGATGCAAAAACACCAGTTTTATTCAATCTCATTGAGCAACACCTTAGGTGCATTCGACTCCTGTTATCAATCAACCATTTTGGGTTTTCTTGATTGAATATTTTCTCCTGGCTCTTATTCTTTGAACGCGAATTCTAAATGCAACGTTGGGGACAAGACTCAACTCGAATGCATAAATGCACTCATGGCTTCTCGCTTAAAGCTCAAGAAACACCATATGCCTCTTCCTACGTACCAAACCTTACTAGAAGGTCATCTCCGCTAGTTAGATAAGGCCGAACCCAGAATCAAGAGGACTTATTTTGGTTGTAATGTTAGACTCAGGTAGATGGCTATCAAATGAGGATCAGGTTTCTAGAGAAAAATGGCCGCAACGTTCATTCGGATGAAAGAACCATTTTCAACCCCAATTATATACTGTCCAGATACTCTTGAATTTGGATTTGGTAATACATGAACTCATCAAGCTCAGCATAACAATTTAGTTAAAAACATAACCACCGAACTCGTCAAGGGTTATCACCTAAGCTCTTCTTCTTCTTCTTTTTCTTTTTTCCTTTTCTTTCTTTTTTTTTTTCCTTTTTTCTGATCGTTCTCCCCCCTTTTTTAACTTATGTCTCCAATTATACAAAGACAATGATCAAACCCCTTTTCTCGAAGTGTAAGCTCATCTTTATCAGGGCAATTTATAGCGACCCAAAATAATTGAAACTCTCTTCCCGAATTGTAAACCCACTTTCACCTGGGTGATCTTTTAACATTCTAACAAAATTACCGATGACTGGTACCCTTCCCGAAAGCGAAAACTGATCATTATCAGGGCAAATTTTAGTAGTTTTTTTTTTAAATGTAAATGATCGAAACCCCTTTTCTGAAGCATAGACCCATCCTCATCAGGGTGATTTTTTGATAACCCAAAAGAACGTCGTAATGTACATCCATCCTTACTAGAGCGGCCATCCTTCTAAGGGGAAGCCAAAATCATTTTAGGCAAAGGGAGAGGTTTTAACGTGTATACCAATAAAATCGGTATGCATTTTGCATACCAAAATAAAGGCTTAACGGGCTTGCAAGCGATTACGGAGCAAGGGTAGGAAATGGTAATTTAGAGAGCTAAACAAAGAAACGGTGCCTAAATCATTTTCTAGATTCAGCCTTATCCAGAAGTCACTTCGACGGGTAATCGAAAAGGTTCTAGTGCTCTTAGTGAGTTGTCATCCAATCCCCTAATTGCAACTAGTTTTTCTTTTATCTTTTTTCAAGTTTTAATCTCACTTCAGGAGTCAAGTTGGATGCAACCAAGATTACTATTTATTAAAACTGAATGAAACAGTGTTTATTAAACCAATGCCTTAATCATGATTATCACTTATGCTTGATGCAATAAGATATGATAGTGCATATATAAGAAAAGCCCATATTATTAAAATAGAAAAGAGAAACAAGCGCATAGTTCAGGAATACACTTTAGAAAAGGAAAAAAAAATTATAACAACTCTAATTCTTCCATTCTTCCTCCAGGCCAGGTGCCAATTCTTGAATGCGATCTCTTAGAGGGTGACAATAGTCTGTCCTATGCCCTGTGTACTGGTGATATGCACAATACCAGTCCGTTCTGTACCTAGGCTTTCCTTGACTCGGGGCAGGCCTAGCTGGCAAGGGTTGCAACTTCCCTTCCTTGATGAGACGAGCGAAGTGCCAAGATAGAGGCTTGCCTGAGATGGTGAGGTGTTTAGGAGTCATTCCAGTGGTTGAGACCTCTGCTGCCTTGGTATTGCCCCCATTGCCACTGCTGTTTCCTGTGCTTTTGCCCAAGGCCAGGTTTGCAAATTTAGCCATTTTATCCAGATGCTCAGCCTCAGCTTCAATGGCTATATCTTTTAAGGACTCCCAGTCCTTCAACCCCTTCATCTTTAGCCCATCTTTCAAGTATGGACTGGCATTCTTAATAAATAGCCTGATCTGGTCTGGAGTGTCCGGCTTCTTCTTCATCTCCATTACTCGGTTCCTCCATCGGGTCAAATACTCATGGAATGACTCGCCCGGCTTTTGTTGTAGCAACTCTAGATCTTTCAAAGTGACCTTTATCCTTATATTAAAGTCATATTGCTGGAGGAACTCCTCCGTCAGTAGATCCCAGTCTTCTTTTATTCTTCGTTCCAGCCCATGATACCAGTCCACCGCAGGACCTAACAAACTCAAACAGAAGTATTCAATCTTTTGCCTCCTCGTCAGCGTCGTCCCCTTCATCACCAAGGAGTATTCCTTAATATGAGCGGTGGGGTCCGATGTGCCATCAAATTTTGGGACATCAGGCATCTTGAAGTTCAAGGGGATTAGATCTTCTCCATCCAGCTCTTTGTCTTCGGGGTTCATCCCCCTTTGCATCATTAGTATTCGGGACACTGCCTCAAACTTCTCTTCCATCTTCCTCCAGATTATACCTTCTGTCTGGGGTGCTTTCCTTTTAACTGACAGGGGTTTTTCATATTCATCCCCTTCTAAGTCCTCTTCCATTTTATGGGCTATTCCTCTCTTTTTCCCTCCTGACATGGCAGCCCCTAAGCCCACTGGTGGTGGACGTACATCCTCCGATGGATCCTCTCTGGCCTCCTCCTGTTCATTTTATCTCATTGGAGGAGGCGCCAGGTTCTGTGGCGCAGCTGGTTGAGCCATTGCGACCATCATGGCCATCATCCGATTCTCGAATTCTTCGAACCTTCGCCCCACTTCTTCAGCTATCAAGGCCCTGGTGGCATCTTTCTCTCTCGATGAATCAGCCATTTTTGGAGATTCTCTGAATGCCTGTTGTGACGCGCGCCGAACCCCTGTCAAACCCAGCAAGGGCCCTCTCTTTGAATCCGCTTTAGGATTCGAGGTATGAAGGTTCGCGTCTTTTGATCATGGGCGCCATGAGACATCATCGGTGTATCCCTCCCAATAGAACATTGGGGAGAATAACCTAGCCTATTGACGCCTAAAGGCACCTTTGAGGTATTTGGAGTCGCCACCCAATTTGCAAGAAATTGGGAAAAGGTTTCTCACCTCTATTGGTCTAAACCAGAGATATGGTGTCCGGAACTTCCCTCTTATTTATGCTTTGGTTAATTATAAATGGGTTTCTAACTTCTCAAAATTATATCTCTCATCTCACACGAGCGATGCATTAAAAGTAAAAGCGCATTTCAAGCACATAAAGGAAGTAAATAAAAAGCGATAAAGCAATAGATAGGGAAAGCGATAAATGAAAGCGGTAAACATGCAAGCACGCAATTACAATAGAAATAGGGGCAGAATACAACCCCAATAAAAGGAGATTAAAGATGTAAGTGGGACGGAATACAATCCCCAAAAGATAAATAATGTTGCCCCAAAAATTAATTACAAGGGCCCGAATAGAAAAGAACTTGAATTTAAAACACTCACACAAGATCGAAATAAAAAGACATACATAAATCGGGACATTATTTGAGGGAACGTTGGTTCCTTTGCGCTTGTTCGAAATTCAGGAACATTGGTTCCTTCGTGTTTAATTTAAAAAGGTTCGAAAAGTCATTTTAATTGTTTTGAATAAAAATCGGGATGAGTGATCCCATTTTGAAGAAGATTTGACTCTTCGTTTTAATTGTGACAATTTTATAGTTGGGCTAAAACAAGGGACATTGGTCCCGATTTATAAGTAAAAATCCCGATTTAGTAGTAAAAGTATTTTTGTGATTTTTTATCGCACGCGTGCACAAATAAAATTAATATTTACAAATAAGCACATAACACATAAAAAGGGAGTTGGAGGGATCTCACCAAACCGATGTGACTCTCCGCAAGTTGCGACCCATCCGGGGAGCCGCGGGGACACTCACATAACCCGACTCAAGTTAAAACTCATACAAAAATTAACATCAAAATATTAGTAAATATTCAAAGTGAATTAATCAAGCAAATGCAAAATATAATTATAACAACAATGATAGCAATGCGATAAAATAAATCAAATCATTAACAGGGATAACAATACAACAATAAATGAGACAAATAATGGCAACAACAATAATAATAAAAATAATACGAAATATTAAATAATAATAATAATGATAATAATGCTAATAGGAAACAAATTAACTTTAAATAGTAATAATGGTTAAACTAAATAAAAACAATAAATTAATAAAAGAAAAGAAAAGAATAAAACAAAAGAGAATGAAATATCTATAAATGAAGAAAACTAAAACAAAAGTAAAATAAATGAAGTGAAGAAAAAGTATGTAAATCCGTGGAAGGCAAAGCAAAAAGACAAAGAAAGTACTATAGATTGGCCCAAAATATATAAAATGCAATGCAAAAATGAAGGAATATAGTGACAATGGAACATGCATTAACATAAAATAGGATTTAACAAATAATGATAATGATGAAATAATAATAAATTTAACAAATTAATACGACATATAAAACATGTTTATTAAATAGAATAAAAATGATAATAGAATAGAAATTATATAAAATAAAGAAAAATGTGAACAAATAAAAAAATCAAATAAATAAATGAGAACAAGTTCAAGAATGTTTACCCTCTGAATTTTTGAGATTGGAAATAGGATGTCTCGATCGATTTCCTTGTCGGATTTTTTTTTTGATGATAATAATATTTGAAATAAATATAAAATCTGTGTTCTAAACAAATTATCTTGAGAAAAATATTTTTTGTGGGATGAAGGAACAAAGAAAATTAATTTTTCTTGCTCAAATCAACCCAATATTAAATATTTTGTAATGGCAAAACTAAGATTTTTGAAGAGAACTTGAAGATTTTTTGAAGAGTTTTTTAAGAAGCAAGAAAAGCTTCCTGGAGAGTGGAAAGGCTAGAGAGAAAAAGCTAAGAAATTCTTGAATTAATCCCTCCGTCCCCCAAAAATGAAGTGCCAACCCTCATTTAATCCTGTCTTGGCCAAAAATGGCAAGAGACAAAAAAACTTTCATTTTTAGTTAATCTAAAATAACATAAAATGGTGAAACAATGGAAACTGAAAAAATCAGACTGAAAACAGCGAAAAAAACGGACAGGCGAAACAGGTCGCGCGGAGGAGCCAAGGGCGCGCGGCAGCCTGCCTCGCGCAGGCAGGTCGCGCGAGGCACCTGCCTCGCGCGCAGGGGCCTCGCGCGAGGCCCCCCGCCTCGCGCGCAGGGGGGTCGCGCGAGGCGCCCGCCCCTGCGCGCAGGGGGGGGTCGCGCGGAGCGCCCCGCCTCGCGCGCAGGGGGGGTCGCGCGAGGCGCCCGCCCCTGCGTGCAGGGGGGGTCGCGCGGAGCGCCCCGCCTCGCGCGCAGGGGGGTCGCGCGAGGCGCCCGCCCCTGCGCGCAGGGGGGGTCGCGCGAGGCGCCCCTGCGCGCTGGGGCGGCCTGCCTCGCAGGCGCCCCTGCGCGCTGGGGCAGCCTGCCGCGCAGGCAGCCCCGCGCTGCCGCAGTGGCACTCGCGATAAAAAAATAATTTTTTTTTTCTTTTTTTTTTTCTTTTTTTTTATTTTTTATTTTGACACAATATTAATATTTTTTCCCATTTTAAATTTTAATCCCTAAAATATATATTTTAAAATTATTTTTCGAAAAAAAAAAACACAATCTTGACAAGGGAACGGTCGATTCTCACTTTTCTTGCCGAAAGTCGGTCTTTTGTTTCATCATCGGGTAATTCTGATCTTGGACCGCCTCGGGACCCGGTGTCTACAGTTGCCCCCAATTTTGGGGAACTTAGAACGCAGGCGCCTAAGTGAGCCAAAATTCAGAAAAGAGAGGGAGAGATGCGTACCTGAGGCGGTCGCTGTCCGGAACTTGGCATTGCCAGCTTGTCGGCATCATAGGACTACTCCGGTCACATGATTGAGCAACGTCAGCTTGTCGACGTGAAACCAGGGCTGAGCGACTGATAAACACCAGCTTGTCGGTGTGTGAAGGCGCCAGACTTTGAAGAACGTGATTGATAGAACACCAGCTTGTCGGTGTGTGAAACCACGGCTGAGCGACTGATAAACACCAGCTTGTCGGTGTGTGAAGGCGTCAGACTTTGGAGAACGTGATTGATAGAACACCAGCTTGTCGGTGTGTGAAACCACGGCTGAGCGACTGATAAACACCAGCTTGTCGGTGTGTGAAGGCGTCAGACTTTGGAGAACGTGATTGATAGAACACCAGCTTGTCGGTGTGTGAAACCACGGCTGAGCGACTGATAAACACCAGCTTGTCGGTGTGTGAAGGCGCCAGACTTTGGAGAACGTGATTGATAGAACACCAGCTTGTCGGTGTGTGAAACCACGGCTGAGCGACTGATAAACACCAGCTTGTCGGTGTGTGAAGGCGCCAGACTTTGGAGAACGTGATTGATAGAACACCAGCTTGTCGGTGTGTGAAACCACGGCTGAGCGACTGATAAACACCAGCTTGTCGGTGTGTGAAGGCGCCAGACTTTCCTGCGAAAACAAAAGAGATTTGTATGCAAAGGTAAGTTATGCACGTGCATATGCATATGTCATGCGGAATGCAGGTGACACCGTTCATCTGAGTGGCCCAGTAGTCGAGGTGCGATAACTCTCGTTGAAACGACTCGTGGCTTCGTCTGGTCGATTATGCCCCCAAGTGTCGGAGGACGCTGTCCTGATTCAGGGGCTCTGACTCATAATTTTTCAGGGAGGTTTGCCCGATGTGTGTCTTTGCTTGAAAGGGGTTGCCCAAGGTAATGCTGCCTTATCACTCCAAGCGTCATTGTTTTAAAGGTAGTGCGTCCCTCGTGGATTTTCACACTAGCTTTTCTTAGCGGGAGATGCGTCCTTGTCGGATTTTCACATAACCCTATGCCTTATTTTTTGCCTGGAATGGACCCAACCCAATCCAGCGGCTTTTATTTATTTCATTTTTTTTGTAGGGCAGACTGCCTGTTGCCAGGTTTTCACCCTGCCCTTTGGCCTAACTTTTGCTTAGAGCGCCAGTCACGGTTTTCATCTCTAATGGCCTTATTTTTATTATTATTATTTTTTTTTAATAAAAATTTCTGTCGGTTTCACGGATAAATTGTGCTCATTCGAATGGGAAGTGACAGCAGTGACATATTACTCGTCTAAAAAGAACTATGGACATTCATTGGATAAAAGAAGTTCTCTGAGTGCATAATTGCATACATGTACACGTTTCTCGTGCGATTTCATTACACATGATCATCATTTGACATTAGGCCCCAAGATACCAGACCACATCTAATCTCGAGATAGATCTCAAAAGCATCACACTCCTGTTATCAATCAGCCCTCTCGGGTTTTCTTGATTGAACATTTTTCTCTCTCTTTTCTTTTCTTTTTTTTTTTTTTTTTTTTGTCTTCAGCCGTGGAATCTTTTCAATCTGTCGACGTTGACCGGCTCCCTGAATTCATTCCCATCACTATCTGTCAGTATCGCAGCTCCTTTAGACAAAAGCTTCTTCAGAACGAAGGGTCCTTCCCAAGTTGGTCTGAACTTGCCTCGAAAATCCGGAACCCCTGGCCTCATTTGTTTGAAGACTAGGTCTCTTTCCTTCAATGGGTGCTTTCTTACTTTCTTCCCAAATGAGCGGGCTAGTCTTTTCTGGTAGATCTGGTTGTGGTAGTATGCCCGCATCCTATCTTCGTCCAATAGGTTCAACTGTAGTAGCCGCTGCTGAGCCCATTCGGCTTCTGGTAGCTGAGTTTCTGTCACCACCCTCAATGACTGGAGTTCTATTTCCACCGGTAGAACTGCTTCCGTCCCGTAAACCAGGGAAAAAGGGGTAACCCCTGTGGAAGTTCTGGCGGTGGTCCTGTAGCCCCATAGAGCGAATGGCAATTTCTCGGCCCAGTCTTTATAGGTTTGCACCATCTTAGCCAATATCTTCTTGACGTTCTTATTAGCTGCCTCGACCGCCCCGTTGGCCTGTGGTCGGTATGGAGAGGACTTATGGTGTTGGATGGCGTACTTCTTGAGCATCTGTTTAGTCTCAGCTTGGAACTGTACCCCATTATCTGACACGATGTGATGAGGGAGACCGTACCTACAGATCAAGTGTCGCTCGATGAACCTGGCCATTTCCCGGGCGCCTAATTTCTTGAAGGATTCAGCTTCAACCCACTTGGTAAAGTAATCAATGGCGACCACAATGAACCTGTGCCCGTTAGAGGCTGTCGGGTGTATCTCCCCTATTATGTCAATCCCCCATGCGGCAAATGGCCACGGAGATGTCAGGTTGCACAATTCCGACACCGGCAGGTGTCTCAGATTAGCATACTGCTGGCATAATTGGCATTCCTTCACATATTTAGAGCAATCTGTATCCATTGTCAACCAGAAAAAACCTTGCCGCATTATTTTCTTTGCCAGGGCCAGACCATTCATATGGGCCCCATAGACCCCTGCATGGGTTTCCTCCATAACCCTTTTAGCCTCTTTTTCATCTAAACATCTGAGTTGCATGCCATCGGCTTGTCTCTTGTACAACACCCCATCTACACTGATGAATTGAGTGGACAATTTGCGGATTAGCCTTTGGTCTTTTTCAGTGGCTTCTTCCGGGAATATTGACCTCTCCAAATAATTCAGGACATCATAGTACCACGGCTTTCCATCGGTAGTTTCAATATCCCCGACTTGTTCGGTCTCAAAGTATGGCTTGCTCGAACTAGAAATGAGCACGGGCTTCATAACTATTCCTTCGGGGTTATCCCACATGGATACTAAGGTAGCTAGGGCATCTGCCAATTGGTTCTCATCTCGGGGCACGTAGTTAAAAGTGCAAATTTCAAACCGGCCACTAAGTTCTTTCAAGCACTTTGCATATGGCAACAGCCGCTCTTCCTTGATGGCCCATTCACCCCTGACTTGGTGGATTACTAAAGATGAGTCCCCGAAGACCTCTACTACTTTTGCCCCCACGGCTGAGAGCGCTTCTAACCCAAAGATGCAGGCTTCATACTCAGCCTCGTTATTGGTGGCTCTGTACCTTAGTTTCTTGGCTAATGGAAGCTTCTCTCCGTCTGGGGTTACTAGAATCACTCCTGTTCCGGCTCCCTTGCTATTTACTGCCCCATCAAAATACATCTGCCATTTCTGCACGGTGATGGCTACCACGTTTTCGTCAGGGAATTCATACAATAGCTGGTCTCCTTCAATTGGATGGTCAGCAAGAAACTCGGCCACTGCTCGACCTTTAATGGTCTTTCTAGTAATGTATTCCACGTCAAATTCTTGTAGCAATATCAACCATCTTCCCATTTTCCCTAGTAAAGAGGGTGCCTGTTGCAGGTATCGGAGGGGATTTTGCTTGGCAACCGCCTGCACTTTGTAGGAATGAAAGTAATGCCTCAGTTTCTTGGATGCCCAGATTACTGCCAGGCAAATCTTCTCCACTTCAACATACTTGGCTTCATAAGGGAGGAATTTCTTGCTGAGGTAGTAAACCGCAAATTCGACCCCGAATTCATCCTCTTGGGCCATCATGGCTCCTACAGAATTTTCTTCTATTGCTAGGTAAAGAATCAAAGGTTTAACAGGCCGTGGCGGTCGTAGCACTGGGGGATTCTGGAGGTAATCCTTGATGACATCAAAAGCCTTTTGGCAGTCGTCGTTCCACCTGACTGGCTGATTCTTCCTGAGGAGCTTAAAAATTGGTTCGCACACTGAAGCGAGCTTGGAAATGAACCTACTGATGTACTGCAATTTGCCCAGAAAACTCCGAACTTCCTTTTCCTTTTGGGGCGCTGGCATTTCTCTGATTGCCTTGATTTTATCAGGGTCCACTTCTATTCCCCTTTGGCTTACCACATGGCCTAATAGCTTACCCGAGGTGACTCCGAAAATGCATTTCTTAGGATTAAGGCGAAGATTATACTTGTCGATCCTCTGAAAGAACTTTTCCAAGGCCTCGAAATGTCCTTCTCGAGTTGCTGACTTGATCATCATATCATCGACATACACTTCGACTTCCTTGTGGATCAAGTCATCCAAGATCTTGGTAGCCATCCTTTGGTACGTCGCCCCGGCATTCTTCAACCCAAAAGGCATTACTCGGTAGGCGAACGTTCCCCATTCTGTGATGAAAGCTGTCTTGATTCGATCCACAATCTTGTTAAGGATTTGGTTGTATCCCGCATACCCATCCACAAAGCTGTACATCATACAAGCGGCCGCGCTATCCACTAGTACATCAATATGGGGTAGGGGAAAGTCATCTTTTGGGCAGGCTTTATTCAGGTCTCGGTAGTCAACACATACTCGGACTCTCCCATCCTTCTTGGCTACGGGGACAACATTGGCTAACCATGTGGGGTATTGGACCTCTACTAGGAACTTGGCTTCGATCTGCTTGTGCACTTCTTCCTTTACCTTTTCTGCCCATTCTGGCCTCAGTCTTCTGAGCTTCTGTTTGACCGGCTTGCACTCTGGGTAGGTCGGAATGGCGTGTTCAGCAACTGCCCGATCAATCCCTGGCATATCCTCATAGGTCCAGGCGAAGACTCTTTCATATTTTTTCAAAATTCTCTCAAATTTTATCCTTTCCTCAAGAGTTACGTCGGATGCTATCAAGATTTCCTTCGGATTTTCCAAAGTCCCGAGATTAAATGAGGTGGTATTGGTTGAGTTAATGTCAAATATAAATGATTCATGCTCGTGATCATGCATAATGAAATCATGAGAAACATCGCACAAGTAAGCAAAGTCATTCATATTATTAAAGTACTCAGAATTACAGACAGAATTGTCAAATAGTTCGGGGATAAAAAGTACATCAGCAAAGCTATCATTATCATCTTCCACTGGTGCTGGTGCTGAAGCCGACGGCCCCTCATCTTGAACCTCAGTTGCATTCAGACTCTTCAGTTCTGGCACCGCCGCTGCGTCTTCCATCTTCTCTTTACCCTTTGATTGAGCAGCCAGCAGGCTTTTGGTGATAACTTCCTCAGGAACTTCTCGATCCCATGCTAGAGTCTGATTGAAGATTTCCTCATCCCAGAAGGCTTCCACCGCCTTGACCATTCCCTCGGACCAGTCAAACACATCATTGAAGATTTCAAAACCAGGGGTGATCTTGCCATCAATCCACTGAGGCTCTGCCTCCCCACAGTAGGCACACACCGATGCAGCCGGTACAAAGGTCTCCAAAATGTGCGGCACTTCCGCAGGCTTCCTTGCGGGCTTGTTCTTCTTGGCATCAACAGCATAGCCCAAACCTCGCCTATCCTTCTGCCCCCTTGTGGCGACGGGCTCTTGAATCCCTTGTGAGCTCTTACCCAAACCAGCCCCGGGGAGAAAGTTCATCCTTTTCATCATATTGACAACTTGAGGGCTTACCACCGACTCATCTTCCTCATTCACCATAGCCACGTGGAAACCACTGAAGGGTTGATTGGAAATTCCGAGCACTGACACATGATTATCACTAGCTGCTTTAATTGTTACAATCAGGCCTTCATGGGGAATCTTAATCATTTGGTGGAGCGTAGATGGAACCCCTCCCAACTTGTGAAACCAAGGCCTTCCAAGTAGCACTGGAAAGTTAACCGGTATTGGCAGGACAACAAACTCAGCCTCTATCTCAACTGGACCGGTCTTGACTTGAGCTTTAAAAGTCCCAGCAGCTTGCCTTCTCGAGTTGTCATAAGCAGTGATAGTAAGATCAGATTCACTCAACATGCTCTCATTCAATCCAAGTGAAGGTAACGCCACCAGTGGGCACACATTAATGGAGGACCCATCATCCACCATGACACAGGCCGTGTGTTTACCATTGATCTGAGCTCGGATATATAGAGGGCGATTGTGATTACGACCCTCGATTGGCAAGTCGGCTTCGGTGTAGACTATGTTTTCTTCAGATCCCCCTTTCACAATGCTCAATAACTCGGAGGGTGAGATAGTGGTGGCTACTGTCGATTCACATAAGGCTTCAACTAGCTTCTGCCTGTGGCTCGGGGATTGCCTCAATAGGTCCCAGATCGATATTTGTGCTGTCGTCTTCTTTAGTTGCTTCAGGATCTGATTCTCTTCCGTTTCTTGCTCCACCGTCGGAGGCATCGGGTCCTGTTGCTTCTCAATTTTCGGCACCACTCTTCCGCTGCGAGTAACAGCCTGTACCTCTTGCACTTTGTCTTCTTCACCCCCAGAGTTCCATACATCCTTCGGCTCGTCGGCCTCTTCAGTCTCACCTTCACTGGCTGAGTCCCAACATTCTATCATGTTGACCTGGAGCTTCTCCCTACTGACTTCCTGTTCGGGGCGGACGATAGCCATGTAGTCATTGCCGTAGAGATCCCTCAACACATACCATTCTGGCAAACTTGATCCTATCATAAAGACTGGGGGAGGAACGGCGTTATACCCGGTATTCTTCTTCTTTTCCCTCTTTTCAGGGTCGGAGATCTGCTTACTGTCAATGAGATCTTGGACCCGATCCCTTAAAGTTCTGCAGGAGTCAGTGAGGTGACTGGTGTGCTGGTGGAAAGCACAGTATTGGTCCCCTCTGTGGTTCGGCTGGCCGTAGGTCTTAGCTTGTCTGGCTGGCAATGGCTGAAGTTTTCCCTCTTTCATTAATCGTTCTAGGACCCAGGACATTGGTCTTCCCAAATTTGAATAGTGTCTCTGGTTTACATCAGTGGCTGAAACTTTCGCTGTTCTGCCCACTCTGTTACTGCTGCTTCCGGCGCCACCAGACCTATTTCCCCCTTGGGTCCCGAAGTTCTTCCGAGCAAAACTGTCATTATTGGCCTTCTTTGCCAAGTATTCCGCTTCAGCTTCGATTGCTATGTCTTTTAAGGATTCCCAATCCTTGAGCCCTTTCATCTTAAGCCCCTCCCTCAAGTATGGGCTCGCGTTTTTGATAAACAGTCTGATTTGATCCGACGTGTCGGGCTTCCTCTTCATTTCCATAACGCGATTCCTCCACCGCGTAAGGTAGTCATGGAAAGATTCACTAGACTTTTGTTGCAGGAGCTCTAGGTCTTTCAACGTCACTTCCATGCGGGTGCTGCAGTCGTACTGCCTCATGAACTCACTCGTAAGCAGATCCCAATCTTCTTTCGACCTCCTGTCTAAGCCATGGTACCAATCAACCGCTGACCCTGTCAAACTAAGGCAGAAGTATTCCACCTTTTGCTTCTTGGTAAGACCCGTGCCCTTCATGATCAAGGCATATTGTTTAAGATGGGCCGAAGGATCAGACGTGCCATCAAACTTTGGTAAATCTGGCATCTTAAATCTCTGAGGCAGCAGCTCCTCCTCACCCAAGTCTACATCTTCGGGGATGACCCCCTTTCCGACCGACACCATTCGTGCGATGGCCTCCATTCTTTCCTCCATCTTCCTCACCACATCATCCTCTAGCTTAGGAGCTTTGCACCTCACCGCTTGGGGAACTACTGGCTCATCTTCCTCTTCCCCTAAGAAATCATCCCTTGGATCTGGAATTCTCACCCTCGGTTGCTCAACTGGTGCCGCCACTCTAGGTTCAGTGATTGGCTGTGGTACAGCGGTAGTTGGTATAGTGGTCTCCACAACAGGTGCTTCGACCGGGTCAACAACTGGAGCTCCGGACGGTTGTCCAGCATGTGGCATCATCTGGGCGACAAGATTCCCCATCATAGCAAGCATTTTCCTTTCAAAGTCTTCGAACCTTTTGTCCAAGTCTTGTGTTGTTACAGCACCCGAATCTTGCGGTAATTCTGCCATCACTGATCCGGAGGATTGTTCTGAATAAGAGTCTGAGTTTCTATCCCAATCTGAATCCGATGCTGATGCCAAACTTGACGGCTCAACTACTTGATTTCTGACCAACCTCCCGCTAGGATCTCTGGACCACTCAAATGGATCTATGATGGCTGAAAAAATCCAATTCGTTAGCATGATGCATGGATGGCATTAAGAATGCATGGCCGTGTTGATGCAGCATCCACAACCACATGCAAGCAAACAGACCCTTCCAACCTTATTACTCCCGCACACGGGGCAATGTGGTCTCTTTCCTAGGTGGGCTTAGTTCATGGGTCAACAGGGGACCCTATGAACGCGCGAAGTGCACGGCGAAAAGCCGGCAGCATAACAGCTCTAGTCTAATGTACACGCGTATGAGTTTTGGCCATTTACGTATTTGGACAATTCAATCAAGTTAAGGTGGGCTTACCGGGGCATGAAAGCCTTTGATAAAAGACCACTTAAATTGGTTGATTTCGTTTAATACGTGACGACCCATATCACAAGCATCGTATTGAGGAGCATACCACCTAGGGAAGTTTCTATTTGCCATTACATGGGCTTTAGTCAAGGTGATTTTCTTTAGGCTACCCAAGCATGGTTCACGCCAACGGGTCTAGCTCATCACGAGCATAACGACCGATTGGGTTTCCATTTTGATATACCAAAAGGTACAAGGCTTGGGCTGGTGATTATCCTTAACACTTCCCTACAATGAGTGAAAGTAGGGTCGTGCTTCGGGAACGCACCGGGGTAAGATAGGGACCAACTATCGTAAGTCTAAGGCTCTAAAATGATTATGATGCTATTTTCGAAAAGAGATAGAATTTTAAGTTTCAAAAACCCAATTATAAATTTTAACCAAAGCACTTTCGGAGTGAAGTCTCAAACACTAAGTCCCCAGCGGAGTCGCCACTGTGACGCGCGCCGAACCCCTGTCAAACCCAGCAAGGGCCCTCTCTTTGAATCCGCTTTAGGATTCGAGGTATGAAGGTTCGCGTCTTTTGATCATGGGCGCCATGAGACATCATCGGTGTATCCCTCCCAATAGAACATTGGGGAGAATAACCTAGCCTATTGACGCCTAAAGGCACCTTTGAGGTATTTGGAGTCGCCACCCAATTTGCAAGAAATTGGGAAAAGGTTTCTCACCTCTATTGGTCTAAACCAGAGATATGGTGTCCGGAACTTCCCTCTTATTTATGCTTTGGTTAATTATAAATGGGTTTCTAACTTCTCAAAATTATATCTCTCATCTCACACGAGCGATGCATTAAAAGTAAAAGCGCATTTCAAGCACATAAAGGAAGTAAATAAAAAGCGATAAAGCAATAGATAGGGAAAGCGATAAATGAAAGCGGTAAACACGCAAGCACGCAATTACAATAGAAATAGGGGCAGAATACAACCCCAATAAAAGGAGATTAAAGATGTAAGTGGGACGGAATACAATCCCCAAAAGATAAATAATGTTGCCCCAAAAATTAATTACAAGGGCCCGAATAGAAAAGAACTTGAATTTAAAACACTCACACAAGATCGAAATAAAAAGACATACATAAATCGAGACATTATTTGAGGAACGTTGGTTCTTTTGCGCTTGTTCGAAATTCAGGAACATTGGTTCCTTCGTGTTTAATTTAAAAAGGTTCGAAAAGTCATTTTAATTGTTTTGAATAAAAATCGGGATGAGTGATCCCATTTTGAAGAAGATTTGACTCTTCGTTTTAATTGTGACAATTTTATTGTTGGGCTAAAACAAGGGACATTGGTCCCGATTTATAAGTAAAAATCCCGATTTAGTAGTAAAAGTATTTTTGTGATTTTTTATCGCACGCGTGCACAAATAAAATTAATATTTACAAATAAGCACATAACACATAAAAAGGGAGTTGGAGGGATCTCACCAAACCGATGTGACTCTCCGCAAGTTGCGACCCATCCGGGGAGCCGCGGGGACACTCACATAACCCGACTCAAGTTAAAACTCATACAAAAATTAACATCAAAATATTAGTAAATATTCAAAGTGAATTAATCAAGCAAATGCAAAATATAATTATAACAACAATGATAGCAATGCGATAAAATAAATCAAATCATTAACAGGGATAACAATACAACAATAAATGAGACAAATAATGGCAACAACAATAATAATAAAAATAATACGAAATATTAAATAATAATAATAATGATAATAATGCTAATAGGAAACAAATTAACTTTAAATAGTAATAATGGTTAAACTAAATAAAAACAATAAATTAATAAAAGAAAAGAAAAGAATAAAACAAAAGAGAATGAAATATCTATAAATGAAGAAAACTAAAACAAAAGTAAAATAAATGAAGTGAAGAAAAAGTATGTAAATCCGTGAAAGGCAAAGCAAAAAGACAAAGAAAGTACTATAGATTGGCCCAAAATATATAAAATGCAATGCAAAAATGAAGGAATATAGTGACAATGGAACATGCATTAACATAAAATAGGATTTAACAAATAATGATAATGATGAAATAATAATAAATTTAACAAATTAATACGACATATAAAACATGTTTATTAAATAGAATAAAAATGATAATAGAATAGAAATTATATAAAATAAAGAAAAATGTGAACAAATAAAAAAATCAAATAAATAAATGAGAACAAGTTTAAGAATGTTTACCCTCTGAATTTTTGAGATTGGAAATAGGATGTCTCGATCGATTTCCTTGTCGGATTTTTTTTTTTGATGATAATAATATTTGAAATAAATATAAAATATGTGTTCTAAACAAATTATCTTGAGAAAAATATTTTTTGTGGGATGAAGGAACAAAGAAAATTAATTTTTCTTGCTCAAATCAACCCAATATTAAATATTTTGTAATGGCAAAACTAAGATTTTTGAAGAGAACTTGAAGATTTTTTGAAGAGTTTTTTAAGAAGCAAGAAAAGCTTCCTGGAGAGTGGAAAGGCTAGAGAGAAAAAGCTAAGAAATTCTTGAATTAATCCCTCCGTCCCCCAAAAATGAAGTGCCAACCCTCATTTAATCCTGTCTTGGCCAAAAATGGCAAGAGACAAAAAAACTTTCATTTTTAGTTAATCTAAAATAACATAAAATGGTGAAACAATGGAAACTGAAAAAATCAGAAAATCAGACTGAAAACAGCGAAAAAAACGGACAGGCGAAACAGGTCGCGCGGAGGAGCCAAGGGCGCGCGGCAGCCTGCGCGTGGTGCCTTGGCACCGCGCGCGGCAGGCTGCTGCGCGCAGCCTGCCTCGCGCAGGCAGGTCGCGCGAGGCACCTGCCTCGCGCGCAGGGGCCTCGCGCGCAGGGGGGGTCGCGCGAGGCGCCCGCCCCTGCGCGCAGGGGGGGGTCGCGCGGAGCGCCCCGCCTCGCGCGCAGGGGGGGGTCGCGCGAGGCGCCCGCCCCTGCGCGCAGGGGGGGTCGCGCGGAGCGCCCCGCCTTGCGCGCAGGGGGGTCGCGCGAGGCGCCCGCCCCTGCGCGCAGGGGGGGTCGCGCGAGGCGCCAGCCTCGCGCGCAGGCGCCCCTGCGCGCTTGGGCGGCCTGCCTCGCAGGCGCCCCTGCGCGCTGGGGCAGCCTGCCGCGCAGGCAGCCCCGCGCTGCCGCAGTGGCACTCGCGATAAAAAAATAATTTTTTTTTTTCTTTTTTATTTTTTTTATTTTTTATTTTGACACAATATTAATATTTTTTCCCATTTTAAATTTTAATCCCTAAAATATATATTTTAAAATTATTTTTCGAAAAAAAAAAAAACACAATCTTGACAAGGGAACGGTCGATTCTCACTTTTCTTGCCGAAAGTCGGTCTTTTGTTTCATCATCGGGTAATTCTGATCTTGGACCGCCTCGGGACCCGGTGTCTACACCTGTTGATTGCACTTGACTTAATTCTAACCCTCTGATAATGCGACTGTCAGAACCCTTAACTAGCTATGGTCTTTGATGGGTGAAAGATTAAAGAGTTAGAATGATGCATGAATAATACGCAATGCATGGTCGTGCTGTGCAACAAAAATGGCATACAATGGCTAAAAGAGATTACAATGATACATGTGAGACATTTGAAAAAACTATACACAGGATAATATGTACATGTAATAGTTATATACAAAGAATAGGATGTATGCATCGGGAGAAAATAAAAATTTTATTTATGCATGAATAACATGAATATGCAATGCATCATCCACAACCACATGAAAGCAGATAGATCCTTCCAACCTTATTGCCCCCACACACACGGTCATGCGGTCTCTGTCTTAGGTGGGCTTGATCCATATGTTAACAGGGAACCCGATGGACGCGCATGGTGCACAGTGGAAAATCGGCAACATAACCTCTCTTAACTAATGCACAGGCGCATGGAAAATGATCTTTACATATTTAGGTAATCCAAATACATTGACATGGACCTACCGGGGCATGAAAGCCTTTGGCTAGGTAACCAAACAAGTTATTTGGACTCATCCAATACATAAGGATCCATACAGCAGGCACGGTATTACGGTTCATATCACCTAAGGAAAGTATCTATGGACATTACATGAGCTTTAGTCAAGGGTGGTGTTACTTTGGGGCTACCCAAGCATGGTCCCTGCCAACGGGTCTAGTTCATCACGAGCATAACGACCGATTGGGTCTCCATTTGATACGATGATGGTACGAGGCTTGGGCTGGTGGTTATCCTTAACACTTCCCTACATTGAGTGAACATAGGGTCGTGCTTCTGGAATGCACCGGGGCTGATAGAGGGATCAAACTAACTTAATCTAAGGCTCTAATGGGATGTAATGCAAATTTGAGAGAAAGCGAATTTATAAACTAAAACTTAATTATAAATTTTAATCAAGGTATTTTCAAATCAAAGTCTCGAACCAGTCCCCAGTGGAGTCGCCACTGTGACGCGTGCCGAACCCCGACGGCGCCCCTTGACCGCCCGCTTGAGGGCGATCGGGCAATTGAGGTTCGTTTACAACTTGCGACGAATTGCAAGTGCATCTATTTTGGGCAAGAAAGAGGTTTCATGGAGTCGCCACCCAATAAAATATTGGGAAAGTTTCTCTCGCCTCGGAGAGCCTAAGACAGTGCATGTATCCATTTTGGGCAAACCAAAAGGGGTCTTAGAGGATGAACCTCTCTCCCTTGGAGCCTAGGATTTTTAGTTCGGTCTTTTGGTGAGACACAAGAGGTGTCTTGGAGATCCCATTGGAATGGGTCTCTCGCCTCGTTGAGCCCAAAGACTAGAGATGGGTTCGGGACTTCTCATCTATTTCTACCTTGATTAATTTTACAATTAAATTTTGAGTTTATTAATTCGCTTTCTCTCCACACAATGCAATTTAATTAAAAGGCGCAATCATTCATGGTGAAAGCGATAAATAAATAAAATAAAAAAAGACATTTAAAATAAAATACGATAACACTAGGAGCGGAATACAACTCCCATTTTAGAAGTGCAAACCATACATAAAATCGGGGAATTAATTATGAGGACATTGGTCCTTAACTTTGATTATTATGAAAATAATTTTCGGTGATGAATTCATTGGATAAGAAAAATAGGACATTGGTCCTTGGTTTTGTCAAAAAAATCCAAATTAATTACAATAAAACATTTGTTTATTTTTATTCACGCGAGATAAAATAATCTATACATAATGAAAACTAAGATTAAATAAATAAATAAATAAACAAACGAAAGATTAAAGTTACAGAATTAAACCAAAAGGGGTTCGCTCGGGGTGTGAACGACGACCATTGTCTCAAGTTCAACTCACCAAAAAACAAGAAAATAGCATTTCACAAAACAATAGACTATGTTAGTATAAAAAAAAAATCCAAAATTAACCAAAAGCTAAGATAAAGTTATAAGAATAATAAACAATAAAATCAAGTAAGTTTAAGAAAAAAAATTAAAAATAACTAAATAAATTAAACAGAACGCGTGTCCATAATATTTACCCTCATATTTTACCTTTTTGGATGAAAATTTGGTTGGATTCGGCCCTACGCGTTTCACGAGAAGACAACAAAGCCAAAGGAAGAGGCTTTTTTGTATTTTTCTAAAGTAAAACCGAATTTTCTTTATAAGGGTAAAATAGGATTTTTGTTAACCAACCCCAAAAAAGTGTGAAATTTCCCTTTTTAAAGAAACACACGACCGACGGGCGTCAGAGGATAACCGACGGGCATCGGTTAAATCCCATTTCCACCAGGAAATAGGATTTAATCGACGGGCGCCTGACCTACCGACGGGCACATGCCAACGGACACGTGTTCGTTAGTTAGGACATGTGGCCATCAGTAAACTCACAGACGGCCCATCCCTCGTGGCGAGTGAGACGGGCTGCCGTTATGACCGACGGATGCCCCGCGACCGACGGTCTGACCTTCCGTGGAAGAAAACTCAAAATTTAAGTCAAAAATCTCCCGATTTCCCGCTTCTTTCTAGCGCAAATAAAAACCTTTAATTCTCGTGAACTCAAAGTTCTGACATCTCCGAATTCCATCCATATATTCGGAACCAGGCATTGGTTTCTTCATTAGGTAATCTCTGATCTGGACCGCCTCGGGACACGGTGCTTACACCTGCTCTCTTCTAATATTGACTAGTTCTCTTGCCTCTTCTCTGGTATAGATTAACATTGGAGGTGTTTACCATTGATACTGTGGTTTACGACAACCTTGTGCGAAGTAATCAACTGCTCAATAACCCTTAAAGGTGAATTTCAAATTACCTAGTGAGGTTTTTGTAATTTCATGGAAAGACCTTTAATAATTATGGTTAAAAATTTTAAATTTCTGCCTTGTATATGATGCATGTAACCATAGAATTCTAACAAATCTAAATGAAGTTCTCTTGCTCCAAGAATTGGTCGCTTTGCAATAGTCAAGGAATTCGACCCATTTGGCCCAATTCAAGTCTTTTTGAGGACCAAATCTGACATCTTGGGGTATTCCAATCCTATTATTGATAATCAATCATTAGGGTGCCTTTGTTTTTCATACACCACAAGATATGTTTTATAGAGTATTGGAAAATTCTAAAACCTTATAAGACTTAGCCGAAGAAGGGCTAGAAATCTCGCTCTTATTCATACCCTTAATTAATGTGTAGTTATGTTTGAACCTTCAAATTAATGATTTTATCTCTCTTCTTATACATCTAGATCATGACATAAAATATAAGGCACACCTTTTCATTTTAGAAAGAAACTAAAAAATTTTATATAACATGGTATAACATGCCGCTTGACTTGGATATAAATCTACCTAGTACATGGCATCAAAATAAAACAAACTGAGCTATTGATTAATTCTTTTAGAGAACTTTGGACCTCTCGTACAAATTTTAAACATATTTTATTGTCAAGTTTTTATTGGATAAAAATTAGGACGATGGTCTTATATTTATTAAGAAATGTCCAATTGATCATTTAGCATAAAACATTTGCCATTTATTAAAAATATCATTTCAGTATGATATTTGGATAGAAAATAGGGCATGAGTCCATTTTATTAATAAAGGATTCAATTTATTGTTATAAATATTTTTATATGATTTTCCTGTTTTTTATTTGTGTAAAAAATAATTTTTATTAAACTAGAAAGTAATAAATAAAGCAATAAAATTAAATCTATTTTACTTAAAAAACAATAAATAGATAAAAATTTAAATTTAAATAAATTCTGAAAAATAAATAAATCCAACATTAAATAAAAAAGAGAATTAAATAAATGCAAAAATGAAATAAGGGAAATTAAATAAAAGGAAAAGAAAAGAAAACAAAGAAAATAAAAAAAAGAGAACTTGAAATTAATGTTATGTGTAAATGGAAAAAATACCTTTATAACAGACTAGCGCATGCCTAGATCTGTATTAGTTATCTAGGGTTCATGCATCACATACATAATGAAAAAACAAAAATTTAAACATAACTATAAAGAATGTTATCTTACCATGAAAGGTGAAAATCCTAGCTAAAAATAGTAACTTCTACCTTAACTTTGATTTGGACAATTGATAACATTCTACTAGTTGTAGCAACCACCAATATCAAAATTTGGATGGTGTAGACACTGAGTTTTGAGGTAACTTTTATTTAAATTATCTAATGAGAAATCACTTTGATGGGTGTTGAAACCACTAAAAATAAATTCTAACTTTTTCTAACCAATTCATATTCCAAATACGGCAAGAAAGGGTCCATAGAAACTAGTATCAATTTAAGCTTTAATAACCGGATTTTCAATAAAGAAAAATAAATTGGGGTGGGGGGGGGGGGGGGGTTAATAACTAAAGATTTAAAAGTACTTAATTAAAATAATAAACTAAAATTGCATAAAATTAATTAAAACGAAATCAATTGACAAGAAATTCCGGTTAAAGGTATTCGTGGCTCAAGATTCAACTTACTAATCATAGATGAACAAAAAACTTTAAAATCATGCAATTGATTAGTTATAGCCGTTGGCTTAGCGCTCTCGACCAATCTTTCTATATTAATAGGCTAATTAAGTAAGACTGTAATCAACCCCTAACCAATAAACAGTCCTCTCTTATCGATATAATTTAATTTATTGATAGCTTTAAGAATTAGAAAGACCCAATCTAAGTTAACCAATTTCTTATCGAGACCGATTTAAACCAAATCATACATTTACTTAATACAACAACCTTTTTCAGTGTTTCTATACTAATTGCCACTTAATATTGAGTTTACCAAACAATTACGGATTTGAGAATCTCAAATAGCAATATGTTATTCAATTAAATGCACAGCGAGCTCTTATTGCACATAGAATAAATAACAATTGAGATAGAATTTCCCTAAATCGCAATAAATAGCATGAACATTGCATAATAATTAAAGAGAAAAATAGAGTAGAACAATCTCACAGCATATGCATAACCTTGGCCTTGAATTAACCTTTAACCGGAATAAATAAATTTACCCATACATAATCAAATCATAAACAAAATAAACTTTAATTAAGAAATAAAACTCCCTATTACAGCCTTGGAAAAATGCAGATGAAGAAAAAGTAGAAGAGATGATACTATTCACGTTTTTCCCTAGCTATATAAGAATAAAACCTAGATAAGTTAGGAATATGATTAATTCCTATCCAAACTTTGAAAATAAATTACAAATATTAAATGTAATATTTTTATACTGAAACACTGTCTTTTATCTCCTAAAATTAAGCCTAATTATCCCTAAAAAGTCTGATGAAGTGCAGCTGGCGGCTAGGGCAACTTTTGAATTAAAAACATAAATTTGCACTTTGCTGTCGCGTCTTGGCCGTTAGCCTTGGGCAAGGCAAGTGCTTACCCTTGGCCTTTAGCCTTGGGCACGGTAATATTAACAAAGCAATACCAGCAAATATTAACAGTAATATTAACAAAGCAATACCAGTAAATATAAACTTAACACTTCTAGATCAAACCCCTCCCCCACACTTTCTCCTTGCATTGTTCCCAATGCAGAATAACACAACAACATGGGGCAAAGAGTATCAAAATAGTAAAAGAATAGGGGTAAGAAACTGCCCTGTGGGGGAAGGTTGTACAGTCTGTAGTCATTTTTGAGTTTGTTGGGGCTGTGGGATCCCCAAGTGCTGGAATAAAATGGTTTGTTGCTATTTGAAGTCACTAGTGATCTGTTGGATATCAGTAGATAATTGCTTGATCGTGGATGTAAGATCGAGGACAGTGCTCTCCAATTTATCCAAGTGATCCATGACTGTAGGAGCTGGATCAGCAGAAGGTTTGGTGGTAGCGTGAGATGATGAGATGGATGCTCCTTTAGGTTGTGCTTTTCTATATACATGCTGGTATGGAGTGCATAGAGTACTTGCATCAACAAAATAAATTTCTCTGCTTTTCCTAAAGCGTAGTAAATGCATTTGGTCTAAAAAGGGTAAATCCATGGGAGGCATCTCGCAAGCAATGTGCATTGTGGTTGTATTAGTGTCAACAACCAAACAAGTGATCAAAGACCCAATAAATAATTTCTTAGGCCTTGTGCATAATTGTGCAAATTTTAATTCAAGCCAATACCCAAAATTTACCTTTTTGCAATGAAGCATACACCACATAAAAAATAATTCAACTTTTGTAACAACAGTGGTATCATTGTTTGTAGCGGAATAATTAATGGCAAGAAAATGGTGAATGACCCTAAGTGTAGCACTCTTAAACAAATGGGCTTTGGATTTACCAGGTTGAAAAACAATATCAGGCATTCCAGTCAATTCTCTGTAAACATTTTGAGCATGAAAATCATCAGGATAATCACATAACATTTTAATATACTCAGGTGTTTCGAAATATTCATTATCAATTAAGCCCATTACAACATTAAAAGATGTAACAGAGAAATATTGGTAACATACGAAATTTAATGGTAAATAGCTTAGATAAACAAAAATTAGATCCCTCAGTTTTAAATACAAAAGTACTGTAAAATTCACGGATCAGAGCATCATAGACAGGATAATTAATCATGAAAAATTTGTGCCAGCCAATATTATCTATCAAGTCTAAGATTTCATCTTTCAAGCCAAGAAAATACAAAGCTGCCTCATCAAAAGAACGAGCAGGTTCAATATCATGATGTGCAAGGAAATAATACCTGGCTTTGTCCTGTTGATCAGTGAACTCCAAATTGCCTCTTACTTCATGTGCAGGTGGGGGAAATTGGGATTTACCGTGAGCCATTCGAGCATGTTTCTGAGGCCTAGAGGTGGCTGGCTTGTCATTCTCCTATGCTCCGGGTACCGTAGAAGGCCGAATTACACACTCCTCATCACTGCTTGTCTCACTACTTATCTCTAGTAGTTGGATCTGCCTAGACTTGTAAGTGATGGGTCCCTTATTTCTGTATACACAGAACGTGTGCTCCATCTTCCGACGTGACTATCCCCTCCATCGAAGCTCCGTCACACGTTGATCCCCCCACCACTGCAGAATAATGTAGCCAAAATAAACCACACTCCAATACTTTGCGGGCGGTTCTCTTCGAACTGAAATAACCTCCACAGGCTTCTGAATGGTAGAATTGCAATACGGAATGCACTTCATTTTCTGGAATGCATCGCCTAATTATTTGGTCAGAATAATACTTCCACAAATGTGGTTCATCCCATGCAAAATATTTTGCATCTCTCCTCAGTTTATCTTTTTCAAACCTTGACAAATCATCTGGGACAACACCTATAACCAGAAAATTAACTAAGTCAGCATACCAAGGGTTAAATGTACTAACTCTAAATAAATGTTCATCAGGAAATTCATCTTTCAAACGTAGTGCTTCCTCATTAATTAGTAACCGACTAAGGTGATCTGCGACCAAGTTTTCAGAGCCTTTTTTATCTCTAATTTCAATGTCGAATTCCTGCAGTAGAAGTATCCATCGAATTAAATGTGGTCTAGCTTTCGTCTTCTTTAATAGATATTTCAATGCTGCATGGTTAGAAAAAACAATTACTTTAGTACCCAACAAATATTGATGAAATTTTTCTAAAGCAAAAACAATTGCTAAAGGCTCTTTTTCCGTGGTGGAATAATTTCTTTGGGTGCTATCCAGCGTTCGTGAAGTATAATAAATCACATGTGGATTTTTATTAATTCTTTACCCGAGGACAACTCCCATAGCATGGTTACTGGCGTTGCACATAATCTCAAAAGGAAAATTCCAATTGGGCGGTTGGATTATTGGTGCAAAAGTCAGTTTTTCTTTTAGCTCATCAAATGCCTCCCTGCACTCTTGATCAAACTCAAATGCCACATCCTTTTGTAGTAACTTACACAAGGGTTGAGTGATTTTGGAGATGTCTTTGATAAAAGCCTGTAAAAACCTGCATGTCCATGGAAAGAACGGACTTCCCGCACACTCATGGGGTAAGGTAAAGCTTGAATAACATCAATTTTTGCTTTATTTACCTCAAGTCCCCTTGCAGATACAATATGTCCCAAAATTAACCCTTAATCTACCATAAAGTGACACTTTTCATAGTTTAACACCAAATTAGACTCCAAACACCGCTTAACACTTTTATCAGGTGTGAGAGACATTCACAGAAAGAATTACCATAAACTGTAAAGTCATCCATAAATACCTCTATGATGTCATCCACATAATCCGAAAATATGCTCACCATACACCTTTGGAAAGTTGCTGGAGCATTGCAAAGTACAAACGGCATTTTCCTATAAAGAAATGTGCCAAAAAGGCAAGTGAAGGTGGTCTTTTCTTAATCTTCTTGTGCAACTGGTATTTAGTAAAAACCTGTATAGCCATCGAACCAACAATAGTAAGATTTTCCAGCATGTCTTTCCAACATTTGATCAATAAAAGGAAGTGAAAAATGATCTTTTCTAGTTGAAGCATTTAACTTCCTATAATCAATACAAACCCTCAACCCATTTTGAACTCGGGTGGGTACTAATTCACCATTTTGATTCTCTATCACTGTGACACCTGTCTTTTTTGGTACAACCTGGACTGGGCTCACCTATTTATTATCTGAAATGGGGTGGATGACTCCCGCATCTAACATTTTCTGAATTTCCTTCTTAACAACTTCCATCATTGGTGGATTCAATCGCGACTGAGCTTCCCTACTAAGCTTGATATTCTCTTCTAGGTGGATTTTATGCATGCATGTGGATGGGCTTATTCCCTTGATATCTGCAATGGTCCAACTTATCGCCTCTTTATGTTCCTTCAAAGCTTGTATCAGCAACTTTTCCTCTTTTGAACTCAGTTTTTTAGAGATGATTACAGGAAGTGTCTTATTCTCTCCCAAATATGCAAACTTTAAGTGACCTGGCAGTGTCACACCCCAAATCGGGTCTAGTTGGAATATGCATGCTAATTCGGGATGAGTGAGGGTATTTCGGTAATTAGTGCATGTGAAATTGAATTTATTAAGGACTTAATTGAAGAGATTAAATTAATAAGATATTAAATGAGGAGGTTATCTAGTGTGTATGTATGTGTACGGTGTTTGAGTGTATGAAGTCAAGATATTTATGAGTGAGAGCTAATAAAATTGTGCTAAGTGGGCTTGTAAAATTATGACATGTGGACCTATAGGAAGTGGACAAGTGGATTTGGTAGGTGTGCATTTAGTATGAAAGAAAGAAAAAGAGAGAGTGAGAGAAGGTAGGGCATAAGTTCACGTTTCTACCCTCTCTTTCTCCCCATTCTCCATTTTCTTTTCTTTTCCTCCCCGTTTCTTGCTCAATCTCTTGGTTTTGAGTGAGTTAGAGTTGATTTTAGAGCTTGGGGAGCATAATTGAAGAGGTAAGTGGTTAGGGTTTGGTTATTCATGCTTTGATCTTCTTCTCTTTTTAGGTTTGCTTTTAATTTTGGATCTAGGGTGTGGATTAAGAGTAATTTTTTGGGTTTTGGTGTGTGCAAGCTTTGGATGGCAAGAGGAAGTTCAAGGGCAAGGAAAAGATTGAGGATTAAAGCTTGAAGAGGATAGTGGGTTGTTCTTCATAGAGGTTTGGGAAACTCTCTATTATATATATGAATTTTAGTATATTCATGTGTACGGGTCTCTCTTTCTCTTTTTTGTTTTATCATAAGATTCACCACTTTTTAATCTTTGTCCTTTTAACTTTAACGACGAGATTTAGTATCACTTTTTGTTTTTGCATGTCCCCAGAAATTTAGAGTAGGTGCAAATTCTCCCAATTTATGGCCCACCATACGATCTGTTATATAAATAGGTAAATGCTCCTTTCCATTATGGATAGCAATAGTATGGCCAATCATTGTAGGTATAATGGTAGATGCCCGGGACCACGTTACTGTTATTTATTTTTCTTGAATGTGTTGTTGATGATATATGATGATGGTAGTGAGTGTTGGTTTAAATTGTTCATTTGTGCATGTGAATAGGATTTTGGGTGAAAAACTGGGTTAGAATGCAATTGACCTTTCTTCCGTTATTAAGCTATATTGGGAGTTTTAGAAATCCAAATGGTATAAAACTAGTACCATTGGAAAGCTAAGCCATATTCCTACAAATGTCTTAGAAATAAGTTATAGCTAATTTTAACTCTAAGTGTCCCAAAACTGGTCATAAAGTAGAGCTATCTTCTCTGGCAGGGTTTAGGGGAGCAGTATAGGTTGTTTTGATAATATTTGGAGATTTAGGTATCAAAACGACCTGAAATTTGTTCTATATGAAAGAAAACATCCTAAGGGTCATTTGTTAAGAGGACATTTTGCCTCAAAATGAGGTTTAGAGGTCAGTTTAAGTGGTTAAATTTGGAAGTGGAAAGCAAACCTGACTGTTTGCTTCTGTTTTGCTATTTCTGGGTATGTCACAGTGAAAACCAAAATGGTTACCACCGTGACCAATGCCCAGAGAAGACAGAATGCTTATTTTTTGACCTAACGGTCACAACAAAGTCATTACCACCGTGACCCATTCTGTCTTAACCATTTTATGTATTTTTCTTCCCGAATTGAACCTGCATTACACCGAAACTTTCTAGGATCCATCCGATGCATGTTTAGGACTATAAATGAGTCTAAGAATAGTTATCCCTTGGAAAATATACAAGAATAGGATTAAGATTAATAGCGAACTGATGAGGTAGTGATGTATAACTGTAGGAAATAGAATCAAATTAAGTATAATGACATTATTGAGCATTATAATACTTTAATCTATAAAAATGTGTATGATATGAACAAGTATGCATAGTTATGAATTGAGATTTAAGCTATATACACATGAAAGACATAGAATGAAATGAGTTTGCTTAATGAAATATATATATATGGGATATGAGCAGTGAATGTGTGATTGAAGTAATTACCTAACATTATTATATGATGCATGCATTGATAATAAATGTTATTAGAATGTATTAGTATAAAAGATATCTATGATGCTATTATGGTTCATGTGGATATTTGAGTGATTATATAATATGATAATGATAAATGTGATTTAATGCTTTTAGCTTATGAATTCCTCTTTTAAATGGAGACCCACAATGTGGCAAACCGGGTAAGTAAAGTTTGAATGTTAAGTTAATGATTGGCATGATAATGTTTCCATATTTGACTTTGATAAATTTTAGAATATTGAATAGTGCTAAAGCATGTTGATGGGATTATATTGTATGCTTCGTAATATGAATAGTATGATGCATGGCTGATATTATGAATTTCTTTATATGTCTACTATACTCTGGATTAAGTATGATGATATTTATATACTATCTGATTTGACACATGATTTGAATAATGCATTACCTGCTAGAGTCAAGTAAGTGGATAGTTAGGCATGCCTAATAGAGTTTTGTGTAGCTACAGCGCCCTTTGAACGAATGGACCCCGATCAGGTCCCTTGCTGGTTCCTCGTGAACCCTTTTAGTGTTTGGATCTTGTTTAAGATCCTTTTTGTGAAACATTTTTTAAAAGTGGAAAATGATGTTGTGTCACACCCCGTTTGGCCCATAGTAGAATGAGCCATATGTGTGTGCATGCGTATGTGTATCTTGGCATGTGTATTTAGGGCATTTTGAAAAAAAGGGATGTTTTATGAGTTTTTCTACCATGTGGTGCATGTACAATGTTAGGGTGTTTTAAGTTGGGAGTGCATAATGTGTGTGTTCATACCATTGTAAAGTGTGCATTAGTTGGGAAATGATTGTGTGCATATGAGCATATCATTGTAGGGTGCATTAGTTGGGAGTGCATTGCGTGTGAGTAGTGTATGCTTATTGGGTGTGAGTGGTTAATTTCTACCAATAGGAAAATGACACATAGCTAGGGCTAAGAAAAGAAAAAGAAAAAGAAAGAAAAGGGAAAAAGATACAGATTTTTGTTCTTCTCCACGTTTTCCCCTTCTTCTCATTTTCTTCTTCTTCCTTTTCTTTTCTCCAAGAACCCTAGTGTGGATTAAAATCTTTATTGGTGAAATTAATCATCTCTTTGCATCCTTTTTGGTAAGTTAATGTATTCTTTTAATTTTGTTTTCATTTTTTTCTTTGGGTTTAGATTTAACTTAGGGTTTATATTTTGGTTGTTCTTGGTGTGTTGATTGTTAGTTGAGCCTCCCCGTGATCCTAAGGGCAAGGAAATTATTGGGGCTAGCGGAGCTAAGTGATTTGGAGCCTAGAATTTCAGGTTTGGGACTTGTCTCTATTTTGGGTGTGTTTGGTGATTTGAGATGGCATGTGTCTTTTTGGGAAAATTGCATGATGTGGTACAATAAGGTGTGTGTGTGTGTGTTGATATGGTTGAGTTTTGCTGTTTTCAAGTGTTGGAAATTGTGAATTTGAGTGTATGATGATTTAGTTATGCATGGGTAAGTTTTGTTAATTTTGAATTATGAATATTGGATTAATTGGATGATTAACTATGTTATTGATGAGGGTGTTTGTGGTTTGAGCTGGAAAGGTATGTTCTTGGGACGAATTTTTAGTTTGGAGTTTGTATTTTATGATGTGTGTGATTTTAGGTTCGGATTTTTTGAGTGACTTCTGCGATTTCTGGAATTTCCAGAAGTCACACGGCGGTAAGAAAATAGCTCACCGCCCTGTGGATCAGGGAAGTTCCTCAGAAATTGCAAGGCTGAGATTTTACACGGCGGTGAGGATACACCCATACCACCGTGTAAAACGCTACTGCCCAGATATGATTTTGAGCTGTGAGTTTCACACGGCGGTATGGGTTTCCCTTACAGCCGTGTGAAATGCCCCTGTTAGAGCAGTGTAAATGCCTTTGTCCAGCTGTGTTAGACAAGTTACACGGCAGTATGGGATACCCCATACTCCCGTATAAACTGTCTTACACGGTGGTATGGATTTACCATACCGCCGTGTAAAACGCTTATGTCCTTATATGCAGATTTTGGACTTCTCTTCTTTTCACTCCTTTTTCCACTTGTGTTTTGTTTTAATTATTGTTTAGTGTTATTTTATCTTTTTAGCATCATTTAATTGTGTATTTTGCTATGCTAAAGTAGTATGTGTTATATGTAATAGTAAAGAGAGTTATACTTAAGTATGAATTCTTTATGTGATGAATATTTGAATGTATATTGTGTTATGAATGACATGCTAGAGTCTAGTAAGTGGATAGTTAGGCATGCATAATAGAGTCTTTTAGCTGCAGCCCTCAGTTCAGATCAGGTCCACGTTTGGTTCCTCGCGAACCCCTCAGTATTTGGATCTTGTTTAAGGTCCCCTCAGTAAAATATTGTGTTAATGATAAAAATAAAATGACTTTGATTTGTACCTGTGAGGTACCCTCTGTAATCGATTCGTACCCGTAAGGTACTCTCAGTACACTCGTTATCCACTACCTTGAGCCAGCAGGTGTTCGATTGGTTTACTCTGCTCTGATATAACTATATAGATGTGATATCTGAATGAGTATAATGATAAGATGTATGTTCAATTATTTTGGAAATGGATATGAATTTGAGATACGGAATGTATGGCTTTAATTTGTGAGCATGTTTATATGAATTATGTTATGAACTATTGCATATGCCATTGTGAATGTGTGATGCCTTGATGACCATTGTGAGTGGCCGTCCATATCGTATGTGTGTTTTCCCACTAAGCGTTTATCGCTTAGCACGGTGTTTTTACCCGTGCAGGTGCGGAAGGAGTCTTGCTTTCAGAGAGTCGCCGCAGTCAAGCCAACACAGAAGGTTTTAGTGTAGGGCTTAGCTTTTGTAAACTTTGATGATTCTTTTTGTATAGAACTCTCTTGTATTAGTTTTGTTATAGCTTCCGCTTATGTGCTTATATTTTGGGTATATAATATCTTTTGTATCAGCTAGTCTGATAAGAACATTATTGTAATGGTTTGTTATATTAATGTATGATCAGCTTTTGCTTCTATTTTCTTAAAGTTTTTATTTATCCTGTATTTTAGTATGTATGTTATGAATGAATGTATGTTTACTTTGTATTTGCGTAGTGACACCTTGACTCATACGGCATCTCACTCCTTATCGGATGGGATCGCCTACGTATGGGTAGGGGGTGTTACAGTTTTTGGTATCAGAGCTCTGGTTTAGGCGTTTCTGGGTGTTGTTTGTTTTGTTGATGTGTGGAGGTGTATAGATGTGTATGTGTCTAGATCTGTGTTGGCTGATGCGGTTGTTATCTTGTTTGTTTAGATGGCTTCTAACTCTGCTCATGGATCACTTGAGGAGTCCGCCGAGAGTGTGAACCCTCAAGCTGTAGATCCTTCAATTTCTGTGTCGGCTCAGCATGCTAGGGTCCAGCCCGAGGCCGTAGCCATGCCTTTTGAGGCTATGTTCAGATTATCCCAGGACATGGCTAGGGTTTTGGAGAGAGTGACTGCTCCTAGAGCCCCTATTGAGAGTTTGAGAAGAGCTGGTATTGAAGACTTTTATGGCATGGGTTTGGATGAGTCAGAGTTAGCTGAGAAATGGTTGGATAAAGTGAAGCATGCCTTGAGAGAGGTTAGGTGTCCTCCTGATCAGCGGGGTGAGTGTGCAGTGGCTTTTCTCCAGGGGTCGGCTTATAAATGGTGGGAGTTAGTTTGCAAGCAACCTCAGCTACCTGATCCTATCACTTGGGATTTCTTTGAGAGAGAGTTCACGAAAAAGTATGTAACTCAGACTTATACGGATGCGAGATGGGCACAGTATCTGAGATTTAAATAGAGGGCTTTGTCGGTTTCAGAGTTTGAGAAAGAGTTCAACCGGTTGTCTAGGTATGCTCCAGAGGGGATTTTGACTGATGAGTTCAGATGCCGTCATTTTGAGACTGGGTTGAATGAGTCCTTAAGGGTTATGCTGATCTCTTTGATGAGCACTCCAGGAGTGAATTTTTATCAAATTGTGGAGGCTGCTATGAGGGCTGAGAGATCAGAGTCTGTGTTGAGAGAGAGAGCTCAGAGGAGGAATCCTCCTCGTGGTAGTTCATCTTCATCATCCTCCGGTAAGAGATCTAGGAACCCACAGGATGAGTCATCATCTGGTCCGGTCACTAGAGGTAGAAGATAGGGTTCTGCAGCTGTGTCAGGTTCTGGTAGAGGTGGTAGACCTGAGACTACATCGGTATGTCCTCATTGCAGTAAGGCTATCGGGGTGAGTGTAGGTGGCTCACTGGTGGATGCTTCAAGTGTGGGAGCACTGACCATCTTTTGGCTAGTTGTCTGAGGTTGTATGAGGATTTAGGTTCCCAGATAGAGGCCAACAGGGTTGGTTCGAATGCTACACAGGCTACTCGTGGTAGAGGCAGGGGTAGAGGTCGAGGTGGTCAACCTAGAGAGGGTGCTACATCAGAGACAGTGGAGCGTCAGTTGCCAGTCGCAGCTAGAGCATATGCTGTGAGAGCCAGAGAGGAGCAGGATGCGCCTGATGTTATTGCTGGTAAGTTTCTACTCCATGACACTGAATTGTATGCTCTAATTGACCCTGGTTCCACACACTCATACTTGTGCACAGATAAGATTGTTGATAAGTTGCATGTTGTTGATCAGTTAGATTATGAGATATGTGTGACCAGTCCATTAGGGCATAGTGTCAGTGTGAGTAGAGTTTTTACGAGTTGTCCTTTGTTGGTTGAGGGAGTTGTGTTTCCAGCGGATTTGATTGAGTTGCCTTTCAGAGAGTTTGATCTGATTCTTGGTATGGACTGGTTGGGTAAGCATTGGGCTGTAGTATCTTGCCATAGGAAGACAGTTATGCTTCGGGATAGAGGTCAGTCTCCTGTGTTTATGAAAGGTTTGGGTGCTAGTTCTTTGAATAATGTGATTTCTGCGATGCAAGCCAAGAGGTTTACCAGGAAAGGTTGTGAGGCTTTTCTAGCAGTCGTGTTGGATTCCAAGAGAGATCAAGTTCAGATTGAGAGTATTCCTGTTGTACGGGAGTTTAGTGATGTGTTCCTGAGCGAGTTGCCTGGTTTGCCTCCTGAGAGAGAGGTCGAGTTGTCCATAGAGATTATGCCGGGTACCACACCTATATCGAAAGCACCTTATCGGATGGCTCCTGTAGAGTTGAGAGAACTTAAGACTCAACTACAAGAGCTATTGGATAAGGGGTTTATTCGACCTAGCATATCTCCTTGGGGAGCTCCAGTTCTGTTTGTCAAGAAGAAAGATGGATCTTTGCGGATGTGTATCGACTATAGGCAGATCAATAAGGTCACAGTGAAGAATAAGTATCCTTTGCTTAGGATTGAGGATTTGTTTGATCAGCTTCGAGGTGCAGGTGTTTTGTCCAAGATAGATCTTCGGTCAGGGTATTACCACCTGCGAGTTCAGGATGCGGATGTGGTTAAGACTGCATTTCGGACTAGGTATGGCCACTATGAGTTCCTTGTGATGCCGTTTGGTTTGACCAATGCTCCAGCGGCTTTTATGGATTTGATGAACCGTGTGTTTAGGCCATACTTAGACCGGTTTGTAGTAGTGTTCATTGATAACATCTTGGTGTATTGTAAGGATGAGAGTGAGCATGAGGAGCACCTCCGATTGGTTTTACAGATGTTGAGAGAGCATCGGTTGTTTGCCAAGCTTAGCAAGTGTGATTTTTGGCTTCGGGAAGTGTCATTTTTGGGCCGCATTATTTCAGCTAGGGGTATTCAAGTGGATCCGGCCAAGATTGAGGCAATAGTTGATTGGAAAGCGCCTAGGAATGTTCAGGAAGTGAGGAGTTTTCTTGGTTTGGCAGGTTACTACCGTCGGTTTGTTAAGGGTTTTTCTGTGATTGCCGCTCCAATGACTAGATTGTTGAGGAAAGGGGTCAGATTTGGGTGGTCAGATAGATGCCAGGCTTGTTTTGATCAGTTAAAGCAGTTGCTAGTTGAGGCTCCTATACTTACTCAACCCATCTCGGGTAAAGAGTTTGTCATTTATAGTGATGCATCGGGTGTCGGTCTTGGGTGTGTACTGATGCAGGAAGGTAAGGTCGTGGCTTATGCTTCTCGTCAGTGAAAGCCACATGAGAGGAACTATCCGACGCATGACCTAGAGTTGGCGGTTGTGATCTTTGCTTTGAAGATTTGGCGTCATTATCTGTATGGGGAAAAGTGTAGGATCTTTATGGACCATAAGAGTTTGAAGTATTTCCTCACACAGAAAGAGTTAAACATGAGACAGCGCCGTTGGCTTGAATTATTTAAGGATTACGACTGCATAGTGGATTACCATCCTGGTAAGGCCAATGTAGTTGCTGATGCTTTGAGTCGTAAGTCAGTTTCAGTTTTGTTCCTGAGACGGTTTAGATGGAGGTTTGATTCAGATGGAGTTTTGATTGCTCAGTTGCGTGTGAGGCCTACCTTGAGGCAGAGGATTGTGGATGCTCAGAGGGATGATGAGAGGCTACAGCGGATTGTGCAAGAGGTTAGATTGGGTAAGCAGTCAGAGTTCTCAGTTCAGGATGAGGTGCTTTTGTACAGAAACCGCTTGTGTGTGCCAGAGTTTGAGGAGTTGAGGAAACAACTTATGAGTGAGGCGCATAGTACAGTTTTTACTATGCATCCTGGTAGTGAGAAGATGTATCGGGACATGAAGCAGTTTTATTGGTGGTCCGGTATGAAGAGAGATATCGTGGATTTTGTGTCCAAGTGCTTGACATTTCAGCAGGTAAAGGCCGAGCATCAAGTTCCTTCAGGATTGCTTACGCCCTTATCCGTTCCTGAGTGGAAGTGGGATGATATCCCCATGGACTTTGTTTCTGGTTTGCCTTTGACTCAGAGGAAACATGACTCAGTTTGGGTAATAGTGGATCGGCTTATGAAGTCAGCTCACTTTCTGCCAGTTAGAGTGGACTACTCGATGGACAGGTTGGCCAGTATCTATGTGGATGAGATAGTTCGATTATATGGTGTACCAGTATCCATAGTGTCAGATCGGGATCTAAGGTTTACTTCCAAGTTTTGGACAGAGTTGCAGAGAGCTTTGGGCACTAAGTTGAACTTCAGTACAGCGTTTCATCCTCAGACCGATGGTCAGTCAGAGCGGGCCATTCAGATTCTGGAGGATATGATGAGGGCTTATACTTTGGATTTTTCGGGTAGTTGGGACAGATATGTGCCGCTTATGGAGTTTGCCTACAATAATAGCTATCCGAGAGTCTTACACGGCAGTGTAGGACTCCGGTTTGTTGGACCGAGCTATCCGAGAGATCAGTGATTGGGCCAGACTTGGTTAGGGATACTGAGGAGAAGATTAGAGTTGTGCAGCAGAATTTGAAGGCGGCCAAGGATCGACAAAAGTCTTATGCCAACTTGAAGAGGAAGGACGTGCAATTTGAGATCGGGGACAAGGTTTTCCTTAAAGTTTCGCCTTGGAGGAAAGTGCTTCGATTTGGAAAGAAAGGTAAGCTTAGTCCTCGCTTCATCGGTCCTTATGAGATTTTGGCTAAGGTTGGACCGGTAGCCTATAGATTGGCTTTACCGATGGAGTTGGCGAAGTTGCACGATGTGTTCCATGTTTCGATGCTTCGTCGGTACAGATAAGATCCTTCACATGTTCTTTCGGTTCAGGATGTGCAAGTGCAGCCAGATTTTTCCTATGATGAGGAACCGAGAGCCATTCTAGCTCGAGAGGTGAGGCAACTGAGGAGTAAGCAAATCCCATTGGTAAAGGTGTTATGGAATCATCATGGAGTCGAGGAATCGAATGGGAACCGGAAGAGTGGATGAGAGCTAAGTATCCGCAGTTGTTCAGTTCAGGTGAGAATTTCGAGGACGAAATTCTTGTTAGTAGGGGAGAGTTGTCACACCCCGTTTGCCCCCTAGTAGAATGAGCCATATGTGTGTGCATGCATATGTGTATCTTGGCATGTGTTTTTAGGGCATTTTGATAAAAAGGCATGTTTTATGAGTTTTTCTAGCATGTGGTGCATGCACAATATTAGGGTGTTTTAAGTTAGGAGTGCATAATGTGTGTGTTCATACCATTGTAAAGTGTGCATTAGTTGGGAAATGATTGTGTGCATATGAGCATATCATTGTAGGGTGCATTAGTTGGGAGTGCATTGTGTGTGAGTAGTGTATGCTTGTTGGGTGTGAGTGGTTAATTTCTACCAATAGGAAAATGACACATGGCTAGGGCTAAGAAAAGAAAAAGAAAAAGAAAGAAAAGGGAAAAAGATACAGATTTTTGTTCTTCTCCACGTTTTCCCCTTCTTCTCATTTTCTTCTTCTTCCTTTTCTTTTCTCCAAGAACCCTAGTGTGGATTCAAATCTTTATTGGTGAAATTAATCATCTCTTTGCATCCTTTTTGGTAAGTTAATGTATTCTTTTAATTTTGTTTTCATTTTCTTCTTTGGGTTTAGATTTAACTTAGGGTTTATATTTTGGTTGTTCTTGGTGTGTTGATTGTTAGTTGAGCCTCCCCGTGATCCTAAGGGCAAGGAAATTGTTGGGGCTAACGGAGCTAAGTGATTTGGAGCCTAGAATTTCAGGTTTGGGACTTGTCTCTATTTTGGGTGTGTTTAGTGATTTGAGATGGCATGTGTCTTTTTGGGAAAATTGCATGATGTGGTACAATAAGGTGTGTGTGTGTGTGTGTTGATATGGTTGAGTTTTGCTATTTTCAAGTGTTGAAAATTGTGAATTTGAGTGTATGATGATTTAGTTATGCATGGGTAAGTTTTGTTAATTTTGAATTATGAATATTGGATTAATTGGATGATTAACTATGTTATTGATGAGGGTATTTGTGGTTTAAGCTGGAAAGGTAAGTTCTTGGGACGAATTTTTGGTTTGGAGTGTGTATTTTGTGATGTGTGTGATTTTAGGTTCGGATTTTTGAAGTAACTTATGCGATTTCTAGAATTTCCAGAAGTCACACGGCGGTAAGGAAATAGCTCACCGCCGTGTGGATCGGGAAAATTCCTCAGAAATTGCAAGGCTGAGATTTTACACGGCGGTGAGGATACACCCATACCGCCATGTAAAACGCTACTGCCCAGATATGATTTTGAGCTGTGAGTTTCACACGGCGGTATGGGTTTCCCTTACAGCCGTGTGAAATGCCCCTGTTGGAGCAGTGTAAATGCCTTTGTCCAGCTGTGTTAGACAAGTTACACGACAGTATGGGATACCCCATACTCCCATGTAAACTGTCTTACACGGCGGTATGGATTTACCATACCGCCATGTAAAACGCTTCTGTCCTTATATGCAGATTTTGGACTTCTCTTCTTTTCACTCCTTTTTCAACTTGTGTTTGGTTTTAATTATTGTTTAGTTTTATTTTATCTTTTTAGCATCATTTAATTGTGTATTTTGCTATGCTAAAGTAGTATGTGTTATATGTAATAGTAAAGAGAGTTATGCTTAAGTATGAATTCTTTATGTGATGAATATTCGAATGTATATTGTGTTATGCATGACCTGCTAGAGTCTAGTAGGTGGATAGTTAGGCATTCCTAATAGAGTCTTTTAGCTGCAGCCCTCAGTTCAGTTCGGACCTTGATCAGGTCCACGTTTGGTTCCTCGCGAATCCCTCACTATTTGGATCTTGTTTAAGGTCCCCTTAGTAAAATATTGTGTTAATGATAAAAATAAAATGACTTTGATTTGTACCTGTGAGGTACCCTCTGTAATTGATTCGTACCCGTAAGGTACTCTTAGTACACTCGTTATCCACTACCTCGAGTCAGCAGGTGTTCGATTGGCTTGCTCTGCTCTGATATAACTATATAAATGTGATATTTGAATGAGTATAATGATGAGATGTATGTTCAATTATTTTGGAAATGGATATGAATTTGAGATACGAAATGTATGGCTTTAATTTGTGAGCATGTTTATATGAATTATGTTATGAATTATTGCATATGCCATTGTGAATGTGTGATGCCTTAACGACCATTATGAGTGGCCGTCCATATCATATGTGTAACAACCCAAAACAGGCCTTGTCGGAATTTGTATGCTAAGTCAGGAATTTAAGGGTATTTCAGTAATTTATGCTTGAGGAAAATTGGATAATAAGGATTTAATTGCAAAGTAATTAATTAAGTATGTTAAGAAGAGAAATGTTAGAGTGTGCTTGTAGTGTATGGAAGTAGAATATAAGTGGGTTAAGAGGTTTTATAGTGTGGGTTGGGAGGTATGGTGCCTTGGAAGATAAGTGGTTTATAAGGAAATGTTAGGGTGTGACTTAAGTTTTGTGCCTTGAAGATATTATTGTAAGAGGTGTTAGTGTGTGTATTGTGTATGGTGCAAGGAGGAATAAGTCAAAAGTGGGATTATTGGTCCATTAGGAGGCTGCCATGTGGACTTGGTAGGTGTGTGCATTAAATGAAAAGAAAGAGGAAAAAGGGAAATAGAAGAGAGAGAGAAAAGGGTAGATTTTTGCCTTGCCTTTCTCGTTCTCCTCTCTTCTTTGGTTCTTCTTTCTCATTTCTTTTCTATTTTCTGCTCTCTCTCTTTCTTTGCATGTGGGTTTTCCTCAAGCTTTAAGCTAGGGTTTGTGTTGTGAAGGATTCTAAGAGGTAAGTGGCTGTTTTTGCTTTGGGTTTTCTCCTTCTTCTCCTTTTATGGGTTGGATTGGATTTTTAAAGGTTATGTTCTTGGATTAAGAGATTTTGTTGCTTTTGTTGTGCAAGTTTGTGGTGGCAAGAAGAAGTGTAAAGGCAAAGAGAAGATTGAAGAGTGAAGATCAGCTGGGTTGTGCTTCAAAGAGGTTTGGGAGCTTTATTTGTGGTTGTGATTGGGTTATTTTGGATTGGAAGTTTGGGATTTTGTCTCTGCTCTTTTCTCTTTCTTGGATCAAGTATGTGTGTGTAGAGTTTGATTTCTGGAATTTTGAGTGACTTGGTATGTGTATATGCATGGTTTAATTTATTTACATGTGTTAGTAATCCATGTTATTGATTGGGATGAATGTATATGAGGGTGGGCTTTGAAATGCACGAGTCCTGGCAATTCTGTTCCGTTTTTATTTGACCTCCGTGTACTATTTTTGTCATAAGTAGCATTTTAGACATCTAAATCGTGTGATTCTTGAGCCATTGGAACTATGACTTCCATGCCTTTAAATGTCCTAGAAATAGCCTTGGGATAATTCCTTCTTTAAGACCCTGAATTTTGGATAACACCATAGTGTCTCTATTTGTGTTGGGTTGTTTGAGCAGTATAGGTTGTTTAGGTCAAATATGAGTGTATGCTTCCGCTTAGTGTATGTGTGTGTGTGTGTGAGTGAGCGTCGGGTAGCGCGCCCGCCGGCGCCCTTCCAACGGGGGCGACGGTGGGGGTGTTACAATATGTGTGTTTCCCCACTAAGCGTTTATCGCTTAGCACGGTGTTTTTACCCGTGCAGGTGCGGAAGGAGTCTTGCTTTCAGAGAGTCGCCGCAGTCAAGCCAACATAGAAGGTTTTAGTGTAGGGCTTAGCTTTTGTAAACTTTGATGATTCTTTTTGTATAGAACTCTCTTGTATCAGTTTTGTTATAGCTTCCGCTTATGTACTTATATTTTGGATATGTAATATCTTTTGTATCAGCTAGTCTGATCAGAACATTATTGTAATGGTTTGTTATATTAATGTATGATCAGCTTTTGCTTCTATTTTCTTAAAGTTTTTATTTATCCCGTATTTTAGTATGTATGTTATGAATGAATGCATGTTTACTTTGTATTTGCTTGGTGACACCTTGACTCATACGGCATCTCATTCCTTATCGGATGGGATCGCCTACGTATGGGTAGGGGGTGTTACATGTTGCTTTTCGATTGGTACCCGTAAGGTACCTATGCGTTCGATTCGTACCCGTAAGGTACAGTTTGTTCACTCGATATCCACTATTATGAGTCAGCAAGTGTGTTGTTTGTTATTTTGTGTTTACAAGCATGCGAATCTGATTAGTTACGAGCATAAGAATATGATATCCGTATGAGTATGATTTTGGGATATGTGAATGTGATTACAAGTCTCTGAATAGGCTAAATGTAACTCTGACCTGTATATTGTACCTTCATCTTTATCTGTAAATGATCTTGTTTATAGTATGTGTATGTGAAGCCGGTGCGTGTCATATAATGTGGATACTACATTTCTGTATAGTGATGTGATAAATTAATATGTATATGAATCCGAACTTGAATTACTGAATGTTGTGGTTGAAGTGTATGTATATTAATGTGATTATGTATTGTTAGTTATTAAGATTAAGTATACGGATTTGCATACTTATAAATATGATCTTGAACTAGCAAATGCAACAAATTCAATGCAATGCTATATGTTTCCTTGGTCTTAGCTATCGCAGTAATTTGGCATGTTAATATGTGTTTACACTTCATGACATGACAATTTATGTAATAGACTTGCGCAGTGGAAGTGTGGTGTTCTCACGTCGTCTGTTAGGTTTCAGCTAGTATATATCTTTGGCATAACAAAAGTATGTTTAGATATATAGTGATTTGCATGATAATTGGATGTGTTAATCATATGAGTATATGAACGTGATTAGGAACATTTGAATGCATGGCTATTATGTGCAAGCATGTATTTCTATCTGTTAGGACTTTTTGCATTCACCATTGTGCATGTGTTATGTAACACCCCCATACCCCCTGGAAGGATATCGGGGCGCCACGCGGACGTATACGTGCACATATACATACTCTAGCGGAAGCGATAGCATAATACACATCCATTTAAGAGTAATAAAATAAAATAATAGCACACTAGGGCCCAACATGTATTACATACATATTATACATATTACAAAACTATTGTCGTTTTACTTTACATATTCATTTCAGTACATATATTACAAAAGCTTCACATGTAACAACTATACTCTTTTATGACATAATGATGTTACTCAAAACATCCAAAAGAAACTCTATCTTATGCTCAAGGATCAAAACAAAACTCCTAGTGGCCTTGACTTGCAAATGCCTTCTCACTGATCCAAACCTGTAAACCTACACGGAAGCAAACATCCATGCTAAGTGATAACGCTTAGTGGGGATGAAACATAAAGCAAAGGAGTTCTTTACGAAGTCACATATAAATCACACATTTCATATAACAAAATCAAATAAACCCATGCTTATAGCTCTTATACGTGTATAGGTTACATGCTCAAACGATGAGCTCACATGTATATAACATCTACTCTTTTACTTATTCACGTACACTACAACTTGTACATATCATTTATTCAAATATACGCTATCATGTGTCCACATTCTTGTAAACACACTCATGTAATCATACACTTATATACAGAACTATAATGTAATTAAACATTACTCTCATGTACTGTAGCACTTATTCAGAACAATACTCTGAATCATTTCATGTTCACTACACCATGTTAACAAGCCTGACTTCCTTTAGTTGTGGATATGGGACACTATATAAAAAAACATTTTCGGTAGACCGAAGTCACAAAATATTTTCATGTATCTTTATTGACCATTCTCGGAGGTCGATCTGCTTAGCCCAAACGGGGCCGAACATGTACGCAGCTGCACTTGTAATCCCTTTATAAGCATGCTTATCTATCCACTGCTATGGCACTCAGGCTTAACATAAAGACTCTATGCACTATATCATGTACATTACATTTCTCAAACATTATAACATGATTCAATCATATGCATATTCAATATCACACGATAAGTCATGTTCAATCATCACAAAGCATGTAGCATATAGGTTCCATTGATAAACTCATATATCATAGCATCATTTACATATAATTCAATATCACATGGCATATCATGTTCAATAACTAAAAAGCTTGTAACATTTAAATTCCATGCATAAACTCTTATATCACATCATCATATACATACACTCATAGGTTCATACATTTTTATCATGCCATTTACAATCCTTAATACAATTATACATTGTTACTTTATTAGTTAAATTACCAATTTAATCATACTCATGTGCATTTCCCCGTTGATAACTACTTTATAGTCATTTGCTAAACCTAAACATGCATAATAAGCTAAGGGGAAGGGTAAGGGGTTGACCCATGCCAACCAGGGGCTCAAAAAGAAGAAGAAAAAGCTTTATATGCCTTGTTCTATCGCGAGGTCCCGACCTGTGTCGCGATCGCAACAGAAGCTTGTCTCTGGTGCCTTACGAGACTGCTTTTTTCCCTAAACTTGCATCGCCAAAAAAACCCTCTATATCACATTTTTAGGCAAAGTGTCTTCCTAATAATTGTTCACTATGATATTATCTTTCAAATGGGACAAATTTCAGGTCGTTTCGACATCTAGAACTCCAGATATGATTCAAACAATCTATACTGTTCCAGTGAACCCGCCAGAACAGGGTCACCTACGTTCTAATTACTTTTTGGGATACCTAGAGCCAGAATTAGATCAAGTACCCTCTTAGACATTTTTAGCTACGGATCTTAGGTTTCAGATTCAATTTGAATCAACTCAATTGAAGGCCTATAACTCTCCTTATCATAAATACAATACACAGAGATCTGATGACAATTTGAACCGAATTCACCCACAAACATACTTTACACATGAAAGTTGTATATAGACCATCTAACACACATATAATCACAACATATCCATATACATATACCATAAAACACTGCAAGTAATCAAAATGAACGAAATAAAGATCGCACGCGATCCCTATCTCTAGGAAGCTTGACTCCGTTCTTTAATCAACTCCGACCCTTCTCTTTGCCCTTATTCAGTCTCTTGTCCTCAACTTGAACCAAAACCCATGCAAAATACTTAGAGTTACTCTTCTCTTTACTTTAAATTAGAAACAGAAACAAAGTAGTAGAAGAAGACTAATGCCATCATAATAGTACTACTTACCTCTTCTCAAAAAAATCCACTCTTTTCATCCTAAACCAAATGATTCTCTCTTAAGGAGCAAATGAAAGAAATAACAAAAAGAAAGACAACAGGAAGCCCAACGAAAGAAATAAAAACATAAGGCCAAAGCCAAGGAAATCCAACGTAAAAGAGAAAGAAAGAAGCAGATGGTCAAAGTTAATCCCACCATTAACTATGCTAATAAATGCCACCTATCCAATTAATTACATATTTATCTTCTTTTTCTCCCAATCTCTTTTAATATACTTTAGTCTGGCCACATGTCACTCCCCTACAAAGCCATGTGTCAACCTCCTACAATGCCACTTGTCACACTCCTATGCCGCCACGGGTCCAATATACATCAAATAATCCAACTCAATTAGGCTTCACGGGAAGTGTTCTGTCACGCCCATGACACTGTCGCGCTCGCGACAGAACCCACACAAAGCCACTCACTCAAATACACTCTACGAACTCTTGAATTCCCGAACAAAAATTCCAAAATTCTACTAGGGCCAAATCGGGTTGTTACATGTTATGCCTTGGCGACCGTTGTGAATGGCCGTCCATATTTTCGTGTGTTCTCCCCACTAAGCATTATTGATTAGCACGGGTTCTTTTCCCGTGCAGGTGGCAGGTTTGGTTCGGTTCGAGTCGCGCATCTACAAGGGTCGGCCACATAGGAGCTAGAAATTTTGTACTTTGTTCAGCCGCTGTAATTGGGATTTTGTATTTCTATATAATATGTATTTGTAATAATAAGTAAAGATACTGATGTAATATTTTGGACTGTGTAAATATTTTTATATTTATGTCTTAAGTATTTCCTCTATCCTATCTTTCGTCTGAGGCTTCTGTTGTATGGTTGTAAGTTTGTATAGGTGTATTCTTTCGCTTAATGTATGCGCATTTATGAATTATGTATGTTCAGTTTTTGCTCCTTAAAGTTTTAAATTCTTTCGTTCTTATATATATGCTTTGTATCGCTTCTGTCCGGTATCACACCTGCTCGTACGGCTGCCTACTCCCTTGCGGATGGGTTCACCTATGTACGAGTAGGGGGTTTTACATTTAGTGGTATCAGAGCGTCGGTTTGGCGATTTTGGTTGTTTTCTTTGTTAAGTGTCGAGTCTTTACATGCTAGTCGGTTATGTGTCGTGTCTTTGCATGTGAGTTAGTTTTGTGTCGTGGCCTAATGCAGATGTGTCTTGTCTTGTGTTGTGTCTCGATGGAGTCCGATCCGTGTGAGAATGTGGGTGAGACAACAGGAAGTGTGAACCCAATGAGTGCTGAACAGAATGTTTCCAAACATCCTTTGGTTGGAGATTCTGGCCCTGCTTCCGATGATAGGACGTTAGTGCAAGGGTTGATTCGGATCTTGGATAGGTTAACTACCCCTCGCGTTCCTCAAGATTTTGTTCGGAATGTACCTCAGAAGAGAAGAGTGTCGAGTAAAGAGGTGCAAGTGAGTAAGAGGGTTTGAGAACCTCCGATATGTTAACATTGTCAAAAGGAACATTGGGACAAGTGTAAAAAGGTTAGGGAACCGTCGATATGCCCGCACTGTCAGAAGCAACATTAGGGTCCGTGTCGGAAACTCACAGGTGCTTGTTTTAGATGTGGCAGCATGGAACACCAAATTGTTGATTGTCCTAAGACTAGGGAGAATCTAGCTCGGCAAGCTAGAAAGGATGTGGAGGAATTGTTACGAGTTGCTCGGGTGCCATCGGAAGTTATTGCGCATCGTAGTGAAGTAACAGCGCCTGCAGACTCTTCCCATAAGTTTGATTTTCTTTTAGTATTCTGAAGTGGATGAGTATTTGGATCCTGTAAGGTTTTGGTAGTACTCTATATGCCTGTCAGCTATCTCCAGAAAAGTGTTTGAATGAAAGCATATTGAATCATGGGGATGGGACAAAGTGCATCATCATAGCATTAATTGCATTTCTTCAGCATCGTTCTGCATACATGAGCCAATACACTCTCATTGCATCATCATCCCATTGACCATACATGATAAGTATTTGCATATATGTTTTGATTGAGAGAAAGCTGACAGGGTGTATATGTACTATTTGATATTAAGATTAAGGGTGGAGACGACGAGCATAGCACCGGTTAAGCAAAGTGTTCTGCGTTTGGTTAAAATTGAGTAGAAAGTGATTTAATAGTATAGCGATGGCAGTAGGTATAAGCAAGCAAGTAGTCTGAAAATGAAGTGTATGAGTCTGATGGTGGCTTGAAGTGTAGTGCTGGGATTTTGTGACGCGCGCCGGAACCCGAAAACCCAGCAAGGGCCCTCTCTTTGAATCCGCTTTAGGATTCGAGGTATGAAGGTTCGCGTCTTTTGATCATAGGCGCCATGAGACATCATCGGTGTGTTCCTCCCAATAGAACATTGGGGAGAACAACCTAGCCTATTGACGCCTAAAGGCACCTTTGAGGTTTTTTGGAGTCGCCACCCAATTTGCGTGAAATTGGGAAAAGGTTTCTCACCTCTATCGGTCTAAACCAGAGATATGGTGTCCGGGACTTCCCTCTTATTTATGCTTTGGTTACTCATAAATGGGTTTTTAACTTCTTAAAATTATACCTCTCATCTCACACGATTAATGCATTTAAATTAAATAGCGCATTGCAAGCATTAAAAAAAGCGATAAAGGAAAGCAATAAATAAAGCAGTAAAAGAAAGCGATAAATGAAAGCGATAAACACGCAAGCACGCAATTACAATAAAAATAAGGGCGGAATACAACCCCAAAATAAGGACATAAGTGGGACGAAATGCAATCCCCAAAAGATAAATAAAGTTGCCCCAAAATTAATTACAAGGGCCCAAAAAGAAATGAACTTGAATTTAAAACACTCACTCAAGATTAAAATAAAAGAACATACATAAATCGGGATATTATTTGAGGAACATTGGTTCCTTCGCACTTGTTCGAAATTTAGGAACATTGGTTGCTTCGTATTAATTTAAAGAGGGTTCGAAGAGTCGTTTTTGATTGTTTTGAATTGGAAAACCGGGATGAGTGATCCCATTTTTGGATAAAATTGACTCTTCGTTTTAATTGTGATAATTTTATTGTTGGGCTAAAACAAGGGACATTGGTCCCAATTTTATTAATAAAAATTTCAATTTAATTGTACAAATATTTTTGTGACTTTTTATCATACGCGTGCACGAATAAAATATACATTTACAAATAACACGACATAAAGAAAGGATTGAGAAAGATCTCGCCGAACCGGAGTGTCCGCCTACGCGTCGCGACCCATCCGGGGAGTCGCGGTGACACCCAAACAACTCGATTCAAGTTAAACTCATACAAAAGTTAACATCAAAAATATCAGTAAATATTCAAAGTAAATTAACCAAGCAAATGCGAAATATAATAATAATAATAATGATAGTAATACAACAAAATAGATTAAATTATCAACATTAAATAACAACGCAACAATACATAAGATGAGTAGTAGATATAATAATCACAATAAAACCATATAATAACAATAATAATAATAATAGTAGGATGGTAATAATGCAAATAATAGTAGTAATAAATGACAAATAATATGAAAACAGAATAATCAATTAGTAGTAGTAATAATAATAATAATAATAATAATAATAATAATAATAATAATAATAATAATAATAATAATAAAAGACACTAAATGCATTAAACATGGCAGAAACTCATTAATGAACATAAACATAATAAGAATAATAATGATAGCAAAATATCAAATTGAAGTAAGCAAATAATGTATTAATGGTGATATTAACACATTAAAATGCAAAAAGTAAACAATATACATGATAATAATAGCAAAAAAAATAATATTAACAATAAAAAATAATAAACAAAAAAATAAATGAGGATGGGTTCAAGAATGTTTACCCTCAGAATTTTTAGATTGGAAATGGGGCGTTCCGATCCGCTCCTCTTGTCAATTTTAGCGATAAATATTTGGGGAAGATACAAAAATCTGTGTTCTAAACAAACTAATTTGAGAAAAATATTTTTGTGGGGTGAGGAAGCCAAGAAAATTGATTTTTCTTGCTCAAATCAACCCAAGATCAAATGTTTTTAGTAGCAAAAACTAAAATGTGAGAATAAGGCTTGAAGATTTTTTGAAGAATTTTTAAGAAAAAAGAAAAGCTTCCTGGAGAGTAGCAAAAGCTAGAGGGAAAAGCCAAAGGTTTTTTTGTTTGCCAAAATCTGCCGTCCCCTTCAAAATGAGGGCAAAATCCTCATTTAAACTTGCCTTGGCCAAAAATGGCAAGGGACAAAAAAACCTTTATTTTTAGTTAATCCAAAATAGCATAAAATGGTGAAACAACGGAAATGTCAGACTGAAAAAAAATCAGACTGAAAACAGCGAAAAAAACGGACAGGCGAAGACCAGCAGGTCGCGCGAAGAGGGCAAGGGCGCGCGCAGCAGCCTGCTGCGCGCGTGGTGCCCCCGCACCGCGCGCAGCAGGCAGCTGCCTCGCGGGCAGGGGCTGCGCGCGAGGCAGCCTGCCTCGCGTGTAGCGCGCCCCCCACCTCGCGCGCAGGGGCTGCGCACGAGGCCCCCCTGCCTCGCGCGCAGGGGGGGTCGCACGAGGCGCCCGCCTCTGCGCGCAGGGGGGGCGCGCGGCGCCCCCCGCCTCGCGCGCGGCGCCTGCCTCGCGCGCAGGCGCCCCTGCGCGCTGGGGCGACCTGCCGCGCAGGCTGCCCCGCGCTGCCGCAGGCGGCCTTCGCGATTTTTTTTTTATTTTAAATTTTGACACCAAATTAATATTTTTTATTTTATTTTACTCCATTTTAATTTTGATTTCCAAAAAATATATATATATATTTTTTAATCATTTTCCGAAAAACACACCTTTGACAAGGGAACGATCGATTCTCACCTTTCTTGCCGAAAATCGGTCTTCTATTTCATCATCGGGTAATCCTGATCTTGGACCGCCTCGGGACCCGGTGTCTACAGATTTCTTTCCGATGTAAGTTAATTTCGAGGACGAAATTCTTTTAGGAGGGAAGATTTGTCACAACCCAAATCGGGCCTAGTTGGAATGTGCATGCTAAGTCGAGATGAGTGAGGGTATTTCAGTAATTAGTGCATGTGAAATTGGATTTATTAAGGACTTAATTGAAGAGATTAAATTAATAAGATGTTAAGTGAGGAGGTTATCTAGTGTGTATGTATGTGTACGGTGTTTGAGTGTATGAAGTCAAGATATTTATGAGTGAGAGCCAATAAAATTGTGCTAAGTGGGCTTGTAAAATTATGACATGTGGACCTATAGGAAGTGGACAAGTGGATTTGGTAGGTGTCCATTTAGTGTGAAAGAAAGAAAAAGAGAGAGTGAGAGAAGGTGGGGCAGAAGTTCACGTTTCTGCCCTCTCTTCCTCCCCATTCTCCATTTTCTTTTCTTTTCCTCCCCGTTTCATGCTCAATCTCTTGGTTTTGAGTGAGTTGGAGTTGATTTGGTAGAGCTTGGGGAGCATGATTGAAGAGGTAAGTGGTTAGGGTTTGGTTATTCATGCTTTGATCTTCTTCTCTTTTTAGGTTTGCTTTTGATTTTGGATCTAGGGTGTGGATTGAGAGTAATTTTCTGGGTTTTGGTGTGTGCAAGCTTTGGATGGCAAGAGGAAGTTCAAGGGCAAGGAAAAGATTGAGGATTAAAGCTTGAAGAGGATAGTAGGTTGTGCTTCATAGAGGTTTGGGAAACTCTCTATTATATATATGAATTTTAGTATATTCATGTGTGATATAAGTTTCTTGAATGTGTTATTGATGATATATGATGATGGTAGTGAGTATTGGTTTAAATTGTTCATTTGTGCATGTGAATAGGATTTTGGGTGAAAAACTGGGTTAGAATGCAATTGACCTTTCTTAGGTTATTAAGCTGTAATGGGAGTTTTAGAACTCCAAATGTTATGAAACTAGTACCGTTGGAAAGCTAAGCCATATTCCTAAAAATGTCGTAGAAATAAGTTTGAGCTAATTTTAGCTCTAAGTGTCCCAAAAGTGGTCATGAAGTAGAGCTATCTTCTCTGGCCGGGTTCAGGGGAGCTGTATATGTTGTTTTGATCATATCTTGAGATTTAGGTGTCCACACGACCTGAAATGTTTTCTATATGAAATCCAACATCCTAAGGTTCATTTTTTAAGCAGGACATTTTTCCTAAAAATGAGGTTTAGAGGTCGGTTTAAGCGGTTAAAGTTGGAAGTGGAAAGCATACCTGACTTTTTGCTTCTGTTTTACTATTTCTGGGTATGTTATGGTGACAACCAAAATGGTTACCACCATGACCAATGCACAGAGAAGACAGAATGCTTATTTTTGGACCTCACGGTCACAACAAAGTCATTACCACCGTGACCCCTTCTGTCTTAACCATTTTATGTGTTTTTCTTCCCGAATTGAACCCGCATTACACCGAAACTTTCTAGGATCCATCCGATGCATGTTTAGGACTATAAATGAGTCTAAGAATAGTTATCCCTTGGAAAATATACATGAATAGGATCAAGATTAATAGCGAACTAATGAGGTAGTGATGTATAACTATAGGAAAAAGAATCAAATTAAGTATAATGACATTATTGAGCATTATAATACTTTAATCTATATAAACGTGTATGATATGAACAAGTATGCATAGTTATGAATTGTGATTTAAGTTATATACACATGAAAGACATCAAATGAAATGAGTTTGCTTAATGAAATATATATATATGGGATATGAGCAGTGAATGTGTGATTGAAGTAATTGCCTAACAATATTATATGATGCATGCATTGATAATAAATGTTATTAGAATGTATTAGTATAAAAGATATCTATGATGCTATTATGGTTCATGTGGATATTTGAGTGATTATATAATATGATAATGATAAATGTGATTTAATGCTTTTAGCTTATGAATTCCTCTTTTAAATGGAGACCGATAATGTGGCAAACCGGGTAAGTAAAGTTTGAATGTTAAGTTAATGATTGGCATGATAATGTTTCCATATTTGACTCTGATAAATTTTAGAATATTGAACAGTGCTAAAGCATGTTGATGGAATTATATTGTATGCTTCGTAATATGAATAGTATGATGCATGGCTGATATTATGAATTTCTTTATATGTCTACTATACTCTGGATTAAGTATGATGATATTTATATACTGTCTGATTTGACACATGATTTGAATGATGCATGACCAGCTAGAGTCAAGTAAATGGATAGTTAGGCATGCCTAATAGAGTTTTGTGTAGCTGCAGCGCCCTTTGAACGAATGGACCCCGATCAGGTCCCTGGCTGGTTCCTCACGAACCCTTTTAGTGTTTGGATCTTCTTTAAGATCCTTTTTGTGAAATGTTTTTTGAAAGTGGAAAATGATGTTGCTTTTCGATTGGTACCCGTAAGGTACCTATGTGTTCTATTCGTACCCGTAAGGTACAGTTTGTTCACTTGATATCCACTATTATGAGTCAGCAGGTGTGTTGTTTGTTATTTTGTGTTTATAAGCATGCGAATCTGATTAGTTACGAGCATAAGAATATGATATCCATATGAGTATGATTTTGGGATATGTGAATGTGATTACAAGTCTCTGAATAGGCTAAATGTAACTCTGACCTGTATATTGTACCTTCATCTTTATCTGTAAATGATCTTGTTTATAGTATGTGTATGTGAAGCCGGTGTGTGTCATATAATGTGGATACTACATTTCTGTATAGTGATGTGATAAATTAATGTGTATATGAATGCGAACTTGAATTACTGAATGCTGTGGTTGAAGTGTATGTATATTAATGTGATTATGTGTTGTTAGTTATTAAGATTAAGTATACGGATTTGCATACTTATAAATATGATCTTGAACTAGCAAATGCAACAAATTCAATACAATGCTATATGTTTCCTTGGTCTTAGCTATCGCAGTAATTTGGCATGTTAATATGTGTTTACACTTCATGGCATGACAATTTATGTAATAGACTTGCACAGTGGAAGTGTGGTGTTCTGACGTCGTCTGTTAGGTTTCGGCTAGTATATATCTTTGACATAACAAAAGTATGTTTAGATATATAGTGATTTGCATGATAATTGGGTGTGTTATTCATATGAGTATATGAACGTGATTAGGAACATTTGAATGCATGGCTATTATATGCAAGCATGTATATCTATCTGTTAGGACTTTATGCATTCACCATTGTGCATGTGTTATGCCTTGGCGACCATTGTGAATGGCCTTCCATATTTTCGTGTGTTCTCCCCACTAAGCGTTATCGCTTAGCACGGGTTCTTTTTCCGTGCAGGTGGCAGGTTTGGTTCGGTTCGAGTCGCGCATCTGCAAGGGTCGGCCACATAGGAGCTAGAAATTTTGTACTTTGTTCAGCCGCTGTAATTGGGATTTTGTATTTCGGTATAATATGTATATGTAATAATAAGTAAAGATACTGATGTAATATTTTGGACTGTGTAAATATTTTTATATTTATGTCTTAAGTATTTCCTCTGTCCTATCTTTCGTCTGAGGCTTCTGTTGTATGGTTGTAAGTTTGTATAGGTGTATGCTTTCGCTTAATGTATGCGCATTTATGAATTATGTATGTTTAGTTTTTGCTCTTAAAGTTTTAAATTCTTTCGTACTTATATATATGCTTTGTATCGCTTCTGTTCGGTAGCACACCTGCTCGTACGGCTGCCTACTCCCTTGCAGATGGGTTCGCCTACGTACGTGTAGAGGGTGTTAGAGGCAGCACCTTCAACTCCAATTCGGGTGCCTGCAAAACAGATGGTAGAAGCTTTTTATTAGCATTAGGCACTTGCAAAAGAGGGGGGTCATTTACCATTGGCTTTAAAGCTTCTAATTCCAACACTACTTCCTGTAAATCCTCCTCTAAATTCAGATTTTCTTGAGGTGTATCAATGCTGTCCTTGTTAATATTTTCACTTAATGCCACCTGTAGCTTATCATCCTTACTTAAGGCAAACACTTTTTGGATTAATGGTTCAATTATATAAACACAACAAACAGAAGACACATCACATGGATATTTCATCGCATCATAAACATTAAACTGCACTACTTTACCATCAAATTTCATAGTAAGTGTTCTTGCATGCACATCTATCTTGGTCCTAGCTGTTTTAAGGAATGGTCTCCCTAATAAAATATCAGATGATTCCAAAGATCTGTCATTATCATCCATATTAATGACATAAAAGTCAATTGGGAAGATTAAACCATTAACTTGCACCAAAACATCTTCTAAAAATCCTTTGGGATATACAATTGACCTATTGGCAAGTTCAATTACTACTCATGTCTCCTCTAAAGGTCTAGTATTTAAAGATATATAAATAGACTTAGGCATAACATTGATTGATGCACCCACATCACACATTACTCTTTTAATACTAAAATTACCAATTTTACTGGAAATAGCAAACATACCTTCATCTTTGCACTTTGGAGGCATATTTCTCTGAAGTATAGCTGAAACATTTTCACCCATGACCACTTTCTCATACCCAACCAATTTTTTCTTGTTAGTATATAATTCTTTGAGAAATTTTGCATAACGAGGTATTTGTATAATAGCATCAAGTAAGGGAATATTTACCTCCACCTCTCAAAAAGTCTCAAAAATATCTTTCTCCTCCTTCTCCTTCTTGGACTTGGACAATCTTTCAGGAAATGGGCGCTAAATAACTATAATTGGGGGCTGATCTGGATTCTCAACCTTGGGTTGTTCATTTTTCTCAAATTCCACCTCTTTTTCAGCTCCCTTTTTTATTTTTTGATCACCTTTCTTGGGTAGGGATGTATGATTTGTAATTTTGATATATAAGTTTTGAAAAATGTAATATCAGTGTATGATTGATTTATATATAATAAGGTATGGAAATTTGTAGTTTACAAATTGTATATGCAATCATTTTCTTTATATGTGATTTTCTAGTTTAAAAATGAAAGAAATTTTATAACCATGATTTTCGACATAACTTTTGTAACCTAAAAGCGACTGTTTCAGTAACACCTTGAACAGTTGTAGTGAACCCGCCGGACCATGGTACTGGTTACTACATACGAGTAAGAGGTGTTACATAAACTGTATGATGTCTTTCATATGTCTATGCTCTGAAGATATTATTCGGATGAGTAACATGTTCTGTCTGTGTAAGATGTGCAAGTGCAACCGAATTTCTCCTATGATGAGAAGCCTAAAGTAATATTGGCACAGGAAGTGAAGCAACTTCAGAATAAGCAAGTTTTATTAGTAAAAGTGCTTTAGCAACATCATGGGATAGAGGAAGCGACATGCGAATCGGAAGCAGCAGTGTGAGCTCAGTATCCTCATTTGTTTAATTCAGGTATGAATTTTGCAGACAAAATTATTTTTATGAGGGGATAGGTTTAATGGCTCGAAATATACCCTAGTATTAATTTGGCCTAATTTGGGTAATTGGGTAAGTTGATTTGAGTTTGGTGACTTTGGACCTAAATGTAATTAAAGTGAGGACCTAATTACATAAAATAAAATAAGTTAAGTGGCCATTATGTAATTATGCATGATTAATTAGAAGTTGGATTAATTAAGTGTTAATGGAGTTTAATTAAACTAATATAGATTAAGGAAATGGAAGTGGAAATCCAGGTGGCTTGTAGAGGTTTTGCCACCTCACCAAATGCATGCAATATAAGGGATTAAGGAGAGAGAAAATTTTCATTTTCTGCATGTCTTCTTCGGCTATCCTCTCTTCAATTGTTTTGTTCTTTTTCTTCTTGTTCTTTCCTTTTGTGCCCCATCATCTTTAGTCTTTGATTCCATAATTTCTGTTGAATGATTAATTGATTCATTGGTAGAGCTGAGTTCTTGGATTAACAAGGTAAGTACAGTATTTAGATTGTTGTTGTTGTTGTTGTTTTTCTTCTTCTTCTTCTTTTGATTTGGACGGGATAATGATCTTTGATCCAATTCTAAAAATTGGAAGAAAGGATAAAGTGGGAGAACGTAATGCCAAGTGAGCTCATTAAACTATATTTTTGTGTGTTAAATTGATTGCATAGAAACTCTGAAATGGATGTTGTATTGTGTGTTCAATTGATTGAAAAATGTGTAATTATATGATGTGATAAACTTAATTGAAGTGATGTTTTTATTATGCTAATTTGATTACCATGAGTTTGATGACTTAAGCATGCGACCCTGTTTTAGGGGATTTGGGAAATTGCCATTTAAATTATGAATATTTGAATGCTTAATATGGAATTGAGAATTTTGAGGTGTTTATGTGTATAATAGGGTAGTGTTGTGTGAGTTGGAGTATTGGTTGATCCAATTTAGTAGACTTCAAGCGAGCGCGACATGGGTCACGGGCATGACAGAGTGCTCCATCAGCAAAAATGCCAAATTGTGTTCTGTCACAAGTGCGGGCATTGCTGCGAGTGCGATAGAGGTCATTAGTTGGTTCTGTCGAGTGCACGACTTATGCTGCGAGTGTGATAGAAGGGATGGTCGAGGTATGACGTGACCGCGACAGAGCCTCAAGTTAGGGACATTTATTAAATGTCCTATTTTGTGTGAATTATGTTATTGGCTTATGAATAATTATGCATATGAGATTATAAATGTGACGATTCATGTAATTTTATTTAGTGAAATGGGAATGTGTTTGATAAGCTATATATATGTATGTTAAGATTTACTAGGAATATATGAATGTCTAATCTACAAATAATTGGATTAATAATTTAGCCTGCAAGTCCAATAGTGGATAGATAGGCATGCTTATAGGGTCAAAGTGTTGTAGAAGAAGTGTTAGATTCCTTTTGGAATCCTCAATGTGTATAGAGCATGTATCTTTTATTGCACAAAGATTGTTATATGTATATCTAACGGCCTTCTTCTTTCTTTCTTTCCTTTTTTTTTTAATTTAAGACTCATCTTGCCTTTCAAGTACGGCTACAAGAAAAGTCGAAGCTGCCATCAAAGCCTCTTCCTAGAGTAATCCGCAATTATTCTTTGAGGCATTTCTTTCCAGGCATCGATCGCATTCTATGGCCTCCCTTAATGAATGTGTTGCTAGATTGCGTGAAGCAGTAGATGAGGATCGAGTTCTTTAGGGCTTCATGAAGCTGCCCTTTACACTACCACCCATTGTGTTTAATAGTTCAGAGGGATTAATGACGTAGTGAGGCATCCCTATCCTTCCAAAGTGGACCTTTATCTTTGGCTTTTACCTCCAGATACCATAGCCTGTGGGCAAACTGCCGGTGAAGACTATTATGCCATCTATCGGGGGTTGTTCTTTCACTCCCCCTAATGCACTCAAGAGGTGGGTGTTTAGTCTCACAGTGGATAACATAACTCATCGACTTAGACATCTGGACAATGAGAGTAGTAGCAGAGCGTAGTCATTTAGATTTCATGCATTCAGCAATGAACAACATTTCTCTTTTTATAAATGAACTAGAAAATAATGAACACATGTATTTGCAAAGATTGTGTACATTTCAATATGATTTCTCCACACATGATCATTATCTAACATCGATTCAAAATGCAAAACTATATCTAATCTCAGAGTATATCTTGTAAGCATCAAACTCCTGTCTCCAATCAGCCCTCTTGGGTTTTCTTGATTGGATATTTTCTCTCAAGCCTCTAATTTTTGACCAGGATGCCTTTTTTTGGTTTTCACCCTGACGAGGCGCCCAATTTTAGCAAGGCCGCCTTTTTTCGGTTTTCGACCCGCGGGGCTTTTATTCTCTTCTTTTGATTTTTTAGTCTTTAGCCATGGATCCTCTTAAATTCGTTGATGTTGACTGGTTCTTTGAAGTCATCTTTATCGCTACCTGTTGCTGTTGTCTCGGATAACAACTTCTGAAGAACGAGGGCCCTCCTCACATCGGCCTGAACTTGCCTCATTTGTCCGGAACCCCTGGTCTCATTTGCTTGAAGACTGAACCTCCCTCTTTCATTAGATACTTTCTAACCCCCCTCATGAATGGTCGAGCAGAGCATTTTTTTTTTGATAGATCCAGCTGTTGTAATAATTCCATGATTCGTCCTTGCCTGACGCGTTTAACTGCCGCTGCCATTGTTGTGCCCCTTTCAGCTTCCAAGATTTAGGTTGTCTTAAAGGTTTGAACTTTACAATGATCGGCCATGCTGCTTCTGCCCCCCTATGACTTTTGTAGAGGTTTCGACGATGATTCTTCGGCATTGAAGCACACAAGGCAATTTTTCTGCCCAATCTTTGTAATTTTGGACCATCTTAGCTAGGATCCTCTTGACATTCTTGTTGGCAACTTCTACTGCCCCGTTGGTTTGAGGACGATACGGACAAGACTTATGATGTTTAATACCATATTTCTGGAGTAACTTCCTCATTTCAGCCATGAACTGGACCCCGTTGTCAGATACCACGTGGTGTGGGAGGCCATACCTACGTATCAAGTTCTTCTCGATGAATTTTGCCATAGCCTGAGCATCCACTTTCTTGAAAGACTCAGCTTCTACCCACTTGGTGAAGTAGTCGATGGCAACGATAATGTATCTATGCCCATTGGAGGCTGTGAGGCGTATCTCTCCAATAATATCAATCCCCAAGCTGCGAACGGCCAAGGTGACGTTAGATTATGTAATTTTGAAACTGGCAGGTGCCTTAAATCTGCATACTGCTGGCATAACTGACACTGCTTTACATACTTCAAGCAATCGTTATCCATGGTGAGCCAGAAGAATCCTTGTCTCATAATCTTTTTGGCTAATGTCAACCCGTTCATATGGGCCCCACATACTCCGGCATGCATTTCTTCCATTACCCTCTTGGCATCTTTCTCATCCAAATACCTCAGCTAGATACCATCAGCCTTGCAAATCATTCTCTGATTTTTCTTAGTGGCTTCTTCTGGAAAGGTCGCTATGACGCGCGCTGAACCCCGTGGCCTCCCGAAAGCCCGCTTTAGGGCAATCGGGATGGGATTCATTAAAGCTTGTAAGGTATTTACAAGTGCGTCTATTTTGGGCAACAATGAGGTTTCTTGGAGTCGCCACCCAATAGAACATTGGGAAGGGTCGTCTAGCCTTATCGAGCCTAAGACGGCGCATACATATCCATCTTGAGCTAGCCAGAGGGATCTTGGAGGCCTCATCCTCTACTCCCCTAGAGCCTAGGATTGTGTATTTAAGCCTTTTGGTGGGACTCAAGAGGTGTCTTGGAAGTCTTAGACCTCTCGCCTCATTGAGCCCCAAAGACCAGAGTGAGTTCGGGACTTTTCATTTATTTATACCTTTATCAATATTATAATTAAGTTTTGAATTCATTGTTTTACCAACTTTCCACACGATGCATTTAATTAAAGCGCAATTATTCACATCAATAGCGATAAGTAAAACATTATTAAAACAAACATTCTCAGAATAAATTACAATTAAACCGTGCCCGACACTCGCGATCCGACTTTTTTTTTAAAAAAAATTTTAAATTGACTAAAAATACTATAATTTTGAGCCCCCATTTTTCAAAACTAATTTTTAAAATATTTTTTTTATTTTTATTTTTTTTTATCTTTTCACTCTAAAATGCAAATTTAAAAAGAAAATTATCACTTTTAACCTTTTTGCTTGTGGAAAGGCGTCTTATCATCATTGGGTAACTCTAATCTAGGCTGTCTCAGGACCCGGTGTCTACACCTGCGTTTGACTATTTACAGTGTATGTGTTTGGTTGATTCTTTGATGATGACCTGATGTATTGATATTACATGTTGGGATTTTGAATGAGTGGGTTGATGGTGATTAATGCTTGGAGATTGAGACCTTTAAAAAAGGAATTTACGTGGGTTTGAGCTTACTGTCATTTTTCTGGGTTTTGATATTTTGAGTTCTTAGTTAGCTATTCTCTGTTTTGGATGAATGTTTGTTGAAGTATTTTCATATTGTTTATGTTGGTTTTGCGTGTTTGAGGAAGCTCATTTCAGGTTAGAATATGTTGGATTTGAATTGGGATGAATTGCTGAGAATTTTGGGTTCTGTAGATTTTCACGATTTTAGGGTTTTGAAAATTGGAAGTCTGCATGCCTGTCCTAGTCATGCTTGGGGTGTGTGAGTCGTGTTCTCCTTTGCTTTTCCTTCTCTTTTCTCTTCCTTGTTTTGCTTGCTGTGTTTTGATGTCCGTGTGCTTGTCCGAGTCATTCTGGAGCGTGTGAGTCATGTCCATCTTCCTCTCTTTTTTCTCTTTTACACCATCTGAGGGAGAAGTGAGAGAGCCAGAGCACGAGTCGTGCTCTGGCAGAGAGTATGAGCACGAATGGTGCTCGAAGAGCACAATCTGTGCTCATGCTGAGGGACTCAGCACGAGTCATGCTCCTTAGCACGACTCGTGTCCCTCAAAGCTTTTGTCTCTCCCGTTTTTCATCAACTTAAATATGTATTTTTCAATCCTTTTTCCTTTGTTTTGGGTTCTTTAGTCTTCATTTATGTGTTTTCAATTAGCAAATGATGTAATATGGTATTTTAACTTAGCCAAATCATAAGTAATGTATACTGTATTGCATGTTATAATTTGTTGAATGATATTGGGTTATGCATGTCTTATTTATGATTTATTAATAATGAATGTGAGTATAATTATGTATTACTCTTGGAAACATGATTTGAATGATGCATAACCTACTAGAGTCAAGTAAGTAGACAGTTAGGCATGCCTAATACAGTCTCTTAGCTGTAGCCCTCAGTTCTGTCTGGACCCCGATCAGGTCCCCGTTTGGTTCCTTGCGAACCCCTTATGCGTTTTGGATCTTGTTTAAGGTCCCCTTTGTAAAATGTTTTGAATGCAACAAAAATAAAATGGTTTCTGATTCGTACCCGTAAGGTACGCTATGCGTTTTATTTGTGCCCGTAAGGTACGCTATGCGTTTACTCGTTATCCACTATTGTGAGTCAGCAGGTACTCTTTTTGTTTTGTTCCGCTATGATATGTTTGTCTGAATATGGTATTCGGATGCGTATAATGATAATTATGAGAAATTAACTAAAGTGTAAGTGAATGTGGATGTGAACTTTTAAATGCGTGTCTTTGTTATGCAAGTATGATTATAGCTGATATCATTATTCGCATTGGTCATATTGTATATGTATGGCATAGACGACCATTGTGAATGGCCGTCCACTCTTTTGTTGTGTGTTTCCCCACTAAGCGTTTATCGCTTAGCACGGTGTTTTATCCGTGCAGGTGCGGAAGATGATGTTCTTTTGGGAGAGTCATCACCAGTCAAGCCAACACAGAGGGATTAGTGTTAGGGCTTTATTTTTGATAGCATGACTGATTATTTTGTATCGGAACTCTCTTTATACCATTATTTTGTAAAGCTTCCGCATTTATATACTTTTGAGTTATGTAATTATCTTATTCTGACTTTTGATCAGAAAATTTTTGTAACAAATTTTGTTATTGTAATGATGGAATTTTCTGATGCTTAGGAAAGTTTTAATTTCCCCGTATTGATATATAGTTATTATGTATGAATGCATGCTTTGTATCTGTATATGTTTGGTGACACAACCGGCTCATACGGCTTCTCACTCCTGGAGGATGGGTACGCCTACGTATGGGTAGGGGGTGTTACACATAGTTTCTGCATACATGTAACGCATACAAGTCTTTACACATCTTTCGCACACATGGCTTCACGTATACATCACATGCATGTAATTTGCACAAACAGTTGTTGGCACATGATTCTTTGTGCATGTTTCTTTTATATAGCCTTTGCGTATATATTTCACACATATACACACAATCTCTTATATATGTTCTTGTACATATAACTTGGCAGGAAATGTCTGAATAAATCTCACACGAAAAAGTGGGCTAAGGTACAACTTCAGCTCAACATCGGCGCTAATCCATGCTGGACAATCAGATCAAGATGAAGTTCTCATGGAAAAGGAATCCTACGGGCTTGCGCTAAAGAGGATATTGAAAAGAGCAATCCTATCATGCACACCATGCCGGGGGCAATCAGGTAAGTTACTTTTACATAAAATGTATAGGTTGGAAAAAAAAACACTTAAAATGTAAGATTCACCCAAGTGCAAATTCAAGATCCATCCAAATATTGCAAAGAAGCAAAATGCACCCGAGATGTAAATTCACAAAAAAAAATCAGTTGTAAAGATAAAATAAAAATTCAAAAAAAAAAATTCAAAAACCTCTTAAGAGGCACAAAAAATCAGGACCAAAATCCTCTTAAGAGACACTGAAAATTCTAAAGTCTATCCGCCTATGGGCAAGCATCGAAATATCAAATCTAATTTTCCTCTCTGGAGGTTCAAATCTAAATTTTTCCTCTAAGGAGGCTTAAATCTAATTTTTCCTATGAGGAGGCTCAAATTTAATTTTTCCTCTAAGGAGGCTCAAAATCTTAGTCTCTTAGCCAGCATCTAAGCCTCTCAGTGAGCATCTAAGTCTCTCAATGAGCATCTAAGTCTCTTAGTGAGCATCTAAGCCTCTCAGTGAGCATAAATTTTCAAAGTCTCCCTACGAGCACAAAGCCCTCTTAAGAGGTACACGAGTCTTTTCAACAATAAGGCGGCGCCGGATGGCTTTTAGGAAAAGAGATTCGGGATGAGCACCAGCAAAGATGATGATAGTCTTCAGAAGGACTCAGTGGAGTTAATAATACACTGGATCGATAATAGTGTAATGCCCTAATAACCCCTAGAGGATATCAGAGTCGCTATGCACACATAACAACATATACAATCAATCGCATAAACACTATCAAATTGCTTAGATGAAAATAAGCATAATATAAACCAATTACACATGCATAAATAAACTTAAGTTACTTGTATTACATAATATCATTATCCATCATATTACATGTAAATTTTGTATAACGTTTTCATTTAACATACAAAATATTTTTTACATTATTACTAAACTGTTCAATACAAAAAGAATCCTATCATATACATAAACTCCAAGCTTCCAACCTAGTGGCCTGCAAATGCACAACTCTCAGTACCGAACCTGCATACCTACACGGGAAAAAACCCGTGCTAAGCGAAGGCTCAGTGGGGATATACAAAAGCAAATAGACTTCTAACGAAGTCACAAACATCACATGATATGCATATCAATATCCAGTATACTAATCAAATGATAACATTCACTCATGAATACTTTCAGTGAACAAGATATCAACATGCCTTTATCATATACATTCACTTCAACTTGCACATAATCTCTTTATTTAGCAAGCATCATATTATAAGTAATAACATATCACTACATCTCACATATAATCATATACATGTACATTTAATATATCATTGCATCTCTTATATAATCACTAATATACAAAAACCTTCACTACATCTCTTACACAATCAAAAGCATTTAATAGAATAGCTTGAATTCACATCTATAGGGGATACTGGTGCTCTGGATACTGATAAGCAGTATTAAACATCTAGAGACCGAAGTCTCAAATCTCTAGATACCCGAAGGTAACAAACTCTAAACCCAATCGGGGCCACTCTGGTAGCTGTAAACTCTAGCCCTTTATAGGCATGCCTATCTATCCATTTCTTGTAACACCCTTACACTATACGTACACTGCTGGCTTAATTGTCACACCCCGTTTGCCCCCTAGTAGAATGAGCCATCTGTGTATGCATCCATTGTGTGTGCCTTGACATGTGTTAAAGGACATTTTAGGTAAAAATATGTGTTTTAAGGGTTTTATTAGCATGTGGATGCATGTATGTTATTAGGGTGTGAATTAGTTGGGTTAAGTTTGGGTGTGCATGAGTGTACCATTGTAGGGTGTGAGTAGTGGAGTTAGGGTTGTGTGCTTTACTCATACATTAGTAGGGTGTTTTTAAGTTGAGAGTGCATTGTGTGTGAGTGGTCAAGTTCCACCAATCTTAGGATGACACGTGGCTAGAGTTTTTGGAAATGGGTGTAAAAAGAAAGAGAAAGAAGGGCAGCCACTTCTACTGCCTCTCGCCCTGTTTTCTCTTCTTCATTACTCCTTCTTCCTCTTTTCCCTTCCCATTTGTGTCCTAGTATTTGATTCAAGTGATTTGTGGTGGAATTTGATCGCTCCTCAACCTCCGCTGGGTAAAGTTTTTCACATTTTCATCATTTTCTTCACACTGTTCATATTCTTCTTTGCATTTCTAGATTGGGTTTTGATTTAGTTTTGTTTGTGTGTTCTTGGTGTGTTGGCTGTTAGTTGAGCCTCCCCGTGACCCGAAAGGCAAAGAGAAAGCTGGAAGTAGTAGAACCAAGTGATTAAAGCTAGGATTACAGGTTTGGGAACTTCTGCATTTTTGTGTTTATGTTGTGGTTGAATGATTTGTTGTAATTTGATGATTGTTGTGATGCATGCTGGAAGTAATGTAATGTGTTTTAGTTGAATTAAGTTTCAAACCAAAAGAACGGATTAGTGTGTTTTGGGTTTACTGTGACTTGCTGGGTTCCTGTGTGGGGAGAGACCAGTCACGAGTCGTGATTTCCGGTCATGACTCGTGACCCGCCCAAGGGCCAGTCACGAGTGGTGATGGCCAGTCACTACTTGTGACCAGCCAAGAGGCCAGTCACCAGTGGTGATGGCCAGTCACTACTCGTGACCAGCCAAGAGGCCAGTCACGAGTCATGATTGCCAGTCACGACTCGTGACCAGCCAAGTCACGAGTGGTGATGGTCAGTCACTACTCGTGACCAGCCAAGAGGCCAGTCAAGAGTGGTGATGACCAGTCACGACTCGTGACCGGCCAACCTGGTGCGAGTGGTTACCTATGTTCGGCCCATTTTCTGAAATTGCCCAGTTTTAACAAAAAAATGAATTTCGTATCTTCTGAATGGACTTATACTATTGTATGATACATGTCATGCTTTTATATGCTTTTATATGAGTAATACCATGACTCTTCAGATGAATTGTATGTTGTAATTTGATATATGATTTGTATTATACATGACCTGCGAGAGTCAATCTAGTGGATAGTTAGGCATGCCTAATAGAGTCTCTTAGCTGCAGCCCTCAGTTCTGTCTGGACCCCGATCAGGTCCCCGTTTGGTTCCTCGCGAACCCCACAGTATTTGGATCTTGTTTAAGGTCCCCTCAGTAATATAATGTGTTAAGGATAAATAAAATGGTTTCTGTTTCGTACCCGTAAGGTATGCTATGCGTTCGATTCGTGCTCGTAAGGTACGCTATGCGTTTACTCGTTATCCACTATTGTGAGTCAGCAGGTGTTCTTTTTGTTTTGTTCCGCTTTGACATGTTACAAGAATATGGTATTCGGATGTGTATAATGATAACTATGAGAAATCAACTAAAGAGTAAGTGAATGTTGATGTGAACTTCTGAATGCATGTCTTTATTATGCAAGTATGATTATATAGCTGATATCATTATCCGCATTTGTCATATTGTATGTGTATGGCATAGATGACCATTGTGAATGGCCGTCCACTCTTTTGTTGTGTGTTCCCCACTAAGCGTTTATCGCTTAGCACGGTGTTTTATCCGTGCAGGTGCGGAGGATGATGTTCTTTTGGGAGAGTCTTCGCCAGTCAAGCCAACACAGAGGGATTAGTGTTAGGGCTTTATTTTTGATAGCATAACTGATTCTTTTGTATCGGAAATCTCTTTATACCATTATTTTGTAAAGCTTCCGCATTTATATACTTTTGGGTTATGTAATTATCTTATTCTGACTTTTGATCAGAACATTTTTGTAACGAATTTTGTTATTGTAATGATGGAATATTCTGATGCTTAGGAAAGTTTTAATTTCCCCATAATGATGTATGGTTATTATGTATGAATGTATGCTTTGTATCTTTTTATGCTTGGTGACACACCCGGCTCATACGGCTTCTCACTCCTGGAGGATGGGTACACCTACGTATGGGTAGGGGGTGTCACAGTTTTTCGTATCAGACCCAGGTTTAGGCGTTTCTGGGTGTTGTTGTTGTGTTGAGGTGCATAGATGTGTATATGTCTAGGTCTATGTTGGCTGACGCGATTGTCTTCTCGTTGTTTTAGATGGCTTCTAACTCTGTTCGTGGATCACTTGAGGAGTCCGCCAAGAGTGTGAACCCTCAAGATGTGGATCCTTCGATTTCTGTGTCGGCTCAGCATGCTAGGGTCCAGCCCGAGGCCGCTGCCATGCCTTTTAAAGCTATGTTCAGGCTATCACAGGACATGGCTAGGGTCTTGGAGAGAGTGACTGCTCCTAGAGCCCCTATAGAGAACTTGAGGAGGGCTGGTGTTGAAGACTTCTATGGCACAGGGTTGGATGAGTCAGAGTTGGCTGAGAAATGGGTAGACAAAGTGAAGCGTGCTTTGAGAGAAGTCCGTTGTCCTCCTGACCAACAGGCAGAGTGTGCAGTGGCTCTACTGCAAGGGTCTGTTTATGAATGGTGGGAATTCATTTGTAGGCATCCTCAGCTACCTGATCCGATTACTTGGGATTTCTTTGAGGGAGAGTTCACGAAGAAGTACATAACTCAGACCTATAAGGATGATAGATGGGCACAGTTTTTGAGCTTGAAATAGAGGGCTTTGTCGATTTCAGAGTTTGAGAAAGAGTTCAACCGGTTGTCTAGGTATGCTCCAGTAGGTATTATGACTGATGAGTTCAGGTGCTGTCATTTTAAGGCAGGGTTGAATGAGTCTTTGAGGGTTATGCTGATTTCCCTGATGAGCACACCGGGGGTGTATTACTACCAGATAGTGGATGCTGCTATGAGGGCGAAGAGATCAGAATCTGTGTTGAGAGAGAGGGCTCAGAGGAGGAACCCTTCTTGCGGAGGATCTTCTTCTTCATCCTCGGGTAAGAGATCAAGGAACCCGCAGGATGAGTCATCATCTGGTCCAGCCACTAGAGGCAGGAGACAGGGTTCTGCAGCTGTGTCAGGTTTTGGTAGAGGTGGTAGACCTGAGGCTACATGGGTATGTCCTCATTGCCGTAAGACTCACCGGGGTGAGTGTAGGTGGCTCACTGGTGGGTGTTTCCGGTGTGGGAGCACTGAACATCTTCTGGCCAGTTGTCCGAGGTTGTATGAGGATTCGAGTTCACAGAGAGAGGCTAGCAGAGTGGGTTTGAATGCTACACAGGCTGCCCGTGGTAGAGGCCGAGGTAGGGGTCGAGGTGGTCTACCTAGAGAGGAAGTTGCATCCGAGTCTGTTGAGGGTCAGTTACCAATCGCAGCTAGAGCCTATGCTATGAGAGCCGGAGAGGAGCAGGATGCGCCTGATGTTATTGCTAGTAAGTTCCTACTCCATGACACTGAATTGTATGCTCTAATTGACCCTGGTTCCACACAGTCATACTTGTGCACATATAAGATTGTTGATAAGTTGCATTTGGTTGATCAGTTAGATTATGAGATTTGTGTGACCAGTCCATTAGGGCATAGTGTCAGTGTGAGTAGAGTCTATAATAATTGTCCTTTGTTAGTTGAGGGAGTTGTGTTTCCAGCTGATTTGATTGAGTTGCCTTTCAGAGAGTTTGATCTGATTCTGGGTATGGATTGGTTGGGTAAGCATTGGGCTGTAGTTGATTGGCATAGGAAGACAGTGGTGCTTCGAGATAGAGGTCAGTCTCCTGTGTTTGTGAAAGGATTGGGTGCTAGTTCTTTGAATAATGTGATTTCTGCGATGCAAGCTAAGAGGTTCATTAGGAAGGGTTGTGAGGCCTTCCTAGAGGTTGTGTTGGATTCCAAGAGGGATCAAGTTCAGATTGAGGACATCCCGGTTGTGCGGGAGTTTAGTGATGTGTTTCCGAGTGAATTGCCAGGTTTGCCTCCTGAGAGAGAAGTTGAGTTGTCCATAGAGATTATGCCGGGTACCACTCCCATATCGAAAGCACCTTATCGGATGGCTCCTGTAGAGTTGAGAGAACTCAAAACTCAGCTAAGAGAGTTATTGGATAAGGGGTTTATTTGACCCAACATATCTCCATGGGGAGCTCCTATTTTGTTTGTTAAGAAGAAAGATGGATCTTTGAGGATGTGTATTGATTATAGGCAAATTAACAAGGTCACAGTGAAGAATAAATATCCTCTGCCTAAGATTGAGGATTTGTTTGATCAGCTTAGAGGTGCAGGTGTTTTCTCAAAGATTGATCTTCGGTCAGGGTATTATCAGCTTCGGGTTAAGGATGAGGATGCGGTCAAGACTGCATTTCGGACTCGGTATAACCACTACGAGTTCCTTGTGATGCCGTTTGGTTTGACCAATGCTCTAGCGGCATTCATGGATTTGATGAACAGAGTATTTAGGCCATACTTAGATCGGTTTGTAGTGGTGTTTATAGATGACATCTTGGTGTATTCCAAAAATGAAAGTGAGCATGAAGAACATCTCCGGTTGGTTTTGCAAGTATTAAGAGAGCATCGGTTGTTTGCTAAGCTTAGCAAGTTCGACTTTTGGCTTCGGGAAGTGTCATTTCTGGGTCACATTGTTTCGGCTAGAGGTATTCAGGTGGATCCGGCCAAGATTGAGGCGATAGTTGATTGGAAAGCACCTAGGAATGTTTAGGAAGTGAGGAGTTTTCTGGGTTTGGCGGGTTACTACCGTCGGTTTGTTAAGGGTTTTTCAGTGATTGCCGCTCCGATGACTAGATTGTTGAGGAAAGGCGTCAGGTTTGAGTGGTCAGATAGATGCCAGGCTTGTTTTGAGCAGTTGAAAAAGTTATTGGTTGAGGCTCCTATACTTACTCAACCCATCTCGAGTAGAGAGTTTGTCATGTATAGTGATGCATCGGGTGTCGGTCTTAGGTGTGTACTGATGCAGGAAGGTAAGGTTGTGGCTTATGCTTCTCGACAGTTGAAGCCACATGAGAGGAATTATCCGACGCATGATTTAGAGTTAGCGGCTGTGGTTTTTGCTTTGAAGATTTAGCGCGATTACTTGTATGGGGAGAAATGCAGGATCTTTACGGACCATAAGAGTTTGAAGTATTTCCTCACGCAGAAGGAGTTAAACATGAGACATTGCCGTTGGCTTGAGTTGTTTAAGGACTACGACTGCATTGTGGATTACCATCCGGGTAAGGCCAATGTAGTCGCTGATGCTTTGAGTCGGAAGTCGGTTTCAGCCTTGTTCTTGAGACGGTTTAGATGGAGGTTGGATTCAGACGGAGCTTTGGTTGCTCAGTTGAGAGTGAAACCTTCTTTGAGACAGAGGATTGTGGATGCTCAGAGGGATGATGAGAGGATACAGCGGACTGTGCAGGAGGTTAGTTCAGGTAAGCAGCCTGATTTCTCAGTTTTAGATGGAGTGTTGATGTATAGGAACCGCTTGTGTGTACCGAAAAATGAGGAGTTGAGGAGACAGCTTATGAGTGAGGCGCATAGTACGGTTTTTACTATGCATCCTGGCAGCGAAAAGATGTATCGGGACATGAAGCAATTTTATTGGTGGTTCGATATGAAGAGGGATATTGTGGATTTTGTGTCCAAGTGCTTGACATGTCAGCAGGTAAAAGCTGAGCATCAAGTTCCTTCGGGATTGCTCACGCCTTTGTCCGTTCCCGAGTAGAAATGGGATGACATTACCATGGATTTCGTTTCTGGTTTGCCGTTGACACAGAGGAAGCATGATTCTGTATGGGGTGATTGCGGATAGGCTTACGAAGTCAGCTCACTTCTTGCCTGTGAGAGTGGACTATTCGATGGACAAGTTAGCCAGTATCTATGTGGATGAGATAGTTTGGTTGCATGGAGTGCCGTTATCCATAGTATCAAATCGGGACCCAAGGTTCACTTCGAAGTTTTGGAAAGAGTTGCAGAGAGCTTTGGGTACCAAGTTAAACTTCAGTACGGCATTCCATCCTCGGACAGATGGTCAGTCAGAGCGAGTCATTCAGATTTTGGAGGATATGTTGAGGGCATGTGCCTTGGATTTTCTGGGTAGTTGGGCCAGATATGTGTCGCTTATGGAGTTTGCCTATAATAATAGCTATCAGTCGAGCATCGGTATGGCACCGTGTGAAGCTTTATATGGTCGGCAGTGTAGGACTCCAGTTTGTTGGACCGAGCTATTCGAGCATTCAGTTATTGGGCCAGAGTTGGTTAGGGATACCGAGTAAAAGATCAGAGTTGTGCAACGGAATTTGAAAGTGGCTAAGGATCGACAGAAGTCATACGCCAACTTGAAGAGGAAAGATGTGCAGTTTGAGGTCGGAAACAAAGTTTTCCTTAAGGTTTCGCCTTGGAGGAAAGTGCTTAGGTTTGGTAAGAAAGGCAAGCTTAGTCCTCACTTCATTGGTCTTTATGAGATTTTGGCTAAGGTTGGTCCGGTAGCCTATAGATTGGCTTTACCGATAGAGTTGGCAAAGTTGCACGATGTCTTCCATGTTTCGATGCTTCGTCGGTACAGATCAGATCCGTCACATGTTCTGTCAGTTCAAGATGTGCAAGTGCAGCCAGATTTTTCTTATGATGAGGAACCGAGAGCCATTTTAGCTCGAGAAGTGAGACAACTGAGGAGTAAGCAAATCCCATTGGTAAAAGTGTTATGGAATCATCATGGAGTCGAGGAAGCGACTTGGGAACCAGAAGAGTCGATGAGAGCTCAGTATCCGCATTTGTTCAGTTCAGGTGAGAATTTCGAGGACGAAATTTTTGTTAGTAGGGCAGAGTTATCACACCCCATTTGCCCCCTAGTAGAATGAGCCATTTGTGTGTGCATCCATTGTGTGTGCCTTGACATGTGTTAAAGGACATTTTAGGTAAAAATATGTGTTTTAAGGGTTTTATTAGCATGTGGATGCATGTATGTTATTAGGGTGAGAATTAGTTGGGTTAAGTTTGGGTGTGCATGAGTATACCATTGTAGGGTGTGAGTAGTGGAGTTAGGGTTGTGTGCTTTACTCATACATTAGTAGGGTGTTTTTAAGTTGAGAGTGCATTGTGTGTGAGTAGTGTATGCTTGTTGAGTGTGAGTGGTCAAGTTCCACCAATCTAAAGATGACATGTGGCTAGGGTTTTTGGAAATGGGTGTAAAAAGAAAGAGAAAGAAAGGCAGCCACTCCTACTGCCTCTCACCCCATTTTCTCTTCTTCATTACTCCTTCTTCCTCTTTTCCCTTCCCATTTGTGTCCTGGTATTTGATTCAAGTGATTTGTGGTGGAATTTGATCGCTCCTCAACCTCCGCTAGGTAAAGTTTTTCACATTTTCATCATTTTCTTCACACTGTTCATATTCTTCTTTGCATTTCTAGATTGGGTTTTGATTTAGGGTTTTTGTTTGTGTGTTCTTGGTGTGTCAGCTGTTAGTTGAGCCTCCCTGTGACCCGAAAGGCAAAGAGAAAGCTGGAAGTAGTGGAACCAAGTGATTGAAACTAGGATTACAGGTTTGGGAACTTCTACATTTTTGTGCTTATGTTGTGGTTGAATGATTTGTTGTAATTTGATGATTGTTGTGATGCATGCTGGAAGTAATGTAATGTGTTTTGGTTGAATTAAGTTTCAAACCAAAAGAACGGATTAGTGTGTTTTGGGTTTACTGTGACTTGTTGGGTTGCTGTTATTGGAATTGGCTTTTGTTCAAATGTGATTTAATTGTGTTAAGGGTGTTAAAAGTTGTGTCTGTGCATTGCTGGTGGCGAGGAAAATAGCGATCGGAGGTAAGTAATTTTTGAAGAAATGTGTTGTAAAGTTCTAAAGTTCTGGGCAAGTTTAGGAACTAGGGATTTCTACAGAGTTCCTATAGTTGCAAATTGCAGAAAATCAGTCTGTCCAAGTCTCGATCGGCCTACCACCTTCCGATCGGAAATGCCTTGAGTGCCTCACGCTCGGCTATCAATCAAAAGATGGGATGTTCCGTTCAGGAGAGTGGATCACGGCACTCGTAACCCTAAATTTCTTCCCCGATCGGCTGTGTGGGGAGAGACAAGTCACGAGTCGTGATTTTCAGTCAAGACTCGTGACCCGCCCAGAGGCTAGTCACAAGTGGTGACGGCCAGTCACTACTCGTGACCAGCCAAGAGGCCAGTCACGAGTGGTGATGGCCAGTCACTACTCGTGACTAGCCAAGAGGCCAGTCACGACTCGTGACCAGCCAAGTCACGAGTGGTGATGGTCAGTCACTACTCGTGACCAGCCAAGAGGCCAGTCCCGAGTGGTGATGACCAGTCACGACTCGTGACCGGCCAACCTGGTGCGAGTGGTTACCTCTGTTCGGCTCATTTTCTGAAATGGCCCAGTTTTAACAAAAAAATGAATTTCGTATCTTCTAAATGGACTTATACTACTGTATGATACATGTCATGCTTTTATATGCTTTTATATGAGTAATAACATAACTCTTCAGATGAATTGTATGCTGTACTTTGAAATATGATTTGTATTATACATGACATGCGAGAGTCAATCTAGTGGATAGTTAGACATGCCTAATAGAGTCTCTTAGCTGCAACCCTCAGTTCTGTCTGGACCCCGATCAGGTCCCCATTTGGTTCTTCGCGAGCCCCTCATTATTTTGATCTTGTTTAAGGTCCCCTCAATAAAATAATGTGTTAAGGATAAATAAAATGGTTTATGTTTCATACCCATAAGGTACGCTATGCGTTCGATTCGTGCCCGTAAGGTACGCTATGCGTTTACTCGTTATCCACTATTGTGAGTCAGCAGGTGTTCTTTTTGTTTTGTTCTGCTTTGACATGTTACAAGAATATGGTATTCGGATGCGTATAATGATAACTATGAGAAATCAACTAAAGAGTAAGTGAATGTGGATGTGAACTTTTGAATACATGTCTTTATTATGCAAGTATGATTATATAGCTGATATCATTATCCGCATTTGTCATATTGTATGTGTATGGCATAGTTGACCATTGTGAATGGCCGTCACTCTTTTGTTGTGTGTTCCCCACTAAGCGTTTATCGCTTAGCACGGTGTTTTATCCGCGCAGGTGCGGAGGATGATGTTCTTTTGGGAGAGTCTTCACCAGTCAAGCCAACACAGAGGGATTAGTGTTAGGGCTTTATTTTTTGATAGCATATTGATTATTTTGTATCGGAACTCTCTTTATACCATTATTTTGTAAAGCTTCCACATTTATATACTTTTGGGTTATGTAATTATCTTATTCTGACTTTTGATCAGAACATTTTTATAATGAATTTTGTTATTGTAATGATGGAATATTTTGATGCTTAGGAAAGTTTTAATTTCCCCGTAATGATGTATGGTTATTATGTATGAATGTATGCTTTGTATCTTTTTATGCTTGGTGACACACCCGGCTCATACGGCTTCTCACTCCTGGAGGATGGGTACGCCTATGTATGGGTAGGGGGTGTTACATTAATGCTACTGTGCGATTATCATGATTGTTTACAAAGTCGTTTTAGCCCTAATTGTAAATTTGAGGGAAAAACTTTTTTTTCCACATTAAACATTACATTCACTTAACCATTATTATCCTTAAAATTTTAAGTTGCCGATTGACCTATAACTGTATAATGTTACTATTCATTTGGTCAAAATTTCGACAGTATAACGGCTTGTATTTTTACCTACCCAAAGCTGCAAATTCAAACAACTGCAGCTTCTACAAGGGTACAACAATAATATCACATATCTCATACCATTATCAGTCGAAAATACCCATTCATCACAGAGTTATACCAATACCAAGAATTCATACATATACAGCTACTTATACCAACTTCTCAATATACATGCCAACAAAACATACATAAACAAAGTTAAATCTTCCTTCTCTGATCACACTCCCAAAACTCCTGAGGTATGCTGCTCCATTCCTAAAGCGTACCTACACGCAGCCAAATAAAACTACGTGTTGAGCATTAAATGTGCCCAGTGGTGGTTACAAATCCACAAATTTCCACTATCTGATATATTATTAATTAAATATAATAATATCTTTATATTCCATTAAGTACAATAATTATAATTAACCAATAAAATTCATAAATTTTGTTACCTATTTACTTATTAAATTACGTTATTCACTATTTACATTTTAACTGTTTAAATAGCTTTACAATTCCAATAATTACATTTAGGTCCTTAATCTTTTCCCATAATTACATTTACGTCCCTAACTTTCAATAATTCCAATTATGTCCTTAACTTTTTCAATAGTTCTATTTATGCCTTTTATTTCACTTATTTACCAAATTACCCTCACTTATTCTTAATTTCCACTTTTAACACCTTATGACTTACCAAATTACATTTTAGTCCTTACTTTACCACTTTTACTCCAAATTACCATTTATTCCCTATCTTTTCATTTATTTACACAATTATCATTTTAGTTACACTATTTAACTATTTTTTCTCTATTTTCCACTATTAAGTGAAAAATTACCATTTTACCCCTAAACTTTCTATTTTTTTCAATTTAGTCCCATTTTCTCTTATTTCCTTATTAATTACTATTTTAATCAATTTTATCTCATATTTACCATTTTGCCCCTAATATACACCCGGTAGAAATCTATTGACCGGATATGCGGGATATGAACCCCACAGATCCACTACACTATAGAATGATCCCAATAAGACCATTCTTCACTGGCACTGCACTACACTGATCACTTGAAGCACTATACACTGGGATAGACCATCACTGGCCTATTAATAGTGAGTCATCATGACTCGGACCACGGTGTTGAATGCCTACGGCTAGTCAATTTTATCCTGAACTAGATTTTATTACCAGACTACTACTAAGGGCAATTATCATCAACATTTCACTTAAATCACATAACATATTATCATACATCATTTGGCCATGTTATAATTTTCACTTACAAATTTACATAGACACTCATTTAGCATTATTTATTCATTTTATGCCATAATATACCATAAAACATCAAAATGCTCATTAATTACCCCACATGTTCAATTTGGCCAAGGTACCAATTTTACATTATAGTCATGTTTAATTCATTTAATCACTTAATCATTCAAATTACATGTTATACTGATCATAAACATCAATTATATGCCATAATTACCAACATATACCATTAATTCCTTCAATATTCAATTCAGCCAACCTTCCATTAATCCACTATGTATGTTTTCATTCTTTTAACCACTCAATTTTTTGATTCACATATTATACTTGTTATATATACCAATTGCATGCCATAAACATTAAGTTAAATTTAGAATTTTTACTAACTTCAATTCGGCCCAACTTAGGGTTTTCATACCATGCTTCTGTAATTCATTTTAAACACATACACATACTTATTTAAGTCCACTAATCATGTTTATCAAGTTAGATTCAATTAAATATGCCTTTATCACAAGTTCGTACTTAAACATAACCTAAATCTCAACTTAAATCAATGGAAATAGAGGGATTTTGTAACAACAAACCTCAAATCCTTCCTCTAGGCTATCTAAGCTTCCTTTTCCTTTCCTTTAGCTTGAGAACAACCTTCCTCACCTTGAGTTCCTATATTGGTCGAATACAACCAACCTCATAACATCAATTCTATGCTTTCTTTTAACAAAATAACTTCATAATCATGTTATACACCCTTGAAAATACCCATATGAACCCTTAAAGCTAATTAAAAATACCTAAAACACTTACGTCAAAATCAACCCTAAACCTTGTACACTTAGATTTCTTCACTTCCAATGCTCCAAATGGACTCCAATTATAGTCTTTATATTATAAAGGGTCTGAACTTTTACTAGGAGGCTGGATTTTGGGGAGAGATTGAGAGGAAAATGAAGAAAAATGGAGGAGAATGGAAGAAGAAAGGCTCGGCCAAACTGAAGGAGAAGAGAGGCGGTGGATGGCTGGATTTATCTAGAGAAATCTGGCCTCTTAACCCTTTATATATGCTGAAATTGAACCGAACCGGTACAACAAAAGTGATCCAACCGATTTGAACAAAAATTTTGGTTTTTCGGCCAATTTCCATTGTTTAAAGGTATCTATGTGTTCCTCAACTTATTTTCACACCCAATTAGTTCCATCACTCTTAAAACATAGAAAATAGCCTGCTTATAAAATTTTAATTCAATCGAAATCCATTTGGAGACCAGTTCACTTAAATCGGTCCGATTCAACCCTGTTCGGTTCTACCGTAAAACATGATTGTAATACTGTCAAAAATTACTAAAAATTATTTTGTACCTTTACACTCCTCACATTACACCCTTTTGAGCTCAATAAATATTTTTAAAAGTTCAGTAAAAGCTCGGTCAAACCCTAGTTCAATTGAACCGAACAAGAGACCAACTTGAACTTAACTTTCGGAGGTCTATTTGACTCCATTTTCACTCCAAATTATACCACTAGACTCCTGATAGTCAACAGATCAATTTTACCAAAAAAAATTTTTTCAGTATCTGCTTTTAATTTTGACTATATAGCTACCCCGAGGCCACGCATCTCAGGATTGCTATTTCTCGAGCACACTTAACTTTTTAATTCTACTGTGGTATAAGATACTACACACATTACTTTAAACCGGGATCACACTGCGGACTCTACCAAAATTCTCTAAATACTACTAACCCGGTAATGCGGCCATTACACTACCATGACAAATCAACCTTTCATATAAACTTTATTCACTAAACCATACACTTTACATTTATTCGATTATCTTATCAAACCACTACACATCTACTCAAATCATATATTAACTATACAAACCAAGATCATACATACGCATTTGTCCATCAGACATGCCAAAGTAATATCTATTAATCATGCTCATATTTATTCTACTTGTTCATATAGTAAACATGAATATCTTAAATTCACATTACACTCTAAGCATACCAAGTCTCATCAAGCATCTCATATATTCTCTCTTATGTTAACACATTCAAATTTCATATGTTTAATCACTCATAATTCAATGCAAAATTACACACAAATTAGAACAAATAATTTGTATTCATGATTTTCATCTATATTGCGCTCACGACAGACCACACATATACCTTATGTTACACTCGCGATAGAGCTCATACACGCGACAGAACACCCGATTGACTTTAGTCGCGCTTGCGAGAAATCACATGCTCGCGACAAAGCATGGTCTAACAAACCTTTCCCTATATAGCACTCTATCGCGCTCGCGACATCGCCTGATCCCAGTGTTCAAAATTCCAACTTTATATATCTCTAACACATACTATTTACATATTTTTCTATATTTGCATGCATGACTTGTATCATCAATCAAATACCAGTTCCAGCCGAAAAGGCACAAAACAAGTAATCACATGCAAATAACTTTCATGCACACTTTGTAACTAACACAAAATCATCAAGCAAAATAGTTAAATCTCTATTCAACTTCACGGTATCAATAAGAATCATGCAACTCATCAATATTAATATATACACAAATTTACAACTAAAAGAGGTGTTGAACTCTTTTAAAGCCCACAATTTCCCAACTTGATCAAACATGCATCTACTAGAAATTAAAATCCCAAACCTCAAAATGAAGCTTGACAACTTTCCTCTTCTGTCTCAAAACTTATCTTTGCCTTTGTCTCTTCTCTTATCCAAAGCTTCTTGCACAAATCCAATAAAACATACTTAATCCATAAATCAAACCCACTCAAATACGTAAATTAAAACCAAGAAGAGGAAGGAGATACTTTAATTCTAAAGCGACACTTCCCTTTCTAATTTATCACTTAACTCTTCAAAATAATCCAAAGCTTAAATCTTTAGAAACCAAAGAAGAAAAAGAAGCAAGAAGAAGATGAAATGCAGAATGAAGAATAAAGAGAGAGAAATGGGAGAAGTGGCCAGTCTAGTGCATGCAAAGAGAGTGAGATAGATTTTGCCTCCACTCACTTATATTTGCATGTGGAATCTTATATGGCAAACTCTCATCAAGCCACTTGTCAAGTACTTAGCAAATAGCCCACTTAATCCTTGGCCAATTCACATTAAGTCCCTCAATTAAATTCTTCCCTTTTAACAACTTTAAATTTCTTTTCACACATTTACTCTTGTACCCTCACAATACAAATTACACTACAAATCCTTCTAGGGTATACTTTGGGTGATTACAAACAGTCTTTAGAGGGACTCAGTGGCGTTAATGATAAGCCACATCGATGGCAGTCTTCAGAAGGACTCAGTGGTGTTAATGATAAGCCACACAGATGGTAGTCTTTAGAGCGACTTAGTGGCATTAATGATAAGCAACACCGACTCCTCTAGTCCGAAAAGAAAGTTGCCTCAAGAATTACACCTCAACAGTCTACATCACAGCTCACGGGTAAAACTTATCATAACAACCCAGTGGCGTTAATGATAAGCCACATCGAAGAAAGGTTACCAAAAGGGTCACAGGCAACAATCATGTGCTTATGGCTCGACGGCCACAATCATAGGCCGGAAAGACCAAAACGAGACGTGGAGATAATCATATGCTTACGGTTCGACGGCGATAATCATACGCCGATGTCTAGAAGGCGACAATCATATGCCAGACAGACCAAAACGATACGTGGTGACAATTATATGCTTATGGCTAGACGGAGACAATCATATGCCAACATCTGGATGGCGACAATCACATGCTAAACAGATCAACTGCAGTTACTAAGAGGGTCGTTGGCGACAATCATATACTAACATTTAGATGGCTATAATCATATGTTAGATAGATCAACTGCAGTAACCAAAAGGGTCATTAGCGATAATCATATGCTAGTGACTCGATGGTGACAATCACATGCCGGATAGACCGACTGCAGTCTATAAAATGATACAATGGCTATAATCATATGCCAATGTTTCAACGGCAACAATCATATGCCGATATCTTGATGGCGACAATAATATGTTGGATAGATTAGTTGTTATCTTTAGGATATCCCGACGGCAACAATCATATCCTAGATAGATCAATCACACTCTTCAGAATAACTCGGTGGCGACAATCATATGCCAATATCTTAATGGCGACAATCATATGCCGTAAAGATTTAACTGAAGTCTTTGAAGTGACTCGGTAGTGACAATCATAAGTCACAACCTTCAAAAAGGTAGGGACTACCTCAAGTACGCGCTTCTTTCATTTTCTCTAAATTTTAGCTCACCTAGGCACCCATGCACTAGTTTTTCAAAAATTGGGGGCAACTGTAGACACCCAGTCCTGGCATAGCTTTGGTTAGAGTTACCTAATGAGGATAATATTTACTCAAAAATAAACAGAGAATGAAATCACTTTGGCTCTTTATGGATTGGGTTTAGTTGGGTCTTTTACGCAAATTTAATTAATTTCTTAAAAATAAAAAAATAAAAAATAAAAAAAAATTAAAATTAGATTAAATTAATTAGCTAGTATTGTAAGATAATTAAAATTAAATAAAAAAAAGATAAGTAGAGAGATTAATTAATTAAAATATAAGATAATTAGAAAACCAAAAATAATAAAAAGATAAGAGGATATTTAGGGAAAAGGAGAGAACCCTAGAGATAGAAAAAAAAATAGAAAACCAAAGGAAAAGGGGGAGAAGAAAAAGAGGAACTGAAAAATAGAGGAGGCCGAAAAGAAAAAGAAAGGGAGAAGAAGCAGGCAGTGTCGGCCACCTTCGGAAATGGACAGTCGTACGTGCCACGCCGGATAACAGAGGGCAGTGAGGCAAACTGGGCGATGGCGGTTGACTGCTCCCACTCGCTAGCAAAGCGCGGATCGAGGAATAGAAAGGTGCTCCTGTCCGGTGCCATTTTTGGGGAGCCACAGCGACAGATCGCCACACGTGTGACACCAGACGATAAAGGAGAACTAGACGAGTCCTTCGATGGCCACCGATTGTCCCCACTCGTTGATGAGAAGGAGATCGGAGGAGGTAGAGCCTTGAGCTTTTCGCGTTGTTTTCGGCCAAATGGCGCCTCTTTTCGACGCGTTACTATCGGCGGAGGACCACTGGCAGCCTGATCTTCGTTCCGGCAGCGGCAGTGTCATCGACGGTGAAATCCAGCGAAGCTCCGGTGAGAAAATCTAGTTAGTACTATTATTATTTTTATTATTTGATATTGTTATTATTATTAATATTATTATTTTTATTATTTTATATTATTATTATTATTATTATTATTATTATTATATTATTATTATTGTTATTATTATTATTATTATTATTGTTGTTGCTGTTGTTGTGTAATTATTATTATTATTATTATTATTATTATTATTATTATTATTATTATTATTATTATTATTGTGGTGTGAATATTATTTTTACTATTATTTTTTGTTATTATGATTATTACTATAATTATTATTTTTATTGTTAGTGATTATTATAATTATGTCATTTGTGTTTTATATTTATTAATTTGTTAATTCTGTTAGTTTATTCTATTTTTCTGTATTAGATTAATTATTTTTCTAATTTATTTGATTCAATTATTTATTCATTTATCATTTTGTTTAATTTAATCCATTTCTGACTAATATTATTTTATGTCATGACTGCAGCCGCAAGGAGCATGCGGCTTATCTTTAGGCTAGGCGAAGCACGATCGAGGAGAATAGTTTAGGATTTATTTATTATTCAAGGCATGTATTAATTATTATCTTATTTTCTTTTATTTCCTTGAGGTCTGTAATAATAAAGATTTGTCGACCGCATCAAAAGAATCAACACACAAAATATTTTCTACTAAAATTGGAAATTTGTTAATAATAATAAGACCAATGTCCTAGATTTTCTCCAATAAAAGATCATTTATAACATTAACCAAGGTATGAATAAGAGTAAAGTCATGAACTCTCTCCTGTCTTAGGTTTCATAAGATTAGATGAACCTTTCCAATATTCTATTGGGAAGGGAATTCAAAAATATCTCCTGTTGCCCAAAATAGACTTATACGCATCATCTTAGGCTTAATGAGGCTAGATGAACGTATCCAATGTTCTATTGGGTGGTGACTCCAAAACATCTCTTGTTGCTCAAAATAGGCACTCCTGTAATTGTAGCTTCCCTTACCCATCCGTAGCACACCGTATGATAATATAGGCAGTGTGCAACGATGAGTAGAGGATGCTACCAAACGGAGACACAGACAAAGTAATAATAAGAAGAACAGCATAATCAAATTTCTTTAAATCAAAACAATTCGATACACATCGCATACACATATATCTTTGGCATAACACTATTCGTTTTAATCATGCTACAACTTATCATTTATTACAGAACAATACTTAATTATATTACATATGTTAACAATAACCTCATACAACAAATTTCTATAGACTCGTTGGCCGAAACCACTGCGAAAGCCCAGACGATACTTCTATCTCCTTAACCTGCATGGACAAACACCCGTGCTATGTGCAAAGGCTTAGTGGGGAAAACCATAAAACGAATGGCCACTCACAGTGGTTGTTGATGCAAAACACATGCGTAAGTAACATATACGTAAAGTACAGAAGGTAAGAGGTATCATAGGTTCACATCATAATTCTTATCTCAAAACATATGCGAATCATTGATTACATTTATCTAGCACATATTGAGCATAATATATATACAATTCTAGTCAATGTTCTTACATCATTTGCACATCCAAAATCTATCTTTATTTAGCACATTCACACACAAACCATCTCATCACTATTATTTAAATGCCATACCATTCACTCACATTGCTTAAACCTTTTCTGCTATTAGTTTCTCTTAAAACACCCATATTTATTTTAATTGTCAGTTCTGAATTTTAGAAATACTCATTTCAACATGCATTCTAAATTCACACCTATAAATAATCTCATGACTTATAAGGGAATATATATTCTCAATTAGTTTCATTCATAAAACTTTTTTGAGCTCTTACACATATATCAATCTTTTCAGATTTGGTTCGGGCTTAAAATGGATATTTCAAGCTTCTTACATATCCCAAACATTGGGAATCAGAACCACGTAGTTCTAGCTATAGATTTATAATGTACAATATTCACACTCAAATACAATTCATTCATAGCCCTAAACTCATAGTCCCAAATTCATGTCCAGTATTCAATACAACTTATTAATAATTTATATCATTTTATGTATGTAATTTTATAATCCCATATCCTGATTAAAGCAAGCGAGTACTTAAATTAAGAAAAGTTATTCACCTAGAAGCATAATCAATATTTTAACGATTATCTAATCAGTAATTGAGAGTAATTAATAGCAATCACACATATTAAACCTTTTTAATAATTCTCTATAGTGACCTCATATAAGTAACCATATTCACAACCTTTAAACAGATTAGAAGTATATATTGCTTACATAAATATCCTTGTGTAGTCAAAATCTTTCTTAGATACTTACTAAAATAAGCATCTATATTAAAAGACCTTTATAGGTTCACACACATACATATTTTCTATTATGTATTTATTTGTTACAGATTCTTTTATTTAGCTGATATCGAAATTGGGATATCATAACACATAGGTACCCGAAGGTACTTCGCAAATTACATATGGAAATCCGAAGCATATAAGCACATGGTGTACATATTCAGAATGGTTATGATACTTCGCATCATAAAACTCATATAACACTTATTAATCATGTCATATTCTTTTCATTTCATTGCTTACCTGCACTATCAAAGTAGTGGATCAAGGTGAACACATAGGTACCCGAAGGTACAACAAAGATTTTATCTTTTTCCATTGAAAATGCATAGAGATCTTAAACAAGATCCAATCACATAGGGATCGCTAGGATCTAAACGCATAGGAATTCATATACAGAATCCTAACAAAGGAGAAATCCACAGCGAAAATTCAAATCAAGGCTGATAGCTTATAAAATCATAGGGTACAAATTATCATATCACCATTCATATATCAAATTTTGTATCTTGTACCATTTCATTTCTTAATTGTTCACATAATTATGCCTGCACTTACAAAGTAGTGGATAACGGGTTAAAGAACGTGTATGTACCTGAGGGTACACTACTCATAACATATAGGGATTCGCATCCGAAATCCAAACAGAGGGGAATCCACAACCGAAATTCCAAATAGAGGGGGATCCTTAACTCGGAATCCCAACAGAGGGCTGCAGCAACAGAAGACCCTATAGGCATGCCTATCTATCCACAACTCGACTGACACAGGCAACACATATTAATTTCATCATAGAATACACACACCGCATTTACACTTTCTCTTTTAAATATGTATTGTTATTATGATCATATATTCATTTATTTGCATGATATACATACTTATCATACTTATCTTATTCATAAATAATCGTGTACTTTTTATAGATTTGTGCATTCATTTACTCTATTAAGCAAATTCATGTTATTAGATATCTTGTACACATTTAAACATATCAAATAAGTTTAAGCTCCATCATATATACATTCACAACATGACTATTGCAGTCTAATTCTAATAATTCAATAATTGATCACACGGTAACACATATTATAATTCACTCATTTACATATCATCACAATTTAACACATCTCATGCAGAACTTAACAATTAAGCATCATTTAATATACATTAGTCAGATGGTCGCATAATAATAGCAATGCTTGGTTCAATAGAAATAAATAAAATAAAATTCAAAATTTGAAAAACAAGGGTCATACGGCTGTCACATAAATCCTGCCCGCCGTGTGAAACTTCAAAAACTGAATTTTCAAACATAAAGCATTTACACGGCGGTATGAAAATCTTGACCACCGTGTAAGACATCCCAGACTATGGTCAAGAATACCTAACCACCGTGTTGCAAGCTCAAATTAGAATTTCAAAAAACATAATGCTTTTACATGACAGTATGAAGAACCTTACCACCGTGTAAAACATTTCACATGGTGGTTAGGCTAAACTTGACCACCTTGAGACCTAACGGACAAGCAAAATACACCTTTCAAAATGCGATCACACTGTGGTATGGAATTCCTAACCGCCATGTTGAGCAACAAAAACCCAGATTTTTGCAGAAACCCACATGGTTTCTTCTCATATCCTACCCCCAATTCAAACCACAATTAGTAAACACAACTCAAGCACTCAAAATCAATTTAATCAAGTTTAACCTCACAATATAAACATCTCAATTCATTAATTACCCATTATCATTCAAAATGACAAAATTAAACAAAGCCTAAATTTCCCAAATCTCATTTCCTTTGCTCCAATTAGTTCATTTGGCTGCACTTCCTTGCTCCCATACTCTTTATTGATTTACATCCACCATCATATCCATCAAAGCCCCTCATGCAAAAAACATTTACATTACAAACTTAAAATTCATAAACAATAAAGAAGAAATAATAAGAGAAAGGTTTAATCCTTACCTTAGCTTACACAATTTCCCTTAGCTTGAACTACGAAAATCTCCCAAATCAGAATCTGTATTTTTACATCTTGAAGAGAAAGAGAGAAAAAAAATGGTGTTAGGAGAAGAAGAATCCCAATTTTCTGATCCTTCAACTCGTTCCTATCTCTCCTTTTATACCTCCTTCAATTCCATCTTATACCCAATGCCAAATGTCACTTTCCTATTTGCCCAATTAAGATTTTTATGTCAATTTTCCTTTCCAATCCTTCAACTTTTATTTCTTCTTGAATTTAACCTATAACTTATTATTATTAACTTTGGCCCATACAATTTATTAATTCCTTCAATTTAGTCCATAAATATGAAATACCCAAATTATCCTCGATTTTTTAAATGATACCGAACACGTCCTTGACTACATTAACCCATCAATTACACATTTCAATCACTTTTATACTCTAAATACTTACAAATCCGACTAGGGTATATGTTGGGTCCTTACAGTAATCTTTACGGGTCTTATGAACCTCTCTCGATCTCTAAAAGTGCATTTTCGAGGCCTTCGGGGTTCGGTGCATGTCACAGCGGAGCTAATTCTAGATTGAAATGCTGATAGAGGGTAGATTTTCACTTAAATATAGTTGTGTTTTATAAAAAACACAGTTTTATTTCAAGTTTTCAGTCGCTAGAATCCATGCACGTAGCAGTCCTGTCTTGCACATTTTTAACAAAACACAGTTGTGCTTTTTACAAAATACAGCTGTACTTTTCTATAGACTTTTAATAGGCTCCATTTTATCTTTTAACAAGAGAGAGTGAGACATGTTTTTAGACAGTTTTTTATTTTTATTATCTATTTTAGACACCGTGAGAGATGATTTTTCTCTCATTTTTTAGTCTAGATTTCATTTTAATTTCATTTTTGCTTCTAAATACTTTAGATTAATTTAGTTTACATCTTTAATTTTTGGATACAAGGAAGATTTTAAGGTTGAAGAAGGAGGAGCTTTAAGATCTGATATGAGCTTAATTAGCTCATAATTTAGGCTATATGGAGTGGTTATAAGTAATGTTTTGAGTGTTTTTATTTGTAGGAATTAGGTATGTTTTATGTGTTTTGTTAAGTTTTGTGTGTAGGAGACAAATGGAGAAAGTATGGAATTAATGGAGAAAATATAGAGCAAAATGGAGAGAAGAAGAAGAATTGAGTCAAGTTAGAAGAGGCTCTGTCGCGATCGCGATGGGTGGCGCGAGGTCGCGACAGAGCGCGCTAAGAAGAAGAGAGGAAGAAGAGAAAAGAGAAGAGAAGAGGAGCTGTCGCGACCAAGGGAAGATGTCGCGAGGTCGCGACAGGGCGCGGAGAAGGCACACGTGAGGAAAGGCGAGCGCAAGAGGAGGCGTGATCTGTCGCGACGTCGCGACATCGTCGCGATCGCGACAGAGGGATCCGTTAGACACTAAAGTTCAAATTTTAACTTCAAAAGTTGTATCTTTCCTCTAACAATTACAACCTTTGTAGAAGGGCATCTGAAGGGGCATGAGTTGATGTTATAAATACTGATTTTAACTGTAATTTAAGAATATTAGACTTAGAATTGAACATTTGAATATTTTTCTGCAAGTTAGAATAATTTTCTTTAGTTTTTCTTAAGTTAAGTTTATGTGTTGAAGAGAAGGTATTATACAAGGAAGAGGACTACAAGTTTTGACTTGAAAAGGGTTGAGAAATCTCCTTCTTCAATTCTTATCTTTTAATTCTTCTTTGTAATTTTTATGATGTAAATTCTGAACTTGAATGTTTATATTAAATATTTTATTGTTCATATTAATTCAAGTTTTCTTAATTGTAGAATTTCTCATTAATACATTATTTATGATCATTATAAGTTTGAGTTTAATTGAGAAATAAATTTATTCTTACAACTAATTGGAAATTCATCATTAAGATATTGTTTGAGAAATCATAATATTGAAATGGTTGCTATAGGTTGTGTTTTATTCCTAAGATTTACATGTATAATCATCTAGTTCTTAAATGAAAGTTTGGAATTAGACTTGTATGTGTATGTTTTGGGCAGTCTTACTTATATTGAGAAAGTAAGTAGGAAATTTATTCAACTTGGCTTACAAGAAAAGAATACTAAAATCATTAAAAACAATTAATTCAAGTTCCATCTTTATATCTAGCATCATTAATCTTTTCTATCTTCTTGAATTCACACAAACTTGATTTAGTTAGGTTACATGTTAGATTAATTTAGAATCATTTTTTCCATCAATTAATCATTGTAAACAAGATTAAAATAAATTAGTAATAGTGTGTAACACGTTCCCTGTGGGATCGATATCTAAAGTACTATTGCGGTACACCGTATACTTGCGGTATGTTGCATCATTAGAAAATGCACAACAAGTTTTTGGCGCCGTTGCCGGGGATCGGTTGTTTGCCATTGTGAAAATTGATTTATGATTTTGGATTACAATATTTTGTTTGTTTTAATTTGTTTGTGTATTTAAGTTAATTTTGTGTGTTGTATTTATTTTACAGGATTTTGAAAGTTCATGCCTAGTACAAGGAGTTCTTTAGAAGAGCTTGAGCCTATAAATCCTGAAATTGAGAGGTTTTTATTAAGTAACCGAAAATCAAATAAAAAGAAGAATAAAAATAGGAAATCAATTGGGATGGCTGATGAAAATCCACCACGATTGATGGACTTTGCCACACCTGCATTGAGTGGTGCTCAACAAGGAGTGGTAAGACCAACGGTAAATGCCAATCAATTTGAGATTAAGCCTTCATTATTGCAAATGATTCAAAATAGTATACAATTTTATGGTTTGGCAAATGAGGATCCAAATGCTCATTTGGCAAACTTTCTTGAGATTTGTGATACCTTTAAAATAAATGGGGTTTCAAATGATGCAATCAAGCTTAGGCTTTTTCCATTCACATTGAAGGATAAAGCAAAAGCTTGGTTGAATTCTTTGACAAGGGGTTCTATAACTACTTGGGACCAATTGGCCCAAGCATTTTTATCAAAATATTTTCCCTTGGCCAAAACCGCAAAAATTATAAAGGATATCACTACATTTGTTCAAAATGAAAATGAATCATTATATGAGGCTTGGGAAAGATTCAAGGAATTGCAAAGAATGTGTCCACACCATAACTTGCCAAGAGAGTTGTTGATGCAAACATTCTATAATGGTGTGAATCCTACAACAAGAGGAACTATTGATGCTGCTGCTGGAGGTTCCTTGATGAGGAAAACTACTGAAGCGGCGTTTGAATTATTGGAGGAGATGTCCATGAACAACTGCATGTGGCCTACCGAGAGAAGTAGAGATTCAAATTCTTCTAATGTGAGAGGAGTTCATGCACTTGATTCAGTAGTTGCATTGCAAGCACAAGTGGAAGCATTGACTCACAAACTAAATAATATTGGTATGGGAGGTAGTCAACCAAATAGATGCAATATTTGTGGACAACAAGGACATCCAAGTGAGGTATGTAATTTAGGCATTAATAGTACGGAGGAGCAAGTTAGTTTTATTCAAGGGCAAGGAAGAGGTAATCCATTTTCCAATACATATAACCCTGGATGGAGGAACCATCCAAACTTTTCATGGGGGAATAGTAGTAATCAAAATAAAGGAGTAAGTTTTCAACCACCTCAAGATAGGTTTGGGGCCTTGGAGGTTAAAATGGATAGGTTCTTAGAAGGGATTAATATGAAATTTAATTCACAAGAGGAGAATCAAAAGAGGCTGGAAAATAAGTTTGATCAGATCACAAAGAATCAAGCCTCATCCATTCATAACTTAGAAGTGCAAATTGGGCAATTAGCAAAGGCTTTACCTTCAAGATTACAAGGTACTTTACCAAGTAATATGGAGGAGAACCCAAGGGAACATTTAAAAGCCATAAATTTGAGGTCAGGTAAAACTTACACCAATGAATTTGTTATTACTAACAAAAATGGAGAATTTCAGGAAAATAAAAAGAAGAATGAGTCTTCTGTCGCGAGCGCGACGCCTGTCGCGGTCGCGACAGAGGAGAAGCCAACAAATTTTGCAGGCGCGACACCGGGCGCGATACCAGACGTAAGCGCGACAGCAGGAGGAAAGTCTCCTGTCGCGATCGCGACACCTGTCGCGGTCGCGACAGAAGGGGCATCTAAAGCGAATTCTTCTAAAATTTTTCAACCTAGTCCACCATTTCCGCAACGCCTGAAGAGACAAAACCAAGATAAGCAATTTCAATCTTTTATGGATAAATTGAAGCATTTGCACATTAATTTGAATTTTATTGAAGCCATATCACAAATTCCTAACTATGCAAAATTTCTAAAAGAATTAATTTCTAAGAAAAAAAGTTGGGAAGATATATCCACTATTGCATTAACTGAAGCATGTAGTTCTATAATCACAAATAATTTGCCTACAAAACTTAAAGATAATGGTAGTTTCACCATTCCATGTACCTTAGGGGATAGAGAGTTTCCTAAGTGCCTATGTGATTTGGGGGCAAGTATCAATCTCATGCCTTATTCAATCTTTAAAAAGTTGGGTTTAGATTATGTTAAACCTACTTCCATGGTTTTACAACTAGCTGATCAATCTATTAAGAAACCATATGGAATAGTTGAAGATGTACTTGTAAAAGTGGATAAATTTATTTTGCCCGCTGATTTTGTCATTTTAGATTTTGCATATGATGAAAAATGTCCCTTAATATTGGGGAGACCTTTCATGAGGACTGGTAGAGCTTTAGTTGATGTTTATGAGGGCACATTAGTTTTAAGAGTAGGGGAGGATAGTGTTGAATATCACATGGAAAAGGCACTAAAATACCCAATGGATGAAAATGTGTGCATGAAAATAGATGTCATTGATGCATGTGTTGTGGAAGTCTTAGAAAATGCAGATGAAAAGGAAGTCCAAATGGAAGAAGAAGTTCATGAAGAGGTAGAGCAAGAAAGTGTTAGAAGTGAACCTCTTATTCGTAATGAAGCACCTTTACCACCTTCCATTGAAAGTCCACCAAACGTTGATCTAAAGGAATTACCTAGTCATTTGAGGTACGCCTTTCTTGGATTAAATCATACTTTGCCTATTATTATTTCTAATAAACTCAATAAAGAACAAGAGCATGCATTATTAGAAGTTGTTAGAAAAAGGATAAAAAGTATTGGATGGCAAATATCTGATTTGAAGGGTATTAGTCCTAATGTTGTCATGCATAGGATAAATATGGAAGATGATTTTAAACCTAAAGCTGATAGACAAAGGAGGCTTAACCCTCATATGAAAGAGGTAGTCAAAAAGGAAGTTATTAAATTACTAGATGCTGGAATCATTTATCCTATTTCGGATAGTGATTGGGTGAGTCCAATACATTGTGTTCCAAAGAAAGGGGGTATGACCGTAGTAAGGAATGAGAATGGAGATTTAATTCCAACTAGAACCACCACAGGTTGGAGGGTATGTATAGATTATAGAAAGCTTAATTTGGCCACTAGAAAGGATTATTTTCCTTTACCATTCATTGACCAAATGCTTGAAAGAATTGCTGGCCATTCTCATTACTGTTTTCTTGATGGATATTCAGGGTATTTCCAAATTTTTATTTACCCTAGTGACCAAGAGAAAACTACATTTACTTGTCCTTATGGAACTTTTGCTTATAGGCGAATGCCTTTTGGGCTTTGTAATGCCCCAGCCACATTTCAAAGATGTATGACTTCCATTTTTGGAGATATGATAGAGGATATAATGGAGGTTTTCATGGATGATTTTTCTGTTTATGGGGATTCATTTGAGCTTTGTTTACAAAATTTAGACAAAGTATTGGCTAGGTGTGAAGAGACTAACTTGGTTCTTAATTGGGAGAAATGCCATTTCATGGTAGATGAGGGAATAGTCTTAGGGCACAAAATTTCAAGTAGGGGTATTGAGGTTGATAGAGCAAAAACAGAATTAATTGAGAAATTACCTCCACCTACTACAATTAAGGGGGTTAGATCTTTTCTTGGACATGCTGGATTTTATAGAAGATTTATAAAGGATTTTTCTTTAATTGCTAAACCTTTAACTAATTTATTAGTTAAGGATGTTTCTTTTGAATTTTCTATGGAATGTATGCATGCTTTTGATACTTTAAAGAAGGCCCTCATAAGTGCTCCTATAATTGCTGCTCCTAATTGGGAATTGCCATTTGAAATTATGTGTGATGCAAGTGATCTTGCTGTGGGTTGTGTATTAGGTCAAAGACATGGTAAGAATTTGCATGTGATCTATTATGCTAGTCATACTTTGTCTCCTCCTCAAGTTAATTATACAACAACAGAAAAAGAAATGTTAGCTGTGGTGTATGCATGTGATAAGTTTAGATCTTACTTGTTGGGTTCTAAAGTCATAATCTATACGGATCATGCTGCATTAAGGTATTTATTTGCAAAGAAAGATGCTAAACCTAGGTTGATCCGTTGGGTATTGTTATTGCAAGAGTTTGACCTTGAAATTATAGACAAAAAGGGAAGTGAAAATCTTGTTGCTGACCATTTGTCTAGGTTAGAAAACAATGAACAAACTTTAGGTGATGGTATTGAAATTAATGAATCATTTCCGGATGAAGCCTTGATGTCAATTTTGAATATGCATGAGCCTTGGTATGCTGATTTTGCTAACTTTATTGCTGCTGGAATTGTACCTGAAAATTTAACATGGCAACAAAAGAAGAAATTCTTTAGTGATGTTAAAAATTATTTATGGGAAGAACCTTACTTGTTTAAGATATGTGGGGATGGTATAATTCGTCGTTGTATAAGTGAGGAGGATTATCAAAACATTTTAATGCATTGTCATGCGGCATTGTATTCGGGTCATAATGGTGCCAATAAAACTGCATCTAGAGTGCTTGAATGTGGATTCTTTTGGCCAACTTTATTTCATGATGCAAAAATGTATGTAGCTAAATGTGATAAATGTCAAAGGGCTGGTAATATTGGGAAAAGAGATGAAATGCCTTTGAATAATATATTGGAAGTTGAAGTGTTTGATGTATGGGGGATTGACTTCATGGGTCCCTTCCCCACATCTTTTGGTCAAAACTATATTTTGGTTGGAGTTGACTATGTATCAAAGTGGGTTGAAGCCAAAGCTACACCAACCAATGATTCAAAGGTGGTGATAAAATTTTTGAAGAAGCTTTTCTCAAGATTTGGAGTGCCAAGAGCCATCATAAGTGATGGAGGTAAGCATTTCATTAACCGTTCTTTTGATTCTTTATTGCAAAAATATGGAGTTCATCATAGGGTAGCTACACCATATCACCCACAAACAAGTGGTCAAGTGGAAGTGTCCAATAGGGAGTTAAAGTGGATATTAGAAAAAACAGTCTCTACTTCTAGAAAGGATTGGGCACATAAATTAGATGATGCTTTGTGGGCATATCGAACTGCATTTAAAGCTCCAATTGGAATGACACCATATAGGATGGTTTATGGAAAAGCATGTCATTTACCTGTTGAATTAGAACATAAAGCATATTGGGCCATTAGAACTTTGAATTATGATCTTAAAGATGCAAGTGTCAAAAGATGTTTACAATTGAATGAGCTAGATGAATTGAGACTTCTTGCATTTGAGAATGCTAAGATATATAAAGAAAGAACTAAAAAGTGGCATGATGCACATATAAGAATTAAAAATTTTAATATTGGGGACAAGGTCTTATTGTATAATTCTAGATTGAAACTCTTTCCGGGAAAATTAAGATCAAGATGGAGTGGACCTTTTGAAGTTACACAAGTTTTTGATCAAGGGTTTTTGGAACTTAAAAATACTAAAAATGAGTTATTTAAAGCCAATGGTCAAAGATGTAAAGTGTATTTGGAGGAAACATTTCATGGAAGGGAGGTTTCATTTCTTTCCTTAAAAATGATTTGATGGTTATTTGGTTTAAATTTTCTTGTTAATTAATTGTTTTATTATATGAGTGATATTTGTATATATTAATGTTGTTCTTTTTGTACCACAGATGTTTTTCATATGTAAATTTATTTTATATTCCTTTGTGTGTTGTTTTTGGAAGGGAAATTAAATGTGATTTTCAAAATTTTATTCTGTCGCGAGCGCGACAGAATGGGGGAGTTGCTTATTCGTTGTCGTCGCGACGGCGCGACACTGAGTATCATCGCGACAATTGATTTTTAAATTTTTTCATTTCGGTTCTGTCGCGATCGCGACTATGTCGCGATGTCGCGATGGAGAGCGGGAATAATTTGTCGCGATGACGCGACGTACAGCGCGATGTTCAAATTTTTTCATTTCGGTTCTGTCGCGATCGCGACATTGTCGCGATGTCGCGACAGAACGCGGAATTCGCAATTCTAGGTCGAACCAACCGTTAGACTCACATTTAATTCCTTAAATTCTCTTTTATCTACCCTAATTACTCTCTCTTTTTCATTTTCTCTTACCTTTTCGTTATCTTCTCTCTAATTCGTTTTTATCTTTTTAACTTCCTCCCGATTTTCTCTCTAACTTCTTCATCTAAACTCCGTATTTCTTGTTTTTAAGTCTCCTGTTCTTCTTCTTCTTGTGTTTCTTTTTGTTCTTTGTGTGATTTCACAATGGTGAGAACAAAGCATGTTGGAGACAAAAGCCAAGGGAAACGCCCTATGGGGGAAACCAGCGCTCAAGGAGAAGAACCCACGCTTGACGCCTTAATTTTTCAAAACAGGTTTGATTGTCCTTTTAAAATTTTCTCTGAAGAAGAGGGTGTGAAATTTGCCTATTTTGCTAAAAAATCGTATGTGGGAATGTGGGGTTTAGATTTTGCTATTCTGAATACCATGGGTTTAAATGATGAAATTAATCATTTCCTGAGATACATGAGATGGGGGAAATTTATTACGTACTCTTTACCTGTTAGAAAGGAATGGGCTCTAGAATTTTTTGTTACATTAGAATATGTGGATAAAGGTAGGGATTCAATGAAATTTAGGCACCAGGGTATTGAATATACTTTTACCATTAATGATTTGCATAACTGGTTTGGTTTTCCTTTGAATGGTAAAAGATTTGATTCCCATATTTTCCATCCAACACCTGTGTGGAATAGATTATCAGGACTTGACAGGTTTAATAATAAAAATTCTACTAATAGGCAGATAAAGGACAATGCTTTAATGATTTTTCATAAATTTCTTTGTCATGCCATGTTTGGTAGAGTAGAGAGTACTAAGGTCCAAACAAAGGATTTGTTTGTTTTAGATTTATTGCAATCTAACAAAACACCTGATTCAATTGATTTCATACTTGATGGCCTTTATCATGCGTCTACTGCCCGTAGTAAATCTGTGGGTATGTGTCATATGGTAACAGGAATTATTTTGGGATGTTTGGGAGATTTGCATAATTTTGTAATGGATGAAAAAGAAACAATTCCTTTGTTGGATGTGGTGTATTTGCGTAGAGCTAATATTTTAACCAAGGGAGCTTGGCCCCCAAGGTTTGTTGATAGATTTGCAGGTGAACCAAGTCGAGCTGACCCACATATGCCTGGCCCAAGTGTGACCCATGACAGGGCACGTGAATCAGCCTCTGCAGCTGCAGCTCATGACTCCTCAGGTGAGGACGAGGCTGCTGCTGGAGCTGATGATGCAGGGAGGAGGAGTTCTAGAGGAGCTGCTGTGGATATTGAGCCTATTTTGCATCGTTTGGATGGTATTGAGGCCACCAATCAGAGTATGGCAGCTAGGATGGATGTGCTAGAGACGGATGTGAGGCATGTGCTGAAAAATCAAAAGAATTTGGGGCGCAAGCTCTTAAGTTTCTTCCGAAAGCAGAATGTAGAATTGTCTCCAACTCCGCCAAGCTCTCCAAGTGAGAGTTTCTGAAGTTTGTCTCCTATACTTTTCTTTATTTATTTTGTTTTTGTTTTTCTTTGTGTCTTTCTGTTCATTTGTTATGTACTTTACTCCTTTTTACACATTGAGGACCCTGTGTTTTTTTCAGTGTGGGGGAAGTCTGTGTTTTGTTTTTATGTATATATTTGTTATCATATGTGTAGGTAAGTAGCTTGTGTTTGCATGAACTGCTAGATTTAGGTATGTATTGTTTTAGATTATTTTAGGTTGTTTTACAATACCATTTTGTTTTGGAGCTTAATATTTGATGAATATTTGAGAATATAGCCATGTATAGTTTTTATGTTTTTTGACCATTAGTTTAGATAGTAACTTTTTGGACCATTTTCATTATTTGTTTTCCTTTAGCTTTTTGTTGTACATCGTGAAGGGTATGACTTAGCAAAACATTTTGGTGTAGGTTTTTTTTAAGTTAGATATCTTTTTATATGTAAATTAAGATTGTTTTGCCAACTTATTGCCTATTATAGTTTAACTATAGCCATGTGAGCTTTTGAAGCCTTATACACAAATTCTTCTTGTATGAGAGCCTTATTATGCCATATCCTCTAGAACTTGTTTGTGGTAAATTTCGAGATTACATTTTAGTATAGGATGTACATGGGATATGATAAGGGCACTTAGAATGAACCTATTTTGGCTTTACTTTTAAATTCCTTACCTTTTGACTTTAGGTAGCCAATTTTGAGCCTATATCTGTTTTTCTTGTTTAAACATATTACTAACCAAACTTTTGCTTAAACAAGGCCTAATTTTTGGCGCAATTACCCTATTGTGGAGGGATTAGGATTGATATAGCAATGGAGATATATTTGTTATTGAAAAGCATAAACTTAGTAAAATGTTGCAATTGCAAAGTCCTTCTTTTCGAAGTTAGAATTCCAACTGCTAGTAGAAATAAAATAAAAGAGAAAAATGGGATTAGCAAGATGTACATCTAAATTACTTATGTGAGGGATGGAGCATTAAAATGCACCCACACTAAATTCTCTTGCTGTCCTAAGAAAAAAAAAAGAAAGAAAAAAAAAAGAAGAAAAAAATAGTAAGTATAAATTGAGAGCTAGCAGCAAATTTATATTCTTAAGAAGGGACTTTGATTAAAAATATCATGCTTGTTGCTATTTGGTTAAATCTCCTATGTTATATTGATGTTTTTCTCTACACAATTTGAGCTACTTAAATCCAAAAGTTCCTACCCTAACCTCAGCCACATTACAACCCTTTTAAGACCCTTTGATCCTCTTTACTACCTTTTACTAGTAGTGGAGATTTTTATCACTTACAAGCTTATGGTATGTAATGGCATAATCAAGGAATGAGGAAAAACACTAACCTTTATACACTTGAGTGATTGAGTGTTTATCAAAATAAGTGTTGAGTGAAAATTATCTTAGGCAATGCTTTGTGTGAAATAATCTCTTACATGTGTTAAGATATTTAATTTCTTGAGATCAAACATCATTGTGTTTTGCAATTTCATGGTTTTCCAAATGTGCATAGATGGTTAAAGTTTAATGAATGATGGGAATGTTTAAATGGTTACCTATTGAAGTTAGTGTGTTAGAAGGATAATTCTATGCATGGTGTTTTTAAATAATTGTCAAATATCTAAGTAAGCTCCAACATGTTGTGTTCATTGTGTTTATTGTGTTAAGTGTGATAGTATTGTTTTTGTGTTGTTTAAATGTTTTGCTTGAGGACAAGCAAATGTTTAAGTGTGGGGGTTTGATATGAGCTTAATTAGCTCATAATTTAGGCTATATGGAGTGGTTATAAGTAATGTTTTGAGTGTTTTTATTTGTAGGAATTAGGTATGTTTTATGTGTTTTGTTAAGTTTTGTGTGTAGGAGACAAATGGAGAAAGTATGGAATTAATGGAGAAAATATAGAGCAAAATGGAGAGAAGAAGAAGAATTGAGTCAAGTTAGAAGAGGCTCTGTCGCGATCGCGATGGGTGGCGCGAGGTCGCGACAGAGCGCGCTAAGAAGAAGAGAGGAAGAAGAGAAAAGAGAAGAGAAGAGGAGCTGTCGCGACCAAGGGAAGATGTCGCGAGGTCGAGACAGGGCGCGGAGAAGGCACACGTGAGGAAAGGCGAGCGCAAGAGGAGGCGTGATCTGTCGCGACGTCGCGACATCGTCGCGATCGCGACAGAGGGATCCGTTAGACACTAAAGTTCAAATTTTAACTTCAAAAGTTGTATCTTTCCTCTAACAATTACAACCTTTGTAGAAGGGCATCTGAAGGGGCATGAGCTGATGTTATAAATACTGATTTTAACTGTAATTTAAGAATATTAGACTTAGAATTGAACATTTGAATATTTTTCTGCAAGTTAGAATAATTTTCTTTAGTTTTTCTTAAGTTAAGTTTATGTGTTGAAGAGAAGGTATTATACAAGGAAGAGGACTACAAGTTTTGACTTGAAAAGGGTTGAGAAATCTCCTTCTTCAATTCTTATCTTTTAATTCTTCTTTGTAATTTTTATGATGTAAATTCTGAACTTGAATGTTTATATTAAATATTTTATTGTTCATATTAATTCAAGTTTTCTTAATTGTAGAATTTCTCATTAATACATTATTTATGATCATTATAAGTTTGAGTTTAATTGAGAAATAAATTTATTCTTACAACTAATTGGAAATTCATCATTAAGATATTGTTTGAGAAATCATAATATTGAAATGGTTGCTATAGGTTGTGTTTTATTCCTAAGATTTACATGTATAATCATCTAGTTCTTAAATGAAAGTTTGGAATTAGACTTGTATGTGTATGTTTTGGGCAGTCTTACTTATATTGAGAAAGTAAGTAGGAAATTTATTCAACTTGGCTTACAAGAAAAGAATACTAAAATCATTAAAAACAATTAATTCAAGTTCCATCTTTATATCTAGCATCATTAATCTTTTCTATCTTCTTGAATTCACACAAACTTGATTTAGTTAGGTTACATGTTAGATTAATTTAGAATCATTTTTTCCATCAATTAATCATTGTAAACAAGATTAAAATCAATTAGTAATAGTGTGTAACACGTTCCCTGTGGGATCGATATCTAAAGTACTATTGCGGTACACCGTATACTTGCGGTATGTTGCATCATTAGAAAATGCACAACAAGATCCATTTTCTCTCTCATCAAGGGTGTATCTAAACTCTAATTTTTTTTTATATTTGATGATTATATTCTTAATGTTAGAGTAGTTCTTCATGCTTAGGAATTCTTGAATCATATTTTACAGTTCGGTATTTGGGTTTAATGAATATTTTCATGATTTATTCTATTCTCTTGGTCTTATTCTCTACATTTATAATGATATTTGGATTTGACATTTACTTTAATTGGAATGATGGTTGAATTTGATTCTAAGTGTTGTTGTTATTTATATATGCCCTGCTCTTATTTTATTTGCATCTAGTTTTCTTAATGGTTCCTGTGACGTGCGCGGAGGTCCCGAATGACCCGCTTTTAGGTTTTCGAGAGAAGTTCATAGAACTTGTAAGAGATTATAAGGGCATTTATTTTGGGCAATAAGGAGGTTTCTTGGAGTCGCCACCCAATAAAACATTAGGAAAGGTCATCTAGCTTCACTATCTATGACTATTTTGGGTAAGCCGAAGATATTTTGGAGTCCTCACCCCAATAGGATATTGAGATGGTACTTCTAGACACCGGGTCCTGGGACAGCCCAGATCAGATTTACCCAATGATGATAAGATGCCTTGTCACTGGCAAAAGGATTAAAAGTGATGATTTCCTTGAAAATTTGCATTTTAGAGTGAAAAATTAAAAAATATTTTAAAAATTAATTTTGAAAAATGGGGGCTTAAAAATGAAGTATTTTTAGTTAATCTTTAAAAAAAAATAAAAAATTTCCGAGCGTCGGCCGCGGCGGCGCCTTGCGCAGCGGGCTGCGAAGCGCGGCGCTCCGCGCGCGATTGTCTGCGCGCTCTCGCCCACAGCGTTGCGCGCACGCTGGGCGAGCGATTTCGCCCAGCATGCGTTACGGACGCCCATCGGGCGTCTGTAGGCCCTGTTCCGCCGTAAAATGGGCATTTTGCCCCAAAATTGATTTTTTCCGATTTTTTTCCACAAAATTCGATTTTTTATGACTTTTTTAAGGGATTTTCAGGTTTTTTCAATTTTTAAAATTTAAAATTGTTAATATCTGATTTTATTAAGTTTTATCCCTTTAATTAACATTTTTTCCTATTTTCTTCATATAAAAAGAATAAGAAGAAAACCTAAAAGGGGGATTTTTCTTAGGGCTTTTTTCATCTTTTTCTCTTCTTCTTCCTCTCAAACTCTCTCTAATTTTCTAGATTTTTCCCTAACAAAATAAAAAAAAATAGTTCAATTCTTCTTCTTTTTCCAACATAATTTCTTCTAAACATATATTTTGGAAGGAATTTTGTTGTTTGATTTAATTTTTGAGACAAATACAACAATTATTTGTTCTCAAAATTCTTTTTAATCTTTTATTTGTGTTCAATAAAACTTTTTCCATTGATTTTCTTTTGAATCTCTTTTTGATGAAAAATTAATTTTGAGACAAACAAAACAATTGTTTGCTATCAAAATCTAATTTTTTCATTTGATTTTCTAAAATAAGACTTTTAATCATTTTTTTTTCTTGATACAAACAAAGTGATTGTTTGTTCTTGAAATCATTTTTCTTTATTTTAATCAATAAAAATCTTTTTTTGATCGAAATCATTTCTTTAGGCAAAGAAATCAATTCTTTGTTCTTAAAGAATTTTTGATCATTTTTTCATCCTATTTTTTTCTTGGAATAAAATTCCAACATTTTCATCATATTACACTCTAATATTGTAAATCATCAAATAAAAAAAATTGATCATCATTTTACTTTCATCGAATCCGAAACTCTGAGGGTAAACATTCTGGGCTTATTCTTTCTTTTTATTATTTTTGTTCATGTTTAATTTATTCATGTATATTTTTATTAACTTCATTTATTTATTTATTTTATTTATTTCAGATTTGTTTTATTTATTTTGTTTATATATGATTTTATTCTTATTCATGTATATTTTATTGTTTTCATTAATTTATTTATTGTTCTCATTTATTTATTTATTCTATTGTTGTATTTATTTGTTATGTATATATATTATTACATTTTTATTCATGTGAATATTGATCTCTTTTAATTCCTAACATGTAAATAATTTATTTTGCTTTGATTTCTCACTATTTTTAACATGTAATTAATAAATTAATTTTCATTGATATTTTTTTGCCATGTAAATGGTTTATATCATTTATGAACATATGTAATTAATCATATTGTTCATTTAATTGTTTTCATCATTCTTTAATTCATTCATTTGTATTATTCTTTTCTTTATTCTTTTATATATTCATTGATTTGTTTATCTTCATCATTATTATTATCATGTTCATATTTTTACATATTAACTCATTAACATAATTTATTTATTCCAGTTAAATCATTCAATTCTTTCATCATTTAATGTATATTTTCATTTCTTTTGATTTCTTAACATTTTAATTCAATTATCATTCTTTCACATCACCTTGTTTTATTTTAATTCGTTATTTATCTTATATTTAATTGATTTTAATTGATTCAATTACTAACATTATTTTATTTGTGTTTTATGATTATTTCACATCTCATTTTCCTCTTGGGCAATTTTTGCGAGCACACGGGGAGATCCAGAAGGCTCGTTTGGGATTAAGTATTTATTTGTTTTATTTATAATATTTTATTTATTTGGCTTTTCCATTTATTTTTCCATGTAATTTTCTTATAAAACTGTTTACTTTAGGCACGCTAGAATAAAAATCACAAAGCATTTTTATTAATTAATTTGGAACTTTTCCTAAATAAAAATGGGACCAATGTCTCAATTTTCTCTATCCAAAATAAAATCATCACATCAAAATTATTTTATAATAAATATGCATGCGATGACCAATGTCCTCATCATTAATGAATATCCCGATTTATGCATAATTTGTATTTTATTTACAATGGGGGTTGTATTCCGCCCCTAGTTTTGTTGTAATATTTTCACATATGCTTTATTTTATTTATGCTTTTATTTATCGCTTCCACTACGTGATTGACATGTGCTTTAATTAATTGCATTAAAATGAATGAGAAATGGGATGAAATGATAAATTCAAAACTCGATTATAAAATTAACCAAGGTATGAATAAATGGGAAGTCCCGAACTCACTCTGCTCTTGGGCTCAATGAGGTTAGAGGTCCATCTCAGTGTTTCATTGGGATGGAATCTCCAAAATATCTCTTGTGTCCCACCAAAAGACTTAAATTTACAATCCTAGGCTCCACGGGGTGGAGGGTCATTCCAGTGTTCTATTGGGATGATATCTCCAAGATCCCTTTGGCTTGCCCAAAATGGATATTATACGCCGTCTTAGGCTCACCGAGGCTATATGACCTGTCCCAATGTTCTATTGGGTGGCGACTCCAAGAAACCTCCTTGTTGCCCAAAATAGACGCACTTGTAAATACCTTACAAGTTTTCATGAACCTCCACCCGATCGCCCTATAAGCGGGCCTTCGGGGAGCCCCGGGGTTCAGCGCACGTGACAGTGGTGACTCCACTGGAAAAAATACTCGAGACTTCGCTTCGGAAGTGCCTTGGTTAAAATTTACAATTGAGTTTTAATTTAGAAATTTCATCCTTTTTCGACATTGCATTGCATCGCATTAGAGCCTTAGAGCTATGCTAGTTTGGTCCCTCTATCTGCCCCGGTGCTTTCCCGAAGCACGACTCTACGTTCACTCAATGTAGGGAAGTGTTGAGGATAATCACCAGCCCAAGCCTCGTACCATCATGGTATATTAAATGGAGACCCAATCGGTCTTTGCGCTCGTGACGAGTTAGACCCGTCGGCAGGGACTATGCTTGGGTAGTCCTAAAGTAACATCACCTTGACCAAAGCTCATGTAATGGAAATAGTTACTTCCCCTAAGTGGTATGAACCATAATACTATGTTTGCTATGTGGATCATTATGTATTGGACAAACCCAGATAATTTGATCTGGTCACCTAATCAAAGGCTTTCATGCCCCGATCGGCCCATGTTAACTTATTCGGACTACCTAAATACATGATGGTCAAAACCCATGCGTATGCACATTAGCTAAGAGAGGTTATGTTGCCGGTTTTCCACTGAGCACCATACGCGTCCATCGGGTTCCCTGTTAACCCATGTATCAAGCCCACCTAGGATAGAGACTGCACGACCTCATGTGTAGGGGCAATAAGGTTGGAAGGATCTATCTGCTTGCATGTGGTTGTGGATGATGTATTGCATATTCATGTCATTTATGCACAAATAATTTTTTTTTCCTCCCTATGTATACATCTTATTCTTTGTATATAATTATTACATGTACATATTATCCTGTGTATAGTTTTTCAAATATTTCACATGTATCATTGTAATCTCTTTCAGTCACTGTATACCATTTGTTGCACATCACGATCATGCATTACATATTATTCATACATCATTCTTACTCCTTGATTTTCAGCCATTATAGACATTTGCTTGGGTGGTTAGGGGATCCTAATAGTTGTCTAAGGAGCGATCAGAGTTCACATGGGCTGACAAAGTTTTAGCGTTCTTACCAGAGCATCTAAAGGTATTAGAAATGGCAGGCCTTTCACAACAGAATGAAGAGACTCGTGCCCTAATTGCCCAGGAGTTGGAAAGAAGGTTCGAGGAGCTTGAAATAAAGATACTAGCCATGGTCAAAGAAAGGATGGATGCAATGGCACTTGTTCTGCAAGCTCAGCTTATGGCAACAACTCTCAACCAAGGAAAGCCGGCCATGATCGAGAAGGCTCATAGAGCGACAGCTCCAGTACCTCCTTTTCCTTCTGAGATTAGAGGTAAGAGATCATTTGATTCCCTGGTTGAGCAAGGACAAAATAGGAGGCCTACTTTAGAACATGGCATTATGTCCGAGGAGGATAAAGACCCTGCAATCATGCGTACTCCAAAAGATGAAAGCTCAGGAGGCCTTGATAATAGTAAGGCAAATGCTAAGGCTGCAGAAGTCCCAGCCACTAGAACAACTCAGCCCCACCTCACTATTTCGTGTAGGCCATTATCCTGGCACTTCACCCGTCTCGTCAGGAAAGGGAAGTTATAACCCTTGCCGGCCGGGCCTGCCCCAAGTCAAGGACGCCCTAGACATAGAGCAGATTGGTACTGCGCGTATCACCAGTATTCGGGGCATAGAATGGACTACTGTCGTACCTTGAAAGATCGTATTCAAGAGCTGATGCCTGGCCCAAAAAAGGAAGAGATTGTAGAAGCGCCAACCACGAAAGTAAAGCAAAGGCATTTTTCTAATTTGGGCAGATCTTTATCCTGGGTCCTTAAGAGGCTGATGAAGGAGGGGATATTGCAGCCATTGCCAGCTAGGCCCGCCAGAAGCTAGGGACAGCCCGATCATAAAGGGGATGAGTATTGCGCCTTCCACCAGCACACTGGGCATACCACAGATCATTGCAAGGCCTTAAGACATGCCATTCAAGATCTGATTGACTCTAAGCAGATCTCTGACCTAAAAAAGCGAGAGGGAAAGAATAAAATAGACTAAGTGCCTAAGTGGAAAGGCAGGACGGGCCCTAAAGTTGATTATGGACGGTCGGTAACAACACCTGCGTCAGCGGAGAGAGGAAGATGATAGTTTAGACTTTCCTTCTTAGTTCTGAACTTTTTTAATAATGTTAATGACGTTTTTTAGTGTTATTAATAAATCAAACAATTTCCTTCACTTGTGTGATGTTTTCTAACGATTTCATTATGCATGATCATAAACCGTTTATATTTGACATTAGCTCAATTGATGCTACTCTATTTATTCTTGGAACCTCGAAAATCTTGATGGCATCTGACATAACTCCTGAACAGCGAGAAAAATTTGAGAGAATATTAAAAAAATATGAAAAAGTCTTCGCCTAGACCTATAAAGATATGCCAGGAAGTGATCGGGAAGTCGCAGAGCATGCTATTCCTACATATCCAGATTATAAACCTGTTAAACAGAAACTGAGAAGGCTTAGGCCGGAATGGGCAAATAAAGTAAAAGAGGAGATTCGCCAGCAAATCAAAGCCAAATTTCTAGTTGAGGTGCAGTATCCAACTTGGTTGGCCAATGTTGTCCCCGTAGCCAAAAAGAATGGCAAGGTAAGGATATGCGTAGATTATCGGGACTTGAATAAGGCTTGTCCGAAAGATAACTTTTCGTTGCCTCATATAGATGTGTTGATAGACAGTGCCGCTACTTGCAAGATGTATAGCTTTGGAGATGGTTATGCGGGCCACAATCAAATTCTCAATAAAATAATTGACCGAATTAAGACAGCTTTCATCACGGAGTGGGGGACATATGCTTATCGGGTAATGCCTTTTGGCCTAAAAAACGCAGGAGCCACTTATCAGAGGATAGCGACAAATATCTAAAGGAAAAATCAACCTGTAGTGTGGAACGAAGATTGTCAGAGAGCTTTCGATACTATCAGAGAATACTTGCTAAAACCACCGGTGTTGAGACCACCACAGTCAGTCAAACCAATGATTCTGTATTTAGCTATAGAAGATGGTTCTGTAGGCGCCATGATGGCCCAAGAGGACAAATTCGGAGTGGAATTTTCTATTTACTACCTTAGTAAGAAGTTCCTAGCTTATAAGATTAAGTATGCAGAAGTAGAAAAAATCTGTCTTGCGGTAATTTGGGCCTCTAAGAAGTTAAGACACTACTTTCACTCCTACAAGGTATAGGCAGTAGCAAAGCAGAACCCTTTGAGATACTTGCAGGAAGCTCCATCTTTACTTGGAAAGATGGGCAGGTGGTTGTTACTGTTACAAGAGTTTGATGTAGAGTACGTTAATCGAAAGACTATCAAAGGGCGTGCAGTGGCAGAATTCCTAGCAGAACACCCAATTCAAGGAGACTCATATGAGTTCAATTTTCCAGATGAGGATGTGATAGCCATTGGAGTTCAGGGTTGGCAATTGCACTTTGATGGAGCCGTGAACAGTAAGGGGGTAGGAGTAGGGGTTATTCTGACAACCACGAATAAGGAGAAACTCCCTTTGGTAAAGAAACTAAGGTTCAAAGCTACCAATAATGAAGCCAAGTATGAAGCATGTACTTTGGGGTCGGAAGCGTTAATAGCCTTAGGGGTAAAGAAAGTGGAAGTGTATGGTGATTCATCCCTGGTGATCAATCAAATTCGAGGCGAATGGGCTGTTAAAGAAGAAAGGCTAATGACGTACATTAAGCACTTTAGAGACCTGAGTAGTCAATTTGAAGTGTGTACATTCCATTTCATTCCAAGGGATGAAAATCAGTTGGCCGACGCGCTCGCCACTTTAGTGTTAATGTGGGACAATCCAGAAGGGGTAGTTATGAGGCCGGTTTTGATTTCTAGCTCTGAGAGACCTAGCTTCGAATCTAAATCAGTCATGGAAAAAGAAGTAGCGGATGGGAAGCCGTGGTATTACGACATTATGAACTATCTAGAAAATACGACTTTTCCAGAGGAAGCTACTGAGAAAGATCAGAGAATGATTCACAAATTGTCTACCCAGTTCATTTTCATGGATGGAATGTTGTACAAACAATAGGCTGATGGTATCCAGTTGAGATGTTTGGATGAGAAAGATGCCAAGAAGGTAATAGAAGAATCTCATGCTGGCATATGTGGAGCCCATATGAACGGGCTGATATTGGCAAAGAAGACTATGAGGCAAGGGTTCTTCTGGCTCACCATGGATAATGACTGCTCAAAGTATGTAAAGCAGTGTTAGTTGTGCCAACAGTACGCAGATTTAAGGCACTTGCCTATCTCAGAATTGCATAATTTGACATCGCCTTGGCCGTTCGCAGCTTAGGGGATTGATATTATTGGGAAAATTCATCCTACAGCTTCCAATGGACACAGATACATCATCGTTGCCATTAATTATTTTACCAAATGGGTAGAAGCTGAGTCTTTCAAAAAAGTTGATGCTAGGGATATGGGGAAATTTATTGAGAAAAATTTGATATGTAGGTACGGCCTCCCACATCACGTGGTATCTGACAACGGGGTCCAGTTTATGACCAAGACGATGAAATTGTTCCATAAGTATGGTATTGAGTATCACAAGTCATCCCCATACCGCCCTTAAGCTAATGGGGCAGTAGAAGCCGCCAACAAAAGTATTAAGAGGATTCTAGCCAAGATGGTTCAGAATTATAAAGATTGGGCGGAAAAGCTGCCTTTTGCACTCTGGAGTTACAGAACGACCACCAGAATATCTACAGGAGCCACACTGTACTCTTTGGTGTATGGAATGGAGGCAGTATTGTCAGTCGAAGTTGAACTAAAGTCACTAAGAGTGGTCATGGAAGCTCAGATCCCAGAAGCTGAATGGGCACAACAACAGTTACAGCACTTAAACATGTTGGATGAGAATAGATTGAGAGCCTATTACCATAACCAAATTTATCAGAAGAAGCTCGCTAGATCCTTTGGAAAGAAAGTCAAGAAGCATCCCCTGAAGGAAGGGGACTTGGTGTTCAAGCAGATGAGACCAGGTGCGCCTGATATCAGAGGAAAGTTTAGAACAACGTGAAGCTGTTATCAAAAGGAGCTGCGATTTTGCCAGATAGCGATGGTAATGAATTCAAAGAACTGATTAATATTGATAGACTGAAAAGGTTCCATGGCTAAAGACAATAAAATCAAAATAAGAGAATAAAAGCCCCGCAGGTTGAAAACTAAAAAAAGGCGGCCTTGCTAAAATTGGGCGCCTCGTCAGGGTGAAAAAAAAAAAGGTATCCTGGGCAAAAATTAGAGGTATGAGAGAAAATGTCCAATCAAGAAAACCCGAGAGGGCTGATTGGTAATAGGAGTTGATGCTATCAAGATTTGGCTCTGTGAATGAATGTAGTTTGGCATTTTTGAATTAGTGTTAAATGGTGATCATGTATATTGAAATCATACTGAAATGGGCACGATGTTGTGAAATAAAATAAAACTAAATTCATTCATTGATATTATTTCCTAGTTCTGTTCTGAAAAGGAACATATTACTTAAAATCCATACAAATCTGAACTAGACCTTACTATTGCTCTCACCGGCCGGGTGCCTTAGTGGCCAGGTCCTATTATCAATTGCGGGGCTAGGTGTCCATCCTCTATATACGCTGGTAGAAGTTACAGAATGATTCCTAGAAAAGGGTATAGTAGTTTTCTCTGGTAATTCAGTCCAAAGATCATGATACTGAGAAGCAAAGGCTGAAGACAAGACCCCGCCTCGAAAGAATAGGGAATGTCTCACTACATCGTTAATCCCTCTGAATTATCAAGCACAATAGGTGGTAGTGTAAAAGGCAGCCTCATGAGGCCTTCAAAGAACCAGATCCTCATCTGTTACCTCACCCAATCTAGCAACACATTCATCTAGAAAGTCAATGGAATGCAACTGATGCCTAGAGGGAAATACCTCAGAGAATAACTGCTGATTACCTAGGAAAGGACTTTGATAGTAGCTCCAACTTTTCTTGCAGCCGTACCGGAAAGGCAAGAGAGTCTCAAAAAAAAGAGAAAAAGGCAGTTAGAGATGAAAATCGTGACTGGCTCTCTAAGCAAAAGTTAGGCCAAAGGGCAGGGTGAAAACCTGGGAACACGCAGTCTGTCCTTCAAAAAACTGAAATGAATAAAAGCCACAGGATTAGGTTGGGTCAAGTCCAGGCAAAAAATTAGGCACAGGGTTATGTGAAAATTCCTAAAGGGATGCATTTCTCGCTAAGAAAAGCTAGTGTGAAAATCCACGAGGGACGCACTACCTTTAAAACAATGACTTTTGAAGCCTGGAGCGATAAGGCGGCATTACTCCGAATGACTTTCCTTTAGGCAGAGCTTGATTCAGAGTCAAGGGGGAAAAATGCTCGTTGACTGGGGGGCAAAGATGCGCACGAGTCAGTTCTCTTTGAAAAGATTCTGGGTCAGAATCCGTAAAGTCAAGACAATGCTTTTCTACATCCTTGGGGGCATCAGACAATGTGAGCAGCCGAGCAGAACCCTCAACGAATCCCTTAACCACCTGGGAGGTGGTCAATTCATTTTTGCATGTCACATGCATGTCACGTGCATTTAATCTTTTACACGCATAGATATGCACACACAATTCTTGTAAATTAATCCTTTGCTTGTGTTTCGTGTATATAGCTTTATGCATATATTTCCCACACATAGTTCCATACGCACACACAATCCTTTGTATATGTTGTTGTGTACATGACTTAGAGGGAAGGATCCGAATAGACCTCATGAGCAAGGATGATCCAAGGGATGGGTTCAGCTCCACATGCTTGGCCACTGTATCCGGCATAAAATCAGGTGAATAGATATAGGGGGTGGAACGCCCAGAAGAGCAAGCTTATCCGGACACACCATGCTCAGGGCAATCTGGAATCACACAAATCTATAGAAAATAAGATCCTTTGAGAAGCCGAAGTATCCACACATAGTCTGAGGCAAATCAGACGCAAAAGTGAGCCAAGGTATAGTTTTGAATCTACATCGATGCTCATCCATGCCGAACAATCGGATCAAGATAAAGTCCTCACCAGAATGGAATCTCAACGACCAGCTCCTAAGAAGACATTTAAGAGAGCAAGCCGACTCATACACACCATGTCAGGAGCAACAAGGTAAGTTTCTCTATCATAAGATATATGCTTGCACTCATTTGTACAATAATAAAGATGAAGTCCTCACGAGAGAAGAATCTCAAGGACCTGCTCCAAAGAGGGAAAAGAATAAGCCTTTCTCATGCACACCATGCCGGGAGCAAACAGGTAAGTTTCTCTGTCATAAGATGTACGCTAACACACCTCACACAATTCGGATTCAAATGTATGTATACTGCACACACATGATTCCACACACATGCACAGTGTTTTGTATATGTACATGGCTCAGATGAGGGGTCCGAATAGACCTCATGCTTAGAGATGATCCAAGAGATGAGTTCAGCCTAACATTGTCAGACTCATGCATGCTGGGCCGGAAGCCACCAGGTAAGTTTCCCTATCATAAGTTATACGCTCACATACATCACATAGTAAGTGTATTAAAGCCAAATTCAAATGTACAAATTCTCAAACAAATGCAAATGCACAAGAATACCAACTCTCAAACCAAAATAACAAAAACAACTTCTCAAACCAAAACAACACAAAAAATACAAATTCTCAAACAAAACAAGACAAAACAAAAAGACATTTTCAAGGCCTTGAAAATCCAATATACTATAAATACATTCAAAATGTAAAGGTCAAAAACAAAACAAGGAAAAAACAGAAACAAAGACGAAAACAAAATAGAAAAAACACCTGCCTGCAGGCAAACAACAAAATTTCCAATCTAATTTTTTCTTTGAGTAAGCTCAAATCTTTTTTCCGCCCCGGAGGCTCAACATCAAATTCTCTCACCCTCTTGAGAAGTATGCAGGTATTTTCAACAAGTTGGTTGCATTGGAGATGATAGAGGAATCGATATCTGGCATATCACAGTCAGGGCAATCAAGAAAATGGGGAACAACCAACCGTCCTTCGGGGGCACACTCTGACATTGGCCCCAGTAGGTATGTACTACCACAGGGATGCATCTCTTTTATATGCCCTATACATTTGCTTTTTCCTTGTTGTAGTAAAAAAGAAGAGGTCCAGGATAAGCGCCAGAAAAGAAAGCAACAAATGGTTCACCATACTGACCTAAGGATGGTCGACAGTTAGACATTGCACTAGCTGGATGAGTGTTAGCAGATCAGATAATGTACTAGCCGAATGTAGGTTAGCAGATCAGACATTGCACTAGCCGGATGTAGGTTAGCAAATCAGACGTTGAACTAGCCGGATGGGGGTTAGCAGATCAGACGTTACACTGACCGAATAATGGTTACCAGATAGGATGTTACATGGATTGGTTGGAGGTTAGCAAGGTTGTGTTGTGCAAGCCCAGAAGTGGCTTCCAAGACAGAACATTCAATCATAAGCGATGGAACAGATCGCAAAGAATGGGATTGTAGTTAGGGAACACTACATCTAACAGACACTGCGCGAGCCGAGACGAGGCCAGCGGAGCACATGCGGTAGAACAGATCGCAATGGGGATTGTAGATAGAGAACACTGCATCTCACAGACACCGTGCAGGCCGGGATGAGGCTAGCGGATCACCGGCGGTAGAACAGATCGCAAACAAAGGTTGTAGTCAGAGAATACTGCATCTCACAGACACCGTGTAGACCGGGATGAGGCTAGCGGATCACCAGCAGTAGAACAGATCGCAAACAGAGGTTGTAGTCAGAGACTACTGCATCTCACAGACACCGTGCAGGCCGGGATGAGGCTAGTGGATCACCAGCGGTAGAACAGATAGCAAACAGAGGTTGCAGTCAGAGAGTACTGCATCTCACAGACATCGTGCAGGCCGGGATGAGGCTAGCGGATTACCAGCGGTAGAACAGATTGCAAACAGAGGTTGTAGTTAGAGAGTACTGCATCTCGTAGACATCGTGCAGGCCGGGACGAGGCTAGCGGATCACCAGTGATAGAGCAGATCGCAACAGAGAATGCAGTTAGACAACACTTCACCTCACACCGCGCAGGCTGAGATGAAGCTAGCGGGACAGACCAGCCGCCGTGCAGACCGAGATGAGGTTAGCGGGGGATAGCGATAGAACAGATCGCAATAGAGGATGCAGTTAGACAACACTTCACCTCACACCGCGCAGTCCGAGATGAGGCTAGCGGGACAGACCAGCCGCCGTGCAGACCGAGATGAGGTTAGCGGGGGACAGCGATAGAACACATCGCAACAGATCATGTAGTTAGACAATACTTCACCTCACACTGCGCAGGCCGAGATGGGGCTAGCGGGACAGACCAGCCGCCGTGCAGACCGAGATAAGGTTAGCGAGGGATAGCTATAGAACAGATCGCAACAGAGGATGCAGTTAGACAACACTTCACCTCACACCTCGCAGGCCGAGATGAGGCTAGCGGGACAGACCAGCCGCCGTGCAGACCGAGATGAGGTTAGCGGGGGCCAGCGATAGAACAGATCGCAACAGAGGATGCAGTTAGACAACACTTCATCTCACACCACGCAGGCTGAGATGAGGCTAGTGGGACAGACCAGCCGCCGTACAAACCAAGATGAGGTTAGCAGGGGACAGCGATAAAACAAATCGCAACAAAGGATGCAGTTAGACAACACTTCACCTCATGCCATGCAAGCCGACCGAAGGCGAGCAGGATAATGCGACAGAAAATATTGCAAACGAGCCACAGTCTGATGGCGCTACAGCTCAACAGCAACAAGTCGCAACATTCCACACAGTAAAAAGGTAAGGGCTGCCTCAGGTACGCATCTCTTTCCTTCTTCTCTGAATTTTTGCTCATCTAAGCACTAGTGCACTAGTCTCCCCAAAATTGGGGGCAACTGTAAACACCGGGTCCTGAGACAGCCTAGATCAGAGTTACCCAATGATGATAAGATACTTTGTCACGGGCAAAAGGGTTGAAAGTGATGATTTCCTTGAAAATTTGCATTTTAGAGTGAAAAATTAAAAAATATTAAAAAATATTTTAAAATTTAATTTTGAAAAATGGGGGCTTAAAAATGTAGTATTTTTAGTTAATCTTTAAAAAAAAATAAAAATAAAAATATTTCCGAGCGTTGGCGGCGGCAGCGCGCGCGCACTGTCGCAGCGGGCTGCCGCGCGAAGCTCCGCGCTCGAGCATCGCGCGCACGCTGGGCGAGCGCTCATGCCCAGCGTGTGCTACGGATGCCCATCGGGCGTCCGTAGGCCCTGTTCCGCCGCAAAATGGGCATTTTGCCCCAAAATTGATTTTTTCCGATTTTTTTCCACAAAATTCGATTTTTTATTACTTTTTTAAGGGATTTTCAGGTTTTTTTGAATTTTTAAAATTTAAAATTGTTAATATCTGATTTTATTAAGTTTTATCCCTTTAATTAACATTTTTTCCTATTTTTTTCATATAAAAAGAATAAGAAGAAAACCTTAAAGGGGGATTTTTCTTAGGGTTTTTTTTTTCATCTTTTTCTCTTCTTCTTCCTCTCAAACTCTCTCTAATTTTCCAGATTTTTCCCCAACAAAAAAAAAAAAATGGTTAAATTTTTCTTTTTTTTCCAACATAATTTCTTCTAAATATATATTTTGGAAGGAGTTTTGTTGTTTGATTTAATTTTTGAGACAAATACGACAATTATTTGTTCTGAAAATTCTTTTTAATCTTTTATTTGTGCTCAATAAAACTTTTTCCATTAATTTTCTTTTGAATCTCTTTTTGATGAAAAATTAATTTTGAGACAAACAAAACAATTATTTGTTATCAAAATCTAATTTTTTCATTTGATTTTCTAAAATAAGACTTTTAATCATTTTTTTTCTTGATACAAACAAAGTGATTGTTTGTTCTTGAAATTATTTTTCTTTATTTTAATCAATAAAAATCTTTTTTTGATCGAAATCATTTCTTTAGGCAAAGAAATAAATTCTTTGTTCTTAAAGAATTTTTGATCATTTTTTCATCCTATTTTTTTTCTTGGAATAAAATTCCAACATTTTCATCATATTACACTCTAATATTGCAAATCATCAAATAAAAAAAATCGATTATCATTTTACTTTCATCGAATCCGAAACTCTGAGGGTAAACATTCTGGGCTTATTCTTTTTTTTGTTTTTTTATTTTCTTCATGTTTAATTTATTCATGTATATTTTTATTAACTTCATTTATTTATTTATTTTATTTATTTCAGATTTGTTTTATTTATTTTGTTTATATATGATTTTATTCTTATTCATATATATTTTATTGTTTTCATTAATTTATTTATTGTTCTCATTTATTTATTTATTGTAATGTTGTATTTATTTGTTATGTATATATATTATTACATTTTTATTCATGTGAATATTGATCTCTTTTAATTCCTTGTAACACCCCAACTCATACGTAGGCGAACCCATCCGCAAGGGAGTAGGAAGCCGTACGAGTAGGTGTGTTACAGAACTGAAACGATACGAGACGTATATAATTATGAAAGAATTAAAAACTTTTGAGGAGCAAAAATCTGAACATACATATTCATAACCGCGCATATTTTAAACAAAAACATACACATCTACAATTTTACAATTATACTATAGGAGTCTGAAATATTACATCGTTCTCTTTACATATTATTACTTATACATATAACACAGATATACAAAAATTCCAAATTACAAAAGCTGAACAAGATACAAAACTTCTAGCTTCTATGTGGCCGACTCTGCAGATGCGCGACTCGAACAAAGGAAAAACCTGCCACCTGCACGGGGAAAAGAGCCCGTGCTAAGCGATAACGCTTAGTGGGGAAAACAAACATAATAATATGGACGGCCATTCACAATGGTCGTCGAGGCAAAATACATTCAAATGGCAATTGCGGATATTCAAAACACATATCTAAACAGACTTGCATAATAAAGGCATTCATTCGGAAACTCACACACATAATCATAAACATATATCAGGAATGGGCCAAAACAGTCATAACTCAAAACACGACACCGGTGTTATCATGCTGAGTCACATACCCAAGAAAATCATCCAAAACACAACACTTCTGCTGCACAACTCTAATACATAGCATATCATGTTGTAAACACTCCCATAACGGAGACGGAAGGCATAATCACATCACTTCACATTCATATCAAAACCATGCAGAAAGTACGATTACATCTTATATACTTACCCTCACAACCGAGCTGATTCACATACTTGTACACAATAAAACCATGCTTAACTCATATACATAAATACATCGATCGAATCATTTCAAAGCATTCAGAAACTAATAACAAATCACATACCAAGTACGGATAATCATGTTAACTGAAAAGTCATGTTTACTAAATACAGATTTATCTTCTGAAGCCCGTAGCCATATTCATATACACATAAACTGATTCTTGCTCATTCAGATATCACATTCTGATGGCTATTTCAAAACAGAATAAAACAAACCATCAAAATACCTTCTGACTCATAATAGTGGATAACGAGTGAACTATTAGTACCTTACGGGTACAAGTCGGCCAGAGAGTACCTTACGGGTACTAATCGAAAATCATTTTATTTTGTCACAAAAGCATTTTACTATTGAGGGATCTTAACCCGATCCAATCACATTAAAAAGGGATCGCTAGGATCCGCACTGTTAGGGGTTCGCGAGGAACCAGTCGTGGGACCTGATCAGGGTCCAAATCGTTCAAAGGGCGCTGCAGCTACAAAGACTCTATTAGGCATGCCTAACTATCCACTAGACTGACTCTCGCAGGTCATGCATCATACAAATCATATTTCACATCACATAATTTATATCATTATACGTAATCAGCAATAGGTGAGACATATGAATAAAATCATAAAGTCAGTAATGCATCATACAATTTACACTTAAGCATATCATAATAATCTTAGAGAAAGATCATAAATATAGATATGCATAATACATTCAATTATATTAACATACTTCATAAAATAGTCAAAGAATACACCTAAAGGCATCACAAGTTAGGAACTCAAACATTGGAATCACCGAAGAAAACTCATTCAACACAACACAACTGTCGCGCTCGCGATCCCTGTCGCGCTCGCGACAGAGACCATAGTCTCTTCGCTGCGCGCGCGCGACGGGCTTCGCGATCGCGGGAAGGAGAGAAGGCCCGGCTCTGTCGCGCTCGCGATATTGTCGCGGTCGCGACAGAGGGCAAGTATTGCTATCGCGGGGTCGCGACAAGTCGCGTGCTCGCGATAGCACAGGCCAACAATGTGCTCTGTCGCGATCGCGACGCGCTCGCGACAGAGAGCAGACAAGCTATTGCTATCGCGGGGTCGCGACAGCACAGCATCAAAATCACCGGTCTCTGTCGCGATCGCGACAGTGTCGCGATCGCGACAGAGTCATGATTCCGAAAATCTGCAGAATTTTGCAAGATCTTTCCTTCCTCAAACTCACCCACAAATACACGAAACACATCCAAAGGTCTCTTACCTCATCTCCAGCCAGTCGCACATTATTAACATAAATCCAACATTCGTATCAAGTATTTCAATAAAACATGCCCTTAACAATATCCATATACACAATCTATAATAACAACATTATTCGTTAATCATCTCAATCGCACCCACATTAAATGCATCCCTATATATGGTACATCATGCTAAGGTTACTTATGAGACCATCACAATATAGCACTCATCAATAAACAAACCTTCATGGAGTTATATCTATTTTTAATTACTAGTTAAATCACCAATCTTAATCATATTCCTAAGTTTTTCCCAACGATCATTACTTATATAGTCAATTAATTACCCTAAACATGCATAATAACTAATGGGAAAGATACGGGATCGATCCGGGTCAATCCTAGACTCAAAAATATAGAATAAAAGGCTCAAAGCATACTTTTCTGTCGCGAGGTCGCGACCCTTGTCGCGCTCGCGACAGAGGCTCGCTTCAGCTCCCCTAACAAACTGCTTTCTACTATAAACTAGTATCGCGAAAACCGACCTCTAAACCTCGTTTTTAGGAAGAGTGGTCTTCTTAACAAATGTTCTCCTACGTCTTAGCTTTCAAATGAAACAAGTTTCACATCAATTGGACATCTAAAACTCCCGATATGCACTCCACAACCCATACTGGTCAAACAACCCGACACAACAGGGACACTATATTTGTAATCAATTTTTCGATGTCTTAGATCGAGAATTTGTCCAAGGCTATTTCTGAGACATTTAAAGTAATGGAATTCATGGTTCTAAAGGTTCAAGAATCGAATGATTTGGATTTCTAAAACTCTACTTATGACCAAAACATTGCACAAGGGTCAGATGAGAACGAAACAGGGTTTACCCCAATTACACACTTCACTTCCAATTCTCACACACCTTCAACTTAAGCCACTTCATGCATTATTAATACATTTACCCAAACAAATACATACATAAGAATCATCTTAATCACTCAATTTACTGGAAATCATATACAAATATATATTCATAACTCAATAAGAATTTAGGAGAAAAACCAAATAAAACTCAATTAAAGGAATCAACTCCCAAACCTCTTGTTGCACAATAGTGGTTCTCTTCAAGCTTTAAATCTTCTCTTTTCCTTTACTTTGATTCTTCTTATCACCAATTACTTGCACAAACAAACCCATAATTCTTAATTTAAACCATAACTTAAACAAAACTAGAAAAAGAAAAGAACTTAAACATAAGAACCCTAAAATCTCAACTTACCTCTTTACTCTTACTTCCCAAGCTCCACCAAACCAATTCTACTTCACTCAAAACCAATAGATTGAGCAAGAAACGGGGAGGAGAGGAAAAGAAAATAGAAAATGAGAAGGAAGAGAGGGCAACGGGAACAAGAACAAGAAAATTCTGCATTTCCTCTTTCCTAACCCAAATCACACTAAATGCATACCTACCAAAGCCACTTGTCCACTTACTATAGGTCCACATGTCATAATTTTCAATCCCACTTTGACTTACTCCTACATGCACCATACACTAAACACACACAATTAATTCTTGAATAAATATCTTCAATACACCAAACACCACTCACACCATATCATTTCTTAGCCCACTCACATCCTACTTCCATACACTTCAAGCATACTCTAACAATTCCTTATAAACCACTTGTCATCATCCTACAAACCCAAGTGTCACAATCTTATCCAATCACTTCCTACATACCATACACATGTTCCACTAGATGATTTCTCACTTAACATCTTATTAATTAATTATTTTCTTTGCACTTTAGTCCTAATTAACCAAACTTTCTCAAGCACAACTTACCGAAATACCCTTCACTTAACTGACTTAACTTTCCGATTCCGACTAGGCCCGATTTGGGGTGTTACATTCCTAACATGTAAATAATTTATTTTGCTTTGATTTCTCACTATTTTTAACATTTAATTAATAAATTAATTTTCATTGATATTTTTTTGCCATGTAAATGGTTTATATCATTTATGAACATATGTAATTAATCATATTGTTCATTTAATTGTTTTCATCATTCTTTAATTCATTCATTTGTATTATTCTTTTCTTTATTATTTTATATATTCATTGATTTGTTTATCTTCATCATTATTATTATCATGTTCATATTTTTACATATTAACTCATTAACATAATTTATTTATTCCAGTTAAATCATTCAATTCTTTCATCATTTAATGTATATTTTCATTTCTTTTGATTTGTTAACATTTTAATTCAATTATCATTCTTTCACATCACCTTGTTTTATTTTAATTCATCATTTATCTTATATTTAATCGATTTTAATTGATTCAATTCTTAACATTATTTTATTTGTGTTTTATGATTATTTTACATCTCATTTTCCTCTTGGGCAATTTTTACGAGCACATGGGGAGATCCAGAAGGCTCGTTTGGGATTAAGTATTTATTTATTTTATTTGTAATATTTTATTTATTTGGCTTTTCCATTTATTTTGCCATGTAATTTTCTTATAAAACTGTTTACTTTAGGCACGCTAGAATAAAAATCACAAAGCATTTTTATTAATTAATTTGGAACTTTTCCTAAATAAAAATGGGACCAATGTCTCAATTTTCTCTATCAAAAATAAAATCATCACATCAAAATTTTTTTATAGTAAATATGCATGCGAGGACCAATGTCCTCATCATTAACGAATATCCCAATTTATGCATGATTTGTATTTTATTTGCAATGGGGGTTGTATTCCGCCCCTAGTTTTGTTGTAATATTTTCACATATGCTTTATTTTATTTATCGCTTCCACTACGTGATTGACATGCCCTTTAATTAATTGCATTAAAATGAATGAGAAATGGGATGAAATGATAAATTCAAAACTCGATTATAAAATTAACCAAGGTATGAATAAATGGGAAGTCCCGAACTCACTCTGGTCTTGGGATCAATGAGGTTAGAGGTCCATCTCAGTATTTTATTGGGATAGAATCTCCAAAATATCTCTTGTGTCCCACCAAAAGACTTAAATTTACAATCCTAGGCTCCACGGGGTAGAGGGTCATTCCAGTGTTCTATTGGGATGATATCTCCAATATCCCTTTGGCTTGCCCAAAATGGATATTATGCGCCGTTTTAGGCTCACCAAGGCTAGACGACCTGTCCCAATTTTCTATTGGGTGGCGACTCCAAAAAACCTCCTTATTGCCCAAAATAGACGCACTTGTAAATACCTTACAAGTTTTCATGAACCTCCACCCGATTGCCCTATAAGCGGGCCTTCGGGGAGCCCTGGGGTTCGGTGCCCGTCACAGTACTCTAACCTCATGGAGCCTAAGATGATGCATATACGTCCATTTTGGGCAGGCCAGAGATATTTTGGAGTCCCCACCCCAATAGGACATTGGGATGGTACTCTAACCTCATAGAGCCTAAGAAATGCAAATTGGGCCTATTTTGGGCAACGAGAGATATTTTGGAGACCCCACTATTGTCACACCCCAAATTAGGCCTGGTCGGAATTAGCGCGTTAACTCGGGAATTTAAGGGTATTTCAGTAATTTATGCTTGATAAAAAAATTGGATAATAAGGATTTTATGGCAAAGTAATTAATTAAGGTTGTAAAGAGAAATGTTAGAGTGTGCTTGTAGCGTATGGAAGTAGGATATAAGTGGATTAAGGGGTTTTATAGTGTAGGTTGTATGTATGGTGCCATGGATGTAAGTGGGTTTTAAGGAATGATTTGGTGTGAGAGAGGTTTAGTGCCTTAAGATATTTAAGTGAGAGATCTTTAGTGTGTGGATGGTGTATGGTGCTTAGAGTGGAAAGTCAAGTGAGTGGGTTTTGTGGCCCAATAGGAGCTTGCCATGTGGCAATGGTTGGTGGGAGCATTGAATGAGGAATTGAAGAAGTGGAGAGAGGGAAGGGAATTGTAGCTTCCCGTAGAAGCCATTTGTGTTTTGCCTTCTCTCTTCTCACGCCCTCTCTCTCAAGTTTTGCTTGTGGGATTTTCTTCCCTCTTTGATCTAGGGTTGAGTTTTGAAGGATTTTGAGGTAAGTGTTTGTGTTTGAGTTTGGGTTTCTCCATCTTTGTTTGTTCTTAGAATTCTGGTTTTGGATGTTTGAGTTTGGTTTGATTTATGTGTTCTTGGTTGGGTTTGTGCAAGCTTTGTGTACCAAGAGGAAGATTAAAGGCAAAGAGAAGGTTCAAGAGTGAAGATCAGCTGGGTTTTGGTCTACAAGAGGTTTGGGAGCTTTAATTGTGGTTGTGATTTGGATTTGAAGTTTTAGATTTTTGTCTCTGCTCTTTTCTCTTTCTGGGATCAAGTATGTGTTTGTAAAGTTTGATTTCTGAAATTTGAGTGATTTAGTATGTGTATATGCATGGTTTAATTTATTTACATGTGTTGGTAATCCATGTTATTGATTGAGATGAAATTATGTGAGGATTGGCTTTGCAATGTTCGAGTCTTTGCAACTCTGTCCCGTTTTTATTGTACCCCTGTGTATTAATTTTCTCTTAAGTAGAGTTTTAGGCCTCTAAATCGTGTGATTCTTGAGCCATTAGAACCATGACTTCTATTTCTTTAAATGTCCTAGAAATAGCCTTTGGCTAATTCTTGCTCTAAGATCCAGAAAATTGACCAAACTCGTAGTGTTTCTGTTTGGGTCGGGTTATTTGAACAGTCTGGGTTGTGGAGATCATATCTGGAGTTATAGATGTTATTTTGACCTGAAATTTGTTGCATTGGAACTTTAACATCCTAGGGAACATTTGTTAAGAAGGAAGTTTTGGCTTAAAATGAGGTTTAGAGGTCGGTTTAGGCAACACAAGTCTGGAGGCGTAAGCAGTCTTTTTCGGGTTCTGAGATGAGCCTCTGTCGCGATCGCGACAAGGGTCGCGACCTCGCGACAGAAAAACCTATATTAGCCTTTATTTCTTTATTTTTGAGCCCTCGGTTGATTCGAATCAACCCCGTACCTTCCCCTCAGCTTTTTATGCATGATTAGGGTAATTAAATGACCATATAAGTAGTTGTCTTTGGTAAAACTTATGAGTATGATTAAGAATTGGTGATCTATCAAGTGAATAATAATAGATATAACTCCGTGAAGGTTGGTTTATGGATGAGTGTGGATATGTGTCGATCTCATGAGTAACCTAGGCATGTTGTACCGTATATATGAATGCATAACATGGGTGCGTTTGTGATGAATGGCGAATAGTGTTGATATTATAGATTGTGTAAATGGATATTGTTAGTGGCATGTTTATCGGAATTCTTGATACGAATGTTGTGTTTATGTTGTCAATGATGTGTGGCTTGCTGGAGATGAGGTAAGAGACCTTTGGATATGTTTCGTGTGTTTGTGGGTGAGTTTGAGGAAGGAAAGATCCTATAAAATTCTGCAGATTTGTGGAATCATGACTCTGTCGCGAGCGCGACAGAGACCGGTGATTCTGATGCTGTGCCATCGCGAGCACGCGACGTTGTCGCGACCCCGCGATAGCAATAGCTTGTGTGTTCTCTGTCGCGAGCGCGACAACCGTCGCGATCGCGACAGAGCACATTGTTGGCCTGTGCTATCGCGAGCACGCGACTTGTCGCGACCCCGCGATAGCAATGCTTGCCCTCTGTCGCGATCGCGATAACGTCGCGAGCGCGACAGAGCCAGGCTCTTTTCTCCTTCCCGCGATCGCGAAGTCCGTCGCGCGCACGCAGCGAAGAGACTATGGTCTCTGTCGCGAGCGCGACAGGCATCGCGAGCGCGACAGATGTGTTGTGCTGAATGAGTTTTCTTGGTGATTCCAATGCCTAATTTCCGAACCTGTGATACCTTTATGTTTATACTTTGACTATTTTATGAAGTATGTTAATATAATGGGATGTATTATGCATATCTATACTTATGGTCTCTCTCTGAGATTATTATGTTATGCTTAAAGTGTAAATTGTATGATGCATGATTGACTTTATGAACTTATTCTTATGTCTTACCTATTGCTGATTTTGTATAATGATATATATAAACTATGTGGGTTGAAATATGATTTGTATTATGCTTGACCTGCGAGAGTCAGTCTAGTGGATAGTTAGGCATGCCTAAAAGAGTCTTCCGCTGCAGCTTCCGTTATCGTTTGGACCCCGATCAGGTCCCCGTTTGGTTCCTCGCGAACCCCTTTAATGTATTTGGATCTTGTTTAAGATCCTTCCGAAAGAAAAATGTTTGTGAATGAAAATTGAAATGGTTTTCGATTTGTACCCGTAAGGTACTTTCCGTAATCGGCTTGTACCCGTAAAGTACTTTCTGTATACTCGTTATCCACTATTTTGAGTCAGCAGGTATTCTGTATGGTTTGCCTAATATGAACAAGAGAATGTGATATTCGATTAAGCATGATTCTGGGCACGCGAATCAGTTATGTATCCGAATGTGATTATGAATCTCTGAATGGGTTAAGTGTGACCTAAACATGTGAATTGGACATAATTATCTACACATATGGGTATATGCATAACATATTGTGAATGTATGGTATGCTAACGATTTTGAATATAGATACGGGAATTCAGATGTGTGTAACTGTGACCATGATCTTTTGAATGACATGAGTTCGATTAGTTATGTCTATTTTGAATGCTATGATTAGTAAGTATGTGCACAAACGTGATTTTGTACTTTTGGCGGTTATAGTGATTTATATGAATCAAGATCCGTAGCTAATGTGCTCTTGACCTTGCAATATATATATATATTGTGTTATGTTACGTGCCTCCTCTCTCTAGTTTCCCTATTGTAGTGATTTCAGCGTGTGGGCATGTATTTACATTTGAGGCATAATAGAAGTATGTTTAGTTAACTAGCATTCTCGGCATGATAATTGGGTGCGTATTGCCTGATAACTGTATTGCATGTGAATGGGTTTTCCGTTAAATGCATGAGTCCTTGGCATGATAGTCGTATGTGTATATGAACTTCCGAATGCATGGCTTTCCTATGCAGGCTTAATTATCCATCTTTTGTGATTATTTGTATATGCTATTTGTGTATGTAATTTGTTCTGGCGACCATTGTGAATGGCCGTCCATCTTGCTTGTGTGTTCTCCCCACTAAGCGTTTATCGCTTAGCACGGGCTCTTTTCCCGTGCAGGTGGCAGGTTGGGTTCAATTCGAGTCGTGCATCTGCAAGGTCGGCCACATAGGAGCTGTAGCGTTCTATTATTCTGTTCAGCTTCTGTATTTCGGATTCTGTAATTTTGTAGCCTTTTTCTTATGTATTTGGTTATGTAAAGGATATTATTGTAATTAAGTTTTCAGTTATTCCTCAGTTTTATCTTTCGCCTTATGCTTCCGCTGAGTGATTATATGTATGTATGTGAGTTAATGTATGTTCAGCTTTTGTTTCTTTAAAGTTTTAATTTACCCTGTATTTTGGTATGTATGTTTATGTATGAATGTATGTATATTCTGTATCTGCGTGGTGGCACCTTTACTCTTACGGCATCTCACTCCTTATCGGATGGGATCGCCTAAGTACGGGTAAGGGGTGTTACAAGTTGTGGTATCAGAGCGCCGGTTTGGCGGTTCTGGGTGTGTTGTTTGTTATATTTCATGTCTTTGAATGTGAGTCGGTTTGTGTCGTGGCCTAATGCAGATGTGTCGAGTCTTGTGTCATGTTTAGATGGAGTCTGATTCTGGTGAGAATGTGGGCGAGACAACGGAATGTGTGAACCCAGTTAGTGATGATCAGAGTGTTTCTGAGTATCCTTTGGTTGAAGGTTCTGGTCCTGCTTCCGATGATAGGACGTTAGTGTAAGAGCCTTTGGATTTTGTAAGGATTTGGTAGTACTCGGTATACCTGTCAGCTATCTCCAGAAAAAGTTTTTGAATGAAAGCATATTAACTCATGGGGATGGGACAAAGCGCATCATTATAGCATCAATTACATCACTCTGCATGCATGAGTCATTTCACTTTCATTACATCATCATCCCTTTGACCATACATGAGAAGCATTGCATATGTGTTTTAACTGAGGGAAAGCTGACAGGATGTACATGGAGTATTTGGTATTAAGGTTAAGAGTGGTGATGGTAACCATAGCAGCTGTTAAGGAAAGTGTTCTGTGTTTGATTTAAGTGGAGTAGAAAGAGTATTTCGGAATTTTGTGCGAGTGAAGGTGATATGATCTTGTATGGACATCTTTGAAGTATCGGCGAATGACGGGTGGTTTTTGCGTGAAGTGTTTGTGCTTTGGTTTCTAATGTACAGTTGAGTAAGGATTATGTCGCTGAACGTGTTTGATTCGGATGTAAGAAAGTAATTTAAGAGTATAGCAATGAGGATTAGTGTAAGCAAGCGGGTAGTTGGAAGTGAAGTGTTTGAGTTTGATGGCAACTTGGATCGTTGGGTTGTGAATCTTTCCAATGTTAGTGAATTTCGAGGACGGAATTCTTTTAGGAGGGAAGAGTTGTCACACCCCAAATTAGGCCTGGTCGGAATTGGCGCGTTAACTCGGGAATTTAAGGGTATTTCAGTAATTTATGCTTGATAAAAAAATTGGATAATAAGGATTTTATGGCAAAGTAATTAATTAAGGTTGTAAAGGGAAATGTTAGAGTGTGCTTGTAGCGTATGGAAGTAGGATATAAGTGGATTAAGGGGTTTTATAGTGTAGGTTGTATGTATGGTGCCATGGATGTAAGTGGGTTTTAAGGAATGATTTGGTGTGAGAGAGGTTTAGTGCCTTAAGATATTTAAGTGAGAGATCTTTAGTGTGTGGATGGTGTATGGTGCTTAGAGTGGAAAGTCAAGTGAGTGGGTTTTGTGGCCCAATAGGAGCTTGCCATGTGGCAATGGTTGGTGGGAGCATTGAATGAGGAATTGAAGAAGTGGAGAGAGGGAAGGGAATTGTAGCTTCCCGTAGAAGCCATTTGTGTTTTGCCTTCTCTCTTCTCACGCCCTCTCTCTCAAGTTTTGCTTGTGGGATTTTCTTCCCTCTTTGATCTAGGGTTGAGTTTTGAAGGATTTTGAGGTAAGTGTTTGTGTTTGAGTTTGGGTTTCTCCATCTTTGTTTGTTCTTAGAATTCTGGTTTTGGATGTTTGAGTTTGGTTTGATTTATGTGTTCTTGGTTGGGTTTGTGCAAGCTTTGTGTACCAAGAGGAAGATTAAAGGCAAAGAGAAGGTTCAAGAGTGAAGATCAGCTGGGTTTTGGTCTACAAGAGGTTTGGGAGCTTTAATTGTGGTTGTGATTTGGATTTGAAGTTTTAGATTTTTGTCTCTGCTCTTTTCTCTTTCTGGGATCAAGTATGTGTTTGTAAAGTTTGATTTCTGAAATTTGAGTGATTTAGTATGTGTATATGCATGGTTTAATTTATTTACATGTGTTGGTAATCCATGTTATTGATTGAGATGAAATTATGTGAGGATTGGCTTTGCAATGTTCGAGTCTTTGCAACTCTGTCCCGTTTTTATTGTACCCCTGTGTATTAATTTTCTCATAAGTAGCGTTTTAAGCCTCCAAATCGTGTGATTCTTCAGCCATTAGAACCATGACTTCTATTTCTTTAAATGTCCTAGAAATAGCCTTTGGCTAATTCTTGCTCTAAGATCCAGAAAATTGACCAAACTCGTAGTGTTTCTGTTTCGGTCGGGTTATTTGAACAGTCTGGGTTGTGGAGATCATATCTGGAGTTATAGATGTTATTTTGACCTGAAAGTTGTTGCATTGGAACGTTAACATCCTAGGGAACATTTGTTAAGAAGGAAGTTTTGGCTAAAAATGAGGTTTAGAGGTCGGTTTAGGCAATACAAGTCTGGAGGCGTAAGCAGTCTTTTTCGGGTTCTGAGATGAGCCTCTGTCGCGATCGCGACAAGGGTCGCGACCTCGCGACAGAAAAACCTATATTAGCCTTTATTTCTTCATTTTTGAGCCCTCGGTTGATTCGGATCAACCCCGTACCTTCCCCTCAGCTTTTTATGCATGATTAGGGTAATTAAATGACCATATAAGTAGTTGTCTTTGGTAAAACTTATGAGTATGATTAAGAATTGGTGATCTATCAAGTGAATAATAATAGATATAACTCCGTGAAGGTTGGTTTATGGATGAGTGTGGATATGTGTCGATCTCATGAGTAACCTAGGCATGTTGTACCGTATATATGAATGCATAACATGGGTGCGTTTGTGATGAATGGCGAATAGTGTTGATATTATAGATTGTGTAAATGGATATTGTTAGTGGCATGTTTATCGGAATTCTTGATACGAATGTTGTGTTTATGTTGTCAATGATGTGTGGCTTGCTGGAGATGAGGTAAGAGACCTTTGGATATGTTTCGTGTGTTTGTGGGTGAGTTTGAGGAAGGAAAGATCCTATAAAATTCTGCAGATTTGTGGAATCATGACTCTGTCGCGAGCGCGACAGAGACCGGTGATTCTGATGCTGTGCCATCGCGAGCACGCGACGTTGTCGCGACCCCGCGATAGCAATAGCTTGTGTGTTCTCTGTCGCGAGCGCGATAACCGTCGCGATTGCGATAGAGCACATTGTTGGCCTGTGCTATCGCGAGCACGCGACTTGTCGCGACCCCGCGATAGCAATGCTTGCCCTCTGTCGCGATCGTGATAACGTCGCGAGCGCGACAGAGCCAGGCTCTTCTCTCCTTCCCGCGATCGCGAAGTCCGTCGCGCGCACGCAGCGAAGAGACTATGGTCTCTGTCGCGAGCGCGACAGGCATCGCGAGCGCGACAGATGTGTTGTGCTGAATGAGTTTTCTTGGTGATTCCAATGCCTAATTTCCGAACCTGTGATACCTTTATGTTTATACTTTGACTATTTTATGAAGTATGTTAATATAATGGGATGTATTATGCATATCTATACTTATGGTCTCTCTCTGAGATTATTATGTTATGCTTAAAGTGTAAATTGTATGATGCATGATTGACTTTATGAACTTATTCTTATGTCTTACCTATTGCTGATTTTGTATAATGATATATATAAACTATGTGGGTTGAAATATGATTTGTATTATGCTTGACCTGCGAGAGTCAGTCTAGTGGATAGTTAGGCATGCCTAAAAGAGTCTTCCGCTGCAGCTTCCGTTATCGTTTGGACCCCGATTAGGTCCCCGTTTGGTTCCTCGCGAACCCCTTTAATGTATTTGGATCTTGTTTAAGATCCTTCCGAAAGAAAAATGTTTGTGAATGAAAATTGAAATGGTTTTCGATTTGTACCCGTAAGGTACTTTCCGTAATCGGCTTGTACCCGTAAAGTACTTTCTGTATACTCATTATCCACTATTTTGAGTCAGCAGGTATTCTGTATGTTTTGCCTAATATGAACAAGAGAATGTGATATTCGATTAAGCATGATTCTGGGCACGCGAATCAGTTATGTATCCGAATGTGATTATGAATCTCTGAATGGGTTAAGTGTGACCTAAACATGTGAATTGGACATAATTATCTACACATATGGGTATATGCATAACATATTGTGAATGTATGGTATGCTAACGATTGTGAATATAGATACGGGAATTCAGATGTGTGTAACTGTGACCATGATCTTTTGAATGACATGAGTTCGATTAGTTATGTCTATTTTGAATGCTATGATTAGTAAGTATGTGCACAAACGTGATTTTGTACTTTTGGCGGTTATAGTGATTTATATGAATCAAGATCCGTAGCTAATGTTCTCTTGACCTTGCAATATATATATATATATTGTGTTATGTTACGTGCCTCCTCTCTCTAGTTTCCCTATTGTAGTGATTTCAGCGTGTGGGCATGTATTTACAGTTGAGGCATAATAGAAGTATGTTTAGTTAACTAGCATTCTCGGCATGATAATTGGGTGCGTATTGCCTGATAACTGTATTGCATGTGAATGGGTTTTCCGTTAAATGCATGAGTCCTTGGCATGATAGTCGTATGTGTATATGAACTTCCGAATGCATGGCTTTCCTATGCAGGCTTAATTATCCATCTTTTGTGATTATTTGTATATGCTATTTGTGTATGTAATTTGTTCTGGCGACCATTGTGAATGGCCGTCCATCTTGCTTGTGTGTTCTCCCCACTAAGCGTTTATCGCTTAGCACGGGCTCTTTTCCCGTGCAGGTGGCAGGTTGGGTTCGATTCGAGTCGTGCATCTGCAAGGTCGGCCACATAGGAGTTGTAGCGTTCTATTATTCTGTTCAGCTTCTGTATTTCGGATTCTGTAATTTTGTAGCCTTTTTCTTATGTATTTGGTTATGTAAAGGATATTATTGTAATTAAGTTTTCAGTTATTCCTCGGTTTTATCTTTCGCCTTATGCTTCCGCTGAGTGATTATATGTATGTATGTGAGTTAATGTATGTTCAGCTTTTGTTTCTTTAAAGTTTTAATTTACCCTGTATTTTGGTATGTATGTTTATGTATGAATGTATGTATATTCTGTATCTGCGTGGTGGCACCTTTACTCTTACGGCATCTCACTCCTTATCGGATGGGATCGCCTAAGTACGGGTAAGGGGTGTTACAACTATAATAAGACATTGAGATGGTCCTCTAACCTCGTTGAGCCCAAGACCAGAGATGGTTCAGGACTTCTCATTTATTCATACCTTGTTTAAATTATGATTGAGTTTTGAATTTAAGATTTCATTCATTCTCTCATTCGTTTTAGTGCAATTAATTAAAGCGCAAGTTGATCATGTAATAAAGGCGATAAATAACAACAAGATTAAAATAAGGTTAATAAAAGCCCAATAAATTACAACAAAACTAGGGGCATAATACAACCCCCATTGAAAATGAAATGTAAATCATACAGAAGACGGAGTATTTATTAAGGATGAGGACATTGGTCCTCGCATGCATACTTAAAGGAAAAAGTGTTAAAGGTGATGGTTTATTTGGGTGGAAAAACTAGGACATTGGTCCCATTTTTATTAGAAAAAATCCCATTTAATTAATATAAATACTTAGTAATTTTTATGTTAGCGGAATAAAAATAATATTTACAATAAATGATACAAGGGAATTGAAATAAAAGGAAATAAGATAAAGAAATAACCCCGAATAATATCCTCAGACCATCGCGGGGTTCTTCATATTTAACACCCCAAATCCAAAAAAAAAGGGTTAAACTCACAAAAATAAAAAAATCACATTAGTGCCATAATCAACAATAAAATAGATATGAAAAAAATGAATAAAGACAAGGAATCTATAAAAATTCATCATGGAAATGAAGGAGAAATAAGAATAAATAGAAAAAAGGAAGAAAATAAAGAAAATGAAGGATAAAGGCCCAGGTACGGCCTATATCGCGCGAACGACGGCTGTCCTTAGGCCGACCGATGGGTGGAGTCGAAACTCCTCAACGGCCCATCGCTCGGCTAAGCGACAGCCATTGGTGGAGCCTCTGCCCATCGGTCATCCCTAATCCGGAAAAATAAAGAAATTTAGCTAAAAACCTTTTTTTTTGTTGAATAAAATTTAATTCCACATTAAAATTACCCTTTCAAACAAATCAGTTTCGAATAATTTAATATGAGAGGATGAATTGCCAGAAAGGTTGATCCAGAATATTTACCCTCAGAATATTACCTTTAAAGGTGAATGTCGTGCGATTTCTGCTCCTCAAATTCTACAAGGATTAATCCGTAATGTGCAATTTCATGAGATTTTTACCGTAAAATCAAACTTTTAAAATCAGATCAAGAAAAGAAAATTGTATTTTTCCTTCTCGATATTTTATAAGAATATCGAATGCTAAAAAGGCTAGATCGAATAAAAATGAATTGATTTCACTTTCTTGGATTCGCCTTAATTTGAAAAAGATTTGATGAAAATTTTTGATAAAAACCAAAAACCAAGAAACTTTTTCGGGATTTTAGCGGGAAAACTTTCTATTTCTGATGAAAATTGCTAACCCAAAATAATGATCACTAGCCCCCTATTTATACGTTTAGGAAAATTATCACACCCCATTTTCCCCCTAGTAGTTTGAGCCATGATTACATGTGTATCTGTGAGTGTTTTGGTATGTGTTAATGGTATTTTGGATTATATGTATGTTTTGTGAGCTTTATTAGAGTGTGGGTGCATGTTTGATATTAGGGTGTGTATGTATGGGTCTTGTTAGTGTATGTGCATGCTCATAGGGGAGTAGGGTGTGAATTAGTGAGGGTTAGTCTTGTATGTAGTGTCTTGCATGGGTGTAGGTGTGAGTGATAAAGATCCACCAAAGATAGGGTGACATATGGCTAGGATTTTAGGAAGTAGGTATAAATAGAAGGAGAGATAAGAGGGAGCAGCTATTTTGCTGCCTTTTTCCCATTCTTCTTCTGCTTCTCTTTATCTCCTCTTCCTCTTTACACTTCAAGTGTACCCTAGCTTTGATCCAAGTGGTTTTGGTGGAAATTGATCATCTCTTAAGCTTTAATTGGTAAGTTTTAGTGGGTTTTCTCTTCTTCTTCATCTTTTCTCTTGATCTTTGTTAGATGTGTTCTTAATCTAGGGTTTTTGTGTTTGTGTAGTTCTTGGGATTCTGGGTTTAGAAGCGCCTGCTCATGATCCCAAGGGGAAAGAGAAGGCGAGTGGGAGCGGAGCTTGCAACTAGGAGCATAGGAATTTGCAGGTTTGGGAATTTCTGGTTTCTTTGTGCATTTTATGTGATTTTGTCTTCTTTGTTGAATGGCTGGTAATTGATGAGATATAATATGTGTATTTGTATCTAAATGATGTGGGTAATGATTATTTTTGGTTGAGATGCTTGGATTATGAGTAATTAAACCAAGATATGAATTTTTGGTTGAACTTAGAGAGAAATTTTTGGTTTTCTAAAGTGAGGATTTCGATTATGTTATTTGTGTAATTAAATTATTGGTTGTGGTTTAAAAGTTGGGTTTTAGGGTAATTAAGATGACTTGAATGATCAATTTGTGTGGGTTGAGTTTTAAAGTCAATTGGAGGTTTTGGTGATTTTGGGAGTGTGTTTTTCTGAATATTTTTGCGTAAGAGATGGAAATCATGACTCTGTCGTGAGTGCGACAGAGCTCGATGAATTCAGCCTTTATGCATGGCCGAGCATTGGGTTGCTGAGACGCCGCAGCAAGAGCTCTCTGTCGCTAGCGCAATGTATGTCGAGAGCTCGACAGATCGCTCTGCTACCGAGTAGATTTGGGCAGTTCTCTATCCTGAGCGCGATAGCTTTGGCTGGCCGCTCACTATCGCAAGCGCGACAGTGAGATGTGCTTCTATCTCCGTGGGAGCACGAAGACTGTTGCGATTGCGACCTGGGGCTCGTTTTGCCTCTGTTACAAGCGCGACAGTAAGCCTCCACCTGCCCTGTTTTTTTTTTTTGATTTTACACTTTTCTTCTAAAATGAATTTCACATCTTTTCTACATGGGTTTTTACTACTGTATGGGAATAAATATGCTTATATATGTATAATATTATGATTTCTTTATGATAAATTATATGTTATGCATTGAAACATGAATTGTATTATGCATTACCTACAAGAGTCAGTTTAGTGGATAGTTAGGCATGCCCAATAGAGTTTAGTAGCTGCAGCCCTCTATTCCGACCTTGATCAGGTCCCCTGTTTGGTTCCTCGCAAACCTCAATGTGTTTGGATCTGGTTTAAGATCCCCTCCGTAAAATATTTTTGAATGAGAAAATGTGATGTTGCTTTTCGATTCGTACCCGTAAGGTACCGCCATGCGTTCACTCGTTATCCACTACTATAAGTCAGCAGGTGTTATATTTCGTTATGTTATCAGAATGTGCATCCGAATGACTATGATTATAAGTATGTGAATTAGTTAGCATATGAATGTGATTATGAGCCTTTGAGTGCTTATGAATGTGATTCAATTACGATTATATCTTATATGATTATCAGCTTATGCCACTATGTATGCATTTTGCCTTGACGACCATTGTGAATGGCCATCCATATTAGTGTTGTTTGTTTCCCCACTAAGCGTTATCGCTTAGCACGGGTGTTTCATCCGTGCAGGTGCGGAAGGTGTATAGGTTTTGGGAGAGTCGCCGCAAGTCAAGCCAACACAGAGGGAATTGATGTTAGGACTTAGCTTTTTGTTATATGATTCTTTTTGTAATAGTGAACTCTTATTGTATTTATTCTTTTGTTCCGCTTTCGCATTGTAATTTTTGAAAGAGGTAATTATTTTGGTAATATCAGAACAATTATGTAATGAATATTATTAGTACATCTATAAATGATCTTTTTGTTTAAAAGTTTTAATTCCGCTGTATATATGTATGTTTATATTATGTGGATGAATGTTATTGTACCGTTTTGTTTGGTGACACCCCGACTCGTACGGCTTCTCACTCCCTTGCGGATGGGTTCGCCTACGTATGGGTAGGGGGTGTTATAGTTTTTGGTATCAGAACCTGGTTTAGGCGTTCTCTAGGTGTTATGGTGCATAGATATATGTCTAGGATTGTGTTAGCTGATGCGAGTGTTCTTGTGTTTGTTTTAGATGGATTCTGATTCGGTGCGTGGGTCACTTGAGGGGTCCGCTGGGAGTGTAAATCCTCAAGCAGTAGATCCTTCAGTGTCTGTTTTGGTTCAAACACCTACGGTTCAGCCTGAGGCCGCAGCCATGCCCTTTGAGGCAATATTGTAGATTTCTCAAGACATGGCTCGAGTCTTAGAGAGAGTGACAGCTCTGAGAGCCCCTATTGAGAGTATGAGGAAAGCTGGTGCAGAGGATTTTTATGGGACTTATTTGGATGAGTCTGAGTATGCTGAGAAATGGATAGAGAAGGTAAAGCGTGTTCTGGATGAGATTCAATGCCCTCCTGAGAGGCAAGTAGAATGTGTTGTGGCTTTGTTGCAGGGATCCGCCTACGATTGGTGGAAGTTGGTCCGTGGGCATCCCCAGTTGCCTGACCCGGTCACTTGGGAGTTCTTTGAGAGGGAGTTTACTAGTAAGTATGTGACTAGGGCTTAATAGGATGCTAAGTGGGCTCAGTTTCTCTGTCTAAAATAGAGAGCCTTCCCAATTTTTTATTTTGAGAAAGAGTTTAACCGTCTTGCAAAGTATGCTTCAGAGGGTGTTCTGACAGAGGAGTTCAGATGTAAGCACTTTGAGGCTGGTTTGAATGAGTCCTTGCGGGTTATGCTTGTTTCATTGATGAGTACTTTGGGTATTAGTTATTATCAGATTGTTCAGGCAGCAGTGCGGGCTGAGAGATCGGAGTTAGTTCTGAGGGAGAGAGCTCAAAGGAGGAATCGCCCTCGTGGAGGATCATCATCATCTTCGGGGTAAGAGGTCTAGGAACCTACAGGATGAGTCTTCTTCAGGTCCAGCTTCAAGAGGCAGGAGGCAAGGTTCTGCCATGGGTTCTAGTGCCAGTAGAGGTGGTTCTGGTATTAGGACTGAGGTGTTGCCTGAGTGTTCTCACTACAGTAGGCGCCACAAGGGTGTGTGTAGGTGGCTCACGGGTGGTTATTTCCGATGTGGAAGTACTGATCACTTTTTGGCTAGCTATCCTAAGTTGAGTGAGACTTCTGGTGATCAGCGTGAGGCTAGTAGAGTGGGTTCAAATGCACCGCAAGCCAGTCGAGGTAGAGGCCGAGGTAGAGGTCGAGGTGGTCGGCCTAGAGAGGGAGCTCCATCAGAGTCGGTTGATCGTCCTCTTACTGTTCCTACTAGGGTATATGCTATGAGAGCTCGGGATGAGCAAGATGCCCCGGATGTGATTACTGGTAAGTTCCTACTCTTTGACATTGAGTTGTAAGCCCTAATTGACCCTGGTTCCACACACTCATATTTGTGCACGAGTAAGTTATTTGATAAGTTGCATGATGTTGATCAGTTAGATTATGAGGTTTGTGTGACCAGTCCCTTAGGGCATAGTGTCAATGTGAATTGAGTGTATAGGAATTGTCCTCTTTTAGTTAAAGGTGTTGAGTTTTCTACGGATTTGATTGAGTTGCCGTTTCGGGAGTTTGATCTGATCGGTTGAGTAAGCATCGGGCTGTAGTTGATTGTCATAGGAAAATGGTTGTGCTGCGAGATAGAGATCAGTCTTCTATTGCAGTTAATGGTTTGTGTTCGAGTTCCTTGAGTAATGTGATTTCTGCTATGCAAGCTAAGAGGTTTATAAGGAAAGGCTGTAAGGCATTTTTAGCAGTTGTGATGGATTCTAAGCGTGACCAGGTTAAGATTAAGGATATTCCAGTTGTTAGGGAGTTTGGGGATGTGTTTCCAAGTGAGTTTCCTGGGTTGCCTCCCGAGAGAGAGGTGGAGTTGTCCATAGAGATAGTGCCGGGTACTTTGCCCATTTTGAAAGCACCTTATCGGATGGCTCCTGTAGAGTTGAGGGAACTTAAGACTCAACTACAAGAGTTACTGGATAAGGGATTTATTAGACCTTGTAACACCCCGAAACCACCCTAGTAGAGTGAGCCTTGTGTGCGTGTAAATATACATGGTTTATTTTGAGCATGTGTTTATTTTTGGTTAAATTAATTTGTTATTTTGCTTTAGTTGGGTTGTGTTTTAGTGTGAGTGAGTGTATTAGAATAGTGTGTGTTGTGGGCTATAGTTAGGTGTGAGTGAGTGTATGGGAGTAGTGTATGATTAAGAGATTAGTCTTGAGTGTAGCTTGAAGGATGGGAGTTAGGTGCAGTTAGTATATGGCCCAATGGGGAGTTGCCATGTGGCATGGGAGAGAGAAGAAAAGGGACAACTGTTCTTCCCCTTGTTCTTATCTCGTTTTCTTCTTCTTTTCCTTCTCTTCCCGTTACTTCTTCATCCTCTTCTTCTTTCTCTTTGTTTCTTTCTATAATTCTTCTTTTGTTGGAATCGGGTATGTTGTGGTGAGTTGGGGTAATTGGAGTTGGTTGGTAAGTTGTAATTTAGTGTTCTTCCTTCTTCTTTTCTTTGAGTGAGTTTTATACCTAAGTGTGTGTGTTTGAGTTTGAATTCTGGTTTTTGCTGGGTTTTGTGGTTCAGAGATTCTGCCTAAGGAGACGAAAGGCAAGGATATCGCGAGTCGTAGTGGAGCTTGAGATTGAAAAGCCATATTTTGAGGTTTGGGAACATTTGTGTATTTTGTGTATTTTGATGATTTCTGTATTATGATTGGAATTGATGATATAGATTGTGTGTTTTGGCTTCTATGAGTTATGGGTATTGTTTGATTTGAATGAAGAAGCATGGGTTGTGAAGGATGGAGTTAATAATGTGGAAATTGTGCATGTTTTCTTAGAAATTGCTGGTTTGAGAACTTTTGTATTTTGATTTTATAATTTGCTTGATTTGATGACAATAATGAGTTCAAAGGGCATGTTTATGTTGTGTATAATGATTTGAATGAAGGATTTTACTTAGAACTGAGTTTTGGAACCAAATGAGTGAGTGGGTGAAAGTGGAGAATGAATTTTTGTTGATTTTGGCATTGGGAGCAGAAATCCCGACTCTGTCGCGAGCGCGACGATGTCGCGAGGTTGAGATAGAGCTCAGTGATCTCTGTCCCATCGCGCACGTCGAGCTGCGAGCGGCCGGGCGTGTGCAGCGGGGACTCCATGTCGCAAGCGCTACGTCGTTGCGATCGCGATAGAGAGCTCAGTGTTTGGCCAAGCTTCTGTCGTGAGTGTGCGCTTGGGCGCGAGCTCGCGATAGCTCTTGCGGGTACTCACTATCGTAGGCGCGACAATGTCATGGGCGCGATAGTGAAATCTGTTTTTGTCTCCATGCGAGCGCGACACCCTCTAGTTTTTCTTTTTGACTTCTCTTTTATGATTACAATACTTAACTTTCCAATTTGCATTACTTCTAGAATTATGTATAGTCTATATATATATATATGAATGTGTTTATATGCTTCCTATATCATGAATAAAACATGATGCAAACATATGTTGTGAACTGAAATATGCCTTGGATTATGCATGACCTGCTAGAGTCGAATAAGTGGATAGTTAGGCATGCCTAATAGAGCTAGTGTTGCTGCAGCTAGTGTATGATTTGGACCCTGATCAGGTCCCCCGACTGGATCTTCGTGATCCCTTTGTACTGAATATATGCGAAAATGATTTTGAAACAAAATTAAAAGATTGTTTTGATACCCTCGGGTATCTATGTGTTATGAGAATACTGTTAATACCTTCGGGTATCTACGCGTACTCGTTATCCACTGTTTTGATATAGCAGGTGTAGTAGAGTTATTTATTATTATGTGTGAATTTCTGAATTATTGCTTATTGGGGATAACATGATTATAGTACTGTTATGTGTTAAGTTAATTTATGACATCTTAACAATTAACTGTGCCATTCGCTTGTGAATATTTTGTTGACGCCACTATGAGTGGTCGTTGTGCATCTTTGTTTCCCCACTAAGCGATTTCGATTAGCACAGGTGCTTTATCCGTGCAGGTGTGGACGGTTTTGAAGGGTTGAACCGAGGGTTTCGCATCAATAGGGCCAACACAATTAGTGGATAGAAGATTTTGTAATTAGGCCTTGTATTCTTTTTGTATACATATATTATAGTCTTGTATTTTTGAACCTATGTAAAGGATATTTTATAACTGACTTTGTTATTAGTATATGTAATTATTCTGTGGTGCTGAGGCACTTTTGTATCTTTTGGAATATGTAAAGCCACATTTGTCATATTAATGAAATGCAATATTTTGATCCGTGGTCTTTTTCTCAGATAACTTATAAAATTTTAATATATTCATTTGTATATGTAATTGGTGTGCAATGATTGATTCTGTTTGAGCGTCTGTGGGTGGCAACCCTTATCTACCGGGGACCTTCATCCTCTTCGTAGGGTGAAGTTCTCTACTTATAGGTAAGGGGTGTTACAGACCTAGCATATCTCCATGGGGAGCTCCGGTGTCGTTTGTTAAGAAGAAGGATGGTACCTTGAGGATGTGCATCAACTATAGGCAAATTAATAAGGTCACGGTGAAGAATAAGTATCCTTTACCTAGAGTCAAGGATTTGTTTGATCAGCTTAGAGGTGCGGGTGTCTTCTCCAAGATTGATCTCCGATCGGGTTACTATCAGCTTCGAGTTAAGGACACGGATGTTGTTAAGACTGCATTTCGGAAGCGATATGGCCACTATGAGTTCCTTGTGATGCCGTTTGGTTTGACCAATGCACTTGCGACTTTTATGGATTTGATGAACCGAGTGTTTAGGCCATATCTTGACAGATTTGTAATAGTATTCATTGATGATATTTTGGTTTACTCAAAGGATGACAGTGAGCATGAAGGGCATCTTCGGTTAGTGCTGCAAGTTTTGAGGGAGCACCGTTTATTTGTGAAGCTTAGAAAGTGTGACTTTTGGCTTCGAGAGGTGTCCTTCTTGGGTCACATTGTGTCAGCTAAGGGTATTCAAGTGGATCCAGCTACGATTGAGGCGATTGTGAATTGGAAAGCGCCTAGGAATGTTCTAGAAGTAAGAAGTTTCCTTAGTTTAGCTAGGTACTATCGTCGGTTTGTGAAGGGTTTTCCCGTCATTGCTGCTCCTATGACCAGATTGTTGAGGAAATGAGTTAGATTTGAGTGGTCGGATAAGTGTCAAGCATGTTTTGAACAGTTGAAGAGATTGTTAGTTGAAGCTCCTGTACTTACTCAACCCATCGCGGGTAAAGAGTTTGCAATGCACAGTGTTGCTTCGAGAGTTGGACTTGGATGTGTGTTGATGCAAGATGGTAGAGTTGTGGCTTATGCGTCTCATCAATTGAAGCCTCATGAGAAGAACTATCCGATGCATGATTTGGAATTGGCAGCTGTGATCTTTGCTTTGAAGATTTGGCTGCATTATCTATATGGGGAGAAGTGTAGGATTTTCACGGATCATAAGAGTTTAAAGTATCTCCTCAAGCAGAAGGAGTTGAACATGAGACAGCGCCGATGGTTGGAGTTGTTTAAGGACTATGACTGCATTGTGGATTATCATCCGGGCAAAGCCAATGTGGTTGCGGATGCTTTGAGTAGGAAGTCGGTTTTGGCTTTGTTTTTGCAGTGGTTCAAGTGGAGATTTGATTCGGATGGGGCTTTGGTTGCCCAATTGAGAGTGAAGCCGTCCTTGAGACAGTCGATTGTGGACGCTCAAAAGGATGATGTTAGATTGCAGCGGGTTTTGCAAGAGGTTCAGCAGGGTAAGCAGTCTGAGTTTTCGATTTTGGAAGGGGTGCTTATGTATAGGAATCGTTTATATTTGCCCGAGAATGATGAGTTAAAGAAGAAGCTTTTGAGTGAGGCACACACTACGGTATTTACTATGCATCCTGGTAGTGAGAAAATGTATGGGGGTATGAAGCAGTTCTACTGGTGGTCTGGAATGAAGAGAGACATTATGGAATTCATGGCGAAGTGTCTGACTTGTCAGCAGGTAAAGGCTGAGCATCAAGTTCTTTTGGGATTGCTCACTCCTTTATCCATTCCTCTATAGAAATGGGATGACATTGCCATGGATTTTGTGTCGGGTTTGCCAGTGACTCAGAAGAAGCATGATTCTATTTGGGTTATGGTGGATCGGCTCACCAAGTCAGCACATTTTTTGTCGATCAGAGTGGACTACTCAATGGATAAGTTGGCTAGTATTTATGTGGTTGAGGTGGTCCGACTGCATGGCGTGCCATTGTCGATAATGTCCAATCGAGATCCAAGGTTCACATCGAAGTTTTGGACAGAGTTGTAAAGAGCTTTGGGTACTAAGTAGAACTTCAGCACGGCATTCCACCCTTAGACAGATGGACAGTCCGAGCGGGTTATTAAGATTTTGGAGGATATGCTTTGGGTATGTGCTTTGGATTTTTCTAGCAGTTGGGACAAGTATGTCCGGCTTATGGAGTTTGCCTACAATAATAGCTTTCAGTCAAGCATTGGGATGTCACCGTTTAAGGCTTTCCATGGTTGACCATATAGGACTCCGGTTTGTTAGACGAAATTAACCGAGCGATCTTTTGTTAGGCCAGAGATGATTAGAGATACAGAAGAGAAGATCAGAGTTGTACAGCGAAATTTAAAAGTGGCTAAAGGTAAACAGAGGTCTTATGTCAATTTGAAGAGAAAGGTTATTCGGTTTGAGGTCGGGAACAAAGTGTTCCTTAAGGTGTCACCTTAGAGGAAGGTGTTGAGATTTGGCAAGAAAGGTAAACTTAGTCCTCGGTTCATTAGGCCTTTTGAGGTTTTGGAGAAAGTTGGTCCGGTAGCCTATAGGTTGGCTTTACCAATGGAATTTGCTAAGATGCATGATGTCTTCCATGTCTCCATGCTTCGACGGTACCAATCAGATCTGTCGCATTTGTTGTCGGTTCAAGATATTCGGGTTCAGTCAGATTATTCTTATGATGAGGAATCGAAAGCCATTATAGCTCGGGAAGTGAAGCAGTTGAGAAGCAAGCAAGTTCCTCTGGTTAAGGTTCTTTGGTAGCATCATGGAGTCGAGGAAGCAACTTGGGAACTAAAAGCAGCGATGAGTATTCAGTACCCTCAGTTGTTCAGTTTAGGTGAGAATTTCGAGGACGAAATTCTTGTTAGTAGGGGAGAGTTGTCACACCCCGTTTTCTCCCTAGTAGTTTGATCCGTGATTGCATGTGTGTTTGTGAGTGTTTTTGTATGTGTTAATGGTATTTTGGATTATATGTATGTTTTGTGAGCTTTATTAGAGTGTGGGTGCATGTTTGATATTAGGGGTATGTGTGTGGGTCTTGTTAGTGTGTGTGCATGCTCATAGGGGAGTAGGGTGTGAATTAGTGAGGGTTAGTCTTGTGTGTAGTGTCTTGCATGGGTATAGGGTGTGAGTGATCAAGATCCACCAAAGATAGGGTGACATGTGGCTAGGGTTTTAGGAAGTAGGTATAAATAGAAGGAGAGAGAAGAGGGAGCAGCTATTTTGCTGCCTTTTTCCCATTCTTCTTCTTCTTCTTCTCTTTATCTCCTATTCCTCTTTTCTCTTCAAGTGTGCCCTAGCTTTGATCCAAGTGGTTTTGGTGGAAATTGATCATCTCTTAAGCTTTAATTGGTAAGTTTTAGTGGGTTTTCTCTTCTTCTTCATCTTTTCTCTTGATCTTTGTTAGATGTGTTCTTAATCTAGGGTTTTTGTGTTTGTGTGGTTCTTGGGTTTTTGGGTTTAGAAGCACATACTTGTGATCCCAAGGGGAAAGAGAAGGCGAGTGGGAGCGGAGCTTGCAACTAGGAGCATAGGAATTTGCAGGTTTTGAAATTTCTGGCTTCTTTGTGCATTTTATGTGATTTTGTGTTCTTTGTTGAATGGCTGGTAATTGATGAGATATAATATGTGTATTTGTATCTAAATGATGCGGGTAATGATTATTTTGGGTTGAGATGCTTGGATTATGAGTAATTAAGCCAAGATATGAATTTGTGGTTGAACTTAGAGAGAAATTTCTGGTTTTCTAAAGTGAGCATTTTGATTATGTTATTTGTGTAATTAAATTATTTGTTGTGGTTTAAAAGTTGGGTTTTAGGGTAATTAAGATTACTTGAACGATCAATTTGTGTGGGGTTGAGTTTTGAAGTCAATTGGAGGTTTGGGTGATTTTGGGAGTGCATTTTTCTGCAGATTTTTGCGTAAGAGCTGGAAATCACGACTCTATCACGAGCACGGCAGAGCTCAGTGAATTCAGTCTTTGCTCGTGGCCGACCGTTGGGTTGCCAAGCTGCCGCAGCGAGAGCTCTCTATCGATAGCACGACAGAGCGCTCGGCTACCCAACGGATTTGGGCAGTTCTCTATCGCGAGCGCGCGCCTGTGCACGAGAGCGATAGTGAGATGTGCTTCTATCTCCGCGCAAGCGTGAAGACTGCCGCGATCGCGACCTGGGCCAGTTTTTCCTCTATCGGGAGCGCGACAAGGAGCCTCCACTTGCCCTATTTTTTTTTTCAATTTTACCCTTTTCTTTTAAAATGAATTTCACATCTTTTCTACATGGATTTTTACTACTGTATGGGAATAAATATGTATATATATGTATAATATTATGATTTCTTTATGATAAATTATATGTTATGCATTGGAACATGAATTGTATTATGCATTACCTATAAGAGTCAGTTTAATGGATAGTTAGGTATGCCTAATAGAGATCAGTAGCTGTAGCCCTCTGTTCCTTTTGGACCCTGATCAGGTCCCCTGTTTGGTTCCTCGTGAACCTCAATGTGTTTGGATCTTGTTTAAGATCCCCTCAGTAAAATGTTTTTGAATGAGAAAATGTGATGTTGCTTTCCGATTCGTACCCGTAAGGTACCTCCATGCGTTCACTCGTTATCCACTACTGTGAGTCAGCAGGTGTTATATTTCGCTGTGTTATCAGAATATGAATCCGAATTACTATGATTATAAGTATGTGAATCAGTTAGCATATGAATGTGATTATGAGCTTTTGAATGCTTATGAATGTGATTCAATTAGGATTATATCTTATATGATTATCAGCTTATGCCACTATGTATGCATTCTGCCTTGACGACCATTGTGAATCACCGTCCATATTATTGTTATTTGTTTCCCCACTAAGCGTTATCGCTTAGCATGGATGAAACATTCGTGCAGGTGCGGAAGGTGTATAGCTTTTGGGAGAGTCGCCGCAAGTCAAGCCAACACAGAGGGAATTGATGTTAGGACTTAGCTTTTTGTTATATGATTCTTTTTATAATAGTGAACTCTCATTGTATTTATTCTTTTGTTCCACTTCCGCATTGTAATTTTTGAAAGATGTAATTATTTTGGTAATATCAAAACAATTATCTAATGAATATTATTAGTACATCTATGAATGATCTTTTTGTTTAAAATTTTTAATTTTGCTGTATATATGTATGTTTATATTATGTGGATGAATGTTATTCTACCGTTTTCTTTGGTGACACCCCAACTCGTACGGCTTCTCACTCCCTTGCGGATGGGTTCGCCTACGTATGGGTAGGGAGTGTTACAAAAATAATTCAAATAAATTTAAATTTTGAATTTGAAATTTAAAAAGATTTGTGAAATCAGAATCAAAACCGACTGATTTGCAGAATATTTCCAAAATCAAATCCGAAATTTGAAAAGATTGGAAGATATTGAAAAATCTTGGAAATACATTTAGGAATCTTGGAAAAATTTGGAAAATCTCGTGAAGTGGCGCATCAAATCTCTGATAGATGGGCATCGCTACGAATTCAACGAGCATCAGTCATGGGGCCCACCTGCCCTTTCAAGCGGCGGGCAGGATCGCCAGAGACGGATGGCGAGGGCCCAGCCGTAGCTCTCGAGGGACAGACGCCTGTCGCATGAGCGATGGGCGTCGCTCAGTGCGAGGGACGGTTTCTTGCCCACGAGCGACAATCGACAGTCATTGTGAGAGATGGGCCCCTCACGCGAGCGACGGGCATCACTCTCACGAGAGTCGGCCCCTCCCAAGTGAGTGACAGGCGCTGCTCACATGAGGAAGGCCGTCCTTTGGAACGAGCGACAGACATTTCTCCTAACCGACATGTGTCCCGTCGGTGAACCAAAATTGAGATTTTCCATTGACGAACTCCTCCTAACACACGAAAATCTCCTATTATAAAGAAAAATCTTCAATCCTTGTAAATCCGAAGAGGGAAAGCTTGCAACTTTCATCCGTTTGCCTGGAAATAAGCATTGATATCTTCATCGGGTAACTCTAATCTGGACTGCCTCAGGACCCGGTGTCTACAGTTGCCCCTGATTTTGGGGAAACTAGTACACTAGTGTCTAGATGAGCCAAAATTCAGAGAAGAAGGAAAGAGATGCATACCTGAGGCAGTCCTTACCTTTCGTGGTGTGTTTGAGCTGGTGACCCCTCGCTGCAGAGTTAGTGTATTCTACCACGACCCTTTAATGATATGTTCCACCACTTTCATCCCACTGGCCTCTTCTCGGCCTGCACGGTATCCGACTGTCATGAGATGTAGTGTTATCTAACTACAACTTAATCGCGATTTATCTTATCGTATTTGTCCCGCTGGCCTCTTCTCGGCTTGCATGGTGTCTGATTGTCATAAAAAGTAGTGTTATCTAACTACAACTAAACTGCGATTTATTCTATCATATTTGTCTCACTGGCCTCTTCTCGGCTTGCACAGTATCTGACTGTCCTGGGATGTAGTGTTATCTAACTACAACTCAACTGTGATTTGTTCTATCGCATTTGTCCCGCTAGCCTCTTCTCGGCTTGCACAGTATCTGATTGTTGTGAGATGTAGTGTTATCTAACTACAACCCAACTGCGATTTATTATATCGCATTTGTCCCGCTGGCCTTTTCTTTACTTGCACGGTGTCTGATTGTCGTGAGATGTAGTGTTATCTAACTAGAATCCAACTGCGATTTGTTCTATAGCATTTGTCCCACCGGCCTCTTCTCGGCTTGCACGGTGTCTGATTGTGGTGAGATGTAGTGTTATCTAACTACAACCCAATTGCAATTTGTTCTATTGCATTTATCCCGCTGGCCTCTTCTCAGCTTACATGGTGTCTAATTTGCCATCCTTCCGCGGGTCAGCATGGCATCATGTCCCTGTAGTTGTTGAAGATTTTATTAATTCATTGGAGATTGATTCATCTCAAAATGGAAATTTGGTATACTTTTTTTACGTTGTCATTTATTTTCATCTTTCATATTTATTGTGTTATCAAACATTTTGGAAGCATAAGTAAGATATTAGCAAGAATGTAGATATATAAGGTGATACATAAAATTAACAAAACATGAGCTTCACTAATAAAATGTAGATTTTGTACAATAAATATATAAGTATACAAAAAAAGAAGAAACTCCCTGAATACACTAAAGGGGAAAATAGTCCGAACACTCCTCCAGGTCCTCCTCATCATCTGATACATGTACCGGCTGATCACGGGATAAAGATACGGACGGCCCGGCTCTGGAGGCAGAGGGCCGGCTGCTAGGCATTGAGGGCCCGACCCCTGTGGCTAAGCACGGCGGGATGACAATTGGTGTGGATGCTGGTTATCTTGTCACTGGGGTGGCCTGCTGGAACTGGACCTGAGCGTACCAGTGACGCACGCCGAACCCCGCGTCCTCCCGAAAACCCGCTTCAGGGCGATCGGGAAAGGTTCATAACACTTGTAAGGTATTTACAAGTGCGTCTATTTTGGGCAACAATGAGGTTTCTTGGAGTCGCCACCCAATAGAACATTGGGAAGGGTCATCTAGCCTTATCGAGCCTAAGACGGCGCATACATATCCATTTTGAGCTAGCCAGAGGGATCTTGGAGGCCTCATCCTCTACTCCCCTAGAGCCTAGGATTGTATATTTTAGCCTTTTGGTGGGACTCAAGAGGTATCTTGGAAGTCCTAGACCTCTCGCCTCTTCGAGTCCCAAAGACCAAAGTGAGTTCGGGACTTCTCATTTACTTATACCTTGATTGATATTATAATTGAGTTTTGAGTTTATTGTTCCACCAACTTCCCACACAATGCAATTTAAATTAAAGGCGCAATCATTCATATCAAAAGCGATAAATGGAAGATAAATCCAAAAGATAAAACATTCAATATTACAATAACACTAGGAGCGGAATACAACTCCCATTTGTAAAAATGCGATACATGCATAAAACGGGATATTCATTGGAATGAGGACTTTGGTCCTACCATACATATTTATTACAAAAATGGTTTTTATGAAGTGTCGATTTTATTGGCTGAAATGTGACATTGGTCCACCATTTTCGGAAAAATCTCCAGGTTTAATTGTTAAAAAGCTTTTGGTCCTTTTTACCTTAACAACATTAAAACCATTTTTATAACAACATAAATAAAAGGTAAGGGTAGAAAAATGAACCCGAATCGAGATCCTCAGGATGGCGCAACCACCATCTCTCACAACTCCAACTTTCAATGGTCAGAAAAGAACTCACAAGGATAAACATGTTAGCAAAAACGTGAATAAAAAATAAAAGTGAGAAAATTATGACAGAAACAAGTTAAGAGATAGGATTTTATGAGATAAAAAAATGAGAATTTCGCCTAGGGACGGCTACCTGGATCGTGCCAGCGGCCGTCCCTAGTGAGGGAAAAAACAAATTAAAGAACCTCTTAAATCTTTTGTAAAAAAGAATATGAAGTGTATATAGAAATTAATGTAAATCAAATTAAATCATACAAATGTTAATCCAGAATGTTTACCCTCGGATTTTACCTTTTAGGGTGGATGTCGAATGATTTTGTCCTCGTGTGCCTCGCAAGGATCAAAAGAAGAATCAGATCAAAGAAAGAAAATTTATGTTGTTCTTTCCTTGATAATTTGATAGCGATCGTGTGTTCGAATTAGTTATATTGATGGAAAGGACTGAATTTCATCACCTCAATTTGACTTAATTCGTAAGAAAATGAATTGAGGAAATCAATTAATTAAAAGAAGTTTTATCAAAATAAAAATCTACAGATGAATAGAGATTTATAAACTTTTTGCGTGATCTGCTCACAGAAAAACCCTTTTCTAAAAAGCAATTTTTCTCCAAAAATATATTTGATAGCTTTTTTAAATAAAACTCTCTTTAGAATTTCTCTCTCTTTTTCCAAATTTCCTCCAATTTTCCTAACCCCTAAAACTGAAATTTGATCCTCTATTTGTAGGGTTTTTATGAGATAATTAAGATAAATCTCTATCTAAAGTTTGAATTTTAAAAGGACTTTAAAATTCAAGTTTTAGATAAATTCTATCCCATTTTTGAAAAGGAAGGAGATCAAATTTTATCCAATCTCGAGTGATCCTGTCAGTTACCGTATCGACGGGCTTCCCTGCGCCTACCGACGGCCGTCCCTACTAGGGGCAAATGCGGGAGACTGACTAGGGACGGGGCGTGAACTAGGGACGGGCGTCCCTACATCGCCACCTGTCCGTCCCCACTACACCTAGAGACGGGTATCTCCCCAAGTAGAGACGGGCGTCCCTACACAGACGGAATGCCCGTCTGTTAAGCAAAACTCCCATTTTTACCAAATTCTGTAAAATTTATCCAACTCTTTCAAAACTCCATGCTATAGAAAAAGATTTTAATCCTTGCGAGACCGAAAGACGAAAACCTCCAAATTTCATCCCCTTACTCTGAAGTGCGATAATTGCTCTCCTGAGCTGCACCGAGTCTTCTTCGGACTGTACAAAGTGCGATAATTGCTCTCCTGAGCTGCACTGAGTCTTCTTCGGACTGTACGAAGTGTGACAATTGCTCTCCTGAGCTGCACCGAGTCTTCTTCGGACTGTACGAAGTGTGATAATTGCTTTCCTGAGCTGCACCGAGTCTTCTTCGGACTGTACAAAGTGCTATTATGGCTCTCCTGAGCTGGGCGTTCTTTTGAACTGGGTGTTTCAATTTGGCGGCCTCATCGTTCCCCCAAAGTGCAATTCCGATCTTTTAATGTCCTGTGATCCCGAAGGAGATGATGTTTGATTTGTTTATTCTTCCTTTTGACTGCGGGTCGATTTTGAATCGGTGTAAGACCATGCTCCTGTATTGTAAGAGACTTTTGTTAATTCTTACGCCAAGTATCTTGATTGGTAGAGTTATGAACATCTTATATCTCTCTTTATTATTCATCATCTTATTTTCCATGTGATCAATTCCTCTTTTCTTTTCTCTTTCTCTTAAATTTAAATCATGAAGAAATAACATGCAAATTTAACAAGTTGATCCAAAATCTTTTTTCACTAAAAGGTTAAATTTTGTACAATATACAGATGTGATTACAAAAAGTATAAACACAAAACTAGAAGAACTCCCTGAACAATCTATAATGGTGCATAATTTGAGAGCTCCTCTGGGTCATCATCATCGTCCGATATATGAACCGGCTGGTCTCGTGCTGGAGCATCGGAGGGCCCTGCATCTGAGGTAGATGGATGACTGGGAGGGGCTGACGGTCCGGCCTGCTGAGTAGCCTAATCCCTAGCTACCTGCTGGTATCTAGGAGGTACAGCCACTGGTACCGATAACGGCTATACTCCTGCTGAGTCCTGCTGCTGGAACTGGACCTGGGCATATCCATCAAGAAACGGCTATGCACAGACCGTCATGAACTGGAGTGTACTGGTAACAACCCCCCCTAACTCTCTGAAAGCATAGCCCAGGCGGAGGGTCTGATCTGTAGAGGTGGTCCTCATACTCCTCAGCCTATCCTCAGTCTGCTCTCTAAACTCCCGCAGGGACTGGGCAATGGGAGGTATGGCACCCTCCAGGACCTGAATCCTGAATCTGAGAGCCTCAACTGACTCATCCACCATCTGTACAGATGCGTCTATCCTCTGGGTTGCCTCACTCTGGGAGGCCCTCATCTCCTACCTTAACTGACCTACGAGTCTCTCTTGCTCCTGCCTCAGATGATCAATAAGCCTCCCCTGGTCCTGGATGATCCCCTGCTGCTGATCCAGCCGATCCAATATAACTCTATCTCGCTCTTCGAGCTGCCCGAGAAGGGCCCTGTCTCTCTCCTCCTGTCTATGCTCTAAAGATGCGAACATAGAAGTCAATAGGGTAGTAAAATCTGGCTGCGCTGGAAAAGCTGATGACGAGGATGGAGGGGGAGCTGAATCTGGTGTCAGCTCAGGTGGTGGAGCAGTAGAGGTAGATGCTCCCGGATCCCCCACTCTAGCATATGGGCTAAACCTCTCAAGTGCTCAGGGAGCTGTCCGCTGTACTCTCGATGATGGAGGCGTAGGACTCTGTACTCTCTGTCCTGGAGGAGTAGCCAGCAACTCATCCATAGTAAACTCAATCCCCATATCAAAAGGTGTACCCGGCTGCTCCTCGTGCTGCGGCTGCAGAGGCTGACCATCTGGATGCTCTGGCTGTCGGGGAGGCTGGTCCTCCTGATGCTGAGGGTGCTCGGGAGGCTGGTCCTGAGCCTGCTCTAGGTACTCAGGAGGCTGATCCTGAGCCTGCTCCTCTACTGGCTCTAACGAGGGCAAGCTAAATGCGCGTCTAGTCTCGTGCACAGTGCGAAGTCTGTACGCCTCGGGGTAGCCCGGTATCAGTAGTATCATGGCCATCGTCATAGCCGTTGGAGCGTCCACATAAATACTCTCATCCAAAGGGCGCCCCAAAATATCTTGACGAACACCCAAACTCAAGAGCAATCTGGTAATGACCCCCCCGACATACACTACTGGGGCTGCCCCCCTAGATACCCTCACCAGGTTGACCAAAATCTCATGGCTGATATTGAGCCTCTGGCCTGCCATCATGACCCATAAACTCCAGATCTCTGCGGTATTAAGGGAACCTGGGTTACCAGCTCGTCCCAAATATGAGCTGGACAAAACCCGATGAAGATATCGCAGAGCCTGTGATAAAAGTACTGTACTCTTTGCCGTATCCTGATCGTACGGCACTCCTGGTAAGGCTATAACCGCCCAATGCTGACATCTCACTAATCTCTGGGGTGTCATGACATCCTACCCGACTAGAAGCCCCATGGCCTCTGTAAACCGCTGATGGGTGATGCTGAAATGGTGGCCCTCGATCCAAAACTGGATGACACCCTCCTCCGTGTTAGATCTCTGATATCCGCCATAGTGTAACGTGGCGAGACACTATCGTACCACCTCCGGGTGAGTCTGGAAAGCAGGTGTCAAAAACTCTATCCAACCTGCGCCTGCCATCAGTATGTCCACCTCATCCGCCATCCCCAGAGCCTTGAGGAACGGCCTAGAAACAAAGCGGTTAGCTCGGAACTGTACCTGAACCAGTGCTGCATATCTCTGTCTAGCCTCATCGCTCATCCAACCCGGGGCCTCAGGCTCGGGCTGATCATGTGGAGCGTATCGTCGTGGTGGCATCCTGTGAATAAGACAAACAGTTAGTTTGATATTGTGGCTATGAACAGACCTTATGGTAGAAATTTAGGTGGCATTCTGCCTGGGTATGTCTAAACCAAAAAGATTTCAAAAAATTTGGGCAGCACCCCGGCAAGGGTGTACCCAACCTCCTGCATGAAAAGATAAAAAGAAGTGACAGGCCTCAGGCCCCAATCAAAAATATAATATTTACATTTGCTAAAAAAACTGGCAGCACCCCGGCAAGGGTGTGCCCAAACTCTTGCATAATGAAGAAGAAATAGAACGGAACGGGCCTCAGACCCCAAACAACGATGCAATATAATCACTTTTGCTTTCTAATTCTCCCATTATTTGCTTCAAAATATATGAATTCCTAAGGCCGTATTTATACTCTAAACACTAATTATTCCTTGAACAGCATACGTTCGTGCACTCTTTATTTATTAAAACAAATTTCATCCCATTAACTTATTTACAGTGTCAATCAGGATTAAACAGGCCACTAATTCCATCAATTCAAAAGAAAAAGAAATCCCCTTGCTCATAATAATAATAAAACAAAGAAAAATGGAAGTATTTTTACTAACCTGGAAGTCGAGACCCACTGAAGAAGTCAAAAAACTGAAAACTGGTGCAAATAAATGCAATTTGAAAAGACAAAAATGAAAAAAAAACTGTTGGAAACAAAGGAAAAGGCGTCGGTGTGAAGAAGAAGGAAAAGAAAACGATTTCCCGTCGGTACTTGCGTCTTTATATAGATTTTAAGTACCGACGGGCTTCCCGCCCATACAGCTACAGACGAGCATTCCGTCTGTCTATCCATATTCCCTCATTAATTACCCAATTAAATGCGCGTGATATGCACAATGCACGATTCGCCATGTGGACAAGTACAGACGGGTTCACTGTCTGAATATAGGGACGGGTTAGCCATCTGTCAGCAAAACCTATAAAATTTAACCATTTTTCTTGAATTTCGTGCCCCTTTCTTATTTTAGCTCCAAAATAGGCTCTTTTCTCTAGTTTTTTCCCCCTTTTTTCCTCTTAGCGACTGTGGCTTTAGCTATCAAGACATGAATTCTCCTTTCCTTTCCAAGATGCACCGTATCTTAGATGATGCTCAAATTTGGGAACACAGTACTCTTGCCCCCCTTTCTGGACTGAGGTTTTTACGGAGAGTCAAGGTAGACTACACCCTTCTTTTGGCTGCGACCCACTTCTGGGATCCTCGTTTTCATGTTTTCAGGTTCACCTATCAGGAATTATGCCCCTTGCCTGAAGAATTTGCTGCTATCATCGGAAGTTGGTATCCACCTGGTGCTTTGCCTTGCGTACCTCGCTGCGGTTTGGTCCAAATCCGGGATATTGCCTTGTCCTTAAGTGTAGCTCCTTCTGACGCTTCTCGTCTAGTTCCTCAAGGCCCAGTATTTTCCTTAGAACCTCTGATTGAAGCAATGGATAAATTCTCCAACATCGCCTCATACAGCGTAAGTGTCATCTTCCTCTTCTGCCTGATGAAATATCTAGTTGTGACCTCAGAGGAGCTGCTCGGAGACCCTCGTCTATTTGGAATTCTGGATGACTTTTATCACGGGCTCACGCCTTTCCCCCCTCATTCTAGCTGAGACTATCTTGGGTTTGGACTCTGTTCATGTCGAGTCTACCACTTCATTCTTTGGGAGCCCCTTATTACTCCAGGTACGTCATTGTTTTAAAAAGTAGTGCGTCCCTTGTGGATTTTCACGCTAGCTTTTCTTAGAGGGAAGTGCGTCCTTTCGGATTTTCACACAGCCCTATGCCTAATTTTTGCCTGAAGTAAATCCAACTTACTCCAGCGGCTTATCTTTGCCTTTTATTTTATTCTCTTTGGCTTTTATTTTCTTTGTCTTTCTTTGTTTCCCCTATCAGATTTGGTTGCAGGAGAAATTAAAGCTTTTGTCAGAGCCACCTCCTAGAGTCATCAATCAGTACTCTGCGAAGTGTTTCCTCCCTCGACGTCGTTTGTATTTACCTGGGACTCCTAATGAGTGCATTACCAGACTCAGTGAGATATCAGATGATGATATTAGCTTTACGCACGCTTGGCTTCCCTTGTCCAGTGCAGTTATTGATGGGTCTTCAGGATGTGTTCCCTTATGCGGGCTCCGTGAGGCGACTTTCTACATCACAGCTCGTTGTTCCCGTCAACTCGGAGTAACTCAGGATGTGGTGAGACTCCCTTTATCCTTTCGAGGTGGAGTCCTTTCTGCGGCCTTTGCCTCCCGCTATCATGAGCTTTGGAGCCGACTTCCATTGAAAACCGTCATACCTTTGTTCGGGAACCATTCTACCATCTCTACCATGGCGTACAAGAGATGGATACTTAGCCCGGCAGCTGATAACCGAACCCGACGACTGAGGCATTTAGCCAGCGAGGGTAGTAGTAGGGCATAGTTTAGCTTTCCATGCATTTTGAGCAGTATGTTTCTTTTTAAAGCAGAATTGGACAATAATGTAAATGAATAAATCAAACTTATTTCATTTCACAAATTTGTGTACATTTCAGTACGACTTCAGCATACATGATCGTTTTTTGACATTAGTTCACTTATGCAAGACTACATTCATTCATGGAACTAAATCTTGACAGGATCAAACTCCTGTCTCCAATCAGCCCTCTCGGGTTTTCATGATTGGATATTTTCTCTCAGGCCTCTAATTTTTGCCCAGGATGCCTTTTTTCAGTTTTCACCCTGACGAGGCGCTCGATTTTAGCAGGGCCGCCTTTTTTCGGTTTTCGACCCGCGGGGCTTTTATTCTCTTCTTTTGATTTTGGTCTTTAGCCATGGAACCTTTTGAGTCTGTCGATATTGACCGGCTCTTTGAATTCGTTACCATCGCTATCCGATAAGATTGCAGCTCCTTTGGATAACAGCTTCTTGAGGATATATGGTCCTTCCCAAGTTGGTTTAAATTTTCCTCTGATATCCAGTACGCCTGGTCTCATCTGTTTGAACACCAAATCCCCCTCCTAAAACGGATGCTTTTTCACCTTTTTCCCAAATGATCTGGCTAGCCTTTTCTGATAGATCTGATTATGATAGTAAGCTTTCATCCTGCTCTTATCTAATAAGTTCAAATGTTGTAGCTTCTCTTGTATCCATTAGGCCTCCGAAATCTGAGCTTCCATGACTACTCTCAGTGATTTGAGCTCTACCTCAACAGGCAGCACTGCCTCTGTTCCATAAACCAAAGAATACGGAGTAACGCCTGTAGATGTCCTTACCGTCGTTCTGTAACCCCACAATGCAAAGGGAAGCTTCTCTGCCCAGTCTTTGTAGGTTTGGACCATCTTGGCTAGGATTCTCTTCACATTCTTATTGGCGGCCTCTACCGCCCCGTTAGCTTGTGGTCGATAGGGGGAGGATTTGTGGTGCTCGATCCCGTTCTTCTCAAGAATCTTTTTGGTTTCCCCCATGAATTGCACCCCGTTATCAGACACTATGTGATGTGGGAGGCCATATCTGCACATCAGATTTCTTTCAATGAACCTGGCCATGTCTCTTGCGTCGATCTTCTTAAAGGACTCCGCTTCCACCCATTTTGTAAAATAGTCGATTGCGACTATTATATATCTGTGTCCGTTGGATGCCGTAGGGTAGATTTCTCCAATAATGTCTATTCCCCAAGCAGTGAACGGCCAAGGTGACGTTAGGCTGTGTAGCTCTGACACCGGCAAATGCCTTAAGTCTGCGTATTGCTGGCACAGTTGGCACTGCTTCACATATTTTGAGCAATCGTTATCCATCGTAAGCCAGTAGAAGCCTTGCCTCATGATCTTTTTGGCTAATGTCAGCCCATTCATATGGGCTCCGCATATTTTGGCGTGTGTTTCTTCCATTACCCTCCTGGCTTCTTTTTCGTCCAAACACCTCAATTGGATACCATCAGCTTGCCGTTTGTACATTATCCCATTTATACAAACGAACTGGGTAGACAGCTTGCGAATCATCCTTTGATCCTTTTCGGTAGCCTCCTCTGCAAATGTCGCATTCTCTAGGTAATTCATAATGTCATGATACCATGGCTTTCCATCCGCCACTTCTACTTCCATAACTGATCTTGATTCGAAGCTAGGTCTCTCAGAACTATAGATTAAAACTGGCTTCATGTGCACCCCTTTAGGGTTGTCCCACATTGATACTAGCGTGGCGAGCGCATCGGCTAACTGATTTTCATCCCTGGGAATGAAATGGAATGTGCATACTTCGAATTGACTGCTCAGGTCTCTCAAATGCCGGATATATGGCATTAGCCTCTCTTCTTTCACAGCCCATTCACCTCGAATTTGATTGACCACCAAGGAAGAATCACCAAACACTTACACATTCTTCGCTCCTAAAGCTATTAATGCCTCCAATCAAAAAACACATGCTTCGTATTCAGCTTCGTTATTGGTAGCCTTGAATCTCAACTTTTTCGCCAAGGGAAGCTTTTCATCATCTGGGGTTATCAGAATGACTCCTACTCCTGCCCCTTTGTTATTTACAGCTCCGTCAAAGTGTAACTTCCAACCTTGAATCCCGATAGCTGCTACATCCTCATCCGGAAAGTTAAACTCGTATGAGTCTCCTTGGATCGGGTGTTCTGCTAGAAATTCCGCCACTGCACGCCCTTTGATGGTCTTGCGGGTGAAATACTCCACATCAAATTCTTGAAGTAACAGCAACCACCTACCCATTTTCTCAAGCAAAGACGGGGCCTCTTGCAAATATCTTAGGGGATTCTGCCTCGCGACTGCCAGCACTTTGTAAGCATGAAAGTAATGTCGCAATTTCTTAGAAGCCCAGATTACTGCAAGGCAAATCTTTTCTACCTCTGTGTATTTGACTTCGTAGGCTAAGAATTTCTTGCTGAGGTAATAAACAACAAATTCCACTCCAAAATCATCCTCTTGGGCCATCATAGCACCTACAGAACTGTCCTCTATGGCCAGGTATAGGATCAGCGGCTTGCCTGGCCGTGGTGGTCTCAGTACCGGTGGATTCAACAAATATTCTCTGACAGCATCAAAAGCCTTTTGACAACTCTCGTTCCATACTACTGGTTGATCTTTTCGGAGTAGTTTAAAGATTGGCTCGCAGATCGAAGTAAGCTTAGCGATAAATCTACTGATGTATTGCAACTTGCCCAGAAAGCTTCTTACATCCTTCTCTTTCTGCAGTATCTGCATTTCTCTGATAGCCTTAACCTTATCCGGGTTAATCTCAATCCCCCTTTTACTAACTATGTGTCCTAAGAGCTTTCCTGAGGTAACGCCAAAGATACACTTTTTAGGATTCAACCGCAAGTTGTACTTATCTATCCTTCGAAAGAACTTTTCCAGGGCTTCAAAATGGCCTTCTCTAGTGGCTGACTTGATCATCATATCATCCACGTATACCTCTACTTCTTTATGAATCAATTCATCCAATATATTCGTTGCCATCCTCTGATAAGTGGCCCCTGCATTTTTCAGACCAAAAGGCATCACGCGATAAGCATAAGTTCCCCAATCCGTGATGAAGGCCGTCTTGATCCGATCAATTATTTCATTGAGAATTTGATTGTAGCCCGCGTAACCATCTCCGAAGCTATACATCTCACAAGCAGCGGCGCTGTCTATTAGTACGTCTATATGAGGCAATGGAAAATCATCTTTTGGACAAGCCTTATTCAGATCCCGATAATCCACGCATACTCTTACTTTGCCATTCTTCATGGCTACAGGGACAACATTGGCCAACCATGTTGGGTATTGCACCTCGACTAGAAACTTGGCTTTGATTTGCTGGTGAATCTCTTCTTTCACTTTCTCCGCCCATTCCAGCCTGAGCCTTCTCAACTTCTGCTTAACAGGTTTATGGTCTGGATAGGTGGGGATAGCATGCTCTGCGACTTTCCGATCGATTCCTGGCATATCTTTGTAGGTTCAGGCAAAGACTTTTTCATATTTTTTTAAGATTCTCTCAAATATTTCTCGTTCTTCAGGAGTTATATTTGATGCTATCAAAATTTCTTTTGGATTGTCTAGGGTTCCAAGACTGAATGGAGTAGCATCAGTTGAATCAATATCAAATATGGATGGATAATGATCATGATCATGCATAGTGAAATCATCAGAAACATCACACAAGTAAGCAAAACCATTTGATTTATTAATAAGATTGAAATTGTCATTAACATCATTGAAAAGTTCTGGAGCAAAAAGAAAATCTAAACTATCTTCCTCTTCCTCCTCTGCTAGTGTATCTGCCGCAGTCGACGTTTTCGCATCACATTGGCCCTTTGGAGTCTCCTCATCCATCTTCCGCACAGCTTCCTCTATCTTGGCCTTTCCTTTCAGCTGGGTGGTTATCATCTTTTCAGTAATTATTTCTTCCGGCGTCTCGCGGTCCCAAATTGTCCTACTGGTCATGATTTCTTCATCCCAAAAACCCTCTGCTGGCTTGATTAGTCCAATGCCCCAGTCATAGTGTAGACACCGGGTCCCGAGTCCGGCATAAAATGAAAACGGTGATTTTTGATCCTTGATTATTCCCTCCGAAAAAATAAATAAAAAATAAAAAAAGAAAAAAAAATAAATAAAAAAATATATAAATATGTGTGTGTGAAATTAGGTAATTAATTAGTTAGTGTTAGTTAATTAATTAGTTAATATTATGGTATTAATTAAAATGCATGTAAAATTAAAGATTAATTAGTGAATTAATTAATTAAGATGTAGAATGTTTAATTAATTAGATAAATTATATATTAAGTAGGTTAATTATATTTATATGTAATGTTTAATTATTGTAATATTTAATTAATTGAATATATTAATGTGTAAGGTTTAATTAATATATGCATGTTTAATTAAATTAGTATGTGTGTGTATTAGTTTTAATTAAGTTAGATTAATTAAGAAAAGAGAAAAGGAGGGAATTGAGTGGGAAATTACTTGTATGCCCTTAGCCCTAATTTAGGGGTATAAAATGAATAAGAAGAGCAAAAATTAAAGGGGGGTCGGCAGATCAAAGAGAGGAAAAGCCAAGCAAAAGAAAGAAAAAAGGAAAAGAAAGAAAAGGAAAGAAAAAGAAAGGAAAGAAGAGAGGAAGAGCAGACCCAGGAACCCAACGCCGGACCGGAGAGCAGAAAAAGGAGAAAGGAGAGAGGGAGAAGGCGTCGCCTCCGCCGGCCACCTCCGACGCCGGATTCAGGCACGCGCCCCACCGGAAGAACCACCACGTCCGGGCGCACCCAGTCGTCGCCGCCGCTTCTCCATCGGACTCCGGCAACCGGCGCGTGAGGGAGAAGGACCCGGACCGCTTTATCTCGTTTTCCGGCGACGGTGGACCTCCGATCGGCGCGTGGACACCGGATTGGGACTCCCGACGAGGCGATCTACCGTCCGGTGTTGGCGGTGCCGTCAACCGTCGCTCCGGCCAATCTCCGGCGACCTAAATCCGGTAAGCCTATTTTATATTAATTTATTTTAATATATTATTAATTAATATTAATTAATATAATTATTTATTTATTTATTATTATTATTATTAATATTTATTTGATTTCTGAATTATTAATATTATTATTATTATTATTATTATTATTATATATTTATTTGATTTTTGTTATTATTGTTATTATTATTATTATTATTATTTAATTTCTGTTTTTATTATATTTATTTATTTAATTTCTGTTATTATTATTATTATCATCATTATAATATTATTATTATATTTATTCATTATTCTGATTTATTATTAATATTATTATTATTATTATTATTTATTATTGTTATTATTTATATTTATTTAATATTATTATGTTAATATTATTATTATTATTATTATTATTATTGTCTAATTTGTGTTAATTTTATGTTGATGTTATTATTTAATTGATTTGTGATTATTTAATTTTATGTTTTATTATTATTATTATCATTATTGATTATTGTTAGATTTAGTTATTTATTTATGTATCATTCATTTATTTATTTAGAAATATGTAATTATTATTGTATGTATTTGTGGTCTGTAATAATAAAATGATTTTCGACCGCTACTAAAAAGAACCACCACACAAATGTTTCCCGCTAAAAAGAATGTTTGCTAAATAAAATTGGACCAACGTCCTATTTTACCCAATAAAATCATCATATAAAAATCGTTTTCCATAATGAACACATGTGAGGACCAAAGTCCTCAAAATAAATGAATAACCCGTTTTATGCATGTATAGCACATTTATAAATGGGAGTTGTATTCCGCTCCTAGTATTATTGTAATTTATTTGATTTAATGCTTTATTATTTTATTCATTTGTTTATCTATTGTTTTAAATACGTGAATAAATTGTGCTTTAACCAAACTTGCATTGTGTGGAGAGAGAGCGAACTAATAAATTCAAGACTCAATTTTAAACTTAATCAAGGTACGAATAAATGAGAAGTTCCGAACCCTGCTCTGGTCTTTGGGCTCAAGAGGCTAGAGGTTATCCTCTAAGACACCTCTTGTGTCACGAGACTTAGACGTTAATCCTAGGCCTCATGGCTCAATATGGATAAAATGCGCAAGTCTTAGGCTCTCCGAGGCGAGAGAAACTTTCCCAATGTTCTATTGGGTGGCGACTCCATGAAACCTCCGTGTTGCTCAACATAGACGCACTTGTGATTTATCGCAAGCTGTCCACGGACCCGCAATTGCCCCGATCGCCCACGTGCGGGCGGTCCGAACGGGCGGCCGCGGGGACCCGGCGCGCGTCACAGTGGCGACTCCACTGGGGACGTATTTGAGACTTCGATTCGAAAGTACCTTGATTAAAATTTACAATTGAGTTTTAGTTTATGAAATTCGCTTTTTCTCAAAATTGCATTGCATATCATTAGAGCTTTAGAATACGCTAGTTTGGTCCCTTTATCAGCCCCGGTGCGTTCCTGAAGCACATCCTCATTTTCACTCAATTTGGGGAAGTGATAAGGATAATCACCAGCCCAAGTCTCGTGCCATCAAATGGTATATCAAATGGTGACCCGATCGGTCGTTATGCTCGTGATGAGCTAGACCCGTCGGCAGGGATCATGCTTGGGTAGCCTCAAAGTAAACCCACCTTTTGACCAAAGCTCATGTAATGGCAATAGAAATCTCCACTAGGTGACATGTACCATAATATCGTGCTTGCTATTTGGGCCGTCATATACTGAACAAAATCAATTGAATCAGATGATTTTCATCAAAGGCTTTCATGCCCCGATGGGCTTATCTTGATTTAATCGAATTGTTTAAATATATAATGGCCAAACATCCATGCACATGTGCTTTAAAGTAAGAGTTGTTAAGCTGCCGGTTTTTCACCGCGCACTATACGTGTCCATTGGGTTCCCTGTTAACCCTTGGATAAAGCTCACCTAGGAAAGAGACCGCACGACCCCGTGTGTGGGAGAAATAAGGTCGGAAGGATCTATCTGCTTGCATGTGGCTGTGAATGCTGCACAACATGCACATACATCACATGTCATTCATGTAAAAAAAAAAAAAAATTCAATCAAAAAAAAAAAAAAAACAAAAAATATATAAATATATAAAATATATATAAAAAAAAAATACATTTCATGTTGTATATATCCTTTTGCATACATATTATTTTTCATGTGCATATACCATCATATATATAACTTTTTCATGCATTCCATCACATAATTACAATTTATTGATTTTTTCACTCACCAAGGACCATCTGCACAATTCACGATCATGCATTGTATATTATCATACATGCATCATACTAACAATTTAAATTTTTAGCCATCATAAATTCGTCCAAGTGGACTAGATGTTCTGACGGTTGATTAGTAAGAAAGGACTCGCCCTTTGGGATCGCTCGAATTAGTGCTTGATTGGGATCCTGAGCCACTCTCAGCATCTAGTACCTCATCCTCATGATTTACGAGCACCTACTATCTCACAACCACTTGCTGATCCACGACAACAAATAGTCCATGCTGGGGGCAAGCCGAACCACCTGCTGGTGGAGAGGCTCTTTTTATTGGCAATGCTACTGTCAACCTGTCAATGAGCATAGAGCTGCGACACTTATTGAGCCAAGAAGGGCAAGAGTTCATAATCCCGAGGAGGATTTTGTGGAAGAAGATGAGATTGAGGACATAGCAGCCCACCAACGCTGGCCATTTAACAGATCAATGCTAAATTCTGACGGATCGAATTCAAGATCTTATCAACAATAAAGAAATGGTAGACCCAAAGAAGAAGGGGAAATAAAAGCTGATGACAGATGAACAATATTTTTGTGTATTTGTATATTATTTCTAATGATTTCATTTTTTATGATCATGATATATTCATTCATTTTGACATTAATTCAATTAATACTACTACATTTAATCTTGGAACTTTGGAAAATCCAAAGAAAATTTTGTTGGCATCTGATATAACTCCTGAAGAGAGAGAGAGTCAGAGAGAATAAAAATAAGAAAGAAGAAACTAGTTGCAATTAGGAGATTGGATGAAAACTCACTAAGAGCACTAGAACCTTTCTGATTACCCGTCGAAGCGATCTCTGGATAAGACAGAACCTGGAAAATGATTTAGGCAATCTTTTTTTTGTATAGCTCTCTAAATGACTATTTCCTACCCTTATTCTGTAATCGCTTGCTAGCCCGTTGAGCCTTTATGCAGGTATGCTGAATGCGTACCAATTTTGTTGTTACACACATTAAAACTACCCCTTCGCCTAAAATGATTTTGGCTTCCCCTTAGAAGAGTGGCCGCTCTAAAACTGATGGATGTACATTTGAACAATTCTTTGGACTAAAAAAAAATTGTCTTGATAAGAGCAAGTTCAGACTTTGAAAAGAGGGTTTAGTCATGCATGAAAGGCATGAGCTCAAAAAAAAAAAAAAAAAAGAGAAGCGAAAGAAAAAAAAAGAAAAAGAAAAATGAAAAATCCAAAAAGAAAGTGAAAAAAAAAGAGAAAAAAAAAGAAAAGCGAAAAATCCAAATAGAAGCAAAAAAAAGAGAGCTCAAAATGGTGACCAATTGACTAGTTTCAATGATTACCCTTTTTGTTCTGATCTTAAGGAGCTAGAATGTTATCGAGTCCAAATTCAAGAATAATTTTGAGCTGAGAACGGTTCATCCATCAGTTGAGAAAATATCGCGGCCATTTTTCTCTAGCGACCTGATCTTTCTTTGACAGCCATCTACCCAAACCTGACATTACAACCGAAGTAAGACCTTTTGATTCTGGGTTCAGTCTTATCCAATTAGCGGAGATGACCTTCTAAGAAGGTTTGGTACGTAAGAAGAGGCCTATGGTGTTTCTTGAGCTTCAAGCGAGAAGCCATGAGTGCATTCATGCATTCGAGTTAAGTCTCGTCTCCGACGTTGCTTCTAGAATTTGCATTCAAAAGATTAAATGAGAGCAGAGAGAAAATATTCAATCATGAGAATCAAAAAGAGAGCAGATTGATAACAGGAGTTTGATGCTTTCAAGATCCATCCCGAGATTAGAGAAGGTTTTGTATCTTGAAATTAATGCCAAATAATGATTATATATTATGAAATCAAATTGAAATATGTGCTTTTATGCAATGGTATTGATGTAACCAGAATAGTTCATCTGATGTACAAAAAAAAAAGAAGAAAAAAAGAAAAAAGAAAAAAAAAAGAAAAAATGGTCGTTAGAGATGAAAACTGCAACTGGCGCTCTAAGCAAAAATTAGGCCAAAAGGATAGGGTGAAATCCTGAAAATAGGCGGTCTGTCCTAAAAAAAAATAAAAAATAAAAAAAAATAAAAAATAAAAAAAAAAGAAAAAGAAAGAAGAAAAAAGAAAAAAAGAAGAAAAAATAAAAAATAAAAAAAGCCGCTGGATTGGGTTGGGTCCATTCCAGGCAAAAATAAGGCATAGGGTTATGTGAAAATCCGAAAGGACGCATTTCCCGCCAAGAAAAGCTAGTGTGAAAATCCACAAGGGACGCACTACCTTAAAATAATGACTACAGGTTTCAGATGAGAAGCTCAAGATCCCCAAAGAGCATGAAATTCAAAGGCAATTCCAGAAGGCACTGATCTTACTGCAAATTGCAATCAAATCGGCTGTCGCCTCAAAATCCACTTGGATGAATTTTTATACTGCATTGCTGCATACACATGCATTTCACTTGCATGCTCACCTATTTTTTCCTGCATATTTGCCTTTCTAAGTCTTGCAGAAAGAAAAAGAGACTCGATGCGGACACCGGTAGAACCCGAGTGACGACATCATTCTATCCATCAATCAAAACAATCAACCCAAGACCTCTCAGGGGGCACATAATCAAATCCAAGACCTCTCAGGGGGCAGATCTCAACCCAAGACCTCTCAGGGGGCAATCGCTTCTCAAAGGGCTCATAGACAGCACCACTTCACCAAACGGAGGGTTAGCACGATGGCGGCACTACCACTCTGAGGAGGGTTAGCACGACCACGACACTACCACTTCACCAAACGGAGGGTTAGCACGATGGCGGCACTACCACTCTGAGGAGGGTTAGCACGACCACGGCACTACCACTTCACCAAACGGAGGGTTAGCACGATGGCGGCACTACCACTCTGAGGAGGGTTAGCACGACCACGGCACTACCACTTCACCAAACGGAGGGTTAGCACGATGGCGGCACTACCACTCTGAGGAGGGTTAGCACGACCACGGCACTACCACTTCACCAAACGGATGGTTAGCACGACGTCGGCACACGATCTCGGCACTACCACTTCAAATCTTGAAGTCCTCCGAGGAGGCAAAAATCCCGAAGTCCTCTGAGGAGGCAAATTCTCAAAGTCCTCTGAGGAGGCAAATTCTCAAAGTCCTCTGAGGAGGCAAATTCCCCAAGTCCTCTGAGGAGGCAAATTCTCAAAGTCCTCTGAGGAGGCAAAATCTCAAAGTCCTCTGAGGAGGCAAACATCTCCAAGTCCTCTGAGGAGGCAAAATCCTAAAGTCCTCTGAGGAGGCAAATTCTCAAAGTCCTCTGAGGAGGCAAAATCTCAAAGTCCTCTGAGGAGGCAAACATCTCCAAGTCCTCTGAGGAGGCAAAATCCTAAAGTCATCTGAGGAGGCAAATTCTCAAAGTCCTCTGAGGAGGCAAAATCTCAAAGTCCTCTGAGGAGGCAAACATCTCCAAGTCCTCTGAGGAGGCAAAATCCTAAAGTCCTCTGAGGAGGCAAATTCTCAAAGTCCTCTGAGGAGGCAAAATCGCAAGGTCCTCTGAGGAGGCAGACCCCCAAAGCCCTCTGAGGAGGCATCTCTTTATCCAACTCTCGGCAAGAAGGCAAGGTCTTCGCCACAGGTATGGAATCCCCTCTCTCTTCCTCTTTGAATTTTGGCTCACCTAGGTGTCTATGCACTAGCTTCTCCAAAATTGGGGGCAACTGTAGACACCGGGTCCCGAGTCCGGCATAAAATGAAAACGGTGATTTTTGATCCTTGATTATTCCCTCCGAAAAAATAAATAAAAAATAAAAAAAGAAAAAAAAATAAATAAAAAAATATATAAATATGTGTGTGTGAAATTAGGTAATTAATTAGTTAGTGTTAGTTAATTAATTAGTTAATATTATGGTATTAATTAAAATGCATGTAAAATTAAAGATTAATTAGTTAATTAATTAGTTAAGATGTAGAATGTTTAATTAATTAGATAAATTATATATTAAGTAGGTTAATTATATTTATATGTAATGTTTAATTATTGTAATATTTAATTAATTGAATATATTAATGTGTAAGGTTTAATTAATATATGCATGTTTAATTAAATTAGTATGTGTGTGTATTAGTTTTAATTAAGTTAGATTAATTAAGAAAAGAGAAAAGGAGGGAATTGAGTGGGAAATTACTTGTATGCCCTTAGCCCTAATTTAGGGGTATAAAATGAATAAGAAGAGCAAAAATTAAAGGGGGGTCGGCAGATCAAAGAGAGGAAAAGCCAAGCAAAAGAAAGAAAAAAGGAAAAGAAAGAAAAGGAAAGAAAAAGAAAGGAAAGAAGAGAGGAAGAGCAGACCCAGGAACCCAACGCCGGACCGGAGAGCAGAAAAAGGAGAAAGGAGAGAGGGAGAAGGCGTCGCCTCCGCCGGCCACCTCCGACGCCGGATTCAGGCACGCGCCCCACCGAAAGAACCACCACGTCCGGGCGCACCCAGTCGTCGCCGCCGCTTCTCCATCGGACTCCGGCAACCGGCGCGTGAGGGAGAAGGACCCGGACCGCTTTATCTCGTTTTCCGGCGACGGTGGACCTCCGATCGGCGCGTGGACACCGGATTGGGACTCCCGACGAGGCGATCTACCGTCCGGTGTTGGCGGTGCCGTCAACCGTCGCTCCGGCCAATCTCCGGCGACCTAAATCCGGTAAGCCTATTTTATATTAATTTATTTTAATATATTATTAATTAATATTAATTAATATAATTATTTATTTATTTATTATTATTATTATTAATATTTATTTGATTTCTGAATTATTAATATTATTATTATTATTATTATTATTATTATTATTATATATTTATTTGATTTTTGTTATTATTGTTATTATTATTATTATTATTATTTAATTTCTGTTTTTATTATATTTATTTATTTAATTTCTGTTATTATTATTATTATCATCATTATAATATTATTATTATATTTATTCATTATTCTGATTTATTATTAATATTATTATTATTATTATTTATTATTGTTATTATTTATATTTATTTAATATTATTATGTTAATATTATTATTATTATTATTATTATTATTGTCTAATTTGTGTTAATTTTATGTTGATGTTATTATTTAATTGATTTGTGATTATTTAATTTTATGTTTTATTATTATTATTATCATTATTGATTATTGTTAGAATTTAGTTATTTATTTATGTATCATTCATTTATTTATTTAGAAATATGTAATTATTATTGTATGTATTTGTGGTCTGTAATAATAAAATGATTTTCGACCGCTACTAAAAAGAACCACCACACAAATGTTTCCCGCTAAAAAGAATGTTTGCTAAATAAAATTGGACCAACGTCCTATTTTACCCAATAAAATCATCATATAAAAATCGTTTTCCATAATGAACACATGTGAGGACCAAAGTCCTCAAAATAAATGAATAACCCGTTTTATGCATGTATAGCACATTTATAAATGGGAGTTGTATTCCGCTCCTAGTATTATTGTAATTTATTTGATTTAATGCTTTATTATTTTATTCATTTGTTTATCTATTGTTTTAAATACGTGAATAAATTGTGCTTTAACCAAACTTGCATTGTGTGGAGAGAGAGCGAACTAATAAATTCAAGACTCAATTTTAAACTTAATCAAGGTACGAATAAATGAGAAGTTCCGAACCCTGCTCTGGTCTTTGGGCTCAAGAGGCTAGAGGTTATCCTCTAAGACACCTCTTGTGTCACGAGACTTAGACGTTAATCCTAGGCCTCATGGCTCAATATGGATAAAATGCGCAAGTCTTAGGCTCTCCGAGGCGAGAGAAACTTTCCCAATGTTCTATTGGGTGGCGACTCCATGAAACCTCCGTTGTGATTTATCGCAAGCTGTCCACGGACCCGCAATTGCCCCGATCGCCCACGTGCGGGCGGTCCGAACGGGCGGCCGCGGGGACCCGGCGCGCGTCACACATAGACATCACTAAAAACCTCAAACCCTGGCACAATTCTTCCATCCAACCACTGCGGTTCATTTTCTCCTGCATAGGCACATGCTGCGGTTGCTGGCACAAAGGTTTTCCAAATATGGGGAACTTCCATCTTTGACCTCTCGTCTTTCTTTACAGCACCTGTATATCCAAGACCCCTCTTGTCCTTTTGACCCTTAGTGGTAACGGCTGTTGGTATCCCTTGAGAATTCTTGCCCAGTCCTGCACCAGGGAGGAATGACATTTTCTTCATCATATTCAATACTTGGGGGCTTTCTTCTTTCTGCTCTTCTTTGCCTATCATGGTGACATGAAACCCATTAAACGGCTGCCTGGCTATCTCCAGCACTGAAACCTGATTCTCTCGTGCAGCCTTTATAGTCACGATTTGGCCCTCATAAGGTATCTTTACCATCTGATACAGTGTGGAGGGGACTTCTCCCAATCTATGAAACCATGGTCTGCCTAGCAAAGCTGAGAAATTGGCGGGTATGGGCAACACCAGAAACTCTACTTCTGACTCTACCGGTCCCATTTTCACCACCGCTGTGAAGGTTCCCGAAGCCTGCCTACGCGAGTTGTCATATGCCGTGATGGTAAGATCAGATTTTGCCAACATATCCTCTGTTACCCCAAAAGCTGCTATTGCTACCTGTGGGCATACATTTATGGAAGAACCATCATCCACCATCACACAGGCGGTATGCTTTTGGTTAATCTGCGCCCTTATGTACAGAGGGCGATTATGGTTGCGACCTTCTGCCGGTAGATTCGCACTGGTAAAAACAACATTTTCTCCCGATCCTCCTTTTACTACCTCAAGAAGTTCCGTAGGTGAAATGGTCGTAGACACGGTTGCTTCGTATAAAGCCTCCACCATCTTCTGCCTATGTGATGGCGACTGTCTCAAAAGATCCCATATTGAAACCTGAGCCGGCGTCTTTTTCAGTTGCTTGACAATCGGATCTTCCTCTGGCTCCTTTCCCCTTCTGTCCTCAATCGGCTCTAGTGTCTTCTCTACTTCCGGGGCTACCCTTCCACTCCGGGTCATAGCTCCCACTTCCTTTCTCTTTGGTTCTTCTCCTTCCTCTTTCGAGCCCCAAAGGTCGAAAAATGTTTCCAAATCATCATTTTCAGTTCCACTATCATCAGTGGACCAGCAATCGATCACTGCAGCGGGAAGCCCTTCTTCACTCCCCTCATAGAGGCTCGTGGCAGCAGTGTGGATATCGTTGCCGTATAGTTCCTTCAACACAAAGTTCTCGGGCAAACTGGACCCGATCATATTCACTGGCGGAGGCATGTTATTGTACCCGGCTTTCTTTTGACCCCCTCTCTTCTCTGGATCTGTGATCTGTTTTGAGTCGATCAAATCCTGAATTACGTACCTCAAAGTCCTACAGTTATCTGTTACATGTCCAGTGTGCTGATGATATGCACAATACTCATCGTCTTTGTGTCCTGGCGTGCCTTGAGTTCTCGCAGGTCTGGGTGGTAGGGGTTGTAGCTTATTCTCTTTCATCAGTCTTCTTAGTACCCATGATAAGGACGTCCCGAGATTAGAAAAATGTCTCGGAGCGGCGTTTGCAGTTAACACCTCAGTAATGTTCCTTGTACCACTAGCAGAACTTGTTGGTCTGCTGGCCCCTTGACTCCCACTACCTCTCTTAGGATAGTTCTCATTTCCTGCTTTCCTAACAAGGTACTCTCCTTCGGCCTCGATGGCGATGTCCTTCAGGGACTCCCAATCTTTTAGTCCTTTCATCCTTAATCCATTCCTCAAATACGGGCTCGCATTTTTAATGAATAATCGTATTTGATCCTGGGTATCTGGTTTCCTCTTCATTTCCATCACCCGATTCCTCCACCGGGTTAGATACTCATGGAAGGACTCTCCTTCTCTCTGCTGTAATAGTTTCAGGTCCTTCAGGGTTACCTCCATCCTTGTGCTACAATCATATTGCCTCAAAAATTCTTCTGTCAATAAATCCCAGTCTTCCTTAGTTCGGCGGTCGAGCCCATGATACCAATCCACTGCCGGGCCCGTCAAGCTCAAGCAAAAGTACTCAATTTTTTGCTTCCTCGTCAAAGTGGTGCCTTTCATCACCAATGAGTACTGCTTTATGTGTGCCAGGGGATCAGAAGTACCGTCAAACTTTGGCACGTCCGGCATCTTAAAGTTCATTGGGACTAGATCTTCTCCTTCTAACTCTTTATCCTCAGGATTCACTCTTTGGCCTTTCGTCAACATCCTTGTCATAGCTTCAAATCTTTCTTCCACCTTCCTCCAAATGGCCTCTTCAACTTGAGGGGCTTTCCCTTTCTCATACATACGCTCCTCATATTCCTCGTCTTCCCAATCATCATCCAGCCTCGGGACAGGTCTTCCCCTATGTGCCCCCGAAGTAGTAGCTCTTAGGTTCACGAGTGGCGGCCGAGTTTCATCTTGTGGGTCCTCTCTGACCTCTTCCCTGTCATTATTCCTCACAGGAGAAGGTTGTGGGTTCTGCGGGGCTGCTTGTTGACCCATTGCGGCTATCATTGCCAATATCCGGTTCTCAAACTCTTCCAACCTTCGGCCCACTTCCTCTGCTATCATTGCCCGGGTGGCCTCTGCCCCTCTCAGTGAGTTTGCCATTTCTTCGGGTACAGAAAACTGATCTGAAGTGGCATAACTGGTCTCAGAAGAACTGTCCGGATACTCTATCCTTTTTGGTAACTTGAAAAATGGATTCCTGCGTAACCGTCCCCGGGACCCTCTTGTCCACCTAGGCAAATCTATGATGGCTGAAAAACACAGGGGTCAGGGTGATGCATGATTGCGCAAAAAATAATGCACGATCGTGCTATGCAACACTCACAAGCCACATGCAAGCACATAGGTCCTTCCAACCTTATTACTCCTGCACGCGAGGTCATAGTCTCTTTCCTAGGTGGGATTAGCCCATGGGTCAACCTGGTGACCCGATGAACGCGTATGGTGCACGGTGAAAATCCAGCAGCATAACCTCTCCTAACTAATGCACAGGCGGATGGGTTATGATCATTATGTATTTAGGCAATCCGAATAAGGCGTCCTGGGCCTATCGGGGCATGAAAGCCTTTGATTAGTTGACCAGTCGAACTATCAGGGTTTGTCCAATACATAATGATCCATACAGCAAGCATCGTATTAAGGTTCATACCACTTAGGGGAAGTAACTATATTCGTTTACATGAGCTTTAGTCAAAAGGTGGTGTTATTTTAGGGCTGCCCAAGCATGGTCCCTGCTAACGGGTCTAGCTCATCATAAGCATAATGACTGATCGGGTCACCATTTAATATACCATGATGGTACGAGGCTTGGGCTAGTGATTATCCTTAACACTTCCCTAAATTGAGTGAAAATAGGGTTGTGCTTCAAGAACGCACCGGGGCTAAAAGAGGGACCAAACTAGCATAGATCTAAGGCTCTAATGCGATGCAATGCAGTTTTGGAAGAAGGTGAAATTTTTAAACTAAAACTCTATTATAATTTTTAATCAAGGTACTTTCGAATCGAAGTCTCGAGTAAGTCCCCAGTGGAGTCGCCACTGTGATGCGCGCCGAACCACGCGTCCTCCCGAAAACCCGCTTCAGGGCGATCGGGAAAGGTTCATAAAACTTGTAAGGTATTTACAGGTGCGTCTATTTTGGGCAACAATGAGGTTTCTTGGAGTCGCCACCCAATAGAACATTGGGAAGGGTCATCTAGCCTTATCGAGCCTAAGACGGCGCATACATATCCATTTTGAGCTAGCCAGAGGGATCTTGGAGGCCTCATCCTCTACTCCCCTAGAGCCTAGGATTGTATATTTTAGCCTTTTGGTGGGACTCAAGAGGTATCTTGGAAGTCCTAGACCTCTCGCCTCTTCGAGTCCCAAAGACCAAAGTGAGTTCGGGACTTCTCATTTACTTATACCTTGATTGATATTATAATTGAGTTTTGAGTTTATTGTTCCACCAACTTCCCACACAATGCAATTTAAATTAAAGGCGCAATCATTCATATCAAAAGCGATAAATGGAAGATAAATCCAAAAGATAAAACATTCAATATTACAATAACACTAGGAGCGGAATACAACTCCCATTTGTAAAAATGTGATAAATGCATAAAACGGGATATTCATTGGAATGAGGACTTTGGTCCTACCATACATATTTATTACAAAAATGGTTTTATGAAGTGTCGATTTTATTTGCTGAAATGGGACATTGGTCCACCATTTTCGGAAAAATCTTCAGGTTTAATTGTTAAAAAGCTTTTGGTCCTTTTTACCTTAACAACATTAAAACCATTTCTATAACAACGTAAATAAAAGGTAAGGGTAGAAAAATGAACCCGAATCGAGATCCTCAGGATGGCGCAACCACCATCTCTCACAACTCCAACTTTCAATGGTCAGAAAAGAACTAATAAGGATAAACATGTTAGCAAAAACGTGAATAAAAAATAAAAGTGAGAAAATTTTGACAGAAACAAGTTAAGAGATAGGATTTTATGAGATAAAAAAATGAGAATTTCGCCTAGGGACGGCTACCTGGATCGTGCTAGCGGCCGTCCCTAGTGAGGGAAAAAACAAATTAAAGAACCTCTTAAATCTTTTGTAAAAAAGAATATGAAGTGTATATAGAAATTAATGTAAATCAAATTAAATCATACAAATGTTAATCCAGAACGTTTACCCTTGGATTTTACCTTTTAGGGTGGATGTCGAATGATTTTGTCCCCGTGTGCCTCGCAAGGATCAAAAGAAGAATCAGATCAAAGAAAGAAAATTTATGTTGTTCTTTCCTTGATAATTTGATAGCGATCGTGTGTTCAAATTAGTTATATTGATGGAAAGGACTGAATTTCGTCACCTCAATTTGACTTAATTCGTAAGAAAATGAATTGAGGAAATCAATTAATTAAAATAAGTTTTATCAAAATAAAACTCTACAGATGAATAGAGATTTATAAACTTTTTGCGTGATCTGCTCACAGAAAAACCCTTTTCTAAAAAGCAATTTTTCTCCAAAAATATATTTGATAGCTTTTTTAAATAAAACTCTCTTTAGAATTTCTCTCTCTCTTTTTCCAAATTTCCTCCAATTTTCCTAACCCCTAAAACTGAAATTTGATCCTCTATTTATAGGGTTTTTATGAGATAATTAAGATAAATCTCTATCTAAAGTTTGAATTTTAAAAGGACTTTAAAATTCAAGTTTTCGATAAATTCTATCCCATTTTTGAAAAGGAAGGAGATCAAATTTTATCCAATCTCGAGTGATCCGGTCAGTTACCGTACCGACGGGCTTCCCTGCGCCTACCGACGGCCGTCCCTACTAGGGGCAAATGTGGGAGACTGACTAGGGACGGGGCGTGAACTAGGGACGGGCGTCCCTACATTGCCACCTGTCCGTCCCCACTACACCTAGAGACGGGTATCTCCCCAAGTAGAGACGGGCGTCCCTACACAGATGGAATGCCCGTCTGTTAAGCAAAACTCCCATTTTTTCCCAAATTCTGTAAAATTTATCCAACTCTTTCAAAACTCCATGCTATAGAAAAAGATTTTAATCCTTGCGAGACCGAAAGACGAAAACCTCCGAATTTCATCCCCTTACTCGGAAATCGACATTGATCTCTTCATCGGGTAACTCTGATTTGGACTGCCTCGAGATTCGGTGTCTACAGTACCCATCCAAGAACGACTGAGCACATACCCCAATGATCTCCAAAGTGTCTCTGACTACACCACCTAGCTCCATGAAGGCCCTCGATAGTCTCATGGTCTGATCCCTAGCCGTGTCCCTAATACTTGTGAGCCCGGTCTCTATCTGCTCCCTGAACTCCCTGATAGATGCTGATATGGTCAGTATGGCACCCTCTAAAATCTCTTTTCGAAAGCTGAGAGCAGTGATAGACTCATCAACTATCTGGACATCCTCATCTACCCTCTGGACCGCCGCAACCTGGGAGGTACCTATAGACATTGGGTCCCGAGTAGCCTTGATCAAGATCACCCAATGACGAAATTAAGTGTACCGACTTATAGGCAAAAAGAATGAAAGTCAGAAATGATAATTTCCTTGTCGTTTGATTTGTTAGTAATAAATAAAAATGTATTTTAAAAATATTTTTAAAATGTTTTAAAAATTATTTTTTGGGTAAAAAAGTGAGTTTTTAATTTTTTGTGTTTTATAGAAAAAAAAATCGGCAAACGTCGCGTGCGGCAGCGCGCTAGGCGCTACGTAGCGCCCAGCATGCGCTGCGCTGGGCGAGCGACGTCGCTCGCCCCCTGGTCGCCGTTTTTAGCCATTTTGGCCGCAAAAATTCCTTTTTTTTTTCAATTTTTTTTAGTAGAATTCAATGGTAAAACTTTTAAAATTCCAAACTTTTGATTTTCTTCAGTTTTTTGCTTTTATTGAAATTAAGTCAATTTAATTTTTCATTAAAAATTTTGATTTTGGGGGAGGGATAAAAAGGAATTTTTAAGCGAAAATTAAGGGAATTTTCTTTAGAAAACTTTTTGCTTCTTCTTTCTTCTCCCAAAAAACAAATTCTTTCACATTTCTAAAGGATCTTCCAAGATAATTCTTAAGGCAAAAAGAATAAGTTTTGTTCTTAGGAATTTTCTTCTTTTCATTTGATAATTTTTTTTGCTTTGAGACAAATAAATCAATTATTTGTTCATGAGTAAAAATTCATTTTTAATACTTTATTTTCTATTTTTATTATTACAAATCAAGACAAGAAATTGGATCATCTACCTTCATTTCTTCAATATAAATTTTGAGGGTAAACATTCTTGGCTCAATTTCTTAATTTATTTTTTTAATTTCATTTTTTTTTCCAATTAATTAGTTAACATGTAAATTTTTTTAGTCCTATCATTTTCTTCTTATTTTCTTATTCTTTTGTTTTTATTTAATTAGTTAACATGTGAATTCTCTTAGATCTATTTTTTTTTTTGCTTCTTATTTCTTATTTCTTTTCTAATTATTCATATTGTTCATATTTAATTGTTAATATATTATTATTATTATTATTATTATTATTATTATTATTATTATTATTATTATTATTACCATGTGCTTATGTGATTGTCCATATTATTATTGGTATTATTATTATCATACCTTAAACATGCCATGTTTTAACATGTTTTATTAGTTTGCCATATATTATTTTATTCTTGCATACTTAATTTGGGTTATTCATATTTTTTTGATTTCATTATGTTTATTATTGTTATTATTAAAGTTGCAATTACTAGTTTTATTTTTATTATCCTTGTTTATTGCTAATATTTGATACTAGTATCATTATTATATTAATATTATTATTTATATTTCTTATGCATGCTGTTTTTTTATTACTTTTGGTTTTTATGCATGTTGGGTGTTAATGATATCATTTTGTGTTTTTATACATGCTGAATTTTATGTTTGTATTTTCTATTCATGTTTTTTTGCATGTTGAGTTTTATAATTATTATTTTATGTTTGCTTATGCATGTTAGCATTATTATTTATGTTTTATGCATGCTGAATTTTATATATATTATACTTTTTATGCATGATTGAATGTTATTGTTGTTATTTTATGTCTTATGCATGTTGGTTTTTATCAATATTATTTTATACTTGTTTATGCATGTTAAATTTTATTATTATTTTGTTTTTTATGCATGCTAAATTGTTAATTAATTAAATTGTATATTTTTATTATGTCATTTTAATTGGCTTGTCATACATGATGCAATTTTGTTTGCTTTAATTTAATTATTTTCATGTTATATATTTAATTCATTTTTTATTACTAACTTCATTTTCATTTGTTTTTATTTTCAATACTCATTTTTATGTGTGAGTTTTTGCTAAGTGGGAGCCTATTGGAGACTTGAAGATCCATTTGGGAGTTATTTATTTTTATTGCTTTTCATTATTTTGGATTAATTCATTTTATCATGTAATTTGTAGTAATTTATTTTATGCACGTTAATTAGAAAAAATACAAAAATATTTATATTAATTAACTTGATTCTTTTTCTAAATAAAAATGGGACCAATGTCCTAGTTTTTCCATCCAAAATAAATTGTCACTTTAAAAATTATTTTCTTTAATTATGCATGAGAGGACCAATGTCCTCATCTTTAATGAATAGCCCGATTTATGTATGAATTATATTTTATTTACAAATGGGGGTTGTATTCCGCCCCTAGTTTTGTTGTAATTTATTTTCCTTTCATTTACTTTATTTATCGCTTTATTTATGTGATTGATATGCGTTTAATTAAATTGCATTAAAATTGAATGAGAAATGGGATGAAACGCTAAATTCAAAACTTGATTATAAACTTAGCCAAGGTATAAATAAATGGGGAGTCCCGAACCTTCTCTGGTCTTTGGGCTCAACGAGGCGAGAGGACCATTTCAATGTTCCATTGGAATGGGACTTCCAAGACACCTCTTGTGTCCCGTAAAAAGGCTTTAACTTGCATAGTCCTAGGCTCCACGAGGCGAGAGGGCCATCCTAATGTTCTATTAGGATGGGACCTCCAAGACCCCTCTGGCTTGCCCAAAATGGACATAGCAGCGCTCTCTTAGGCTCATTGAGGCTAGACGAACTTTTCCAATGTTTTATTGGGTGGCGACTCCAAGAAACCTCCTTGTTGCCCAAAATAGACGCCCTTATAATTTCTTATAAGTTTTATGAATCCTCTCTCGATCGCCCTAAAAGTGGGCCTTCGGGGTGCACGGGGTTCGGTGCGCGTCATAGTGGCGACTCCACTGGGGACTTAGAGACTGCCCTTCAAAAGTACCTTGGCTAAAATTTACAATTGAGTTTTAATTTAAAAATTTCATTCCTTTTCGAAATTGCATTGCATCCATACTAGAGCCTTAGATTATGCTAGTTTTGTCCCTTTTCTAGCCCCTGTGCATTCCCGAAACATGACCCTACGTTCACTCAATGTAGGGAAGTGTTAAGGATAATCACCAGCCCAAGCGTCGTACCTTATGGTATATCAAATGGTGACCCAATCGGTCATTATGCTCATAATGAGCTAGACCCATTGGCAAGGACCATGCTTGGTATCATCACCTTTGACCAAAGCTCATGTAATGGCAATAGATACTTCCACTAGGTGAAATGTACCGTAATACCGTGCTTACTACCTGGGCCATCATATATTGAACAAAATTAGTTAAATTAAATGGTCTTTCATCAAAGGCTTTCATGCCCCGGTGGGCCCATCTTAATTTAGTTGAATTATTTAAATACATAATGGCCATACAACCATACGCATGTACATTAGATAGGAGAGGCTATGCTGCCGATTTTTTTTTCACCGTGCACCAAACGCATCCAATGGGTTCCCTGCTAACCCTTGGATAAGCCCACCTAGGGAAGAGACTACACTACCTCGTGTGTGGGAGAGATAAGGTTGGAAGGATCTATCTGCTTGCATGTGCTTGTCTATGATGCATCAGCACGACCATGCATTGCATTTCAATCATGCATCATCCTAACGAGATATATTTTTTTCAGCCATCATAGATTCGCCTGGGTGGTTTAGGGGTCCCGACAGTCGGCTTAAAAGGATTCCACTTTTGGGATTACCGGAGTTAGTGTCAGATCAGAGTTCAGATTCTCTTTCAGAGGGTAGTGAGATATTATTTTTTGAATCATCACTAGAGATAAGTATGACTAACCAATCAAGTGGGTCTGATGCAACCCGGGCAATGATCGCCGAGGAAGTAGGGAGAAGAATGGAAGAGTTTGAGTCCAGAATGATGGCAATGATGGGCAACCTTGCCACTACCTTAGCTCCACTTGCGGGGCAACAGGCTGCTGCTCCAATTAGGGGGCAAGATGAACAAGGGGCTGTAAAAGAGGACCCCCCTGCTGTGGCTGACCCACTTATGGTTGAGCAAAGAGCACTAGTGCCTGTAGAGCACAGAGAAGGCCCTAGATCTGTGGTTGACTTATGGGAGGACCAAGAGGAACAAATGGTAGCAAAGGGAAAGTCACCCAAGCTGGAAGAGGCAATGTGGAGAAAGATGAAGGAAAAATTTGAGGCTATGACAAGGATGATGACGGTAGGAAGGGGAATGAACTCGAAGGATCGTGAGCTGGATAGGGATGATCTGATCCCCCAGAACTTCAAGATGCCCGATATTCCAAAATTTAACAGCACCTCTGACCCTGCCGCACATATCAAGCAGTACTCGCTAGTCATGAAGGGGACGACTTTAACAAGGAAGCAGAAGATATGTAACACCCCCTACGTCCCTATTAGAAGGACGCGGGCGTGCTACCGATGCTCACTCACATACTTGCACACATGCACTAAGTGGAAGTATACATTCATACATAAAAACATACGGAGATACAGCGAAAATTAAAACTTTAAGGAAACAATAGCTGAACATACATTAACTCACATACATGCATATAATCATTAAGCGAAAGCATAAGGCGAAAGATAAAATGAAGGAATAACTGAAAACTTAATTACAATAAGGTCCTTACATGACAAACTACATAAGAAAAAAGGTACAAAAATTACAGAATCTGAAATACAGGAACTAAAGCCAAAAATAACAAAACACTTCTAACTCCTATGTGGCCGACCCTGTAGATGCGCGACTCGAGCGGAAACCAAAAACCTGCCACCTACACGGGAAAAGAACCCGTACTAAGCGATAACGCTTAGTGGAGAGGAACAAAGACAACCAACACTAAACAAACAACCATATAATATCCTGCAGAAATACATATAAACTCGTACATAAACACTTACCGGTTCCACCAAAGTATCAGATATCGAAAGGCGAATCATGCGAAGACACAAATTAAATATACACGCATCTGTCATACTAAAGTACCCATATACCAACCAAAAGCTGATCCACACGCAATGCAACTATCATGCAGAGACGCACATACACGATAACTGATATCCGAGTTACGAAGTTGAGGCACTACACTATCATACAATGATGCACACAAATCTCATGCAAGATCACTAGAGGTCTAAACATACAACTATCATGCCTTATTACAAACACACTAGCCGAGAACCGACTGATAAGGTCAAAGCACAACACTTCCGCTGCGCCACTCTCATACATATAATATCGTGCTAAAAACGTAATCACATGACAACATGCCGAAGACAATAGAAGAGACCAAAGAAATTATAACACAACAATACTTCCAAGTCACTACACAATACATGTGTTATCATACCATGAAATGTAAACGTATGTCAACATACCGAAATCACTACGATGGCATAAACCAAGGAAACATATATCATAGCACTACCTTCATAACATTCAAGAGGTCAAGATAACAATCTTAAACATATCAATTTACATACTTATAGCCACAACTGGTCCGATTCACATGCTTATATACAATAAAAACATGCTTGAATCACATACATAAATACATTAGTCGAATCACATTCAAAGCATTCTGAAACTTATAACCCATCATATGACAAGGGCGGATAATCGTGTCAGATATAAAATCATGCTTGCATAATAAAGACATACATTCTGAAGCTCATATCCACGTTCATACACATATAAACTGATTCCTCAAATCATTATCATGTTCAAATGGATATCACATTCTGATAATCATATCGAAGCAAACCAAGGCAAATAGAGCACCTGCCGACTAACAATAGTGGATAACGAGTGAATAGACAGTACCTTACGGGTATGAATCGGCCAAAGGGTACCTTACGGGTACGAATCGAAAACCATTTAATTTTTCTCACATTTAAAAACATTTTATTGAGGGGATCTTAAATAAGATCCAAACACATTAAAAAGGATCTCGAGGATCCAAACACATTAAAAAGGGTTCGCGAGGAACCAAACGGGGACCTGATCAGGGTCCAAACGTCTAAAGGTGCTGCAGCTAAAGAGACTCTATTAGGCATGCCTAACTATCCACTGGACTGACTCTCGCAGGTCATGCGTCATTCAAATCATGTTTCCAAGTGTAATACATCATTATACACACATTCAACTTAATGAATCATAAATAAGACATGCATAACCCGATAGCATTCAATAAACTATAGCATACAATATAGCATAAAATACTTATTATTTGGCTAAGTTAAAATACCCTTCATATCATGGTGCATAATTTAACATATCACATTTATACATATTCACATTAAGCAAACTAATTTTGTTTGATATCCTTCCTGTGTGTATAACTTAATCTCAATTCATAATTATGTACACTTGTTCATATTATACAGGCTCATATAGATTAAGGTATTATAATCCTCAATAAAGTCATTAAACTTGACTTGATTCTATTACATACAATTACACATCATTACTTCGTTAGTTTGTTATTAATCTTAATCCTATTCATGTTTATTTTCCAAGTGATAAGTATTCTTATACTCATTTAATAGTCCAAAACATGCATCGGATAGATCCTAGAAAGTCTCGGTTCAATACGGGAAGAAAAACACATAAAATGGTCAAAACAGAAGGGGTCATGGTGGTAATGAATTTGTTGTGACCGTGAGGTCCTAAATTAAGCATTATGCCTTCTCTGGCCATTAGTCACGGGGGTAACCATTTGGTTGCCACCGTGACATACCCAAAAATAGCAAAACAGAAGCAAAAAGTCAGGACTGCTTCACTACTCTATTTGTACAGCCTAAAACAATGTCTATAACTCATTTTTGAGCAAAACTCGCTTCTTAACAATTGTTCCCTAGGATGTTATTCAAATTCAACAAATTTCAGATCAATTGGACATCTACAGCTTCAGATATGATCTAAACAACCTATGGTGTTGAACTAACCCGATCCAAACAGAGACACTACGGTTTTGGTAAATTTCTAGGATCTTAGAGCAAGAATTTGCCCAAGGTCATATCTAATACTTTTAAAGGCATGGAATTCATGGTTCTAATGGCACAAGAATCACACGATTTAGAGATCTAAAACTCTACTTATGACAAAAACAATACACGGAGGTCAGATGAGAATTGAACAGAATTGCCAAAATCACCATAAAACATCAAATTCAAAGAAATTCCCAAACTCATGCATTTCCATACCAACCCTCATATACATCTATCTCAATCAATAATATGGATTACTAACACAATTACCCAAATTAATGCATGCATAAACTCATATCAAAGCACCCAAATTTCTGGAAAGCAAACACAAATACACACTCATGATCCAAGGAGAATTAGGCAATGACAACTCAACACTCAAATGTAGAAATCAAAGCTCCCAAACCTGAAATTTGCAGCTTTAATCTTCTCTTTCAAACCTCTACCTTCTCTTTCCTTTTGCTCTCTCTTTTCTCCACCGAATCTTGCACAAAATCCCAGCCAAAACTCACTTAATCCAACAAACACACCACATCCAAAACCCAGAAAATATAGAGTAGCAGATGAAGAAGAAGACCCACTTAAAACTCAAGAACTTACCTCTCGAAATCCAGCTCAAACTCAGCAAATCCAACTGAAACTCTTGAAGATCCACGTTAGGGCAAGTAAGGAAGAGCAGAAAATGAAAGAAGAAAGGAGAGGGAAAAAGATGAAAGTGGGAAACGTAGAGAGGAAGTAGAAATTATGCTTTCTTCCCTTCCCTCTCTCCTCATTAATGTCCTTCACCTACTCATCCTATGTGGCAAGCTTCAATTGGACCATAATTTCCACTACTTTGACTTACCAATCCTTGGCACCATACTCTTACCTCACAACATAATTCTTAAGTAGATATTTTCCATCCTGAGTACGATACACACAAACCACTAGATAAAACCACAACAAACACCCTACATCCATACACCACATGCACACCAAATAATTTCCCCCATTTAACTTATTTAATAATTACTTTGCAATTAAATCCTTATTATCCAATTACCTCATGCAAAAATTACTGAAATACCCTTAAATTCCCGACTTAATGTGCCAATTTCGACCAGGCCTGATTTGGGTTGTTACAATATCTCCCCCTTAAGAAATTTCGTCCTCAAAATTTCCCCACTAGCAACTTATCCAAGCAACCAAAACCGAAAACAAACGAAAACTTAACAATGCAACTTACTGGAAGGCTCTGCAGGCTCTGTCACTTCATTGTGATGCGCAACAAATTTCGATGGCACACGAGTGGCTCTAAACAATTCGTCTACATCCTTTCTAGCTTGCCGAGCTAGATTCTCACTCATCTTCTTAGGACAATCGACTATCTGGTGTCCCATGCTGCCACATCTGAAACAAGCTCCAGTCATTAGCATTAGGCCATGACACAAAACTGACTCGCATGCAAGGACTCGACACTCAGACAAACAAAGGCAACCAGAACCGCCGAACCGGGCTCTGATAACACTAAATATAACAACCCCTACATCCCTATTAGAAGGATGCGGGCGTGCTACCAACGCTCACTCACATACTTGCACACATGCATTAAGCGGAAGCATACATTCATACATAAAAACATATGGAGATACAGCGGAAATTAAAACTTTAAGGAAACAATAGCTGAACATACATTAACTCACATACATACATATAATCATTCATCTGAAGCATAAGGCGAAAGATAAAATGAAGGAATAACTGAAAACTTAATTACAATAAGGTCCTTACATGACAAAATACATAAGCCAAAAGCTACAAAAATTACAGAATCTAAAATACAGGAACTAAAGCCAAAAATAACAAAACACTTCTAACTCCTATGTGGCCGAGCCTGCAGATGCGCGACTTGAGCGGAAACAAAAAACCTGCCACCTACATGGGAAAAGAACCCGTGCTAAGCGATAACGCTTAGTGGGGAGGAACAAAGACAACCAACACTAAACAAACAACCATATAATATCCTGTAGAAATACATATAAACTCGTACATAAACAATTACCGGTTCAACTGAAGTATCAGATATCGGAAGGCGAATCATGCGAAGACACAAATTAAATATACACGCAGCTGTCATACCAAAGTACCCATATACCAACCAAAAGCTGATCCATCATGCAGAGACGTACATACACGATAACTGATATCCGAGTTACGAAGTTGAGGCACTACACTATCATACAATGATGCACACAAATCTCATGCAAGATCACTAGAGGTCTAAACATACAATTATCATGCCATAATACACACACACTAGCCGAGAACCGACTGATAAGGTCAAAGCACAATACTTCCGCTGCGCTACTCTCATACGTATAATATCGTGCCAAAAACGTAACCATATGACAACATGCCGAAGACAATAGAAGAGACCAAAGAAATTATAACACAATAATACTTCCAAGTCACTACACAATACATGCGTTATCATACCATGAAATGTAAACGTATGTCAACATACCGAAATCACTACGATGGCATAAACCAAGGAAACATATATCATAGCACTACCTTCATAGCATTCAAGAGGTCAAGATCACAATCTTAAACATATCAATTTACATACTTATAGCCACAACTGGTTCGATTCACATGCTTATATACAATAAAAACATGCTTGAATCACATACGTAAATACATTAGTCGAATCACATTTAAAGCATTCTGAAACTTATAACCCATCATATGACAAGGGTGGATAATCGTGTCAGATATAAAATCATGCTTGCATAATAAAGACATACATTCCTAAGCTCATATCCACGTTTATATACATATAAACTGATTCCTCAAATCATTATCATGTTCAAACGGATATCACATTCTGATAATCATATCGAAGCAAACCAAGGCAAATAGAGCACCTGCTGACTCACAATAGTGGATAACGAGTGAATGGACAGTACTTTACGGGTACGAATCGGCCAAAGGGTACCTTACGGGTACGAATCAAAAACCATTTAATTATTCTCACATTTAAAAACATTTTACTGAGGGGATCTTAAACAAGATCCAAACACATTAAAAAGGATCGTTAGGATCCAAACACATTTAAAAGGGTTTGCGAGGAACAAAATGGGGACCTGATCAGGGTCCAAACGTCCAAAGGTGGTGCAGCTAAAGAGACTCTATTAGGCATGCCTAACTATCCACTAGATTGACTCTCGCAGGTCATGCGTCATTTAAATCATGTTTACAAGTGTAATACATCATTATACTCACATTCATCTCAATGAATCATAAATAAGACATGCATAACCCGATAGCATTCAATAAACTATAACATACAATATAGCATAAATTACTTATTATTTGGCTAAGTTAAAATACCCTTCATATCATGGCGCATAATTTAACATATCACATTCATACATATTCACATTAAGCAAACTAATTTTATTTGATGTCCTTCCTATGTGTATAACTTAATCTCAATTCATAATTATGTACACTTGTTCATATTATACAGGCTCATATAGATTAAGGTATTATAATCCTCAATAAAGTCATTAAACTTGACTTGATTCTATTACATACAATTACACATCATTACTTCGTTAGTTTGCTATTAATCTTCATCCTATTCATGTTTATTTTCCAAGTGATAACTATTCTTATACTCATTTAATAGTCCTAAACATGCATCAGATAGATCCTAGAAAGTTTCGGTGCAATACGGGTTCAAATCGGGAAGAAAAACACATAAAACGGTCAAAATAGAAGGGGTCACAGTGGTAATGAATTAGTTGTGACCGTGAGGTGCAAAATTAAGCATTCTGCCTTCTCTGGGCATTGGTCACGGTGGTAACCATTTGGTTGCCACCGTGACATACCAAAAAATAGCAAAACATAAGCAAAAAGTGAGGACTACTTCACTACTCTATTTGTACAGCCTAAAACAATGTTTAAAACTCATTTTTGAGCAAAACTCTCGGCTTAACAATTGTTCCCTAGGACATTAAATTTCAAATACAACAAATTTCAGATCAATTAGACATCTACAGCTTCATATATGATCTAAATAACCTATAGTGTTCAAGTAACCCGACCTAAACAGAGACACTATGGTTTTGGTAAATTTCTAGGATCTTAGAGCAAGAATTTGCCCAAGGTCATCTTTAAGACTTTTAAAGGAATGGAAGTCATGGTTCTAATGGCTCAAGAATCACATGATATAAAGATCTAAAACTCTACTTATGATAAAAACAATACACGGAGGTCAGATGAGAACTGAACCGAATTGCCAAAATCACCATAAAACATCAAATTCAAAGAAATTCCCAAACTCATGCATTTCCATACCAACCGTCATATACATTTATCTCAATCAATAATATGGATTACTAACACAATTACCCAAATTAATTCATGCATAAACTCATATCAAAGCACTCTATTTTCTGGAAAGCAAACACAAATACACACTCATGATCCAAGGAGAATTAGGCAATGACAACTCAATACTCAAATGCAGAAATTAAAGCTCCCAAACCTGAAATTTGCAGCTTTAATCTTCTCTTTCAAACCTCTACCTTCTCTTTCCCTTTGCTCTCTCTTTTGTCCACCGAATCTTGCACAAAAACCCAACCAAAACTCACTTAATCCAACAAACACACCACATCCAAAACCTAGAAAATATAGAGTAGCAGATGAAGAAGAAGACCCACTTAAAACTCAAGAACTTACCTCTCGAAATCCAGCTCAAACTCAGCAAATCCAACTTAAACTCTTGAAGATCCACGTTAGGGAAAGTAAGGAAGAGCAGAAAATGAAAGAAGAAAGGAGAGGGAAAAAGATGAAAGTGGGAAACGTAGAGAGGAAGTAGAAATTCTGCTTTCTTCCCTTCCCTCTCTCCTCATTAATGCCCTTCACCTACTCATCCTATGTAGCAAGCTTCAATTGGACCATAATTTCCACTACTTTGAGTTACCAATCCTTGGCACCATACTCTTACCTCACAACATAATTCTTAAGTAGATATTTTCCATCCTTAGTACCATACACACAAACCACTAGATAAAACCACAACAAACACCCTACATCCATACACCATATGCACACCAAATAATTTCCCCCACTTAACTTATTTAATAATTACTTTGCAATTAAATCCTTATTATCCAATTACCTCATGCACAAATTACTGAAATACCCTTAAATTCCCGACTTAACGTGCCAATTCCGACTAGGCCTGATTTGGGTTGTTACAAGATAGAGTACTTTTGCTTGAGTCTTACAGGGGCTGCCATTGACTGGTACCATGGGCTAGACAGGAGGTCCAAAGAAGATTGGAACTTATTGACTGAACAGTTCCTAAAGTAATATGATTGCAGTACCCGAATGGAAGTCACGCTGAAGGATCTAGAGCTGCTACAGCAGAAGGCTAGGGAGTCTTTTCATGAGTACCTTACTCGATGGAGGAACCGGGTTATGGAGATGAAGCGCAAAGCCGATACACCTGATCAGATCCGATTATTCATTCGAAATGCTAGCCCATATCTGAGAGATGTACTGAAAATGAAGGGGCTAAAAGATTGGGAGTCCTTGAAGGACATTGCTATAGAGGCAGAGGGAAAATATATGGCCAGAAGGGCAAGCAGTGAGGCTTATGCCAAGAAGGGCTACAACAATCAAGGTGCAACCAAGTCAGCTAGTTCTAGTAGTGGTAACAGAAGTGGGAAGACAACTGAGGTGTCGACAACAGGTGTGAATCAGAGGTACTTCTCGAATTTGGGTTGGCCTTTGTCATAGGTATTGAAGAGGTTGATGAAGGAGGGGAAGTTACAACCCCTGCCACCTAGGCCAGCTAGGACCCAAGCGGAACCGGGGCATAAAGAGAACGAATATTATGCCTTTTACCAACATACTGGGCATTTGACAGATAATTGCTTCAGGCTGAGGCATCAGATTCAGGATCTAATCGATAGTAAGCAGATCACCGATCCTGAAAAGAGGGAGAGCAAGAAGAAGTCCAATTTCAATGCTGTGCCACCGCCTGTCTTTATGATTGGGTCGAGCCTACTCGAATGGTAGGTCCTTCAAGATTTGTATGGAAATGATTACGTCGCTATCACTCACCCTGCCCGTGGCGGCGATAGACTGTTGGTCCACTAGTGAGAGTGGAGACGAAGATGAAGAGGAGAAAGATGGAGAGTTCACGGATCCATGGGATTCGGAGGAGGAGGAAAGAGTTGGGGCTGTAACAAGAAGTGGGAGAGTGGTCCCCGAAGTTGAGAAGTAGCAGGACTCAGTGCAAGCACTTGTGGAGAAGGAGCCGGAGGAAAATTCCATAATAAAGCAGCTGAAAAAGACCACGGCTTAGATATCTATTTTGGACCTTCTAAGGCAGTCCCTTTCTCATAGACAGAAGTTAGTTAAGGCATTGAGTGAGTCCACCGTAGCCACCACAATTTCTCCATCCGAGCTGCTAGATCTCGTCAAGGGGGGATCTGGGGAAAGACTGGTGTTTTCTGACGCAGATTTACCAGCTAAAGGCCGCAATCACAACCGACCACTATACATCAAGGGTCAAATTAACGGAAAGCATACCGCTTGTGTTATGGTTGATGATGGGTCATCCATAAATGTCTGCTCTTTGGTGGCACTTCAGGCTTTTGGGCTGGACGAGAGTATGTTGAGTTAGTCTGATCTGACCATCACAGCCTACAATAATTCTCGGAGACAGGCATTAAGAACATTCAGAGCTCTAGTTAAGACTGGGCCCATTGAGACAGAAGCAAAAATTGTGGTCTTGCCAATCCTAACAAATTTCTCAGCTCTACTAGGGAGGCCGTGGTTCCATAAATTGGGAGGAGTGCCGTCTACCCTACACCAGATGATAAAGATACCTCATGAAGGAGAGGTGGTAACTGTCAAAGCAGCATGAGAAAACCAAGTGTCTGCCTTGGGGATCTCTAATAAGCCATTCGGTGGTTTTCATATATCGGTGATAGGAGAGGAGCAGGGCTTGGCAGGTAGCCCTCAGGTGATGAATATGATGAAGAAGATGCACTTCCTTCCAGGTGCTAGTTTAGGAAAAAACTCACAAGGGCTGCAGTCTGCTATCATAATGCAAGGCCAAAAAGATCAGAAGGGTCTGGGCTACAAAGGAGAGCACGGCAAGAAGAAAGTGCCAAAGAAGATCGCCCACATTTCAGAGAGTTTTGTTCCCTCATCTTTGGTCTGTGCTTATATTGGAGAAGAAGAGCCTCAGTGGGTGGATGGAAAGATCATTCCGGGAATTGAAATCTTCAATGATGTCTTCGACTGGGATGTTGGAGTTATCAAGTCTGCGGAGAACTTCTGGGATGAGGAGATTATGACTCAGTGCAGTGTCTAGGACAGGGATAGGCCCGAGGAGATTATCACTGATAAGCTGTTAGCTACCAGGTTGAAGGGAAAGGAAAAGATGGTAGAGCCAGAGCTGAAGTTTAAAGATTTGAAGATTTCACCGGAGGTAGTTAAAAAGCCTCCACCAAGCCAAGAAGTCAAAACATAGTCGGCTGCAACATCGTCGTCGACAGAAGATGAAAATAATAGTTACTTAGATAATATTTTTATGTCAGAACTTTTTAATGACAATGTTAATGTTTCTAATTACATTAATGAGATGAATAACTTTGCTTACTTGTGTGATGTTTCTGATGATTTCATTCCTCATGATCATAAACATGATGCATTCATTTTTGACATTAACTCAACTAGCACAAATGCATTTAATCTCGGAACTTTGGAGAATCCAAAGGAAATTTTGATAGCATCAGATATAACTCCTGAGGAGAGGATAAAATTTGAGAGAATATTAAAAAAATATGAAAAAGTCTTTGCCTGGACCTACGAGGACATGCCGGGAATTGATCGAGATGTAGCCGAACATGCCATTCCAACTTACCCAGAGAGTAAACTGGTAAAGCAAAAGCTCAGAAGACTTAGGCCAGAATGGGCTCAGAAGGTGAAAGAGGACATCTATAAACAGATTAAGGCTAAGTTTCTACTGGAGGTTAAGTACCCGACCTAGTTAGCTAATGTAGTTCCTATGGCTGAAAAGGATGGAAAGGTTCGAGTATGTGTGGACTATCGGGACCTGAACAAAGCCTGTCCGAAAGATGATTTTCCTCTGCCTCATATTGATATGCTGGTAGATAGTGCCGCTGCTTGCATGATGTACAGCTTCGTGGACGGGTATGCAGGGTACAATCAAATCCTTAACAAGATAGTGGATCGGATTAAGACAGCATTCATCACCGAATGGGGTACATTTGCTTATCAGGTCATGCCTATTGGACTAAAGAATGCAGGAGCGACCTATCAGAGGATGGCCACTAGAGTTCTCAATGATTTGATCCACTAGGAAGTGGAGGTGTATGTTGACGACATGACGATTAAGTCAGCTACAAGAGAAGGTCACTTCGAGGCTTCGAAAAAGTTCTTTCAAAGGATCAATAAGTATGATCTGCGCCTTAATCCCAAGAAGTGCATCTTTGGGGTTACCTCGGGTAAACTATTGGGCCATGTGGTAAGCCAGAGAGGAATTGAAGTGGATCCTGATAAGGTCAGGGCCATCAGAGAGATGCCAGTACCTCAAAAAGAGAAAGAGGTTAGAAGTTTCCTGGGAAAGCTTCAGTACATCAGCCGGTTTATTGCCAAGCTGGCTTCAGTGTGTGAGCCCATCTTCAAGCTTCTTAGGAAGAATCAGCCTGTGGTGTGGAATAATGATTGTCAATTGGCCTTTGATACTATTAAGGATTATCTCTTGAATCCACCAGTCTTAAGACCACTACGACGTGCCAAACCATTAATCTTGTATCTGGCAGTAGAAGATAATTCAGTGGGTGCCATGATGGCCCAGGAGGATGACTTTGGGGTAGAGTTTGCTGTTTACTATCTTAGTAAGAAATTCCTGCCATATAAAGCCAAATATGTGGAAGTGGAAAAGATTTGCTTAGCAGTTATTTGGGCTTCTAAGAAGTTGAGGCACTACTTTCAGTCCTTCAGTGTACAAGCGGTTGCTAAGCATAGGTACCTTCAAGAAGCACCCTCTCTACTAGGAAAAATGGGAAGATGGTTATTACTGTTACAGGAGTTTGATATCGAATACATCACTAAGAAAACCATTAAGGGAAGAGCTGTAGCTGAGTTCTTGGCTGAACATCCTATTGAGGGAGACCAGTTTGAGTACAATTTCCCAGATGAAGATGTCATGGCCATAGCAGTACAAGGGTGGCAATTGTTATTCGATGGGGCAGTCAACAGTAAAGGGGCAGGAGCGAGGATCATTTTTATAGCCCCGGATGGTGAGAAGCTGCCATTAGCCAAGAAGTTGAGGTACAAGGCTACCAATAATGAAGCAGAATATGAGGCTTGCATCTTCGGATTGGAAGCATTGCTGGCTCTGGGGGCAAAGACCGCAGTAGTCTTTGGAGATTCTTCATTAGTAATCCATCAGATAAAAAGGGAATGAGTTAAGGAAGAAAGGCTGTTACCTTATATGAAGCATTTGAGAATGTTGAGTAACCGGTTCGAGACTTGCACCTTTCACTTCATCCCCAGGGATGAAAATCAATTGGCTGATGCTCTAACGACATTAGTGTCCATGTGGGATAATCCAATAGGGGTTGCTTTGAGACCCATGCTGATCTTTAGCTCGAAAAAGCCTTGTTTTGAAGCTGAGCAGGTGATGGATGTTGAGGTCGCCGATGGAAACCCTTGGTACTATGACATTCAGAATTATTTAAAACGGTCAGTTTTCCCAGAAGAAGCCACCGAGAAAGACCAAAGGATGATTCGAAAGTTATCCACTCAGTTCATCAGTATAAATGGCACTTTGTATAAGAGGCATGCTGATGGTATCCAGTTAAGGTGTTTAGGGGAGAAAGAAGCTGAAAAGGTTATAGAAGAGGTTCATGCCGGAGTCTGTGGAGCTCACATGAATGGCTTAGCCTTAGCAAAGAAGATCATGCGCCAAGGATCCTATTGGCTCACAATGGATACGGATTGTTCAAAATATGTGAAGGAATGCCAGCTATACCAGCAATACGCGAATTTAAGGCATGTGCCCATTTCAGAACTACATAGTTTGACATCTCCATAGCCATTTGTAGCTTGAGGAATAAATATCATAGGCGAGATACGTCCTATAGCTTCTAACGGGCACAAGTTCATTATAGTCGCCATTGATTACTTCACTAAGTGGGTCAAAGCTGAATCTTTCAAGAAGATTGATGCCCAAGACATGGCTAAGTTCATCGAGCGGAATTTGATATGCAGATATGGCCTCCCACATCACATTGTGTCTGATAATGGGGTGCAATTCTTAGCAGAAACTAAACAGCTGCTTCAGAAGTATGGAATTCAGCATCACAAGTCTTCTCCTTACCTCTTCAAGCTAATGGTGCGGTTGAAGCAGCGAACAAGAATGTTAAAATAATTTTGGCCAAGATGGTTCAGAGCTATAAAGACTGGGCGAAAAAGCTACCTTTTGCACTTTGGGATTATAAAACCACAGTCAGAACCTCTACGGGAGCAACACCATTCTCCTCGATATACGGAACCGAAGCAGTTTTACCAGTTGAAATTGAGCTGAAATCTTTAAGGGTAGTTATGGAAGCCGAGATTCCAGAAGCAGAATGGGCACAACAGCGATTGTTGCAGTTGAATCTGTTGGATGAAGATAGGTTGAGAGCCTATTATGACAATCAGGTTTATCAGAAGAGGCTAGCTCGGTCCTTTGGCAATAAGGTACGAAAGCACCCGTTGAAGGAAGGGGACCTGGTCTTTAAGATGATGAGGCCGAGAGTGCCAGACATACGGGGAAAATTCAGACCGACCTGGGAAGGTCCATTCGTCTTGAAAAAGTTACTAATGAAAGGAGCAGCAATCTTGGTAGATAACGATGGGAATGAGTTTAAAGACCCGGTTAATGTCGATAGATTAAAAAGGTTCCATGGCTAAAGGCTATAAAATAAAAAGAAGAGAATAAATGCCCCGCAGGTCGAAAACAAAAAAAAAGGCGGCCTTGCTAAAATTGAGCGCCCTGTCAGGGTGAAAACCGAAAAAAAGTCCTGGGCAAAAATTAAGGGCTGAGAGAAAATGTTCAATCGAGAAAACCCGAGAGGGCCGATTGATAACAGGAGTTTGATGCTTACAAGATCTATTCCGAGATTAGGTGTAGTCTTGTGCTTTTGAATTCTTGTTAAATAAGGATCATGTATGATGAAATCATATAGAAATGTACTCAATTTTGCAATGAATAAAAGAATACAGTTTACATTTTCATTGTTCTTTAGTTCTGCCTTAAAAAGAAATATATCACTTATTCATCTAATGACTATTGTCTAATCATTCTATCGGAAGGTGCCTAAGCAGATATGTGCTATTCACCTGTAAGGGAGGTTTTGATAATAGCCTTCTGTTGTAGTTTTTTTTTTTTTTAAAAAAAAGGGTCATTAGAGATGAAAACCGTAACTGGCTCTTTAAGCAAAAGTTAGGTCAAATGGCAGGGTGAAAACCTGAAAATAGGCAGTCTGCCCCACAAAAAGTAAAAAAATATAAAAGCCGCTGGATTGGTTTGGGTCAATTCCAGGCAAAAATTAGGCAAAGAGTTATGTGAAAATCCCCGAAGGGACGCATTTCCCAAGAAGAAAAGCTAGTGTGAAAATCCACGAGGGACGCACTACCTTTAAAGCAATGACGTTCGATATCTGGAGCGATAAGGCGGCATTACTTCGGATGATCATTCTTCAGTCAGATAATGCATGTGTCAGATCCTGGCCATATGATCATTGGCTGGGGGGTAAAAATGCACACTTGATGTCTCTCTCAGAAAATGTTTTAGGGTCAGAGTCCCTAAATCCAAGATGTCACTCTTTTAGATCCTTGGAGGCGCAATGCAGCAGCCAAGCTATATCCTCAGTAGACCCTTAACCACCTAGGATAAGGTCAATCTATTTTTGCAAACATTTACATCTCATATCATATAAACTTAAATTTTTGTATATATTTCTGCGCACATGACTTTGCAGGAAATATCTAAATGAAGATCATCGGTTTTCACACTTTTAGTAGTCTGTAGCAGACTCGGTGCGATCATCTGCGGATGACACCTCTGCACTTTTAGTAGTCTTGTCAGCGACTCGGCGCATCGTCATCTGCGGATGACACCCCTGCACTTTTAGTAGTCTTGTCAACGACTCGGTGCAGTTTTCCCTTGCACTTTTAGTAGTTTGTAGCAGACTCGGTGCAGCCCTCTTCTTGCACTTTTAGTAGTCTATAACAGACTCGGTGCAATCCTCTGAAGAGGATATCTCCTGCATTTTGTAGTCTTGTCAGCGACTCGGTGCATCGTCATCTACGAATGACATTCTTGCACTTTTAGAAGTCTTTAGCAGACTCAGTGCAATCCTCTGAGGAGGATATCTCCTGGTTTTGTAGTCTTGTTAGTGACTCGGCCATCGCCATCTGCGGATGACACCCCTGCACTTTTAGTAGTCTGTAGCAGACTCGGTGCAGTCCTCTGAAGAGGACATTTCTCGCATTTTGTAAGTCTGTAGCAGACCTAGCGCATCACCATCTTAGGATGGTTCCTGGCACTTTGTAGTCTTTTCAGCGACTCAGTGCAACTCATAGTTCAAATCACAGCACTGTTCCCGAGGGAGCAGTTGGAGGGAGGCAGCTTCAGGTACGCGCTTCTTTCCTTTTCCTGAATTTTGGCTCACCTAGGCACCCACACACTAGCCTTCCCAAAATTGGGGGCAACTGTAGACACCGGGTCCCGAGCAGCCTTGATCAGGATTACCCAATGATGAAATTAAGTGTGCCAATTTATAGGCAAAAAGAATGAAAGTCGAAAGTGATAATTTCCTTGTCGTTTGATTTGTTAGGAATAAATAAAAATGTATTTTAAAAATATTTTTAAAATGTTTTAAAAATTATTTTTGGGGTAAAAAAGTGAGTTTTTAATTTTTTGTGTTTTATAGAAAAAAAAATCGGCGAACGTCGCGCGCGGCAGCGCGTTAGGCCATATATTACCATGTGCTTATGTGATTGTCCATATTATTATTGGTATTATTATTATCATGCCTTAAACATGCCATGTTTTAACATGTTTGATTAGTTTGCCATATATTATTTTATTCTTGCATGCTTAATTTGGGTTATTCATATTTTTTCGATTTCATTATGTTTATTATTGTTATTATTATAGTTGCAATTGCTAGTTTTATTTTTATTATCCTTGTTTATTGCTAATATTTGATACTAGTATCATTATTATATTAATATTATTATTTATATTTCTTATGCATTCTGTTTTTTTATTACTTTTGGTTTTTATGCATGTTGAGTATTAATGCTATCATTTTGTGTTTTTATACATGCTGAATTTTATGTTTGTATTTTCTATTCATGTTTTTTTGCATGTTGAGTTTTATAATTATTATTTTATGTTTGCTTATGCATGTTAGCATTATTATTTATGTTTTATGCGTGCTGAATTTTATATGTATTATACTTTTTATGCATGATTGGATGTTATTGTTGTTATTTTATGTCTTATGCGTGTTGGTTTTTATCAATATTATTTTATGCTTGTTTATGCATGTTAAATTTTATTATTATTTTATTTTTTTATGCATGCTAAATTGTTAATTAATTAAATTGCATATTTTTATTATGTCATTTTAATTGGCTTGTCATACATGATGCAATTTTGTTTGCCTTAATTTAATTGTTTTCTTGTTATATGTTTAATTCATTTTTTATTACTAAATTTTCAGTTATTTTTATTTTCAATACTCATTTTTATGTGTGAGTTTTTGCCAAGTGGGAGCCCATTGGAGACTTGAAGATCCATTTGGGAGTTGTTTATTTTTATTGCTTTTCATTATTTTGGATTAATTCATTTTATCATGTAATTTGTAGTAATTTATTTTATGCACGTTAATTAAAAAAAATACAAAAATATTTATATTAATTAACTTGATTCTTTTTTCTAAATAAAAAAGTGACCAATGTCCTAGTTTTTCCATCCAAAATAAATTGTCACTTTAAAAATTATTTTCTTTAATTATCATGACAGGACCAATGTCCTCATCTTTAATTAATAGCCCGATTTATGTAAGAATTGTATTTTATTTACAAATGGGGGTTGTATTCCGCCCCTAGTTTTCTTATAATTTATTTTTCTTTTATTTACTTTATTTACCGCTTTATTTATATGATTGATACCCGTTTAATTAAATTGCATTAAAATTAAATGAGAAATGGGATGAAATGCTAAATTCAAAACTTGATTATAAACTTAGCCAAGGTATGAATAAATGGGGAGTCCCGAACCTTCTTTGGTCTTTGGGCTCAACGAGGCGAGATGACCATTTCAATGTTCCATTGGAATGGGACTTCCAAGACACCTCTTGTGTCCCGTAAAAAGGCTTTAACTTGCATTGTCCTAGGCTCCACGAGGCGAGAGGGCCATCCTAATGTTCTATTAGGATGGGACCTCTAAGACCCCTTTGGCTTGCCCAAAATGGATATAGCAGCGCTGTCTTAGGCTCACTGAGGCTAGACAAACTTTCCCAATGTTCAATTGGGTGGCGACTCCATGAAACCTCCTTGTTGCCCAAAATAGGCGCCCTTGTAATTTCTTACAAGTTTTATGAATCCTCTCTCGATCGCCCTAAAAGTGGGCCTTCGAGGCACACGGGGTTCTGCGCGCGTCACAGTACCCAAACTACGTATCAACTCCTCTATGAGCCTCCCCTACTCCTCTATATTCCTCTCCTGCTGGCCCAAACACTCAAGCGTAACCCGGTCTCTCTCCTCATACCGATCAAGATGCTCGAGGAGGGCTCAATCTCTCTCCTCCTTTTGAAGCTCTATGGCAGTTAGAATGGCAGTCATAGTAGCAATAATATCAGGCTAGCCCGACTGGGAGGTGGCGATGAACTGGGATATGCTGGCTCTACTTGGCATTCTGACGGTGGAGGTGTTGTGGAGGTGGATGCCCCCAGGTGTCCCGGCTTGCTATAAGGATGGAACCTCTCGGTCTCCCGGAGCACAGAACGTTGGACTCGCGATGGTGGTGGTGGAGTGGGACTCCATGCTCTCTGCAACGGAGGGCTGACCAGCAACTCATCCATACTGAACTCAATGCCCATATCGAATAGAGTTTGAGGCGGTTCCTCCTCCGACTGAGACTGCTGTAGCGGCATCTGTGCGGGCTGCGGCTCCTGAGGCTCAAGCTGCTGCGAAAGCCGATCCTTCTGATATTGTGGTTGTTGTGTATGCTACTCCTCTATCTAAGGCTCCCCCTCTGCCAGCTGGAGTTGAGGGAGACCGAACATATGCCTAGTCTCTTCCATGGCAAGTAATTAGTACTCCTCTGGGCGATTGGTCACCTGTGCAATCATACCGATAGTCAGAGCTGCCTATGCATCTACATAAATACTCTGATCAAGTGGAGGTCCAAAGCTGTTAGGGTCAACTCTTAAATGTAGAAGTAGCCTAGTAACCACTCCTGCGACACATACTATAGGGGCTGCCCCCCGTGAGACTCTGACCAAGTTAGCCACTATCTCAAGGCTAATGTTGAGGCACCAGCCGGTTACCATCGTCCACATGCTTCAAATCTCAACTACATTCACAAACCTCGGGTTACCTGCCTAGATACAAACTGGAGAGAACTCTATGTATGTACCGTAGCGCTTGAGATGAGAGTAACGTACTCTTTATCGTATCATGGTCATACGACACCCTTGTCATAGCAATAACCTCCCAATGTTGCCTCCTGACAGCTCTCTGCGGGATCATCACATCATCCCCATAAGGAAGCCCCATGGCCACCAAAATGTCTGGTGCGTGATGCTGTGATGATGACCTCTGACCCAAAACTGAATAACCCCCTCCTCCGTGTTCGACCTCTGGAATCCCCCATATTGGAGAGTGGCCAAGAACTCCCTGATAACCTCGGGATGGGTCTGAAATGTGGGCCATAAAAACTTTGTCCACCCTGCTGCTGTTGCTAGGGCATCTACCTCCTCGAGCATGCCTATACCCTGAAGAAATGGACTGGAGATGAAGCGACTGGCGCGAAACAGCACGCGTGCCAAGGCCCGAAATCTCATCCTAGCCTCGTTGCTCATCTATATAGGAGCCTGAGCCTCGGCCTGATGGTGAGGGGTGTTGCATCATGGAGGCATCCTGAAAAGAATAAAATTTTACTTTGTATTGCAAATGAGCTAAACGTCAGAAAAAAAAATTGCAAATTTCGGTAGCATTTCGACAGAAATGTGCCTACCAAAATTTTTTTTGCAGCACCCAGCAAGGATGCGCCTGACCAGGAAATTCTAAAAAATTTGGGCAGCATCCCAGCATGGATGTGCCCAACTCCCTGCATAAAAAAAATACAGAATAATGGGATAGGCCTCAGTCCCCAAGCAATAATTTCATTATTGTTTTTTATTTTACATAGTGATTATGCATTCAACTTAGTCCAATTTGGTTCCAAAATTCAGTTAGATGGGGGCAGGTTCACAAATCCATAGTTCTCTTTTTTATTGTTTTATCATTATTTGCTTATATTTTTACACCATAATCAATGTAGTTTACACTCAATTCAAAAATGTCAAAAAGATAAATAGGTAGAATTCAGTCCTAATCGAGAGAATGTACCCTATCATGCATCTAAAATGAAAATTTAACTAAAAAGGAGAAGAAAAGGTAGAAAAAGGTGATGAACTTATTTATTAGTCGATGAACTGTACTAAAAAAAACTTGATGAATTTGCGTAAAACTTTTCCTAAATGTGCGTGATAGTACAAGGATTGTTTTAGCGCAAGTGGTGCCCAAAACGGGTGAGAAATGAGCTAGAAATAAGTGAAAAACAGAACTGGGGCATCGATTTGCGAAGAAAGAGGGAAGAAGAAGAGAAGAAGAACTGAAGGTGTGTCATTCAACGCACCTTTTATAGTTTTTCGTGATCGACGGGATACCCATCGGAACATCGAGTGACGAGAACCCCGTCTGTCGATTAAAAATCTATTGTCGAATTTACAAATACTCCCTGGATATCTTGCTCCGATTTTAGTGTCCGGTGTTCGTCTCTATCAAATTTTCTTCATTGCAAAAATAAATGGCGACAGAAATATGCAAAAATTATTTTATGCGCCTGATGTGCTTGGAATATGCAAGAGAACAGATCACCCAAGGGTCAACCAGGTTGACCGATGGGCTACGCATCTGGAGACCAAGCAACGGGCAACCCGTCCCTTGTGGCATGCTTTAAATTCTCATCTTTTCCTAGAGATTTGTGCACTCTTTATCCTAGACTTCAAACAGAGCTTCCTTTCTCAAGTTTTTCCCTCTTTTCTTCCTTTGTTTTCCTTGTTAATTTTAATTTTTAGTCGTTATACTTAGAAAATGTCTTCATCTATTTTCACTAAGATGTATTGAGTTCTGGATGACCCCAAAACTTGGGAAAATACCACCCTAACCCCATTTTCTAGCTTGAAATTTATGAGAAGAGTTAGGATAGATCAAAACCTTTTGCTGGCTGCAGCCCACTTCTGGGACCCTTATGTGACGCACGCCGAACCCCGTGGCCTCCCGAAAGCCCGCTTTAGAGCGATCAGGATGGGATTCATTAAAACTTGTAAGGTATTTACAAGTGCGTCTATTTTGGGCAACAGTGAGGTTTCTTGGAGTCGCCACCCAATAGAACATTGGGAAGGGTTGTCTAGCCTCAGCGAGCCTAAGACGGCGCATACATATCCATCTTGGGCAAGCCAAAGGGGTCTTGGAGGCATTCACCCTCTAACCCTATGGAGCCTAGGATTGTAATTTGAGTCTTTTGGTGGTACTCAAGAGGTGTCTTGGAAGTCCTAGACCTCTCGCCTCATTGAGCCCCCAAAGACCAGAGTGAGTTCGGGACTTCTCATTTATTTGTAACTTGATCAATATTATGATTAAGTTTTGAATTCATTGTTTCACCAACTTTCCACGCGATGCATTTAATTAAGGCGCAATCATTCACGTCAAATGAAATAAATTAAGCACTATTAAGATGAACATTCTCAAAATAAATTACAATAAAACTAGGGGCGGAATACAACCCCCATTAAAAAATAATATATAAATCATACAAAAATCAGGATATTCATTTGGAGTGAGGACATTGGTCCTGCCATGCATATTTATTATAAAATAATTTTTGATGTGATGGTTTTATTTTGGATGGAGAAAATTGAGACATTGGTCCCATTTTTATTTAGGAAAATTTTCAAATTAATTAATAAAAAAAACGTTTAGTGACTTTCTTTCTAGTAGGCCTAAATAAATAATTTTACAAGAAAATTACATGGCAAAAATAAATGAAAAAGCCAAAATAATTAAATATTACAAATGAAGAAAATAAATATATAACCCGAACGAGCCTCTTGGATCTCCCCGTGTGCTCGCAAAAATGCCCAAGCAAAAAATGAGATGTGAAATAAAATAAAACACAATTAAAAATAATGTTAGTAATTGAATCAATTAAAATCAATTAAAATCAGTTAAATATAAAATAAATGATAAGATAAAATAAAATGAGATAAAATGAAATGATATCAAAATCATAAATGAATTAAAATGTTATCAATTTAAAATAAATGAGAAAAATGTGTTATGAATAATAAGTGGATTAAAAGATGTAATTGGAATAAAATACAACATGTTAATTAATTAATGTGTAAAAATAAGAACATGATAATAATGAAAATAAATAAGTGAACAAAATATTAAACATATGATAATGACAATGGAAAAGAATAAAAAATGATTAAATAAATGATATGATTAATTAAATATGTTCACAAATGATATAAACCATCTACATGGCAAAAAGATCAATTAAGCACTATTAAGCACTATTAAGATGAACATTCTCAAAATAAATTACAATAAAACTAGGGGCGGAATACAACCCCCATTAAAAAATAATATATAAATCATACAAAAATCAGGATATTCATTTGGAGTGAGGACATTGGTCCTGCCATGCATATTTATTATAAAATAATTTTTGATGTGATGGTTTTATTTTGGATGGAGAAAATTGAGACATTGGTCCCATTTTTATTTAGGAAAAATTTTCAAATTAATTAATAAAAAAAACGTTTAGTGACTTTCTTTCTAGTAGGCCTAAATAAATAATTTTACAAGAAAATTACATGGCAAAAATAAATGAAAAAGCCAAAATAATTAAATATTACAAATGAAGAAAATAAATATATAACCCGAACGAGCCTCTTGGATCTCCCCGTGTGCTCGCAAAAATGCCCAAGCAAAAAATGAGATGTGAAATAAAATAAAACACAATTAAAAATAATGTTAGTAATTGAATCAATTAAAATCAATTAAAATCAGTTAAATATAAAATAAATGATAAGATAAAATAAAATGAGATAAAATGAAATGATATCAAAATCATAAATGAATTAAAATGTTATCAATTTAAAATAAATGAGAAAAATGTGTTATGAATAATAAGTGGATTAAAAGATGTAATTGGAATAAAATACAACATGTTAATTAATTAATGTGTAAAAATAAGAACATGATAATAATGAAAATAAATAAGTGAACAAAATATTAAACATATGATAATGACAATGGAAAAGAATAAAAAATGATTAAATAAATGATATGATTAATTAAATATGTTCACAAATGATATAAACCATCTACATGGCAAAAAGATCAATCAAAATGAATTAATTTAATTACATGTTAAAAATAAAAGAAATCAATATTTACATGAATAAAATAAATGAATGAGAATAATAATAAAAATATACATGGTAATAAATTGAACATAAACAAAATAAATAAATGAATAACTGAAAATAATAAGAATGAACATGAATAAATTAAATATGAATAAAAAGAATAAGAAGAACAAGCACGGAATGTTTACCCTCAGAGTTTCGGACTTGATGAAGGTAAAAAGATGATTGATTTCCTTGTTCTTGATTTAGAAGATTAGAATTGAATAATATAAATGTTGGAATTTCATTCCAAGAAAAAATAGGCTTAAAAATGAAGAAAGAAAATCAACAATTCTTTAAAAACAAAGAATTAATTTCTTTGCCAAAAGAATGATTTTTATTGATCAAAAGAATGAAAATGATGTCAAGAACAAACAATTATTTTATTTGTTCCAAAGAAAAAAAATCATTTATGAGAAAAAATTGTGTTTTAGAAAATCAAATGAAAAAAATCAATTTTAGGAACAAATAATTATTTGTTTTGCCCCAAAATCCATTGTTCATCAAAAAAAGATTCAAAATAATAAAAACCTTGAAAAAGTTTAATTGAAAACAAATAACAAATTAAAAAAATGAATTTTTAGAGCAAACAATTATTATGTTTACCTCAAAATTCAATTGCATCAATAAATCTTCTTCTAAAAAGTGTTTAGAAGAAATTCCATTGAAAAAAAAAGAACTAAAAAGATGAACTCAATTTTTTTGTTGGGGGAAAATCTGGAATTTTTCTTAGAGAAATTAAGAGGAAGAAGAGAAAAGATGAAGAGAAAAAACCCTAGAAAAATTCCCCTCCTTTTAGGTTTTCATCTCTTTCTTTTTATATGAAGAAAAATAGAAAAAATAAAATAATTAAAGGGATAAAATTTAATTAAATCAGATATTACCTATTTTAATTTTTAAAAATGGAAAAAATCCCTTAAAACCTTGAAAAAAGCGATAAAAAACTGATTTTTAGGTCCAAAAATCGGAAAAAGGGGGTATTAGACCCTATAGCGACGGTCAGGAAAGGAGGGAAGCCCGCCGCTATAAAGGGACGAGCTTCACGCAGCGAGGCTGCGCGATTCCACGCGCAGAGGTGCGGAAATCGTGTGCCCCAGCGCGCGATGCGGCGCGCAGTACGCGTAATGCTGCGCGCGCTTTTAGCGACGCGCAGCATTGGTGACACTGCGCGTCGCCTCTTCGCGCCCAGCGCGCTGGGCACCTGGACGCCCGAGAGCTGGGCGCCAGTGCACCTGCGCGCTGCCGCAGGTGCTCGGCCGCGCCCGACGCTCGCGGTCCGAAATCTTTTTTTTTTAAATTTTAAATTGACTAAAAATACTATAATTTTAAGACCCCATTTTTCAAAACTAATTTTTAAAATATTTTTTATCTTTTCACTCTAAAATGCAAATTTGAAAAGAAAATCATCACTTTTAACCTTTTTGCCTGTGGAAAGGCGTCTTATTATAATTGGGTAACTCTGATCTGGGCTTTCTCAGGACCCGGCGTGTGTTTCTTCCATCACCCTCTTAGCCTCTTTCTCATCCAAACACCTCAACTGGATACCATCCGCCTGTCGTTTGTACAACGCTCCATTTATGCAGATGAACTGGGTAGATAGTTTGCGAATCATTCTCTGATCTTTCTCAGTAGCTTCCTCCGGAAACGTCACATTCTCTAGATAGTTCTTGATATCATAATACCACGGCTTCCCGTCCGCTACTTCTATCTCCATGACTGATTTAGATTCGAAACTAGGTCTCTCAGAGCTAGAAATCAAAACTAGCCTCATAACCACCCCTTCGGGATTGTCCCACATTGAGACTAAAGTAGCAAGTGCGTCGACTAACTAGTTTTCATCCCTCGGAACAAAACGGAATGTACATACTTCAAATTGACTACTCAGGTCTCTCAAGTGCTCGATGTATGGCATTAGCCTCTCTTCTTTAACGGCCCATTCACCTCATATTTGGTTGATCACTAGGGAGGAATCACCAAACACTTCCACGCTTTTTGCTCCTAAGGATATCAATGCCTCTAACCCAAAGGCACACGCTTCATACTCAGCTTCATTATTGGTAGCCTTGAACCTTAATATCTTGGCCAAAGGGATCTTCTCATCATTCGGGGTTGTTAAAATGATCCCTCCTCCTTCCCCCTTGTTGTTCACGGCTCCGTCAAAGTGCAATTGCCAACCTTGAACTCCGATGGCTGCCACATCCTCATCTGGAAAGTTAAACTCGTACGAGTCTCCTTGAATTGGGTGTTCTGCCAGGAATTCAACCACTGCATGCCCTTTGATAGTTCTTCGAGTAATATACTCTACATCAAATTCTTGTAACAATAACCACCTACCCATTTTCCCGAGTAAAGAGGGGGCTTCCTGTAAGTACCTTAAAGGATTCTGCTTAGCTACCGCCTGTACCTTGTAGGCATGAAAGTAATGTCTCAACTTCTTCGAGGCCCAGATTACTGTAAGGCAAATCCTTTCAACTTTTGTATACTTAACCTCATAAGCCAGGAACTTCATGCTAAGGTAGTAAACAACAAATTCTACTCTGAATTCATCTTCCTGGGCCATCATGCCACTTACAAAACTATCTTTTATAGCTAAATACAAAATCTGTGGTTTGACTGGCTGCAGCGGTCTCAACACCAGTGGATTCAGCAGATACTCTCTGACAGTATCGAAAGCCTTCTGACAATCTTCGTTCCATACTACTGGTGGGTCTTTTCTGAGTAGTTTGAAAATCAGTTCGCAGATCGAAGTAAGCTTAGCGATAAACTTACTGACATACTGCAATCTGCCCAAGAAACATCTCACATCTTTTTCCTTCTGCAATATTGGTATCTCTCTGATGGCCCTAACCTTATCTGGGTCAATTTCAATTCCCCTCTGGCTAGCTATGTATACTAGGAGTTTTCCTGAGGTGACACAAAAGATACACTTCTTAGGATTTAATCGTAGATTGTACTTGTTTGGAAGAACATTTCTAGGGCTTCGGAACGACCTTCTCTAGTGGCCGACTTAATCATCATATCATCCACGTATACCTCCACTTCTTTATGGATCAAGTCATTTAAGATTTTTGTTGCCATCCTCTGATAAGTGGCTCCTTCATTTTTTAGGCCAAAAGGCATTACCCGGTAGGCATACATCCCCCACTACGTGATGAAAGTCGTCTTTATTCGGTCGATTATTTTATTGTAGCCCGCATAACCATCTCCAAAGTTATACATCTCGCAAGCAGCGGTGCTGTCTATCAACATATCTATATGGGGCAACGAAAAGTCATCTTTCGGACAAGCCTTATTCAAGTCCTGATAATCTATGCAAACTTTGATCTGGGCTGTCTCAGGACCCGGTGTCTACACCCTATTTTCATGTCTTTAGGTTTACCTACTGGGAATTATGCCCCTTACCTGAGGAATTTGCTGCTATTATTAGGGCAAGAATTCCACTTGGCACCCCACCTTGCATCCCGACTTATGGTTTTGTCCGTGCGAGGGACATTGCACTGATGTTAGGTGTTTCTTCTGCCATTACTACTCAGCTGGCCCCTCAAGGGTGACCGTCGTTCTAGAGCCATTGGTTGAGGCACTGGAGGGTTATTCTCATATGTCTACCTATCAAGTTAGTGTTGTCATAATGTTCTGCCTCTTTATATTTTTGACAGTGACTTCTCCTGAGTTGACTGGCAATTTTTGACTGTTCAAAATAGTAGATGGCATCCATCGCGGGTTTACCCCATTTCCTCTGATTCTAGCTGAGATAATTATGAGTTTAGACTCTATCTGCGTAGATCCTTCTGTTGCCTTCATTAGGAGTCCTTTATTTCTCCAAGTACATCATTGTTCTCGAAGGTAGTGCGCCACTTGTTTTCACACTAGCTTTTCTTAGTGGGAAATGCATCCTTTTAGATTTTCACATAACCCTATGCCTTATTTTTGCCTGGAGTGGACCCTACCCATTCTAGCAGCTTCTCTTTTTTTTAATATATACTTTTCTGATTTTTCATCCTACAGATTTGGTTACAGGAGAAGCTTAAGCTTCTGACAAGCCCCCTCCCAGGGTGATTGGTCAGTATGCACTAAGGCACTTCTTACCTCGATAGCGGTTGTACTCTTTTGCCTCTCCCGATGCGGGTGTTGCTAGATTCAGTGAGATAGCAGATGAGGACATCAGTTTTATGAGCTCGTGGCACCATCTTACTACTGAGACCACCGACGGTTCCTCGGGATGTGTTCTAGTGTGCGGGCTACATGAGGTAACTTTTTATATCATTGGCCATTGTACCCGATAGTTCGGGGTGACTCAGGACGTTGTGAGAGTCCTATTAGCTTTCCAGGGCGGTGTCTTATCTCCAGCCTTCACATCTAGATATCAGAACATCTGAGCAAGACTGCCAGTGAAGACAATCCTACCTTCTATTAGAGATTACTCCACTATTTCCACTAGTGCCTACAAGAGATGGGTACTTAGCCCTACCGTTAACAACAGGACCCATCGGCTTAGGCATCTAGTCGGCGAGACCAGCAGCAAAGTATTGTTTAGATTTACATGCATTTTGTAGTGAACAATGTTTTTTTTCCTTTTTATAAAAGAACTGGATAATAATGAACATGTGGTCTGTATAATTTATGTTTTATTCCTTTTTCCAAAGTTGTGTACATTTCGATGCGATTTCATCATACATGAACAAAATTTAACATGAATTCACAATGCAAAACTACATCTAATCTCAGATCAGATCTTAATAGCTTCAAACTCCTGTTACCAATCAGCCCTCTTAGGTTTTCTTGATTGGACATTTTCTCTCGAGCCTTTAATTTTTGCCTAAAATGTCTTTTTTCTATTTTCACCCTGGCGAGGTGCACAATTTTAGCAAGGCAGCATTTTTTCGATTTTCGACTCGCAGGGCATTTATTCTCTTCTTTTGATTTTTATGTCTTTAGCCGTGGAACCTTTTGAGTCTGTCGACGTTGATCGGTTCCCTAAACTCATTCCCGTCACTATCTGACAAAATTGCTGCTCGCTTTGATAGTAGCTTCTTTAGAACAAAGGAACCTTCCCATGTTTGTCTGAATTTTCCCCGTATATCTGGTGCACCTGGTCTCATTTGGTTGAACACCAGATCTCCCTCCTTCAGCGAGTGTTTCCTGACCTTTTTTCCTAAATAAGCGTACAAGCCTCTTCTGATAGACCTGGTTGTGGTAATACTGTAATGACCCAAATTGTACCCTAGAAGAATTGTATGTGTTATTTGTGTTGTGAGGGTACAAGAGTAAATGACATAAGTATGGGTTTGAGTCTAAGAGGATATAATTGAAAGAACTCTTAAGTTGTTTAAAAGGAAAGAATGAAAGAGGGACTAAGTGGAGTTTTGCTAATGGACCAAAGGCGGAATTGGAAGGAAGTGGAGAGGAATCTATGTGGGGAGTGAGGGATGAGCCAACACCCTCTTTGCATGCACATATAAAGATTTAGGAGAGAGATTGAAGAGGCAAAATTGTCTCTTTTGCATGTTGATCCGGCTCCCCATAGTTGCCCTCTTCTTCTCTTTGTTCTTCTTTTCTTTTACTTCTTTGCATGTTTGATTTGCAAGAGTTAGTAAGGTTTGAAGTGATTTTCGTTAGAAGCTAAGAAGGTAAGTTTAGATTGGAATTTGATGTCTTCTTCTTCTTCTTTTTCTTCTTCTTCTCCTCCTTCTTCTTAGATGATAGTTTGGATGGTTTTGAGTTGTTTGATATGGACTAAGAGTGTGTCTTGATTGATTGTACAAGAAGAATTGGACAAGAGGAAGGATAAAGGCAAGGAAAAGGTCTAGCTAGTGAGAGGGTTAGCAAGCTGCATTTTCAGAGGTTTGAGATATATGTGTTATGTGTAACCTTGCTTAAGTGATGTGTATGTGTTAATTAGTTTGAGATTAAAGGGTATAATTGATGTATGAATGTATGGTTAGAGAAATTGAGTATGATTATGTGTTATTGATAGGTGGTATAGTTGAAGTATGTAATTGATGTGTTTTGAAATATTAGAATAGCCATGAGTATGGAAAGTGAACAAGCATGAACTCTAATTTAGAAGATGTGAATGATAATTAGTGTGATTATTGGCATGCTGATTGCATATAGACATATGAACTAAGTGTATATTGTAAAGTTATAAGTGTACGTGGATTGTGTTATTGTGTTGGTGTTAAATTGAAAGGCATGTTCATGATATGTATAGAGAGGATTGTAAGTGTGCTATTGAGCACAACTGTATTTTGGCAAAACACAGCTGTGTATTGGAATTTTTGCATAGGTCACAGTGACAAGCATTTTGGTTGCCACCGTGAGATACTCTGATTTGTATTCTGCCTTGATTCCGGTGGTATGTCATGGTCACAACTAATGTGTTGTCACCGTGAGGTACTCTTGAATTGTATTCTATTTTGGTAATTCTGAGTATGTCACGGTCACAACTAAATTGGTTGCCACCGTGAGGTATTTCCAACATGTGATTTTCTTTATTTAGCCTTATCAAATGTTAATCACGATGGTTAATGGGATTCTTATTTAGTTTAACACTTCTAATTGAGTATGTTAAGCATGATGAATCATGTTTGCTTATGCGTATGAACATGTGTAGGTGATGTGTATGCCCTAGTAATGTATAGTGGATATAAGATACATGTGTACGTGGAATGAGAATATAAATGAGAATATGCATATGTTTTGACATGAATAACTATTATAAGCCTGAGATGTTCATAGAAGTGGATAGATGGGCATGCCTATAAAGGGTTAGATGTATCGCAGCTGCTAGATGTTTGGCACCGATGGGTGTCTACATGTTTGATACCTTTGGTATCTAGATGAATTGAGACTCCGGTCTCCAGATGATTTGAGACTTCTGTCTCCAGATGTTTGATACTATTTACTAGTATCTAGATGTTTAGCCGTATCCACTTACGTTATGAGTCAGGCTTTTAGTTGTTGCAATGAATATGCGAGATGCTACTATATGTAAGTGATTTACAGGAAATGCTAATAGAAGTACATGACTAATGTATCAAAAATGTTTATATGAGTTTACAAGTGCATATGAGAAGCTAGTAGTTGTACACGAGTATGCTAGAAATATGCTATTATGCTCATATGTATATAAATGGACATAATATGCAATGATATGGTATTACATGTTATATGAGCTGATAGTTAGATTTAGAAGAATATGAACATGATATATGTTACATGAAATTGTAGATATATTCAAAGCATGTTTGATAGTATGCCTATCATGTTATAAGTTTGATAAATGCTTATTTCTTTTATTTGCCCATAAATGAATAGCATATCAATTATTGATATGATTGATGATTGATGCTTGTGACTTCATTAGAAGTTTATTATTCGTGATATCCCCACTAAGCATTATCGCTTAGCACGGGTGTTTTTCCCGTGTAGGTTTACAGGTTCAGTGTGGAGGTGGGCATCTGCAGGTCATTGCCACTAGGAGTATAGTCGAAGTCTTTTTGTATAAGTGATAAAGTACTTTTGTATAGTTCAGCATAAGTAAATGTATAGCATTTTTGTATATGATATGTAAATGTTAAAGTAGAGAGATGTTTTTGTAATGTATAAAGAACAACAATATTATGTAATGTAAATGACTATGAGATTCTGTTTTGAGTCATGTTTAATCCACTGCGTATGTAACATGTATGATTACTATTCCCGCTTTCGCATGATTGTTTTGTATGTGTATGCGTGTGTGGAGACCTGATATCCTCCCAAGGGGTATTGGGGAGTTAGAAATACGCTCTCTATTTATTCTCGTCCAGCATGTTTAATTGCTGCAATTGTTGCTGTACCCAATCAGTTTCTAGGATTCGAGCCTCCATGACTACCATCAAAGACTTGAGCTCCACTTCAACTGGCAATATAGCTTCTGTCCCATATACCAAGGAGTACGACATGGCCCCTGTGGATTTTCTAACTGTCATTTTGTAGCCCCAAAGCGCGAAAGGCAACTTTTCTGCCCAATCCTTGTAGTTCTGAACCATCTTGGCCAAGATCTTCTTAACATTCTTATTGGCGGCCTCTACTGCCACGTTGGCTTTTGGGCCGTATGGAGAGGACTTGTGCTACAAGATGCCATATTTCTGAAGTAGTTTCTTCGTCTTAGCCATGAACTGGACACCATTATCAGACACAACGTGATGTGGGAGATCGTATCTACATATCAGATTCTTTTCAATGAACCTGGCCATATCCCGAGCATCGACCTTCTTGAATGATTCTACTTGTACCCATTTGGTAAAATAGTCAATAGCAAATATGATAAACCTATGGCCATTAGAGGCGGTTGGGCGTATCACCTCGATAATGTCTATTCCTTAAGCCGCGAACTACTAAGGCGTCATCAAAGCGTGTAATTCTGAAATCGATAAGTGCCTCAAATCTGCATACTATGGACACAACTGACACTGTTTCACGTACTTAGAGCAATGTGTATCCATGGTAAGCCAGTAGAACACTTGTCTCATGATTTTCTTGGCCAGTATCAAACCATTCAGGTGGGCCCCACAAACCATGGCATGAGTTTCCTCTATTATCCTCTCAGCTTCCTTCTCATCCAAACACATCAATTGAATCCCGTCTACTTGTCGTTTACATAACACCCCGTCTATACAGATAAATTGAGTAGATAACTTGTGGATTAATCTCTGCTCTTTTTCGGTAGCCTCTTCTGGGAACTTTGCATTTTCTAAATAATTCTTGATATCGTGATACCATGGCTTTCCATCCACAACCTCCATTTTCATGATAGGATTGGACTCAAAACTAGGCCTCTCAGAACTAAAAATCAACATCGGCTTCATAACTATTCCCTCCGAGTTATCCCATATCGATATTAAAGTTGCCAGCGCATCGGCTAACTGATATTTGTACATCGAAACAAAGTGGAAGGTGCATACTTCAAACTGTTTGCTCAAATCCCTTAAGTGCTTCACATATGGTATCGGCCGCTCTTCCTTAACAGCCCATTCCCCCCGAATCTGATTGATTACTAGCGATGAATCTCCAAATACCTCTACGCTTTTTGCCCCTAAGGCTATTAAGGCTTCTAACCCAAAAGTGCAAGCTTCGTATTTGACTTCATTGTTAATGGTCTTATATCTCAATTTCTTAGCCAGCGGGAGTTTTTCATTATCTGGAGTTGTTAGAATGATTCCTACTCCTGCCCCCTTGCTATTCATTGCCCCATCAAAGTGTAATTTCCAACCTTGTACCGTGATAGCTGCCACGTCTTCGTCCGGGAAATTGAACTCATGTGAATCTCCTTGGATAGGGTGTTATGCCAAAAAATATGCTGCTGCGCACCCCTTAATGGTCTTTCGGGTGATGTACTCACCATCGAATTCTTGTAATAACAGCAACCATCTTCCCATTTTCCCTAACAAAGATGGAGCCTCCTATAGGTATCTAAGAGAATTTTGTTTTACAATTGCTTGTACCTTGTAAGAGTGGAAATAGTGTCTCAACTTCTTGGAGGCCCAGATTACCGCAAGGCAAATCTTTTCCAGTTCTGCATACTTGACCTCATAGGCAAGGAACTTCTTACTAAGGTAATAGACCGCAAACTCCACTCTAAACTCGTCCTCCTGAGCCATCATAGCACCTATAGAGCTATCTTCTATAGCTAAATACAGAATAAGTGGCTTGACTGGTTGCTGTGGTCTCAGAACTGGGGGATTCAGCAAATATTCCCTAATGGTATCGAAAGCTTTCTGGCAAACTTCATTCCATACTACAGGTTGGTCTTTTATGAGCAACTTGAAGATTGGCTCACAAATTGAAGTTAGTTGGGCAATGAACCTGCTAACATACTACAACTTACCTAAAAAGCTTCTGACATCCTTTTCCTTCTAAGGCACTGGCATCTCTCTCGATCTCAATCCCTCTCTGGCTTACTACATGTCTTAACAGTTTCTCTGAAGTGACATAAAAAATGCATTTATTGGGGTTCAATCGCAGATTATACTTATCGATCCTCTGAAAAAACTTTTCCAAAGCCTCAAAGTGACCTTCTTCGGTGGTTGACTTGATCATCATGTCATCCACGTATACTTCTACCTCTTTGTCGATCAAGTCATCCAGGATATTTGTTGCCATTCTCTGGTAAGTTGCACCCGCATTCTTCAAACCGAATGGCATTACCCTGTAAGCAAATGTTCCCCACTCAGTGATAAAGGCTGTCTTAATCCGATCGAGTATCTTGTTGAGAATTTGATTATACCCTGCATAACCGTCTACAAAGCTATACATCATGCATGCTGCTGTACTGTCTACTAACACATCGATGTGGCGCAACAAAAAGTCATCCTTCGGACAAGCCTTATTCAAGTCTCGGTAGTCCACACATACGCGTACCTTGCCGTTCTTCTTGGCTACTGGAACGACATTGGCCAACCAGGTTGGGTATTGTACCTCGATCAAGAACTTGGCCTCGATCTGTTTGTGAATTTCCTCCTTCAAATTCTCTACCCATTCTGGCCTGAGTCTCTTAAGCTTCTGCTTGACTGGCTTATGGTCAAGGTATGTTGGGATGGCATGTTCTGCGATTTCACGATCTACTCTTGGCATATCTTCATAGGTCCAGGCAAATACTTTTTCATATTTTCTTAAGATTCTCTCAAATTTTGATGTCTCATCAGGAGTTATATTAGATGCTATTAAGATTTCTTTTGGGTTTTCTGAAGTTTTAAGATTAAATGGAGTGGCATCAGTTGAATCTATATCAAATATGAATGAATCATAATCATGATTATGTATAATGAAATCATCAGAAACATCGCACAAGTAAGCAAAATTGTTCATTTTATTAATGGAACTGGAAATGTCATCAATATTATTGAAAAGTTCAAGTGTAAAAAGAAAATCTAAACTATCTTCTTCTTCTTTCACTGCCGATATAGATGTTGTAGCTGACAACTTTGAATCGGACTGGCATTTCAGAGGCACTGCAGCAACCTCCTTTATAACTTCACTTTGTTTCCCTGTAGCTTTGTCTTCTATCTTCTCTTTCCCCTTCACTCGGGTAGCCACCATTCTCTCGGTGATAATCTCTTCGGGCAATTCTCGGTCCCAGATGGTTCCATTGGTCATGATTTCCTCATCCCAATAACCCTCAACTAGCTTGATCACTCCGATTTCGCAATCAAAAACATCGTTAAAGACCTCAAATCTCAGTAAAATCTTTCCATCCACCCATTGAGGCTTGGCTTCCCCTGCATATGCACACAATGATGAGGCCGGCATAAAACTATCCTTGATGTGAGGGATCCCACATGCTGCCCTCTTACTCTTCATTGTTCTGCCCTCATATCCTAGGCCCTTCCTATCCTTCTGACCTCTCGTAGTTATGGTAGTTTGTGGCCCCTAAGAATTTTTGCCCAAACCTGCCCTAGGGAGGAAAGACATCCTATTCATCACGTTCACTACTTGGGGGCTCCCCTCGATGCACTCTTCTTCATCAATCATGGCTACATGAAACACTTTGAAAGGCTGCCTGGCGATGTCCAAAATGGAAACCTGATTCTCCCTAGCCGCTCTGATTGTCACCATTTGGCCTTCATTGGGGATCTTGATCATCTGGTGTAGTGTGGATGGCACCCCTCCTAGCTTGTGAAACCATGGCCTGCCCAGAAGTGCTGAAAAGTTGGTTGGAATGGGAAAAACTACAAACTCCGTCTCGGTCACAATTGGCCCGATCTTGACCACTGCCTTAAATGTTCCTAATGCATATCTGCAAGAATTATCATATCCTATGATCATGAGGTCAGATTTACTCAGAATTTCCTCCATCACCCTGAATGCTGCCATCGCCACCAAAGGGCAAACATTAATGGAAGAGCCATCATCCACCATGACACACGTCGTATGCTTCTCATTTATTTGAGCCCTTATGTATAGTAGGCGGTTGTGGTTGCGACCCTCAGCTGGCAAATCTGCACTTGAGTAAACCACATTTTCTCCAGTGCTCCCATTCACTATATCTAGTAGCTCGGTAGGGGATATGGTAATAGCCTTCGTAGACTCGCATAAGGCTTCTACCAACTTTTGCCTGTGCGAGGGAAATTGTCTTAGAAGATCCCAGATCAATATTTGAGCCGGTGTCTTTTTCAATTGCCTCATTATCGGATCCTACTCCGGCTCTTTTTCCTTTTGACTTACCACGGGATCTTTTGGCTTCCCTATCTTCGGAACTACCCTTCTGCTCCGAGTCACCGCTCCGACCTTCTTTTTTCTATCCTTCAACATCGAAATTATTATTATCATGTCCACTTTCATCAATGGACCAGCAGTAGATCGTTGCAGCGGGCATCCCTTTTTCACTGGCCTTACGAAGGCTTGTGACAGCAATGTTTGCATCGACTCCACATAAATCCTTCAAAACCACCCACTCGGGTAAGCTAGATCCGACCATGAACACAGGTGGGGACACGTTGTTGTATCCGGACTTTTTTTAGTTTCCTCTCCTTTTTGGATCCGTGATCTGCTTGGAATTGATCAGATCCTGAATCGGATGCCTGAGCGCCTTGCAATCGTCAATTGTATACCCGACGTGCTGGTGATAGTTGCAATACTCCCCATCTTTGTGCCCTGGCTGACCCTGGGTCCTAGCGGGTCGTGGTGGTAGGGGCTATAATTTTCCCTCTTTCATTAGCCTCCTGAGTACCCAAGAAAGAGAACTCCCCAGATTTGAGAAATGCCTCGGGGTAGAATTCATGGTTGAGACTTCGGCTGTCTTTCCCATCCTGGCACTACTGTTAGAGCTCGTTGGCCGGTTTGCCCCCTGACTACTACGTCCCTTCTTGGCGTAGGCCTCACTACTCGCTCTTCTTGCGAGGTACTCTCCTTCAGTCTTAATGGCTATATCCTTCAGCGACTCCTAATCTCTCAGACCTTTCATTTTCAACCCATCCATCAAATACGGGCTAGCATTCTTGATAAAAAGTCGGATTTTATCTTGGGTATTTGGTTTCCTTGTTGTTCCTCCATCGAGTCAGATACTCATGAAATGACTCCCCAAGACTTTTGTTGCAGCGGCTCTAAATCTTTCAAGGTCACCTCCATCCTTGTGCTGCAATCATACTGTCAGAGAAACTCTTCTGTCAACAGGTCCCAATCCTCCTTGGTTCTCCTATCAAGCCCGTGGTGCCAATCTACTGCTGGGCCTGTTAAGCTCAAGCAGAAGTCCTCTATTTTTTGCCTCTCAGTCAAAGTAGTACCCTTCATTACCAATGAGTACTGCTTTATATGCGCAGTAGGGTCTGAGGTGCCGTCAAATTTTGGGACGTCTGGCATCTTAAAATTCTGAGGGATAAAATCTTCGCCCTCTAGCTCCTTATCCTCGAGGTTCATCCCTTGCACCCTTACCAACATTCACCACATTGCTTTGAATTTTTCCTTCATCTTCTTCCAGATGGCCTCTTCCGTTTGAGGTACCTTTCCCCTTACTGATGCTGGCTCCTCGTATTCATCTTCTTCCCAATCCTCGTCTACCCTATGGGTAGCCCCTCTTCTCTGTCCTGCCAACATATTGGCCCTTAAATCCACTGGTGGTGGGTGAATGTCTTCTTATGGGTCCTCTCTCACCTCCTCCCTTTCATTTTGTCTCATGGGAGGAGCTGGGTTCTGTGGTGCGGTAGGCTGGGCCATCATTGCCATCATGGCCATCATTCTATTCTCAAATTCCTCAAACCGTCTACCCATTTCTTTGGCTATCATGACCTTGGTGGCTTCTGTCCCATTTCACCGTGTATAGAAAACTGAGAGTAGGTAGCATTATTGCTTTCAAAAAGTGAGTCCGAGTATTCTTCCCTTTCTGGCAGTTCAAAGAATGGGTTTCTGCGTAGCCGCCCACGAGGACCTCTTGACCATCTGGGTAGATCTATGATGGCTGCAAAATATATTAGGTTAGGATGATGCATAAATGCCATAAGATGCATGATCATGGTATGCAACATCCACAATCACATGTAAGCACATAGATCCCTCCAACCTTATCACTCCCGTACATGAGGTCATAGTCTTTTTCCTAGGTGGGCCTGGTCCATGGGTTAACAGGGAACCCGATGGACTCGCATGGTGCACTGTGGAAAAATGACAGCATAACCTCTCTTATCTATGTACATACGTATGGGTTCTGACCATTGTGTATTTAGGCAGTCCGAATAAATCGATATGGGCCTATTGGGGCATGAAAGCCTTTGATTAAGTGACCAATCAAATTATCTGGGTTTGTATAATAGAAAATGATCCATACAACAAGCATAGTATTACGGTTCATACCATCTAGGGGAAGTATCTATTTTCATTACATGAGCTTTGGCCAGGGTGATGATACTTTCAGGCTACCCAAGCATGGTCCCTGCCAACGGGTCTAGCTCATCACAAGCATAGCGATCGATCGGATCTCCATTTAATATACTATACAGTATGAGGCTTGGGCTGGTGATTATCCTTGACACTTCTCTACATTGAATGAACATAGGGTCATGCTTCGAGAATGCACCGGGGCTGATAGAGGGTGCAAACTAGCATAGATCTAAGGCTCTAGTGATATGCAATGCATTTTCGAAAAGGGATGAAATTTTTAAATTAAAACTCAATTATATGTTTTAATCAAGGTACTTTCGAAGTGAAGTCTCATATATGTCCCCAGTGGAGTCGCCACTGTGACGCGGGCCGAACCCCGGAGGCCCCGAATGACACTCTTTAAGGGTTTTCGAGAGAGATTCATAGAAATTGTAAGAGATTACAAGGGCGTCTATTTTGGGCAACAAGGAGGTTTCTTGGAGTCACCACCCAATAAAATATTGGGAAAGGTTGTCCAGCCTCACTGAGCCTAAGATAGTGCATCTGTGTCTATTTTGGGCAAGCTAGAGATATTTTAGAGTCCCCACCCCAATAGGGCATTGAGATGGTACTCTAACCTCATGGAGCCTAAGATGATGCATATACGTCCATTATGGGTAAGCCAGAGATATTTTGGAATCGCTACCCCAATAGGACATTGGGATGGTACTCTAACCTTATGGAGCCTAAGACAATGCAAATTGGGCCTATTTTGGGCAACAAGAGATAAATTGGAGACCCCACCTCAAAAAAACATTGAGATGGTCCTCTAACCTCATTGAACCCAAGACCAGAGATGGTTTGGGACTTTCCATTTATTCATACCTTGTTTAAATTATGATTGAGTTTTGAATTTAAGATTTCATTCATTCTCTCATTTGTTTCAATGCAATTAATTAAAGCGCAAGTTGGTTATGTAATAAAAGTGACAAATCAGAACAAGATAAAAATAAGGTAAATAAAAGCACAATAAATTACAATAAAACTAGGGGCAGAATACAACCCCCATTATAAATGAAATGTAAATCATACAGAAGACGGGGTATTTATTAAGAATGAGGACATTGGTCCTCGCATGCATACTTAAAGGAAAAAGTGTTAAAGGTGATAGTTTATTTGGGTGGAAAAACTAGGACATTGGTCCCATTTTTATTGGAAAAACTCCAAATTAATTAATATAAATACTTAGCCATTTTTATATTAGCGGAATAAAAATAATATTTACAATAAGTGATACATGGCAATTGAAATAAAAGGAATAAACCCGAGTAATGTTCTCAAACCATCGCGGTGTTCTTCATTTTTAACACCCTAGATAAAAAAAAAAGGGGTTAAACTCACAAAAAAAATCATGTTAGCTCCATAATCAACAATAAAATAAACATGAAAAAAATGAATAAAAACAAGGAATCTATAAAAATTCATCATGGAAATTAAGGAGAAATAAGAATAAATAGAAAAAAGGAAGAAAATAAAGAAAATGAAGGAGGAAGGCCCAGGGACAGCCTAAATCACGCGAGCGACGGCTGTCCTTAGACCGATCGAAGGGTGGAGTCAAAACTCCTCGACGGCCCGTCGCTCGGCCGAGCGATAGCCGTTGGTGGATCCTTTGTCCGTCGGTTGTCCCTGATTAGGAAAAATAAACAAATTTAGCTAAAAACCTTTTTTATTTTGATGAATAAAATTGAATTCCACATTAAAATTACCCTTTCAAACAAATCAGTTTCGAATAATTTAATATGAGAGGATGACGTGTGAGAGTGGTTGATCCAGAATGTTTACCCTCGGAATATTACCTTTAAAGGTGAATATCGTACGATTTCTACTCCTCGAAATCTATAAGGATTGATCCGTAATGTGCAATTTCGTGACATTTTTACCGTAAAATCGTACTTTCAAAATCAGATCAAGAAAAGAAAATTGTATTTTTACTTCTCGATATTTTGTAGCGATTATGAATGCTAAAAAGGCTAGATCGAATAAAAACGAATTGATTTTACTTTCTCGGATTCGCCTTAATTTGAAAAAGATTTGATGAAATTTTTTGATAAAAACCAAAAACCAAGAAACTTTTTCGGGATTTTAGTGGGAAAACTTTCTATTTGTGATGAAAATTGCTAACCTTGAATAATGATCCCTAGCCCCCTATTTATAGGCTTAGGAAAATAATTCAAATAAATATAAATTTTGAATTTTAAATTTAAAAAGATTTGTGAAATCAGAATCAAAACCAATTGATTTGCAAAATATTTCAAAAATCAAATCGAAAATTTGAAAATATTTGAAAAGATTTGGAAGATATTGAAAAATCTTGGAAATACATTTTGGAATCTTGGAAAAATTTGGAAAATCTCGTAAAGTGGTGCCTCAAATCTTCGATAGATGGTCATCGCTCAGAATCCGACCGGCATCAGTCACGTGGCACACCTGCCCTTTCTAGCGCCGGGCAGCATCGCGAGAGCTGGGTGGCGAGGGACCAGCCGTTGCTCGCGAGGGACAGGCGCCTCTCGCAAGAGCGATAGGCGTCGCTCAGTGTGAGGGATGGTCTCTCCCGCGAGTGACAGCCTGCACTCACTGCGAGAGACGGACCCCTCACACGAGCAACAGGCATCGCTCCCGGGAGAGACGGGCCCATCCCAAGCGAGCGATAGGCGCTGCTCGCGTGAGGATTGCCATCCTTCGGAGCGAGTGATGGGCATCTCTCCTGACAGAGAGGTATGCCGTCGGTGTACCAAAATCAAGATTTTCCATTGATGAACTCCTCCTAACGCACGAAAATCTTCTATTATCAAGAAAAATCTTTAATATTTGTAAATTCGAAGAGGGAAAGCTCACAACTTTCATCCGTTTGCCTAGAAAAAGGCATTGATATCTTCATCGGCTAACTCTGATCTGGACTGCCTCAGGACCCGGTGTCTACAGTTCCGGAATAGAGATTTTTATTTCTTGATTTTGAAGATATTTGATCTATGTGTGTTTAGAGAATAAATGTTTATGGATGGGTAGTCTCTGAATGGAGATCTATCTTTGACGTTAGATTGTTGATCGGTGATTATGCTAGTTTTTAGACTCACTCAGAATGGTGAGTTTTTAGACTTAGAATAGTTTATCGGAACAGGGAACTCGAATTTAGTTGGGTTTGTTTAGAATTTAATTTTTGTATTGTTTTACCTGTATCCAATTGCATTTTTAAGGATCGAATGTCCTAAGCATTCAATTCATCTTTATTTGATTTCCTTAATGATTGTTTTTATTTTTGATTGTTCATTTATAATTTTAATTTATTGCTTAGTTTAGAACTCCCTTCATTCCAATCTATGACATCTCATATTATCATCGCTCAACAATTGATATTTAGCTTAACAATCCCCTTTACCTTGGGTTTGATAATCACGGGTCTTTAATTATACTCCTTATATTACTTGTTAATTTAGTACATTTGCTGAACACCAATTAAATTTTTGGTGTCGTTGCCTGGGAATCACTATGCTTGTTTGCTAAATATCTTTTGTAACACCCCCTACCCGTACGTAGGCGAACCCATCTGCAAGGGAGTAGGCAGCCGTACGAGCAGGTGTGCTACCGGATAGAAGCGATATAAAGCGTATATATAAGTATGAAAGAATTTAAAACTTTAAGGAGCTAAAACTGAACATACATAATTCACAAATGCGTAAACATTAAGCAAAAGAATACACTTATACAAATTTACAACCATACAATAGAAACCTCAGATGAGAGATCTGACAGAGGAAATACTTAAGACATAAATATAAAAATATTTACGCAGCCCAAAATATTACATCAGTATCTTTACATATTATTACATATACACATTATACAGAAATACAAAATCCCAATTACAGAGGCTGAACAAAGTACAAAGCTTCTAGCTCCTATGTGGCCGACCCTTGCAGATGTGCGACCCGAACCGAACCAAACCTGCCACCTGCACGGGAAAAGAACCTGTGCTAAGCGATAACGCTTAGTGGAGAGAACACACGAAAATATGGACGACCATTCACAATGGTCGCCAAGGCATAACACATGCACAATGGTGAATGCATCAAGTCTTAACAGATAGATATACATGCTTGCATATAATAGCCATGCATTCAAATGTTCCTAACCACGTTCATATATACATATGATTAACACACCCAATTATCATGCAAAATCACTATATATCCAAACATACTTTTGTTATGCCAAAGATATATATACTAGCCGAAACCTAACAGACGACGTCAGAACACTACACTTCCACTGCGCAAGTCTATTACATAAATTGTCAAGCCATGAAGTGTAAACACATATTAACATGCCAAATTACTACGATAGTTAAGACCAAGGAAACACATAGCATTATATTAAATTTGTTGCATTTGCTAGTTCAAGATCATATTTATAAGTATGCAAATCCGTATACTTAATCTTAATAACTAACAATACATAACAACATTAATATACATACACTTCAACCATAGCATTCAGTAATTCAAGTTCGCATTCATATACATATTAATTTATCACATCACTATACAGAAATGTAGTATCCACATTATATGACACACACTGGCTTCACATATACATACTATAAACAAGATCATTTACAGATAAACACAAAGGTACAATATACAGGTCAGAGTTACATTTAGCCTATTCAGAGACTTGTAATCACATTCTCATATCCCAAAATCATACTTATACGGATATCACATTCTTATGTTCGTAACTAATCAGATTCACATGCTTGTAAGCACAAAATAACAAACAACACACCTGCTGACTCACAATAGTGAATATCGAGTGAACAAACTATACCTTACGGGTACGAATCGAACGCATAGGTACCTTACGGGTACTAATCGAAAAGCAACATCATTTTCCACTTTCAAAAACATTTCACAAAAAGGATCTTAAACAAGATCCAAACACTAAAAGAGTTCGCGAGGAACCTGCCAGGGACATGATCGGGGTCCATTCGTTAAAAGGGCGCTGCAGCTACACAAAACTCTATTAGGCATGCCTAACTATCCACTTGCTTGACTCTAGCAGGTCATGCATCATTCAAATTATGTGTCAAATCAGACAGTATATAAATATCATCATACATACAAACTATTTGTACATTTATATAAATACTTATTTACCCGGTTTGCCTCATTATGGGTCTCCATTTAAAAGAGGAATCCATAAGCTAAAAGCATTAAATCACATTTATCATTATCATATTATATAATCACTCAAATATCCGCATGAACCATTATAGCATCATAGGCATCTTGCAAACTAATACGTTCCAGTAACACTTATTATCAATGCATGCATCATATAATATTGTTTGGCAATTACTTCAATCACACATTCACTGCTCATATCCCATAGATATATATTCCATTAAGCAAACTCATTTCATTTGATTGCTTTCATGTGTATATAACTTAAATCTCAATTCATAACTATGCATACTTGTTCATATCATACATGTTTATACAGATTAAAGTATTATAATACTCAATAATGTCATTATACTTAATTTGATTCTATTTCATACAATTATACATCATTACTTCATTAGTTCGCTAGTAATCTTAATCCTATTCATGTATATTTTCAAAGGGATAACTATTCTTTTACTCATTTATAGTCCTAAACATGCATCAGATGAATCCTAGAAAGTTTCAGTGTAATGCGGGTTTAATTCGAGAAGAAAAACACATAAAATGGTCAAAACAGAAGGGGTCACGGTGGTAATGACTTTGTTGTGACCGTGAGGTCTAAAAATAAGTATTCTGTCTTCTCTAGGCATTGGTCACGGTGGTAACCATTTTGGTTGTCACCGTGACATAGCCAGAAATAGTAAAACAGAAGAAAAAAGTCAGGTCTGCTTTCCACTTCCAACTTTAACCGCTTAAACCGACCTATAAACCTCATTTTTAGGCAAAATGTCCTCTTAACAAATGATCCTTAGGATATTTTCTTTCATATAAAACAAATTTCAGGTCATTTTGACACCTACATCTCCAGATATGATCAAAACAACCTATATTGCTCCCCTGAACCCGGCTAGAGAAGATAGCTCTAATTCATGACCACTTTTAGGATACTTAGAGTTAAACTTAGCTCAAACTTATTTCTAACACATTTGTAGGAGTATATCTTAGCTTTCGAAAGGTACTGGTTTCATACCATTTGGAGTTCTAAAACTCCCAATACAGCTTAATAACTGAAGAAAGGTCAAGTGCATTCTAACCCAGTTTTTCACCCAAAATCCTATTCATATGCACAAATGAACAATTTAAACCAACACTCACTACCATCATCATATATCATCAATAACACATTCAAGAACTTATATCACACATGAATATACTAAAATTCATATATTATAGAGAGTTTCCCAAACCTCTATGAAGCGCAACCCGCTATCCTCTTCAAGCTTTAATCCTCAATCTTTTCCTTGCCCTTGAGCTTCCTCTTGCCATCCAAAGCTTGCACACACCAAAACCCAGAAAATTACTCTTAATCCACACCCTAGATTCAAAATCAAAAGCAAATCTAGAAGGAGAAAAAGATCAAAGCATGAATAACCAAACCCTAACCACTTACCTCTTCAATCATGCTCCCTAAGCTCTACCAAATCAACTTTAACTCACTCAAAACCAAGAGATTGAGCAAGAAATGGGAAAGAAGGGAAAAGAAAATGGAGAATGGGGAGGAAGAGAGGGCAAAAACATGAACTTCTGCCCTACCTTCTCTCACTCTCTCTTTTTCTTTCTTTCATACTAAATGCACACCTATCAAATCCACTTGTCCACTTCCTATAGGTCCACATATCATAATATTACAAGCCCACTTAGCACAATTTTATTGGCTCTCACTCATAAATATCTTGACTTCATACACTCAAACACCATATATATACATACACACTAGATAACCTCCTCACTTAACATCTTATTAATTTAATCTCTTCCATTAAGTCCTTAATAAATCCAATTTCACATGCACTAATTACCGAAATACCCTCACTCATCCCGACTTAGCATGTACATTCCAACTAGGCCCGATTTGGGGTGTGAAATCTTTAGTTAAGTTAGTCTAAGATTTTATTTTTCTTTTTTTTAATTTGTTGTTTATCTTCGTAGGAAGATTTTGAGGCATTTTCGAAATGATGAGGGATAAAGTCAGAATTTATGAATTGTTTTTTTGCGAGCACAAATGAATGATTTGAAGAACTATAACACTTGCATACATAATCAATATTCTCTTCTTGACCATCCTTTGAGGATTCGTGTTCTCCATGGGTATCCCATGAGTCGAACACATCTAAAATTTCAACTTCTTCTAGACTACATTAGAAGTTGAAAGAAATAATTCAAAGTTGAAAAGGAAGAGTGGAAGGCTAGAATCAATTCTTAAGAAGAAAAGATCAAGATCTAAGAGAATTTATTGACTCAAGGATTGGGGATCAAAAATTATTTAGGCTAGAAGAGCTGGAAGAATTTATTCATGGTGAACCCAATTAAGGTGGATTCGTGCATTATTGACGATATGGAATTTTCTACATTGGTGATTTTTGACATGTTTCTCTTGCTTATAAGGGAAAATGAGGAGCGAAGACTAGAGTGACCATGATGGGTGTCGAAGCCACAAAAAATAAATCATAACTTTTCCTAACCAATTAAATTGCAAATATGGTAAGAAAAGGTCGAATCCACAAAAACTAGTATCAATTTAACTTTTAATAACAAGATTTTCAATAAAGAAAAATAAATTGGGTGGGGGGAGGGGGGGGGGGGGGTTTAATAACTAAATATTTAAAAATACTGAATTAAAATAATAAACTAAAACTACATAAAATTAATTAAAACGAAATCAATTGACAAGAAATTTCAGTTAAAGGTATTCACGGCTCAAGATTCAACTTACTGATCATAGATGAATAAGTAACTTTAAAATCATGCAATGGATTCGTTATAGCCATCGTCTTAGCGCTCCCAACCAATATTTCCGTATTAATAGGCTAACCAAGTAAGACTATAATTAACGCCTAACCAATAAAGAGTCCTTTCTTATCGACATAATTTAATTTATTGACAGCTTTATGAATTCCAAGCGGCTAGGTCAACTTTTAAATTAAAAAAATAAATATACCCTTTGATGTCGCGTCTTGGCCGATAGCCTTAGATAAGGCAGTTGCTTACCCTTGCCCCTTAGCCTTGGGCAGGACTAAGTCCAGAATCAGCTCTTTGCTTCCAATCTTCTTTGAACTTTCATCGCTGCTCCAAATCACTCCATTTAGCTCCAATTTACTTCCTTTTTACCACTTTGACCCTATAATAGCCAAAATCACAAAACAAGTAAAAAGTACTAATATAAGCTAAAATTAAGTGCATAAAAGTGAGCAAAAATCAATGATTAACATGCATTTTTAACCACTCATCAAATTCCCCCACACTTATCCCATGTTTGTCCTCAAACATGAATTAAACCTCAATCACAATCCTTTCAAAAGTTTATTCACCCAAAATCAGATTCCAATCCCATAAGTTTCAACTAAATCAAAATGCAAGGCAAAAGAGAGATAGAAGTCCAAATTAATTTCCCACTAAGTCATATGAAGATATGGGTTTCTCAACTATCTTTTCAAACTAGAAACAGCAAGGTTTATAAACGTTAAGCATGCAAGAATTTTGTCTCACTTCAATATTAACATCAATGTGTAAAAGAGAACTTATTAAACCAAATTTGACACCAAACTTCACATTTTTATTAGATGAAGGAACATGAAAAATCAGCAAATTTATTTCATATATATATTTTTTCTTAACTTAACTTAGACTGTAGTGGAGGCGAGGGTACTCGGTTCTGACCCGCATACACCCATTTTTTATAGCTTAAGAAAGATCAAAATGCTTAAAATGAATGTAGAGATCCTTTTTACGCTAGGGTATCCGATTCTGACCCGTATACATCTGGTTACTCAGATCACACAATTCAAAGCAGCTACTAGCTGCACTCATAACCACCTATTAAGCGGACAGCGGAGTAAAATTTATTGCAATTTCATTTCTTCTTTGTTCCCTTTATATATATATATATATATATATATATATATATATATATATGTATATATTCCCGATAACCAAGTCCTTCAATCTAGAAACTTGCAATATCAAACAAGTGTCCAATAAGGTTTCAACAAGTTTCTAAAATGCAAAGAATCAAATTTTAGACCATGCAAAAATTGTATTTCACCTAGAAATTAAACCTTGATATTTTCAATTCAAAAGGTAATCAAGACTACCACAAATTGTATGAAAAAGGGTAAATAATTATGACTGCTACTCAGATATGCCTAACAAATCAATGAGTCAAAAACTAAATGATTTTGGAATTGATTTTAGACAAATACTTTTCCCTAGGATTGTAAATAAAGCTTAATAAATATTAATGAACAAAAGGGATGCATAAATTATTTCCAAATAATTGAATAGGTCTACAAGTGATACAATTCTGATGAAAATAACATAATTTATACACAAAACTTTTGCCCAATGCATAAATTAGTTGAAGAATTTCCAAGCAAAGTCAGAATATTCCAAATTAATCTCTAACCAAAACTTATGCACAATTTTGCTCAAGTCAGCTACCAAAATTACTCCATAGAAGTTGATATATCTAAAGTTTGCGCAAAATTAGCCAAAAAAACAAAATTCCAGCATAAGAATTCAACAATTAAGCATTAAAACAATAGGGAAAATCATTCAAGCCAACCACCAGAATTTTTTTCTTTCACAAAGCTTGAGCAATTAAGCAGAAATACATCATAGAAAATCAATTCAAACCCCAAACATGTAGCACTTCAACAGCTAAAAACCAACAGAGCACAAAAACCAATAAAGCACAAGCATCAAAACATCAGCACTTCTAAATTAAAACACCTCCCCCACACTTTCTCCTCGCATTGTCCTCAATGCGGAACAACAAATAATCGTGAGGTGAAATGTAACTAAATTAAATAAATAGAGGGTTTAGAAACTGCACTGGGTGGGGGGGGGGGGGGGGTGGGTCGTGGTATGCAATACTTCCACAAATATGGCTCATCCCAGGCATAATATTTTGCTTCTATCCTTAGTTTATCCTTATCAAATCGTGACAAATCATCTGGGACAACACCTGTAACCAAAAAATTAACTAAGTTAGCGTACCAAGGATTAAATGTACTAACTCTAAACAAATGTTCATCAGGAAATTCATCTTTCAAAGGTAATGCTTCCTCATTAATTAGTAACCAACTAAGGTGATCTGCGACCAAGTTTTCAAAGCCTTTTTGATCTGTAATTTCGATGTCAAATTCCTGCAGCAGAAGTATCCATCGAATTAAACGTGGTTTAGCTTCCTTCTTCTTCAATAGATATCTCAGTGCTGCATGGTCAGAAAAAACAATTACTTTAGTACCCAACCAATATTGGTTTTTTTTTTCTAAAGCAAAAACAATTGCTAAAAGTTCTTGTTCCGTGGTGGAATAATTCCTTTGGGCGCTATCCAGCGTTCTTGAAGCATAATAAATCACGTGTGGATTTTTATTAATTCTTTGCCCGAGGACAGCTCCCACAGCATAGTTACTAGCGTCGCACATAATCTCAAATGGAAAATTCCAATTGGGGGGTTGGATTATTAGTGCAGAAATCAGTTTTTCTTTCAACTCATCAAATGCTTCTTTGCAAGCTGGGTCAAATTCAAATGCCACATCTTTTTGCAGTGACTTACACAAGGGTTGAGTGATTTTGGAGAAGTCTTTGATAAAACACCTGCAAAAACCTGCATGTCCAAGGAAAGAACGGACATTATGCACACTCACGAGGTAAGGTAAAGATTGAATAACATCTATTTTAGCTTTATCTACCTCGAGCCTCTTTGCAGACACAATATGTCCCAAAATTAACCCTTGATCTACCATAAAGTGACACTTTTCATAGTTTAAAACCAAGTTAGACTCCAAACATCGCTTTAACACTTTTATTAGGCTTGAGAGACATTCATGGAAAGAATTACCATAAACTGTAAAATTATCCATAAATACGTCTATGATGTTTTCCACATAATCTGAAAATATGCTCACTATACACCTTTGGAAAGTTGCTGGAGCATTGCAAAGCCAAAATGGCATTTTCTTATAAGCGAATGTGCCAAAAGGGCAAGTGAAGGTGGGCTTCTCTTGATCTTTTGGTACAACCGGTATTTAGTAAAAACCCGTATAGCCATCAAAACAACAATAGTAAGATTTTCCAGCAAGTCTTTCCAACATTTGATTAATAAAATGAAGTGGAAAATGATCTTTTCTAGTTGAAGCATTTAACTACCTATAATCAATACAAACCCTCCACCCATTTTTAACTCGGGTGGGTCCTAATTCACCATTTTCATTCTCTATCACTATGACACCTGTCTTTTTCAGTACAACTTGGACTTGGCTCACTCATTTACTGTCTGAAATGGGGTAGATGACCCCTACATCTAGCATTTTCTGAATTTCTTTCTTTACTACTTCCATCATTGGTGGATTCAATCGCCTCTAAGCTTCCCTACTAGGCTTGATGTTTTTCTCTAGGTGGATCTTATGCATGCATGTGGATGGGCTTATTCCCTTGATATCAGCAATGGTCCAACCTATCACCTCTTTATGTTCCTTCAAAGCTCTAATCAGCAAATTTTCCTCTTTTGAATTCAATTTGCTAGAGACGATTACTGGAAGTGTCTTTTTCTCTCCCAAATATACATACTTCAAATGGCCTGGTAGCACCTTCAATTCAAATTCAGGTGCCTGCAAAACAGATGGTAAAAGCTTTTGATTAGTATTAGGCATTTCCAAAAGAGGGGGGTTACTTACCATTGGCTTCAAGGCTCCTAATTCCTGCACTATTTCCTGCAAATCTTCCTCTAGACTCAGCTCTTCTTCAAGTGTACTAAGGTTGTCCCTGCTAACAATTTCACTCAATGCCGTCTATAATTTATCATCCCTGCATAACTCAAACACTTTTTGGGTTAATGGCTCAATTATATCAACACCACAAATAGATGACACATCACATGGATATTTCATTGCATCATAAATATTGAATTGCACTACTTCACCATCAAATGCCATAATAAGTGTACTTGTATGCACATTTATTTTGGTTCTAGCTATTTTAAGGAAAGGTCTCCCTAATAAAATATCAAATGATCCAAAGATTTTTCTTCATCATCCATATCAATGACATAAAAATCAGCTAGAAAAATTAAACCATTAACTTGCACTAAAACATCTTATAAAAATCATTCGGGATATACAATTAACCTATTAGCAAGTTGAATTACTACTCCTATTTCCTCTAAATGTCTAGCATTTAAAGATGAATAAATGGACTTAGGCATGACATTGATTGATTCACCCAAATCACACATTGCCCTTTTAATGCTAAAATTACAAATTTTACAAGAAATAGCAAACATACCTTCATCTTTGCATTTTATAGGCATTTTTCTCTGAAGTACAACTGAAACATTTTCACCCATAACCACTTTCTCATTCCCAACCAAATTTTGTTGTTAGTACATAATTCTTTGAGAAATTTTGAATAACGAGATATTTGTTTAATAGCGTCAAGTAAGGAAATATTTACCTCCACCTTGCGAAAAGTCTTAAAAATATCTTTCTCCTCCTTCTCCTTCTTGGACTTGGACAATCTTTCAAGAAATGGGGGCCGAATAACTAGAACTGGGGGCTGATTTGAATTCTCAACCATGGGCTGTTCATTTTTCTCAATTTTCACCTCTTTTTCAGCTCCCTTTTTCATTTTCTGTTCACCTCTCTTGGGCAGGGGCTGTTCTAGCTCTTTTCCACTTCTCAAAACAATTGCACTTGCATTTTACTTGGGGTTGTCAATTGTTTGAGATGGCAGCCTCCCTTGGGATTCCAATTTGCTCACTGAAGTTGCCATTTGGCTCATTTGTTTCTCCATGTTTTGCATACTAGCCTTTGTTTCCTGTTGAAGTTGTTGCATATTAGTTACCAAAGAGTGAACAATTTCATAAAGAGACGAACCTGATTTAGGAGCTATTTGGGTAGGCTATTGTGGTGGTCTCGGTTAGAATATTTGTGGTGGATTTTGCTGCCTTGCGCCATGGCTGAAGTTTGGATGGTCACGCCACCCTGGGTTATAGGTGTTCGAATATGGATCATACTTCCTGGGGGGTTGTCCACCATATCAACCTAAAGCATTCACTTGTTCTTGTGAATCATCTTGTAGAGTGGGAAACATATCACTTAGATGTCCAGCATATGCACAAATTCCACACACTCTAGCTTGTGAAGATGTACCTGCAGCTATATTTTGTACAAGAACAGTTAGAGCATTAAGTTTATCTTCAATGGAAGAAGAATTTACCTCATGTACTCTTCTTGGGGGTTCCTGATATCTTCCAAACTGTTGGGAAGTGGCTACCATGTTCTGTATCAACTCACGGGCATGTGCTGGGGTTTTATTGTTGAGGCTTCCCCCACTTGCTTTATCTATCATCCTTCTTTCCATGATCAACATACCTTCATAAAATACTGAATAACCGACTGATCAGAAATTCCATGTTGGGGACAGCTTGCATATAATTTCTTAAATCTCTCCCAGTAATCATGAAGTGACTCCACATCTTTCTGTTTGATTCCACTTATTTACCTTTTAATTACAATAGCTCGAAAGGCTAGAAAAAATTTATCTAAGAACATTCTTACCATATCAGTCCATGTTGTGATTGTTCCTGATAGTAAATTAAAAAACTATTCCTTTGCTAAATCAGCCAATGAAAATGGGAAGGCCCTTAATTTCACTTGTTCTTCTGTAACTCCATGTGGCCTCATACTGAAACAAACCATATGAAATAATTTCAAATGCTTATGAGGATCTTCATTTTCTAAGCCGTGAAAAGTGGGTAGTAAGTGAATCAACCCCGATTTTAGTTCAAAAGCAGTGTCCAAAGTTGGATATGTAATGCACAAGGGCTGTTGGCTTAAAAGGGGTGCATTAAGCTCTCTTAAAGTCTATCCTGCCATTTCTACTTCGTCAATATCAGCTGGGAATTTAGCAAAATCAATCACTACTTCGTCTTCCAACGGTCTGGAGGATCTAGCAGCTTGTTCCTTTTTCTGTCCAATTTCCTTCCTTAATCTCCAGGCTATTTTCTCAATTTCTGAATCGAACAATAATTCTCCCGAAATTTCAGACCTGGTCATCAATAAAATTAAATCAAATTAGACTAGTCTCCGGCAACTGCGCCAAAATTTGATGGTGTCAAAGGCACCAAAAATAAATCCTAACTTTTCCTAACCAATTAAATTGCAAATAGGGTAAAAAATGGTCGAATCCATAGAGACTAGTATCAATTTAACTTTTAATAACCAGATTTTCAATAAAGAAAAATAAATCAATAAAATTAAATCAAATTAGACTAGTCTCCGGCAACTGCGCCAAAATTTGATGGTGTCAAAGGCACCAAAAATAAATCCTAACTTTTCCTAACCAATTAAATTGCAAATAGGGTAAAAAATGGTCGAATCCACAGAGACTAGTATCAATTTAACTTTTAATAACCAGATTTTCAATAAAGAAAAATAAATGCTGGGAGGGGGAGGGTTAATAACTAAAGATTTAAAAATATTGAATTAAAATAATAAACTAAAATTGCATAAAAATAATTAAAATGAAACCAATTGACAAGAAATTCTAGTTAAAGCTATTCGCGGCTCAATATTCAACTTACTAATCATAGATGAACAAATAACTTTAAAATCATGCAATGAATTGGTTATAGCTGTCGGCTTAGCGCTCCCGACCAATCTTTCCATATTAATTGGCTAACCAAGTAAGACAATAATTAACCCCTAACTAATAAATAATCCTCTCTTATCGAAATAATTTAATTTATTGACAGCTTTATGAATTAGAAAGACCCAACCTAAGTTAACCAATTTCTTATCAAGACCGATTTAAACCAAATCATACATCTATTTAATACAACAACCCTTCCTACTGTTGCTATACTAATTGCCACTTAATATTGATTTTACCAAATAATTACGGATTTGACAATCTCAATTAGCTATATGCTATTTAATTAAATGCACAATGAGCTCTTGTTGCACATAAAACAAATAATAATTGAGATGGAGTTTCCCTAAATCGCAGTAAATAACATGAACATTGCACAATAATTAAAGAGTAAAAATAGAGTAGAACAATCTCACAGTATATGAAGAACCTTGGCCTTGAATTAACCTTTAACCAGAATAAATAAATTTAGCCACACATAATTAAAGGCAAAAAAACAATAAAATTTAATTAAGAAATAAAACTCCCTGTTACAGTCTTGGGAAAAACACAGATGAAGAAAAATAGAAGAGATGATACTATTCACATTTTTCCCTAGCTATATAAGAATAAAACCTAGACAAGTTAGGAATGTGGTTAATTCCTATCCAAACTTTGAAAACAAATTACAATTATTAAATGTAATATTTCCTACTAAAACACTATCTTTTATCTCCTAAAATAGAACCTAATTATCCCTAAAAAGTCTGAAGAAGTCCAGCTGGCAGCTAGGTTAACTTTTAAATTAAAAACATAAATCTACACTTTGCTATCGCGTTTTGGCCATTAGCCTTGGGCAAGGCAACTGCTTACCCTTGTCCCTTTGCCTTGGGCAAGACTAAGTCAAGAATCAGCTCTTTGCTTCCAATCTTCTTTGAACTTTCATGGCTGCTCCAAATCACTCCATTTAGCTCCAATTTACTTTCATTTTACCACTTTGACCCTACAATGACCAAAATCAAAAAATAAGTAAAAAGTACTAATATAAGCTAAAAATAAGTGCATAAAAGTGAGCAAAAATCAATGATTAGCATGCGGTTTTAACCTCTCATCAGACCATTATTCGGATTACAACCTTAAACACTTAAGAGTAACTTGAGTCGAACTAGGACTCTATAAACCAAAATTTTTTTAACCTTTTCTCTTTGAATTTATGTCCATTTTTTTATGCCATTTATTTGTGTTTTGTGTTTTTAGTTGTTTTGTATTGAATTTTTGTTTTTAGGATTTAAAATTTTTCTTTAATTTTTGGATGTTGGTTATTAGTTTTGCATATTTTAATTTATAGTTTTTGCATGAAATTAGAATGCTTAATTTGTTAGTTTTTAATTTTACTTTTACTTTTTTTGGTTTGTTTTTATTGTACTGGTTTACGACAACAGTGTGGAAGTAACACCATCAATCTAGAAGTGCTTGACATGGTTGTTGATTTTGGTGACAATCGTTTTTGATTTTTCAGTCCAGTAGTGAAACACAACTATGTAATTAAAAAAACACAAATGTGCTTTTGTAACTACGCCTGAAATTTTCTAAACAACACAGCTGTGCTTTTGTTCCAGCAAATAAAAAAAATTTTGTTTTCATTTTGAAAATCACTGCACCTTTTTCCTTTTCTATTCTCCCAAACCAAAAATATTTCCCAAATTTTTCTTCGATCCTCCTTGGCTAACCAAGCTCATTTTAGGTAAATCAAAAATTATTTGTCTTTTTAGAGCTGCAAATCAATTTTTCGTATCATATCATTTATGCATTCTTCCCCCATACTTGCTAGAATTTTGGCTTTCCTCTTTTATGAAAAAAATTCAGGTCTTGAGTTGAGTTTAAGAGCTCTTTCTTCCATTATCTGTTTTTCAAGTTTTAAGTTCAACAAGCTAATTTCTACAAGTTTCAAGTATGTTTACTTTCCCATATTGCTCTCTTAATTTCTTCTTGTTAATTTTGCATTCAGCTTCAATGAACCTTTGAATTGTTTGTTAAAATATGAACGAAATTGAGGTGTAGTGATCATAAATCTTCTCTTAGAAATTCAGTTTTTATTATTGTATACCAAGTGCTTGATAATATGCCTAAATGAGAATTCGGTTTTAATTTTGATGCTTTTAATTTGATTTATTCAACACTTTTGTGAATTAATTCTGCTTAAAGTTAGTTTATTCATTGAATATGACTTGTGAAGATGATAACAAAAAACATGTTGGCATGAATTAATCTAAAAAAATGGGAATTTCTCAAATTGGGCATATTCACACCTGGATTTGAGTTGCCAATGCTGGTTTTATTTAAGTAGTTTTTGTACAGGGAAATTAAAATTTTGAGCTTAATTTAATATTTTTTTTTTGTGCTTGATTGTTCTTATAATAGTGTTGCGTTGATAAGGATGCCATTATAATTGACCTAAAACTAATTTGTCAGTGTGCTAGCCGAGATATGATTCTTGAATTATAATGTAATAGAAAGCATAATGCAATTAGGATTATGAGCATGAGATGCTAGAATACACTGTCGTGTTTTGATTGATTAATTTGGGCATAACATTGATATGGTGAAAGCTCTTAGCAGTTTGGTTTGATTTTCCTATAATTGTGCTTGGGTACTTTAAAACTTTATGATTATTTTGCTTTTGCATTAGCTCTTCAATGTGCTGCAATTGGTGGTCATGTTAATTTGTGATGAGATCGATGCATATTTTCCAGAACCCAAACTATTGGTATAGACATATAAGGGACAACAATGTCAAAAATTGGGTTAGAGACTAGTTTACCTAATTTGGCTAGAAGTCTTGGAATATAGTGCGAGAAATTAAGGTTTTATGTGAACTAGAGATATAATTTTAGCACATCACTTGAATCTGACTTTAAGGTGTTTTAAAAAACATCATAGATCAGATCAGTCTTATCTCATAATGGTTGTACCTCCTAATAGAGCTTGGACCAATCGAATAGGCTTCAGTGACACTCACAGGCCTAAACTATCAAGTGTGTGCATAGGGCCCTGAAGAACTTGGTCATGCTTATTTGAATGGCCTCTAAACATATTTAAACTTTAAATAAAGCCTTGTAACCTATTAATGAAGTCCTATATCAAATATTAGCTGCATCAAATACAAAATGGGCTCCAGAGAAAAAGTATCCAACTCATAGAACATTTTATGCGCAAATTAGGCCTTTTGTGGCTTTTGTGCATGAGACTTTTTCTCCTTTTCTCAAACCCTATATTCTGTCTTACCAACTTATCTAATAAATTCCCATAACATCCAATTTCATGTTCATATATCGATTTTCACCTTAGACCTTCATTCTTATATGTGTGTGACCCTTTGGGTTCCCTATGCATGTTGGTAGTGCAAAATGAAACTAAGAGTCCTAGAATAGTTACCGTGCAATTACTCCTTTCATCTTATAAGGAAAACAATTGATTCAAACTATTTGAGGTAAAGAGTTTTTATCTCCTAGATTAGTTTTAGCTAACAATCAAGGCAAGATCATTTATGTTTCATAAATTTTTATGTATTCTGCCATGTATATGATGCATGTACCCCTACATAACGAACACAAGTTGCAAATTGCTAAAGAGAAGTCAAGATGCACAACTCAAAAATAGGCAAATGACTCAAATCTTCGTACTGTTGGCATTTGTGATAAAGCTTTACATATCTTGAGCAATCATTGTCCATAGTGAGCCAGAATAAACCTTGGCATATTGTGACGCACGCCAGACCCAGGGTCCCTAAAAACCCGCTTTTATGGTATTCGAGAAAGGTTCATACAACCTGTAAAGATTATAATGGCTTCTATTTTTGGCAATAAGAGGTATTTTGGAGTTGCCACCCAATAAAATATTGGAAAATTTCATCTAGCCTCATTGAGCCTAAGACGATGTGTATATGTCTATTTTGGGCAATAAGAGATATTTTGGAATTCCCATCCTAATAGAACATTGGGAAGGTTCATCTAACCTTTTGAAACCTAAGACCAGAAAGAGTTCGGGACTTTACTTTTATTTATACCTTGGTCAAAGTTATAAGTGAGTCTTTTGAAGTTAAAATTCCATTCCTTTTTCATATGATTTAATGCAATTATTAAGGTGCAATTCAAACACATAGTGAAAAGCAGTAAATAATATGATTGAAATAAAGCAAATAAAAGTGCATTAACTTAAAATAAAATAGGGGCAAAATACAACCCCAATAAAAGGAAATATAAATCATATATAAAACGGGACATTTATTTGAGGTGAGGACATTGGTCCTCGCATATGTACTTAAAAGAATGATTTTTAGGTGGCATTTCATTGGAGAGAAAAATTAGGACTTTGGTCCCATTTTATTAAAGAAAACCTTATTTTTATTGTAAAAATGCTTTTTGTGCTTTTTATATTAACAAAAAAAAGAACTAAAAGTGGAGAGTAACAAAAAGCTTAGTTAATAAAAAAGGGTAAGAGGAATGAACCAAGATAATGTCTCCAAATCATCCCAATTTTGAGCCTCCATTCTATCATCTATACTTTGAAAGTGAAACTTATGACATTAAAACAACATAAAATATTAGAAAACATTAAGATAAGGAATTAAAAATAAAGCAAATGGCAAAACAGTAGAAAAATATTAAATAAAGCAAAAAATATAATGTAAGAACAGAGAGTTAAATCAATTGAAAATGAAGAAAAAAAAGATCAGGGACAGCTGAATACCTGAGGGATGGCCGTCCCAGAGGTGACCGATGGGAGGAAGAGGCATCCCGTGATGACCCGTTGCTCACTTGAGCGACGGCAGTCATCAGGGCCTTCATCCCGTTGGCCATCTCTAGATCTAAAAAAAAAGAGATAACTGATTAGAATCCAAACTCTTGCATTTTTAACCCATTATTTCATGCAATAAATTACTAATGAGGTAAATAAAATGACAAAATAAGTTAATTTATATTTTGGACCCAATTCATATGTCTCATGCCAAGGTATTGAAATTAACCAAAGAATGATTAACCCAGAATGTTTACCCTCAGAATATTGATCTCTGGAAGGCAAAAGCTGTATAGACCTCCCTTGAATTCCACAAGGATTGGTTGACAGTTGAACGAATTGAAAACAATTGTCTCTCTACAAAAGCGTTATTTTGAAATAATCTAAAATTTTAGGAAGATAAATCAAGAAAAGAGAATTGATTTCCCTTTCTCAAATTCGCTTCTAATTCTTTTTCAAAAAATTTTAGAACAAAATAAATATAAAGAGAAAACTCTTGTTTTTAACATATCGATTTTTGCTTTTCCAAAAGGTTCTCTAAAAAAAATCCCCCTTTTCTCCTTCATTAGCCTTCTATTTAAAGGCTAATGCTAATTTAGGGATAAAGATAAAAATTAAATATTTATCTCCAAGGATAAATACAAAATTTCAAATATCCTTAGAGATAAATATTAAATTTGATTTATCTCTAAGGATAAATGATATCAAATTATCTTTTTTAGAGGATAAAATCAAATATTTCTATTTATTCTTGAAGATAAATATCAAATATTTGATTTATCTATAGAGATAAAGTGATTTCAAAAGTTTGATTTATCTCTAAGGATAAATGATATCAAATTCTGTATTTTAAAGCATAAAATCAAATATTTCTATTTATCCTTGAAGATGAATATCAAATATTTGATTTATACATATAGATAAAGTGATTTCAAATAATCTTTAGATATAAAATCAAATACCTTTAGTTTATCCTTGAGGATAAAAATCTTAAAATTTTATATTTATCCTCAAACAACCAGAATTTCACTGTCAGGTACCGATCGACGGGCGCCTGTCAACAGGGAATAGCCTCACCTATCGAGCGACGGGTACCTGCTCGTGCGACGGTCACCCACTCACATGAGCGGGATGGGTGTCCCTCAGGCGTGAGTGACAAGCACCTGCTCACGCGAGGGAGGGCATCCCTCGGGTGAAAAAAATGGTAACAGACCGTCGTTCCCCGGGGTTGTCGGTCAACTAAAAGAAAATTTTTTATGAAAAGGCTTCTTTCAAAATAAAAGATACTCAAAAGGATTCTTAGTCACTAATATCCTTAAAATTTGTGAAATTCAAGGGCGAAAACCTATAACCTCACTCCTTTACCTATGAAACAGGTGCTGATATCTTAATTGGGTAACTCTGATCTTGGTTGCATCAGGACTGAGTGTTTACACATATGATCTTCTTTGTAAGTGCCACACCATATAAGTTTTTATCATAGAATCCTGCATGGGTTTCTTCCATTATCTTCTTTACTCCTCTTTCATCCAAACACCTCAACTACCTCTATTATCCATTATGTCTTGCTTTATCGCTTTCCAACTTGAAAGAGTGCACATTACCTTCTATTGGCACGATATATGTATGAGAAGAGAGATAAAATTATTAATCTTAAGGTCCAATTGATATCTCATTAACAAAGGGTATGAATAAGAGTGAGGTTTCAAACCCTTCTCTTGGATTGGCCTCATTAGGGCGGATAACTTTCTCGCTGTTCTATCGAGTGGTGATTCCATTATACCTACCTTGTGTTGCCCAAAGATGCATCCTAAGTTCGATTACCAATAATGGGATAAGAATATCCTAAAATGATGTCTCATGCCTTTTTGAGGTTCGAGACTCAATGAATCGGGTCGAATTCTTTCACCATTGCAAATTAACCAGCCATAGCGGGGCAGGAGACCTTCGCCTAGTAGTCCCTAAAAGTGGGATAGGTCTAGATAAAATGATATGCCTGGTGACGTGTGCCATAGTAGCCATGGCCATTAAGAGGCATACATTGAGATGACCCATCATCTATCATCGCATAAGATGTATGTTCGCAATTGACCTTCGCCTTGATGTACAAAGGCTTGCAGTGTTCACACCCCTCAATGGGCAAATGTAGATTTGTGAAAATAATTTTTTTTCAAAGTAATCTCCTCCGTGAAAGGATATACATTGATGGATGACCCATAGTCCACCATCACGTAGGATGTATGTTTGCCATTAACCTCTGCCCTATTGTACAAATGCTTGTTGTGTTCACGCCCCCCAATAGGCAAATTTACAATTATGAAAGCAATCTTTTCATTGTAGTATCCCTCCATTATCTCTAATAACTACGAGGGGGAGATTGTCATGGCAATAATTATTTAACCAAAAGCCCTAATTACCTTATGGCTATAGGAAGGCGTTGGCCTTAAGAGTTCCTAAACTGATATTTGCACTGATGTCTTCTTTAATTGCTTGAGGACCTGATCATCCTCTATTACTCTCTCTTCTTTAGTTGAGCTAATGCAGGTTGCCTTTCCACACTAGGGATCACCTGCCCACTACGAGTGACTGCATCTACTATTTCCTTTTTCCTTTCTGGTTTTTCTCCTTCAGATTCTACCCATAAATCTTTCACTTGTTCCTCACCACTGACTTTATCTTGCACTGATCCATCTTTACTATTTACAACCCATATATCCACCAAGTTGACCGTTGTAGATTCCATCTTGCTTTGAGCTATCATGCTAATATCTACATTTGGATTTATCTAATCCTCTCTGATTCCCTCGATTGTTTCCTCAGTCTCTTCTCGAACCTTATAGGTGATACCCAAATATTCATTACTATACAAGTCATGTAGGATAAACCACTTAGGAAGATTGAGCCCAGTATGAATACTGGTGGCAGTACAACGACATGTGCTCCTTATTTTCCCTTTCCTCTCTTTTTGCGGTTGTTCACCTGTTTGGTGTCAATCAAGTGTTCAATATGGTCCTTGAGGGTTTTGAAATAGTCTGTCTCATGACTCATGTGTTGGTGTATGCACAATACCAATCGGACCGATGACTCTGTTGCCCTTGGCTTTGAGTCGGTTTAGGACGTAGAGGCTACAAGTTACCCACTTCAGAAAATTAAGCTAGGCACCAAGATAAAAACTTGCCCAGATTTAAACAAAGTTGTGAGTAACTGCCTGTAGCCAACACCTCAACTGTCCTTCCTCCACTATTCCCACTACCTGTATCCTTACTATAGCTAGAATTGTTTTAACTTTTTGTTGTTGTTGAACACACATTTATTTGAGCTCACTATAGCAACCTTCTTTCTTATATTCTCACTCTTAACTTCGACGTCTATGTCCTTCAGGGACTCTAAGTCCTTGAATCCCTTCGTCTTTAGTCCCTCCTTTAGATATGGGCTGGCATTACAGATGAACAACCTAATTTGGGCATGGGTCTCTGTCTTCCTCTTTATTTCCATTATCCAATTTCTAAATTGAGTGAGGTACTTGTGGAATGACTCATTCGACTTATATTGTAATAACTTTAGGTTTTTCAAGGTGGCCTCCATCCTCCTACTACATTCATATTAACCGAGGAATTCTTTCCGCAACTTATTTTAGTCTTTTTTCATTCTCCTATTTAACCCATGATACCAATCGATGGCGGTACAGACCAAATTGAGGCTAAAATAGTTGACATTCTATCTTTTGGTGAGCATGGTTCCTTTCATAACTAGGGAGTATTATTTAATGTGAGCGGATAAATCGGACATGCCATCAAACATTGGTAAATCAGGCATTTTGAACCAATAAGGAATCATCTTATCACCGTTTAGATCTATGTCCTCAAGACTGATCCCCTAACCAGCAGAGATCATCTTAGTAATGGCTTCCACCTTTTCCTCCAACCTTTTCATAGTCAAATATTTGCCCCTTTAAAACCTCCTTCTAATCACGTAAAGCCTAGCGGGTTCCTCGTCCTCACTAGCCATAAAGTCTTGTAAGCTCACAAAATACACTCTAGTAGAATTATGGCATTTATAGGGTGCATTAGAAAGTGAATACCTAAGACTTACGTAAGTTAATGACTAATCTAGGATATAAGAGGTATTAACTTAAAAGTTAAGGGGCAATTTGATAATTATGTTTAACCTATATATGCATGCATAAATGAATTTAAAACATAGGCTAATATGAGAATAAAGCTAAATTATATGCAAATGTGAGATTAGAAGAAATTATGAGGTCAAATTGTAATTACACTAAAGTCCAAAGAAATGGACCAATGAGATTGTGACATTTACATTTTAGAAATTACATGAAAAGCACGCAAATTTAAGAAGATGGCTAGCAACCAAAGGGAGCCCAAACTGCAGAATTTTCTCTCCATTTTCTCACCAAAATATACCCACAATTTGCATAAAATTAGGAAGTAAGAGTCGAGGAGAAAGCAAAAGTAATTCAAGCTAATCTAAGGTAGTAATTCATGTATTTTGGAGGAATTGCACCTCTCCCATCCCTTCTTCATCTAAGAAATTAGGATGAATATGCTATATGTTAATTTATGTATGATTTTGTGGATTTTGTGCTCTAGTTGAAGAAAAAGAAGGAGATAAAGGTAAGGATAAAGTTTGAGGCCAAAATAAGCTAGAAAATAAGGTATGGAAAATTCTTGATCATTGGTTGTACATGAGAATTGAAAGAAGAAAAACTAATGTATGAATTATTTAAGACCTGAACTTGATGTTGGTATGTTGAATTGAAGTTAAATTTCTTGGTTATAGCATGAAAATGTCATGGTGGAATTTTGGGGAAAATTATCTTGAGCTATTGTAGGATTCTTAGAACAACCTTCAGTATTTTGCCATATCTTGGCCTATAGAACTTTGCATTGAGTAATTCCAATTTTTTTTTTAATGTTTAAGATATATATCTACAATTTCATGAGGAACTCAAGGTCAAATTCCACCCCAAATGTTCCTATAAATTCTCCCAAAGTAAAGTATCAATTATGTCTCCGCATAGGTATGAGGTTCCTAGAAATAGTTTGTAGTGTTAGCTATAACGCAGACTACAGACATTGGCATTGTAACGCCCCGTTACCCTCGTTGGAAGGATACCGGAGTGCCACGCGCACAAATCACATACATATACTCGAGCACATATACATATACTCAAATAAGATAAGAAAACAAATACATTTAATCAAAAGATAACAGATCCATATATATAACCATATAGTTTTTACAAAAAGGGATTTGTAAAAGATAAACTTTTACATATATAAAATAATCCTTTACAACAATTACATTTCCAAAAATCAAACTCCATATACAAAAATCAGCGTAAGACAAAAATAACTCCAACTAAAGACTTCTAGTGGCCGACCTGCAGATGTCCGACTCCAAAATGAACCTACCACCTACACGGGAAAAGAGCCCGTGCTAAGCGATAACGCTTAGTGGGGAGGAACAACACATGCATGTACATATAATTGCAATAAACATATATATATAAACTTAATAATAACAAAAGCATATAAACGTATAAACATATACTACTCATGCTTATAACAAGTGTTCATCATACACGTATATCGGAAAGTAACCATTCATATTCAAGTAGCCCATCTTCATGCATCATCATGAATATAATCATATAACCATTCATACCCAAATACAAGTATTCCATTTCATCATGTCATAACGCATATACTTATACATGTAACATATATTCATTTCATATATCAATCTCATATAATAAATCCAAGTAATAGCCTGATTACTCGATAACTAGTGGATACGGGTACTAATGATACTGATAGGACACAGTATCCCAAGCATATGGAGACATGAGTCTCAAAACATTTTACAATCATGTATACCAGAAAGAATACTGTTAGCAGGTTTTATATAGGTTTTTATTGGTCATTTTAAGTAAATTTTAGGTTGGAATAGTTGTTTAGTAGCTAATTTTCATTATCTTTTAGTTACAATTTTTAATTCTTTTCTTTTGATTGCTAAGTTGGCTTAATTGTGTTAATCTTGGTGGTTTTAGGTTTAATTTTATTAATCTTCAATGATTAAAGAGTTAGGAGTTCATTTGAAGACAAAGAGCATTCATTAGAAGCTTTAGAGGTTCAAAAAAGGGTGCTAAATGGTGAAAGAAAGCAATCAGAGAGTTTCACCACCCAAGGCTGTGAGGGTTAGAAATCACCAACTGAGGGTGTGGTGATTTGGATAAAAACGGGAATGAAGAATTTTAATTGTTTTCCAATTCCAACTCTATGTGGTTTTTTCCAAAACTAGCCCTAGAGCTCTCCTATTCCAATGGGGGCACTTCTTCCATAAGGAGAGGCCATTCCATCTCGGATTGGGAGAGGAAAAACAAGAGAAAGAATTGAAGAAACTCAAGATTTGGAATCAAAACATCAAGCATCAAGATTTTCATCTCTACTCAATTTCAAGTTTGCTTTAATTATGTTATTGAATTTGAATTGTTATTTTGGATTCTTGAACATGATTGACATGAGCTAAATTTTCTTTAGGGTTATCTTTGATGTAACTTGAATTTTTACTCTTTTTAATTATTTCAATTAGCTTTCTTTACTTTTGCAATTGTTTACAATTATGATTAATGCTATCAATTAACTGGCCATTGATTGATTGATCTATTTTCTTAAAATTAGTACGGAAGGAAAATTTTAAGATTGAATTTGAATTGTAAACAACACAAGAATATAGTTTGAATGGAAATAATATAACTTGACTTGTGGGAATTTATTGGGAATAATCATATTCGTAAATTCATTCATTAATCTCTATTATAAAAGATTAATAGGCATTAGTGAATAAGTTTAGCTTAGCTTGGGAAAGCATGTTAAATATTTTAGGATTATTTTTCCTTGCTTAAGTAATTAAATTTGATTGTTAATAGTTATAATTGAAAAAGTAAATTCAAGTGAACTCAAAGATACCCCTGTTTCTCATCTAGTGATTTCTTTCAATTTCTTAATTGTTTTTTTGTGGTTCTATTTTCATAATTACTATTTATTTTAATCAATTAAGTTTTGCCTGTCTAAATAATAGAAAATTATCACCGTTTTGGTACTTGATCATCAGTTCTCGTGGGAACGATAACTCATTCACTCTTTATTACTAGAATCGATTTCGTATACTTGCGAAAACCGACAACAAGTTTTTGGCGCCGTTGCCGGGGACTGATTAGATTAATATCAATACCAAATAATTTACTATTACTTTAGATTTTTTTTTATTTTATTTTTAATTTCTCTCTTGATTTTGTTTTGCGGGTGTATGAGAAGATCAAAAAGTTTTGAACTATTGCCATTTGATTCTGAAATTGAGCGCACCTTCAAAGCTAGATTAAGGGAACAAAGAGAAAAGAAGGAACCAAAAAAGGAAATAGTAATGGGGGAGCCAGCCAGACGCGCATTGCGCGATTATTCGACCCCAACTGTTGAAGGAGCAACATCAAGCATTGTGCAACCTACCATTGAAGCGAACAACATTGAAATTAAGTCATCTGTATTGTCTATGCTTCAAAATTCATGTCAATTTGGAGGGTTGACCACTGAAGATCCAAATTTGCATATTTTAAGATTTTTGGCTATTTGTGGTACATTTAAGACTAACGGAGCTTCTGATGAGGCAATTAGACTAAGACTCTTCCCTTTTACACTTAGAGACAAGGCTAAGAGTTGGTTGGAATCCCTACCAGCTAGGACAATTACTAATTGGAATGATCTAGCTAAGAGATTCTTAACAAAATTCTTTCCGCCAGCAAAGACAGCAAAGTTAAGGTCTGAAATTCATAACTTTGCACAACGAGAGTCTGAAGCTTTATATGATACTTGGGAGAGATTTCAAGATCTTTTGAGGAAGTGTCCACATCATGGAATAGCAGATTGGATGTTAGTGCAGAATTTTTACACTGGTCTCCATCCCAATACTCGAATCTTGGTAGATGCAGCAGCAGGAGGAGCTTTTATGGGACTAGAAATGGATGATGCAATGAAGCTTCTTGAGGAAATCGCAATGAACAACTATATGTACAACTCTTCCGACAGAAGCACCCTCAAGAAACCCAATGGAGTTCTAGAAATTGATGCTATTTCTGCTCTTAATATTAAAATAGATGCTTTAGTTAGCAAAGTTGATAAATTAGGACTAAATACTGTTCATTCTTATGTGCAGGTATGTGAAACGTGTGGTGGACAACATGGAACCAATGAGTGCCAAGAGGAGGTATCTTTTAATCAGCCAAATTCGGAGCAAGCTCATTATTTAGCTAATCAGGTCCGCCAACAGCACAACCCATATTCTAACACGTACAACCCTGGATGGCGAAATCACCCTAATTTCTCATGGACTAACCAGCAGAATGTGCAAAGACCTCCACCTGGATTTCAGCAGCAAGAGAAGAAAACTTCATTGGAAGATTTAGTTGCTAACCTCACCAAAGCAACCACAGATTTCATGGTCGATACAAAGACTACATTTCAAAATCAACAAGCCTCTATCAAGAATTTAGAGCTTCAAATTGGTCAATTGGCACAAGCCATGACAAATAGAACTCAAGGTAATTTACCGAGCAATACAGAGACAAATCCAAAGGAACAATTGAAGGCAGTTACATTGAGGAATGGTAGAGAGCTAGAAGAGCAAAAGAATAAGGAAGCTGATGTATCAAGAAAGGAAAAAACGGACAGCGATGACAAGAAGGAAGAAGAGGATATGAAAAAAAAGGAATCCGAGCAAGTCAAGGCTTATGTTCCACCGGTTCCTTTTCCTCAACGACTTCAAAAGCATAAAGAAGATAAGAATTTCCTTAAATTTTTAGATATCTTTAAAAAGCTGCACATTAACATTCCTTTTGCAGAGGCTTTAGCAGAAATGCCATCATATGCTAAATTTTTGAAGGAAATTCTTACCAAAAAGAGAAAGTTGGAAGAATATGAGACGGTGAAGTTGACAGCTGAATGCAGTGCCATTATTCAGAGAAAACTACCTCAAAAACTAAAAGATCCAGGGAGTTTTATTATTGATTGCAAAATAGGAAATAATGAGAGTAGTAAAGCTTTATGTGATCTTGGTGCTAGCATAAATCTAATGCCATTTTCTTTGTTTAAAAAATTAGGATTGGGGGAAGTCAAACCCACCACCGTGTCATTGCAACTAGCAGATAGATCGATCAGACATCCTTTGGGTGTAATTGAAGACATTCTTGTCAAAATCAAAAAATTCATCTTTCCTGCTGATTTTATAATTCTTGACATGGAAGAGGAAGGAGAGGTACCACTGATTTTAGGAAGACCTTTTCTCCGCACTGGATGCGCCTTAATTGATGTAGAACAAGGTAAGTTGACATTGAGAGTGGGACAAGAAGAGGTAACTTTTAATGTTTTTAATGCTTCTAAATACCCCTCTGATTTTTCTGATTGTAATCGGGTTGATATTATTGATGAATGTGTGGAAGAAACTTTAAATCAACCCAAATTTTTGTGTTCTAATGAGTTGTAAGAGATTGATGAGGTACAGGTGGTAGGATCTAGAAAAAGTGGATCAAAGAAAGGTCTTGATAGGACTTATGCTGAAATGAAGCAAGTGTTTGAGAAACTTGAGAAGGAATCAACCCCTGCAGTACCTTCCATTGTTAGAGCTCCTACATTAGAGCTTTAGCAACTTCCAGCTCATCTCAGGTATGCCTTTTTAGGAGAATTTTCCACTCTTCCTGTAATTATAGCTGCTGATTTGACTAAGGAACAAGAGAAAAAATTATTGCATGTTCTGAAATCACATATTAGAGCTATAGGTTGGACAATAGCTGACATTAAAGGCATTAGCCCTTCTTTGTGCATGCATAAAATTTTAATGGAAGAAAATCACAAACCTTCAATTGAACCTCAACGAAGATTAAATCCTAGGATGAAGGAAGTTGTTAAAAAGGAAGTCATCAAACTTTTAGATACAGGAATTATATATCCTATTTCAGATAGCAATTGGGTTAGTCCTACACAAGTTGTGCCTAAGAAGGGGGGAATTACTGTTGTAGCCAATGAAAATAATGAACTAATACCAACTAGAACAGTAACAGGTTGGCGTGTATGTATTGATTTCAGGAAACTCAACAATGCAACACGTAAAGACCATTTTCCCTTACCTTTTGTGGATCAAATGATTGAAAGACTTGCAGGATATAAATATTATTGCTTTCTAGATGGATATTCAGGTTATTTGTAGATTCCCATTGCACCAGAGGACCAAGAGAAAACTACATTCACTTGTCCATATGGTACATTTGCTTATAGAAGAATGCCATTCGGCTTATGTAATGCACCAGCGACTTTTCAAAGGTGTATGATGGCTATCTTTTCTGATATGATTGAGGATTTCATTGAAGTATTTATGGATGATTTTTCTGTTTTTGGTTCTTCTTTTGATCATTGTCTAACTAACCTTTCCCGAGTCTTACAAAGATGTGAAGAGACTAACTTAGTCTTAAATTGGGAAAAGTGTCATTTTATGGTGCAGGAAGGAATTGTTCTAGGTCACAAGATTTCAGAGCATGGAATTGAGGTGGATAAGGCGAAGATTGAAGTGATTGAAAAACTACCACCTCCAACCTCGGTTAAGGGAGTACGAAGCTTTCTTGGGCATGCAAGATTTTACCGCCGGTTCATCAAAGATTTCTCTAAAATCACTAAACCTCTTTGTAATTTGTTAGCCAAAGATATGCCTTTTGATTTTAACGAAGAGTGTTTAATTGCTTTTAACAGATTGAAAAAGGAGCTTACATCGGCACCAATTATGGCATCACCAAATTGGGAGTTGCCATTTGAATTGATGTGTGACACGAGTGACGTCGTAGTGGGAGCGGTTCTTGGACAAAGAAAGGACAAAAAGTTGCATGTTATCTATTATGCTAGTCGGACTTTAAATGATGCGCAACTTAATTATGCAACCACTGAAAAGGAGCTTTTAGCTATTATTTTTTCTTTTGATAAATTTCGTTCTTATTTGATAGGAAATAAAACAATAGTCTTCACTGACCATTCAGCTATTAAGTATCTCCTTCAAAAGAAAGACGCCAAACCAAGACTAATTAGATGGGTGTTACTTTTGCAGGAATTTGATTTTGAAATTCGAGATAAGAAAGGTGCTGAGAATGTGGTAGCTGACCATCTCTCTAGACTGGAATTAGAGAGAACTACTGATAATGAGTGCTCAATCAATGAATCATTTCCTGATGAACAACTGTACGCGGTCTTTGCAACTCAATTGCAATGGTATGCTGATATAGCCAACTATCTAGCTTGTGAAATAATTCCCTCAAATTTGACATATCAGCAAAAGAAGAAATTCTTTTCTGATGTTAAATATTATTATTGGGAAGACCCATACTTGTTTAGATTATGTGCTGATCAGATTATTAGGCGATGTGTTCCTGAGCATGAAATGAATGATATTCTAAAACATTGTCATACTCTTGAATGTGGTGGTCATTTTGGACACTCAAAAATAGCAGCTAAGGTATTACAATGCGGTTTTTATTGGCCTAACCTATTCAAAGATGCTTTTCATTTTGTTTCTACTTGTGATAGATGTCAAAGAACAGGTAACCTTTCCAAGAGAAATGAGATGCCACTACAAAATATCTCAGAAGTTGAGTTATTTGACGTATGGGGAATCGACTTTATGGGTCCATTTCCAAAATCTGGCTCAAACCAGTACATCTTGATGGCAGTGGATTATGTGTCTAAATGGGTGGAAGCAGTGGCGTTGCCAAATAATGATGCTAAAAGCGTTATGAAGTTCCTAAGGAAGAATATTTTTGCCCGTTTTGGAACCCCACGAGCTATTATCAGCGATGGAGGTAAACATTTTTGCAATCGTTATTTAGATTCCTTACTAATGAAATATGGTGTGACTCATCGTGTAGGAACACCGTATCATGCCCAAACCAGCGGACAAGTTAAAATATCTAACAGGGAAATCAAAAGGGTTCTTGAGAAAACGGTGTGTTCTTCTAGGAAAGATTGGGCACGAAAACTCGATGATGCATTATGGGCATATAGAACAGCATTCAAGACTCCAATTGGGATATCCCCGTATCGGTTGGTATATGGAAAATCATGCCACTTGCCAGTGGAATTGGAACATAAAGCATATTGGGCAATGAGGCTGTTAAATTTTGATGAAGGAGCTGCAGGAGAAAAAAGAGTGTTACAACTCAATGAAATGGATGAGTTTCGCCTTAAAGCTTATGAGAATGCCAAAATTTATAAAGAACGGACCAAGAAGTGGCATGACAAACATATTGTAAGACGCGAGTTTTATGTTGGACAAAAGGTTTTGCTATTTAACTCTCGTTTTAAGCTTTTTCCAGGTAAACTTCGATCTCGCTGGTCTGGTCCGTTCACAATTTTAAGGATTTTCCCTCATGGAGCTATTGAAGTTCAAAGTGAGGATCGCACTTTTAAAGTAAACGGGCACCAATTGAAACCTTATTTCGAGGGTGATAACATCTCATCCATCGAAGTCCTCCGACTCGAGTAAAAGGGAGTAACTTGGTCTAGCTATAGACATTAAATAAAGCGCTAATTGGGAGGCAACCCAATCATTAAAAAAAAATAATTAGTTTAATTTATTTATTTTAAATTTAAGTATATTTTTAGTAGCTTAATATTTATTTTTATATATATATATATTTTTTAATTTAAAATTATATATTTATTATTTTTTTTCCTCTTTTGCAGATTTAAATTGGCAAGTGAAAAAAAAAAAAAAAGCGAAAGTGCAAACGTGAAGAAGTGAGAAACCAAGGCTAAAGAAGGCAAAATAAGAAAATGGTAACAGTGGCTTTCACATGGGAAGGGCGTGAAATGAAAAGGGAATTTGCCAAAAATTAAACAAGTTGCAACCATGTGACCAGTGGGTTCCACAAGGGTAAAGTGTGAAATGGGAAATTGGAATAAAAGACAAAGTAAACCAACAATTGCATAAAGGCAGTGGCTTTCACGATTTCACCCCGTGAAATCATTTATAGCATCTCTTGGATTCATATTATTTCAATATTTCATTTTTTAAGCAGACCCTTTCACATGCCTGGCCCGTGAAGTACTTTCTTTTCCTTTAATTTAGGCACAGTAAAACCTCAAACCTCACTAGTCCCATCGTGAACTGCATTCTCTCAAAGAACCCAAATTGCTTTACTTTGCCTTCCCGATTTTGTCTTGATTCTTCTCTTCTTCTTCTTCTTATTCTCATTCGACTTCATCTAAGTAGAGATTCTACCCATTTCAAGTTGTGTTCTTAAATCCCTAGTTTTTCTAATTGGGGATTTTAAAAATCAGACACTCCTCTCTCAATATTAGTTTCTTATTTCCCAACGTAACCTCCGACGAAGCAGCGCCATCGACCACGACGAGGGAGTTCTGCCACCATCACCATTGCCTAGCCTCCAGTCTAGCGTCCGACTTGTCGCACCTATGCCCTGCCCCAACTAGCGCCGCCCCATATCTGCCGCCCTATATCTGCTCACCATTGCAACACCTCGAAGAACAGGGCAGTCTTTTTGATACTTTGTTTTATTTTATTTTCTTATTTTTGTTTATTTATTATTTTTTTTCTTTCTCTTTGGTTGTTATTTAGTTCTATTTTGATGTATAGTTGCAGTTAGAATTGCTTAATCAGTGGTTTGTGCTTTGCATTTGTGATAATTTAATTTTGTGGTTTTGCTTTGTTGTTGCTACTTTGAGACTGAACTTGTGGTGAATTTTGAGTTTTTGTCGCTAATTTGTATTGTTGAACTTTTACATATCCTCTGTTAGACTTAGAGTAGTTTGTTCAAATTTTTTTTTGGGGTAATCTATGGGTAGAGAAGGTGTGAAAAGGAAAAGTGCGGATACTTCAACTACAAAAGGCATGAAAACAACTGAAAGGCAGCAGAAACAGGGAAAACCATCTAAGAAGAAATCGCGACCAATGCCAGCAACCATCGAAGAGCAGGCAGTTGTCGAACCTCAAAGATTAGGTGAGCCTAATTTTCAATTTGGTACACCATTCCAGCAAACCAGGTATGAACAAATTCGCAATAGACACCATGGTGCTTTGAAGTTTTTTGATAAGAATATGCTTCAAACTTTGGGTTTGTTCAATGATGTTCATTCATTAATGAAAGGAATTGGTTGGGACTTGTTCATGAATTTTGAAAATCATAGTTATCATGATCTGACCTTAGAATTTTTAAGCTCTTTTAAATGTGATATAAGTCCACACTATATGAATGATACCGATACATTCACATTTAGACTTAGAAATAAGAACTACAAACTCAATTTGCCAACTCTGAATTCTATCTTTAAGTTGTCCAACCAAGGTCATCGTTCATATCCTAAGGATTTTAGTATGTCTGGTGCCTGGCGCATCCTTACTGATAGTAGTGATGAGTTTCACCCTGCTGTGAGTAAATCTTCTAACTTGCTGCATGCATTTCGTTATATTCAAAGGGTGTTATCTCATACTTTTTGTAGTAGGGGTAATAGCCAAGGGTCTGTCACCAAATCTGAATTATTCTTTTTATATTGCATGCATCAAGGTATCCTGGTTAATGGTGGTGTTTGGCTTTTGGACCATCTCAAAAAGGTGAGTGAGCAAGAGAAAGGAAAAATTGTTGTAGGAGGCTTTGTTACAGCCATAGCAAAACATTTTAGAATAGGAAACTTGGGTCCGTTTTCAATACGATCCAGTTATGTGATTTTGAAACTCTTCAATCTATGGAATTCTGTAAATGGGATGCTAACCAATGGATGTTGTTAGATAAAAATGGCAATTCTATTCCTATTGAGACACACTAGGTTCAGGATGTGAATGATAACCCAGAAGAGCCAACCGAGCATGAAGAAAGCCCGATTTTCCTACTCACTGAACCAAGCTCCTCCAACACCACCTTAACTATGGAGCAATTGAAAGATCATATTGATACCAGAATTGATGATGTGCAAGCGCAGATATCCAGCCTGCGGGATCGCGTGGAGTTCTTAATTGCATCTCTCGTACCATATTTTCGCCCACCTCCGTAGTCTCTCCTGCCATGTCGTCCTCACAATTTCAGGGAAGTGTTCTAATTTATCTTACTAATTATTTTGTTTCTATTTTTCTTTTCTTTCCCTGCTTATCATTTTCATGCTTTGAGGACAATGCATATTTTAAGTTTGGGGGTGTGGCTGTAGGTGGCTGTAATTTGTTTTTGTATGCTGTAGGTGGCTGTAATTTGTTTTTGTATGGTTTATTTTGCTTTTCAAAAAAAAAATAGAATTACTTTGAGCTTGAAATTTGCTTGGACCTTGTTTGGCATTTGAATCTGAATATATTTGAGCTCAATTTCGGATGATGGCATCTAATTAAAGACTAAGTTAAGCTAGAATATAGTTGACAGTGGTTAAGTTAGCTTAATCTTTTTGTGCTTAAGTTTCAATCTGTCGATGAACAAACTTTCTAAATTATGACTTTTATATCTAGGTTGATTTATTTTAATAAGCTAGCACAAATGATTTTTTTCTCATCTTTTTGCATCCAGCATGATTAATTTTAACTATGATTCTCAAGAACAGGATGTATGAGTTCTAAGAAATTAAACTTGCTTGCAAGAGAAACTGTTAATGCATTTGAAAACTTTATTTCAACCTTGCCTTGATAAGCTTAAACTTTTAATTTTTGAGCAATGAATTTAGAAATATGGGATGTCCATAGGAAAAAAAAAAAGAGACAAAAATAATAAATATCTATCTTTTCCTTTTTGAGAAGTGGTTTACCAACATTGATGGGTTCAAGTGGTACGGCACTTGTTCCCCTTAAGCAAGGTTTCGGTAATGACCCTTGTGAATGGAAAAGATCAATGCTGGGAGAGCTTTACCCCGTCAGGGCCGTTCATAGCTCGAAATTTGCCACATAAAGTAAAAAAAAAAAAATGGTTCACCATCGCTAGTTGATTCAGGTGGTTCGGACCTGTTTCCCTTAAGCAAAGTCTCGGTAATGAGTTTTGTGTATGGAAAAAATCAGTGTTGGGAGAGTGTACCCCCGTAGGGACCGATATAAGCTCGAAAAAAGCCATTAAAAGTGCCTCAAATAGGAAAAGTGAATAAAAAGAAAAAAAAAATTGTGGCTCCTGTATTCTCTAAATTTATTTGCACGAATTTGTAAATTTTATTTATCTTGGCAGGTTGAGTACATGTTTCCCTATGTATTGGCTGAACTCTTATCGAAACTTAACTGTGTGGTCATGATTCTAAATTCTCTATATCTCATTCTTGAGAACTTGGTTGACATTTGTTATGTTTAATGTGGATTGATGAGAATTTATTGTGAAATGCTAGCTGCTTTTGATACGTCAATTTAGCTTTGAAAGTCATGGTTTATAGGAAGTTGTAATTCGTTGGATATGGACTATAAAAGAGAAAACGGACAATGTACTTGTGATAATTGGTAAACATTGCTTTTACTTATCTTGGTTGAGATTGGTTGCTATCATCTGAAAATCTGAGTTTGAATTGTTTAAAAGTATGGTTTATTCTTCTTTACTCGAGGACGAGCAAAGTTCAAGTTTGGGGGTATTTTGTTAGTAGGTTTTATATAGGTTTTTATTGGTCATTTTAAGTAAATTTTAGGTTGGAATAGTTGTTTAGTAGCTAATTTTCATTATCTTTTAGTTACAATTTTTAATTCTTTTCTTTTGATTGCTAAGTTGGCTTAATTGTGTTAATCTTGGTGGTTTTAGGTTTAATTTTATTAATCTTCAATGATTAAAGAGTTAGGAGTTCATTTGAAGACAAAGAGCATTCATTGGAAGCTTTAGAGGTTCAAAAAAGGGTGCTAAATGGTGAAAGAAAGCAATCAGAGAGTTTCACCACCCAAGTCTGTGAGGGTTAGAAATCACCACCTGAGGGTGTGGTGATTTGGATAAAAACGGGAATGAAGAATTTTAATTGTTTTCCAATTCCAACTCTATGTGGTTTTTTCCAAAACAAGCCCTAGAGCTCTCCTATTCCAATGGGGGCACTTCTTCCATAAAGAGAGGCCATTCCATCTCGGATTGGGAGAGGAAAAACAAGAGAAAGAATTGAAGAAACTCAAGATTTGGAATCAAAACATCAAGCATCAAGATTTTCATCTCTACTCAATTTCAAGTTTGCTTTAATTATGTTATTGAATTTGAATTGTTATTTTGGATTCTTGAACATGATTGACATGAGCTAAATTTTCTTTAGGGTTATCTTTGATGTAACTTGAATTTTTACTCTTTTTAATTATTTCAATTAGCTTTCTTTACTTTTGCAATTGTTTACAATTATGATTAATGCTATCAATTAACTGGCCATTGATTGATTGATCTATTTTCTTAAAATTAGTACGGAAGGAAAATTTTAAGATTGAATTTGAATTGTAAACAACACAAGAATATAGTTTGAATGGAAATAATATAACTTGACTTGTGGGAATTTATTGGGAATAATCATATTCGTAAATTCATTCATTAATCTCTATTATAAAAGATTAATAGGCATTAGTGAATAAGTTTAGCTTAGCTTGGGAAAGCATGTTAAATATTTTACGATTATTTTTCCTTGCTTAAGTAATTAAATTTGATTGTTAATAGTTATAATTGAAAAAGTAAATTCAAGTGAACTCAAAGATACCCCTATTTCTCATCTAGTGATTTCTTTCAATTTCTTAATTGTTTTTTTGTGGTTATATTTTCATAATTACTATTTATTTTAATCAATTAAGTTTTGCCTGTCTAAATAATAGAAAATTATCACCGTTTTGGTACTTGATCATCAGTTCTCGTGGGAACGATAACTCATTCACTCTTTATTACTAGAATCGATTTCGTATACTTGCGAAAATCGACAACAAATACCGGAGACCAAGGCCTTAAACATCTTATATGACCCAAACGGGGCCCGCATGTAACAATTAACATATAGCAGCTGCACTTACACTTTAACCCTGGATAAGTGCTTGTCTATCCACTACTATGACTATCAGGTTCATAAAACAACTCAATCATGATCTAAAATAATGTTCATATAATAGAGAATAAATCAAATATAATCATGTTATTTTATGAATACATGTATGTTGGTCAAATTCGGGAACATATACGCTATATACAGGGTGCAATAAGAACACGTACTCATAAGTAACTAACCCATGTACATATAAATTATAGGCATTTAAACCACATATAATAATAAGATTAATCATGTACATATATCTCATAATTAAACAATTATAAAATTATAATACAAATTAACCCAATCATGTGTCATGTAGTGAAAAACACCATGTAAAAGAAGCTTAAAATCAACTTTTGGAAAACAGGGGAAGCAAGCATGTGGGTTATTATCGCGCTCGCGACAAGGAATAGCGATCGTGACAGTAGCAAAAAAAAACATCAGGAGGAAGAGGCCCAGCACGAGTCATGCACCAAATGCCGACTCATGCTCGGCCAGATCCAAGGACACGAGTAGGATGCCTCTGTCCGACTCGTGTTCACCCAGAGGAGAGGAGCACGACTCGTGCTCCACATGCCGAGTCGTGTTCCTCAAGGCAAAAACCGAAACCCACGCGAGAGGGAGGAAAATCCAGTCTCTATCGCGCTTGTGAAAGAGACGGTCTTCCTTAACCTCAGAAATGCAGAAAATGGGAATTGAAGGAAAATCAAAACCCAACTTTACCCAAATCCATTTTTCATGCTAAAACATGTAAAAGCTTACCTTTAGCCTCCAAAACATGTTCACAACCATACTAACACAATTCACACATCATTTTACACAATCAAACGACATTATCACACATCAAAATAACATTTACAGAGATTCAAAACCCAGAAATTCTAGCTCATGTTCATGTACATATATATATATATATCTCAAAATCCACATGCAAACCATCTAAACTCCATATCATACACAACCTATAATTACTCATGTATCTTCATATACAAAAACTCACAAACAACATCAACATTTAAATTGAAAAACATGATCCAAAGTGAGGATGGCAAAACACTCCCAAACAACTCCCAAACCTATTAATGGAGCATTAAAGATCCACTAGCTTCAAAATCCAATCTTTCCTCTCCCTTTATCGTTTCTCCTTTCTTCAGATTCTTGCACAGACCCGATCAAAACCATAGCTTAGTTAACCCATGCAAACAACCGCATAACCCAATTAACCCAATAACAGACCCTTAGAAGGAGAAGAAGAAGAAAATCCAAAAGAAACACAACCACTTACCTCTTGTAACTCTTTAAATCTCAAAACCCTAGCTCCCAAAGATTAAAGAACAGCACATGCAAGGGAAGAGAGCAGAAATAGAGAAGAGAAAGAGAGCAAAATAACGTGAGAAGGAAGGGAGCTAGAGGGCCAAAATCCAATAGCTTCCACGGGAAGCTAAAAATTTCCAGCCTTCCCTCTCTCCACTCCTTTCAAATCTCCATTAATGCACCCAACAACCTAGTCACTTGTCACTCTACTATTGGACCTTCCTCTCATTTTTCTTGACTTTCTTGCTCTTTTGCTTCAAAGTCCTTGTAAATTCCCTTATAAATCCTTGGCAAATTACATATCACTCACTAACAACAATTTTCCCATTAAATACTTTAAATAACACTTCAATTAAGTCATTAATTCACTTGCTTAAATTACCAAAATACCCTTTAATAATCCAATTAAACTTATAATTCTACTAGGCCATATTTGGGATGTGACAGGTATTGGATGATTCCAATTGATAATGAAACTTAATACCATAGAACTATTGTAGACACCGGGTCCCGAGAAAGCCCAGATCAGAGTTACTCGATGAGGATACTGATACCTGTTTTACAGGTGAAAAGCTAAAACCGCTGGTTTTCGACTTTCAATTTAAAAAATTTTGACGTTTTTCTATGACCAAAACTCTTTTGTGTCTTTGCTGGATTTGGAAAAGGGTTTTAATTATAGAAAATGATAGTTTTTAGCGACGGATGCCCATCCCTCGCATAAGGGATGCCTGTCTGTAGTGCGTCATGTGCGCCCGTCCTCCACTAGGAGGGGCCTCATGTGGTATTTTTGGGGATTTTAGTTCTTTGGCGATGGATGCACATCCCTCACTTGAGGGATGCCCATTTATCGTGATCTAAAGCCAGATTCTTGGATTTTCGTCACTGGGAAATTTGGGAAATATTCTTTAAATCAAAAATATGACTTTTTTAGGGATATATTGATGGGATTTTTGGTTTTGAAAATGGAAATCTTGATTTACGTTTCCTGAAAGTAAGTTAAAATGTAGGATATCAAGGATTTTTCATAGTATAAAAAGCCAAGTGAAGACACAAAAAATCAGGGAAAGAAAAAAGGCCTTTCAAGTGAAAAGAAATATTCTGGAGAAGAAAAAAGGGTTTTCTTTTAAACTAGTTTTTAATATGGATTTCTAAAACTAAGAGATTCATTAAGGAAGAGAAATTAATTCTCTTTTCTTGACCAACCTCTTACATTTTCCATTGGTTTTAAAGAGCTTTTTTTAGAGGGACACTAGAGAGAGATAGTGAAGAACTCATCTTGTTTTTAGAATTTATTTGTGAAATTTAAAGGAGGACATTAAGTATTTTATTGTTCTTCAGAGATCAAAATACTAAGGGTAATATACTAGGCCCAAAAAGTTTATCATTTATGCTTTCAATTTAAATATGTAGCATGAAATATATTCTTTAGTTTTTATATGTGAGTTAATTGGTTTGCCTAATTTATGTTATTTTGTTTGTTAGATTTCTTTTCTAAGCCACTTATAATATGATTGTTCAGATAGTGGGCTAATATAAATACAAAAGGCGTGAAATAGGATTGTTTTGAAGGAAAATGAAGTTCTAAATGCGACAACCTGCATTTTTTGCATTATAGGCACGATGAACGGGAAGAAGACCCGACCGATGCCCATACCTCAAGCGAGGGATAGGATGTAACGGAGTCTTCCTCTTGTCTCATTCGTCACTTCTCCGTTGAGCCATTCCTCACTTCTTTGGCCCATCCGTTGCCCCTGTTTGCTTCATTTTTGTCTATTTTTGCCTCTTTTTGTTTATTTTAATGTCATATTTGCAAGCTATATTTTAATGTGTTATTTTAATGCAAGTAGTATCATTTTTGCTATTTTAATATTTATTTTTATTTCTTTAATTTTATTATTGTGCTTGCATATTTATTTATTTTTAATTTCATAAAACTTTGCTAACATGTTACTTTCTTAGTTTTATTTGGTCCATAATATCTCTTTATAATTAAGCGTCACTAATGGGCGGTGGTCTAAAGGCTAAGGAATTTGGAGACATCGGCTTGGCTCATTCCTTTCATTTTTATCTTTGTATTTATCTGTCTTTTAGGTTCCATTTAATTGTTATTTGTACTTGAATTGTGGTAAAGATTTTTTATGCATGTTAAAATTAAAAGTCATAAAAATATATATATTTAAATGGGATTTTTTTCTAATAAAAAAAGGACCAATGTCCTAACTTCTACTTAAAAAGGTCATTTTAAAAGGAGAGTTCAGTTTTTTACCAAAATTGGATCATTCATCCCGATTTTCTCAACATTAATAAAAGAACTCTTTATTTTTTTGTAAAGTATGCATGCGGGTGTAGACACCGAGTCCTAAGTCAGTCCAGATTAGAGTTACCTGATGAAGACATCAAGGTCTATTTCCAGACAAATGGATGAAGGTTGTGAGTTTTCATTCTCCATTTTTACAAGGATTGAGGATTTTTTCTCGACAGTAGAAGATTTCAGGGAATCGGGGGGAGTAAATATCTTGGAAATTGGGTTTTGCTCCACCGACGGGCATACCGTCGATAGAAACAACGCCCGTTGCTCGCGTGAGAGACCTATCTCTCGCGATGAGCACTGGCGGTCGCTCACTTGCGGAGCCCCTTCTCTCGCGGGAGCGATGCCCGTTGCTCGTTCGAGAGACACCTGTCTCTTGTGGTTTCATCCCTTGAGAGGGGCCCAATGACCAAAAGACCAAGCATGCCCCCGTCAGCGACGCCCGCCGGTACTCCACCAATGCCCATCGGTCGATGATCTGACATTATTTGAACGGGATTTTCCAGATATTTAAGGAGATCTCCTAATATTTCCAAGATTTTCCCAAAATCTTTTAAATCTTTTCAAATATTTTCAAATCGCGGATTTGATTTTGAGAATATTCTGAAAATCATTCGGTTTTGATCTTGATTTCAGAAATCTTTTTTAAAATTAAATTCTAAATTTAAATTTAATTAAATTTTCTTCCTAAACCTATAAATAGGGGTTGGGAGCTCAATGTTCAGGGGAGAGGATTTTGACCAAAAAAGGAGGATTTTAGCTATTTTTCTTACAGGAAAATTTTCTTACAAAAGTTCTCTAATATTTATTTTTTTGAAAAATTATCATAAAAAATTCTTTCAATTTAGCCAAATCCGAGGGAACGACACTAATTCGTTTCTATCGAATCCAGCCATTTTAGCATTCACAATTGCTCTCTAAATATCGAGAAAGAAAAATATAATTTTCTTCTCTTGATTTATTTTTGAAAAATGAATTTTGTAGTCAAAAAATCTTCTGAATATCGCACATCGCGTACCAATCCTTGTAGAATTCGAGGAATCTTTCAAAGGTAAAAATTTGAGGGTAAATATTCTGGATTTGTCATTTTCGTATTTAATCATCTCGTAATAATTTTACACATAAAAATCTCATTTATTTAAAATGAAATTAATTTTTATTTGATTTTTTGAGTTTTTTTCAAAGTCTGATGTGACCAACGGGCAGAGAGTCCAGCGACGGCCGTTGCTCACGCGATCGACGGGCCATCGATGGACGCTGCCTCTACCCACCGGTCAACCCAGGGACGCCCGTCGCTCGAGTGTTTTGGGCTGTCCCTGGGCCTTTTCTCACCATTTTTTCTTTCTTTCTATTTTACTTGTTTTCCCATCATTTTTTATGGCAATTTCTTATGGATTTTCCTTGTTATTTAATTTCTCGCACTTTATTTCACCCTAAATTTTGGCACTAACAAGATTTTGTTAATTTGTGAGTTTTATTTGACTTATTTGATGAATTTGGGGTTGTTGAAATGGCGGTCGCCACGGCAATCCGATAATCTTCATCCGGGTCCATTCTTTTAACTTTACTCCATTTCTTTTACTTTATATATTATTATTGTAAATATTGTTTTTATCCTGCTAATATAAAAATGGCTAAAAGTTTATAGTAATTAAATTAGAGTTTTCATTAATAAATTAAGGACCAATGTCCTAATTTTTTTTGCAAATAAAATCGACACTTTGAAATTATTTTGTAATAAACATGCATGCGATGACCAATATCCTCATCTTTAACGTATATCCCGATTTATGTATGAATCACATGCTATTTACAATGGGGTTGTATTCCTCCCCTAGTTATGTTGTAATTTATTTTCATATACCTTATTTTAATTACACTCCTGTTTACCGCTTTCCTTGTTTGGTCAACTTGCGCTTTAATTAACTGCATTAAATCGAATGAGAAATGGGATGAAATACTAAATTGAAAACTTAATTATAACTTTGATCAAGGTATGAATAAATGGGAAGTCCCGAACCTTCTCTGGTCTTAGGCTCAACGAAGTTAGAGGACTATCTCAATGTTTCATTGGGCTGGGATCTCCAAAATATCTCTTGTTCACCAAAAAGGCCCAATTTGCATAATCCTAGGCTCCACGAGGTTAAACGACCATCCCAATGTTCTATTGGGGTGGGGCCTCCAAAATATCTTTGGCTTGCCCAAGAAGGATGCATATGCGCTGTCTTAGGCTCACTGAGGCTAGACGACCTTTCCCAATGTTCTATTGGGTGGCTACTCCAAGAAACCTCCTTGTTGTCCAAAATAGACACACTTGTAATTCCTTACAAGTTTTCATGAACCTCTCTCGAACGCCCTAAAAGCAGGCGGTTCGGGGCACCTCGGGGTTCGACACGCTTCACAGTGACGATTCTACTAGGGACTTACTTTGAGACTTCGCTTCGAATGTACCTTGATTAAAACATATGATTGAGTTTTAATTTAAAAATTTCATCCTTTTTCGAAATTTGCATTGCATCTCATTAGAGCCTTAGATCTATGGTAGTTTGGTCCCTCTTTTAACCCCAGTGCATTCCCGAAGCACGATCCTACGTTCACTCAATGTGGGGAAGTGTTAAGGATAATCACCACCCCAAACCTCGTACCTTATGGTATATCAAATGGAGGCCCAATCGTTCGTTACGCTCATGATGAGCTAGACCCGTTGGCAGGGACCATGCTTGGGTAGACCTAAAGTATCATCACCCTAGCTAAAGCTCATGTAATGGAAATAGATACTTCCTCTAGTTGGTATGAACCCTATTGCTATGCTTGTTGTATGGATCATTATGTATTAGACAAACCCAAATAATTTGATTGGTCACCTAATCAAAGGTTGTCATGCCCCGATAGGCCCATGTCAATTTATTCGGACTGCCTAAATACACAACGATCACGGCCCATATGTTAGGAGAGGTTATGCTGCCGATTTTTCACCATGCATCATACGCATTCACCGGGTTCCCTATTAACCCATGAACCAAGCTCACCTAGGAAAAAGACTATAACATCGTGTGCAGAAGTAACAAGGTTGGAAGGACCTATATGCTTGCATGTGATTTGTGGATGCTGCATAGCACGACCATGCATCTTATGGCATTCATGCATCATCCTAACGAGTATATTTTGTAGCCATCATAGATCTGCCCAAGTGGTCTAAAGGTGTCAATGAACGACTAATCAATAATCCTTATTTTTGTTGAAACGCTAGAAGAGGGAGAAGAGGAGAAAAGGGCAGTATACGTGAACTTAGAGTTAATCTCAGAAAGCAGTGAGTCATAGCCCTTCGCAGTGTTCAGCAGAGAGTGACATGCCAAACCCAACAATAAGGCCCGACGCAGCTCATACACTTATTATCGATGAAATAGACAAGAAGGGACAAGAACTAGAAAGGAAGCTCAAAGAGTTTGAAGTTAGGATGAAGACTATGAGGGAGAATTTTACTACCGCGATGACGCCATCCGCCAAGGTAAGGTATACTGTTTTTACCTCATTATAGAGCAAATGTAACCAAGCTAAGACGACATGCATACCGTAGACTGAGTTTAGAGGGAAAGTGCATTTTTCTCCGGTATTTGGACGAAAAGGCAACGGGCATACTTCCAAGGATGAGTTTAGGATGACGATAGGTGGCCCGAAAAGAAGGACAGATATCCTCGAGGAAGAAATTTTGCGATCTAAGCGTGCTACTACTCAAGCCACCTATAAGGAGCTCACTTTTGGTGCCGCGAATGTGAAGGAGGAAAATTACTTATGTAGATGTGATAGTTGCACGGGTATTCGGGAGGAGGAAAAAGTATCGGTGGCTAGAATAGCCCATAAATATCGATTCGGCCTAGGCAGACCTTTTCCAGAAGTGTGGTTAGCTAGACCTACCATGGTTCAGGGGCTAATGAGCCACCATCATTGTACCAAAGGCCCGATTGATGATGGCCAAGTCCTGAGGGGGCAATTTTGGATCTTGAGCCACCTATAATCCCTAAAGGAGGAAGTGATGGAAGTTCAAGCCGTGGCGATAGCAGTAGGGTAAGCTTTGGAGACACGAAGGTTCCAACTAGGGGAGTGATGAAAAGCGGATGTATTATCCTGTAAAAACCTCTATTTAAACATTTTGCTTATTTTGTTAAGCAAGGGAAGTTGCAGTCGATGCCGGCTAGACCTGCCAGAGGCCAAGGACGTCCAGGTCATCGAACAGATCGGTATTGAACCTACCATCAACAGACTGGGCATAACACTAATGAATGCCGAACTTTGGGAAAGCAGGTTCAAGGCCTCATTGATGAGGAGTTGAGAGAAAGGAAGGATGGGCCCTAAGGACGATAGCAGATCGTCGGCAGAGAGATATAAAGATGATAATTTAGATTTTCTTTTTATTTCAGAACTTTTTAATAATGTTAATGACATTTTCAATTCTATTAAAAAAGTGAACGATTTTGCTTATTTGTGTGATATTTCTGATGATTTCAATATACATATTCATGAGCGTGATTTATTTATATTTGACATTGATTGAACGGATGCCACTCCCAGAGAAAATCTTAATAGCATCTAACATAACTCCTGATGAAAGGTCAAAATTTGAGAGAAGAAAAAAAATATATATATAAATAAAAAAGCCTTTGCTTGGACCTATGAAGATATGCCTGGAATAGATCTTGAAGTTTCAAAGCACGCCATCCTAATATACCTGGACCATAAGCGAGTCAAGCAAGAGCTCAGAAGATTCAAGCCGGAAGGGGCAGAAAAGGTTAAAAGGAGAGATCCACAAGCAGAAACAGGGCCAAATTTTCTTTGATGGTCAATGTTGCTCTAATATCGAGAAGAGGAGGAGTACATGTATGTGTAAACTATTAGGATTTGAACAAAGCTCATAATGAAAACAAGCTGAAAAGAAAAAAGAAGAAAAATAAAAGGAAAAAGAGAAAAAAAAAAAGAAGCAAAAGTAAAAAAGTTGTTGATACGAGGGCAAAGAAAGGTCATTTTGGGGGGCAAGCTTTGTTCAAATCCCGTTGATATACACATACCCGTACTTTTCCGTTCTTTTTGAAAAATACCACAAGGGTTCTACTGGCTCAACATGGACAAAGACTGCTCAAAATATGTAAAACAATGTTGGTTGTGCCAGCAGTATGCAGATTTAAGGCACTTACCGGTTTCGGAGTTACATAGTTTGATGTTGCCTTGGCCGTTGGTAGCTTGTGGGATCGACAACATTGGAGAAATACATCTCATGGCCTCCAATGGACATAGATTCATCATAGATGCTATCGACTATTTTACCAAATGGGTGGAGGTTGAATCTTTTAAGAAAGTTGATGGCCGAGATATGGCCAAATTTATTGAAAAGAACCTAATATACAGATACGGTCTACCACATCACGTTGTATCCGACAATGGAGTCCAGTTCGTGGCTGAAATGAAGAGGTTGCTTCAGAAATACGGTATCGAGCATCACAAGTCCTCTCCGTATCGTCCTCAAGCCAATGGGGCAGTAGAGGCCGCCAACAAGAATGTCAAGAAGATCCTGGCCAAGATGGTTCGGAACTATAAAGATTGGATGAAAAAATTGCCTTTTGCACTCTAGGGTTATAGAATGACTGTCAAAACTTCTATAGGGGCCACGCCGTATTCTTTAATATATGGGACAGAAGCAGTGCTGCCAGTAGAGATCAAGCTCAGGTCAATGAAGGTAGTTATGGAAGCCCAAATTTCGGAGACTGAGTGTGCACAGTAGCGATTGCAACATCTGAACCTGCTGGATGAGAATAGATTAAGGGCCTATTATCATAACTAGATTTATCAGAAAAGGCTAGCCAGGTCATTTGGGAAGAAAGTCAAGAAAGACCTGTTGGAGGAAGGAGATTTGGTATTCAAACAGATGAGACCGGGCGCAGCCAACATTAGGGGGAAATTCAGACAAACGTGGGAAGGCCCTTTCATACTTCATAAGCTATTGACAAAAGGGGCGGCAATTCTTACAAACATCAATGGCAATGAGTTCAAGGAGCCACTCAATGTTGATAGACTCAAGAGGTTCCACGGATAAAGACAATAAAAATCAAAAGAAGAGAATAAAAGCCCCGCGGGTCGAAAATTGAAAAAATGCGGCCTTGCTAAAATTGGGCACCTCGTCAGGGTGAAAACCGAAAAAAGGCATCCTGGAAAAAAATTAGAGGCTTGAGAGAAAATGTCCAATCAAGAAAACTCGAGAGGGCTGATTGGTAACAGGAGTTTGATGCTGTCAAGATTTGTTCCATGAATGAATGTAGCTTTGCATTTTGAATTAGTGTTAAATGATGATCATATATACTGAAATCATGCTGAAATGTACGCAACTTTGTGAAATGAAATAAAACTGAATTTATTTATTTACATTATTTTCTAGTTCTGTTTTAAAAAGAAACGCATCGCTTAAAATGCATGCAAATCTAAAATAGGCTCTATCACTACTCTCGCTGGCCAAGTGTCTAAGTCGTTGAGTCCTGTTATCAACTGCAGGGCTGAGCACCCATCTCTTATATGTACTGGTAGAAGTAACATAATGATTTTCGAAGGAGGATGTAACAATCTTCACTGGTAGTTCAGCCCAGAGATTATGATATCGGGAAGCAAAGGCAGAGGAGAGAACTCTACCTCGGAAAGATAAAGAGAGCCTTACCACATCTTGGGTCATTCCGAGCAGTCAAGCACAACGGCCTGTGATGAAAAAGGTGGCTTCGTGAAGCCCATATAGGGGGACACACCCCGAGGAGCCATCGACTACCGCAGCAAGTAGGAGAAGCCAAGTGCTTATGAAAGTAATATCCTGGTTTGCTACCTCGCCAAATCTGGTAATGCCCTCGTCAGGAGTTGCGAATGAGTACAGTCGCTGGTGGGGAAGGAAATGCCTCAGAGAGTATTGACTGATGACCCTGGGAGGTGGTTCTGACAGTAACTTCAACTTCTCTTGTAGCCATATCTGAAAAGAAAGAAAGAAAAATATAAGGGAAAAGAAAAATATAAGGGAAAAGAAAAATAAAATAAGAGCCGCTAGAGTGAGTTGAGTTCACCCTAGGCAAAAGTAAGGCATAGGGTGTGTGAAAATCCGAAAAGGATGCACTTCACGCTAAGAAAAGCTAGTGTAAAATCCATAAGAGATGCACTACCTTGGAAGATGATGATGTACCTGGAGTAATAAAGGGCTCGCAGAAAAGATAGTAGAAGGCTCAGCACGGGCAGAATCCAGACCAAGGATAGTCTCCGCGAGGACCAGTGGAAAAGGGGTTAAGCCACAATGAAAGTCATCCAGAATCCCAAATAGACGAGAGTCGCCTGTCAACTCCTCTGAAGTCACAATCAGATACCTCATGAGACAAAATAGGAAGATGATACTCGTACAGTATGGGGGCATATCAGAGAACTCATCCAACGCCTCAATCAATGGCTCTAAAATAAATGTGGAACCTTGAGGAACTAAGCGAGCAGCGTCAGAAGGAGCAATGTTAAGGCCAATGCAATGTCTCGGGTGTGGGTTAGACCGCAGCGGGGAATGTAGGGTGAGGCACTGGGAGGATACCAGGCCCCGATAATGGTAGGAAATTCTTCAGGCAGGGGGCACAGTTCCTGATCAGTGAACCTGAAGACACGAAAGCGCGGGTCCAAAAGGTGAACTTCAGCCAGAAGGAGGTTGTGATCTGTCCTAACCCTTCTCAGGAATTTTAAACCAGAAAATGGAGAAAGGGTGGTATTCTCCTAGGTTTGAGGGTTATCTAGGATTCGGTGCATCTTAGTAATGGCAGACATAGACATGTCCTAAGGGTTGCAACTAAGAAAATAAAAGCTAGTAAAGGGAAGTAATGGAAAAAGAGAGAGAAACCTGAGATAGGAGCTTGGGCTGAGACTCGGAATGATGAAAATGCACAAAATCCATGAAAAGGGGTCTATTTATAAGGAAGAAGTGACCGACGGGGTACCTGTCTGTCATTTACCTGACGGGTAGCCCGTCGATCAACCTTGTTGACCATTGGGCAGGTTTATTTCCTGCATGTCTCATGCATGTCATGCGTAAAAAATAATTTTTGCATATTTCTTCACAATTTGACAGGGACACGCGTTGGATACAAAAAATCGAAGAATATTCAGGGAGTTTTAGATAAAAAAAACTTTTTAATGAGTTCATTAATGACTTATTAATTAGGCCATTAATGAAAGGAATAAAAATGGAATTTTTAACAACAGACGGGCAGCCCGTCGGTCATGAAAAATTATAAAAGGGGCGCCCAGCGATGCCCCTTCAATTTTTTTCCTTCTTCTTCCTTTCTTCCCTCACGAGACCAGCGCCACCCCTTCATTTTTTGCACTTTCTTCTTCATTTCTTGCCCGTTTTGCACACCGTTTGTGCCAAAACGACCCTTGTACTATCGTTATACTTAGGAGTATATTTTTCGCATTTTCGTCAAGTTTTTTTTTAGTACATTTTCGTCAAATACCGGGTTAGTTCGTCATAATTCTCTATTACTTTTTATTTCTTTTTGAATGATTTGCATGGAAAATTCATGCTTAGTGTAATTTAGCAAGATGTCATATTAATTTCTACTCATGTCTTCTTAGTTTCTTTGGACTGCATGCGAAATATAGTTATAAGAATATAAATATGCACGAACAAATAATAAATCGAAAAGAAAAGAATTTGAGATTTGTGGACTTGCCCTGGACTAACTTAGTTTTAGTGAAAATAACTGGAAAATGATGAAATTGTTGCTTGGGGCCTGAGGCCTATCCCTTTATTGCATTTTTTTATGTAGGAAGTTAGGCACATCCCTGCTGGGATGCTGCCCAAATTTTTTTAAAACTTTTTGGGTAGGCACATCCCTACTGGGATACTGCCGAAATTTTTTTGGATAGGCACATTTCAAAATTCATAATCTTTTGTTTAGCTATTATTTGCAACAATAATGTAAAGCTAACTTTCTTCTCTTTCCAGGATGCCTCCATGACGTAACATTCCTCATGACCAGCCTGAGCCTTATGCTCCTCTCTGGATGAGCAACGAGGCTAGAGACAGATTCAAAGCATTGTCTGGCGTACAGTTTCGGGCCAGCCGCTTCATCTCCAGACCTTTCTTGGAGAGTATGGGTATGTTGGGGGAGGTAGACGCCTTGGTGGCAGCCGCAGAATGGATAGAATTCTTATGGCCGTCATTTCAGACTCACCCCGAGGTCGTCTGAGAGTTTCTGGATGGAGGATTTCAGAGATCTGACCCAGAGGAGGGGGTTATAAAGTTTTGGGTCTGAGGCTACCATTACAGCAAGACGCGCCAGAGGTTCTCCGAGGCTATGGGTCTCCCACTTGGGCCGGATGTCATAGTTCCTTAGAGAGCCGTGAGGAGGTAATACTAGGAGATGATTGCCTTGCCGGGAGTGCCGTATGACCACGATATGGCGAAGAGTACGGTACTCTCGTCACAGGCACTGAGGTACGTGCACTGGGTGATATCTAGTTCTTACCTGGGATGGGCAGGTAATCCTGGGTCAATGAACGGGGTGGAGATTTGGAGCCTCTGGACGATGGTAGCCCATTGTCGCCTTAACATTGGCCACGAGATTGTGGCTAACCTAGTCAGAGTATCACGGGGAGCATCCCCTATAGTATTTGCGGGAGGAGTGGTGACCAAGTTGCTACTGCAGTTGGGAGCTCTTCGGGATATTCTTGGGCCCGCATTAGAGGAGAGTATCTATATGGATGCACCGGCGGCCCTGACCATGGGGATGATTGCCCAGGTGATAGGCCAGGCTAAGGAGTACCTGCTGCTATTCATACACGAGACCAGACGTACATTATGTGTCCCTTCTCTCCAGCCAGCAGAGGAGGGGCCTCAGGCGAAGGAGCAGCGTCCACAGCAGCCAGTGTATCAAGAGGAGCAGCCTCCGCAGTAGCAGGGGTATCTGGTAGAGCAGCCTCCACAACAGCAGGGGTAATAGGAGGGGCAGCCTCCACAGTAGCCAGTAGAGGAGGAGCAGCCGCAGACTCCTTTCGACATGGGTATAGAGTTCAGTATCCAGCACAGAGGGTGCAGAGTCCCACTCCTCCTCCTCCAGCACGAGTACAGAGGTCAGTGCCCCGGGATACTGAGAGGTTCCACCCTTATAGTAGAGGAGGGCATCCGGGGGCATCTACCTCCACGGTACCACCTCTAGAGCAGATGATAGAGCCGGTACCTACCGCACCATCACCATCGTCCCAGCCAGCCCAGACAGATGTAGTGGTAGCTATGACTTTTATGCTTACCTCCATGGAGTGCAGATAGGAAGAGAGGGACCAAGTTCTTCTAGAGAGGATTGGTCAATACGAGGAGCTAGATCGGCTACTGCTGGAGCAGCTAGGCTAGCAGGAGAGGGTCATAGAGGACCAGGGGAGGCTTATTGAGGAGCTGAGGCGGAGTCTGGTCGCCTCCCATGATGCTGCATCTCAGAGGGTTGACACTGCAGTTCGGATGGTGGACGAGTTCGTCAGCGCCCTTAGGTTCAGGATAGAGGTGTTGGAGGGTGCCATACCGCCTATCTCCGAGTGCATCAGAGAGTTCTGAGAGCAGACGGAGACTAGGCTCGGGGGCATCAGAGATGCAGCCAGGGATAAGACTTTGAGACTATCGAGAGCCTTTACAGAGCTGGGTAGCATAGTTAGAGACACCTTAGAGTTCCTCGGGGTTTGCGCTCAGCCTTTCCTTGATGGGTATTGTAGACATCGGGTTTTGAGTCAGATTTTGATGGCAATTTTGGGTCCTTGATAAATTCCTCCAAACAAAAAAAAAATATATAAAAAAATGATGAAATGAGATTAGGTAAACTTAGATAAATTAAAAATTAGGTTAATTTAATTAGTTAGTATTGCAATTAGTCAGTAAATATTATTGGATAATTAAAACGTATTTAAGTTTTAAAGTTAAGATTAGTTAATTAGTTAATATTTTAGGATAGTTAAAATTGAAAAAAAGAAAATAGATATAGGGTTTAATTAAATAAATTAGATTGATAATTTAAGTAGATTGATTAAATTAAATAGGTATAAAATATAGAGTATTTAATTCATAGAGGGTTTAATTAATTAATGTGTAGTAATTTGAGTAAATTAATTAAAATAAAAAAAATCAGAAAATTAAAAATGGAGGAAATAATTAGGGTAACCAAACTTAACCTAATTTAGGGATATAAATAGAAAATGATAAGCAAATAGGGGAGGCTCTCGGCAGATCAAGGGAAAAACAAAGAAAAAAAAAAAGAAAAATAGAGAGAGCTGGGGAGAGAAGGAGTAAGGCAAAAAGAACACAAAAAAACCAAAGGAAAAGAGAATAGGAAGAAAGAAGAAGAGAGAGCAAGAGGAGGGGGAGCCAAAGAAAGAAAATAGAAAAGAGAGAGTAAGAAGACACAGTGAACAAAAGCAAAAGAGGGGCCAAAATCAAAAGAAATAAAAGCAAAAGAACAAGAGATACAAATAGAAAGGGAAGCAGCAGCCAACGGAACGCAGGGGACCAAACGACGCCGGGAAAAGAAGAAAAAAAGGAAAAGGATAGGAAGGTGGCGGGGGCTCCGCCGGCCAGTCGAGGCCGCCGATAGACGCACGCCCCCCCCCCCCCCCCCGGAGGGATGAGCGCCACCAGACGCACTATACGGCAGCCTCCAATCAGCCATCAGCGACGGCGTGTAGGAGATCGGAGCCAGATGCTTTTACGCGTTTTCCGACCACAGGCTGTCCCCTTCCGGTGCGTGGACGCCAGCGGTGAACTCCCGGTGACCAGACGAAGCTGATGGCGGTGGCGGTGTCTTTAATGGCAGCTCCGGTGACACTTCGGCGAGGCTCCGGCGGTATGACCCTTTTTTCATATTTTATATTAATATTTTTTTATTTATTACTATTATTATTATTATTATTTAATTTTCTGAATTATTGTATTTTATTATTATTATTATTATTATTATTATTATTATTATTATTATTATTGATTAATTTCCTGTATTATTATTATTATTATTATATATAATTTATTTTATATTAATTGATATTATATCATTATTACTATTATTATTATTATCTCTATTATTATTATGATATTAATTATTATTCTGTTTTCATATTATTATTATTATTATTATTATTATTATTATTATTATTATTGTTAAGATTATTATTATTTGATTTATTTATTATTAGTGTTATTATGTTATTATTGTTATTAAAATTATTTAGTTTAGTTTATTTTACATTTATCGGTTATTATTATTGAGTATTTGTTTATGTTATTAGTATTATTGTCATTATTATTATGTTACATTTATTTGTTTTATGTTATTGCTATTATTCTTATTATTGTTATTATTGTGTTGATTATTATTATTATTTGGTTTATTGTTATTATAGTATATTTTTAGTTAATATTATTCATTATTGTGTTGTGTGATTATCATTTTAATATTATCGTTATTATTATGAGGTTCTTGTTTATATTATTGTTGTGATTATTATTGTTATGTTATATTGTTAGTGTCATTATTAATTTTATTTATTTTATATTATAATAATTATTATTATTAATCAATTGTATTTTACATTATTATTATTATTATTATTATTATTATTATGATTTGTTATTATCACTTTAATTGCTTATCATTGTTATTAATATTATTTGTTTTACAATTATTATTATTACTATTATTTTATGATATTATTATTAGTGTTATTATTTTTTATCGTATTTGATTATTATAATTGTTATTGTGTTTTTATATTCATTAATTCTCAATTTATTTATTCAATTATTTATTTAATTATTTATCTATTTATTCATTTATTTATCACCCAATTTAATTCAATTCGTCATTGACTTTAATTATTTCTCTCAGTTTACTTTATTCACTTATTTGTTTATTTGTTTATTTATTTATTTATTATTTACCCCTTTTTCTTCAAAATTCCCTTTCAGCTTTTTCTCTTATTTTATTTTATTCCATTTCTGGATTTTAGCACTAACATGTTTGTTTATTTTTGTGAGATATTATTTAATTATTTTTTGATGGGTTAGAATTGAGAATGATGATGGCCGCCCAAATCTAAGGATTTCTACCCGGTTTTTCCCTTTAACCTTTATCTTTATTATGTTTATTTGTCTGCTTTCCTTTGTAAAATTATTTTTATCTCGTTAATACAAAAATGGCTAAATATTTTATAATAATTAATTTGAGGATTTTTGCAAATCAAGGACCAAAGTTCTATTTTATCCAATAAAATCGTCACATCAAAATCGCTTTCGTAATAAATGCATGCAAGGACCAATATCCTCGATCATAATGAATATCCCGTTTTATATGTGTAACACCCCCTACTCATACGTAGGTGATCCCCTCCGATAAGGAGTGAGATGCCGTATGGGCAAAGGTGCCACCACGCAGATACAGAATATATATACATACATACCCAAGCATACATACCTAAATACAGGGTAATTAAAAACTTTACAAAACCATTCAGGAAAGAAGCTGATCATGCATTAATATAACGGAAAATATTACATTACTGTTTGATCAACGTACAGGTACAAAAGATAATTACATGTCCAAAAATATGCTTATACACATGCGGAAGCTATTATAAAACTGACATAAGAGAGTTCTATACAAAAAGATTCATCAAGCTACAAAATTAAGCCCTACACTATAACCCAGCTGTGTTTGCTTGGCTGCGGCGACTCTCCCAAGGCAACTCCTTCCACACCTGTAGGGTAAACACACCGTGCTAAGCGATAAACGCTTAGTGGGGAACACACATATGAAAATGGACGGCCATTCACAATATTCATCAAGCATAACGCATACTGATAGCATAATCAGAAATACACATTAGATATAAATAAGAACAGGCACACATATAGAGTGATACATTTGATATTACAACTGCCTTCATATTACCTCATTAAGATACATATTCGGATAATACATACTTATAATTATCAAAACAATTCAAAGCAATTAAGCACCTGCTGACTTAAGATAGTGGATAACGAGTGAACGGATAGTACTTTACGGGTACGAACCGATTACTAACAGTACCTTACTGGTACGAATCAAAAACCATTTTACTTTATCATTTACAAAATGTTTTGTTAAGGTACCTTAAACAAGATCCAAACACATTAAAGGGTTCGCGAGGAACCAAACGGGGACCTGATCGGGGTCCAAACTGAACTGAGGCTGCAGCTATAAGACTCTATTAGGCATGCCTAACTATCCACTTAGTTGATTCGCTGGCTAAAATTATACAGTTAACGTCCATAGTTCAATTATAACAAGAAAAGAATTCACATACTTTAATTAATCAGTACATATAAACATCATCCATCTTACTAGTATAAAACTCTTATTAAGTGTCAATGTGTGTGCTTAAAACAATATTTAAAATCCCTAAATCACCCTGAACAAATAAGATTTTATTGCAAAAATAGGGTAGGTCATGGTCACAACCAGATTGGTTGCCACCGTGACATACAAAAACTCTCGGCAGAATGCAAGTCTTGGGTACCTCACGGTCACAAACAAAATGGTTGTCACCGTGATATACCAAAGAGACCAAACAGAAGCAAAAGTTTGGACACCTCACGGTCACAACCAAAATGGTTGCCATCGTGACATGTCCAGAACCCAAAACAGAAGCAAAATCTGGACACCTCACGGTCACAACCAAAATGGTTGCCACCGTGACATGTCCAGACTCACAGCAGAATGCATCTTGTACATACCTCACGGTCACAACCAGAATGGTTGCCACCATGACCCATGCCCAGATGTGATACCATCGAGCCAAAATCACCTCTCTTCCAGGCCAAAACGAAAACTTCTCATTCCAAGCAATTTCTCCTCACTCAAACTACATTAATAAACCATTTAACAACATCAAATCATACCAATATAATATCCTACTCATAAATTCTCAAAACAACATCAAGTTACACATTCAATCTCATCACTATTCATACCACAACTCAATCAATCTCATATTTGGTTCAATAACTCACAATCAAGGTTTTTTGAACAATAAGAATCAAAACCCATAACACAATAACCAGTAAGAACATCAAGAACACCAAAATTTTCCAGAAATTCATTCAAAGAATAAATCACCAAATGTGCATAAATCACAAATTCCCAAACCTGAATCTCCTTAGCTCCTAATGATTAGATCCACTAGATCCAACCTTCTCTTTGCCCTTTGGCTCACGAGGAGGCTTAACTAATCATAAAACCACAAGAACACACAAAACACAACCCTAAATTAAAAACCCAAACCAGCTAGAAGAATAAAAGATGAAGAAGAGGAAGAACAAGATGGAAAATGCAGAAAACTTACTAATTAATGCAAGATGTGATCAATTCCCACTACCAAGAGCTTGAATCCAAGCTAGGGCAAACTAAAGAGTGAAGAAGAGGAAGAAGAGCAGTAGAGGGAGGAGAGGAATGGGAAAGAGATAGGAAAAATCTGATTTCCTTTTTCCTTTCCTCCTTTTACTTACTCTTACCCAACCCTAGACACATGGCATCTCTCTAGTGGTGGAAATTAACCACTCACACACTACATGAATGCATCACATACACCCAAAACTCTCCGAACTAATAACACCCTACAAGTGTGTGAGCATACACACACACAAGCACAGCCCCAAAAACACACTCTAACACCATACATGCATCCACATGCTAACAAAACTCTTAAAACATACATTTCTACCCAAAATGCCCTTTATACATGTCAAAACTCATACAATGCAAATGCACAAACATGGCTCATACTACTAAGGGGCAAACGGGGTGTGACAACTCTCCCTTACTAACAAAAATTTTGTCCTCTAAATTCTCACCTGATCTGAACAAATGCGGGTACTGAACTCTCATCGTCTCTTCTGGCTCCCAAGTTGCTTCCTCAACCCCATGATGACTCCATAACACTTTTACCAAAGGAATGTGCTTACTCCTCAGCTGTCTTACTTCCCGGGCTAAGATAGCACTCGGTTCTTCATCATAAGAGAAATCAGGCTGAACTTGTACATCTTCCACTGACAGAAGGTGCGACGGATCCGATCGGTATCGACGAAGCATCGAAACATGAAACACATCGTGCAATCTTGACAACTCCATCGGTAAAGCCAACCTATAGGCCACCGGACCAACTCTGGCAAAAATCTCATACGGACCAATGAAGCGAGGACTAAGCTTCCCCTTCTTTCCAAACCGATGCACCTTTCTCAAAGGCGACACTTTAAGGAAGACTTTGTCCCCAACTTCAAACCGCACATCTTTTCTCTTCAGATTGGCATAAGACTTTTGTCAATCCTTAGCTGCCTTCAAATTTCGCTGCACAACTCTGATCTTTTCCTCTGTATCCCTAATCAATTCTGGCCCAATCACCGATCGCTTGGACAACTCAGCCCAACAAATTGGAGTCCTACACTGCTGACCATATAAAGCTTCATGCTGTGCCATACCGATGCTCGACTGATAACTGTTATTATAGGCAAACTCCATAAGCGACACATATCTGTCCTAACTACCAGGAAAGTCTAAGACACAAGCTCTCAGCATATCCTCCAAAATCTGTATAACTCGTTCGAACTGACCATTCGTCTGTGGATGGAATGTTGTACTGAAGTTCAACATGGCACCCAAAGCTCTTTACAACTCTTTCCAAAACTTAGATGTGAACCTTGGGTCCCGATCTGAAACTATGGACAACGGCACTCCGTGCAACCGAACTACCTCATCCACATAGATACTAGCCAACCTGTCCATCGAATAATCCACTCTCACCAGCAAGAAGTGAGCTGACTTCGTAAGCCGATCCACTATTACCCAAACTAAGTCATGTTTCTTCTGAGTCAAAGGCAACCCGAAAACAAAATCCATGGCGATGTCATCCCATTTCCATTCGGGGACGGATAGAGGCGTGAGCAATCCCGAAGGGACTTGATGCTCAGCCTTTACTTGCTGATATGTTAGGCACTTGGACATAAAATCCACTATGTCCCTCTTCATACCAGACCACCAATAGAACTGTTTCATGTCCCTGTACATCTTCTCACTACCAGGATTCATAGTAAAAACCGTACTATACGCCTCACTCAACAGCTGTCTTCTTAACTCCTCATTCCCCGGTACACACAAACGGTTTCTATACAGAAGAACACTATCTTGAACTGAGAACTCTTACTGCTTGCCCAAACTAACTTCTTGCACAATCCACTGAAGCCTTTCATCCACCCTCTGAGCATCAACTAACCTCTGTCTCAAAGTAGGCTTCACTCTCAATTGAGCTATCAAAGCTCCATCTGAACCAAACCTCCATCTAAACCACCTCAGAAATAAAGCAGAAATCGACTTTCGACTCAAAGCATCTGCGACTACATTTGCCTTACCCGGATGGTAATCCACAATGCAGTCGTAATCCTTACACAACTCGAGCCAACAACGATGTCTCATATTTAACTCCTTCTGCGTGAGGGGATACTTTAAACTCTTGTGATCCGTAAATATCCTACATCTCTCCCCATACAGATAATGGCGCCAAATCTTCAAAGCAAAGATCACCGCCGCCAACTCTAAATCATGCGTTGGATAATTCTTCTCGTGCGGCTTCAACTGTCGAGAAGCATAAGCTACCACCTTACCTTCTTGCATCAAAACACATTCAAGACCAACACCCAAAGCATCACTATACAAGACAAACTCCTTATCCGAGATGGGTTGAGTCAGTATAGGAGCTTCAACTAGCAACTTCTTCAACTGCTCAAAACAAGCCTGACATCTGTCTGACCACTCAAACCTAACTCCTTTTCTCAACAACTTGGTCATCGGAGCGGCCATCACTGAGAAGCCCTTAACAAATCGGCGGTAATAACCCGCCAAACCAAGGAAACTCCTCACCTCCTGAACGTTCCTAGGCGCTTTCCAATCAACTATCGCCTCAATCTTGGCTGGATCCACTTGGATACCCTTAGCTGAAACTATATGGCCTAAAAATGACACTTCCCGAAGCCAAAAATCACACTTGCTAAGCTTAGCAAATAGCCTATGCTCTCTCAAAACATGCAAAACTAACTGAAGATGCTCCTTGTGCTCATTCTCATCCTCGGAATACTCCAAGATATCATCTATAAACACCACCATAAACCGGTCTAAGTATGGCCTGAACACTCTATTCATCAAATCCATGAATGCCGCTAGGGCATTGGTCAAACCAAATGGCATGACAAGGAACTCAGAGTGGTCATACCGAGTCCGAAATGCAGTCTTAACCACATCCTTATCCTGAACCCAAAGCTGATAATACCCCGACCAAAGATCTATCTTGGAAAACACACCTGCACCCCGAAGCTGATCAAACAAATCCTCGACTCTAGGCAGCGGATACTTATTCTTCACTGTAACCTTATTGATCTTCCTGTAGTCGATACACATCCTCAAGGATCCATCTTTCTTCTTAACAAACAAAACTGGAGCTCCCCATGGAGATATGCTGGGTCGAATAAACCCCTTATCCAATAGCTCTTGTAGTTGAATTTTAAGTTCTCTAAACTCTACAGGAGTCATCCGATAAGGTGCTATCGATATAGGTGTGGTACCCGGCATAATCTCCATGGCTAACTCAACTTCTCTTTCCGGAGGCAACCCAGGCAAATCACTCGGGAAAACATCACTAAACTCCCGTACCACAGGGATATCCTCAATCCTTACTTGATCCCTCTTAGAATCCAAAACAACAGCTAGGAAAGCCTCACAACCTTTCCTAATAAACCTCTTGGCTTGCATCGCTGAGATCATATTATTCACAGAACGAGCGCCCAAACCTCTTACAAACACTGGAAATCAGTTCCTATCCCGAAGCACAAAGGTCTTCCTATGGCAGTCAACCACAGCCCGATGCTTACCCAACCAGTCCATACCCAAAATCAGATCAAACCCTTTGAAAGGCAACTCTATCAAGTCCGCAGGAAACTCAACTCCCTCAACCAACAGGGGACAACTCCTATAAACTCTGCTCACATTGACACTATGCCCTAACGGATTGGTCACACATATCTCATAGTCTAACTGATCTACCGTATGTAACTTATCAATAATCTTATCTGTGCACAAATATGAGTGTGTGGAACCAGGGTCTATTAGAGCATACAATTCAGTGTCATGGAGTAGGAACTTACCAGCAATCACATTAGGGGCATCCTGCTCCTCTCTAGCTCTCACAGCATAAGCTTTGGCTGCAACTGGTGGAGGACGCTCAACTATCTCTGAAACAGCTCCATCTCTAGGTCGACCGCCTACCACGAGCAACTTGCGTGCTAACCCCTCTCTGTGGACCTTAATCCTCACTCAACTATGGACAACTAGCTCGACGGTGCTCGGTACTTCCACATCTAAAACACCCACCAGTGACCACCTACACTCACCCTGGTGAGCCTTACTACAGTGCAAACAAATGGGTATAGCCTCAGATCTATCACCCCTGCCAGAACCAGATACAACCACCAAACCCTGCCTTCTACCCCTCGTGGCTGAACCGGATGATGACTGATCTTGCGGATCCCTTGCTCTCTTACCCGAAGATGAAGAAGAAGAACCACCCCGAGATGAATTTCTTCTCAGAGCTCTCTCTCTCAGCACTGACTCTGACCTTTCAGCCCTCAAGGCAGCATCTGCAATCTGATAGTAGCTCACCCCTGGCATGCTCATCAAGGAGATCAAAGTTACCCTTAAGGACTCATTTAACCCAGCCTCAAAATGCTTGCATCGAAAATCATCTGTCATGACCCCTCGCGGAGCATAGCGGGACAACCGATTAAACTCTTTCTCATAATCCGAAACTGACATAGCCCTTTGCTTCAAACTCAAAAACTGTGCCCATCTCGCATCTTTGTAAGTCTGAGTTACGTACTTCTTCGTGAATTCCTCAACAAAGAACTGCCATGTAACAGGATCGGGCATCTGAGGTTGTCTGCACACCAGCTCCCACCATTCATACGCCGACCCTTGAAGCAAGGCCACAGCACATTCTGCTTGCAGCTCCGGAGGACACCTAACTTCTCTCAAAGCCCTCTTCACCTTATCTAGCCACCTCTCCACTAACTCTGATTCATCCAACCCTATTCCATAAAAGTCTTCGGCCCCAGCTTTTCTTAAGTTCTCCATGGGAGGCCTGAGGGCAACCACTCTCTCCAAGACCCTCGCCATGTCCTGTGACAGCCTGAACATGGCTTCGAAAGGCATGGCAGCGGCCTCAGGCTGGACCCTAGGAGTTTGAGCCGACACTATAACAGAAGGATCCCTAGCTTGAGGGTTCACACTTTCAGCGGACTCCTCAAGCGATCCACGAGCAGAATTAGAAGCCATCTAAGCAAACAAAGAGAACTGCATCAGCCAACACAGCCCTAGGCATATACGCACCCATACACAGTATCACAAGAACAACACCCAGAAATGCCTAAACCGGGCTCTGATACCACAACTTGTAACACCCCCACTCATACGTAGGCGATCCCCTCCGATAAGGAGTGAGATGCCGTATGGGCAAAGGCGCCACCATGCAGATGCAGAATATACATACATACATACCCAAGCATACATACCTAAATACAGGGTAATTAAAAACTTTACAAAACCATTCAGGAAAGAAGTTGATCATGCATTAATATAACGGAAAACATTACATTACTGTTTGATCAACCTACAGGTACAAAAGATAATTACATGTCCAAAAATATGCTTATACACATGCGGAAGCTATTACAAAACTTATATAAGAGAGTTCGATACAAAAAGATTCATCAAGCTACAAAATTAAGCCCAACACTATAACCCAGCTGTGTTGGCTTGGCTGCGATGACTCTGTTAAGGCAACTCCTTCCACACCTGCATGGGTAAACACATCGTGCTAAGCGATAAACGCTTAGTGGGGAACACACATATGAAAATGGACGGCCATTCACAATGGTCGTCAAGCATAACGCATACTGATGGCATAATCAGAAATACACATTAGATATAAATATGAACAGGCACACATATAGAGTCATACATTTGACATTACAATTGCCTTCATATTACCTCGTTAATATACATATTCGGATAGTACATTCTCATAATTATCAAAACAATTCAAAGCAATTAAGCACCTGCTAACTCAAGATAGTGGATAACGAGTGAATGGACAGTACTTTACGGGTACGAACCGATTACTGATAGTACCTTATGGGTACGAATCGAAAACCATTTTACTTTATCATTTGCAAAATGTTTTGTTAAGGGACCTTAAACAAGATCCAAACACATTAAAGGGTTCGCGAGGAACCAAACGGGGACCTGATCGGGGTCCAAACTGAACTGAGGCTACAGCTATAAGACTCTATTAGGTATGCCTAACTATCAACTTAGTTGATTCGCGGGCTAAAATTATACAGTTAACGTCCATAATTCAATTATAACAAGCAAAGAATTCACATACTTTAATTAATCAGTACATATAAACATCATCCATCTTACTAGTATAAAGCTCTTCTTAAGTGTCAATGTGTGTGCTTAAAACAATAATTTAACATCCCTAAATCACCCTGAACAAATAAGATTTTATTGCAAAAATAGGGTAGGTCACGGTCACAACCAGATTGGTTGCCACCGTGACATACCAAAACTCTCGGCAAAATGCAAGTCTGGGTTACCTCACGGTCATAAGCAAAATGGTTGTCACCGTGACATACCAAAGAGACCAAACAGAAGCAAAAGCTTTGACACCTCAGGGTCACAACCAAAATGGTTGCCACCGTGACATGTCCAGAACCCAGAACAGAAGCAAAATCTGGATAACTCACGGTCACAACAAAAATGGTTGCCACCGTGACATGTCCAGACTCACGGCAGAATGCATCTTGTACATACCTCACGGTCACAACCAGAATGGTTGCCACCATGACCCATGCCCAGATGCGATACCATCGAGCCAAAATCACCTCTCTTCTAGGCTAAAACCAAAACTTCTCATTCCAACCAATTTCTCCTCACTCAAACTACATTAATAAACCATTTAACAACATCGAATCATACCAATATAAGATCCTACTCATAAATTCTCAAAACAACATCAAGTTACATATTCACAACTCAATCAATCTAACATTTGGTTCAATAACTCACAATCAAGGTTTTTTGAACAATAAGAATCAAAACCCATAACATAATATCCAGTAAGAACATCAAGAACACAAATTTTTTTCAGAAATTCATTCAAAGAATAAATCACCAAAAGTGCATGAATCATAAATTCCCAAACCTGAATCTCCTTAGCTCCTAATGCTTAGATCCACTAGATCCAACCTTCTCTTTGCCCTTTGGCTCACGAGGAGGCTCAACTAAGCATCAAACCATAAGAACACACAAAACACAACGCTAAATTAAAAACCCAAACTAGCTAGAAGAATAAAAGATGAAGAAGAGGAAGAACAAGATGGAAAATGCAGAAAACTTAATAATTAAATGCAAGATGTGATCAATTCCCACTACCAAGAGCTTGAATCCAAGCTAGGGCAAACTAAAGGGTGAAGAAGAGGAAGAAGAGCAGTAGAGGGAGGAGAGGAACGGGAAAGAGATAGGAAAAATCTGATTTCCTTTTTCCTTTCCTCCTTTTACTTACTCTTACCCAACCCTACACAAATGGCATCTCTCTAGTGGTGGAAATTAACCACTCACACACTACATGAATGCATCACATACACCCAAAACTCTCCCAACTAATAACACCCTACAAGTGTGTGAGCATACACACACACAAGCACAGCCCCAAAAACACACTCTAACACCATACATGCATCCACATGCTAACAAAACTCTTAAAACATACATTTCTACCCAAAATGCCCTTTATACATGTCAAAACTCATACAATGCACATGCACAAACCTGTCTCATACTACTAGGGGGCAAACGGGGTGTGACAATATGTGTCTTGTGCCTTTTTACAATTGGAGTTGTATTCCGCCCCTAGTGTTATTGTAAATTATTTTTATATGCTTTATTTTAATATTATTTTATGTTTTCTATTTTATATGAATGATTGCGCCTTTTGATTAATTGCATCGTATGGAAAGGTGGAGAAATAATAAATTCAAAACCTAATTGTAAAACTAATCAAGGTATGAATAAATGAGAAGTCCCGAACCTATCTCTGGTCTTTACGCTCAACGAGGCGAAAGGTCCATTTCGATAACTCATTGAAATAGGATCTCCAAGACACCTCTTTTGTCCCACAAAAAGACTTAACTAATAATCCTAGGCTCCATAGGGTTAGAGGGTCATTCCCAATGTTCTATTTGGGTGATTGCCTCCAAGACCCCTTTGGCTTGCCAAAAATGGATATATGCGCCGTCTTAGGCTCACTGAGGCGACGAACTTTCCCAATGTTTTATTGGGTGGCGACTCCATGAAACCTCCTTGTTGCCCAAAATAGACGCACTTGTAAATACCTTACAAGTTGTCAACGAACCTCATTTGCCTGACCGCCCTCAAGTGGGCGGTCAAGGGGTGCCCACGGGGTTCGGCGAGCGTCACAGGTATGCCCAAGTCCAGTTCCAGCAAATCGCTCCAACAGCAGGGCAGCCAGTGTCCGCACCAGTAGTCGTCTCGCCTCATCTTCGGCTAGAGGTTAGACCCTCAGCACCTCCCAGCCGTCCCTCTACCTCTAGAGTAGGACCATCCGCATCGTCATCTCGGAGTTAGCCAGTGCACGTGTCTGATGAGGAGGAGGACTCGAAGGAGCCTTCAGACTACTTCCCTCTCTAGTTTGTTCAGGGAGTCTTTTTGCTTGTATTTGTATATGGTTGTCCAAAATTTGTATTTTGTTAGTGCAAACTTACATTTACATTTTGTTAAACTTATATTTCATTTTGTATATTTACATCGTGATTAACATCTTACTTATATTGTCCGAACGTTTGATAACACGAATAAGTAAGAAGAAGGAAATAAACGACAACATAAAAAACTGTTTATGAAATTACCAGATAAATTAATTTGCAATTAATTAATGAAAATTCTGTATAACCACAGGAACATGACATCACGTCAGCTCAAGGATGGTCGACAGTCATACTTTGCTAACCGGATAGTGGTCAGCAAATCAAGAGTCATACATCATAAAAAAGGGTTGTAGTTAGATAACACTACCTCTCACATCAATCTCACACCGTGCAAGTCGAGATGAGGCCAGCGGGACATCCGCGATAGAACAAACCACAACCAAGTTATAGTTGGATAACACTACTTCTCTCACCGTGCAAGCCGAGATGAGGCCAGCGGGACATCCGCGGTAGAACAAACCGCAACTGAGTTGTAGTTGGATAACACTACTTCTCACACCATGCAAACTGAGATGAGGCCAGCGGGACATCCGCGGTAGAACAAACCACAACCGAGTTTTAGTTGGATAACACTACTTCTCACACCATGTAAGCCAAAACGAGGCCAGTGGGACATCCGTAGTAGAACAAACCGCAACCGAGTTGTAGTTGGATAACACTACTTCTTATATCGTGCAAGCCGAGAGGCTAGTGGGACACCCGTGGTAGAACAAACTACAACAGAGTTGTAGTTGGATAACACTACCTCTCATGCTGTACAAGTCGAGATGAGGCTAGCGGTACACCGGCAATAGAATAAGTCGCAATGGGCATGCAATTGGATAACACTGCTTCCCACAGCATTTAAACATTGGGCAGGCTGAGACGAGGTCCGCCTGATAAAGGTGGCTGAACAAGTTGCCAAAGAATTATGGCAGAATATGCTACTACTCTGCAGAAGAAGGTCACCAAGCCTAATCACAGCAGCGAAAAGGTAAGGACTACTTCAGGTACGCATTTCTTCATTTTTTATCTGAATTTTGGCTCATCTAGACACTAGTGCACTAGTTTCCCCACACTGAGTCCTGAGGCAGTCCAGATCAGAGTTATTCGATGAAGATATCAAGGTTTGTTTCAAGACAAATGGATGATGGTTATGAGTTTTTATTGTCACACCCCAACCTATACCATGGAGACTTCTCCGAGAATTAGAGGGAGAAGGATCCAGATAGGTAGGAGTGTCACATCCCACTAGTACAAATAAGGAAAACATCGCATACAAAGTAACATATCAAGGATAAATCAAGCTCGGAAAGAAAGAAGAGTGATACTGAACAAAATGAATACTTTTATTAATATACATAAAAGAGGTCTTTACATTTTGCAACAGACATAAAAAAACAAATATATAAAAGCCCAAGGTACACTGTTCCAAAGGGCTAACAAAACGTTATATCTATTATAAAAGAAAGGAAAGCCTATACTACAAAACTTCAATCTCTAGTTGCATTGGCCTTCCCGATGCGACACGCCCAAACCATGCGTACCAAAACCTTCCACACCTGCACGGATAAACACCCGTGCTAAGCGGAATCGCTTAGTGGGGAAAACACAAATGCATAACCGCCATTCACAGTGACGACAACAGAAAGCACATGATAATGATACAATTATAGATATAGAATCATACATAATTAATTCAAATACTTATATTATCATCCAATGTTCTTGTACACAGACACACTAACACCCGCTTAATCATAAAGAGTGGATAACGAGTACACATAGATACTTGAGAGTATCAATATCGTATTATAAACACATAGATACCCGAGGGTATCAAATCATTCTTTTTATTTTTGTTCCAAATTATTTTCATATAGAATCTTAAGAAAGATTCAAACAGAAGGATCGCGAGGATCCGATCGGGGGACCTGATCAGGGTCCAAAATCGTACACATAGCTGCAGCAACACATAACTCTATTAGGCATGCCTAACTATCCACTTTCCGATATTAGCAGGTTATACGAAATCTTGTCAAATTAACATACATATTATTCATTTAAATAGGTATTCAAGGCTTTAATAAAAGAGTGCATGCAAAAGAAATCAAGTCATTAAGCAAAAAGGAGAAGAAATCAAGTTTGGAAGTCATGTTTGTCGCGCTCGCGACAGAAGCCAAAATACACCTCCCCGCCTCGTCTCGCGATCGCGAGTAACCTCGTGCTCGCTAGAGCACGTAGGTATTGCTCTCTGTCGCGCTCGCGACAGAAGAGAGCCTTGCACAAGTTTGGAGCTTCGAGTACTCTGTCGTGCTCGCGACAGAGAGCTCCCTTCGAGCTCCTCGGCGCAACATCTCTCGCACCGGTGCGAGGGCTGAAACCTCCGCGCTCTGTCGCGCTCGCGACAGATACGGGTTTTTCAGCTTTTACGCGCAAAACATGCAGAATTCTCACACTAAACACATTCAAACTTCCAAAATTGATTCTAAACCTCAAAATTAAGCAACACAAGCATCAATAACTCATAATATAATTAAAACCCAGCTTTATCCCCATTCATCTTAATTAAATCAAGCCAAATGCATGCCCAATTCCACGAAATTCCAAAACTATATATTTAACAACAATTGCAATTATTCACCTGATTTCTTGCAAATCCTTCAACAATATTCATTCTCTAGCACCACATATCATGCTAATTTCACTTCAAGCTATACATATTCAATTCGTAACTCTAATCAAAGCTAAAAGTGCCAAAACCCAACTTAAATCACAAATACACATATGAAACAAATGTTCCCAAACCTTATCTCCTCTGCTCCTACTCGTGAGTTCTACTCCCGCTAGCGATTTCTTTCCCTTTTTTCGATCTAGGAGACTCCTCTGAACCACAAACCCACAACAACTAAGATCAATTTTACAACAACCCACACATATACATATATAATTATAAAACCTAGAGAAGAGGAAGAAGAAAATCTAAGACATCGCTAACCCATACTCACCTTTTGAGCTTCAAATTTACAAGCTAAACAACCCAAACTACTCAAGGAAAGGAGAGGGAGCAAGATCGGGCCAAGAAAAGAATGAACAAAGAAGAAGAAAGAAGAAAAGGAGAGAATGGCGTGAAAGAGGGAAAAAGAACGGGAAACAAGAAGGAATGGCTGTTCTCTCTCTCTCTCACCAAACCCATTAAATGCTAACTTATCATTTATGCCACATGTCATTCTCCCCATACGACACTTGCCCCATAACACACCCTACTCCCATACACTTCTATACACACTAGTTTATCCCTTGCTCACATCTTACTCCCCTACATTAAATCATATACCAACCTATATCCTCTTCTCAAACTAATACATATACACACACATAAATTAAATAAATAATCCAAATTAACACATACATGCAACATATAAAGCACACACATACAGACACTGACAGGCTCAAACTACTGGGGTGGTTTTGGGGTGTTATAATACTCCCCCACTTAACAGAATTTCGTCCTCGAAATTCTTACCTGCTTCAAACAACTGAGGGTATTGCAATCTCATAGCTTCCTCTGGTTCCCATGTGGCTTCTTCAATACCATGATGTTGCCATAAGACCTTAACCAACAGTATTTGTTTATTCCGGAGCTGTCTGATTTCCCTGTCCAAAATCTTTTTCGGTTCTTCATCATAAGAAAAGTCTGGTTGAATTCGAACGTCTTGTACCGGTAACACATGCGAAGGGTCTGACCGATATTTCCGAAGCATAGATACGTGAAAAACATCATGTAGTCTAGCTAACTCCATCGGCAAAGCTAACTGATACGCTACTGGACCTACTTTTCTTAGGATCTCATATGGTCCAATAAAGCGTGGACTTAGTTTGCCTTTCTTTCCGAAACGGAGAACCTTTCGCCACGGTGACACTTTTAAGAAAACCTTATCACCCACTTCGTACTGAATATCTCTGCGCTTCAGGTTAGCATAAGAACGCTGTCGATCCTTGGCTGCTTTCAAGTTCTGTTGCACAACCCTTACTTTCTCTTCGGTATCCCGCACTATATCCGGACCTATCATAGCCTTTTCTGACAGTTCAGTCCAACATATTGGCGTTCTACATTTCCGTCCATACAATGCTTCGTAAGGGGCCGTACCAATGCTCACTTGATAGCTGTTATTATACGCGAATTCCATCAAGGACACATACCGATCCCAGCTTCCAGAGAACTCTAAAGCACAACCCCGTAGCATATCTTCCAAAACTTGAATAACCCTTTCTGATTGACCATCGGTCTGAGGATGGAAAGCAGTACTGAAATTTAACCGAGTTCCCAAAGCCGCTTGAAGTTCTTTCCAAAACTTGGATGTAAAACGAGGATCTCGGTCAGATACAATGGATAACGGAATCCCATGTAATCGAACTATCTCATCTACATAAAGTTCCGCTAACTTGTCCATAGAATAATCCAACCGCACTGGCAGAAAATGCGCGGATTTTGACAATCGATCCACTATAACCCATACTGAATCATGCTTACGCTGAGTCATAGGCAGGCCAGATAGAAAATCCATCGTGATGTCATCCCACTTCCATTGGGGAATGGGTAAGGGATGAAGCAATCCCGATGGAACTTGATGCTCGGCTTTCACTTGCTGACAGGTGAGACACCTAGAAACAAATTCTGTTATATCCCTTTTTATTCCTGGCCACCAATAAAATTGCTTCAGATCTTGATACATCTTGTCCCCACCAGGATGCATAGTAAAAACTGATGAGTGAGCTTCTTGCAATAACTTCTTCCTTAACTCACCCACATTAGGTACACATAACCGATTACCGTGCCTAAGCACTCCTTCTCCATCTATCAAATATTCAGTCCGTTTGCCCTCTTTCACTACTTGACAAACACGCTGTAGCACATGGTCACCTAACTGGGCCTTTGCAATCTCCGATCTCAAACTTGGTTTAACTTTAAGTCGAGCAATCAAAGCACCTTCAAAATCAAATCTCCATCTGCTTCGGCTAGCCAGCAACGCAGACATAGACTTTCTACTGAGAGCATCAGCCACTATATTAGCTTTACCCGGATGGTAGTCAATAATACAATCATAATCCTTGAATAGCTCTAACCATCTCCGCTGCCTCAAATTCAACTCCTTCTGAGTTAACAAATACTTGAGACTCTTATGATCGGTAAAAATTCTGCACGTCTCCCCATATAAGTAGTGCCGCCATACTTTAAGCGCAAACACTACCGCTGCTAACTCCAAATCGTGGGTCGGATAGTTCTGCTCATGAGGCTTCAACTGTCTCGATGCATAAGCTATAACTTTGTTCCCTTGCATCAGAACACAACCTAACCCAATTCCCGAAGCATCCCTGTACATAATGTACTCTTTACCCGAAACCGGCTGTGTGAGTACAGGACCTTTAACCAATAACTCTTTTAAATGATCAAAAATGGCTTGACACTTCTCAGTCCATACAAACTTAACATCCTTCCGAAGTAGCTTCGTTAAAGGAGAGGCTAACTCTGAAAACCCCTGAACAAACCGTCGATAATACCCTGCTAAACCCAAAAAACTTCTCACTTCAGGTACATTCTTCGGAGGCATCCAATTTACAATTGCTTCAATCTTACTTGGATCAACACGTACACCCTCTGCTGACACCACATGTCCAAGGAAGGCCATTTCTCTCAACCAAAACTCACATTTACTGAGTTTTGCATACAGTTGATGATCTCTTAACATCTGCAACACCAACCTAAGATGTTCCTTATGTTCTTTTCGATCTCTAGAGTATACCAAAATGTCATCAATAAATACCACAACAAACTTGTCCAGATACGGTCGGAAAACTCGATTCATCAGATCCATAAAGGCTGCATGCGCGTTGGTCAAACCGAAAGGCATCACTAGAAATTCGTAATGACCATAACGCGTTCGAAAAGCCGTCTTCGCCACATCTTCTTCTTTAACCCCCAACTGGTAATAGCCTGATCTCAGGTCTATCTTAGAGAATACTCCAGCTCCTCTCAACTGATCGAAAAGGTCTTCAATCCTTGGCAATGGATGCTTATTCTTGATAGTCACTTTATTAAGCTGTCGATAATCAATACACATCCGTAGAGTTCCATCTTTCTTCTTAACAAACAGCACTGGAACGCCCCACGGTGATACACTGGGCCGAATGAATCCTTTGTCTAACAACTCCTGTAACTGACTCTTCAATTCCTTCAATTCCACTGGGGCCATTCGGTAAGGAGCCTTAGAAATCGGAGCTGTCCCTGGCATAATCTCGACTGACAATTCGACTTCTCTCTCGGGAGGTAATCCCGGTAATTCTTCCGGAAAGACATCTACAAAATCTCTTACAATAGGAATGTCTTGAATTTTAGCTTGTCCTCTCCGAGAATCCAAAACCACAGCCAAAAACGCTTTACAACCCTTCCTGATAAATCTTCTGGCTTTCATAGCTGATACCACCTTATGCAGAGAGCTGCTTCCAATTCCCTTCACAATAACAGGTACTTGATCCTTATCTTTCAAAACCATTACCTTCCTATGACAGTCCACTACCGCCCGGTGTTTATCCAACCAATCCATCCCTAGAATAATATCAAACTCATGGAACGGCAAGCAGATCAAATCCACGACAAACTCTATACCCTGAATCTTTAAGGGACACTTCCGACACATCCGATCAACCAAAACACTCTGGCCTAACGGACTGGATACACAGATCTCATATTCCAATTTCTCTTCACTACCCAATTTATTCCATAACTTACCAGAACACACATAGGAATGGGTAGAGCCCGGGTCAATTAAAGCATAAACTTCAGAGTCAAACAAAGAGAACTTACCGGCAATCACTCCGGGAGCATTCTGTTCCTCTCGGGCCTTCATAGCATAGGCCCTACCAGTCGTCGGCACAGGGCGATCTACTGATTCTGAGGGTTCTCTCTCTCGGGTTCGACCGCGCTGACCTCTACCTCTTCCCCGGTTACGGCTTCCTTGGGGTGTATTGGACCCAGCTCGACTAGCTTCCTGTTATCCTGATGGATCTCCATACCGACTTGGACAATTCGCAAGTAAATGGTCCGTAGAACCACATCTGAAACAACCTCCGGTTAACCATCGACACTCACCCCAATGTTGTTTGTTGCAATGAGTACATCGAGGAGTGCTATCTCCTCTACCTGTGCCCGCTCCCCTGGAAGAACCCTGTCTCCTCCCTCTAGGGGCCGGACTAGCTACAGACTCATCAGCAAAGTTTCCTTGTGATTCCCTCAGCCTCTTGCCTGAAGAAGAGCCACCTCTTGCAGACTTCCTTCTTTGAGCTTTCTCTCTCAGAATATTCTCAGAACGTTCTGCCCTCAAGGCTGCTTGAACCAACTGATAATACTTCACATTCGGAGCCGACATCAAAGAGATTAACATCACCTTCAAAGACTCATTCAGGCCTGATTTAAAATGCTGACATCTGAACTCATCTGTGAGAACCCTGGACGGTGCATACTTACTAAGCTTGTTAAACTCATTTTCATACTCGGCCACCGACATCATTCTTTGCTTGAGAGTTAGAAACTGTGCCCACTTGGCCTCCTTATATGCTTTAGTTACATGCCGGTTCTGGAACTCACTCTCGAAAAATTCCCATGTAATTAGTTCAGGAACCTGCGGTTGACTAGCCACTAGCCTCCACCAATCATAAGCAGAGCCTTGCAACAAAGACAATGCACACTCCACTTCTTGATCTGGTGGACATTTTATCTCCCTAAGTACTCTGGATGTCTTCTCTATCCACATCTCTGCCTTATCAGATTCGTCTATGCCAATACCAAAGAAATCCTCTGCACCATGCTTTCTTAACTTCTCAATAGGGGCACTGGGTGCTATTGTCACACCCCAACCTATATTATGGAGACTTCTCCTCGGATTAGAGGGAGAAGGATCCAGATAGGTAGGAGTGTCACATCCCACTAGTACAAATAAGGAAAACATCGCATACAAGTAACATATCAGAGTTAAAGTAAAACTTTGAAAGAAAGAAGAGTGGTACTTAACAAAATGAATACTTTTATTAATATACATAAAAGAGGTCTTTACATTACACAACGGATATAAATAAAACAAATATATAAAAGCCCAAGGTACAATGTTCCAAAGGGCCAACAAAACATTATATCTATTACAAAAGAAAGGAAAGCCTATACTACAAAATTTAAATCTCTAGTTGCGTTGGCCTTCCCGATGCGACACGCCCAAACCATGCTTACCAAAATCTTCCACACCTGCACGGATAAACACCCGTGCTAAGCGAAATCGCTTAGTGGGGAAACACAAATGCATAACCGCCACTCATAGTGACGACAACAGAAAGCACATGATAATGATACATCTATAGATATAGAATCATACATAATTAATTCAAATACTTATATTATCATTCAATGTTCTTGTACACAGACACACTAACACCCGCTTAATCATAAAGAGTGGATAACGAGTACACATAGATACTTGAGAGTATCAATATCGTATTATAAACACATAGATACCCGAAGGTATCAAATCATTCTTTTTATTCTTGTTCCAAATTATTTTCATATAGAATCTTAAGAAAGATTCAAACAGAAGGATCGCGAGGATCCGATCGGGGACCTGATCAGGGTCCAAAATCGTACACATAGCTGCAGCAACACATAACTCTATTAGGCATGCCTAACTATCCACTTATCCGACATTAGCAGGTTATATGAAATCTTGTCAAATTAATATACATACTATTCATTTAAATAGGTATTCAAGGCTTTAATGAAAGAATGCATGCAAAAAGAAATCAAGTCATTAAGCAAAAAGGAGAAGAAATCAAAGTTGGAAGTCACGTCTGACGCGCTCGCGACAGAAGCGAAACTACACCTCCCCGCCTCGTCTCGCGATCGCGAGTGACCTCATGCTCGCGAGAGGACGTAGGTGCTGCTCTCTGTCGCGCTCGCGAGGGTTTTCGCGCTCACGACAGAAGAGAGCCTTGCACATGTTCGGAGCTCGAGCACTCTGTCGCGCTCGCGACAGATGTCGCGCTCGCGATAGAGAGCTCCCTTCGAACCACTCGGCGCGACACCTCTCATGCCGGCGCGAGGGCTGAAACCTCCGCGCTCTGTCGCACTCGCGACAGTGTCTCGATCGCGACAGATACGGGTTTTTCAGCTCTTACGCCCAAAATCTGCAGAATTCTCACACTAAACACATCCAAACTTCCAAAATTGATTCTAAACCTCAAAATTAAGCAACACAAGCATCAACAACTCCTAATATAATTAAAACCCAGCTTTATCACCATTTATTTCAATTAAATCAAGCCAAATACATGCTCAATTCCAAGAAATCCCAAAACAGCACATTTAACAACAATTGCAACCATTCACATAATTTCTTGCAAATCCTTCAACAATATTCATTCTCTAGCATCACATATCATGCTAATTTCAATTTAAGCCATACATATTCAATTCATAACTCCAATCGCAGCTAAAAGTGCCAAAACCCAACTTAAATCACAAATACACATATAAAACAAATGTTCCCAAACCTTATCTCCTCTGCTCCTACTCGTGAGCTCTGCTCCCGCTAGCGATTTCTTTCCCTTTTACCGGTCTAGGAGACTCCTCTGAACCACAAACCCACAACAACTAAGATCAATTTTACAACTACCCATACATATACATATATAATTATATAAAACCTAGAGAAGAGGAAGAAGAAAATCTAAGACATCCATAACCCCTACTCACCTTTGAGCTTCAAATTCACAAGCCAAACAACTCTAATTACTCAAATAAAGGAGAGGAAGCAAGATTGTGCAAAGAAAAGGAAGAACAAAGAAGAAGAAAAAGAAAAGAAGAGAGTGGCGTGAGGAAGAGAGGAAGAACGGGAATCTAAAGGGAAGGCTGCCTTCTCTCTCTCTCTCTCTCTCTCTCACCAAACCCATTAAATGCTAACTTATCCCTTATGCCACATGTCACTGTCCCCATAAGACACTTGCCCCATAACACACCCTACTCCCATACACTTCTATACACACTAATCTATCCCTTGCTCACATCCTACTCCCATACACTAAATCATATACTAATCTGTGACGCGCGCCGGATCCCGATGCGCCGCCCTTTCGGACCGCCCGCACGTGGGCGATCGGGGCATTTGCGGGTCCGTTGACATCTTGCAATAAATCGCAAGTGCGTCTATGTTGAGCAACACGGAGGTTTCATGGAGTCGCCACCCAATAGAACATTGGGAAAGTTTCTCTCGCCTCGGAGAGCCTAAGACTGCGCTTTTTATCCATATTGAGCCATGAGGCCTAGGATTAGCGCTAAAGCCTCGTGACTCAAGAAGTATCTTGAAGGATAACCTCTAACCTTTTGAGCCCAAAGACCAGAGCTGGGTCCGGGATTTCTCATCTATTTCTACCTCGATTAATTTATGATTGAATTTTAATTGTCATTAATTCGCTCTCTCTCCACACAATGCAATTAATTTAAGGCGCATTTATTCATGTTAGGAAAACCATAAATTAGCAAGTAAAGCAATGAATTACAATAATACAAGGAGCGGAATACAACTCCCTTTTAAAAGTGCAAACATGCATAAAACCGGAGAATTTATTAATCATGAGGACTTTGGTCCCCGCATGCACAATTAAAGAAAATATTCTGGATGTGATGATCTTATTTGGGATGAAAACTGGGACATTGGTCCCGCTTTATTATGAAAAGATCCAAATTGATTTAGTAAAAAATATTTTTATGATTTTTATTTTGGTGCGCATAAGAAAACATTTTATTTAATGAATATATACAAGGCAATGTAAATAAAATGGGAATTAAAAATGTATAAAGAAAATACCAAACTCCGCAACTCCTTCTTCATGTGCATGGATACTCAATTGAAAGTAAAAACAATGATGTGCAACCAAAAATAAAACAAAAGAAATTCATGTTAGTGATTAAGCCAACAAAATAATATGACATAAAAAGATAATATGTACCATGAAAATATAATATGCATAAAATAATCATGATGTAATTTAACATGCATAGAATAATTAAGATGCAATTTAACATGCATAAGATACTATAACATGCCTAAAAAAATAATTATGATGCAATTTAACATGCATAAAGTGATTAAGATGCAATTTAACATGCATAAGGTGATGAAGTATCATGGCATATGCAACTTATTAATAATAGTTATTAACATACATGGAAGATTAATGACAATCAATTTTATTATAGTTAAGACATGAATAAATGTGTAACATGAGAATAATTCCACTTGACATGCATAACTAGCATAAAATAATGACTATAACACTCATACATGCAAAAGAAAGCATAATAATAAACATGATATAGCATTAAGAAATTAAAGGTATTTACAACCTAAAACATGCATAATTACATGAACAAAGAATAATTTGACATGAAAAATAAGATAATAGAATTTAAAAAAAACTTATTTGTTATATGAATAATTGAAGATAAAAAAAAATAAGAAGAAGAATATGGAGACTAAGAGAATTTACATGTTTGATATGTTAATTGGAAGCCAAAATAAATGAAATTAACAAGAGAATTAATGAGTAAAGCCAAGAATAATTACCCTCAAATTCAGTTTTGAAGAATTGAAGATAGAAGTGTTGAATTCCTTGTCTTCTCTTGTGAAAATCCTTAGAAAATAGCTTGAAAACTTGAAGAAAAGCTCTTGGAAACAAGTGTGTAAGATGAATTTTTTTTTTCTCTCCACTCCAAGCTCCAAAATTCAGTTTTTTTCTCACCAAATGTTCTTCGTTCGTTCTCTTCCATTTCTGAATTTTTCTAGTGTTTTTAACCATCAAAAACTACCCAAAAACCACCAAAAACCGTCCAAAAACGGTTGAAAATCGAGTGGGGGGCGAAAATGGGCGAAATGGGCGAAGTGGGGGCGAAATCGGCGAGAGATCGTGCGCGTCGCGCACGTTTCCGCGCGATCTGCGCGGAATTTCCGCGCACGACGTGCGCGGGGCGAGCGACGCCCTGCGCGTCGCTCGCGCGGAGCGCCCGACGCCAAGGGCGTCGGACGCTCGGAGCGCGCGCTCCGTGCGCGGAGCGCACGGAAATTCGCGACGGCCCTTGGCCGTCGCCTTTTCGTCGCGATTATTTTCCCCCATTTTCCATTTTTCCTACTTTCTTCATTTTTTCATCATTTTTCACCTTTTTTTTTTTTTTTTTTTTTTTTTTTTTTTTTTTTTTTTAAATACCCTCAACCTAAAACACACTTTTTCTTCTCCAAAATAATTTTAAAAGATATTTAGAAAATATTTTTAAAATACACTTTTTACTCACCGAAAAGACAAGAAAAATCACTTCCAAACTCCAATCTTTTTGCCTATAAGCCGGCATAGCTAAATTTCATCATCGGGTAATCCTGATCAAGGCTACTCGGGACCCGGTGTCTACAGTTGCCCCCAATTTTGAAGAGACTAGTGCATGGGTGCCTAGGTGAGCCAAAATTCAGGAAAAGGAAAGAAACGCGTACCTGAAGCGGCGATCTTCCTGCTGGATGGAGTTATGATGATTGTTGTTGCCGTCTTTTGGTTGTAACTGGTAACACCGTAGGTGCGCTAACCTCTTGTGGGTGGCGCCGCTATCGTGCTAAACATTGTGAGTTGGTAATGCCGTGGTCGTGCTAACCTCTTGTGGGTAGTGCCGCCATCGTGCTAACCGCTGTGAATTGGTAGTGCCGTGGTCGTGCTAACCTCTTGTAGGTAGTGCCGCCATCGTGCTAACCGCCGTGAATTGGTAGTGCCGTGGTCGTGCCAACCTCTTGTGGGTTGTGCCGCCATCGTGCTAACCGCTGTGAATTGGTAGTGCCGTGGTCGTGCCAACCTCTTGTGGGTTGTGCCGCCATCGTGCTAACCGCTGTGAATTGGTAGTGCCGTGGTCGTTCTAACCCCTTGTAGGTAGTGCCGCCATCGTGCTAAACATTGTGAGTTGGTAATGCCGTGGTCGTGCTAACCTCTTGTGGGTAGTGCCGCCATCGTGCTAACCATTGTGAGTTGGTAATGTCGTGGTCATGCTAACCTCTTGTGGGTAGTGCCGCCATCGTGCTAACCGCTGTGAATTGGTAGTGCCGTGGTCGTGCTAACCTCTTGTGGGTAGTGCCGCCATCGTGCTAACCGCTGTGAATTGGTAGTGCCGTGGTCGTGCTAACCTCTTGTGGGTAGTGCCGCCATCGTGCTAACCGCTGTGAATTGGTAGTGCCGTGGTCATGCTAACCTCTTGTGGGTAGTGCCGCCATCGTGCTAACCGCTGTGAATTGGTAGTGCCGTGGTCGTGCTAATCTCTTGTGGGTAGTGCCGCCATCGTGCTAACCGCTGTGAATTGGTAGTGCCGTGGTCGTGCTAACCTCTTGTGGGTAGTGCCGCCATCGTGCTAACCGCTGTGAATTGGTAGTGCCGTGGTCGTGCCAACCTCTTGTGGGTTGTGCCGCCATCGTGCTAACCGCTGTGAATTTTAGTAGTGTGCTCCTTTAGATGTTTGGACTGGTGTCGTCACTCGGATTTTGTTGGTGTTCCCCGCCGATTTCTCCTGCAAGATTGTATGCATAGGAATATACAAGAAATCACGTGTGCATGTTATGGAATGCAAATGCTTGCAAAAATGTATAGATCGCGCCCTAGGTGATCCATGGTTTGCTGAACTTATAGCTTGTTTGCTGTATCGTGCCCCCTGAATCCTGAGGATCGTCGACAAGCTTTCTGAAAGAGACGTCCGGTGTATATCCCTTGCCCCCTGGTCAATGATCATTTACTTGGGATTCTATTTCATGTTCTGTGTTGTGTGTTGTCTGACTGACAGAAGATCATCTTGAAATAATGTCGCCTTATCGCTCCAGGCATTGAATGTCATTGTTTTAAAGGTAGTGCGTCCCTTGTGGATTTTCGCACTAGCTTTTCTTTGCGGGAAATGCGTCCCTTATGGGATTTTCACACAACCCTTTGCCTAACTTTTGCCTGGAATGGACCCAACCCAATCCAGCGGCTTTTGTTTATTTTATTTTTTTTTGTAGGGCAGACTGCCTGTTTCCAGGTTTTCACCCTGCCCTTTGGCCTAACTTTTGCTTATAGAGCCAGTTATGGTTTTCATCTCTAACGGCCTTTTTTTTTTTTTTTTTTTTTTTTTTTTTTTTATTTTAGAGAAGGTTATCACCAAAGCTTTTGTTAAGAGCAAATAGGACATATCTGATGAGCGATAATCATTAGATGAAAAAATTGATATAACTCTTTTTGAGACAGAACTGAAAGATCAATGAAAATATATTCTTTTATTCCTTGCAAATTTGTGTACATTTCTATATGATTTCATCATTCATGATTTTTCATTTGACAAGAATTCAAAAGCATGTGACTACACCCAATCTCGGAGTGGGTTTTGTCAGCATCAAACTCCTGTTATCAATCGGCCCTCTCGGGTTTTCTCGATTGAATATTTTCTCTTGGCCCTTAATTTTTGCCCAGGATGCCTTTTTTCGGTTTTCACCCTGACAGGGCGCCCAATTTTAGCAAGGCCGCCTTTTTTTCGGTTTTCGACCCGCGGGGCATTTATTCTCTTCTTTTTATTTTTGGACTTTAGCCATGGAACCTTTTAAGTCTATCGACATTGACCGGGTCCTTGAACTCATTCCCATCGCTGTCTGCTAAAATCGCTGCTCCTTTTGTTAGCAACTTTTTCAAAATGAAAGGTCCTTCCCAGGTTGGTCTGAATTTTCCTCGTATGTCTGGAACTCCTGGCCTCATCATCTTAAAGACCAAGTCCCCCTCCTTCAACGGGTGCTTTCGTACTTTCTTGCCAAACGACCGAGCCAGCCTCTTTTGATAAACTTGGTTGTGGTAATAGGCTCGTAACCTGTTTTCATCCAACAGATTTAGCTGTGATAAACGTTGTTGTGCCCATTCTGCTTCAGGAATCTCAGCTTCCATGACTACCCTCAATGATTTCAGCTCAATTTCAACCGGCAGGACTGCTTCAGTTCCATACACCAGAGAGAATGGTGTTGCCCCCGTAGAGGTTCTGACTGTTGTTCTATAACCCCAAAGTGCGAAGGGTAACTTTTCTGCCCAATCCTTGTAGTTCTGAACCATCTTGGCCAAAATTCTCTTCACATTCTTATTTGCCGCTTCAACTGCACCGTTTGCTTGAGGACGGTAGGGAGAAGACTTATGATGTTGGATCCCATATTTCTGGAGCATCTGTTTAGTCTCTGCTAGGAATTGTACCCCATTATCAGACACAATGTGATGTGGGAGACCATATCTGCATATCAAATTCCGCTCGATGAATTTAGCCATATCCCTTGCATCAACCTTCTTGAAAGACTCAGCTTCAACCCACTTAGTGAAGTAGTCAATGGCAACTATGATGAATCTGTGCCCATTAGAAGCCGTAGGATGGATTTCGCCTATGATGTCTATTCCCCATGCTGCAAATGGCCACGGAGATGTTAAGTTATGTAACTCTGAAACTGGCACATGCCTCAAATTCGCGTACTGTTGGCATAACTGGCATTGCTTCACAAATTTTGAACAATCTGTATCCATTGTGAGCCAATAAAACCCTTGGCGCATGATCTTCTTTGCTAAGGCTAAACCATTCATGTGAGCTCCACAAACCCCGGCATGAACTTCTTCCATAACTCTTTTAGCTTCTTTCTCTGCCAGACATCTTAACTGGATACCATCAGCTTGCCTTTTGTATAAAGTGCTATTAACACTGATGAATTGAGTGGATAACTTCCTGATCATTCTTTGGTCCTTCTCAGTGGCTTCCTCTGGAAAGACTGATTTCTCTAAATAATTCTGTATGTCATAATACCATGGATTTCCATCAATGGCCTCAATGTCCATCACCTGTTCAGCTTCAAAGCAAGGTCTTTCCGAACTATATATCAACACGGGTTTCATCGCAACTCCTGTTGGGTTATCCCACATAGACACTAATGTTGCTAGAGCATCAGCTAACTGATTTTCATCTCTGGGGATGAAGTGAAAAGTGCAAATCTCAAATTGGCTGCTCAACGCTCTCAAGTGCTTTACATAAGGCAACAGCCTTTCTTCCTTGACTGACCACTCTCCTTTAATTTGATGGATTACCAAGGAGGAATCCCCAAATATTTCTGCGGTCTTTGCCCCCAGAGCCAACAATGCTTTCAATCCAAAGATGCAAGCTTCATATTCTGCTTCATTGTTGGTAGCCTTATACCTCAACTTCTTAGCCAATGGTAGCCTTTCACCATATGGGGTCGTAAGAATAACTCCTACGCCTGCCCCCTTATTATTGACTGCTCCATCAAAGAATAACTGCCACCCTTGCACTGCTATGGCCGTGACGTCTTCATCTGGGAAGTTGTATTCAAATTGATCTCCCTCAATAGGATGCTCGGCTAAGAACTCCGCTACAGCTCTTCCCTTAATGGTTTTCCTGGTTATGTACTCGATGTCAAATTCCTGCAACAGCAGTAACCATCTTCCCATCTTCCCTAGTAAAGAGGGTGCTTCTTGGAGGTATCTAAGCGGATTATGTTTGGCAACCGTTTGTACCTTGAAGGAATGAAAGTAGTGTCGCAACTTCTTAGAAGCCCAGATAACTGCTAAACAAATCTTTTCCACCTCTACATATTTGGCTTCGTAAGGCAGAAATTTCTTGCTAAGATAGTAAACGGCAAACTCTATACCAAAATCATCTTCCTGAGACATCATAGCACCCACTGAGTTATCTTCCACAGCTAGGTACAAGATTAGCGGTTTGGCATGGCGTGGTGGTCTTAACACCGGAGGATTTAGCAGATAGTCCTTAATGGTGTCAAAGGCCAGTTGACAGTCATCGTTCCATAGCACCGGCTGATTCTTCCTAAGAAGCTTGAAAATAGGCTCACATACTGAAGCTAGCTTGGCAATAAATCGGCTGATGTACTGAAGCTTTCCTAGGAAACTTCTGACGTCCTTCTCCTTCTGGGGCACTGGCATCTCTCTTATGGCTTTGACTTTATCGGGATCTACCTCGATTCCCCTCTGGCTTACTACATGTCCTAACAACTTTCCTGATGTAACTCCAAAAATGCACTTCTTGGGATTGAGGCGCAAATCATACTTGCTAATTCTTTGAAAGAACTTTTCTAAAGCCTCAAAATGGCCTTCTCTGGTAGCTGACTTAATCATCATGTCATCGACGTACACCTCCACTTCTTTGTGGATTAAGTCATTGAGAACCTTGGTCGCCATCCTCTGATAGGTGGCTCCTGCATTCTTCAACCCAAAAGGCATAACCCGATAGGCATATGTCCCCCATTCGGTGATAAAGGCTGTCTTGATCCGGTCCACTATCTTGTTAAGGATTTGATTGTACCCTGCGTACCCATCCACAAAGCTATACATCATACAAGCAGCAGCACTATCTACTAGCACATCAATATGAGGCAGAGGGAAATCATCTTTAGGGCAAGCTTTGTTCAGGTCTCGATAGTCGACGCATACTCGAACCTTACCGTCTTTCTTAGCTACAGGAACCACATTAGCTAACCATGTTGGGTATTGAACCTCTATCAGGAACTTAGCCTCAATCTGCTTATGGATCTCCTCTTTCACTTTCTGTGCCCATTCTGGCCTAAGCCTCCGAAGCTTTTGCTTGACTGGTTTAAACTCTGGGTAAGTTGGGATGGCATGTTCGGCAACACCTCGATCTATTCCCGGCATATCCTCATAGGTCCAGGCAAAGACTTTTTCATATTTTTTTAATATTCTCTCAAATTTTATTCTCTCTTCAGGAGTTATGTCTGACGCTAGCAAAATTTCTTTTGGATTTTCCAAAGTTCCGAGATTAAATGCAGTTGTGCCAGTTGAATTAATATCAAAAATGAATGCATCATGATTATGATCATGCGAAATGAAATCATCAGAAACATCACACAAGTAAGCAAAGTTGTTCATCTCATTAACAAAATCAGAAACATTAACATTGTTCTCAAAGAGTTCTGGTATAAAAAGAGAATCTAAATGATTATCAACTTCAGTCGACGCCGATGCTGCAGCTGACTGTACTTTGGCTTCTTGATTTGGTGAAATCTTGAGATCTTCAATCTTCGGCTCTGGCTCCACTATCTTCTCCTTCCCCTTAAGTCTGGTGGCTAACAGCTTATCAGTGACAATCTCTTCGGGCTCATCTCTGTCCCAGATGCTGCATTGGGTCATAATCTCCTCATCCCAAAAGTTCTCTACAGCTTTAACAACTCCGATCTCCCAATCAAAGACGTCGTTAAAAATTTCAAATCCAGGGATAATCTTCCCATCTACCCACTGCGGTTCTTCTTCTCCAGTGTAGGCACAAACCGATGATGATGGCACAAAGCTCTCCGAAATATGGGGAATCTTCCCTGACCCTTTCTTCTTACCATATTCTCCTTTGTAGCCCAACCCCTTTCGATCTTTCTGACCACGTGTAGTGATAGCATTCGGCAGCCCTTGTGACTCTTTTCCCAAACCAGCCCCTGGGAGGAAGTGCATCTTCTTCAGCATATTCACCACTTGAGGGCTACCTTCTAGGTTTTGCTCTTCTCCGATCATCGATACATGAAAGCCACTGAATGGCTGATTAGAGATCTCCAAGGCAGACACTTGGTTCTCTCTTGCTGCTTTAATGGTCACTACTTCTCCTTCATGGGGTATTTTAATTATCTGGTGTAATGTGGATGGTACTCCCCCTAACTTGTGGAACCACGATCTACCAAGTAGAGCTGAAAAGTTTGCTGGAATCGGCAAGACCACAAAATCTGTTTCTGTCTCAATGGGCCCTGTCTTTACCAAAGCTTTGAAAATTCCCGATGCTTGCCTCCTGGAGTTGTCGTAGGCAGTGATGGTCAGGTCAGATTTGCTTAACATACTCTCATCCATCCCAAAGGCCTGAAGTGCCACCAAAGGGCAGACATTTATCGATGACCCGTCATCAACCATGACACAAGCGGTGTGTTTACCATTGATCTGTGCCTTGATGTACAAAGGTCGGTTGTGGTTGCGACCCTCTGTTGGTAGGTCTGCATCAGAAAAAACCAACTTCTCCCCGGATCCCCCCTTTACAAGGTCTAGAAGCTCGGATGGAGAGATTGTAGTTGCTACGGTGGATACGCTCAATGCTTCGACTAACTTCTGTCGGTGCGAGGGGGACTGTCTCAAGAGATCCCAAATAGATATCTGAGCCGTGGTCTTTTTCAGTTGCTTCACTATTGAATTTTCTTCCGGCTCTTTCTCTGCGATTGCTTGTGCTGGGTCCTGCTGCTTCTCAGCTTCTGGAATGACCCTCCCACTTCTTGTTACTGCTTCTACTCTTTCTTCTTCCTCTGAATCCCACGGATCCGTAAACTCTCCATTTTTCTCATCTTCGTCATCTCCACTCTCACTAGTGGACCAACAGTCTATCGCTGCCACGGAAACCCCTTTTTCATCCACTGCAGGGCGAGTAATAGCGACATACTCATTTCCATATAGATCTTGCATTACGTACCACTCTGGTAGGCTCGATCCGATCATAAAGACTGGAGGTGGCACTGTGTTATAACCAGACTTCTTCTTGCTTTCTCTCTGCTCAGGATCGGTGATCTGCTTGTTGTCAATTAGATCTTGGACCCGATGTCTTAGCGTTATACACTCATCCGTCAAATGCCCGGTATGTTGGTGGAATGCGCAGTATTCATTCTCTTTGTGCCCTGGCTGTCCTTGGGCTTTGGCCGGCTTAGGTGATAGGGGCCGCAGTTTTCCTTCTTTTATTAGCCTCTTCAGCACCCATGATAAAGGCTTACCCAAGTTGGAGAAATACCTCTGACTTACGCCGGTTGCAGATACCTCGGCAGTCTTCCCAACTCTGTTACCACTGCTTGAACCTACTGGTTTGGCCGTCCCCTGATTGCTGTATCCCCTCCGGGCATAGGACTCACTATTTGCCCTCTTGGATAAATATTCTCCTTCCGCTTCTATGGCAATATCCTTCAAAGACTCCCAATCCTTGAGTCCCTTCATTTTCAGTCCCTCTCTTAAATAAGGGCTGGCATTTCGAATGAATAGCCGGATCTGATCAGAAGTGTCCGGTTTGCGTTTCATCTCCATAACCCGGTTTCTCCACCGAGTAAGGTACTCGTGGAAGGACTCCCCAGCCTTCTGCTGTAACAGCTCGAGATCCTTCAAAGTGACCTCCATCCGGGTACTGCAATCGTACTGCTTAAGGAACTCTTCAGTCAACAAGTCCCAGTCCTCCTTGGATCTCCTGTCAAGCCCATGGTACCAATCAATAGCAGCTCCTGTGAGACTCAAGCAGAAGTATTCTATCTTCTGCTTTCTTGTTAAGGTCGTTCCCTTCATGACCAGCGAGTATTGCTTGATGTGTGCGGCAGGGTCAGAGGTTCCATCAAATTTGGGGATGTCCGGCATCTTAAAATTCTGGGGAATTAGGTCATCCCCATCCAGCTCTCGATCTTCCGGGTTCATTCCTTTTCCCACGGTCATCATCCTTGCCATGACCTCAAATCTCTCTTCCATTTTCCTCCACATTGCGTCATCCAGCTTTGGCAACTTTTCTTTAGCTACTGCATGCTCCTCATGCTCATCTCCCCCAAACTCAACTTCAGACCTGGGGCCTTCTCTGCGCTCAATGGGTGCAGGTACTCTTTGCTCAATAATAGGTGGGTCAACCACTGGTTGGTTAACCGCAGCAGGACGTTCTTCTCTAACAACCTCTTGTTCAGCTGGTACTCGGACAGGAATAGCAGCAGCTTGTTGCCCAGCTATAGTGGCGGCAAGATTGCCCATCATTGCAATCATTCGGGCTTCAAATTCCTCCATTCTCTTTCCTACCTCCTCAACAATTACTGCCCGGGTTGCATCAGACTCATTTGATGGATTAGCCATGCTTACTTCTGTTGATGATTCGGAAGAAAACCCCACACTATTTTCTGAGATTGAATCTGAACTCTGAGCTGACACTAACTCAGTTAACCCCAAAAGCGGCGTCCTTCTTAACCGTCCGTCGGGACCTCTAGACCACCCAGGAGAATCTATGATGGCTGAAATTCAAAAATTGTTAAGATGATGCATGATTAAAATGCAATGCATGCTCGTGCTGATGCAGCATAGACAAACACATGCAAGCAGATAGATCCTTCCAACCTTATATCTCCCACACACGTGGTAGTGCGGTCTCTTTCCTAGGTGGGCTTGATCCATGGGTTGACGGGGAACCCAATGGACACGTATGGTGCGCGGTGAAAAACCGGCAGCATAACAGCTCCTATCTAATGTACATACGTATGGGTGTTTGGCCATTACGTATTTAAACAATTCAACTTAACCAAGATGGGCCCACCAGGGCATGAAAGCCTTTGATGAAGACCATTTAATTAAATTGATTTCGTTTAATATATGATGGCCCATATAGCAAGCATAGTATTACGGTACATTTTACCTAGTGGAAGTATCTATTGCCATTACATGAGCTTTGGACAAGGGAGATGTTACTTTAAGGTTACCCAAGCATGATCCCTGCCGACGGGTCTAGCTCATCACAAGCATAGCGACCGGTCGGGTCGTCATTTTGATATACCATTGAGGTACGTGGCTTGGGCTGGTGATTATCCTTAACACTTCCTCAAATTGAGTGAAAATGAGGAGGTGCTTCAGGAACGCACCGGGGCTTGAAAAGGGACCAAACTAACTTAATCTAAAGCTCTAATGAGATGATATGCAATTTTGAGATAAAGCGAATTTATGAATTAAATTTTAACCATAAATGTTAAACGAGGTATTTTCAAATTGAAATCTCGAACCATATCGTCCCCAGTGGAGTCGCCACTGTGACGCGCGCCGGATCCCGATGCGCCGCCCTTTCGGACCGCCCGCACGTGGGCGATCGGGGCATTTGCGGGTCCGTTGACATCTTGCGATAAATCGCAAGTGCGTCTATGTTGAGCAACACGGAGGTTTCATGGAGTCGCCACCCAATAGAACATTGGGAAAGTTTCTCTCGCCTCGGAGAGCCTAAGACTGCGCTTTTTATCCATATTGAGCCATGAGGCCTAGGATTAGCGCTAAAGCCTCGTGACTCAAGAAGTATCTTGAAGGATAACCTCTAACCTTTTGAGCCCAAAGACCAGAGCTGGGTCCGGGATTTCTCATCTATTTCTACCTCGATTAATTTATGATTGAATTTTAATTGTCATTAATTCGCTCTCTCTCCACACAATGCAATTAATTTAAGGCGCATTTATTCATGTTAGGAAAACCATAAATTAGCAAGTAAAGCAATGAATTACAATAATACAAGGAGCGGAATACAACTCCCTTTTAAAAGTGCAAACATGCATAAAACCGGAGAATTTATTAATCATGAGGACTTTGGTCCCCGCATGCACAATTAAAGAAAATATTCTGGATGTGATGATCTTATTTGGGATGAAAACTGGGACATTGGTCCCGCTTTATTATGAAAAGATCCAAATTGATTTAGTAAAAAATATTTTTATGATTTTTATTTTGGTGCGCATAAGAAAACATTTTATTTAATGAATATATACAAGGCAATGTAAATAAAATGGGAATTAAAAATGTATAAAGAAAATACCAAACTCCGCAACTCCTTCTTCATGTGCATGGATACTCAATTGAAAGTAAAAACAATGATGTGCAACCAAAAATAAAACAAAAGAAATTCATGTTAGTGATTAAGCCAACAAAATAATATGACATAAAAAGATAATATGTACCATGAAAATATAATATGCATAAAATAATCATGATGTAATTTAACATGCATAGAATAATTAAGATGCAATTTAACATGCATAAGATACTATAACATGCCTAAAAAAATAATTATGATGCAATTTAACATGCATAAAGTGATTAAGATGCAATTTAACATGCATAAGGTGATGAAGTATCATGGCATATGCAACTTATTAATAATAGTTATTAACATACATGGAAGATTAATGACAATCAATTTTATTATAGTTAAGACATGAATAAATGTGTAACATGAGAATAATTCCACTTGACATGCATAACTAGCATAAAATAATGACTATAACACTCATACATGCAAAAGAAAGCATAATAATAAACATGATATAGCATTAAGAAATTAAAGGTATTTACAACCTAAAACATGCATAATTACATGAACAAAGAATAATTTGACATGAAAAATAAGATAATAGAATTTAAAAAAAACTTATTTGTTATATGAATAATTGAAGATAAAAAAAAATAAGAAGAAGAATATGGAGACTAAGAGAATTTACATGTTTGATATGTTAATTGGAAGCCAAAATAAATGAAATTAACAAGAGAATTAATGAGTAAAGCCAAGAATAATTACCCTCAAATTCAGTTTTGAAGAATTGAAGATAGAAGTGTTGAATTCCTTGTCTTCTCTTGTGAAAATCCTTAGAAAATAGCTTGAAAACTTGAAGAAAAGCTCTTGGAAACAAGTGTGTAAGATGAATTTTTTTTTCTCTCCACTCCAAGCTCCAAAATTCAGTTTTTTTCTCACCAAATGTTCTTCGTTCGTTCTCTTCCATTTCTGAATTTTTCTAGTGTTTTTAACCATCAAAAACTACCCAAAAACCACCAAAAACCGTCCAAAAACGGTTGAAAATCGAGTGGGGGGCGAAAATGGGCGAAATGGGCGAAGTGGGGGCGAAATCGGCGAGAGATCGTGCGCGTCGCGCACGTTTCCGCGCGATCTGCGCGGAATTTCCGCGCACGACGTGCGCGGGGCGAGCGACGCCCTGCGCGTCGCTCGCGCGGAGCGCCCGACGCCAAGGGCGTCGGACGCTCGGAGCGCGCGCTCCGTGCGCGGAGCGCAAGGAAATTCGCGACGGCCCTTGGCCGTCGCCTTTTCGTCGCGATTATTTTCCCCCATTTTCCATTTTTCCTACTTTCTTCATTTTTTCATCATTTTTCACCTTTTTTTTTTTTTTTTTTTTTTTTTTTTTTTTTTTTTAAATACCCTCAACCTAAAACACACTTTTTCTTCTCCAAAATAATTTTAAAAGATATTTAGAAAATATTTTTAAAATACACTTTTTACTCACCGAAAAGACAAGAAAAATCACTTCCAAACTCCAATCTTTTTGCCTATAAGCCGGCATAGCTAAATTTCATCATCGGGTAATCCTGATCAAGGCTACTCGGGACCCGGTGTCTACATAATCTATCTCCTCTTCTCAAACTAACACACACACATACATAAATTACATAAATAATCCAAATTAACACATACATGCAACACCTAAAAATACACACATACAAACACGGACAGGCTCAAACTACTGGGGTGGTTTTGGGGTGTTACAATACTCCCCCACTTAATAGAATTTCGTCCTCGAAATTCTTATCTGCTTCAAACAATTGAGGGTATTGCAATCTCATAGCTTCCTCTGGTTCCCATGTGGCTTCTTCAATACCGTGATGCTACCATAAGACCTTAACTAACGGTATTTGTTTATTCCGGAGCTGTCTGATTTCCCTATCCAAAATCCTTTTCTGTTCTTCATTATAAGAAAGGTCTGGCTGAATTCGGACGTCTTGTACCGGTAACACATGCGAAGGGTCTGACCGATATTTCCGAAGCATAGATACGTGAAAGACATCATGTAGTCTAGCTAACTCCATCGGCAAAGCTAACTGATACGCTACTGGACCTACTTTTCTTAGGATCTCATATGGTCCAATAAAGCGTGGACTTAGTTTGCCTTTCTTTCCGAAACGGAGAACCTTTCGCCACGGTGACACTTTTAAGAAAACCTTATCACCCACTTCGTACTGAATATCTCTGCGCTTCAGGTTAGCATAAGAACGTTGTCGGTCCTTGGCTGCTTTCAAGTTCTGTTGCACAATCCTCACTTTCTCTTCGGTATCCCGCACTATATCCGGACCTATCATAGCCTTTTCTGATAGTTCAGTCCAACATATTGGCGTTCTACATTTCCGTCCATATAATGCTTCGTAAGGGGCCATACCAATGCTCACTTGATAGCTGTTATTATACGCGAATTCCATCAAGGACACATACCAATCCCAGCTTCCTGAAAACTCCAAAGCACAACCCCGGAGCATATCTTCCAAAACCTGAATAACTCTCTCTGATTGACCATCGGTCTGTGGATGAAAAGTGGTGCTGAAATTTAACCGAGTTCCCAAAGCCGCCTGAAGCTCTTTCCAAAACTTGGATGTAAAACGCGGATCTCGGTCAGACACAATAGATAACGGAATTCCATGTAGTCGAACTATCTCATCTACATAAAGTTCTGCCAACTTGTCCAACGAATAATCCAACCGTACTGGCAGAAAATGTGCGGACTTTGATAATTGATCTACTATAACCCATACTGAATCATGCTTATGCTGAGTCATAGGCAGGCCAGATACAAAATCCATCGTGATGTCATCCCACTTCCATTGAGGAATGGGTAAGGGATGAAGCAATCCTGATGGCACTTGATGCTCAGTTTTTACTTGCTGACAGGTGAGACACCTAGAAACAAATTCTGTTATTTCTCTTTTCATTCCTGGCCACCAATAAAATTGCTTCAGATCTTGATACATTTTGTCCCCACCAGGATGCATAGTAAAGACTGATGAGTGAGCTTCTTGCAATAACTTCTTCCTTAACTCATCCACATTAGGTACACATAACCGATTACCGTGCCTAAGCACTCCTTCTCCATCTATCAAATATTCAGTCCGTTTGCCCTCTTTCACTACTTGACAAACACGCTGTAGCACATGGTCATCTAACTGTGCCCTTACAATTTCTGATCTCAAACTTGGCTTAACTTTCAGTCGAGCAATCAGAGCACCTTCAGAATCAAACCTCCATCTGCCTCGGCTAGCTAGCAACGCAGACATAGACTTCCTACTGAGAGCATCTGCCACTACATTAGCTTTACCCGGATGGTAGTCAATAATACAATCATAATCCTTGAAGAGCTCTAACCATCTCCGCTGCCTCAAATGCAATTCCTTCTGCGTTAACAAATACTTGAGACTCTTATTATCAGTAAAAATTCTGCACGTCTCCCCATATAAGTAGTGCCGCCATACTTTAAGTGCAAACACTACCGCTGCTAACTCCAAATCGTGGGTCGGGTAGTTCCGCTCATGAAGCTTCAACTGTCTCGATGCATAAGCTATAACTTTATTCCCTTGCATCAGAACACAACCTAAGCCAATTCCCGAAACATCACTGTACATAGTGTACTCTTTACCCGAAACCGGCTGTGTGAGCACAGGAGCTTTAACCAATAACTATTTTAAACGATCAAAACTGGCTTGACACTCCTCAGTCCATACAAACTTAACATCCTTCCGAAGTAACTTGGTTAAAGGAGAGGCTAACACTGAAAACCCCTGAACAAACCGTCGATAATACCCTGCTAAACCCATAAAACTTCTCACTTCAGGTACATTCTTCGGAGGCATCCAATTTACAATTGCTTCAATCTGACTTGGATCAACACGTACACCCTCTGCTGACACCACATGTCCAAGGAAAGCTACTTCTTTCAACCAAAACTCACACTTACTGAGTTTCGCATACAGTTGATGATCTCTTAACATTTGCAACACCAATCTAAGATGTTCCTTATGTTCTTTTCGATCTCTGGAGTATACCAAAATGTCATCAATAAATACTACAACAAACTTGTCCAGATACGGTCGGAAAACTCGGTTCATGAGATCCATAAAGGCTGCAGGCGCGTTGGTCAAACCAAAAGGCATCACTAGAAATTCGTAATGACCATAACGCGTCTGAAAATCCGTCTTCGCCACATCTGCTTCTTTAACCCCCAACTGGTAATAGCCTGATCTCAAGTCTATCTTAGAGAATACCCCAGCTCCTCTCAACTGATCAAAAAGGTCTTCAATCCTCGGCAAGGGATATTTATTCTTGATAGTCACTTTATTAAGCTGTCTATAATCAATGCACATTCGTAGGGTTCCATCCTTCTTTTTAACAAACAGCACTGGAGCACCCCACGGTGATACACTGGGCCGAATGAATCCTTTATCTAACAATTCTTGTAACTGACTTTTCAATTCCACTGGGGCCATTCGGTAGGGAGCCTTAGAAATCGGAGCTGTCCCTGGGACAATCTCGACTGACAATTCGACTTCTCTCTCGGGAGGTAATCCCGGTAATTCTTCCGGAAAGACATCTACAAAATCTCTTACAATAGGAATGTCTTGAATTTTAACTTGTCCTCTCTGAGAATCCAAAACCACAGCCAGAAACGCTTTACAACCCTTCCTGATAAATCTTCTGGCTTTCATAGCTGATACCACGTTATGTAGAGAGCTGCTTTTAATTCCCTTCACAATAACAGGTACTTGATCTTTATCCTTCAAAACCATTACCTTCCTATGACAGTCCACTACCGCATGGTACTTATCCAACCAATCCATCCCCAGAATAATATCAAACTCATGAAATGGCAAGCAGATCAAATCCAATACAAACTCTATACCCTGAATCTTTAAGGGACACTTCCGACACACCCGATTAACCATAACACTCTGACCCAAAGGACTAGATACACAAATCTCATATTCCATCTTCTCCTCACTTCCCAATTTATTCCATAACTTACCAGAACACACATAAGAATGGGTAGAACCCGGGTCAATCAAAGCATAAACTTCAGAGTCAAACAAAGAGAACTTACCGGCAATTACTTCGGGAGCATTCTGTTCTTCTCGGGCCTTTATAGCATAGGCCCTGCCAGCTGTCGGCACAGGGCGATCAACTGATTCTGAGGGTTCTCTCTCTCGAGGCCGTCCACCACGACCCCTTCCTCTTCCCTGATTACGGCTTCCTTGAGGTACATTAGATCCAGCTCGGCTCCCTTCCTGATGTCCCGAAGGGTCTCCATACCAACTCGGACAATTCGCAAGTAAATGGTCCGTAGAACCACATCTGAAACAACCTCCTGTTAACCATCGACATTCACCCCAATGTTGTTTGTTGCAGTGAGTACATCAGGGAATGCTATCTCCTCTACCAGTGCTCGCTCCCTTGGAAGAACCCTGTCTCCTCCCTCTAGGGGCGGGACTAGCTGCAGACTCATCAGCAAAGTTTCCTTGCGATTCCCTCGGCCTCTTGCCTGAAGAAGAGCCACCTCTTGCAGACTTCCTTCTTTGAGCTTTCTCTCTAAGAATATTCTCAGATCGTTCTGCCCTCAGCTACAGACATTGTTCTTTGCTTGAGAGTTAGAAACTGCACCCACTTGGCCTCCTTATATGCTTTAGTTACATACCGGTTCTGGAACTCACTCTCGAAAAATTGCCATGTAATCGGTTCAGGAACCTGCGGTTGACTAACCACTAGCCTCCACCAATCATAAGCAGAGCCTTGCAACAAGGACAGTGCACACTCCACTTCTTGATCTGGTGGACATCTTATCTCTCTAATTACTCTGGATGTCTTCTCTATCCACATCTCTGCCTTATCAGATTCGTCTATGCCAGTACCAAAGAAATCCTCTGCACTATGCTTTCTTAACTTCTCAATAGGGGCACTTGACGCTGTTACCCTTTCAAGTACCCTCGTCATATTCTGAAGCATCGCCTCCAACGGTCCCATAGGCACCTCAGGTCGCCCCCTCGGAGGTTGAGCCGGACCAGAAACTGAGGGATCTTGCTCTTGGGGATTCGCACTTTCTGCTGATCCCTCAAGCGATCCAGGAACAGACTCTATAACTACAAAACATAAACGCAGTGCGCATCAGGCCAACACAACTCCAACAGACTTACTAACACACTGAAACCCAGTAACATCTAACCCAATAGCTCTGATACCACCTAATGTCACACCCCAACCTATATCATGGAGACTTCTCCTCGGATTAGAGGGAGAAGGATCCAGATAGGTAGGAGTGTCACATCCCACTAGTACAAATAAGGAAAACATCGCATACAAGTAACATATCAGAGTTAAAGTAAAACTTTGAAAGAAAGAAGAGTGGTACTGAACAAAATGAATACTTTTATTAATATACATAAAAGAGGTCTTTACATTACACAACGAATATAAACAAAACAAATATATAAAAGCCCAAGGTACAATGTTCCAAAGGGCCAACAAAACATTATATCTATTACAAAAGAAAGGAAAGCCTATACTACAAAATTTAAATCTCTAGTTGCGTTGACCTTCCCGATGCGACATGCCCAAACCATGCGTACCAAAATCTTCCACACCTGCACGGATAAACACCCGTGCTAAGCGAAATCGCTTAGTGGGGAAACACAAATGCATAACCGCCACTCACAGTGACGACAACAGAAAGCACATGATAATGATACAATTATAGATATAGATTCATACATAATTAATTCAAATACTTATAATATCATTCAATGTTCTTGTACACAGACACACTAACACCCGCTTAATCATAAAGAGTGGATAACGAGTACACATAGATACTTGAGAGTATCAATATCGTATTATAAACACATAGATACCCGAAGGTATCAAACCATTCTTTTTATTTTTGTTCCAAATTATTTTCATATAGAATCTTAAGAAAGATTGAAACAGAAGGATCGCGAGGATCCGATCGGGGACCTGATCAGGGTCTAAAATCGTACACATAGCTGCAGCAACACATAACTCTATTAGGCATGCCTAACTATCCACTTATCCGACATTAGCAGGTTATACGAAATCTTGTCAAATTAATATACATACTATTCATTTAAATAGGTATTCAAGGCTTTAATGAAAGAATGCATGCAAAAAGAAATCAAGTCATTAAGCAAAAAGGAGAAGAAATCAAAGTTGGAAGTTGCAAAAAGAATGCTCGCGACAGAAGAGAAACTACACCTCCCCGTCTCGTCTCGCGATCGCGAGTGACCTTGTGCTCGCGAGAGGACGTAGGTGCTGCTCTCTGTTGCGCTCGCGACAGAAGAGAGCCTTGCACATGTTCGGAGCTCGAGCACTCTGTCGCGCTTGCGACAGAAGAGAGCCTTGCACATGTTCGGAGCTCGAGCACTCTGTCGCGCTCGCGACAGATGTCGCGCTCGCGACAGATGTCGCGCTCGCGATAGAGAACTCCCTTCGAACCACTCGGCGCGACACCTCTCATGCCGGCGCGAGGGCTGAAACCTCCGCGCTCTGTCGCGCTCCCGACAGTGTCTCGATCGCGACAGATACGGGTTTTTCAGCTCTTACGCCCAAAATCTGCAGAATTCTCACACTAAACACATCCAAACTTCCAAAATTGATTCTAAACCTCAAAATTAAGCAACACAAGCATCAACAACTCCTAATATAATTAAAACCCAGCTTTATCACCATTTATTTCAATTAAATCAAGCCAAATACATGCTCAATTCCAAGAAATCCCAAAACAGCACATTTAACAACAATTGCAACCATTCACATAATTTCTTGCAAATCCTTCAACAATATTCATTCTCTAGCATCACATATCATGCTAATTTCAATTTAAGCCATACATATTCAATTCATAACTCCAATCGCAGCTAAAAGTGCCAAAACCCAACTTAAATCACAAATACACATATAAAACAAATGTTCCCAAACCTTATCTCCTCTGCTCCTACTCGTGAGCTCTGCTCCCGCTAGCGATTTCTTTCCCTTTTACCGGTCTAGGAGACTCCTCTGAACCACAAACCCACAACAACTAAGATCAATTTTACAACTACCCATACATATACATATATAATTATATAAAACCTAGAGAAGAGGAAGAAGAAAATCTAAGACATCCATAACCCCTACTCACCTTTGAGCTTCAAATTCACAAGCCAAACAACTCTAATTACTCAAATAAAGGAGAGGAAGCAAGATTGTGCAAAGAAAAGGAAGAACGAAGAAGAAGAAAAAGAAAAGAAGAGAGTGGCGTGAGGAAGAGAGGAAGAACGGGAATCTAAAGGGAAGGCTGCCTTCTCTCTCTCTCTCTCTCTCTCTCACCAAACCCATTAAATGCTAACTTATCCCTTATGCCACATGTCACTCTCCCCATAAGACACTTGCCCCATAACACACCCTACTCCCATACACTTCTATACACACTAATCTATCCCTTGCTCACATCCTACTCCCATACACTAAATCATATACTAAACTATCTCCTCTTCTCAAACTAACACACACACATACACAAATTACATAAATAATCCAAATTAACACATACATGCAACACCTAAAAATACACACATACAGACATGGACAGGCTCAAACTACTGGGGTGATTTTGGGGTGTTACAGCTGTTACCCTCTCAAGTACCCTCGTCATATTCTGAAGCATCGCTTCCAATGGTCCAATAGGCACCTCAGGTCGTCCCCTAGGAGGTTGAGCCGGACCAGAAACTGAGGGATCTTGCTCTTGGGGATTCGCACTTTCCGCTGACCCCTCAAGCGATCCACGAACAGACTCCATAACTACAAAACATAAACGCAGTGCGCATCAGGCCAACACAACTCCAACAGACTTACTAACACACTTAAACCCAGTAACATCTAACCCAATAGCTCTGATACCACCTAATGTCACACCCCAACCTATACCATGGAGACTTCTCCGAGAATTAGAGGGAGAAGGATCCAGATAGGTAGGAGTGTCACATCCCACTAGTACAAATAAGGAAAACATCGCATACAAAGTAACATATCAAGGATAAATCAAGCTTGGAAAGAAAGAAGAGTGATACTGAACAAAATGAATACTTTTATTAATATACATAAAAGAGGTCTTTACATTTTGCAACAGACATAACAAAACAAATATATAAAAGCCCAAGGTACACTATTCCAAAGGGCTAACAAAACGTTATATCTATTACAAAAGAAAGGAAAGCCTATACTACAAAACTTCAATCTCTAGTTGCGTTGGCCTTCCCGATGCGACACGCCCAAACCATGCGTACCAAAACCTTCCACACCTGCACGGATAAACACCCGTGCTAAGCGGAATCGCTTAGTGGGAAAAACACAAATGCATAACCGCCACTCACAGTGACGACAACAGAAAGCACATGATAATGATACAATTATAGATATAGAATCATACATAATTAATTCAAATACTTATATTATCATCCAATGTTCTTGTACACAGACACACTAACACCCGCTTAATCATAAAGAGTGGATAATGAGTACACATAGATACTTGAGAGTATCAATATCGTATTATAAACACATAGATACCCGAAGGTATCAAATCATTCTTTTTATTTTTGTTCCAAATTATTTTCATATAGAATCTTAAGAAAGATTCAAACAGAAGGATAGCGAGGATCCGATCGGGGGACCTGATCAGGGTCCAAAATCGTACATATAGCTGCAGCAACACATAACTCTATTAGGCATGCCTAACTATCCACTTTCCGATATTAGCAGGTTATATGAAATCTTGTCAAATTAACATACATATTATTCATTTAAATAGGTATTCAAGGCTTTAATAAAAGAGTGAATGCAAAAGAAATCAAGTCATTAAGCAAAAAGGAGAAGAAATCAAGTTTGGAAGTCACGTCTGTCGCGCTCGTGACAGAAGCCAAAATACACCTCCCCGCCTCATCTCGCGATCGCGAGTAACCTCGTGTTCGCGAGAGGATGTAGGTGCTGCTCTCTATCGCGCTCGCGACAAAAGAGAGCCTTGCACAAGTTCGGAGCTTCGAGTACTCTGTCGCGCTCGCGACAGAGAGCTCCCTTCGAGCTCCTCGGCGCAACACCTCTCGCGCCGGCGCGAGGGCTGAAACCTCCGTGCTCTGTCGCGATCGCGACAGATACAGGTTTTTCAGCTTTTACGCCCAAAATCTGCAGAATTCTCACACTAAACACATTCAAACTTCCAAAATTGATTCTAAACCTCAAAATTAAGCAACACAAGCATCAATAACTCATAATATAATTAAAACCCAGCTTTATCCCCATTCATCTTAATTAAATCAAGCCAAATGCATGCCCATTTCCACGAAATTCCAAAACAGTATATTTAACAACAATTGCAATTATTCACCTGATTTCTTGCAAATCCTTCAACAATATTCATTCTCTAGCACTACATATCATGCTAATTTCACTTCAAGCTATACATATTCAATTCGTAACTATAATCAAAGCCAAAAGTGCCAAAACCCAACTTAAATCACAAATACACATATGAAACAAATATTCCCAAACCTTATCTCCTCTGCTCCTACTCGTGAGTTCTGCTCCCGCTAGCGATTTCTTTCCCTTTTTCCGGTCTAGGAGACTCCTCTGAACCACAAACCCACAACAACTAAGATCAATTTTACAACAACCCACACATATACATATATAATTATAAAACCTAGAGAAGAGGAAGAAGAAAATCTAAGACATCGCTAACCCATACTCACCTTTTGAGCTTCAAATTTACAAGCTAAACAACCCAAACTAGTCAAGGAAAGGAGAGGGAGCAAGATCGGGCCAAGAAAAGAAGGAACAAAGAAGAAGAAAGAAGAAAAGGAGAGAATGGCGTGAAAGAGGGAAAAAGAACGGGAAACAAGAAGGAATGGCTGTTCTCTCTCTCTCTCACCAAACCCATTAAATGCTAACTTATCATTTATGCCACATGTCATTCTCCCCATAAGACACTTGCCCCATAACACACCCTACTCCCATACACTTCTATACACACTAATTTATCCCTTGCTCACATCTTACTCCCCTACATTAAATCATATACCAACCTATATCCTCTTCTCAAACTAATACATATACACACACATAAATTAAATAAATAATCCAAATTAACACATACATGCAACATATAAAGCACACATATACAGACACTGACAGGCTCAAACTACTGGGGTGGTTTTGGGGTGTTACATTTATTCTCTGGTTTTACAAGGATTGAGGATTTTTTCTCGGCAATAGAAGATTTCGCCGAATCAGGGGGAGTTAATATCTTTGAAATTGGGTTTTGCTCCACCGACGGGCATACAGTCAGTAGAAGTGACTCCCGTCGCTCGCGTGAGAGACTTATCTCTCGCAATGAGCGCTGGCTTTCGCTCGGTTCCGGAGCCCCGTCTCTCGCTAGAACGATGCTTGGCGCTCATTCAAGAGATGCCTGTCTCTCCCGGTTTCATCCCTTGAGAGGGGCCCACCGACCAAAAGACCATGCATGCCCCCGTCAGCGACGCCCCTTGGTACACCACTGACGCCTATCGGTCGATGATCTGACATTATTTAAATGGGATTTTCTAGATATTTAAGGAGATCTCATAATATTTCAAACATTTTCCCAAAATCTTTTAAATCTTTTCAAACATTTTCAAATTGCGGATTTGATTTTGAGAATATTCTGAAAATCATTCGGTTTTCATCTTGATTTCAGAAATCTTTTTCAAGAATTTTCTTCCTAAACCTATAAATAGGGGTTGGGAGCTCATTGTTCTGGGAGGGGAGGATTTTGACCAAAAAAGAAGGATTTTAGCTATTTTTCTTACAAGAAAATTTTCTTACAAAAGTTCCCTTACTTTTATTTTTTAGAAAAATCATCATAAAAAATTCTTTCAATTTAGGCAAATCTGAGGGAACGACTCTAATTCATTTCTACTAAATCTAGCTATTTTAGCATTCACAACTGCTATCAAAATATCGAGAAAAAAAAATATAATTTTCTTCTCTTGATTTATTTTCGAAAAATGATTTTTGTGTCTTCTGAAAATCACACATCACAGACAAATCCTTGTAGAATTCGAGGAATCGAAATCGCATAACATTCACTTTCAAAGGTAAAAATTCGAGAATAAATATTATGTATTTGTCATTTTCGTATTCAACCATCTCGTAATAATTTTACACACAAAAATCTCATTTATTTAAAATGAAATTAATTTTTATTTGATTTTTTGAGTTTTTTTCAAATTCTGATGTGACCGACGGGCAGAGAGTCCAGCGACGGCCGTTGCTCACGCGAACAACGAGCCATCGATGGATGCTGCCTCTACCTGTCGGTAAACCTAGGGATGCCCGTCGCTCAAGTGTCTTGGGCCGTCCCTGCGCCTTTTCTCACCATTTTTTCTTTCTTTCTATTTTAATTGTTTTCCCATCAATTTTTGTGGCAATTTCTTATGGATTTTCCTTGTTATTTAATTTCTCGCACCTTATTTTACCCTTAATTTTGGCACTAACATGATTTTGTTATTTTGTGAGTTTTATTTGACTTATTTGATGAATTTGGGCTTGTTGAAATGGCGGTTGCCACGGCGATCCAAGAATCTTCATCTGGGTCCATTCTTTTAACTTTACTCCATTTCTTTTACTTTATATATTATTATTGTAAATATTGTTTTTATCCCGTTAATATAAAAATGGCTAAAAGTTTATAGTAATTAAATTGGAGTTTTCATTAATAAATTAAGGACCAATGTCCTATTTTTTTTAGCAAATAAAATTGACACTTTGAAATTATTTTGTAATAAACATGCATGCGAGGACCAATGTCCTCATCTTTAACGTATATCCCGATTTTTGTATGAATTGCATGCTATTTACAATAGGGGTTGTATTCCGTCCCTAATTTTGTTGTAATTTATTTTCATATACCTTATTTTAATTACACTCCTGTTTACCGCTTTCCTTATATGGTCAACTTGCGCTTTAATTAATTGTGTTAAATCGAATGAGAAATGTGATGAAACACTAAATTCAAAACTCAATTATAACTTTGATCAAGGTATGAATAAATAGAAAGTCTCAAACCTTCTCTGGTCTTAAGCTCAACGAGGTTAGAGGACCATCCCAATATTTCATTGGGGTGGGGTCTCCAAAATATCTCTTGTTCCCTAAAAGGGCCCAATTTGCATAATCCTAGGTTCCACAAGGTTAGAGAAACATCCCAATGTTCTATTGGGGTAGGGCCTCCAAAATATCTCTGGCTTGCCCAAATTGGATGCATATGCGCTATCTTAGGCTCACTGAGGCTAGACGACCTTTCCCAATATTTTATTGGCTGGCGACTCCAAGAAATCTCCTTGTTGCCCAAAATAGACGCACTTGTAATTCCTTACAAGTTTTCAAGAACCTCTCCCGAACGCCCTAAAAGCGGGCAGTTCGGGGCGACCCGGGGTTCGGCGTGCGTCACAGCGGGAACTAATGTTTCCACCTTGAATGAATTATCCATTTTATGTATGATTTATTTCAATTGAATAGGGATGATTCCCCGTCCATTTCGAAATGACCAATCTTCATGAGTTTTCAAAGAACCTTTCTCATACCTTAAAAGAGGGTCTCCAGGGACCATGGGGTTTCGCACACTTCACACTTACAATTTTCATGAGGGACCAAAACCTAGTTCTACCTCTAAAGTATTCAAAATTGTGTTTGAAAACTTAGACGTAAATCTATCCCTGATTCCAGAGGAGTCTGTAATGATTTAGGTATAACGCTTACTATAGAACTCTAATTGAAATGAATCAAATTTCTACACAAACTAAACTCATATTGGAGAAATTTAATGGAGATTTTATTACCCAATTCTATTCCAAATATTCCTAGAAAATTTTAAAAGACATAGTATCAATCCTATCTCTGAACCGACCCCTAGGCCAGTCTATAGTATTTTTGCCATATCTCCCGTTTTACATATCCAAATCACATGATTCTGGATTTTTTAGAAAGATAAGACATAGATTATCAATCTAAGTCCTAAATATTAGATGTCCAAAAAAGAAATTAACATTGATAATAAAATCTGTTAGTTGGGAACTTCTCACTTTTGAGTGTATGCATGAGCGATATAACTATAAGGAATGTAAATGCTATATAAATATTAGAAATGTATTGTTATGTAATAGTATTATTTGTGACTTGATATCTCTAGGTTATACTGTATGTGCATCAAGGGCACTTGAGTATGAGCAATGGCATGACTTGTAAGGTTGTAACACAATGAAGTGTATATGTGCTTGTGTTGGCTTGAGGATATGTAATATGAATAAGACAATGCAAATATGTTTTAAAAGTATGTTTATGACTTAAGTGCTTAGAATCTTATGTTCTGATTTATGAATACTCAAGAATATGTGATCACTTGTAAATGTGAACTAAAGTTATGTTTATATATAACCTAATTCTGTATTGGTTTGGGGGATACTAGTTAATTCCTGATATGTCATGATGTTAGCATAAGGAATACTTTAGTTTGAGTTGTGGATTTATACGTATGCCTATAAGGATTTTGCAGCTACTTCAGTGACACTAATTATTGTCTTTAGTTTGATGCTTCGGTATCTTCAATTTGATACTTCAATATCTTCAGTTCATAAATATGATCTTGAGACTTATGTCTCTTCAGTGGCGCCTTTCGAGGTGTCTTCAATGGATGCCCTTTTATGGTATCTTTCAGTTCCCGTTACATATAGGGAAACAATAGGCAAATGTGTATCTGAACTGTTTTTGTCTTATTTTGCTTTGCTTACCTATTTTTGTTCTCTATCCTGATTAATGGTTATATTTTCTGAAATGAAAGATAAGTTAAGATTAGAATAATAGAAAAATTATGTTTCTTGCTTAAGTTATCTTGTAATGACATTTTTGGTATCCATGTGTGTGTTTGCTGGAAGACTACTATAAGGAGTCATCACTATGCATAATTGATCCCTACTAAGTAATCACGCTTAGCACGGTGGTTTTTCTCCCCTTGTAGGACCTGAGGACAACGTTAGGTTTGTAAAAATAACAGAAATGGCCACAAGAAGGATTAGTTTTTTGGATTTATAACATGAATTTATGTATATTTTGATAATGATATATTATATGTAATAACTTATTTAATTTTGTATATTTTTGTGACATGTAACTTACGAATATGAGGTATGTATAACTTTGGGCATGTAAAGAGTAAACCAAATACATGATTGCGTAATGCGATTATATTATGCATAGATGGGATGTTTTGGTCATATGAATAATTCGACTACACATATGTAATGTTTATTGTAATGTGTCATGATCTAAACCCCAAATAAGCATGTTCAAAATGAATAAAAGTAACCAATGCTTGTTATAACACTAAATCTGGAAGCTTTAAACTTGTATGCAAGCTTAAGATTTCAATGAACACTATATACACTTTTGATGTAAAGACTTGTTATATATAGAACCCATGTAATATTTATTTCTTAGTAAGTAACACCAAGACTCAAAATTTGGGTAATTATATTTATGTATATAGACATTTATATGCTTGATATTAGAGGGATGACATAATATGAAATTTGACCATATGGAATTTTCTAAGTTATGCCATGATCCAAAAATTTATAAATTACCTGGACTAAACTAACTAAGGTAACCATTGGTTATGCCCTCACTTATCCTCCTAGCGTGGTAGAAGGGTGCTACAATTTGGTGGTAGAAGAGCACTATTTAGGCGATTCTAGCCTAAATGCAGCTTAAAGACTACTTATTTTTGCATAAATAAGTTGTATGTTTGGCCTAATGCAGTTTGTCCCTTTTTTTATAGATTAAAGTATGGAGGGATCGCAAGAAGCTGTAGAAAAGATTGCTAAAAGTAATAATCCTGTTGGACCCCACCCATCTACATCTAATCCCTCCAGTACATCTATGGCTCATATACTACCACCAGTCCAAAGGGAAGCTTTATTAAAGCTATCTTAAGATATGGCACAAATAATACAACTCTGGACTATACCTAAGGCTCCCATTGATCCATTGAGAAAACATGGAGCCAAAGAATTTGTTGGTACATCTTTGCAAGAGTTTGAGAAAATAGAACTTTGGGTAGAAAAAGAGGAAAGGGTGCTTCGTGAAATTAAATGCCCTCTTGACTAGATGGTGGTTTATGTGTCTCACTCCTCTAAGGGACAGCATATGATTGATGGAGGTTAGTCCTGAAGCATCTCTAATTACCTAATCCTTTGGCATAAGATTTCTTGACCTAGGAATTCAAGAAGAGGTTTGTTACAAAAGCTTATAAGGAAGAGAAGTTGAAGTAATTCTTAAATTTAAAACAAAAAAATGTTTATTACTGAGTATGAGAAAGAATTTAGTCATCTCAACAAAATACCCCTGAATCCATACTCACTGAGGCCTTCTGATGTCGCCAATTTAAGGATGGCTTGAATGATTCCATCAAGGAACACCTGGTGGCAATTACTTCTATGCAGCATGTGGGTTATTATTAGCTTGTGCAAGAAAGAATTCATGTTGAGAAATCTAAATTGGCAAAAAGAGAAAAAGCTCGGCAAAGTGGTTTCTACAGTGGTGGGTCATCTACAGGTAAGAAAAGTTGTGTTGATTTACTGCACAGGAACCCACACAGGGATTTACCACCAGAGGGAGGCATCAGAGCTTCCCACTAGCAGCTAGTGGCAGTAAAGGCTCATAAGCAGGCCAAGGTTTTGGTGCACCTAAATGTCCACATTGCTTCAAGAATCATTAGAGTACTTGTAGGAGGACAATCGATGCCTATTTTAGATGTGGTGGTTGTAACACCCCCACCGCCGCCCCCGTTGGAAGGATTCCGACGGACGCGCTACCCGACGCTCACTCAGAATATTCACACATACACGTATACAAGTGCTAAGCGGAAGCATTCTCTAAGATTAATAGTAATAAAGGCAGAACATAAATCTCATATAATCAAAATATAGTTATGTACAGAATCCAAAAGATTACATCCTAAATCCTTTACAAAAATTAATACATATAAAAAAAGAATTACAGGAGGAGATCACAAAGACAACTCTACTCCTATGTGGCCGACCTGCAGATGCGCGACACGAGCAAACTCCCAAAATCCTATCACCTACACGGGACAAGAACCTGTGCTAAGCGATAACGCTTAGTGGGGAGGAAACAAAACACAACAGAACACTATACAATAAAATCATGCACTAATACTTAAATGCAAACATGCATCAACAATACAGAAACCACTAACAATCAGAGGACAGAAGAATATATATATCACGAATCACTATATAAAATCAGAACTGAAAACAGAAATCACAAAGCAATTACTAGAATCAAAATCACGCAATAACCAAACACTTCACTAAACCATTACAAAACTATTCGCACAATGGCCAGAATTTTAATGGTGGAGGATACAGGAACACGACACGAGAGACTGAAGCCTCAAAAACAATTTTAATACCCGAAGGTAGCATGGGAGACCGGAGTCTCAAAACATTTTATCACTACACAAAAAATGACCATCTCGGAGGTCGACCGCTTCGCCCCCCACAAACCCCTTCTTAAGCATGCTTAATTATCCACTACCCTGACACTTCAGGCTCAACAACTCAATCAATGATCACAACACTTACTACATAAAGCTGAGATCAAAACCCAACATCACATTAATTCATTACAACGACACGAGTATGAAAAGGTCAACAAGACATAAACTCAATCATGTACCATGCAATAGTGAGAAACCGTGTAACAACCCAAAATGGCCCTAGTCGGAATTTGTATGCTAAGTCAGGAATTTAAGGGTATTTCAGTAATTTATGCTTGAGGAAAATTGGATAATAAGGATTTAATTGCAAAGTAATTAATTAAGTATGTTAAGAAGAGAAATGTTAGAGCGTGCTTGTAGTGTATGGAAGTAGGATATAAGTGGGTTAAGAGGTTTTATAGTGTGGGTTAGGAGGTATGGTGCCTTGGAAGATAAGTGGTTTATAAGGAAATGTTAGGGTGTGACTTAAGTTTGGTGCCTTGAAGAGATTATTGTAAGAGGTGTTAGTGTGTGTATTGTGTATGGTGCAAGGAGGAATAAGTCAAAAGATGGATTAAGGAACCAACAAGAATATGACACATGGCTTGGGTAGGTGAGCATTAAATGAAAAAGGATGAAAGAGGGATGAGAAGGTGGGAAAAGAGGAAAAGCTTCCCGTGGAAGCTAAGTTATTCCTCTTCCTTGCCTTTCCCGTTCCCCCTCTTCCCTTCTTTCTCATTTTGTATGCTTTGCCTCTTTTCTTGAGTTTGTTTGCTAAGATTTGAGTGGGTTTTTCGTGAGTTTAAGGGGATGTTGTTAAAGGTAAGTGCTTAAGTTTGAATTGGGTTTCTCCATCTTCTTTTTGTTCTTAGAATTCTGGTTTTGAAGTTTGAGCTTATGGTTTGATTTATGTGTTCTTGGTTGGGTTTGTGCAAGCTTTGGGTGGTAAGAAGAAGAATAAAGGCAAAGAGAAAGTGGGCTCTTGAAGGTTGAAGAGTGAAGCTTCATTCCAGGTTTGGGAGTGTGTTTGAGTGCATGCAAGTGTTTGGGAGCTTTGATTTCTACATTTGAGTTTGAGTTGTCTTTGCCTAATTCTCCTTGGATAATGAATGTGTACTTGTGTTTGTTTTCTAGAAATTTGAGTGCTTTGATATGAGTTTATGCATGAATTAATTTGGGTAAATGTGTTAGTAATCCATGCTATTGATTGAGATAAATGTATATGAGGATTGGCATTGAAATGCATGAGTTTTGGCAATTCTGTTTCATTTCCATTTGACCTCCATGTATTTGTTTTGTTATAAGTAGAGTTTTAGACCTCCAAATCATGTGACTCTTGAGCCATTAAAACCAAGACTTCCATACCTTTAAATGTCTTAGAAATGACCTTGGGCTAATTCTTTCTTTCAGACCCTAAACTTTTGATAAAACCGTAGTGTCTCTATTTGTGTTGGGTTATTTGAGAAGTATAGGTTGTTTAGGTCATATCTGGAGTTCCAGATGTCCTTTTGATCTACGATTTGTTGCATTTGAACTTTAACATCTTAGGAAACATTTGTTAAGAAGGAAGTTTTGGTTAAAATTGAGGTTTAGAGGTTGGTTTAGGCAGCACAAGTCCCCTTTCGTGTGAATTGATCTTGGTTAGGATCCCCTTTCGTTAAAATGTTTTCGAATGTGGAAAATGATGTTGTTTTTCGATTCGTACCCGTAAGGTACCCTTTGGCTGGTTGGTACCCGTAAAGTACTGTTCATACACTCGTTATCCACTATTGTGAGTCAGCAGGTGCTTTGTTGTTTTGTTTTGTTGTGCTTGAATAACTATAAGAATGTGATATCCGAATGAGCATGATAATGATTTGAGGAATTAGTTTATATGTATATGAACGTGACTATGGGCTTTGGAATGTGTGTCTTTATTATGTAAGCATGATTTTATATCTAACACGATTATCCGCATTTTTCATATGATGTGTTATGAGCTTCAGAATGTCATGAATATGATTCGAATATTATGTATATACGTATGTGACCCAGCATAGTTTCATTATACATAAGCATGTGAATCGGATCAGTTGTGGCTGTAAGTATGTAAAATTTAACTGTACTTTCCGCATGGTGATGTTATGAATGTGATGTTATGCGATTACGTCTTTGGTCTCTGCTATTGGAGTGTTTCGGCATGATATTTTATGTATTAGAGTTGCGTAGCGGAAGTGTGGTGCTTTTGATGTTGTCCCTTGGGTTTTGGCTAGTGTGTGTGTATGGCATGTCAAAGCATGTTAGATAGCTAGTATTCTTAGCATGATAGTTGGGTACGTTATTATATGGTAATTGTGTCGCATTTGAATGGGTTTTCATTTAATGTATGGGTACTTGGATATGACAATTGCATGTGTAAATCTCATGTGACTTCGCACGGTAAGGTACTGATATTTGATACCTTGGTAGGTATATGCATGTGATATTGTATGTAGTTCTGCATGATGATACGTGTATCGTGTATTGTATTATGTCTGTTTTGACCTATTCTTGACGTATGTATATGGTTACGGTTGTGAGTTTTCGAATTAATGCCTTTACTATGCAAGCCTGATTATATATGTATTATGAATGTTCGCATTAGCCATTGTGTGTGTGTATGCCTTGACGACCATTGTGAATGGTCGTCCATATTGCTTGTGTGTTCTCCCCACTAAGCGATTATCGCTTAGCACAGATTCCTTCCCGTGCAGGTGGCAGGTTGGTTCTGTTCGAGTCGCGCATCTGCAATGTCGGCCATGTAGTAGTCAGAAGTTTTGTTATGTGATCAGCTTCTGTATTTTGGATTCTTGTTATTCCTGTAGTCTTATGTATCTGTAAGGTTTTGGATATTATTTTGGGTTATGTAAACGTTATTATATTTATATATTAAGTTATTCCTTCGTTTTATCCTTTGCCTTATTTTGACGCGCGCCGGATCCCTGCGGCCGCCCATTCTGACCGCCCGCACGTGGGCGATCGGGCAATTGTGGGTCCGTTAACAGCTTGCAATAAATCGCAAGTGCGTTAATGTTGAGCAACAGGGAGGTTTCATGGAGTCGCCACCCAATAGAACATTGGGAAAGTTTCTCTCGCCTCGGAGAGCCTAAGACTGCGCTTGGTATCCATTTTGGGCCAGCCAGAGGGATCATGGAAGGTGTACTCCTCACCCTAAAGAGCCTAGGATTAGCGCTAAAGTCTCGTAACTCAAGAAGTATCTTGAAGGATGACCTCTAACCTCTTGAGCCCAAAGACCAGAGCTGGGTCCGAGATTTCTCATCTATTTCTACCTCAATTAGTTTATGATCAAATTTTAATGTCATTAATTCGCTCTCTCTCCACACTATGCAGTTTGATTAAAAGGCGCATTTATTCACATCTTGAAAGCGATAAATGATCAAATAGACAATAAAAGCAATAGATTACAATAATACAAGGAGCGGAATATAACTCCCTTTTGTAAATGTGCGGATCATGCATAAATCGGGACATTGCTTATTCTGAGGACTTTGGTCCTCGCATGCATCATTATTAAAATTGGAGATTTTTGTTATTGATGATTTTATTGGATAAAATAGGACATTGGTCCAGTTTTGTGTAAACCTCATTTTATTAAATATAAAACCATTGAGTCATTTTTATACATCAACGGGATATGAAAGGAGTACATCCATATACATAAGATAATCAATAAAAGAAGTGAAATAAGAGGATTAGGAAACTAAACCGGACGAGATCCTCCAAACATGGTAGATAGCCGCTCAAGCTCGAGATAATCCAGGAGGACCGATGTACACTCACAGAAAGTTAAGAGATGTTAATATACATAAAATTAACATATAAGAAATCAAAGAGACTGGATAGAGATGAAAAATGATTTAAAAAGATGGAGACAGAACCCACCGACGGCCTTTCTTGGTTGACCAACGGGCGTCGGTTCGGTTATCCGATATGCCCGTTCGTCACTCAAGAATGGGCGTCTGTAGGTGGGTGACCGACGGGCATCGGTCATGAAGATGACCCGTCGGTCACCTCTGTCTCCGAAAAACATAAAAGAGAAAAGAAACCTTTCAAAATCAAAAAGCGGGTTTTATCCCAAAAGGAGATAAGAGAGTCAAAATAAAAGAAAGTAATGACAGATATTCAAAAATTTCACAAAATAAATAAAAAGTTAAATATGAGATGAAATGGAGAAAGGACCCAGAATATTTACCCTCAGATAATCGCTTCAGGTGAGATTCTGGTGTCGGTTAGAGCCCCGCGCGTTCCACGAGAAGCAAAGATGAAAGATTAAAGAGAGAAAATGAGATATTTCACCTTCAATCCTTCAGAAAATCGATTTTGGAGTCAAAATCTAAAGAAAACTAATTAGCTTTTAGTTCCCTTTGATTGATTAGATCCTTGATTCAATAGACTTCTTTAGAAAAAGTGTTTTTGGAAGAGAGAGGAAATGTGCTTGAAATTGGGCAGAGTTTCCCCTTCTAAAAATTTTTCCAACCCCTTTCAAATGAAAATCCGGAGCTTATATAGCCAGACACGACCGACGGGCGTCGGTGTATAGAGGCGGGCGTCGGAAGAATCCTTCTGACACAAGGATTAGTCCGACGGCCATGCCACATCCACCGACGGGTGTCGGAAGGGTTGCGTGCTCCGGGAAACCAGGCGGCAATCTGACAGGGGCGGTGATTTTCCGACGGGCATCGGAAAATACCCAGAGCCGTCGGTGACTCGGAGCGACGGGCCGGCTCTACAGACGGGCTGGCCGTCTGTGGAGGACAAAAAGCCCTTTGACTCGAAAAAAACCTCTGTTTTTCTCCTCCTTCGGCCCAGGAATGATAAAAACCTCACTTCTCATGGAACGCGGGGCTAAAACCTCTAAATCCAACCTACCATACAGGCTTGGACACTGATTTCATCATAGGGTAACCTCTGATCCGGACCGCTCCGGGACACGGTGCTTACACTTATGCTTCCGCTGAATGATTATATATATGTATGTGAGTTAATGCATGTTCGGCTATTGTTTCTTTAAAGTTTTAATTTCTGCTGTATTTTCATATGTATGCTATGTATGAATGTATGCTTCCACTTAGTGTATGTGTGCGTGTGTGTGAGTGAGCGTCGGGTAGCGCGCCCGCCTGCGCCCTTCCAACGGGGGCAACGATGGGGGTGTTACAGTTAGTGGTATCAGAGCGCGGTTTAGCGGTTCTGGTTGCCTTTGTTTGATTGAGTGTCAAGTCTTGGTATGCTAGTTGGTTTGTGTTGTGTTTTTGCATGCGAGTCGGTTGTGTCGTGGCCTAATGCAGATGTGTTTTGTCTTGTGTCGTGTCTAGATGGAGTCGGATCCTAGTGAGAATGTGGGCGAGACAACGGAAAGTGTGAACCCAGTTAGTGCTAATGAGAATGTTTCCGAGCATCCTCCAGTTGAAGATTCTGGTCCTGTTTCGGAGGATAGGGCTCTCGTGCAAGGGTTAATACGGATATTGGATAGGTTGACTGCTCCTCGTGCTTCTCAAGAATTTGTGCGGCATGTACCTCAGAAGAGAAAAGGATTGAGTAGAGAAGTGCCAGCGGGGAAAAGGATTCGAGAACATCTGATGTGTCAACAATGCCAGAAGCAACACGGGGACAAGTGTAAGAAGAAGTGGGTACCGCCTATATGTCAGCACTGTCAGAAGTGACATCGGGGCCCATGTCGGAAGCTCACGGGTGCTTGTTTCGGGTGTGGCATCTTAGAACACCGGATAGTAGATTGTCCTAAGAAGATGAGTGAGAATCTAGCTCGGCAGGCTACAAAAGATGTGGAGGAGTTGCTTCGACCTACGCGAACATCATCGGAATCAGTTGTAAAGTTAGATGCCTCCAAGGATTCAGCCAGAGTATCTGTCACTAATCGCATAGAAGTGATTGAGTCTGCAGAGTCCTCCGGTAAGTTTGTGTTGTAAGCTTCTGTTTAAGTTGGTTTTGTTTGTTTGGGTTGCTTGGATAAGTTGTTAGTGGGAAAATTTTGAGGACGAAATTTCTTAAGGAGGAGAGATTGTAACAAACCAAAATGGCCCTAGTCGGAATTTGTATGTTAAGTCGGGAATTTAAGGGTATTTTAGTAATTTATGCTTGAGGAAAATTGGACAATAAGGATTTAATTGCAAAGTAATTAATTATGTTAAGAAGAAAAATGTTAGAGTGTGCTTGTAGTGTATTGAAGTAGGATATAAGTGGGTTAAGAGGTTTTATAGTGTGGGTTGGGAGGTATGGTGCCTTGGAAGATAAGCGGTTTATAAGGAAATATTAGGGTGTGACTTAAGTTTGGTGCCTTGAAGATATTATTGTAAGAGGTGTTAGTGTGTATATTGTGTATGGTGCAAGGAGGAATAAGTCAAAAGATGGATTAAGGAACCAACAAGAATATGACACATGGCTTGGGTAGGTGAGCATTAAATGAAAAAGGATGAAAGATGGATGAGAAGGTGGGAAAAGAGGAAAAGCTTCCCGTGGAAGCTAAGTTGTTCCTCTTCTTTGCCTTTCCCGTTCCCCCTCTTCCCTTCTTTCTCATTTTGTATGCTTTGCCTCTTTTCTTGAGTTGGTTTGCTAAGATTTGAGTGGGTTTTTCGTGAGTTTAAGGAGCTGTTGTTAAAGGTAAGTGCTTAAGTTTGAATTGGGTTTCTCCATCTTCTTTTTGTTCTTAGAATTCTGGTTTTGAAGTTTGAGCTTATGGTTTGATTTATGTGTTCTTGGTTGGGTTTGTGCAAGCTTTGGGTGGTAAGAAGAAGAATAAAGGCAAAGATAAAGTGGGCTCTTGAAGGTTGAAGAGTGAAGCTTCATTCCAGGTTTGGGAGTGTGTTTGAGTGCATGCAAGTGTTTGGGAGCTTTGATTTCTACATTTGAGTTTGAGTTGTCTTTGCCTAATTCTCCTTGGATCATGAATGTGTACTTGTATTTGTTTTCCAGAAATTTGAGTGCTTTGATATGAGTTTATGCATGAATTAATTTGGGTAAATGTGTTAGTAATCCATGCTATTGATTGAGATAAATGTATATGAGGATTGGCATTGAAATGCATGAGTTTTGGCAATTTTGTTCCGTTTTTATTTGACCTCCGTGTATTGTTTTTATAATAAGTAGAGTTTTAGACCTCTAAATCATGTGATTCTTGAGCCATTAGAACCATGACTTCCATACCTTTAAATATCTTGGAAATGACCTTGGGCTAATTATTTCATTAAGACCCTGAAATTTGGATAAAACCGTACTGTCTCTATTTGTGTCGGGTTATTTGAGTAGTATAGGTTGTTTAGGTCATATCTAGAGTTCTAGATGTTTTTATGATCTGAAATTTGTTGCATTTGAACATGAACATCCTAGGGAACATTTTTTAAGAAGGAAGTTTTGGGTAAATATGAGGTTTAGAGGTTTGTTTAGGCAACACAAGTTAGGGGCGTAAAGCAGTCTTTTTAGGTAACAGAGGTGAGCCTCTGTCGCGAGCGCGATAGGGTCGCGACCTCGCTACAGAAAAACTTGTTTAAGCCTTTTCTTCTTTATTTTTTAGCGCACGGTTGATCCGGATCAATCCCCTACCCTTCCCCTCAGCTTATTATGCATGTTTAGGGTAATTAAATGACTATATATGTAGTTGTCTTTGGGAAAACTTATGAGTATGATTAAGATTGGGGATCTAACTAGTAAATAATAATAGATATAACTCTGTGAAGGATGGCATATGGATGAGTATTAATATGTGTTGATCTCATGAGTAACCTAAGCATGATGTACCATACGTATGAATGCATATTAACATGGGTGCGATTGAGATGAATGCCAAATAGTGCTGATATTATAGATTATGTAAATGGATATTGTTAGTGGCATGATTTATTTGGAATTCTTGGTATGGATGTTGTGTTTTATGTTGTCAATGATGTGCGGCTTGCTGGAGATGAGGTAAGTGGATGTTTTGATGTTTGGTTTGAGATTTGGGTATTGTGAAGTTGGGTTTTTCTGAAGCTTTCTTGTGTAAGGGAGGGAATTCGCGACAGAGCCCGGTGAAAGCAGCCCTCGCATGCATCCGAGCTCGCTGCCAAGCCATGTAGCAGAGCCTCTATCGCGAGCGAGACAGAGCGCTCGGCTGCCGATCTGAATTGGGCGATCCTCTGTCTCGAGCGCGAGAGCGACAGATCGGGCTAGCAATTCACTGTCGCAAGCGTGATGCCTGTCACGAGCGCGACAGTGAGATGTGTATAATTCCCTCACGAGATCGCGAAGGTTGCCGTGATCGCGACCCGGGCCAAGTCGCCTCTGTCGCGAGCGCGATATTCGTCGCGATCGCGACACTCCCTAGTTTCCAAATTGAGTTTTCTTTTGTGATTCCAATGTTTGAATTCCGAACTTGTGATGCCTTTAGGTTTATACTTGGACTATTTTATGATGTATATTAATATAATTGAATGTATTATGCATGGACAGTGTTATGAATTATATGAATGTGATATGTTAAATTATACACTTTGCAATATGAATTGTATGATGCATGACTAATTTTATGAACGTATTTATATGTCTATTGTACTCTGGCTTATGCATTATGTGATTCGAAACGTGAATTCTTTTATGCATGACCTGCGAGAGTCAGTCTAGTGGATAGTTAGGCATGCCTAATAGAGTTTCTTTAGCTGCAGCCCTTTGAACGTTTGGACCCTGATCAGGTGTCCCTGTTCGGTTCCTCGCGAACCCTTTTGTGTGAATGGATCTTGTTTAAGATCCCCTTTCGTTGAAATGTTTTCGAGTGTGGAAAATGATGTTGTTTTTTGATTCGTACCCGTAAGGTACCCTTTGGTCGGTTGGTACCCATAAAGTACTGTTCGTACACTCGTTATCCACTATTGTGAGTCAGCAGGTGCTTTGTTGTTTTGTTTTGTTGTGCTTGAATAACTATAAGAATGTGATATCCGTATGAGCATGATAATGATTTGAGGAATCAGTTTATATGTATATGAACGTGACTATGGGCTTTGGAATGTGTGTCTTTATTATGTAAGCATGATTTTATATCTAACACGATTATCCGCATTTTTCATATGATGTGTTATGAGCTTCAGAATGTCATGAATATGATTCGAATATTATGTATATACGTATGTGACCCAGCATAGTTTCATTATACATAAGCATGTGAATCGGATCAGTTGTGGCTGTAAATATGTAAGATTTAACTGTACTTTCCGCATGGTGATGTTATGAATGTGATGTTATGTAATTATGTCTTTGGTCTCTATTATTTGAGTGTTTCGGCATGATATTTTATGTATTAGAGTTGCGTAGCGGAAGTGTGGTGCTTTTGATGTTGTCCCTTGGGTTTTGGCTAGTGTGTGTGTATGGCATGTCAAAGCATGTTAGATAGCTAGTATTCTTAGCATAATAGTTGGGTACGTTATTATATGGTAATTGTGTCGCATTTGAATGGGTTTTCAGTTAATGTATGGGTACTTGGACATGACAATTGCATGTGTAAATCTCATGTGACTTCGCACGGTAAGGTACTGATATTTGATACCTTGGTAGGTATATGCATGTGATATTGTATGTAGTTCTGCATGATGATACGTGTATCGTGTATTATATTATGTCTGTTTTGGCCTATTCTCGACGTATGTATATGGTTATGGTTGTGAGTTTTCGAATTAATGCCTTTACTATGCAAGCCTGATTATATATGTATTATGAATGTTCGCATTAGCCATTGTGTGTGTGTATGCCTTGACGACCATTGTGAATGGTCTTCCATATTGCTTGTGTGTTCTCCCCACTAAGCGTTTATCGCTTAGCACGGATTCCTTCCCATGCAAGTGGCAGGTTGGTTCTAATCGAGTCGCACATCTGCAAGGTCGGCCACGTAGTAGTCAGAAGTTTTGTTATGTGATCAGCTTCTGTATTTTGGATTCTTGTTATTCCTGTAGTCTTAGCTATCTGTAAGGTTTTGGATATTATTTTGGGTTATGTAAACGTTATTATATTTATATATTAAGTAATTCCTTCGTTTTATCCTTCGCCTTATGCTTCCGCTGAATGATTATATATATGTATGTGAGTTAATGCATGTTCGGCTATTGTTTCTTTAAAGTTTTAATTTTCGCTGTATTTTCGTATGTATGCTATGTATGAATGTATGCTTCCACTTAGTATTTGTGTACGTGTGTGTGAGTGAGCGTAGGGTAGCACGCTCGCCGGCGCCCTTCCAACTGCGACGACGGTGGGGGTGTTACAAACCGTGCAAAGTGGGACAAAAGAATCACATTCAGAAAACAGGGTAGGTAAGAAGGGCCTCTGTTGCGATCGCCACTGTGTCGCACTCGCGACAGAGCAAAGGGTACTTCCTCGCGAGCTCGCGCCAGAAGGCATGCTCGCGACGAAGCACGCTAGGCAGATTCACATAAAATTAAGCTCTGTCGCGCTCGCGACAGAGACCAGCTCCTTCCTCCTCGAGCGTACGCTTGGCAGCATGCTCGCGCGGAGGATTCAGCCACCGAGCTCTCTGTCGCGGTCGCGACAACATCGCGATCATGACAGAGGGCTCTCCAAGAACAAGGGGCTAAATCCGCACTCTATCGCGCTCATGACAGCGTCACGATCGCGACAGAACCCAGATTTGCCCAAAATCTGCACTTCCAGCACTTGTTCCCACACAAACCTTCAAACACTCATTCAATCATGCACAAACACTTACCTCAAGCAACTAATACATCATCGCAACATTCGCAAAGCCACGTAAACACATTTTTCACAATAATCAAACATCGATTTATCATGGATGCCTACAAAACTAAATCTAACATTTAGTTTACATAACATGTTCATGTTTTCCCAAAACACATGGCATCCTCACTATATCACTAACATCTAACTCATATTTATTACACGATACACACATACATTTACCCAACCTAAACACTCAAAACATCAAGAATTTGAAAACACGAATACACATTCAATCCAAATGAGAACTAGGGCATAACTCAAAACTCATCACAACAAAGGACAAACTCCCAAGCACAAAATCAAATCAAGCTCCCAAACCTGGAAATGAAGCTTCAAAACCCAGCTGATCTTCACTCTTGAACCTTCTCCTTACCTTTACTCTTCTTCTTGCCACTCGATTCTTGCACAAACCCAATCAAAACACACATAAATCAAACCCAGAAATTCTTCCAAACCAGAAAACAAAGACACCGAAAAGAAGATGAAGAAGTCCAAAGTAAACCCAAACACTTACCTTCAAGAACTCAGCTCAAAACTCAGAAATCCTACTCAAAGCTCATGGAAAACACAAGAGAAAGGAGATGAGAGCAGAAAATGGAAGCAAGAGAGAGAGGGAGAACGGGGAAATGAAAAACAAGGGAGGAGGGGAATAGCTTCCACGGGAAGCTTCATTAAAATCTGCCCTCCCTTGCCTCTCTCCTCCTTTTCCATTCAATGCTCACCTACCCATATCCACTTGTCACAATCCTAGAGAATCAAACCATCCACTTTGACTTAAAAATCCTTGGCACCATACTCCACTTACACAATATAATCTCTTACATAAATATCTCCAAGGCACCAAACTTGACTCACACCATATAATTTCTAATAAATCACTTACATCAAAGGCACCAAAGACACATAAACCACACAATAAAATCCCTTAACCCACTTACATCCTAACACCATACACTATAAGCACACTTTATAATTTCTTCTCTTACATAATTAAATTTCTTTACAATAAAATTCTTATAATCCAAATTTTCTCTTACTCAAATTACGAAAATACTCTAAATATTCCGACTTATCACGCAGATTCCGACTAGGCCCAATTTGGGTTTTTAGAGTGGTACTAACCATTTGATAACAAATTGTCCTATGGGTTAGAGTCAAGCACTGTAAGCAAGCGGCGGTGCCTCTAATACACATACAGCATCTAAAGGCAATGGTAGGGGCAGGGGAGGATTGGGCCATTCTAGGCCTAATTCGAGCACTATATCAGAGACTTTAGATCGACCAGCTGCTCCATTTTCTTTAGCTCAAGCTTATGCCATGAAGGCTCAGGAAGACCAATATGCACAAGAAGTTATTACGGGTACCATTTCTCTCTTTGACTTTGATATGTATGTCTTGATTGACCTCGAATCCACACACCGATATATTTATACTAAGGGATTATCTAAAAATGATTTCAGTAGATCGATTAGATATTGATGAACATGTGATTAGTCCTTTGGGCTATAGTATGCTAGTGAATAAAGTGTATAGAAATTATCCTGATATGAACTAGGGTAGAGAGTTTGTAGCTGACTTGATAGAATTACCTTACATGTGATTTAGAAATGACAGTAGTGGTGTTTGCTTTGAATACATGGTGACGCTACTTATATGGTGAGAAGTGCAAGGTGTATACGGATCATAAAAGTCTTAAGCATCTACTCAAATAGAAGAAATTTATTTTGAGGTAACTTGGAAACCTAAATCATGAATGAAGGCTCAGTATCCATAACTCTTCAATAAAAGTATGACTTTTGAGGATGAATTTTTTTTAAGGGGAAAAGAAATGTAAGGCCCCAAAATAAACTCTAGTAGAATTATGGCATTTCTAGAGTGCATTAGAAAGTGAATACTAAGAGTTATGTAAGTTAACAACTACTTTGGGACATAAGAGGATTAACTTAAAAGTTATTGACCACTTCGGTAATTATTTTTAATTGATACATGCATGCATAAATGAATTGAAAACATGGGTTAATATGCGAATAAAGCTAAATTACATGCAAATCTGAGATTATAAAAAATTATGGGGTCAAATTGTAATTACACTAAAGTCCAAAAAGATGGACCAATGAGATTGTGACATTTATATGTTCAAAAAATTACATGAAAAAATGAAAATTGAAGGACATGGGCAACCACCAAAGGGAACCCAAATTGCAGAATTTTCTCTGCCTTTTCTTCCTAAAATACACACATAATTTGCATAAAATTGGGAATTAGGAGAGGAGGAGCAAGTAAGAGTAATTCAAGCAAATCTAAGGTAGGAAATCATATGTTTTGGGTAGGAATTAAACCTCCTCCGTCCCTTCTTCATCCAAGACATTAGGATGAATATGCTATATGTTGATTTTTGTTTGATTATATGTATTTTGTGCTCTAGTTAAAGAATAAGCAAGAGATAAAGGCAATGATAAAAACAAGTTAGGAAACAAGGTATAGGAAATTCTTGATCCTTTCTTGTGCATGACAATTAAATGAGGAAAAATTGATGTATGAATTATTCAAGACCTAACATTGACGTTGGTATGTTGAATTGAAGTTAAATTTCTTGGTTATAGCATGAAAAGGTCTTAGTGGAATTTTTGGGTAAAAATATCTTAAGCTATAGTAAGATTTTATGAACAGCCTTCAATGTTTTGGCCACATCTCGGCCTATAGACCTTGGTATTGAGTAATTCCAATTTTGTATGAAACTTAAGACATATCTACAAATTTTATGAAGAACTCATGAGTCAAATTCTACCTCGAATGTTTCCAGAAATTCTCCCAAAGTAAAGTATCAATTCTATCTCTACACAGGTGTGAGGTTCCTAGGAATAGTTTGTAGTGCTTTAGCTATAACTCAGCCTACGGAACTTGGAATTCGATGATTCTAATTTGTAATGAAACTTAAAACAAAGACATAAAACTTTTATCAAGGTACTAGAACACTAGTTCTTTATCTAAAGTTTTATTAGTTGGGTTTATAAACTGAGACCTAAATCTATCTTTGATTCCAAAGCAGTCTGTAATAATATAAGTATAACTCTTACTACAGAACTCCAATTTATATGAATCAAATTTCCATACAAACTAGACTTATAATTAAGAAACTCTCATGAAGAGTGTATGACCCAATTCTATCCCAAACATTCTTAGAATGTTTTTAAACACAAAGTATCAATTCTATCTCTGAACCAATACTTAGGAACAGTCTGAACCAGTTTGGTCATGTCTCCCATTTTACAGGTTCGAATCACTTGATTCTTGAATTTTTGGAAAGATAAGACATAGTGTAGCAATTATCATGATGAAGATCTAAATCCTAAAGATTCTAGGTCTCAAATAGTTATTAATATTAATAACAAAATCTGTTAGTTAAGAACTTTTCACTTTTGAGTGTGTGTATGAATTATGCATGAGCTATATGACTACAAGGGATGTAAATGCTATGTTAATACTGAAAATGTATTGTTATCTAATAGTATTACTGGTGACTTGATATGTCTAGGTTATACCGTATGTTCATCAAGGGCACTTTAGTATGAGCAATGGCATGACCTATAAGGTTTGAACATAATGAAGTGTATATGTGCTTGTGTTGGCTTGAGGATGTGTAACATGAATAAGAGAATGCATATGTGTTTTAAAAGTATGTTCATGACTTAAGTGCTACCTTGTGACATGAAATATAGAAAAAGGGCACTATGATAATGCATATACATTATGATGAGCTCGTGACAAGTATGGGCATAATTATTGGCTTAGAGTCTTATGTTTTGATTTATGACTACTCAAGATTATGTGATCACTTGTCAATGTCAACTGAATTTGTGTATATGTATACCATAATGCGATATTGGTTCGGGGGATATTAGTTGATGCTTGATATGTCATGATGTTAGCATAAGGCCTGCTTTAGTCTGAGTTATGGATAGATAGGCATGCCTTTAAAGATTTTGCAGCTGCTTCAGTTGCTTTGATTAGTGTTTTCAGCTTGATACTTTGGTATCTTCAGTTCAAAAATATGATCTTGAGACTTATGTCCCCTCAGTGATGCCTTTTAAGGTGTCTTCAATGGATGCCATTTTATGGTATCTTTCAATTGTCGTTATCCACACTTAAAGGGAAATTACAAGCAAATATGTATCTGAACTGTTTATGTCCTATTATGCTTTGCTTACCTATTTTTGTTCTTTGTCCTGATTAAAGGTTATATTTTCTGAAATGAAAGATAAGCTAAGATTAGAATAATAAAAAAAGTTATGTTGCTTGCTTGAGTTAGCTGATACCCTTTTGGCTACTTAAAGATAGGTTTTCTGCTCAGCCGTCCGCTGGGATCCGTAGACCACTTAGATTAATCTATGATGGCTGAAAGATTCAGATTGTTAAAATGATGCATGGATAACATATACAATGCATGATCGTGTGTTATGCAACATTCATAACCACACACAAGCAAGTAGATCCTTCCAACCTTTTGACTCCCTCACACAAGGTCAATTAGTCTTTTCTTAGGTGGGGTTAATCCATGGGTCAACAGGGGACCCTATGAACGCGCGTAGTGCATAGCAGCAAAGCCGACAGCATGACTTCTCTCAAAATGCGCATACATATGAGTTTTGGCCTTTATATATTTAAACACTTCAATCAAATTAAGGTGATCCCACTGGGGCATGGAAGCCTTTGATGGAAGTCCACTCAATTCATTTAATTTTGTTCAATATATGATGACTCAGATCACAAGCATTATATTAATTGCCATTACATGAGCTTTAGTCAATGTGATGTTACTTTAGGGCTACGCAAGCATGGTCCCTGCCAATGGGTCTAGCTCATCACGAGCATAACGACCGATCGGGTCTCCATTTGATATACCATGATGGTATAAGGCTTGGGCTGGTGATTATCCTTAACACTTCCCTACATTGAGTGAACATAGGGTCGTGCTTCGAGAATGCACCAGGGTAAAATAAGGGTACAAACTAGCATAATTCTTAAAATGATGCAATGAAATTTTCGAAAAGAGATAGAATTTTAGGTTTTAAAAACTCAATTATATATTTTAACCAAGACACTTTCATAGCAAAGTCACAAAGTCCCTAGTGGAGTGGCCACTCTGACGCGCACCGAACCGGGAAGGCCCTCATTTTAAAACCCTCTTTTAGGAGTCGAGAGATTGGTTCGCATCATTTCATCTTGGGTAACATGAGACATTTTGGAATCCCCACCCAATAGGACATTGGGAAAGGTCATCTAGCCTCATAAAACCTTTAGGCACCTTTGATGTATTTTAGAGTCGTCACCCAATTTACAAGAAATTGGGAAAGGTCATCTATCCTTGGGGGTCTTAAACCAGAGAAGGTGTTCGGAACTTCAATCTTATTAATGCCTTAAGTTAAGTTATAAATTAGTTTTTATATTATAGAATTCCATCTCTCTTCTCGCACGATTAATGCAATTTATTAAAGGCGCACTTCAAGCATTAAGAAAGCGATAAATAAAGCGATAAACACACAAAGCCATGCCATTTACAAAATAGAAATTGGGACAGAATACAATCTCCAAAAGAAAGAAATTTAAGTAAAATTGCCCCAAAAATAATTAATTACAAGGGCCCACAAGATATATACAAGCATAAAGTTAAACAATCAAGCAAAGTTAATCAAAAAAGGAGACATGCATAAATCGGGATATTTATTCGGTTTAGGAATATTGGTTCCTTCATGCTCACTGAAAGAGGGATTGAAGAGTTATTGTCGGCTATTGGCTCGAAAACCGGGATGAGTGATCCCATTTTTAGAAAATTTAACTCTTCCTTTCAATCCGTGACATTTTGCGTTTCTTGGCAAAAATCGACGACATTGGTCCCAATTTATTAATAAATATTCAAATTTAATTGTAAAAATATTTTTGTGATTTTTTAACTGACACGTGTACAAACTAAAACTGTTTTATAAACCAAAAAAAAAAAAAACAATCACACAAATAAAAGGATTGTTAAGGTCTCACCCAAGCGATGTATCCTTCAACGCGACGTGACCTTTTGACTTGGTCACGAAGGCGCTCATGCAAACAAGGTCACATTTTAAACCCCAAATAAGAAAAACAACAATAAAAATGTTAGTAATAATTATAAGATCAACCACATAAACATAAAGGCAAGAGAAATATAAACATGGTTAACATGCAAAAATATAATGATAATAACGGTAACAATAAAAAATAATAATAACAATAATAATAATACTAACAATAAATGATACTAATAATAATAATAACAATGATAAATATAATAATAATAATATTAACAGTAGTGATGATGATGATGATAATAATAATAATAATAATAATAATAATAATAATAATAATAATAATAATAATAATAATAATAATAATAATAGTGACGAGAATAATAATGCAATAGTAAAAACATTACTCACAAAGATAACAATGAAGGCAATAGTAACTGTAGCAATTTAGACGTATAAAAGAAAGAAAATCAACTCAAAAATTACATCAAAATAAATTTCAAACTCAGAAAAATAGGCATGCATTGATAAATATCTTTAAGCATATAGTAAAATGAGGTGACGGAAAAGTGAGTCTAAGAATCTTTACCCTTAGAGTTTATATAGTGGAGAAATGATGTCTCAATCCATCTCCTTTGTCAAGTTTGGTAGTGATAAACAACAAAATTACCCAAGAAAAAAACTTAAGTTTTGAACATAAAAAAAAACTCAAGAAGATGATTTTAATGGAGTGCCCAAGCTGAGGAAATTAGTTTTACTTACTCAAGTCAATCCAAGAACAAAAGCCTTTTAAGAGGAAGAAGAATTAAATCTCAAATTTTTCAAGAAGAATGCCTTTTTTCTTGTTTTTTTCTTCCTCCCTCGTCTACCTCTCTTTTTTTCTAAGGAAGAAGACCCCTTCAAATGAACACAATTCTTCCTCTTATTTTTCCTCATCTCCCAGAATGGAAACGACAAAAGCCCCTTTCCTAAACCAATTTTTACAAAAATCACCAAAAAATGAAAAAAATAGATTTTACAGTCCCAAAACCAGCTTTTTCAAAGGTGGAAAAGGGACAAGGGAAGGCTGCCCGCAAGTGGGTGGCCGCACCTCACACTCATTGTGAGGTGCGGCCTCGCGGAAGGCTGGGAGTTACGGCCTCACGGGAGGCCACACGCAGAAGGCCGCAAGGTCTGGCCTCCTCGCGGGAGGCTGCATGCAGAAGGCCGCGAGGTGCGGCCTCGTGGGAGGCCACATGTGGAAGATCGTGAGGTGCGGTCTCCCCTCAGGGGGCCGCAGCGTGGACTCACGTAGGAGGCCATGCCTCGCATCGCGCGCAAGCGCAAGGCACCATAAGCCCCATGACCAAAATAAAAATTTTTTCGAAATTAAATTTTTTATTTTTTTATTTTTTATTTATTTAAAAGGAAGGGCCTCGGTAAGAAAATATCAATTCTAACATCTTCACCCGCGAACAAGCAAATATTTTCATAATAGGGTAATCCTCATCTTGGACAGCCTCGGGACCCGGTGTCTACATGGCCCTTATTTATTTTTTTTTCTTTTTTTTCTGGAAGAGTAGGATTTGTCACATGAAGTATTGTTATTATTGCCTTGAGACTTGCTCCAGTACATGTCCCTATGCATGCCAGAGGTTTCTCTTAACAATTCAATCATATCTTTATACCTAGCTTATGCTTGTGTTCCTATTTATATACACCATATGCAACAACAATAATCATGTCTAGGCATATGATGCAAAAACACAACTTTTATTCAATCTTAGGGAGTAACACCTTGGGCGCATTCGACTCTTGTTACCAATTAGCCCTCTTGGCTTTTCTTGATTGAATAATTTCTCTCAGCTCCTAATTTTTGCTTAGGGTACTTTTTATAGGTTTTCGCCCTAGGGGGATGCCCAATTTTAGAAAGGTTGCCTATTTTCAATTTTCGACCCATAGGGCTCTTTTTTTTTTTTTTTTACCTTTGCCATGAGACCTTCTTCAATATGTCGAAATTGCTTGATTTCTTGAATCCTTCATCATTATTTTAGCCGATATGGTTGCCTTTTCTAATAGTGGCTTTTTAGCACAAAAGGCTTAATCTTGACCTTTGTGCAAACTTGCTGAGTTAATGAGCTCTCTTTTTGGAACTTGACAATGAAAGTTCACATTTTATTTTTTTTTGTTCGATTTTGGCCACTCAATTTCTGAGGTAGCTCTCAATGGTTGAAATTAGGTTACAGGTTGGCCTCAGATGGTTTAGGCCAAAACTGTGGGTTTTTTTTTCTTTTTTCTCTTCTTTTTCTTTTCTTTTTGTTTGTTTTCTCTTTTTTTTTTCTTCTCATTTTTTGTCTTTATTTTTCTTTTTTTCTTTATTCTCTTTCTTTTTTTGTTTTTTTTATGAAGGCCTAAAGCTTTGTTCATCTTGAATTTGATAAGTTTATGAGGCAGCACCTTAATGATTGGAGCTTGGTTGAGCTTGGTTTCGCTTTATGCATCCTAGATGCTGAAGAAGCAAAGGAATGACTTTTGAAAATTCGATTGCTATTGGGTTGGCAAATTAAATCAGGTTGTCCTAGCAATGCCCTTGTAAATTTTTAGCATGTCATTCCAGGTCCCGGCAAAGCCCTTTTCTCTTTTTTTTTTTTTACTTTTTTATCATTTTTTATCTCTCAAATTTTATCTCACTTCAGGAGTTAGGTTTTATGCAACCAAGATTATTTTTTTTGAAACTAAATAAAATAGTGTTTATTGAACCAATGCCTTGATAATGATTATTACTATGCATAATGCGATAAGATATGATTATGCATACATAAGGAAACCCTATACCATTATTATAGTTAGAGACACAAATGTCTAACATAATTCAAAAACACATCAAAAGAAATCTCTAAGCCCAACTACTAAGGCCACTTCTTTTATTCCTAGCGGTGGAGGTGTAGCAGCCAATACTTCTCCACTATGTGTGCATGGCTTCAAAAACTTTCTTCCTCACTTATGTCACACCTCGTTTGCCCCCTAGTAGAATGAGCCTGTCTGTGTGAGCATGCATTTGTATGTGTTCGGCATAGCATAAGGGTACTTTGGTAAAAATGCATGTTTTTGGGTTTTGTTAGTATGTGGGTGCATATAGGGTATTAGTGTATGTATTAATTGGGTAATAGTTGTGTGCACTTGAGCATAGCATATTAAGGTATTTTAAGTTAGGATATGCTTGTGTGTGTGGTCATACCATTGTAGGGTGTTTTTAGTTGCGAATGCATTGGGTGTGTATAATGCATGGTTGTTTGGTGTGAGTGGTTAGCTTCACCAATAGGAAATTAACACATGCTTAGGGCAAAGAAAAGAAAAAGAAAAAGGAAAGAAAGAAAGGAAAATGGTAGATTCACGTTTCCTTCTTCCCTCATCCTCTTTTATTCATTTTCTTCACTCTAAGAATTGTGGTGTGGATTCAAGTTTGTATTGGTGGAGCTAATCATCTCTTTATATCTTCTTTGGTAAGTAAATGTATTCTTCTCATTTTGTTCTCTCATTTATTTCATCTTCTTCTTCTTTGAGTTTAGAATTAACTTAGGGTTTTTATTTTTGGTTGTTCTTGGTGTGTTGATTGTTAGTTGATCTCCCTCGCGATCCTAAGGGCAAGGAGATTGCTGGGACTAGTGGAGCTAAGTGATTGAAGCTTAGAATCTCAGGTTTGGGATTTGTGTTTGTGAATTGTGTTAGATTTGAACTTACTGTAATTTAGGGTTTATTTTCTTGAGAAGCTTGAATGCATTAATATTTGATTTGGTTGTTTAATTGCTCAACTGAGTTGCATTTATGTTATTATATTCTATGGGATGTTTTCTGGAAGGTAAGAACATATTGTTATGGTTTGATTTAATTTTGGAGTTGATTTCTGTGTTCTGGGAAAATTCTGGAAAACTAGAAAATTGTGTTACTGTTAAGAAATTCCCGTTTTGCTGTGTCTGTCGCGTGACTAGCCATGAAGAGAAGCAAGTTACGAGACGTGACTTCTAGTCACGACCCGTGACCAGCCAGAAAGAGGCCAGTCATGAGTTGTGACTGCTTGTCACAACTCGTGACCAGCCAAGAGGAAGGCAGTCACGAGGCGTGACTCCCAGTCACGACTCGTGACCGGCCTGAGAAAGCAGTCACCCGATAGCCAATCATGACCCGTGACCAGCTGAAGGAGGAAGCCAGTCACGAGACGTGACTCCCAGTCACGACTCGTGACCAGCAAGAGAAAGGCAAGTCACGACGTGACCAGGAAGCCAGTCACGAGACGTGACTCCCAGTCACGTCTCGTGACCAGCCTTGTGAGGAGGCCAATCATGAGTTGGGATGCCAGTCATGACTCGTGACCAGCCAACCTTGTTGGTCACCCTGTTCGGCCTGTTTTCTGAAATTTCCCAGTTTTAACTCAACAATGAATTCCGTAATTCTTCCGAATGGACTTATACTGCTGTATGATGCATGTCATACTTTTATATGCTTTGATATGAGTCATACCATGATTCTTCAGATAAATTATATGTTATATCCTGAAATATGATTTGAATGACGCATAACCTGCTAGAGTCAAGTAAGTGGATAGTTAGGCATGCCTAATAGAGTCTTTTAGCTGCAGCCCTCAGTTTCGTTTGGACCCCGATCAGGTCCCCGTTTGGTTCCTCGCGAACCCTATTATGTGTAAGTATCTTTTTTAAGGTCCCTTTTTAAAATGATTTGAGAAAGTTAAAAGTAAAATGGTTTTCTCGATTCAAACCCGTAAGGTACTGTCTGTAATCGGCTCGTACCCGTAAAGTACTGTCTGTACACTCGTTATCCACTACCCAGAGTCAGCAGGTGTTCTTTTGGTGTTTGATTGGTTTGCTCTACTCCTATGACTATATACATGTGATATCTGCATGAGTATATTAATGAAATGTATGTTCAACTAATATGGAAATGGATATGAATTTGAGATGCAGAATGTATGGCTTTAAATTGTGAGCATGTTCTTATAAAATATGTTATGAGGTATTGCATTTTGCCATTGTGAATGTGTTATGCCTTGACGACCATTGTGAATGGCCGTTCATATTTTATGTGTGTTTCCCCACTAAGCGTTAATCGCTTAGCACGGTGTTTTTACCAGTGCGGGTGCGGAAGGAGTTTTGCTTTGTGAGAGAGTCGCCGCCGTCAAGCCAACACAGAAGGAGTTAGTGTAGGGCTTAGTTTTGTAATTGTTGATGATTCTTTTTGTATAGAACTCTCTTGTATCAGTTTTGTTTCAGCCTTTGCTTTTGTATTTATATTTTGGTTATGTAATATCTTTTGTTTCAGCTAGTTGATCAAAACATTATTATAATGGTTTGTTATATTAATGCATGATCCGCTATTGCTTCCTTTTCCTTAAAGTTTTTAATTATCTCATGTTTCTGTATGTATGATATGAATGAATGTATGATTTGCTTTGTATCTGTTTGGTGACATCTTTACTCATACAGCGTCTCACTCTTTATCGGATGGGATTGCCTACGTATGGGTAGGGGGTGTTACAGTTTTTGGTATCAGCGCCTAGGTTTAGGCGTTTCTGGGTGTTGTTGTTGTTGTTGTTGTGTTTTGAGTTGCTTAGATGTGTATGTGTCTAGATCTGTGTTGGCTGATACGGGTGTTTCTTATTTGTTTAGATGGCTTCTAATTCTGCTCGTGGATCACTTGAGGAATCCGCCGAGAGTGTGAACCCTCAAGCTATAGATCCATCAATTTCTGTGTCGGCTCAGCATGCTAGGGTCCAGCCCGAGGCCGCAGCCATGCCTTTTGAGGCTATGTTCAGATTGCTTCAGGACATGGCTAGGGTTTTGGAGAGAGTGACTGCTCCTAGAGCCCCTATTGAGAGTTTGAGAAGAGCTGGTGTTGAGGATTTTTATGGGACTGGGCTAGATGAGTCTGAGTTAGCTGAGAAATGGCTTGATAAGGTAAAGAGAGCTTTAAAAGAAGTTAGGTGTCCTCCCGATCAGCAAGCTGAGTGTGCTGTGGCATTGCTTCAAGGGTCAGCCTATGAATGGTGGGAATTGGTTAGTAGGCAACCTCAGATGCCTGATCCGGTTACATGGGATTTCTTCAGTGAGGAGTTCACTAGGAAGTTTGTGACTCAAGCTTATAGGGATGCAAGATGGGCACAGTTTCTGAGTTTGAGGCAGAGGACTTTGTCAGTTTTGGATTATGAGAAAGAGTTCAACCGGTTGTCTCGCTATGCTCCGCATGGGGTTATGACAGATGATTTCAGATGCAAGCATTTTGAAGCGGGGTTGAATGAGTCTTTGAAGATTGCCTTGATTTCTTTGATGTGTATGCCTGGGGTAAGTTATTATCAGATTGCAAAGGCCGCCATGAGGGCAGAGAAGTCGGAATCTTTGCTTAGGGAGAGAGCTCAGCGAAGGAATTCTGCTCGGGGTGGTTCTTCCTCATCTTTGGGTAAGAGATCCAAGAACCCGCAAGATGAGCCAGCAGCTGGTTCAGCTTCTAGAGGTAAAAGACAGGGTTCTGCAGCAGTATCTGGTTCTGGCAGAGGTGGTAGATCTGATGTTATACCTGTTTGTGCGAATTGCAGCAAGGTTCACCGGGGTGAGTGTAGGTGGCTCACTGGTGGATGTTTTAGATGTGGTAGCACCGAGCACCGTGTGGCTAGTTGTCCCCAGATGAGTGAGGATTCAGGACCTCAGGGAGGAGCTAGCAGAGTTAGATCGAATGCTTCTCAGGCTGCTAGAGGTAGTGGTAAAGGTAGAGGTCGAGGCGGTAGGCCTAGAGATGGAGCTGCTTCTGAGACTGTTGAGCGTCCTCCTCAGGTTGCAACTAGAGCTTATGCTGTGAGAGCCAGAGAGGAGCAGGATGAGCCTGATGTTATTGCTGGTAAGTTCCTACTCCATGACACTGAATTGTATGCTCTAATTGACCCTGGTTCCACACACTCATACTTGTGCACAGATAAAATTGTTGATAAGTTGCATGTGGTTGATTAGTTAGATTATGAGATTTGTGTGACCAGTCCATTAGGGCATAGTGTCAGTGTGAGTAGAGTCTTTAGGAGTTGTCCTTTGTTGGTTGAGGGAGTTGTGCTTCCAGCAGATTTGATTGAGTTGCCTTTCAGAGAGTTTGATCTGATTCTAGGTATGGACTGGTTGGGTAAGCATCGGGCTGTAGTTGATTGCCATAGGAAGACGGTTGTACTTTGGGATAGAAGACAGTCTCCTGTGTTTATGAAGGGTTTAGGTGCTAGTTCTTTGAATAATGTGATTTATGCGATGCAAGCCATGAGGTTTATCAGGAAAGGTTGTGAGGCTTTTCTAGTGGTCGTGTTAGATTCCAAGAGAGATCAAGTTCAGATTGAGGATATTCCTGTAGTGCTGGAGTTTAGTGATGTGTTCCCGAGTGAGTTACCTGGTTTGCCTCCTGAGAGAGAGGTTGAGTTATCCATTGAGATTATGCCGGGTACCACACCTATTTCGAAAGCACCTTATCGGATGGCTCCTGTAGAGTTGAGAGAACTTAAGACTCAGTTACAAGAGCTATTGGATAAGGGGTTTATTCGACCCAACATATCTCCTTGGGGAGCTCCAGTTCTGTTTGTCAAGAAGAAAGATGGATCTTTGCGGATGTGTATCGATTACAGGCAGATCAATAAGGTCACAGTGAAGAATAAGTATCCGTTGCCTAGGATTGAAGATTTGTTTGATCAGCTTCGGGGTGCAGGTGTTTTCTCCAAGATAGATCTTCGATCAGGGTACTATCAGCTTCGAGTTCAGGATGCAGATGTGGTTAAGACTGCATTTCGGACTAGGTATGGCCACTATGAGTTTCTTGTGATGCCGTTTGGTTTGACCAATGCTCTAGCGGCTTTTATGGATTTTATGAACCGTGTGTTTAGGCCATACTTAGATCGATTTGTAGTAGTGTTCATTGATGATATCTTGGTGTATTCCAAGGATGAGAGTGAGCATGAGGAGCATCTCCAATTGGTTTTGCAGATGTTGAGAGAGCACCAGTTGTTTGCCAAGCTTAGCAAGTGTGATTTCTGGCTTCGAGAAGTGTCATTCTTGGGTCACATTGTTTTAGCTAGGGGTATTCAAGTAGATCCGGCCAAGATTAAGGCGATAGTTGATTGGAAAGTGCCTAGAAATGTTCAGGAAGTGAGGAGTTTCCTTGGTTTGGCAGGTTACTACCGTCGGTTTGTTAAGGGCTTTTCTGTGATTGCCGCTCCGATGACTAGATTGTTGAGGAAAGGGGTCAGATTTGGGTGGTCAGATAGATGCCAGGCTTGTTTTGATCAGTTAAAGCAGTTGCTTGTTGAGGCTCCTATACTTACTCAACCCATCTCGGGTAAAGAGTTTGTCATTTATAGTGATGCTTCGGGTGTTGGCCTTGGATGTGTTTTGATGCAAGAAGGTAAGGTTATGGCTTATGCTTCTCGTCAGTTAAAGCCACATGAGAGGAACTATCCGACGCATGATCTTGAGTTGGCGGCTGTGATCTTTGCTTTGAAGATTTGGCGTCATTATCTGTATGGAGAAAAGTGTAGGATCTTTTCGGACCATAAGAGCTTGAAGTACTTCCTCACACAGAAAGAGTTGAACATGAGACAGCGCCGTTGGCTTGAGTTGTTTAAAGACTACGACTGCATTGTGGATTATCATCCGGGTAAGGCCAATGTAGTCGCTGATGCTTTGAGTCGGAAGTCAGTTTCAGCCTTGTTCCTGAGACGGTTTAGATGGAGATTTGATTAAGATGGGGCTTTGATTGCTCAGTTGCGTGTGAAGCCTACCCTGAGATAGAGGATTGTGGATGCTCAGAGGGATGATGAGAGGCTTCAGCGGTTTGTGCAAGAGGTCAGATCGGGTAAGTAGTCAGAGTTCTCAGTTCAGGATGAGGTACTTATGTTCAGAAAAAGCTTTTGTGTGCCAGAGTCTGAGGATTTAAGGAGACAGCTTATGAGTGAGGCGCATAGTACAGTTTTTACTATGCATCCTGGCAGTGAGAAGATGTATCGGGACATGAAGCAGTTTTATTGGTGGTCCGGTATGAAAAGAGACATCGTGGATTTTGTGTCCAAGTGCTTGACATGTCAGCAGGTAAAGGCCGAGCATCAGGTTCCCTCGGGATTGCTTACGCCTTTATCCATTCCTGAGTGGAAGTGGGATGATATCGCCATGGACTTTGTTTCTATTTTGCCTTTGACTCAGAAGAAGCATGACTCAGTTTGGGTAATAGTGGATTGGCTTACGAAGTCAGCTCATTTTCTGCCAGTTAGAGTGGACTACTTGATGGATATATTGGCCAGTATCTATGTAGATGAGATAGTTCGGTTGCATGAGGTACCTTTATCCATAGTTTCAGATCGGGATCCGAGGTTTACTTCCATGTTTTGGAAGGAGTTACAGAGAGCTTTGGGTACTAAGTTGAACTTCAGTATAACATTTCATCCTCAGACAGATGGTCAATCAGAGTGGGTCATTCAGATTTTAGAGGATATGATGAGGGCTTGTGATTTGGATTTTTCGGGTAGTTGGGACAGATATGTGTCGCTTATGGAGTTTGCCTACAACAATAGCTTTCAATCGAGTATCGGTATGTCACCATATGAGGCTTTGTATGATCGACAGTGTAGGACTCCGGTTTGTTGGACCGAGCTATCCGAGAGATCAGTGATTGGGCCAGACTTGGTTAGAGATACCGAAGAAAAGATCAGAGTGGTGCAGCGAAATTTGAAGGCAGCCAAGGATCGACAAAAATCTTATGCCAACTTGAAGAGGAAAGACGTGCATTTTGAGATCGGGGACAAAGTTTTCCTTAAAGTTTCACCTTGGAGGAAAGTGCTTCGATTTGGAAAGAAAGGCAAGCTTAGTCCTCGTTTCATTGGTCCTTATGAGATTTTTGCTAAGGTAGGACCTGTAGCCTATTGATTGGCGTTACCGATGGAGTTAACAAAGTTGCACGATGTGTTCCATGTTTCGATGCTTTGTCGGTACAGATCAGATCCTTCGCATGTTCTTTCAGTTCAGGATATTCAGGTTCAGCCAGATTTTTCCTATGATTAGGAACCGCGAGCTATTCTAGCCCGAGAGGTGAGACAATTGAGAAGTAAGCAGATCCCTTTGGTAAAAGTATTATGGATTCATCATAGAGTCGAGGAAGCGACTTGGGAACCAGAGGAGTCGATGAGAGCTCAGTATCCGCAGTTGTTCAGTTCAGGTGAGAATTTCGACAACGAAATTATTTTTAGTAGGGGAGAGTTGTCACACCCCGTTTGCCCCCTAGTAGAATGAGCCTGTCTGTGTGAGCATGCATTTGTATGTGTTCGGCATAGCATAAGGGTACTTTGGTAAAAATGCATATTTTTGGGTTTTGTTAGTATGTGGGTGCATATAGGGTATTAGTGTATGTATTAATTGGGTAATAGTTGTGTGCACTTGAGCATAGCATATTAAGGTGTTTTAAGTTGGGATATGCTTGTGTGTGTGGTCATACCATTGTAGGGTGCTTTTAGTTGGGAATGCATTGGGTGTGTGTAATGCATGGTTGTTTGGTGTGAGTGGTTAGCTTCACCAATAGGGCAAAGAAAAGAAAAAGAAAAAGGAAAGAAAAAAAGGAAAATGGTAGATTCACGTTTCCTTCTTCCCTCATCCTCTTTTCTTCATTTTCTTCACTCTAAGAATTGTGGTGTGGATTCAAGTTTGTATTGGTGGAGTTAATCATCTCTTTGCATCTTCTTTGGTAAGTAAATGTATTCTTCTCATTTTGTTCTCTCATTTGTTTCATCTTCTTCTTCTTTGAGTTTAGAATTAACTTAGGGTTTTTATTTTTGGTTGTTCTTGGTGTGTTGATTGTTAGTTGATCTCCCTCGCGATCCTAAGGGCAAGGAGATTGCTGGGACTAGTGGAGCTAAGTGATTGAAGCTTAGAATCTCAGGTTTGGGATTTGTGTTTGTGAATTGTGTTAGATTTGAACTTACTGTAATTTAGGGTTTATTTTCTTGAGAAGCTTGAATGCATTAATATTTGATTTGGTTGTTTAATTGCTCAACTGAGTTACATTTATGTTATTATATTGTATGGGATGTTTTTTGGAAGGTAAGAACAGATTGTTATGGTTTGATTCAATTTTGGAGTTGATTTCTGTGTTCTGGGAAAATTTTGGAAAACTAGAAAATCGTGTTACTGTTAAGAAATTCCCGTTTTGCTGTGTCTGTCGTGTGACTAGCCAAGAAGAGAATCAAGTTACGAGACGTGACTTCCAGTCACGACCCGTGACCAGCAAGAAAGAGGCCAGTCACGAGTTGTGACTGCCTGTCACAACTCGTGACCAGCCAAGAGGAAGGCATTCACGAGGCGTGACTCCCAATCACGACTCGTGACAGGCCTGAGAAGGCAGTCACCCGATTGCCAATCATGACCCGTGACTAGCTGAAGGAGGAAGCCAGTCACGAGACGTGACTCCCAGTCACGACTCGTGACCAGCAAGAGAAAGGCAAGTCACGACATGACCAGGAAGCCAGTCACGAGACGTGACTCCCAGTCACGTCTCGTGACCAGCCTTATGAGGAGGCCAGTCACGAGTTGTGATGCCAGTCATGACTCGTGACCAGCCAACCTCGTTGGTCACCCCGTTCGGCCTATTTTCTAAAATTTCCCGGTTTTAACTCAACAATGAATTCCGTAATTCTTCCGAATGGACTTATACTGCTGTATGATGCATGTCATACTTTTATATGCTTTGATATGAGTGATACCATGATTCTTCAGATGAATTATATGTTATATCCTGAAATATGATTTGAATGACGTATAACCTGCTAGAGTCAAGTAAGTGGATAGTTAGGCATGCCTAATAGAGTCTTTGAGCTGCAGCCCTCAGTTTCGTTTGGACCCCGATCAGGTCCCCGTTTGGTTCCTCGCGAACCCTATTATGTGTAAGTATCTTGTTTAAGGTCCCTTTTTAAAATGATTTGTGAAAGTTAAAAGTAAAATGGTTTTCTTGATTCGTACCCGTAAGGTACTGTCTGTAATCGGCTCGTACCCGTAAAGTACTGTCTGTACACTCGTTATCCACTACCCAGAGTCAGCAGGTGTTATTTTGGTGTTCGATTGGTTTGCTCTACTCTTATGACTATATACATGTGATATCTGCATGAGTATATTAATGAAATGTATGTTCAACTAATATGGAAATAGATATGAATTTGAGATGCAGAATGTATGGCTTTAAATTGTGAGCATGTTCTTATCAATTATTTTATGAGCTATTGCATTTTGCCATTGTGAATGTGTTATGCCTTGACGACCATTGTGAATGGCCGTTCATATTTTATGTGTGTTTCCCCACTAAGCGTTTATCGCTTAGCACGGTGTTTTTACCCGTGCAGGTGCGGAAGGAGTTTTGCTTTGTGAGAGAGTCGCCGCCGTCAAGCCAACACAGAAGGAGTTAGTGTAGGGCTTAGTTTTGTAATCGTTGATGATTCTTTTTGTATAGAACTCTCTTGTATCAGTTTTGTTTCAGCTTCCGCTTTTGTATTTATATTTTGGTTATGTAATATCTTTTGTTTCAGCTAGTTGATCAGAACATTATTGTAATGGTTTGTTATATTAATGTATGATCAGCTATTGCTTCCTTTTCCTTAGAGTTTTTAATTATCTCATGTTTCTGTATGTATGATATGAATGAATGTATGATTTGCTTTGTATCTGCTTGGTGACACATTTACTCATACGGCGTCTCACTCCTTATCGGATGGGATTGCCTACGTATGGGTAGGGGGTGTTACAACTTAGGCACTTAATCTGTCTTACTCTTTTGCTTTCACTTTTTTAGGTCAGAGATCTACTTACCATTAATAAGGTCTTGAACCCGATCCCTCAAAGTCCGACAATGATCTGTCAAATACCCGATGTGCTGGTGGAAAGCACAATACTATTCACCTTATGATTGGGCTGCCTCTTGTTTATAGCAGGCCTAGCTGACAATGGCTATAACACACTGTAGACACTGGGTCTTGAGGCAGTCCAGGTCAGAGTTACCCAATAAAGAGATCTACGTTGGTTTTCAGATAAATGGATGGAATTCGGAGGTTTTCGTCTTTCGGTTTCACAAGGATTAAAATCTTTTTCTCTATTGCGTGAGGCTTTGAAAAGTTTGGGAAATTTTGCTTGAAAATGGAAGTTTTGCTCCACAGACGGGATGACCGTCTGAAGTAGGGATGCCCGTCTCTACTTGGGGTGATGCTCGTCTCTATTCTTAGCGGGGACGACCCGTCTGTAGCTAGGGACGGACACGTGTCTGAGTAGGGACGCCCTTCCCTAGTCCCGCATTACGGCCCGTCTGTAGCCTGATTTCCATGCGTGCCCTTAGTAGGGACGCCCGTCGGTATTTACAGGGATGCCCGTCGGTAGTGGATCTGATCAGTTATCGCTGGATTTGATAAAATTTTATCTCTTATCTTCCAAATGTGGGTTAGGATTTTCTTAAAAAATTTAATTTTAAAACTCCTTTAAAATTCAAACTTTAAACTGATGCTTATATGATTTTAGCCCCAAAAATTCTATAAATTGGGAAGTAAAATTCATTATTGGGGGTTAGAGAAAAAAGGGTTAGAGAGAAAAAAAGGTAGAAAAATTTGACAAATTTTTGGTGGAGGAAATTAACCATTTTTTTTTAGAGATTGAATTTTTTAGAAAGGTTTTTCTGTGGGCAATTTGCCAAAAATCTATAAATCTCTGTTTATTTTCAGAATTTTAATTGATAAAAATTCTTCCAATTAATTGATTTACTCAAATTTTTCTTGTGAATTAAGCCAATTTGAGGTAACGAAATTCATTCGTTTCCATCAATACAGCTAATTCAAACATTCGATCGCTATAAAATTTTCAAGAAGGAGAAATACAAATTTTCTTACTTTGATCTAATTTATTTGATACTTGTGGAGCGTGCGGGGACTTAAACCATTTGATATTCACCCTAAAAGGTAAAATCCGAGCGTAAACATTCTGGATTAGCATTTGTATGATTTTAATTAACTTATTTTAATTGTTTTTATTTGTTACCTTTTTTTTTTATCTTTTAACTCATTTCTTTTAAAAGTTTACTATTATTCTTCTTTTCTTTACTTTATTCACCAATTTCGACACTGACATGTTTTTTCCTATGAGTTATTTTCTGACAATTTAGATTTAGAGTTGTAAACGATGATGGTCGAGCTAATCTGAGGATTTCCATACGGGTTCTTTCTTCACTCTTGCTTTTTATTCATGTTATTACTAAGATTATTTCAATGTCGTTAAAGTAAAAAGGGGCCAAAACACTTTATAGTAATTAATTTGGAATTTTCCTAAATAAAACTGGGACCAATGTCTCAATCATCACATCAAAAGTTTTACAATAAATATGCATGCGAGGACCAATGTCCTCATTATTAATGAATACCCTGATTTATGCATGATTTGTATTTTATTTACAATGGGGGTTGTATTCCGCCTCTAGTTTTATTATAATTTATTTTGAGAATGTTTGTTTTAATAATGTTTTACTTATTGCTTTTGATGTGAATGATTGCGCTTTAATTAAATGCATCGTGTGGAAAGTTAGTGAAACAACGAATTCAAAACTTAATCATAATATTGATCAAGGTATAAATAAATGAGAAGTCTCAAACTCACTCTGGTCTTTGGGGCTCAATGAGGCGAGAGGTCTAGGACTTCCAAGACACCTCTTGAGTCTCACTAAAAGACTTAAATTTACAAATCCTAGGCTCCAGGGGGTAGAGGCTGAGACCTCCAAGATCTCTCTGGCTTGCCCAAGATGGATATGTATGCGTCGTCTTAGGCTCGCTGAGGCTAGACGACCCTTTCCAATGTTCTATTGGGTGGCGACTCCAAGAAACCTCCTTGTTGCCCAAAATAGACACAGCTTGTAAATACCTTACAAGTTTTAATGAATCCTATCCCGATCGCCCTAAAGCGGGCTTTCGGGAGGCCACGGGGTTCGGCGCGCATCATAGTAGCGACTCCACTGGGGCCATACTCGAGACTTCGATTCGAAAGTACCTTGATTAAAAATTATGATTGAGTTTTAGTTTAAAAATTTCACCTTCTTTCAAAACTGCATTGCATCTCATTAGAGCCTTAGATCTATGCTAGTTTCGTCCCTCTTTCAGCCCCGGTGCGTTCCCGAAGCGCGACCCTATGTTCACTCAATGTAGGGAAGTGTTAAGGATAATCACCAGCCCAAGCCTCGTACCATCATGGTATATTAAATGGTGGCCCAATCGGTCGTTACGCTCGTGATGAGCTGGACCCGTTGGCAGGGACCATGCTTGGGTAGCCCTAAAGCAACACCACCTTTGACCAAAGCTCATGTAATGGCAATAGATACTTTCCCTAGGTGGTATGAACTGTAATACCTTGCTTGCTATATGGATCATTTTGTATTGGACTAACCCAAATAATCTGATTGGTCACCTAATCAAAGGCTTTCATGCCCCGATAGGCCCATGTCAACTTATTCGGGCTGCCTAAATACATGATGGTCAAAACCCATGCATATGAACATTAGCTAAGAGAGGTTATGCTGCCGGGTTTTTACCGTGCACCATGCGCGTCCATCAGGTTCCCTGTTAACCCATGGATCAAGCCTACCTAGGGCAGAGACCGCACGACCTCGTGTGTGGGGGCAATAAGGTTTGAAGGATCTATCTGCTTGCATGTGGTTGTGGATGGTGCATTGCATATTCATGTCATTCATGCACAAATAAAATTTTTTATTTCCTCCCTATGTATACATCCTATTCTTTGCATATAATTATTACATGTACATATTGTCTTGTGTATAATTTTTCACATGTATCATTGTAATCTCTTTTAGCCATTGTATACCATTTTTATTGCATAGCACGACCATGCATTGCGTATTATTCATGCATCATTCTAACTCTTTAACTTTTTAGCCATCAAAGACCACTTTCCTAGCTAGTTAGGGGTTCTGACAGTCGCATTATCAGAGGGTTTTGATTGAGCAACCACAATCAAGTCAAGTACAATCAATAGGCATTGAGAGAATCTCCAGAAATGGCCGATTCATCAAGGGATGCAGATGCTACCAGGGCCTTGATAACTGAAGAAGTGGGTCAAAGGTTAGAAGAATTCGAGAATCGGATGATGGCCGTGATGGTCGCAATGGCTCAACCAGCTGCACCACAGAACCTGGCGCCTCCTCCCATGAGATAAAATGAACAGGAGGAGGCCAGAGAGGATCAGCCGGAGGACATATGTCCACCACCAGTGGACCTAGGGGCTACCACGTCAGGAGGGCAAAAGAGAGGAGTAGCCCATAGAATGGAAGAGGACCTAGAAGGGGATGAATATGGAGAACCCCTGTCAGTTAGAAGGAAAGCACCCCAGACAGAAGATACCATCTGGAAGAAGATGGAAGAAAAGTTCGAGGCAATGGCTAAGATGTTGATAAGGGGTCAAGGAATGAACCCCGAAGACAAAGAGCTGGATGGAGAAGATCTAATTCCCTTGAACTTTAAGATGCCTGATGTCTCAAAATTTGATGGCACATCGGACCCCATCGCACACATCAAGCAGTACTCTTTGATAATGAAAGGTACCACGCTAACAAGGAGGCAGAAGGTAGAATACTTCTGTTTAAGTTTGACAGGTCCTACGGTGGGCTGGTATCACGGACTGGATCGGAGAATAAAAGAAGACTGGGATCTATTGACGGAGGAGTACCTCAAGCAATATGACTGTAGTACAAAGATGGAGGTCACTCTAAAAGATCTAGAGTTACTACAACAAAAGCCGCATGAGTCATTCCATAAGTACTTGACCCGATGGATGAACCGGGTAATGGAGATAAAGAAGAGGCCGGACACTCCAGACCAGATTAGGCTGTTTATTAGGAATGCCAGCCCATACTTGAAAGATGGGTTAAAGATGAAGGGGCTGAAGGACTGGGAGTCCTTAAAAGATATAGCCATTGAAGCTGAGGCTGAGCATCTGGATAAAATGGCTAAATCTGCAAACCTTGCCTTAGGAAATAGCAGTGGCAATGGGGGCAATACCAAGGCAGCAGAGGTCTCAACCACCGGAATGACTCCTAAACACCTCACAATCTCGGGCAAGCCTCTATCTTGGCACTTCACTCGTCTTATCAAGGAAGGGAAGTTGCAACCCTTGCCAGCTAGGCCTGCCCCAAGTCAAGAAAAATCGAGGCACAGAACAGACTGGTATTGTGCATATCACCAATACACAGGGCATCGGACAGACTATTGTCGCCCTCTGAGAGATCGCATTCAAGAATTGGTCCCTGGCCTGGATGAAGAAAGAAAGGATTAGAGTTGTTATAATGATTTTCATTTTGTAAAGTGTATTCCTGAACTATGCACTTGTTCATCTTTTCTGCTTTAATAATATGGGCTTTGCTTATTTATGCATTTTTATATTTTATTGCATCAAGCATAAATAATAATCATGATTAAGGCATTGGTTTAAAACACCGTTTCATTTAGTTTTAATAAATAGTAATCTTGGTTGCACCCAATTTGACTCCTGAAGCGAGATAAAATTTGAGAGAATTGAAACAAAAATGTCTGAAGAAGTCTTTGCCTGGACCCATGAAGACATGCCAGGAGATAATCGTAAATTCGTTAAACACCCCATTCCAACATACCCCGATCATGGACCGGTCAAGTAGAAGCTTAGAAGACCAGGCCGGAGGGGGCAAAAAAGGTCAAAAGGAAGAATTCACAAGCAAAGATGAAACTAAAATTTTTGGTCGGAGTTCAAAACCGTACTTATTTGGTCAATTCTATCCCAAGTCAAGAAGAGAAGGGGTACGTGTATTTGTAAACTATAAGGATTAGGACAAAGCTTATCCTCGAAAAAAGAACAAGGAAAAAGAGGATAAAAAGGAAAAGAACAAAAAACAAGCACAAACAAAAAAAAAGACAAAAAAAAAAAGAAAAAAGAAAAACAAAAAAAAAGAAGAAGGAAATAAAAAAGATAGAAGGAAAACATCTTGGGGGCAAGTTTTGCCCAAATCCTATTGATTTGTACATGTCCGTATCCTACCATTCTTCTTGGTTGCCAAAAGGAAAAGGACCAAAACGCTGATCTGCAAACCATCTACCCGTTTTATCTGCATGAAGGGTATACTATACAAACAACGAGTTGATGAATGAGGAAGGAGCTAAGAGACGGAAGAAATCCAAGCCAAAATTTGCACGACCTATATGAATGGTTTAATGCAGGCAGAAAAGATCATGGAAAATGATTGGGCAGAGAAATGACCCTTTTGCACTTCGAGGCTAGAGAGCCACCATTGGAACCTCTACAAGAGTCATCTATTATTCCTCAACACAGGGGGCAGAAGCAGTATGGCCGATAGATGTAAAGCTCAAATCTTTAAGGACAATCATGGCTAAATTTTGGAAGCCGACAGAGCACAACAACGACAGCAGCAATTGCACAAGTCAGACAAGGATAAGTCATGGGATTATCGCCACGGTCAGACCCATCAGAAAACATTCTGCTTGATCATTTGGAAAGACGGCCAGAAAGCATCCGATGAGAGAGGGAGATTCAATTGTCAAACAAATGAGGCCAGGTGTTTCAGACATACGAGGTAAATTTGGGCCAGTGTGAGAAGGTCCCTTTGTCTTCCAGAGATTGCTATCCAAGAGAGCAGTAATGGACAGAACCGATCGATGTTGACAGACTCAAGAGGGTCAAGGGTTAAAGGCTAAAAATCAAAAGAAGAGAATAAAAGCCCCGCGGGTCGAAAACCGAAAAAATGTGGCCTTGCTAAAATTGGGTGCCTCGTCAGGGTAAAAACCGAAAAAGGCATCCTAGGCAAAAATTAGAGGCTTGAGAGAAAATGTTCAATCAAGAAAACCCGAGAGGGCTGATCGATAACAGGAGATCGGGTGCACCTAAGTTGTTACTCATTGAAACTAACTAAAACTAGTGCTTTTGTATCAGATGTCTAATCATGGTCATTCTTATTGCTATATGGTGCCTATAGATAAAAATGCATACATAAGCTAGGCATAAACATGCAATTAGACGGTTAAGAGAAACCTGTTGCAGGCATAAGGACATACACTGGAGCAATTACCAAGGCAACAATAATGATTTTTCATGTGACAAATACCCCTCTTACCCCTTAAATGACAAAAAAAAATTAAAAAATAAAGAGGCTGTTAGAGATGAAAACCGTGACTGGCTCTCTAAGCAAAAGTTAGGCCAAAGGGCAGGGTGAAAATCTGGAAACAGGCAGTCTGTCCTTTAAAAAAAAAACAGAGAGAAAAAAAAAAAGAAGCCGCTGGATTGGGTTGGGTCCATTCCAGGCAAAAATTAGGCACAGGGTTATGTGAAAATCCCCAAAGGGACGCATTTCCTGCTAAGAAAAGCTATTGTGAAAATCCACAAGGGACGCACTACCTTTAAAACAATGACTTTTGAAGCCTGGAGCAATAAGGCAGCATTACTCGAAATGACTTCCCTTCAGACAGGTGCCGCATAATGCAGATTTTGATTCAGAGTCTCGGGGGCAGGATGCTCATTGACCGGGGGGCAAAGGTACATACGGGTCAGTTATCCTTGAAAAGATTATGGGTCAGAGTTTGTAAAGTGAAGGCAATGCTTTTGTACATCTTTGGGGGCATCAGACAATGTGAGCAGCTGAGCAGTACCCTCAACGAATCCCTTAACCACCTGGGATTTGGTCTATCCATTTTTGCATCTCACATGCATAAATCTTTTGCATATTGCCCTGCATATCACGTGCATTTAGTCCATTACACTTATGGTTGTACACACAATTCTTGTACACTAATCCTTTGCTTATGTCTCGTGTATATAGCTTTATGTGTATATTTCATATCCATGATTCCATACGCACACACAATCTTTTGTATATGTTGTTATGTACATAACTTAGAGGGATAGGTCTGAATAGACCTCATGAGCAAGGATGATCCAAAGGACGGATTCAGCTTGACATGATCGGCCACTGGATCCGGCCTAAAATCAAGTAAATATGTACAGAGGTGAAATGCCCAAGAGAACAAGCCTATTCGGGCCCACCATGCTAAAGGAAATCAGATGCGAAAGTGAGCCGAGGTACAGTTTCAGCTCTGTATCGGCACTCATCCACGCCAAACAATCAGATCAAGATGAACTCCTCACAAGAGAAGAATCTTAAGGACCTGCTCCTAAGAGGGAAAAGAATAAGCCTTTCCATGCACACCATGCCAGGAGCGAACAGGTAAGTTTTTTTTCTATCATAAAAGGCATGCTTACATACATCACACAATAAGTGTAAAAAATCCAAATTCAAATGTACAAATTCTCAAAGCAAAATAACAAAACAAAAAGAAAAAGATAATTTCGAGGCCTTAAAAATCCAACATACTGTAAAAATTCGAATGCGTCCAAATTGTAAAAATTCCAAGAAAGAAAATCCCAAAACGAAAACAAAAATAGAAGAATCACCAAACACATGGAAACCTATTCGCCTGAGGGCATGCAACCAAAACCTCAAATAATAATTTTCTCTCTGGAGGCTCGACATCAAAGTCTCCCAGTGAGCATCAAAGTCTCTTTGGAGCATTATCTTTAAGACCTTTTTAAGGCATTCTCAGTCTCTTTAGAGCATTATCTTTAAGACCTTTTTAAGACATTCTTAGTCTCTTAGGAGCATTATCTTTAAGACCTTTTTTTAAGGCATTCTCAGTCTCTTTGGAGCATTATCTTAAAGACCTTTTTAAGGCATTCTCAGTCTCTTTGGAGCATTATATTTAAGACCTTTTTTTAAGGAATTCTCAGTCTCTTTGGAGCATTATCTTTAAGACCTTTTTTTAAGGCATTCTCAGTCTCTTTGGAGTATCATCTTTAAGACCTTTTTTAAGGCATTCTCAGTCTCTTTGGAGCATGATCTTTAAGACCTTTTTTAAAGGCATTCTCAGTCTCTTTGGAGCATTATCTTTAAGATCTTTTTTAAGGCATTCTCAGTCTCTTTGGAGCATTATCTTTAAGACCTTTTTAAAGCATTCTCGGTCTCTTTGGAGCATTATATTTAAGACCTTTTCTTAAGGCTTTCTCAGTCTCTTCGAAACATCAAATTCTCTCACCCTCTTGAGAAGTATGCAGGTCTTTTAATAAAAGAGGCTGCATTGGATATGATAGAGGAATCGATATATGGCATGTCACAGTCAGTACAATCAAGAAAATGGGGAACAACTAGCTGTCCTTCAGGGGGCACACATCTGACAACGCTCCCAATAGGTTTGTACTGTCGTTGGTAAGCATCTTTTTTATATACCCAACACATTTGCTTTGCCCTTTTTGTAGTAAAAAAGAAGAGGTTCAGGATAAGCGCCAGCAAAGAAAACGATGAACAAGTCACCATACCGACCTAAGGGGGTCAGCAGATCAGAATATTGAACTAGCCGGATGTCGTTTAGCAGATCAGATATTGTACTAGCCGGATGAAGGATAGACAGATCAAACATTATGTCCTTCAAGATCACATTCAATATTAAATGAGAATCCACAGATCAGAATCATACCTTGCAGTTTGAACGGGGGTTAGCAAGGAAATTTTTCAAGCCTAAACGGGACTAGCGATGTAAATCAGACAGCGCGCAGGCTAAGACGAAGCCAGAAGGACAGATTAGCCACCGTACATGCCTAGACGAGGACAGCGAAATGCACGCGATAGATTGATCCGTACTTTGTAAGTTGGAGCAAACTCGGTGCAGCTCAGGAGAGCAATCCTTGCATTTTGTAAGTCTGGAGCAGACTCGACGCATCACCATCCGCACTTTGTAAGTTGGAGCAAACTCGGTGCAGCTCAGGAGAGCAATCCTCGCATTTTGTAAGTCTGGAGCAGACTCGGCGCATCACCTTCCGCACTTTGTAAGTTGGAGCAAACTCGGTGCAGCTCAGGAAAGCAACCCTCGCGTTTTGTAAGTCTGGAGCAGACTCGCCGCATCACCATCCGCACTTTGTAAGTTGAAGCAAACTCGGTGTAGCTCAGGAGAGCAATCCTCATGTTTTTGTAAGTCTGGAGCAGACTCGACGCGTTGTCACTTCCACGACTAAAAGGTAAGGACTGCCTCAGGTATGCGTCTCTTTCCTTTATCCTCTGAATTTTGGCTCATCTAGACACTAGTGCACTTGTTTTCCCAAAATTGGGGGCAACTGTAGACACCGGGTCTTGAGGCAGTCCAGGTCAGAGTTACCCAATGAAGAGATATACATTGGTTTTCAGATAAATGGACGGAATTCGGAGGTTTTCGTCTTTCGATTTCACAAGGATTAAAATCTTTTTCTCTATAGTGTGAGGCTTTGAAAAGTTTGGGAAATTTTGCCTGAAAAGGGTTAGAGAGAAAAAAGGGTAGAAAAATTTGACAAATTTTTGGTGGAGGAAATTAACCATTTTTTTTGAGAGATTGAATTTTTTAGAAAGGTTTTTTTTTTGTGAGCAATTTACCAAAAATCTATAAATCTCTATTTATTTTCAGAATTTTATTTGATAAAAACTCTTCCAATTAATTGATTTACTCAAATTCTTCTTGTGAATTAAGCCAATTTGAGGTAATGAAATTCATTCATTTCCATCAATACAGCTAATTCAAACATTCGATCGCTATAAAATTTTCAAGAAGGAGAAATACAAATTTTCTTACTTTGATCTAATTTATTTGATCCTTGTGGAGCGTGCGGGGACTTAAACCATTCTATATTCACCCTAAAAGGTAAAATCCGAGGGTAAACATTCTGGATTAGCATTTGTATGATTTTAATTGACTTAAATTAATTGTTTTCATTTGTTACCTTTTTTTTATCTTTTAACTCATTTCTTTTAAAAGTTTCCTATTATTCTTCTTTTCTTTACTTTATTCACCAATTTCGACACTGACATGTTTTTTCTTATGAGTTATTTTCTGACAATTTGGATTTGGAGTTGTAAACGATGATGGTCGAGCCAATCTAAGGATTTCCATACGGGTTCTTTCTTCACTCTTGCTTTTTATTCATGTTATTATTAAGACTATTTCAATGTCGTTAAAGTAAAAAGGGGCCAAAAGACTTTATAGTAATTAATTTGGAATTTTCCTAAATAAAAATGGGACCAATGTCTCAATTTTCTCTATCCAAAATAAAATCATCACATCAAAAGTTTTATAATAAATATGCATGCGAGGACCAATGTCCTCATCATTAATGAATACCCCGATTTATGCATGATTTATATTTTATTTACAATTGGGGTTGTATTCCGCCTCTAGTTTTATTGTAATTTATTTTGAGAATGTTTGTTTTAGTAATGTTTTACTTATCGCTTTTGATGTGAATGATTGCGCTTTAATTAAATGCATCGTGTGGAAAGTTTGTGAAACAACGAATTCAAAACTTAATCATAATATTGATCAAGGTATAAATAAATGAGAAGTCCCGAACTCACTCTAGTCTTTGGGGCTCAATGAGGCGAGAGGTCTAGGACTTCCAAGACACCTCTTGAGTCTCACCAAAAGACTTAAATTTACAAATCCTAGGCTCCAGGGGGTAGAGGCTGAGACCTCCAAGATCTCTCTGGCTTGCCCAAGATGGATATGTATGCGCCGTCTTAGGCTCGCTGAGGCTAGATGACCATTTCCAATGTTCTATTGGGTGGCGACTCCAAGAAACCTCCTTGTTGCCCAAAATAGACGCAGCTTATAAATACCTTATAAGTTTTAATGAATCCCATCCCGATCGCCCTAAAGCGGGCTTTCTGGAGGCCACAGGGTTCGTCGCGCGTCACACACCCCCTCTTTCATCAGCCTCTCAAGGACCCCCGACAAGGATCTGCCCAATTTAGAATAGTGCCTTTGATTCACTTTCGTGGTTAGCGCTTCTGCTATCTTTTATTTTTTTGGTCCGATATTAATTCTTGAATACGGTCTCTCAGGGGACGACAGTGGTTTATTTTATGCCCTGTGTGCTAGTGATACACACCATACCAATCTGTTCTATATGTAGGCTACCCTTAGCTTGGGCTAGGCCCTGATGGCAATGGTTGTAACTTCCCTTCCTTGATAAGTTAGGTGAAGTGCAAGACAGCGAGTTACCTAAGATGGTATGGTGACGCTAAGTTGTTCTCGTGGCTGGGACTTTTGCAGCCCTAACATTACCCTTACTGTTGTTGTGGCTACCTGAGCTTTCATTTTTCAGAGTATACGTCATTGCTGGGTCCCCACCCTCTTTAGGCACAATGTTATATTCTAGAGTAGGCCTTCTATTTCTTCCTTGCTCAACTAGTGAATCAAGTGGCACCTTGCCTCTGGTCTCGAAAGGAAATGGAAGCACTGCGGTCGTCGCTGTTTAACCTTTCCTGACCGTTGTCATTTTAACTTGGTTAAGAGTAGTCCCCATAACCTGGTGTGACGCGCGCCGACCCGTGGCCTCCCGAAAGCCCACTTTAGGGCGATCAGGATGGGATTCATTAAAACTTGTAAGGTATTTACAAGTGAGTCTATTTTGGGCAACAAAGAGGTTTCTTGGAGTCGCCACCCAATAGAACATTGGGAAGGGCCGTCTAGCCTCAGCGAACCTAAGACGGCGCATACATATCCATCTTGGGCAAACCAGAGAGATTTTGGAGGTCTCAGCCTCTACCCCCTGGAGCCTAGGATTATGTAAATTAAGCCTTCCGAAGGGGAACAAGAGATATCTTGGAGGTACTAGACCTCTAACCTCATTGAGCCCAACACCAGAGTGAGTTCGAGACTTCTCATTTATTTGTATCTTGATTAATATTAGAATTAAGTTTTGAATTTATTGTTTCATCAACTTTCCACACGATGCATTTAATTAAGGCGCAATCATTCACGTCAAAAGCAATAAGTAAAGCATTTAAAATAAGCATTCTCAAAATAAATTACAACAAAACTAGGGGCGGAATACAACCCCCATTAAAAAAATAATATGTAAATCATACAAAAATCGGGATATTCATTTGGAGTGAGGACATTGGTCCTGCCATGCGTATTTATTATAAAACAATTTTTTGATGTGATGGTTTTATGTTGGATGGAGAAAATTGACACATTGGTCCCATTTTTATTTAGGAAAAAAATTTTAATTAATTAATAAAAATGGTTTAGTGACTTTTTCTTAGCGATACTGCAATAATCTTCATAATAAAATGAATAAAGTCAAGGGTAAAGAAAGAACCCGGATAGGAAGTCTCAGGTTGGCGCGACCACCCACAATAACCACTCCAATTCCAACATGGTCAAAAAAATAGCTCATAGAAATAAACATGTTAGTGTCAAAATCATGAATAAAATAAAGAAAAATAACATAACAAGAAACTTTAAAAGAAATGGGTTAAAAGATAAAAGGGGTAGAAAATAAATTAAAAAGCCTTTCAAAATTCCAATTCTTTGTAGAAAAAAAATATTATTATTTAAAAAAAAAACAATTAATATGAGTCAAGTTAAATTATACAAAGATCAATCCAGAATGTTTACCCTCGGATTTTACCTTTTTGGTGAATGTCGAATGATTTCGGTCCTCACACGCTCCACAAGGATCAAATAAAAATGGATCAAAGAAAGAAAATTTATGTTTTTCTTTCTTTGAAAATTTGACAGCGATCAAGTATTTGAATTAGCTGGATTGATGGAGACGAATGAATTTCGTTACTTCAAATTGGCTTAATTCACAAAAAGAATTTGAGAAAAAATCAACTAACTGAAAGAATTTTTATCGAACAAAATTCTGAAAATAGTAGAGATTTGTTAGATTTTTTTAAATTGCTCACAAAGATTTTTCTTTAAAAATTTCCACTCTCTCAAAAATTGCTAATTGTCCTTCCAAAAAAATTGTTAATTTTTCCAACCCCTTTTAATGAAATTTTCTTCTCAATTTATAGAATTTTTGAAGATAAATAGGATAAGCATCAGTTTTAAAGTTTGAATTTTAAAAGGAGTTTAAAATTCAACTTTTTAACCAAATATCTCATCAAATTTTTGAAGATAAAAACTTATCTTGATTAAATTTTAAAAAATCTGGCGCTATCTGATCAGATCCACTACCGATGGCTATCCCTTTAAATACCGACGGGCTTTACGCCCCTAATGAGGGTACGCGTGGAAATCTGGACACAGATGGTCCAAGGCGCGATACTAGGGATGGACGTTTCCACGCCGATACGTGTTCGCCGCTATCGACGGGGCCGTCCCTACGATGCATAGAGACGGCATGTCTGTCAAAACGACGGCCCGTCCCTATGTACTAGAGATGGACTATCTGTCCAAACGATGGCTCGTCCCTATATGCTAGAGATGGGGCACACCAACTAGGGACGGGCGTCCCTACTCCGACGGTCATCCCGTCTGAACAGCAAAATCACAATTTTAAGCTAAATTTCCCAAATTCTTTTAAAACCTCATGCCATAGAGAAAAAGATTTTAATCCTTGTGAAACTGAAAGACGAAAACCTCTGAATTCCATCCATTTATCCGAAAACCGACATTGATCTCTTTATCGGGCAACTCTGACCTGGATTGCCTTAGCACCCGGTGTCTACAGTTGCCCCCAATTTTGGGGAAACTAGTGCACTAACGTATAGATGAGCCAAAATTTAGAGAAGAAAGGAAAGAAACGCATACCTGTGGCAGTCCTTACCTTTTTGTCGTGGAAGTAGCGATGCGTCGAGTCTGCTCCAAACTTACAAAATGCGATGGTTGCTCTCCTGAGCTGCACCGAGTCTGCTCCAGACTTACGAAGTGCGGGTGGTGATGCGTCGAGTCTACTCCAGACTTGCAAAACGCGAGGGTTGCTCTCCTAAGCTGCACTGAGTCTGCTCCAGACTTACAAAGTGCAGATCCAATCTATCGCGTGTACCCTGCTGTCCTCGTCTTGGCATGCACGGTGGCTAATCTGTCCCGCTAGCCTCATCTCAGCCTGCGTGGTGTCTAATTTATATCACTAGTCCCGTCTTTCCTTACTAACCCCCATCCAATCTGCAAGGTACGATTCTGATATGTTGATTCTCATCTAATATTGAATGTAATCTTGAAGGACATAATGTTTGATCTGCTTATCCTTCCTTTTGACTGCTGGTCATTTTCGAATTGGTTAAAACCATGTTCCTGTATTGTAAGAGATTCTTGTTAATTCTGCACCAATTAACTCAATTGGTAGATTTATGAACATTTTTATGTTGCCCTTTATTATTTATCATCCTTTTTACCATATGAGTAATTGCCTTTTTTCCTCTTTTTTTTTATGAAAGTTAAATCATGAAGAAATAACATGTACATTTAACAGGTTAACCATAAATGTTTTTCCACTAAGAGGTTAAATTTTGTACAATATATAGATGTGATTACAACAAAAGCATAAATATAAATCTAGAAGAACTCCCTGAATAGTCTATAATGGCAAATAATCTGAGGGCTACTCTGGATCATCATCATCATCTGATAGATGAACCGGCTGTGGCTGACTGGGAGGGGCTGATGGTCCGGCCTCCTGAGTAGCCGAGGCTCTAGCCTGCCGCTGGTATCTGGGAGGTACAGCCATCGGTACTGATAACGGCTGCGCTCTCGCTGGGTCCTGCTGATGGAATTGGACCTGAGCATGCCCATCAATAAAAGGTTGTGCACATACAATCATGAACTGCAGCGTATCAGTGACGACCCCCCTAACTCTCTAAAAGCGTCGCCCAGGCGGAGGGTCTAATCTGTAGAGGTGGTCCCCATACTCCTCAGCTTATCCTCTGTCTGCTCTCTAAAATCTCGCATGGACTGGGCGATGGGAGGTATGGCACCCTCTAGGACCTGAATCCTGAATCTAAGAGCCTCGACTGACTCATCCACCATCTATACAGATGCATCTATCCTCTGGGTCGCCTCATCCTGGGAGGCCCTCATCTCTTGCCTCAACTGACCTACGAGTCTCTCCTGCTTCCATCTCAAATAATCAATAAGCCTCCCCTGCTCCTGGATGATACCCTGCAGCTGATCCAGCCACTCTAAAATGACTCTATCTCGCTCCTCGAGCTGCCCGAGAAGGGCCCTGTCTCTCTCCTCCTGTCTGTGCTCAAAGGATGCGAACATAGAAGTCAAAATCGCAGTAAAATCTAGCTGTGCCGGGTGAGTCGATGGTGTGGATGGAGGGGGAGCTGACTCTGGTGCCCGCTCTGGAGGTGGAGCTGTAAAAGTAGATGCCCTCGGGTCCCCTGCTCTGGCATATGGACTGAATCTCTCATGTGCCCGATGAACTATCCGCTGTACTCTCTATAGTGGAGGAGGAGTAGGACTCTGTACTCTATGTACCGGAGGAGTACCAAACAAGTCATCCAGGGTGAACTCAATCCCCATGTCAGAAGGTGTACCCGGATGCTACTCCTCGTGCTGTGGCTGCGGGGGCTAACCCTCCTGGTGCTCTGGATGTCGGGGAGGCTGGTCCTCCTGGTGGTGCTGGGGCTCGAGAGGCTGGTCCTCCTAATGCTGTGGATGCTCGAGAGGCTGCTGCTCCATCTGAGGTTGCTCCTTTACTGGCTCTAGTGAGGGCAGGCTAAATGCACGTCTGGTCTCATGAATAGTGCGAAGTCTATATGCCTCGGCCTGACCCGGTATCGGTAATATCATAGCCATCGTAAACTACAAGAAAAATGCCCTTTAACGAAGGGAAATCAGGTCGTTAAAAGTTAAAATCCGGTCGATAAAGATCTATAACGACCGAAAAATCCGGTCGGTAAAAGCCCCTTCGTTAAAGGTATAGACGACCGGATTTTAAAACCGGTCGTTAATACGTTTCACGACCGGAACGTTTTCGGTCGTTAAATACTGATTTTTAACGACCGAATTTTCCCTTCGTTAATTATATTTACTTTCAACGAAGGGAATTTTGGTCGTTGAAAATACCTTTTAGTGACCGGATTTTCCCTTCGTTGATTGTGTGTATTTTCAACGAAGGAAATTCTAGTCGTTAATGATTCCTTTTAGCAACTGAATTTTCCCTTCGGTGATTGTGTGCACTTTCAATGAAGAGAATTTCGGTCGTTAAACATTTCTTTGAGCGATCTGATTTTTCCTTCGCTAAAAGTGTTCATAGCTAACAATCACCAGTATATTATGCCCTCTGATTTATCATAATAAACCAGACATGAATACCGAAAAGGTATTTTAAAATAGAAACTATTTTATAATATTACATGTAGGTACATATCATTCACATATATTTTATACAAAAATACAATAAACTCTTTTCATATATTAAAAAAGAAAAATTACAAAGTATAGTCAAATCTACAAATTAAATAGGATTCTATTGGTCACAACTCCAAACAAAATAAAAACTACCAATGACATGTAAGTTCAAAAAAACAACTCCTCTCTATACTAATTTCTATTCAAAAGATTTTTGAGAAAATATGAAAAATAAACCTCCTAAATTCGCTGTCCAAAATTTTGTAGACCTGCAAAATGTATAACAAAAGCTAAAATTAATATTTACAAGCACAAACAAAAATATCAGATAAAAATATAAATAATAAAAAGTATGGGCAAATAATTACCTTCTAGATGCCATAGTGACCATAAAGTTGACAAGTGATAATGAGTATATTAAAAGATGCAATACAAATAATAATAATAATAATAATAATAATAATAATAATAATAATAATAATAATAATAATAATAATAATAATAATAATAATAATAATAATAATAATAATAATAATAATAATAATAATAATAATAATAATAATAATAATAATAATAATAATAATAAAAAGAAATGTGGCAAATACCATGTGCATGTGCACTGTGCCGGGTCTGATACCAAAGGAAAAGAGGTGCTACAGGTATAGATAGGAGCAAACTAAATACCACAAAATAAAATAGCATCCCATTAACACTTCATTTATCAATAAAATACTCTGTCAAATTATAGTAAGAAAATAGACCTGATGGTCATTCTGGCCTGTCTGCTGATGGACCTGGATTCACAACTGGTTTCCTACTTGGGGAGTGAACAAAGACAAGCAATTATAAATTATTCAAATATAACTATCAAATGCTCTAAAATTATAACTATCAATTATAACTATCAAATGTAACTATTAATTATCAAAGCAATTATAAGTTATTAGAAAGAATTGAGAATCACTGAACCTTCTGGAATTAGAAACTGCGGGCTGTCACCCTTTATTTTTTGAACAAGAACCTGCTTCAATTAATAGGGAGGGAAGATCCCTCTAAGGAACACGAAAAAGCCAGCTTTTGGGGACCTCAAAACATGGTCAAAACCTCGAGAGTCTAAAGCTCTAGCTTAATGAGCAACATAATCTGCCAAGGCATTTCCAGTTCTAAGAACAAAAACAAAATTGGAATCTGATTTAAAATTAAATAAAATAAAAAGGCTACTTTTTTTCTAAAAACCAAAAGAAGTCAGATTTTTTTTAAATAATCCATTCCCACTACTCAACATTATCTCCAAAATTTTTCATTCTTAAATTTGTAACAGGAACAAAATGTTTAACAAGCAAAAGGAGTGATGCATTGATATCCTCCAAATGAGAAATCAGTGGATCCAGAAACATCTCAAGCTGGAAAGAGTTGTTATAAAGGCTTAGTTGTCCAATCATCTAAGTGCATGTGTAAGATATGAATTTTAATCAGAAAGCAAGCTTACCTTTACATTAAGGAATTCACTAAGTTGAAAATCCATGAAATTACAGGCAACAAAGCAATATAAAATGAGTATCTAACAATCACAATATAATAATACAACACACTCTATTTTTTCAACTTGGTGAAATTTATTAGTCTATTATTAGTAAAATTTATTAAGGCAAGTAACATACATACATACATACATACATACATACATACATACATACATACATATATATATATATATATATATATATGTATGTATGTTACTTGCCTTAATAAATTTTACTAATAATAGACTAATAATATATATATATATATATATGCATATAATAACCTTATTTTTTCAAAGGACATTTATTATGAAATAAAATTACCATTCTCAAGTATACTTAATACTACCAAATGGAGGTTGGAGAGAGTACTATCCAACACTCATGAGTTAGTCATGATACCGCAATTTTTAAAGCTCTTATTTAACCAGTGAATCGGACAAACAAAGAGAAAGGGTTGCTGTGACCAAAGCATTCTTATGTCCTAATCAACTGGCTGGTGCTAAAATTCATCACCCATCTGCAATTTTAGGTCTGATATGTTAGTTTTGTTTTATGCTAGTAATTTAGTATTCACTGCTACTCGTAATTCTGTAATTATTGTTGGTCCACTTTTGAACTTTCTTATAACACTATGAACTTCGCAGACCAATTACAATATATTAATGGTATATACTCATTTTATTATATTTAAGTGTCATTTATTTATGCATTTCCATGTTCATTTATTTTTGGTAAATATAGCATCTCCAATTGTAATTTGATAATATAACAACAATTTATGTAACAGGGTCTGACTGTAACATGCAGGATGTCAAGCTTCACCGCCTAGAACAAAGCATTTAATTTAATTGCTAAAAAATGATGGGTCACTTCTCTAATAGATTTTGTGAATCTATCTTTTATAAATAATATATTTTTGCTGTCTACTCTGATTAGAGATCTAGTGCACAAACATTCTATTTGCATTTTCATATTTTCAACTCAATAGACAAGTCCCACGAAGAAATATTCCAGAAAGCATACAGAGAGAAAAAGAGAGGGAAAATGGAGTGGAAAGAGGTATTGACAAAAAAGTCTATTTAACCAAACTAGACATTCATACCATCAATAATTTATAATTAAATGTTCTAAAACATAATATATATAAATAAACCAAGTTAGATGTATCAAAGGACACAGTGAGGCATTTTCACTAGATTAACAACAACTTTTCATTTAAATTTACCAATGAATAACAAAGAATTTCATAGTTAAGAGACTTAAAGCTGATTTTAAGATTCGAAAAACTGAAAATTATGATGATGGTGATGAATATATGCTAAAGAAATTCACGAGAAGAACAATATTACCTTATAACAGGATCTTTGCAAGCTTTCTTGTAACTCCAAATAGTGGAGTAGTACACGAAGAAACAGCTAGCAATCATGATGATTTGGAGGAACTAGACTTACTGGGATAGGAATCATTTGATTCGATCTCATGCCTATTTTACCATCCATCTCATCTTCATCAGCAAATTCTTAAGAATAAGAATACTCTTCCTGGTTACCAGGGCTAGAACATGAATCATCAGAATCTTCCTGGCTATCCTCGTGATCTGCACATCATAAACATCATAACAGAAAATTTTCTACCATAAAAACAAAAATACAAACTATACAAGCAGTAATTTCAAAGCAAACCCGAACTGTAGCTCCTCATTTGTCTACAATCCTAATCATGTGAATTATGGATGTTTACAAATGCTTCTCTCTCGCAGAGAGTACCCAGACGCTTCAGCAACAACTAATAGTGAAAATTCTTCTTGCAATGTACGGGCAATAATCTCATCACTATCCACATGACTACAATCTGATATATGTAAATGATCACTAATATACTGCCCATGATACCCATCTTCATTTTGTACTACACCTCCATAATATCTGGGATAAAAAGGTGTGTCCCCATCAAGAAGACAAAGACCCTATTGGAGTACATAGAAATCTTTTCCACTCTACTGATTTAATAGGAGCAGCAAATATTAATTTAAACACAAATCAGCAAATAAGAATAGAACGAGATCTTCACAATTTTAACTTCGTATAAACTTAAGAAAATCGAAACTGAAAAATTGACCCAAACTCTAAATTGAAAGCAGAGATATGGATTCAAGAGGAATACAAGATTTTAAAGCTAAATGAGACAATAATTTCCATTTATTTACCTGATTTGAAGAACACTTTGGGGTTTTCTATTTAGACTTGACAGTGAGGTTGAGAGAAAGGATTAGAAGTCGGCGCTAGATAGAGGTGAAAGTCAGTCGGCAGTGGGTGGGGGACACAGCAGAGGTGAACACTGACAGGTGCGAGAGAGGGCGGAGTCACCGACGAGCAAGAGACGAGGGGCGAGCGGTGACGGCGGCGAGATTAGATTTGCGACGTCGGAGTGGGGGCGAGCGGCGACAGGGTGGGGGGCGACGCCGCATCTGGCGCTTGGTGGCTCGCGAGGGAGGGGACTCGTGATGGAGGGGGCGACGCGAGAGAGGCATGGAGAGTTGAAGACTTGGAGTTAGCACATGGGAAAATACATTTTGTGATTTTAGGTTTTTTTTTTTTTTGAGGTAAATGGTTTATTTTGTTTTAAGTCTACAACGACCGGATTTTGAGACTTTTAATGACCGAAAATATGTCCTTGTTAAATAATAATAAAATTTGAGTTTTAACGACTGGATTAAATTCCCTTCATTGTTTTTATCTTTTTACGACCGGATTTTGAGACTTTTAACGACCGAAAATATACCCCTCGTTAAATAATACTAAAATTTGAGTTTTAACGACCGGATTAAATTCCTTTGTTGTTTTTATCCTTTTACGACCGGATTTTTATCCCTTCGCTAAATTTTGGTCGTTAAAACTCAATTTTCTTGTAGTGGTAATAGCTGCCGGAGCATCTACATAAATACTCTCCTCCAAGGCACGTCAAAGGATATCTGGACGGACACCAAAACTCAAAAGCAATCTAGTAATAACCCCACCAACATATACTATAGGGGCTGTCCCCCTAGATACTCTCACCAGGTTAACCAAAATCTCATGGTTGATGCTGAGCCGCTAGCCTGCCACCATGGCCCATAAACTCCAAATCTCTGCGGCATTGAGAGACCCTGGGTTACCAGCTCGTCCTAGATAAGAGCTGGATAAAACCCTGTGAACATAGCGAAGGGCCTGTGATGAGAGTACCGTGCTCTTTGTCGTATCATGGTCATACGGCACTCTCGGTAAGGCAATGGCTGCCCAGTGGTGGCGTCTAACTGCTCTCTGGGGCACTATAACATCCTGCCCAAGTGCAAGCCCCATAGCCTGTGCAAATCGCAGACGGGTAATACTAAACTGGTGGCCCTCTATCCAAAACTGTATGACACCCTCCTCTTTGTCCGACCTCTGGTACCCCCCGTACTGTAATGTAACAAGGAACTGCCGAACTATCTCTAGATGAGTCTGAAAAGCAGGCGTCAGAAACTCAGTCCATCCTGCACCCGCCATCAGAGCATCAAACTCGTCTGCCATCCCTAGAGCCTCAAGGAATGGCCTAGAGATAAAGCAGCTAGCTCGGAACTGCACCTCAGCCAACGATGTATACCTCTGTCTGGCCTCGGCACTCATCCAATCCGGGGCCTGAGGCTCAGGCTGATCGTGCGGGGCATAACGTCGTGGTGGCATCCTGGAAATAAACTAAACAGTTAGTTTGACATCGTAATCATAAACGAAAAAATTATGCAGCATTCCGACATGGCTGAGTCTAAACAGAAAGGATTAAAAAAATTTGGGCAACACCCCGGCAAGGGTGTGCCCAACATCCTGCATGAGAAAATAGAAAAAGAAAAAGGGACAGGCCTCAGGCCCCAAGCAACAGTGCAACATTTTCAGATTTGCTTCATTTTTCTAATTCTTAGTACTGGTTACGATGTGCATGCATTCCTAAGGCCAGGTCTGTACATCTAACTAAAAAAGTAAATATGCGTCTGATAACTTCAATATAGTACTTAGTTTTGATGGTGTTTTCATATGATTTTTTGGTGTTTAGTTGTGTTTTTATGTCATGTTTTGTTTCCTTTAGGTTAATTTTACTAATCTTAGTCAAATTGGAATTTTGATGCATTATAGATGGTTTTTGATGGATTTTGATTTGTTTTTGCAGGTGTGGTTCTAGGTACCTCACAGTCACAATGAAACTCATTGTGACCGTGACATAAAGAGAAGTTGAAGACAGGAGCAGACTTAGAGGGGTCACGGTCATAATGGATTTCATTGTGACCGTGACATAGCAAACGTTTGGACAGAATGCAAGTATGAAGCATGTCACGGTGGCAATCAATTTCATTGTCACCGTGACATAAAAATCATTAAGGCAGAATTGGAGCAGCACGTAGCTCACGGTGATAATGAATTTCATTATCACCGTGACATAAGTTTTTCCTGGACAGAAGCAAAAATTGAAGACCTCACGGTGACAATGAATTTCATTGTCACCGTGACCCCTCTCTTGTGCGCAAAGACAATTTGAAAATCTCGACTCTACACGGTGACAATGAATTTTATTGTCACCATGACCACTCTGAGACTATAAAAATGCACTTTTCTGTTTGGCTAGGGTTCCGAATTTTTTTAGTAGTTTTTGATTTTAGTTTGGCGGCTGAGATTTTTTGAGTTATTTCTTCTGTTCTAAACGTCAGTTTTCAATCTTGTTTTTGAGTTTTCAATTAGAAATTGAGAGTAATTTTAATTAGATACATAGTTTAATTTCCAGAGATTGTTATTTTTAGTTTTCCAGAATTTTAGTTTAATTCTCCATTGAAGATCTAAAGAAGAAGATCGAAGAACGTGGGATTCAACCGAGATTTCTACCTCAATGAATTTCTGGGTTTATTCTTTCCTTTATTCTTTCGATTTTGTAATGGATCGTGAGTAGTCTTTTAGTTGTTTGGGGGATCTCTAAACCCCCTATCCTTGATGTGAATTCGAAACATATTTTGATATTCGATATATAAATGAAGGTTTATTTCACTTGTTATTATTGTCAAATCATGAGATGTATATTTTCAAGTTAATTTCCTGTTTTGATGAATGAATTAATTCATGTATCTTAATTGGTTATTGAATTGTATGATTTAATGTCATGATAAATTATCTTCAGATTCTCTGTCATGTTTGTTGTATCATTTGGACTGCTCCGGAATGGGAATCCATATGTGCAGGTTTTCATGGTTTAAGATTGGAGTGAGGAGTGAGATAATTAGGTTTTGGGTTGTTTGGCTCCGGAATGGGAAAGCAAACCGAACCTAGGATTTTAGACCCGTGATTAGGCTAGTTGTATGACTTGCTCCGGAATGGGACGTCATGTAATTAGAGTAGCTTGCTCCGGAATGGGACGCTTGGGTTAGAAGGGTTATACCGATTTCGTTCATACATGTTTCCTTTATGTGTTTTGATTCATATTTGGGTATGGGGTGGATGAGTGAACCTTAACAACGTTTGTCTATTTTTGAAATCTTATCTTGTTAATTTTTTCGTCATTTTGTTTATTGCAATTATTGCCGTCAATTTAATTTGATTATTTCTGTTTGTTTATTTTGGTTATTTAAATTCTTTGTTTTTAATCAGTAGTTAACTCAATCAATTCAACAACTGGGAATTCTTTAGCATACATTTAAGTGTCATAACTTGCATACACAGTCTCTTGGGTATGATAACTCGGAGTCTTAAAAATACTACATTATATTACTTGCCGATTCAGTACACTTGCTGAGGTCGCGTCAAGTTTTTGGAGCCGTTGCCGGGGACTGGCATTGTTTTAAGTTTTGATTATTATTTGTAAGTGTTTTTCTTTTTGTTTTATTTTATTTTATATTTATTTTTGTTTATTCTTTTCAGGTAGTTGTTGTGGTGCATGAGCAGATTGAGATAGGAACAAATAGCACCCTACGATCCTGAAATTGAGAGGACTTTGCATCAACGAAGGAGAGCCAACAGAAATAATAACATGGAAGACAATGCTCTTCCTATTGGTGAAGTTCCTCCCGAGAACGAACAAGTGCCGAGCGCACAAGATGAAAATCTGGGGAATTATAGAGAAGAGGTCCCGAGGCAGAGGACAATAAGGGATTATGCAGTACCAAGATGGAATGAGGATAATCGGACGATTGTGCTGCCAAGGGGAGTGCAGTTTGAGCTTAAACCAGCCACCATCAATATGGTACAGAGGAATCAGTTTACGGGTTCAGAAGTGGAATATCCCGCACAGCACTTAGACATATTATTAGAGGTCAGTGATACGGTTCAGATTCCTGGAGTGTCATCTGACTCGGTAAGATTAAAAGTGTTCCCTTTCACATTGATTGGAAAAGCACGTGAATGGTTACAAATGCTACCTAGACAGTCGATTAGATCATGGGACCAGTTACAGGAGAGATTTTTGATGAGATTCTTCCCTCCGACAAAGACTGCGAACATCCGTAACAGTATTTTGGGTTTTAGTCAAATGAGTGAGGAGCCATTTCATGAAGCATGGGAAAGGTTTAGAAGGCTGTTGAGAAGCTGTCCACACCATGAGATAGCCATATACCACCTGATGACAACATTTTATTCTGGGGTTACACCACAGACAAGATCTTTATTGGATGCTTCATCAGGAGGGTCATTCATGAATAGACTACCAGAGAAAGCTTTTCATCTGCTAGATGAAATGGCGGCGAATGATGCTCAATGGTCTAACCCTAGGTCAGTTCCGAAAAGACAAGGGATACATTCTGTGGATGAGGTGTCGATGCTGAAGGCACAGATTGAGTCCATAAGAAAGGAGATGAGTAGTCTGAAGGTGCAGAATGTAGCTTCTGTGGTTGAAGAGAGTGGATGGTATGAAAGTGGGCAAGCTGGTCAAGAGAGTAGGGCAATGGGAGATATAAATGCCATAGGGGACTACAGAAGGAATGACCCCTACAGCAACACATATAATCTGGGCTGGAGAAATCATCCAAACTTCTCTTGGACGGATGGAAATCCAAATGCTTCATCCTCTCAACCACAAGTTAGACCTCCCTTCAACCAAAACACACATCAGAACAAAGGGCAGCCGTATCAACAACCATATCCACCACATCACAACCAAGGGCAACCATACCACCCACCGGGATACCAACCGAGGCCACCTGTGCAAGAAAAGAAGGCAAATCTGGAAGACATGTTGGCTACTTTCATAAACAGTCAACAACAGTTTGTAAATAGCCAGCAGCAGTTCATGGCTAATCAAGAGTCATGGTGGAAATCTCAAGAGCAGTGGAATCGGAACCAAGATGCTTCCATGAGGAATTTAGAGACTCAAGTGGGACAGCTGGCAAATTCCATGTCTCAAAGACAACCGGGAACATTTCCTTCAAATGTAGACCGGAATCCAAAAGAGGAAGCTAAAGCAATCACACTGAGAAGAGGTAAAGAAGTGGTACCGAGAGAAGGCAAAGGTAAAAATTCTTCATCATCAGAAAAGGAGGAGCCGACACGGACGGTAAGTAACTCTAACTCTAGGGTAGAGGATCTTGATATAAATAGACTGCCATTTCCTGCAGTTGCTAAATAGGAAAAGAAAAATGAGCAAAAGGCTAGGTTTTTAGAGATGTTTAAGAAACTGCACATTAATTTACCATTTGCTGAAGCTTTAGCTCATATGCCTAACTATGCTAAATTTATGAAAGAATTATGTTCTAATAAAAAGAAATTAGAAGGGAATGAAACTGTACAGCTTACAGAAAATTGCAGTGCTATAATTATGAACAAGATCCCTGAGAAATTGGAAGATCCAGGTAGCTTTACTTTACCCTGTGCTATTGGTGAAGATTTTTATGGTAATGCTCTATGTGATTTGGGTGCCAGCATAAATTTGATGCCTTATTCTATTTGCAGGAAGCTTAATCTTGGGGACCTCAGGGAGACGGGAATGAGACTCCAACTTGCAAATAGGTCAGTGAGGCGGCCCAAGGGAGTGATAGAAGATCTGTTAGTAAAGGTGGGGAAATTCATCTTCCCAGTGGACTTTGTGGTGATGGAGATGGAAGAGGATAGGAAGGTGCCACTGATAGTGGGGAGGCCATTTTTAAACACAGCAAAGGCATTGATCGATGTTCATGGTCAAACGGTCACCCTGCGGTTCAATAATGAGGAGTTAGTAGTGGATATGAACAAGGCTCAAAAGTATCCATTTGGGGATATGGAGGAGTCTGTTTATTTTGTTGATGTAATAGACAAGTGTGTGGAAGAAGTGCAGGAAAAAGTGGTTGGAGCTGATCTAGAAAATTTGTGTCTGTTACATTCAGTGGACGGAGAAGAAGTGGAAGAAGAGATGAGGGGAGAAGCAATAGAAATTGTGGAGATAGAAGATGGAAAGGATGAGTCACGGAATGAAGAGTTTAACCCTAAAAAGGGGGGATTTAAATTCTGAACTTAAACCTATCCCCTCTCATTTGAAATATGTGTTTTTAGAGAAAGATCAGAAACCAGTAATCATATCTTCTTTGTTGTCAGGTGATGAAGAACAGCTATTGCTAGAGGTGCTGAAAAAGCACAAGGGAGCCATTGGATGGGAAACCTCTGATTTGAAGGGGATTGACCCAAGTTACTACACACACATGATCCCAATGGAGGTGGAATGCAAGCCAGTAGCTCAGCCTCAGAGAAGACTCAACCCGGCCATGCAAGAGGTAGTAAAGAAGGAGGTACTCAAATTCCTTGATGCAGGTATAATCTACCCTATTTCTGATAGTAGATGGGTTAGCCCAGTGCAGTGTGTGCCTAAAAAAGAGGGGATGACAGTGGTAAAGAATGAACTGATTCCAACTCGTACAGTTACGGGTTGGAGAGTCTGTATTGATTATGGAAGGTTGAATATTGCCATTAGAAAAGACCATTTCCCTTTGCCGTTTATTGATCGGATGCTAGAGAGGTTAGCAGGTAATAGGTTCTACTATTTTTTAGATGGGTATTCGGGATATTTGCAGATTCCTATAGCCCCTGAGGATCAAGAGAAAATGACCTTTACCTGCCCATATGGCACATTTGCATATAGAAGAATGCCCTTTGGGTTATGTAATGCACTGGCTACGTTTCTGCGTGTATGATGGCTATTTTCCAAGATTTTATAGAGAAATTTATGGAGGTATTCATGGATGACTTCACTATATATGGGGCTGATTTTATGAGCTGTCTAAAGCATCTTGATTTAGTGCTAGGGAGGTATGAAAAGACTAACCTAGTTTTAAATTGGGAAAAATGCCATTTTATGGTGAGAGAGGGCATTGTGTTAGGGCATAAAATTTCAGAGAGAGGGATAGAAGTGGATAAGGCAAAAGTTAAAGTCATAGAGAAGTTACCGCCTCCGACGAGTGTTAAGGGCATAAGGAGTTAGGACATGCAGGGTTTTACCGGCGTTTTATTAAAGATTTTTCAAAAATTGCTAAATCCCTGTCTAATTTACTCATGAAAGATGTTGTTTTTAATTTTGATAGTGAATGCTTGCTAGCTTTTGAAACGTTAAAACAATGGCTTATTTCAGCTCCGGTGATTATATCTCCGGATTGGACTATGCCGTTTGAACTAATGTGTGATACTAGTGATTATGCAGTGGGAGCGGTACTGGGACAGCGTCGGGATAAGATATTCTGTGCAATTTATTATGCTAGTCATACTTTGACAGGAGCACAGGTTAATTACACCACCACAGAGAAAGAACTTCTAGCAATTGTGTATGCGTTCGAGAAGTTCAGGCCATATTTGCTGGGTGCAAAAGTTGTGGTGTGGTCAGACCATGCAGCTTTAAGGCATTTGTTTGCCAAGAAAGAATCAAAATCGAGGCTGATTCGTTGGGTGCTGCTATTGCAAGAGTTCGATTTAGAAATTAAGGATAAGAAGGGCGCTGAAAACTTCGTGGCAGACCATTTGTCAAGAATGGAAAATGACCATATTGAAAAGGGGGAAATTTTAGATTTGCTTCCTGATGAACACATTTGTGCTTTATTTGCTTGTGACACTTCTGTTCCTTGGTTTGCTAACATAGCAAATTTTCTTGCAGGAGGTTTTATGCCTAAAGATTTTACTTGGCAGCAAAAGAAGAAACTGCGAGCTGATGCAAGACAATACATTTGGGATGACCCCTACCTTTTCTGATTATGTGCTGATCAAGTTTGAAGAAGGTGCATCTCAAATGAGGAGAAGGGTGCAATCATCACAACTTGTCACGGTGGAGAAGCTGGTGGACATCATGGGCCAAATAGAACGGTAATGAAAATTTTGTCTTCTGGTTTTTATTGGCCTACAATGTTTCGAGATGTTCAATTTTATGTAAAGACTTGTGATAGATGCCAGAGGGTAGGAAATATATCTAAGCGAGATGAGATGCCTCTGACAAACATGCTTGAGGTAGAACTATTTGATGTATGGGGAATAGATTTTATGGGACCTTTTTCGGTTTTGTACGGGTTTGAATATATTCTGTTGGCAGTGGATTATGTGAGTAAATGGGTCGAAGCTATAGCCACTAGAACTAGTGATGCTAAGATTGTTTTAGAATTTTTTAGGAGAAACATATTCACTCGGTATGGAGCCCCTAGAGCCATTATAAGCGATGGTGATAAACATTTTGTGAACCACCAATTTAAGACTTTATTAAAGAAATTTGGCGTTAGGCATAAGGTCACAACCCCTTACCATGCTCAGTCTAATGGTCAAGTTGAAGTGTCTAACAGGGAGTTAAAGGCCATCTTAGAAAAAAGGTCAATTCATCTAGAAAGGATTGGTACCTTAAGTTAGATGATGCTCTATGGGCCTATAGGATAGGATTCAAGACACCGATAGGGATGTCCCCTTTTCAGTTGGTTTATGGGAAGTCCTGTCACCTCCCAGTGGAATTAGAGCATAAAGCTTATTGGGCTACCAAATTTCAGAATTTTAACCTTGAGAATGCAGGTAAATGCAGGTCTTTGCAGCTAAATGAACTAGACGAGCATAGATTTTGGGCCTATGATCATGCCATGAGATACAAAGATAAAACCAAGAAGTGGCATGATCAAAAGCTGGTCAGAAAGAAAATTACACCTGGAATGCGAGTGCTTCTTTATGACAGTAGGCTGCGGTTGTTTCCTGATAAGTTGAAATCGAGATGGAAGGGACCCTATGAAGTAGTGGCAGTTGACAAGTTTGGAGTGGTGACATTGAAGCACCCGCGGTTTGAGAATGAATTCAAGGTGAATGGACATCGTGTGAAGCCGTATTTTGAATCTACATTTGATAGTGCTTCCACGATTGTCACTCTTGCAGATCCTTGACGGTTTTAAAAAGTCCAGCTGCGGACTTGTTAAATGCAGAACTACTTGTTATATTTGTTTCTTTTTATCATTTAATGGTATTTTGTTTAGGAAGTTAATCTTGTTTCATTTTGTAAATTTTATGTCTAAGAAGAGAAATTATGTTTTGTTGAAGAATTTTCAAAACAATTGTAGCTAGAGGTTTGGAGAAATTGATGACTTTTTGCAAGTGTGCAGGTGGTCACGGTCACAATGAAATTCATTGTGACCGTGACCAAAGGAAGATGCATTCTGGATTCTGGTTGGTGCATATGTCACGGTGACAATGATCTTCATTATAACCGTGACCATCGGCTAAGTAACTTTTTGTTTTGAGGTGTGCACATGTCACGGTGACAATGAAATTCATTGTCACGGTGACAATGAAATTCATTGTCACCTTGAGGTAAAGTAAGTTACATTCTGTTTTCAAACTGGGTTATGTCACGGTGACAATGAAACTCATTGTGACCGTGACATAATGCATATTCCATTCTGTTTTCAAATTGGGTTATGTCACGGTGACAATGAAACTCATTGTGACCGTGACATAATGAACATTCGATTCTGTTTCCAACATGGGTTATGCCACGGTGACAATGAAACTCATTGTCACCGTGACCCCATGGCGGTTCAATTCTGGATTGCAATTTTGGGGTATGTCATGGTCACAATGAAACTCATTGTGACCGTGACCCCGCGGAAAGAACTTTTAAAATCCCAGTTTTCCACTTGTTATTTTTCACTTTCCCACACCTCATTCACTCTCACCGTGCACTATTTAATCTTCTCTGCATTCTTTGTGTTCCTTTCTCTCTTTTAGACCACCATTCCGGATAATCTACAACAAGTAAGTATTTTTCTCTTCCTTTTTAATTTTATCTTAGTTCATTTATTTTTATTTTTCTCCTCCCTGCGTTCCCTGTTCCAATTGATATCCATGGCTGTGATTCTTGCAATTCCTGTGCCGATGCTTTTGTTTTTCTTCTTTGATAATTTTTTATTCTAGCTGTGCATCCCTTCAATTCTTACTTCCCCATTTAAATTTTTATCTTTATTGAGAACAATAATGGGTGGGGAGTAAACGTTTAGGGCTTTAATTGCATTTAACGTTGGGTTGATGATTTTACTCAAATTTGGGATTGGACTTGACTTTTATTGATCTTAAACTGTTTGTTATGCACTGTATGGTTGTTAATTGCCAATTTGGGGGATTGTTAGTGCCGTTGGTTTTCAATTCTAGTACGTTTAAATTCTTGCTCACCAAGTGCTTGATAAAATGTCTCAATGAATCGATTTTCTAGCTTCTGCAATTTTTAACATGTTGACTTGTAGAATTTTATTTACCCTTATGTTTAACTGTGCTTTAAGGTTGTCATTGCACATTCTAAACCTACTTATGAGTTGATATCACTTTGATAAATTAAACTCAGTTGGAGGATGCATAAGTTTGGGTAAAATGGATTGTTTATTGCTGAGTAGAGTAGTAGCCATTGTTGTTTCCACTTACATTGTTATTGAAATTGGCAGTTTGCTTTCGTGCAGTGGCTCCAAAACGAAAAAGCTCTGCTCTAGCTTCGAGCTCTGGTAGCCAACCCCCCAGCGCAGATTTCGTGGACATTTCTAAGGTTCCAGCCTGGGTTCCAAGTGCTAAAAAGGTTCCATATGCTCGATTCACCAAGTGCTCGTTCATCCCAACGAGCTATTTGGATTTTGGACTGTTGGAAAAACTTGGGATAAAAAATGAAGTCCAACAACATATCGCCAACATTGGCTGGGAGCGGGTTTTCATGCTCAATGAGAAAGTCTATCCTACCTTGACAAGGGATTTTGTGTCCACTATCACTTGTAGACCAGGCCGCGATCTCATCAATGATCCAAGTTCTGTTTCCTTTTTCTTGGACACTATAGAGTATAACCTCACTTTCCATGAATTTTTAGAATATCTTGGATTTCCACACTTGGTGCAGAATTGGTATGATGATTACTCTAAAGAAGGTGCGTGGGCGATCATTCGTGACACTGTGACTGCCACACAGTATGTCTCAGGGAAAACGAAGGCGCATCATTTGCACATCCATGTTCTCAGGATCCTCCATCGATTTTTTTCATTATCTTTGTTAAGCCATGCAGATTCAGCGGGCCAATTAAACTTATCGAAAGCCCTGTTTCTCGCGTGCATGATCCAGGGTGTCCGAATAAATGGTGCCACTCATTTCTGGCACAAATTGGAGGAGATGCAATGGAAGCCGAAAAAAGTGACCAAAATCGCACTTGGGGGATTTGTCACCGCTATAGCTAAGCGTGTCCGCCACCCATTGAAAAAGTACAAATCACTGCCTTACATTACCACAATTGATCAGAAGATGCTTACAAATATGAAGGTAATAGTGAAGGATGTGACAATGGCTGATGGCTTTCGATTGTCCACATGTGATGAGTATTTGCACGGCATCGATCGCAGTCTGGGAGGCTTGCCACGCGACAATGAGGAGGATCCTGAGGCTCAAGGTCCCCCAGCCCCTGAGCACCAGCCGTTTTCTTCAGCGCAATATGACGCGATTATGGAGCGGATAGATACCATAGCTGCATCGGTGGACACCATCTCAGTGTCTCAGGTAGACATTCAGTCCAAGATGGACTAGCTGAGCCAGGGATTTTCCGCCTGGTTTGCGAGGTTTGATGCCTATTTCCCACCGCCACCACCACCACCAGAACAGTGATCAGGGAGACTTCTTATCTTTTGTTTTGATTTTTTGTTTATTTTATTTTTATTTTTCTTCTTAATATGTAATATTATTACTTGCTGTGGACATCAAGTTTTTGTGTGGGGGTAGGAGAAATTAACTTCATATATATATGTAATTAACAGCCGTTGATGTTTGATGCATGTTTATTTCTGTTTTAGTTTCTTTGTACTTTATTGTCATTGCCTAAATATCTTTATCTTAGCTTGGCTTAACCTCAGTTATTCCTGTTGTGAATGTTTTGAACTTTAATTGGAGAATGGTCTATCTTAAAAACTGATCTTGGCAAATGAGTAGTTGGAAGTTTTAGAAGCAAATTGAATCTCAATCAGTCATATATCTTGTGATTTCCAATCTTTTATGCACTATAGGCTTGTTTGTAAAAATTTGAAAAATCCAGTGCGTAAGAGTTTTTGAGTGAAGGAATGTTAGGATGGTTAGAACCTTCCTCATCACCGTTCGAAACATGATAACAACTTAAACAAGTTTAGGACATGATTAAGGAAATTTGTTTCTTTGATAACCACTTTTAAATAGTTTTAGACCTACATGTTTACGTTATTTCCATTGCTAGCCCCGTTGAGCTGATTTAGTATGCTAAAAGCGTACTACGCAATTTTCTTGTTACACCCTTAATTTACCATTTAGCCTAAATGCCTTTGCCTACCCTTTTCTAAGAATTGGCCACTCTAGGATTGGGTTGGAATATCATTGAAAGATAAATAAGGGTATCTATTGTTGAAATAGTGGAAGTGTGAGAAGAATTGTTGAATTTTGTGGGTATTATTTAGTAAGGTGTTAAACTTTCCCTTATTAGAAGAAAAAAATGGGCATAAGAAAATCTAGACTTTGGGTACCCCAAAAGAAAAAAAAAAGAGAGAAAAATTCATGAAAAGAAAAAAAAAGAGAAAGAGAAAAAAAAGAAAAGGAAAAAAAAATGACAAATGAAAGTTTAATGAGTTCTGTTGTTCTTAGTTAATTTTGATTTATTGATTACAGAAAAATTCAAGTGTGGGGTACCTTCGAGTAGAAGAAGAAATACTCATATTTACGAATAATTGAGTTTAAAAGTGAATTAAAAGGGAAGTTCATCACCTTGTTGTTTTGAGTTCGGTGTTTCTATGTATGGGGAAGTTTAGACAACATTGGAAATTATGGGTGTATTGAAGGTAGGACGTGGACAATCTTGTTCAGTTTTGGGTGGTCGAAATTTTAGGTAGAGTGGCTAATTCTTTGTTTGAATTCTTTAACTTTTCTTGTTTGCCAATACCTTAACCTAACATTACAACCCTGGAATAAGTCCTTTTGATCCTGTTCTTGATTTGAGTTGTTTAAGTGGAGATGACCCTTGTGGTTTCGGTGCTAAAGGAGAGGCGTATGATTATCTTGAGTTTTAAGCGCGAAACCTGTATGCAAATTCATTTGCATATTTAATTTCTTTGCTCAATTGCTGCAATGTATTGGTTATTTTGTTTTGAAAAGAGAAAATTTGTTTTGAGCCTAGCACACACACACGTGAAATTACTAGATATAAATTGATTTGAGGATTTGTAACTAAGACCCTTCTGCTTGGTGCTATGATTGTTGTTAAGTTTTCGTATTCCGAGTTAGAGTTTGAAATTTCAGGAATGTGGATAATTCATTTACTCGAGGACGAGCAAAGTCTAAGTGTGGGGTATTTTGATAACTTCAATATAGTACTTAGTTTTGATGGTGTTTTCATATGATTTTTGGGTGTTTAGTTGTGTTTTTGTGTCATGTTTTGTTTCCTTTAGGTTAATTTTACTAATCTTAGTCAAATTGGAATTTTGATGCATTATAGATGGTTTTTGATGGATTTTGATTTTTCTTTGCAGGTGTGGTTCTAGGTACCTCATGGTCACAATGAAACTCATTGTGATCGTGACATAAACAGAAGTTGAGAACAGGAGCAGACTTAGAGGGGTCACGATCACAATGGATTTCATTGTGACCGTGACATAGAAAACATTTTGACAGAATGCAAGTATGAAGCATGTCACGGTGGCAATCAATTTCATTGTCACCGTGACATAAAAATCATTAAGGCAGAATTGGAGCAGCACGTACCTCACGGTGACAATGAAGTTCATTGTCACCGTGACATAAGTTTTTCCTGGACAGAAGCAAAAATTGAAGACCTCACGGTGACAATGAATTTCATTGTCACCGTGACCCCTCTCTTGTGCGCAAAGACAATTTGAAAATCTCGACTCTACACAGTGACAATGAATTTCATTGTCACCGTGACCACTCCGAGACTATAAAAAAGCACTTTTCTGTTTGGCTAGGGTTCCGAATTTTTTTAGTTAGTTTTTGATTTTAGATTGGCGGCTGAGATTTTCTGAGTTATTTCTTCTGTTCTAAACTTCAGTTTTCAATCTTGTTTTGAGTTTTCAATTAGAAATTGAGAGTAATTTTCATTAGATACATAGTTTAATTTCCAGAGATTGTTATTTTTAGTTTTCCAGAATTTTAGTTTAATTCTCCATTGAAGATCCAAAGAAGAAGATCAAAGAACGTGGGATTCAACCGGGATTTCTACCTCAATGAATTTCTGGGTATTCTTTCCTTTATTCTTTTGATTTTCTAATGGATCGTGAGTAGTCTTTTAGTTGTTTGGGGGATCTCTAAACCCCCTATCCTTGATGTGAATTCGAAACATATTTTGATATTCGATATATGAATGAAGGTTTATTTCACTCGCTATTATTGTCAAATCATGCGATGTATATTTTCAAGTTAATTTCCTGTTTTGATGAATGAATTAATTCATGTATCTTAATTGGTTATTGAATTGTATGATTGAATGTCATGATAAATTATCTTCAGATTTTCTGTCATGTTTGCTGTATCATTTGGACTGCTCCGGAATGGGAATCCATATGTGCAGGTTTTCATGGTTTAAGATTGGAGTGAGGAGTGAGATAATTAGGTTTTGGGTTGTTTGGCTTCGGAATGGGAAAGCAAACTGAACCTAGGATTTTAGACCCGTGATTTTGCTAGTTGTATGACTTGCTCCGGAATGGGACGTCATGTAATTAGATTAGCTTTCTCCGGAATGGGACGCTTGGGTTAGAAGGGTTATCTCAATTTCATTCACATATGTTTCCTTTATGTGTTTTGATTCATATTTGGGTATGGGGTGGATGAGTGAACCTGAACAATGTTTGTCTCTTTTTGAATTCTTATCTTGTTAATTTTTTCGTCATTTTGTTTATTGCAATTATTGCCGTCAATTTAATTTGATTATTTCTGTTTGTTTATTTTGGTTATTTAAATTCTTTGTTTTTAATCAGTAGTTAACTCAATCAATTCAACAACTGGGAATTCTTTAGCATACATTTAAGTGTCATAACTTGCATACACAGTCTCTTGGGTACGATAACTCGGAGTCTTAAAAATACTCCATTATATTACTTGCCGATTCGGTACACTTGCTGAGGTCGCGTTAGCGTCCATCATTAATTGTTCTCAAAACAGCATATATCCATGCATTTTATCTCAACTGAATTATTTATTCTATGTGTTAATTCATGCGCTTAAAGCACTAAAAAAACATAACATTAACTAAACAATGGCATTCCAACTCAGGCAGTAACAACTAAAATCAATTAGCAAGGCTCCTAATTACACTAATCCAAAAAATGAAAATTACATTACTCATAATAAGATAAATAAATAAATAAATAATAAGAAAAATAGAAGAATTTTACTAACCTAGAAATTGAGACTCAATGAAGGAGAAAGGACAAGACACTGGTGCAAAGAAAACCAACCGAAAAGGCAAAAACGAATAAAATGCAATTGAAAAGGAAGGGAAGAACGTCGGTGTGAAGAAAATAGAAAAGAAAGTGACATTCCGTCGGTACTAGCGTCTTTATATAGATTTTAAGTACCGACGGGCTTTATGTCTCTACAACGACAGATGGGCATGCCGTCTGTCTTTCCGGATTCCACTTTTTACCCTTCATTAATTACATAATTAATAAGCGTGATGATACAAAGATCTGCCAGGTGGACAATTACAGACGGGATAACCGTCTGAGTGAGGGACGGGCTAGCCGTCGGTAAATTAATCCTATAAAGTTCACTATTTTCTTGGATTCCGTGCCTTTTCTCTCATTTTAGCTTCATAATAGGCTATTTTCTCCGGTTTTTTCCTCTTTGCCTTCCTTATTTCCTTTAGTGACTTCGATTTTAGCCCCTGAGGAATGAATTCTCCTCTCCTTCCCAAAATGCACCGTATCCTAGACGATGCTCATACTTGGGAAAATAGCACCCTTGCCCGCCTTTCTGGGCTGAGATTTTTACGAAGAGTCCAGATAGACCACAACCTTCTTTTAGCTGCGACCCACTTCTGGGACCCTCGTTTTCATGTTTTCAGGTTCAGCTATCAGGAAATATGCCCCCTGTCTGAAGAACTTGCTGCTATTGTTGGGAGCTAGTATCCTCCTAGTGCTATGCCCTGCATTCCTCGCTGTGGTTTGGTTCAACCTCGAGATATTGCCCTGTCCTTAAGTATAGCTCCTTCTGACGCTGCTCGTCTAGTTCCTCAGGGCCCTGTATTTGCCTTAGAACCTCTGATTGAAGCACTGGATGAATTCTCTAATCTTCCTTCATACAACATAAGTGTCATCTTTCTTTTCTGTCTGATGAAGTATCTGATTGTGACTTCAGAGGAACTGCTTGGAGACCCTCATCTGTTTGGAATTTTGGACGATTTTCAACACGGGCTGACCCCTTTTCCCCTTATTCTGGCTGAGACTATCTTGGGTTTGGACTCTATCTGTGCCGGGCCTACCTCTTCATTCTCTGGGAGCCCCTTATTACTCTAGGTATGTCATTGTTTTAAAAGGTAGTGCATCCCTTGTGGATTTTTCACACTAGCTTTTCTTAGCGGGAAGTGCGTCCTTTTGGATTTTCACACAACCCTATGCCTAATATTTGCCTGAAGTAAATCCAACTTACTCTAGCGGCTTTTCTTTGCCTTTTATCTTATTTTCTTTGGCTTTTATTTTTCCTTGCTTCTTCTTTCAGATTTGGTTGCAAGAGAAATTGAAACTGCTGTCAGAGCCTCCTCCTAGGGTCATTAGTCAGTACTCTGCGAAGCATTTTCTTCCTCGCTTTCATCTGTACCTACCTGGGACCCTTGACGAAGGCATTACAAGATTCAATGAGATATCAGATGAAGATATTAGCTTCATGCACACTTGGCTTCCCTTATCCAGTGCAGTTATTGATGGGTCTTCAGGATGCGTTCCCCTATGCGGGCGTCGTGAGGCAACCTTCTACATCACAGCCCGCTGCTCTCGTCAACTTAGAATGACTCAGGATGTGGTGAGACTCCCTTTATCCTTTCGAGGTGGAGTCCTTTCTGCGGCTTTTGCCTCCCGTTATCATGAGCTCTGGAGCCAACTTCCATTGAAGACTATCATACCTCCCTTCGGGAACCACTCTGTCACCTCTACCAGGGCGTATAAGAGGTGGATACTTAGCCCGTCATCTGATAACCGAACACGGCGACTGAGGCATTTAGCTTGCGAGAGTAGCAGTAGGGCATAGTTTAGCTTTGCATGCATTTTGAGCAATATGTTTCTTTTTAAAGAAGGAATTGGACAACGATGTAAATGAATAAGTCAAGTCTTATTTTATTTCACAGCATTGTGTATATTTCAGTACGATTTCAGCATACATGATCATTTTTTACACTAATTCAATTATGCAAGACTACATTCATTCATGGAACCAAATCTTGATAGCATCAACTCCCGTTACCAATCGGTCCTCTCGGGTTTCCACGATTGGATATTTTCTCTCAAGCCTCTAATTTTTGCCCAGGATGCCTTTTTTCGGTTTTCACCCGGACGAGGCGCCCAATTTTAGGAAGGCCGCCTTTTTTTGGTTTTCGACTGCGGGGCTTTTATTCTCTTCTTTTGATTTTATTGTCTTTAGTCATGGAACCTTTTGAGTCTATCAATATTGATCGGTTCTTTGACTTCATTGCCATTGCTATCTGACAGAATTGCAGCTCCTTTTGACAGGAGCTTCTTGAGGATGAATGGTCCTTCCCACGTTGGTCTGAACTTTCCTCCAATATCCGGTGCACATGGTCTCATTTGTTTAAATACCAGATCCCCCTCCTTCAATGGATGTTTCTTGACTTTCTTCCTAAAAGACCTAGCGAGCCTCTTTTTTGGTAGATTTGGTTGTGATAGTAGGCTTTTAACCTGTTCTCATCCAACATATTCAAGCATTGCAGCCGCTGCCGCACCCATTCGGCCTCCGAAATTTCTGCTTCCATTATCACCCTCAGTGACTTAAGTTCGACCTCGACCAGCAATACTGCCTCTGTCCCATATACCAAAGAATATGGAGTGGCTCCTATTGAAGTTCTGATAGTTGTTCTATAACCCCACAATGCAAAAGGCAACTTTTCCGCCCAATCTTTATAATTCTGGACCATCTTAGCCAGGATCCTCTTGACATTCTTATTGGCAGCTTCAACTGCCCCATTGGCTTGAGGACGATACGGAGAAGACTTGTGGTGCTCGATACCATACTTCTGGAGTAACTTCTTCGTTTCGGCCATGAACTGGACCCCGTTGTCAGATACCACATGGTGTGGAAGGCCATACCTACATATCAAGTTCTTCTCGATGAATTTCACCATATCCCGAGCATCAACTTTCCTGAAGGACTCAGCTTCTACCCATTTGGTAAAGTAGTCGATGGCGACAATGATGTATCTATGCCCATTGGAGGCCATGGGTCGTATTTCCCCAATAATATCAATCCCCCAAGCTGCAAATGGCCAAGGTGATGTCAGATTATGTAATTTCGAAACGGGTAGATGCCTTAAATCTGCATACTACCGGCATAACTGACACTGCTTTACATACTTCAAGCAATCGCTATCCATGGTGAGCCAGAAGAATCCTTGTCTCATAATCTTTTTGGCCAATATCAGCCCATTCATATGGGCCCCGCATACTCCGGCATGTGTTTCTTCCATCATCCTCTTAGCCTCTTTCTCATCCAAACACCTCAACTGGATACCATCAGCCTGCCATTTATACAGTGCTCCATTTATGCAGATGAACTGAGTAGATAGCTTGCAAATCATTCTCTGATCTTTCTCGGTAGCTTCCTCTGGAAACGTCGCATTCTCTAGATAGTTCTTAATATCGTAATACCACGGCTTCCCATCTGCTGCTTCTATCTCCATGACTGATTTAGATTCGAAGCTAGGTCTCTCAGAGCAAAAAATCAAAACTGACCTCATAACCACCCCTTTGGGGTTGTCGCACATTGAGACTAAAGTGGCAAGCGCATCGGTTAACTGGTTTTCGTCCCTTGGAACAAAACGGAATGTATACACTTCAAATTTATTGCTCAGGTCTCTCAAGTGCTTGATATATGGCATTAGCCTCTCTTCTTTAACGGCCCTTTCACCTCGGATTTGATTGATCACCAGGGAGGAATCACCAAACACTTCCACATTTTTTGCTCCTAAGGCTATCAATGCCTCCAACCCAAAGGCACATGCTTCATATTCAGCTTCATTATTGGTAGCCTTGAACCTCAATTTCTTGGCCAAAGGGAGCTTCTCATCATCCGGGGTTGTTAAAATGATCCCTAATCCTGCCCCCTTGTTGTTCACGGCTCCGTCAAAGTGCAACTGCCAACCTTGAATTCCGATAGCTGTCACATCCTCATCTGGAAAGTTAAACTCGTACGAGTCTCCTTGAATTGGGTGTTCTGCCAGGAATTCAGCCACTGCACGTCCTTTGATAGTTTTTCGAGTAATATACTCTACATCGAATTCTTGTAGCAACAACAACCACCTACCCATTTTCCCGAGTAAAGAGGGGGCTTCCTGTAAGTACCTTAAAGGATTCTGCTTAACTTCTGCCAGTACCCTGTAGGCATGATAGTAATGCCGCAACTTCTTAGAAGCCCAGATTACGGCAAGGTAAATCTTTTCTACTTCTGTATACTTAGCCTCATAGGCCAGGAACTTCTTGCTAAGGTAGTAAATAGCAAATTCCACTCCAAATTCATCCTCCTGGGCCATCATGGCGCCTATAGAACTGTCTTCTATAGCCAAATACAAAATCAATGGCCTGACTGGCTGCGCCGACCTCAACACTGGTAGATTCAGCAGATACTCTCTGACAGTATCGAAAGCCTTCTAATAACTTTTGTTCCATACTACTGGTTGGTCTTTTCTGAGTAGTTTGAAGATTGGTTCGCAGATTGAAGTAAGCTTAGCAATAAACCTATTGATGTATTGCAACCTGCCCAGAAAGCTTCTCACATCCTTTTCCTTTTGCGGTATTGGCATTTCTCTGATGGCCTTAACCTTATGTGGGTCAATCTCAATACCCCTCTGGCTAACCATATGTCCTAGGAGCTTCCCTGAGGTAACACCAAACATACATTTCTTAGGATTTAACCACAGATTATACTTGTTTATCCTTAGGAAGAACTTTTCCAGGGCTTCAAAATGACCTTCTCTAGTGGCTGACTTAATCATCATGTCGTCCACATATACCTCCACTTCTTTATGGATCAAGTCATTTAAGATTTTTGTTGCCATCCTCTGATAAGTGGCTCCTGCATTTTTCAGGCCAAAAGGCATTACTCGATAAGCATAGGTCCCCCATTCCGTAATGAACATCATCTTAATTCGGTCGATTATTTTATTGAGAATTTGATTGTAGCCTGCATAACCATCTCTAAAGCTATACATCTCGCAAGCAGCGGCGCTGTCTATCAACACATCTATATGGGGTAATGGAAAGTCATCTTTTGGACAGGCCTTATTCAAGTCCCGATAATCTACGTATACCCTTACCTTGCCATTCTTTTTGGCTACGGGGACAACATTGGCCAACCAAGTTGGATATTGCACCTCAACTAGAAATTTGGCTTTGATTTGCTGGTGAATCTCCTCCTTCACTTTATCTGCCCATTCTAGCCTAAGCCTTCTCAGCTTCTGTTTAATGGGTTTGTGGTCTAGATATGTAGGAATAGCGTGCTCTGCGACTTCCCGATCTATTCCTGGCATATCTTCGTAGGTCCAGGCAAAACGTTTTCATATTTTTTTAAGATTCTCTCAAATTTTTCTCGCTCTTCAAGGGTTATATTTGATGCTATCAAAATTTCTTTTGGGTTTTCTATGGTTCCAAGATTAAATGGAGTAGCATCAGTTCAATTAATATCAACTATGGATGGATCATGATCATGATCATGTATAGTGAAATCATCGAAAACATCACACAAGTAAGCAAAATCTTTCAATTTATTAATAAGATTGAAATTGTCATTAACATCATTGAAAAGTTCTGGAGCAAAAAGAAAATCTAAACTATTTTTCTCTTCCTCTTCTGCTGGCACATCTGCCGTGGTTGATGGTCCTGCGTCACTTCGGCTCTTTGGAAGCTCCTCAATCAACTCCTGTATGGCTTCCTCTGCCTTTGCTTTCCCCTTCAGCTGGGTGCTTACCATCTTCTCAGTGATCACTTCTTCAGGCATCTCACGGTCCCAAATTGTCCTACTGGTCATGGTTTCTTCATCCCAAAAGCCCTTTACTGGCTTGATCAATCCAATGTCCCAGTCATAGACATCATTGAAAACCTCAAACCCTGGCACAATTCTTCCATCCAGCCATTGCGGTTCAACTTCCCCTGCATAGGCACACGCTGTGGTTGCTAGCATAAAAGTCTTCCAGATATGAGGAATTTCCATTTCTGGCTTCTCACCCCTTCCTACCACACCTGTGTATCCTAGACCCCTTCTATCTTTTTGGCCCTTGGTAGCAATAGCTGTTGGCATCCCCTGAGAATTCTTACCCAGTCCTGCGCTAGGGAGGAATGACATCCTCTTCATCATATTTAGCACCTGGGGGCTTTCTTGCTTCTGTGCTTCCTCACCTATCATGGCAATATGAAATCCACTAAATGGCTGCCTAGCGATCTCCAATATTGAAACCTGATTCTCCCGTGCAGCCATTATAGTCACGATCTGGCCTTCATGAGGTATTTTTACCATCTAGTGAAGCGTAGAGGGCACTCCTCCCAACTTATGAAACCATGGTCTACCTAGAAGAGCTGAGAAATTAGCGGGTATAGGCAGTACCAAAAACTTCACTTCTAACTCTACTGGTCCCGTCTTCACTGTCGCCATAAATGTCCCCTGTCACACCCCATTTGCCCCCTAGTAGAATGAGCCTGTCTGTCTGTCTATCTGTCTGTCTGTATGTGTAGGCATTCGCATGTGTTCAGCATTTCAGAGGGTATTTCAGTAAAATGCATGATTTTGGGGTTTTATTATTGTGTGGGTGCATACATGGCATTAGTGTGTGAATTAATTAGGAATTACTTGTCTACACTTGAGCATACCATATTAGGGTGTTATTAGTTGGGAATCATTTGCGTGCATATGCTTATACCATTGTAGAATACATTTAATTGAGGTTGCATTTGGTGTGTGTGAGGTGTTGAGTTAGGGTGTGAGTGATTAAATTCCACCACCAAGAAATTGACATGTGTATTAGGTTAGGGAAATGAATAAAGAAAAGAAGTATGAGTGAGGGGAAGATCAATTCACGTTTTTCCCTTTCTAGCTCCATCTTCTTCTTCTTTTCCCTTTCCTAATTGCTACTTGCTGTAGATCAAATTGTGGTAGTGGAAATTAGTCACTCTTGCTTCTAACTTGGTAAGTCACTGCAATTCTCATCTTAGTTTCCCTTTTTTTCATTTTCATCTTCTTCCTTGAGTTAGGTTTAACTTAGGGTTTGTTTTGTTGAATGTTCTTGTTGAATTTGTGATTAGTTGAATCTCCTCGCGAACCTAAGGGCAAAGAAGTTGCTGGTCCTAGTGGAGCTAAGTGATAGAGGCCTAGAATTCAGGTTTGGGAATTTATGATTGTGATTTGTGCGATTTTGATGTTTACTGTGAATTCTAGGGTTTATATGTTCTTAAAGAGCTTGAATCAATTAGTCTTGATTTGGTTGTTTAAATGCTAAATTGAGTTGCATGTGTATTGATTATGTGAATTGAGATGATCTCTGGAAGATAAAGACAGGTTTGTATGGTTTAAAATCAGATTGGGATTGAGATTGTTGTTCTGTAAATTCTGGAAATTCTGGGAAAATCGAATTACTGTAGAAACTCCCTCTGTCGCGTGACTCGCTACGCAGGAAGGCAAGTCACGTCGCGTGACTCTCGGTCACGACGTGACATGCCTGCTGAGAAGCCAGTCGCGTGACCAGCTGATGAGTAAGCAAGTCACGCGACGTGATCCTCGATCACGTCGTGCGACCTGCGAAGAAGAGGCGTTGCGTGATCTGTAAGATCACGCAACGTGATCTGCGAGGGAGAAGCAGCGTCACGTCGCGTGACCCTCGGTCACGCCGTGATCTGCATAAGCATTGCGTGATCCGCGAGGATCACGCAACGCGATTGGTGAGAAATAAGCAGGTCACGAGACGTGACCCTAGGTCACGCCGTGACCTGCCTGTTGAGAAGGCCAGTCACGTCTTGTGACCAGCCAACCTCGCCCGATTCTCCGTTCAGCTCGTTTTTTCGATATTTCTCAGTTCTTAACTCAAAAATAAATTTAATATTTCTTCCAAATGAATCTTATCACTATGTGATGCATGTCATAATTTTATATGTCTCGATTTGCGTAATACTATGATTATTCCAATGATGTGTATATGATATTCTGTAATATGATATGAATATCGCATAGCCTGCTAGAGTCAAGTAAGTGGATAGTTAGGCATGCCTAATAGAGTCTTTTAGCTGCAGCATCAGTTCTGTTCGGACCCCGATCAGGTCCTCGTTTGGTTCCTCGCGAACCCTTTCTGTATAAGGATCTTGTTTAAGGTCCCTTTTGAATATAAAATGTGAAAGTTAAATGTATAACGGTAATCGATTCGTACCCGTAAGGTACTGTCTGTAATCGGCTTGTACCCGTAAAGTACTGTCTGTACACTCGTTATCCACTACCTAGGGTCAGCAGGTATTCTTAGTATGTTTGGTTGTAATGCTCAGTTCTGTTTGGCTATATACGTGATATCTGAATGAATGTGATTATGAGATCCTGGTTTTATGGCTTTTCAATGTAAACATGTTGATTTGAATTATGCTAACCTTTGCATAATGCCATTCTGAATGTGATATGTTTTGACGACCATTGTGAGTGGCCGTCCATAAATTATGTGTGTTTCCCCACTAAGCGTTTATCACTTAGCACGGTGTGTTTATCCGTGCAGGTGCGGAAGGAGATTGTTGCCTTGTGAGAGTCGCCGTCAACCAGCCAACACAGAAGGTTTAGTGTAGGGCTCAGTTTTGTAATAGTTTTAGTTCTGTTTGTATAGAACTCTCTGTATCAGCTTCCGCTTTTGTATCTATATTTTGTATATGTAATATTATTTTGGTATCAGCTTGCTGATCAGATCATTGTTGTAATATGTTATTATAGTAATGCATGATCAGCCTTTGCTTTCTTCTGTAAAGTTTTTAATTACTCTGTATTTCTATATATTTGATATGTATGAATGTATGTTATTCTATGTGATTGTTTGGTGACACCTTTACTCATACGGTGTCTCACTCCTTAACGGATGGGATCGCCTACGTATGGGAAGGGCGTGTTACAGTTAGTGGTATCAGAGCATAGGTTTAGGCGTTTCTGGGTGTTGTTATGATTGTTCTGAGTTTCTTGGATGTGTATGTGTCTAGATCTGTGTTGGCTGATACGGTTGTTTCTTGTTTGTTTAGATGGCTTCTAATTCTGCTCATGGTGCGCGTGAGGAATCCGCCGAGAGTGTGAATCCTCCAGCTGTAGATCAGTCTGTTTCTGTTACTGTGTCGGCTCAGCATGCTAGGGTTCAGCCCGAGGCCGTAGCCATGCCCTTTGAGGCTATGTTTAGACTGCATCAGGACATGGCTAGGGTTTTGGAGAGAGTGAATGCTCCTAGAGCACCTATGGAGAATCTGAGGAGAGCAGGAGTTGAGGATTTCTATGGTACTGGGTTGAATGAGTATGAGATTGCAGAGAGATGGTTAGATAAAGTGAAGCGTGCTTTGAGAGAGATTCGGTGTCCTCCCGACCAGCAGGCAGAGTGTGCATTAGCTCTTCTTCAGGGGTCTGCTTTTGAGTGGTGGGAGTTGGTTTGCAGGCATCCTCAGCTACCGGATCCGATTACCTGGGAGTTCTTTGAGGGTGAGTTCACAAAGAAGTACATTACTCAGACCTATAGAGATTCGAGATGGGCGCAGTTTTTGGGTTTGAGACAGAGGGCCATGTCTGTAGCGGATTATGAGAAAGAGTTCAACAGGTTATCTAGATATGCTCCACGAGGGGTTATGACTGATGATTTCAGATGTAAGCATTTCGAGGCAGGGTTAAATGAGTCTTTGAAGATTGCTTTGATTTCACTGATGTGTATACCTGGGGTTCACTATTATCAGATTGTGGAGGCTGCAGTGAGAGCAGAGTTGTCTGAGACTGTGTTGAGAGAGAGAGCTCAGAGGAGGAGTTCTTCTCGTGGAGGATCTTCTGCGGGTAAGAGATCTAGGAACCCGCAGGATGAGTCGGCATCTGGTCCGGCTTCTAGAGGTAGACGTCAGGGTTCAGCAGCTGTGTCAGGTTCTGGTAGGGGAGGTAAATCTGATGCCGTACCTATTTGTGAGAATTGTAGCAAGGCTCACCGGGGTGAGTGTAGGTGGCTTACTGGGGGATGTTTTAGATGTGGGAGTACTGAGCACCGTGTGGCTAGTTGTCCCCAGTCGATTGAGGATTCAGGACCTCAGGGAGGAGCTAGTAGGGTTGGTTCGAATGCTTCTCAGGCTACCCGAGGTAGAGGTCGAGGTAGAGGGCGAGGTGGACGGCATAGAGATGGAGCTGCTTCTGAGACTGTTGAGCGTCCTCCTCAGGCTGCCATTAGAGCTTATTCTATGAGAGCCAGAGATGAGCAGGATGCGCCTGATGTTATTGCTGGTAAGTTCCTACTCCATGACACTGAGTTGTATGCTCTAATTGATCCTGGTTCCACACACTCATATTTGTGCACAGATAGAATTGTTGATAAATTGCATTCTGTTGATCAGTTAGATTATGAGATTTGTGTGACCAGTCCATTAGGGCATAGTGTCAGTGTGAGTAGAGTTTTTAGGAGTTGTCCTCTGACTGTTGAGGGAGCTGTGCTTCCAGCGGATCTGATTGAGTTACCCTTCAGAGAGTTTGATCTGATTCTGGGTATGGACTGGTTGGGTAAGTATCGGGCTGTAGTTGATTGCCATAGGAAGACAGTTGTACTTCGGGATAGAAGTCAGTCTCTTGTGTTTCTGAAAGGTTTTGGTGCTAGTTCAGTGAATAATGTGATTTCTGCGATGCAAGCCAAGAGATTCATCAGGAAAGGTTGTGAGGCTTTTCTAGCAGTTGTGTTAGATTCCAGGAGGGATCAGGTTCAGATTGAGGATATTCCAGTAGTACGGGAGTTTAGTGATGTGTTCCCGAGCGAGTTGCCTGGTTTGCCTCCTGAGAGAGAGGTTGAGTTGTCCATTGAGATTATGCCAGGTACTGCACCTATTTCGAGAGCACCTTATCGGATGGCTCCTGTAGAGTTGAGGGAACTTAAATCTCAGCTACAAGAGTTATTGGATAAGGGGTTTATTAGACCGAGCATATCTCCTTGGGGAGCTCCAGTTCTGTTTGTCAAGAAGAAAGATGGATCCCTGCGGATGTGTATTGACTACTGCCAGATTAATAAAGTTACAGCGAAGAACAAGTTTCCTTTGCCTAGGATTGAGGATTTATTTGATCAGCTTCGAGGTGCGGGTGTCTTTTCCAAGATAGATCTTCGATCAGGGTACTACCAGCTTCGGGTTCAGGATGCAGATGTGGTGAAGACTGCATTTCGGACTAGGTATGGTCACTATGAGTTTCTTGTGATGCCGTTTGGTTTGACAAATGCTCCAGCGGCTTTTATGGATCTGATGAACCGTGTGTTTAGACCATACTTAGATCGATTTGTAGTAGTGTTCATTGATGACATCTTGGTGTATTCCAGAAATGAGAGTGAGCATGAGGAGCATCTCAGATTGGTTTTGCAGATGTTGAGAGAGCATCATTTGTTTGCTAAGCTTAGCAAGTGTGATTTCTGGCTTCGAGAAGTATCATTCTTGGGTCACATTGTTTCAGCTAGAGGTATCCAGGTGGATCCAGCCAAGATTGAGGCGATAGTTGATTGGAAAGCACCTCGAAATGTTCAGGAAGTGAGGAGTTTCCTCGGCTTAGCAGGTTACTACCGTCGGTTCGTTAAGGGATTTTCTGTGATTGCTGCTCCTATGACTAGATTGTTGAGGAAAGGAGTCAGATTTGAGTGGTCAGACAGGTGTCAGTCTTGTTTTGATCGGTTAAAGCAGTTGCTTGTTGAGGCTCCTATCCTTACTCAACCCATCTCGGGTAAGGAGTTTGTCATTTACAGTGATGCTTCTGGAGTTGGTCTTGGTTGTGTGCTGATGCAGGAGGGTAAAGTAGTGGCTTATGCTTCTCGTCAGTTGAAGCCACATGAGAAGAACTATCCGACGCATGATTTAGAGTTGGCAGCTGTAATCTTTGCTTTGAAGATTTGGCGTCACTACTTGTATGGGGAAAAGTGTAGGATCTTCTCGGACCACAAGAGTTTGAAGTATTTCCTTTCACAGAAAGAGTTGAACATGAGACAGCGCAGATGGCTTGAGTTGTTTAAGGACTACGACTGCATTGTGGATTACCATCCTGGTAAGGCTAATGTAGTCGCGCTTTGAGTCGAAAATCGGTTTCAGCTTTGTTCTTGAGGCGATTCAGATGGAGATTTGATTCTGATGGGGCTTTGCTTGCCCAGTTGCGTGTGAAGCCTACTTTGAGACAGAGGATAGTGGATGCTCAGAGAGATGACCAGAGGCTTCAGCAGATTGTGCATGAGGTTAGATCTGGTAAGCCATCAGAGTTCTCAGTTCAGGATGAGGTACTTATGTTCAGAGATCGCCTGTGTGTGCCAGAGTATGAGGACTTGAGGAGACAGCTCTTGAGTGAGGTACATAGTTCAGTCTTTACTATGCATCCGGGCAGTGAGAAGATGTACAGGGACATGAAGCAATGCTATTGGTGGTCCGGTATGAAGCGTGATATTGTGGATTTTGTTTCCAAGTGTTTGACTTGTCAGCAGGTAAAGGCAGAGCATCAGGTTCCTTCAGGTTTACTTATGCCTTTATCCATTCCTGAGTGGAAATGGAATGATATCACCATGGACTTTGTTTCTGGTTTGCCTTTGACTCAGAGGAAGCATGATTCGGTTTGGGTTATTGTGGATCGGCTTACGAAGTCAACTCACTTCTTGCCAGTTAGAGTGGACTACTCCATGGACAGATTAGCCAGTATCTATGTGGATTTTATGATTGTGATTTGTGCGATTTTGATGTTTACTGTGATTTCTAGGGTTTATATGTTCTTGAAGAGCTTGAATCAATTAGTCTTGATTTGGTTGTTTAAATGCTAAATTGAGTTGCATGTGTATTGATTATGTGAATTGAGATGATCTCTGGAAGATAAAGACAGGTTTGTATGGTTTAAAATCAGATTGGGATTGAGATTGTTGTTCTGTAAATTCTGGAAATTCTGGGAAAATCGAATTACTGTAGAAACTCCCTCTGTCGCGTGACTCGCTACGCAGGAAGGCAAGTCACGTCGCGTGACTCTCGGTCACGACGTGACATGCCTGCTGAGAAGCCAGTCGCGTGACCAGCTGATGAGTAAGCAAGTCACGCGACGTGATCCTCGATCACGTCGTGCGACCTGCGAAGAAGAGACGTTGCGTGATCTGTAAGATCATGCAACGTGATCTGCGAGGGAGAAGCAGCGTCACGTCGCGTGACCCTCGGTCACGCCGTGATCTGCATAAGCATTGCGTGATCCGCGAGGATCACGCAACGCGATTGGCGAGAAACAAGCAGGTCACGAGACGTGACCCTAGGTCACGCCGTGACCTTGCTTGTTGAGAAGGCCAGTCACGTCTTGTGACCAGCCAACCTCGCCCGATTCTTCGTTCAGCTCGTTTTTCCGATATTTCTCAGTTCTTAACTCAAAAATAAATTTAATATTTCTTCCAAATGAATCTTATCACTATGTGATGCATGTCATAATTTTATATGTCTCGATTTGCGTAATACTATGATTATTCCAATGATGTGTATATGATATTCTGTAATATGATATGAATATCGCATAGCCTGCTAGAGTCAAGTAAGTGGATAGTTAGGCATGCCTAATAGAGTCTTTTAGCTGCAGCATCAGTTCTGTTCGGACCCCGATCAGGTCCTCGTTTGTTTCCTCGCGAACCCTTTCTGTATAAGGATCTTGTTTAAGGTCCCTTTTGAATATAAAATGTGAAAGTTAAATGTATAACGGTAATCGATTCGTACCCGTAAGGTACTGTCTGTAATCGGCTCGTACCCGTAAAGTACTGTCTGTACACTCGTTATCCACTACCTAGGGTCAGCAGGTATTCTTAGTATGTTTGGTTGTAATGCTCAGTTTTGTTTGGCTATATACGTGATATCTGAATGAATGTGATTATGAGATCCTGGTTATATGGCTTTTCAATGTAAACATGTTGATTTGAATTATGCTAACCTTTGCATAATGCCATTCTGAATGTGATATGTTTTGACGACCATTGTGAGTGGCCGTCCATAAATTATGTGTGTTTCCCCACTAAGCGTTTATCGCTTAGCACGGTGTGTTTATCCGTGCAGGTGCGGAAGGAGATTGTTGCCTTGTGAGAGTCGCCGTCAACCAGCAAACACAGAAGGTTTAGTGTAGGGCTCAGTTTTGTAATAGTTTTAGTTCTGTTTGTATAGAACTCTCTGTATCAGCTTCCGCTTTTGTATCTATATTTTGTATATGTAATATTATTTTGGTATCAGCTTGCTGATCAGATCATTGTTGTAATATGTTATTATAGTAATGCATGATCAGCCTTTGCTTTCTTCTGTAAAGTTTTTAATTACTCTGTATTTCTATATATTTGATATGTATGAATGTATGTTATTCTATGTGATTGTTTGGTGACACCTTTACTCATACGGTGTCTCACTCCTTAACGGATGGGATCGCCTACGTATGGGAAGGGGGTGTTACAGTTAGTGGTATCAGAGCATAGGTTTAGGCGTTTCTGGGTGTTGTTATGATTGTTCTGAGTTTCTTGGATGTGTATGTGTCTAGATCTGTGTTGGCTGATACAGTTGTTTCTTGTTTGTTTAGATGGCTTCTAATTCTGCTCATGGTGCGCGTGAGGAATCCGCCGAGAGTGTGAATCCTCCAGCTGTAGATCAGTCTCTTTCTGTTACTGTGTCGGCTCAGCATGCTAGGGTTCAGCCCGAGGCCGTAGCCATGCCCTTTGAGGCTATGTTTAGACTGCATCAGGACATGGCTAGGGTTTTGGAGAGAGTGACTGCTCCTAGAGCACCTATGGAGAATCTGAGGAGAGCAGGAGTTGAGGATTTCTATGGTACTGGGTTGAATGAGTCTGAGATTGCAGAGAGATGGTTAGATAAAGTGAAGCGTGCTTTGAGAGAGATTCGGTGTCCTCCCGACCAGCAGGCAGAGTGTGCATTAGCTCTTCTTCAGGGGTCTGCTTTTGAGTGGTGGGAGTTGGTTTGCAGGCATCCTCAGCTACCGGATCCGATTACCTGGGAGTTCTTTGAGGGTGAGTTCACAAAGAAGTACATTACTCAGACCTATAGAGATTCGAGATGGGCGCAGTTTTTGGGTTTGAGACAGAGGGCCATGTCTATAGCGGATTATGAGAAAGAGTTCAACAGGTTATCTAGATATGCTCCACGAGGGGTTATGACTGATGATTTCAGATGTAAGCATTTCGAGGCAGGGTTAAATGAGTCTTTGAAGATTGCTTTGATTTCACTGATGTGTATACCTGGGGTTCACTATTATCAGATTGTGGAGGCTGCAGTGAGAGCAGAGTTGTCTGAGACTGTGTTGAGAGAGAGAGCTCAGAGGAGGAGTTCTTCTCGTGGAGGATCTTCTGCGGGTAAGACATCTAGGAACCCACAGGATGAGTCAGCATCTGGTCCGGCTTCTAGAGGTAGACGTCAGGGTTCAACAGCTGTGTCAGGTTCTGGTAGGGGAGGTAAATCTGATGCCGTACCTATTTGTGATTACTCTGTGCCCTTATGTACAAAGGGCGATTATGGTTGCGGCAAATCAGCGCTGGTGAAAACAACATTTTCTCCCAATCCTCCTTTCACTACGTCCAGAAGTTCCATAGGCGAGATGGTTATGGCCACAGTTGCCTCGCACAAAGCCTCTACTACCTTTTGTCTATGTGACGGCGACTGTCTCAAGAGATCCCATATTGAAATCTGAGCCGGCATCTTTATCAGCTGTTTGACGATCATATCTTCTTCCGGCTCTTTTCCTTTTTTGCCCTCAACCAGCCCTTGGGGCTTCTCGACTTCTGGAGCTACCCTTCTGCTCCGGGTCACAGCTCCTACTTCATTCTTCTTTGCTTCTTCATCCTCCTCTGAATCCCACTGGTCGAAAAATATTTCAAAATTATTGTTTTCAGTTCCACTATCATCAGTGGACCAGCAATCGATCACTGCAGTGGGAAGCCCTTCTTCACTCCCCTCATGGAGGTTCGTGACAGCAGTGTGAACATCATTGCTGTACAATTCCTTTAACACAAACTTTTTGGGTAAACTGGACCCGATCATATTCACTGACGGGGGCATACTATTGTACCCAGCTTTCTTTTGAGCCCCTCTCTTCTCTTGGTCTGTGATCTGCTTTGAGTCAATTAGATCTTGAATTGCGTGCCTCAATGTCTTGCAGTTATCAATTATATGCCCAGTGTGCTGATGATATGCACAGTACTCATTGTCCTTATGTCTTGGCGTGCCTTGAGTTCTAGCAGGTTTGGGTGGCAAAGGCTGCAGCTTACCCTCTTTCATCAGTCTTCTCAGCACCCATGATAAAGACCTTCCAAGATTGGAAAAATGCCTCGGGGTAGCATTAGCAGTTGATACCTCAGCAGTTTTCCTCGTGCCACTAGTGGAACCTGTTGGTCTACTTCTCCCTTGGCTACTGCTACCCCTTTTGGGATAGTTCTCATTAGTTGCTCTCTTAACAAGGTACTCTCCCTCGGCCTCAATGGCGATGTCCTTCAGAGGCTCCCAATCCTTCAGTCCTTTCATCCTTAATCCTTCTCTTAAATACGAGCTCGCATTTTTAATGAATAGCCATTTTTGATCCTGAGTATCCGGTTTCCTCTTCATTTCCATCACCCGATTCCTCCACCGGGTTAGATACTCATGGAAGGACTCACCTCCCTTCTGCTGTAACAGCTATAGGTCCTTTAGGGTCACTTCCATTCTTGTACTGCAGTCGTATTGCCTCAAAAATTCCTCCGCCAATAACTCCCAGTCCTCCTTGGTTCGGCGATCGAGCCCATGGTACCAATCTACTTGTAAGCACCGTGTCCCGGAGCGGTCCGGATTAGAGGTTACCCTATGATGAAATCAGTGTCCAAGCCTGTATGGTAGGTTGGATTTAGAGGTTTTAGCCCCGCGTTCCATGAGAAGTGAGGTTTTTATCATTCCTGGGCCGAAGGAGAGAAAAACAGAGGTTTTTTTCGAGTCAAAGGGCTTTTTGTCCTCCACAGACGGCCAGCCCGTCTGTCGTGCCGGCCCGTCGCTCCGAGTCACCGACGGCTCTGGGTATTTTCTGATGCCCGTCGAAAAATCACCGCCCCTGTCAGATTGCCGCCTGGTTTCCCGGAGCACGCAACCCTTCTGACGCCCGTCGGTGGATGTGGTAGGGCCGTCGGACTAATCCTTGTGTCAGAAGGATTCTTTCGACGCCCGCCTCTATACACCAACGCCCGTCGGTCGTGTCTGGCTATAAAAGCTCCGGATTTTCATTTGAAAAGGGTTGGAAAAAATTTTCAGAAGAGGAAACTCTGCCCAATTTCAAGCACATTTTCTCTCTCTTCCAAAAACACTTTTTCTAAAGAACTCTATTGAATCAAGGATCAAATCAATCAAAGGGAACTAAAAGCTAATTAGTTTTCTTTAGATTTTGACTCCAAAATCGATTGTCTGAAGGATTGAAGGTGAAATATCTCATTTTCTCTCTTTAATCTTTCATCTTTGCTTCTCGTGGAATGCGCGGGGCTCTAACCGACACCAGAATCTCACCTGAAGCGATTATCTGAGGGTAAATATTCCAGATCCTTTCTCCATTTCATCTCATATTAAATTTTTTACTTATTCTGTGAAATTTTTGAATATCTGTCATTACTTTCTTTTATTTTGACTCTCTTATCTCCTTTTGGGATAAAACCCGCTTTTTGACTTTGAAAGGTTTCTTTTTTCCTTTCTATTTTTCGGAGACAGAGGTGACCGACGGGTCATCTTCATGACCGATGCCCGTCGGTCACCCACCTACAGACGCCCATTCTTGAGTGACAAACGGGCATATCGGATAACCGAACCGACGCCCGTCGGTCAACCAAGGAAGGCCGTCGGTGGGTTCTGTCTCCATCTTTTTTAAATCATTTTTCATCTCTATCCAATCTCTTTGATTTCTTATATGTTAATTTTATGTATATTAACATCTCTTAACTTTCTGTGAGTGTATATTTGTTCTCCCGGATAATCCTGGGCTCGAGCGGCTATCTACCATATTTGGAGGATCTCGTCCGGTTTAGTTTCCTAATCCTCTTGTTTCATTTCTTTTATTGATTATCTTATGTATATGGATGTACTCCTTTCATATCCCGTTGATGTATAAAAATGACTCAATGGTTTTATATTTAATAAAATGAGGTTTACACAAAACTGGACCAATGTCCTATTTTATCCAATAAAATCATCACAAACAAAAATCTCCAATTTTAATAATGCTGCATGCGAGGACCAAAGTCCTCAGAATAAGCAATGTCCCGATTTATGCATGATCCGCACATTTATAAAAGGGAGTTGTATTCCGCTCCTTGTATTATTGTAATCTATTGCTTTTATTGTCTATTTGATCATTTATTGCTTTTAAGATGTGAATAAATGCGCCTTTTAATCAAACTGCATAGTGTGGAGAGAGAGCGAATTAATGACATTAAAATTTGATCATAAACTAATTGAGGTAGAAATAGATGAGAAATCCCGGACCCAGCTCTGGTCTTTGGGCTCAAGAGGTTAGAGGTTATCCTCCAAAATACTTCTTGGGTCACGAGATTTTAGCGCTAATCCTAGGCTCTTTAGGGTGAGAAGTTCACCTTCCATGATCCCTCTAGCTGGCCCAAAATGGATACCAAGCGCAGTCTTAGGCTCTCCGAGGCGAGATAAACTTTCCCAATGTTCTATTGGGTGGCGACTCCATGATACCTCCTTGTTGCCCAACATAGACGCACTTGCGATTCATTGCAAGCTGCCAACGGACCCGCAAATGCCCCGATTGCCCACGTGCGGGCGGTCCGAAAGGGCGGCGCATCGGGATCCGGCGCGCGTTACACTACTGCTGGGCCAGTCAAACTCAAGCAAAAGTACTCAATCTTCTGCTTTTTTGTCAAAGTGGTGCCCTTCATTACCAGCGAGTACTGCTTTATGTGTGCCATGGGGTCAGAAGTGCTGTCAAACTTTGGAACATCCGGCATTTTAAAGTTCATTGGGACTAAATCCTCCCCTTCTAACTCCTTGTCTTCCGGGTTTATTCCTCGGCCCTTTGTTAGCATTCTTGTCATTGCTTCAAATTTCTCCTCCATCTTCTTCCAGATGGCTTCTTCAGTTTGAGTGGCTTTCCCTTTCTCAGACATCATATTCTTCATCTTCCCAATCATCATCTAGCCTTGGGGCTGGTCTTCCCCTTTGTGCCCATGAAGTAGTAGCTCTTAGGTTTACAGGTGGCATGAAAATTTCCTCTTGGGGGTCTTCTCTGATCTCCCCCCTTTCATTATTTCTCATAGGAGGAGGTGGTGGGTTCTGCGGGGCCGCTTGCAGACCCATTGTGGCCATCATTGCCATCATACGGTTCTCAAACTCTTCAAGCCTTCAGCCCACTTCCTCTGCTATCATTTCCCTAGTGGCATCTGCCCCTCTTGGTGAGTTTGCCATTTTTTCAGGTAAAGAAAACTGAGCTGACGTAGCATAGTTGGTTTCAGAAGAAGTGTCCGGATACTCCACCCTTTCTGGTAACTCGAAGAATGGATTTCTGCGTAACCGCCCTTGAGACCCTCTAGTCCACCTAGGCGAATCTATGATGGCTGAAAAACATAAAGGGTCAGGATAATGCATGAATGTGCTAAGATGCATAATCGTGCTATGCAACATTTACAAACCACATGCAAGCACATAGGTCCTTCCAACCTTGTTACTCCCGCACATGAGGTCATAGTCTCTTTCCTAGGTGGGATTGGCCCATGGATCATCCGGAGACTCGATGGACACGTATGGTGCACGGTGAAAAACCGGCAGCATAACCTCTCCTAACTAATGCACAGACGCATGGATTAAGATCGTTATGTATTTAGGCAGCCCGAATAAGTTGACATGGGCCTTTGGGGCATGAAAGCCTTTGATTAGGTGACCAGTCAGGTTATCTGGGTTCATCCAATACATAATGATCCACACAGCAAGCAAGGTATTACGGTTCGTACCACTTAGGGAGAGTAACTATTGCCATTAAATGAGCTATAGTCAAAGGTGGTGTTGCTTTAGGGCTACCCAAGCATGGTCCCTGCCAATGGGTCTAGCTCATCATGAGCGTAACGACCGATTGGGTCACCATTTAATATACCATGATGGTACAAGGCTTGGGCTAGTAATTTTCCTTAATACTTCCCTACATTGAGTGAACATAGGGTCACGCTTCGGGAACGCACCGGGGCTGAAAAAGGGACCAAACAAGCATAGATCTAAGGCTCTAATGCGATGCAATGCAGTTTTGAAAGAAGGTGAAATTTTTAAACTAAAACTCAACTATAATTTTTAATCAAGGTAATGTCAAATCGAAGTCTCGAGTATGTCCCCAGTGGAGTCATCACTGTGACGCTCGCCGAACCCCGTGGCCTCCCGAAAGCCCACTTTAGGGCGATCAGGATAGGATTCATTAAAACTTGTAAGGTATTTACAAGTGTGTCTATTTTGGGAAACAAAGAGAATTCTTGGATTTGCCACCGAATAGAACATTGGGAAGGGTCATCTAGCCTCAGCGAGCCTAAGACGGCGCATACATATCCATCTTGGGCAAATGAGAGAGATTTTGGAGGTTTTGTCTCTACCCCCTGCAGCCTAGGATTATGTAAATTAAGCCTTTCGAAATGGAACAAGAGATATCTTGGAGGTCCTAGACCTCTAACCTCATTGAGCCCAAGACCAGAGTGAGTTCGGGACTTCTCATTTATTTGTACCTTGATTAATATTAGAATTAAGTTTTGAATTTATTGTTTCATCAACTTTCCACACAATGCATTTAATTAAGGCACAATCATTCACGCCAAAAGCAATAAGTAAAGCATTTAAAATAATCATTCTCAAAATAAATTACAATAAAACTAGGGGCAGAATACAACCCCCATAAAAAAAATAATATGTAAATCATACAAAAATCGGGATATTCATTTGGAGTGAGGACATTGTCCTGCCATGCGTATTTATTATAAAACAATTTTTTGATGTGATGGTTTTATGTTGGATGGAGAAAATTGAGGCATTGGTCCCATTTTTATTTAGAGAAAAAATTTTAATTAATTAATAAAAATGGTTTAGTGACTTTTTCCTAGCGATATTGCAATAATCTTCATAATAAAATGAATAAAATCAAGGGTAAAGAAAGAACCCGGATAGGAAGTCTCAAGTTGGCGCGACCACCCACATTAACCACTCCAATTCCAACATGGTCAAAAAAATAACTCATAGAACTAAACATGTTAGTGTCAAAATCATGAATAAAATAAAGAAAAATAACATAACAAGAAACTTTAAAAGAAATGGGTTAAAAGATAAAAGGGGTAGAAAATAAATTAAAAAGCCTTTTAAAATTCCAATTCTTTGTAGAAAAAAAAATTATTTCAAAAAAAATATATAATTAATATGCATCAAGTTAAATTATACAAAGATCAATCCAGAATGTTTACCCTCGGATTTTACCTTTTTGGGTGAATGTCGAATGATTTCGATCTTCACACGCTCCACAAGGATCAAATAAAAATGGATCAAAGAAAGAAAATTTATGTTTTTCTTTCTTTGAAAATTTTACAGCGATCAAGTATTTGAATTAGCTGGATTGATGGAGATGAATGAATGTCGTTACCTCAAATTGGCTTAATTCACAAAAATAATTTGAGAAAAAATCAACTAACTGAAAGAGTTTTAATCGAACAAAATTATGAAAATAGTAGAGATTTTTTAGATTTTTGTAAATTGCTCATAAAGATTTTTCTTTAAAAATTTCCACTCAAAAATTGCTAATTTTCCTTCCAAAAAAATTGTTAATTTTTCCAACCCCTTTTAATGAAATTTTCTTCTCAATTTATAGAATTTTTGAATATAAATAGGATAAGCATCAGTTTTAAAGTTTGAATTTTAAAAGGAGTTTAAAATTCAACTTTTTAACCAAATATCTCATCCAATTTTTGAAGATAAAAACTGATCCTGATTAAATTTTAACAAATTCGGTGCTATCTGATCAGATCCACTACCGACGGCCATCCCTTTAAATACCGACGGGCTTTACGCCCCTAATGAGGGTACGCGTGGAAATCATGACACAGACGAGCCATGGCGCTATACTAGGGACGGACGTTTCCACGCCTACACGTGTCCGCCGCTACCGACGGGGCCGTCCCTATGACGTATAGAGATGGCATGTCTGTCGAAACGATGGTCCATCCCTATATACTAGAGACGGCCTATATGTCCAAACGACGGCCTGTCCTTATATGCTAGAGACGGGGCACACCAACTAGGGACGAGCGTTCCTACTCCGATGGTCATCCCGTCTGAACAGCAAAATCACAATTTTAAGCTAAATTTCCCAAATTCTTTCAAAACCTCACGCCATAGAGAAAAAGATTTTAATCCTTGTGAAACCGAAAGACGAAAACCCCCGAATTCCATCCATTTATTCAAAAACCGACATTAATCTCTTCATTGGGTAACTCTGACTTGGACTGCCTCAGGACCCGGTGTCTACACCTGGGCTTGAAGAACGAGCACTATGGCATCCATTCTTTCTTTAATCATGGCCAACAGCCTTTTTTCAAACTCTTCGAACCTTCTGTCCATCTCTTGGGCAATTAGGGCACGAGTCTCTTCAGTCTATTGCAAAGAGTCAACCATTTCTAATGCCTGCGAATGTTCTAATAAGGATGCCAGATCTTTGTCAACCAACCTAAACTCTGATTACTCTTTAGGCAACTATCGAGATCCCAAAACCTCCCAGGTAAATGGTCTACGATGGCTGAAAAGTCGAGGGGTTAGAATGCTGCATGATATGCATGTAATAAATTTACGCATAGGATGACTTATACAGGTGAAAATTACATGCACAGAATAGAATGTACACACACGAAATGAAATGTATATGTTTTTTCTGCGCATGGATGACACTAATGCATGAGCATCATGTGCAACATCCACAACCACATGCAAGCAAGTAGATCTTTCCAACCTTGTTACTCCCACACAGGAGGTCATATGATCTCTTCCTAGGTGGGCTTGATCCATGGGTTAACAGGAAACCCAATGGATATGAATGGAGCACGGTGGAAAATTGACTGTATAACATCTTTTAATTTAAAGCGCATACGTATGAGTTTTTTGCCATTATGTATTTGAATATTTCAATCAAATTAAGATAGGCTCACCGAGGCGTGGAAGTCTTTGATGAATGTCTATTTAATTAAGCAGACTTTACCCAATATATAGCAGCCAATGTAGCAAGTACATTATTATGGTACATGTCACCTAGTGGAACTTTCTACTGCCGTTACATGAGCTTTAGTCAAAGGTAATGATACTTTAGGGCTACCCAAGCATGGTCGCTGCCAACGGGTCTAATTCATCACGAGCATAACAAGCAATTAGGTCTTTATTTAATATACCATGATGGCACAAAGTTTGGGCTGATGATTATCCTTAACACTTTCGTACATTGAGTGAACGTAGGGCTATGCTTCGGGAATGCATCGGGGTATGAATATGGACTATCTAGCTTAAATCTAAGGCTCTAGCATAGATGTAATGTTATTTTTAGAAAATAGATAGAATTTTAATTGTAAAAGCTCAATTATATTTATTAACCAAGACACTTTCAAAGCAAAGTCTCTTTTATCCCTAGTGGAGTAACCACTGTGATGCGTGCCAAATCCCGGAGGCCTCAAAAACCCACTTTTAGAGATCGAGAGAGGTTTATAAGATTCGTAAAGATTACGGTAGCGTCTATTTTGGGTAATAAGAGGTGTTTTGGAGTCGTCACCCAATAGAATATTGAGAAAGTTCATCTAGTCTCTTTGAGCCTACGACGATGCGTAGAAGTCTATTTTGGGCAACAGGAGATATTTTAGAATTCCCTTCCTAATAGAACATTGGAAAGGTTCATCTAACCTCATAAAGCCTAAGACCAAAGAGAGTTTGAGACTTTACTTGTAACACCCCTTACCCATACTGTAGACACCGGGTCCCGAGTAGCCTTGATCAGGATTACCCGATGATGAAATTTAGCTACGCCGGCTTATAGGCGAAAAGATTGGAGCTCGGAAGTGATTTTCCTTGTCTTTTTTATGAGTAAAAAGTGTATTTTAAAAATATTTTAAAAAATATTTTTAAAATTATTTTGGAGAAGAAAAAGCGTGTTTTAGGTTAAGGGTTTTTATAAAAGAAAAAAAAAGGTATTTTTTCGCGAAGGTCGGGGCGGCGCGCAGCGCCCAGGGCGAGCGACGCCCTTCGTGCGCGCATTGCGCGCGTTTCTGGCGCGCAGTCGCCCACTCTTGCCCCATTTCGCCGAGTTTTCGCCCCCACTCGATTTTTAACGGTTTTTGGACGTTTTTGGGGGGTTTTTGAGTGTTAAAAGTATAGAAAAAATTCAGAAAAAGGGGAGGACGAATTAGGGAAATTTTTAGAGAGAAAAACCTGAATTTTTGGATTTTTGGTTTGAGAGAAAAAATCAATCTTACACACTTGCTTCCAAGGGTGGTTTTTCAAGTTTCCAAGTTATTTTTCACGCATATTTCACAAGGAAAAGACAAGGAATTCAACACTTCTACCTTCAATTCTTCAAGATTAAATTTGAGGGTAATTATTCATGGCTTAACTCCTTAATTCTCTTGTTGATTTTAATTTCTTTTGTTTTCAATTAACTTTTAAACATGTAAATTCTCTTAGTCCCCATATTCTTCTTATTATTTTATCTTCCATTGTTCATATAACAAGTAAACCCTTTTAAATCCTATTATATTTTCATATAACAAGTAAACCCTTTTACCCTCCAAGACACCTCTTATGTCACGAGACTTAGACATCAAATCCTAGGCTCCAAGGGAGAGAGGTTCATCCTCCAAGACCCTTTGGCTTGCCCAAAATGGATAAAAGCGTTGTCTTTGGGTTCAAAGAAGCGAGAGGTCTATCCGATCATTCATTGGAGTAAGACCTCCAAGACCCTTCTTATGCTCTAAGACTTAACAAATCCTAGGCTACAAGGGAGAGAGGTTCTTCCTCCAAGACCCCTTTGGCTTGCCCAAAATGGATAAGAGCGCCGTCTTAGGCTCTCCGAGGTGAGAGAAACTTTCCCAATGTTTTATTGGGTGGCGACTCCATGAAACCTCCTTGTTGCCCAAAATAGACGCACTTGTAATTCATTGCAAGTTGTCAACGGACCTCAAATGCCCGATCGCCATCGAGCGGGCGGTCTAAGGGGCGGCCGTGGGTCCGGCACGCGTCACACATATGTGGAACTCCACATAGTAATATGATCAAAGCATGACGATAAGTAAAGGATGCTACCAGACAAAGCAAAATAGAAATAATATCAACAATAGAGTTATAATTTTTTTTTTAATACATAATACTTTTAGATATCAAGATATCATAATACTTTCACTATAAATATATTATATATAGATCATTTAGTAATGAAACCATAGTTCATAACATTACAATTAACAGTTACAATTTTATTAAGATACTCCTATAGACTCGTTGTCCTTGACTGCTGCGGAATGTCCCTGGCGACTCTTCTATCTTTAAACCTACATGGATGAAACAACCGTGCTAAGCTTAAAGTTTAGTGGGGAATACATAAACATAATATAAATGACCATTAACAGTAGTCGTCAACTTAAACACTCCTTTGATGAACACTTGACTGGTATATATACATTCAATCATCACATACAATCATTGCATACAATCATTCACTCATTAACTCATTTTGTGAGGAGATAATCACTTTCAAATCATTTATATTCATTTATGTCCCTAGTATAAACCCGGTAGAAATATGTGAACCAGGTAATCAAGGTGTGAATCTCGTGGTCCACAACAATAAAGAATGACCACGAAGGACCACTTAGCAATGTTACAGAACAGTAAATCAGTTATCAGTATGGTAGTCTGTCATTGGCCTACCCAGTCTAGTGAAATTATCATGCATAAACAATATTTATAAAAATATAATAAAATATTATTCAATTTATTCATCAATTATGCATGAAATAACACATTTTGATTCCCTTAAAATACATAATTAAGGGCATTTACTCATTTAGTACACACAAAATTCCATAATTACCATTTCGTTCTTAAACTTTTAAATTATTCCAATTATGTCCACTTTTTTTTTATACAAGTATCATTTTAATCACAAATTAACCATTTCAAGCTCAATTTTACTAATTTGCCCCTGTATGAGACTGGCAGAAATCTATGCACTGGATAAATGAGATGTGAACCCCAAAGGCTCACAAACATACCAGAGGAACCTCGAAGGACCACCCCTGTCTTAAAATACATCCCAAAATATTTTATTTGACTTTTAAACGTTTCGATACAATGAGGTAGGACTGTCATTGACCTATAATAAGTGAGACGTTATGCTCACACCCGCGGTCTTATATCCCTATGGCTAGCAAACATATCCTGTACAAGACTTGACTACCAGATTCTACATAGGGCATCATTATTCTATTTTTTCATATCTTTAAGTAATCATATATACATTTCATGGAATTTTATCATACTATTCCATTACTTTTCATTCTTATGCCATGTCATGTCGTTAACTCATCAAACCATCATGATATACATGGATACACATATGTATACCATTCGGCCAACATGACAATAATTCACCATAAATTCTTTTTATATCATTTATCATCCATTTAGCATAATTACATGTTGATTAACATAGACATACCATTAATTCACATCAAAAATCAGGTCTTTCACATTTTAACACTTTGAGGAACCTGTACATTTCTAGGCACACATCCATTTCTCATAATTTGGTTCGGACTTGAAATAAATATTCCAACTTTCCTACGTATCTCAAGAATTGGGAATCAGAACCACGTAATTCTACATACTCTAATCTACAGTGTAAAAACAAAATACACATATAAACAGGTCGCATATCAGAAAATAGATCAGATAATAAATTATACATCATAAAATAGTAATCTGCGTATTTCTTGAAATTCCCTATTTAATAGTGTAAGGTCCGGATAAATATTATTTAATTTTTTAAATATTTATTAAATAATATCCTGCATACTGTTATTTGCATATCATCAATTTAATACCTATCATATTATTTATTTTATAGTCCAATATATTCCTGGTCAATCCTTTAATCACAAGTCGTTCGAATATACCAAACAAGTTTCAGGGAGTTCAGGTTAAAAGCGGATTTACAACAAAAACTAAATCATATGAATAATTCATAAAATAACACAAAAACTTAACCAATATAATTTATTATTGCTAAATAATTATCATATTAATTAATTCTTCATCCTAAGAATTTATTCAATTCACATGTAATTTAATTACATATCCTCATTGCCTAATCATAAAATAAGAAACATTTAACTTGCAGGAGTTTCTAAACACTTTGGAGCTAATTTGGAGGGCAAAACTGATTCTATGATGAATTGGTGAAGAGGAAAAAAATTACTCTAAAACACAGCCATGTTTAATTAAAAGCACAACTGTACTCTCCAACTATTTCTTCAATCTGATTGTCGAAAACATAGTTGTGTTCTACTAATTCATATCATATAAAAACTAGGTTGTACACCAAATTTCACCTCAATTGGAGTCCGTTTTAGGTACAGTTCACTCAAACCAGTCCGATCAATAAATTTTTAATGTCCTCGAAAAATTCTCTTTTTACTACTAAAAATTCCTATATATCATCTACAGCCAATCTGGAAATTTTCATCAATTTTGGATATCATTTGTTATTTTTAAAGTCTCAATCAAACTTTCGATCAACTGAGTACTATTTAAATCGAAATCGTTTATTTTTTACTTACTTTCTAAGCTTAATTCCTCATAAAAATGACTCCATGATTCTTAACACATATTATTTAAACTCCAATAATATTTTGGGGTCAACCGAAAAATATTTCCTGGTCCGGTATTTATTTATCAGTCCGATAACCCAATTTTTCAGTGTCACCAAAAATTAATTTTTCATTACCATATGATTCTACTCATTCATACGAGCGCGTCCATATTTCTAGATTGTTTTTCTAAGGTCCATAGCATCCTCTACGGTCCGGTCCAACACTCAATCAAACTAGTTACTATTCATACCGAATCCGTGACTTTTTCTTATTTTCGACTTTTAAGACCATACTTGACATCGATTTCACCGCAAATTTTAACCTCAAACTCATTGTAACTTATACTTTCCAATAATCAAATAAAATATTTTTCGACTCCGGTAGGTACTATTTGCCCTGGTATCACTATTCACTAACGAAAAAAATTATTCTCAACTAACCCGGTAATGAGGCCATTACAATTCTCCCCTCTTTTAAGGATTTCGTCCTCGAAATTCACTTAAATCAAATAGTCTAACTATTATACACTATATCATTACTATTCATGTCACACCTCGTTTGCCCTCTAGTAGTATGAGCCTATCTGTGTGAGCATGCATTTGCATGTGTTTGGCATATCATAAGGGTATTTTGGTAAAAATGCATGTTTTTAGGGTTTTATTAGCATATGGATATGTATATTTGGTATTAGAGTGTGAATTAATTGGAAAATGATTGTGTGCATTTGGGCATATCATATTAGGGTGTTTTAAGTTGGGAGTGCATAGTGTGTGTGTTCATACCATTGTAGGGTGTGCATTAGTTGGGAGTGCATTGGGTGTGTGTAGTGCATGCTTGTTGGGTGTGAATGATTGGTTCCCACCAATAGGGAGATGACATGTGTCTAGAGTTTTGAAAAAGAAAAAGAAAAAGGAAAGAAAGAAGGGGAAGGGCAGAATTTACGTTTCCCTTCTTCCCCTCACTCTTCTTCTTCTTCTTCTTCTTCTTCTTCTTCTTCTTCATTTTTTCTTCACTCTAAGAGCTCTTGTGTGGATTCAAATGTTTATTGGTGGAATTAATCATCTCTTTGCATCCTTTTTGGTAAGTGAATATATTCTTTTCATTTTGTTTTCATCTCCTTCTTCTTCTTTGGGTTTAGATTTAACTTAGGGTTTATATTTTGGTTGTTCTTGGTGTGTTGATTGTTAGTTGATCCTCCTCGCGATCCTAAGGGCAAGGAAATTGCTGGGACTAGCAGAGCTAAGTGATTTGAAGCTTAGAATTTCAGGTTTGGGACATGTTTTAGAAATCTTGTTTGAGAATTTAAGTTACTATAATTTTTAGGGTTTGTGTTCTTGAGAGAATTGATTGTGTTTATGCATGATTTGCTAGTGTTATTTTGATATTATAATTATGGTTTTTGATTTATAATGATTTGTAATGCATGATATTTGAGTTTGAAGTAAGATTTGAGGATGGGTTGCTGTGTTTTTGGATTTCTGGGTTTGAAATTAACTGACAGTAGGTGTTTTGAATGAAAAATCGTGTTTTCTGTTCTCCCTGTTGGCCGTCTGACTCGTGCTTCTCAGCACGAGTAGTGCTGCTGCGAGCTCCAATCCGTGCCGTGCTGTGGAGCACGACTGAAGGAGGAACAAGCATGGACACGAGTCGTGTCCATCAGCACGACTCGTGCTCATGCAGCTCCTCTGCCTGTCGTGCTGGAGAGCACGAGCAGGATGCCATAGACACGAGTCGTGTCCCTCAGCATGACTCGTGTCCATAGCTCCTTTGTTGTGAAACGAGTTTTCTCTAAATGTGTTTTGAAGGGGTTTTTTATGGTTTTTCCATATTTTTCATGGTTTTTCTGTACTGTATATTATACGAACTTGTGTATACGACTATTATTGTTTTCATTACGTATGATAAATTATATACTGTGATTTGAAACAGAATTTGGGTTATGCATGTTTTATTTATGATTCATTGATATGAATGTGAGTATTATTATGAGATTACACTTGAAACATGATTTGAATGATGCAAAACCATCTAGAGTCAAGTAAGTGGACAGTTAGGCATGCCTAATAGAGTCTTTTAGCTGCAGCCCTCAGTTCAGTTTAGACCCTGATCAGGTCCCCGTTAGGTTCCTCGCGAACTCCTCAGTATTTGGATCCTGTTTAAGGTCCCCTCAGTAAAAATATTGTGTTAATGATAAATATGAAATGACTTTTGATTTGTACCTGTGAGGTACCCTCAGTAATCGATTTGTACCCGTAAGGTACCCTCAGTTCACTCGTTATCCACTACCTCGAGTCAGCAGGTGTTCGATTGGTTTGCTCTGCTCTGATTTGACTATATAAATGTGATATCTGAATGAGTATAATGATGAGATGTATGTTTGATTATTTTGGAATGGATATGAATTTGTGATGCGGAATGTATGGCTTTTATTGTGAGCATGTTTATATGGATTATGTTATAAATTATTGCATTTGCCATTGTGATTGTGTTATGCCTTGACGACCATTGTGAATGGCCGTCCATATTTTATGTGTGTTTCCCCATTAAGCATTTATCGCTTAGCATGGTGTTTTTACCCGTGCAGGCGCGGAAGGAGTTTTGCTTTGAGAGAGTCGCCGCCGTCAAGCCAACATGGAAGGTTTTAGTGTAGGGCTTAGCTTTTGTAATCGTTGATGATTCTTTTGTATTGAACTCTCTTGTATCAGTTTTGTTATAGCTTTCGCTTTTGTACTTATTTTTTTTTTATGTAATATCTTTTGTTTCAGCTGGGTTGATCAGAACATTATTGTAAAGGTTTTTGTTATATTAATGTATGATCAGCTTTCGCTCCTTTTTCCTTAAAGTTTTTATTTATCCCGTATTTTGGTATGTATGTCTTGAATGAATGTATGATTTGCTTTGTATCTGTTTGGTGGCACCTTGACTCATATGGTATCTCACTCCTTGTCGGATGGGATTGCCTATGTATGGGTAGGGGGTGTTACAGTTTTTGGTATCAGAGCCCCGGTTTAGGCGTTTCTGGTTGTTGTTGTTGTTGTGTTGAGTTGCGTGGATGTGTATGTGTCTAGATCTGTGTTGGCTGATGCGGTTGTTTCTTATTTGTTTAGATGGCTTCTAACTCTGCTCGTAGATCACTTGAGGAGTCCGCCGAGAGTGTGAACCCTCAAGCTGTAGATCCATTAATTTCTGTGTCGGCTCAGCATGGTAGGGTCCAGTCCGAGGCCGCAGCCATGCCTTTTGAGGCTATGTTCAGATTGCATCAGGACATGGCTAGGGTCTTGGAGAGAGTGACTGCTCCTAGAGCCCCTATGGAGAACTTGAGAAGGGCAGGTGTTGAAGACTTCTATGGCAAAGGTTTGGATGAGTCTGAGTTGGCTGAGAAATGGGTAGACAAAGTGAAGCGTTCTTTGAGAGAAGTCCGGTGTCCTCCCGACCAGCAGGCAGAGTGTGCACTGGCTTTACTGCAAGGGTCCGCTTTTGAATGGTGGGAATTGGTTTGCAGGTATCCTCGGCTACCGGATCCGATTACTTGGGATTTCTTTGAGGGAGAGTTCACGAAGAAGTATGTAACTCAGACTTATAGGGATGCTAGATGGGCACAGTTTTTGAGTTTGAGGCAGAGGACCATGTCAGTTTCAGACTATGAGAAAGAGTTTAATCGGTTGTCTATCTATACTCCGCGTGGGGTTATGACAGATGATTTCAGATGCAAGAATTTTGAAGCGGGGTTGAACGAGTCTTTAAAGATTGCTTTGATTTCGTTGATGTGTATGTCTGGGGTAAGTTACTATCAGATTGTGGAGGCTGCTATGAGGGTTGAGAGGTCAGAAACTGTGATGAGAGAGAGGGCTCAGAGGAGGAACCCTTCTCGTGGAGGATCTTCTTCTTCATCCTCGGGTAAGAGATCAAGAAACCCGCAGGATGAGTCATCATCTGGCCCGACTTCTAGAGGTAGAAGATAGGGTTCTGCGGCTGTGTCAGGTTTTGGTAGAGGTGGTAGACCTGAGATTACATCGGTATGTCCTCATTGCAGTAAGACTCATCGAGGTGAGTGTAGGTGGCTCACTGGTGCGTGCTTCAAGTGTGGGAGCACTGAGCATCTTTTGGCTAGTTGTCTGAGATTGTATGAGGATTCAGGTTCCCAGAGAGAGGCCAGCAGGGTTGGTTCGAATGCTACTCAGGCTACCCATGGTAGAGGCCATGGTAGAGGTCGAGATGGTCGACCTAGAGAGGGTGCTGCATCAGAGACAGTGGAGCGTCAGTTGCCAGTCGCAGCTAGAGCATATGCTATGAGAGCCAAAGAGGAGCAGGATGCACCTGATGTTATTGCTGGTAAGTTCCTACTCCATGACACTGAATTGTATGCTCTAATTGACCCTGGTTCCACACACTCATACTTGTGCACAGATAAAATTGTTGATAAGTTGCATGTGGTTGATTAGTTAGATTATGAGATATGTGTGACCAGTCCATTAGGGCATAGTGTCAGTGTGAGTAGAGTCTTTAGGAGTTGTCCCCTGATGGTTGAGGGAGTTGTGCTTCCAGCGGATTTGATTGAGTTGCCTTTCAGAGAGTTTGATCTGATTCTTGATATGGACTGGTTGGGTAAGTATCGGGCTGTAGTTGATTGCCATAGGAAGACAGTTGTGCTTCGGGATAGATGTCAATCTCCTGTGCATATGAAAGGTTTGGGTGCTAGTTCTTTGAATAATGTGATTTTCGCGATGCAAGCCAAGAGGTTTATCAGGAAAGGATGTGAGGCTTTTCTAGTGGTCGTGTTGGATTCCAAGAGAGATCAAGTTCAGATTGAGGATATTCCTGTAGTACGGGAGTTTAGTGATGTGTTTCCGAGTGAGTTGCCTGGTTTGCCTCCTGAGAGAGAGGTCGAGTTGTCCATTGAGATTATGCCGGGTACCACACCTATATCGAAAGCACCTTATCGGATGGCTCCTGTAGAGTTGAGGAAACTTAAGACTCAACTACAAGAGCTATTGGATAAGGGATTTATTCGACCTAGCATATCTCCTTGGGGAGCTTCAGTTCAGTTTGTCAAGAAGAAGGATGGATCTCTGCGGATGTGTATCGACTACAGGCAGATCAATAAGGTCACAGTGAAGAATAAGTATCCGTTGCCTAGGATTGAGGATTTGTTTGATCGGCTGCGTAGTGCGGGTGTTTTCTCCAAGATAGATCTTCGTTCAGGGTACTATCAACTTCGAGTTCAGGACGCAGATGTGGTTAAGACTGCATTTCGGACTAGGTATGGCCACTATGAGTTTCTTGTGATGCCGTTTGGTTTGACCAATGCTCCAGCGGCTTTTATGGATTTGATGAATCGAGTGTTTAGGCCATACTTAGACCGGTTTGTAGTAGTGTTCATTGATGACATCTTGGTGTATTCCAAGGATGAGAGTGAGCATGAGGAGCATCTCTGATTGGTTTTGCAGATGTTGAGAGAGCACCGGTTGTGTGCCAAGCTTAGCAAGTGTGATTTCTGGCTTCGGGAAGTGTCATTCTTGGGTCACATTATTTCAGCTAGGGGTATTCAAGTTGATCCGGCCAAGATTGAGGCGATAGTTGATTGGAAAGCGCCTAGAAATGTTCAGGAAGTGAAGAGTTTCCTTGGTTTAGCAGGTTATTATCGTCAGTTTGTTAAGGGTTTTTCTGTGATTGCCGCTCCAATGAATAGATTGTTGAGGAAACGGGTTAGATTTGAGTGGTCAGATAGATGCCAGGCTTGTTTTGATCAGTTAAAGCAGTTGCTAGTTGAGGCTCCTATACTTACTCAACCCATCTCGAGTAAAGAGTTTTTCATTTATAGTGATGCTTCGGGTGTTGGTCTTGGATGTGTTTTGATGCAAGAAGGTAAGGTCGTGGCTTATGCTTCTCGACAGTTAAAGCCATATGAGAGGAACTATCCGATGTATGACCTAGAGTTGGCGGCTGTTATTTTTGCTTTGAAGATTTGGCATCATTATCTGTATGGGGAAAAGTGTAGGATCTTTACGGACCATAAGAGCTTGAAGTACTTCCTCACACAGAAAGAGTTGAACATGAGGCAGCGCCGTTGGCTTGAGTTATTTAAGGACTACGACTGCATAGTGGATTACCATCCTGGTAAGGCCGATGTAATCGCTGATGCTTTGAGTTGGAAGTTAGTTTCAGCCTTGTTCCTGAGACGATTTAGATGGTGGTTTGGTTCAGATGGGGCTTTGATTGCTCAGTTGCGTGTGAAGCCTACCTTGAGACAGAAGATTGTGGATGCTCAGAGGGATGATGAAAGGCTACAGCGGTTTGTGCAAGAGGTCAGATCGGGTAAGCAGTTAGAGTTCTCAGTTCAGGATGAGGTGCTTATGTACAAAAATCGCTTGTGTGTGCCAGAGTCTGAGGATTTGAGGAGACAGCTTATGAGTGAGGCGCATAGTATAGTTTTTACTATGCATCCTGGTAGTGAGAAGATGTATCGGGACATGAAGCAGTTTTTTTGGTGGTCCGGTATGAAGAGAGATATCGTGGATTTTGTGTCCAAGTGCTTGACATGTCAGCAGGTAAAGGCCGAGCATCAAGTTCCTTCGGGATTGCTTACGCCTTTATCCATTCCTGAGTGGAAGTGGGATGATATCGCCATGGACTTTGTATCTGGTTTGCCTTTGACTCAGAGGAAGCATGACTCAGTTTGGGTAATAGTGGATCGGCTTACGAAGTCAGCTCACTTTCTGCCAGTTAGAGTGGACTACTCGATGGATAGATTGGCCAGTATCTATGTGGATGAGATAGTCCGGTTGCATGGTGTGCCATTATCCATAGTTTCAGATCGGGATCCGAGGTTTACTTCCATGTTTTGGAAAGAGTTGCAGAGAGCTTTGGGCACTAAGTTGAACTTCAGTATAGCGTTTCATCCTCAGACCGATGGTCAGTCAGAGCGGGTCATTCAGATTCTAGAGGATATGATGAGGGCTTGTGCTTTGGATTTTCTGGGTAGTTGGGACAGATATGTGTCGCTTATGGAGTTTGCCTACAATAATAGCTATCAGTCGAGCATCAGTATGGCACCATATGAGGCTTTATATGGTCGGCAGTGTAGGACTCCAGTTTGTTGGACCGAGCTATCCGAGAGATCAATGATTGGGCCAGAGTTGGTTAGAGATATCAAAGAAAAGATTAGTGGTGCAGCGGAATTTGAAGGCGGCCAAGGATTGACAAAAGTCTTATGCCAACTTGAAGAGGAAAGACGTGCAATTTGAGATCGGGGACAAGGTTTTCCTTAAAGTTTCGCCTTGGAGGAAAGTGCTTCGGTTTGGAAAGAAAGGTAAGCTTAGTCCTCGGTTCATTGGTTCTTATGAGATTTTGGCTAAGGTTGGACAGGTAGCCTATAGATTGGCGTTACCGATGGAGTTAGCAAAGTTGCACGATGTGTTCCATGTTTCGATGCTTCGTTGGTACAGATCAGATCCTTCGCATGTTCTTTCGGTTCAGGATGTGCCGATTCAGCCAAATTTTTCCTACGACGAGGAACCGAGAGCCATTCTAGCCCGAGAGATGAGACAGTTGAGAAGTAAGCAGATCCCATTGGTAAAAGTGTTATGGAACCATCATGGAGTCGAAGAAGCGATATAGGAACCGGAAGAGTCGATGAGAGCTCAGTATCCGCAATTGTTCAGTTCAGGTGAGAATTTCAAGGACGAAATTTTATTATTACGGGAGAGTTGTCACACCCCGTTTGCCCCCCAGTAGTATGAGCCTGTCTGTGTGAGCATGCATTTGCATGTGTTTGGCATATCATAAGGGTATTTTGGTAAAAATACATGTTTTTAGGGTTTTATTAGCATATGGATATGTATATTTGGCATTAGAGTGTGAATTAATTGGGAAATCATTGTGTGCATTTGGGCATATCATATTAAGGTGTTTTAAGTTGGGAGAGCATAGTGTGTGTGTTTATACCATTGTAGGGTGTGCATTAGTTGGGAGTGCATTGGGTGTGTGTAGTGCATGCTTGTTAGGTGTGAATGATTGGTTCCCACCAATAGGGAGATGACATGTGTCTAGAGTTTTGGAAAAGAAAAAGAAAAAGGAAAGAAAGAAGGGGAAGGGTAGAATTTATGTTTCCCTTTTTCCCCTCACTCTTCTTCTTCTTCATTTTTTTCTTCACTCTAAGAGCTCTTGTGTGGATTCAAATCTTTATTGGTGGAATTAATCATCTCTTTGCATCCTTTTTGGTAAGTGAATATATTCTTTTTATTTTGTTTTCATCTCCTTCTTCTTCTTTGGGTTTAGATTTAACTTAGGGTTTATATTTTGGTTGTTCTTGGTGTGTTGATTGTTAGTTGATCCTCCCCGCGATCCTAAGGGCAAGGAAATTGCTGGGACTAGCGGAGCTAAGTGATTTGAAGCTTAGAATTTCAGGTTTGGGACTTGTTTTATAAATCTTGTTTGAGAATTTAAGTTACTGTAATTTTTAGGGTTTGTGTTCTTAAGAGAATTGATTATGTTTATGCATGATTTGCTAGTGTTATTTTGATATTATAATTACGGTTTTTGATTTATAATGATTTGTAATGCATGATATTTGAGTTTGAAGTAAGATTTGAGGATGGGTTGCTGTGTTTTTCGATTTCTGGGTTTGAAATTAACTGACAGTAGGTGTTTTGAATGAAAAATCGTGTTTTCTGTTCTTCCTGGTGGCCGTCCGACTCGTGCTTCTCAGCACGAGTCGTGCTACTGCGAGCTCCCATCCGTGCCGTGCTGTGGAGCACGACTGAAGGAGGAACAAGTATGGACACGAGTCATGTCCATCAGCACGACTCGTGCTCATGCAGCTCCTCTGCATGTCGTGCTGGAGAGCACGAGCAGGATGCCATAGACACGAGTCGTGTCCCTCAGCACGACTCGTGTCCGTGGCTCCTTTGTTTTGAAACCAGTTTTCTCTAAATGTGTTTTTAAGGGGTGTTTCATGGTATTTCCGTATTTTTCATGGTTTTTCCGTACTGTATGTTATACGAACTTGTGTATACGAATGTTATTGTATTCATTATGTATGATAAATTATATACTGTGATTTGAAACAGAATTTGGGTTATGCATGTTTTATTTATGATTCATTGATATGAATGTGAGTATTATTATGAGATTACACTTGAAACATGATTTGAATGATGCAAAACCTGCTAGAATCAAGTAAGTGGATAGTTAGGCTTGCCTAATAGAGTCTTTTAGCTGCAGCCCTCAGTTCAGTTCGGACCCCGATCATGTCCCCGTTAGGTTCCTCGCAAACCCCTCAGTATTTGGATCTTGTTTAAGGTCACCTCAGTAAAAATATTGTGTTAATGATAAAAATGAAATGACTTTTGATTTGTACCTGTGAGGTACCCTCAGTAATCGATTCGTACCCGTAAGGTACCCTCAGTTCACTCGTTATCCACTACCTCGAGTCAGCAGGTGTTCGATTGGTTTGCTCTGCTCTGATTTGACTATATAAATGTGATATCTGAATGAGTATAATGATGAGATGTATGTTTGATTATTTTGGAATGGATATGAATTTGTGATGCGGAATGTATGGCTTTTATTGTGAGCATGTTTATATGGATTATGTTATAAATTATTGCATTTGCCATTGTGATTGTGTTATGCCTTGACGACCATTGTGAATGGCCATCCATATTTTATGTGTGTTTTCCCACTAAGCGTTTATCGTTTAGCACGGTGTTTTTACCCGTGCAGGTGCGGAAGGAGTTTTGCTTTGAGAGAGTCGCCGCCGTCAAGCCAACACGGAAGGTTTTAGTGTAGGGCTTAGCTTTTGTAATCGTTGATGATTCTTTTTTATAGAACTCTCTTGTATCAGTTTTGTTATAGCTTCCGCTTTTTTACTTATGTTTTGGTTATGTAATATCTTTTGTTTCAGCTGGGTTGATCAGAACATTATTGTAATGGTTTTTGTTATATTAATGCATGATCAGCTTTCGCTCCTTTTTCCTTAATGTTTTTATTTATCCCGTATTTCGGTATGTATGTCTTGAATGAATGTATGATTTGCTTTGTATCTGTTTGGTGGCACCTTGACTCATACGGCATCTCACTCCTTGTCGGATGGGATTGCCTATGTATGGGTAGGGGGTGTTACAATTCATACGTATTACTTCTATATAATCATATACCACTGACATTGTATACTCATAACATACACACTCTACTCATTTCGATACACTTATTTGTCCTAAACTTATCTATCTTCATTTACTATTCTTTTACCTAATTCCTTATTGTATTTCTTTACATTCACTTCCTTCTTAACATACTTTAAATCTCTTAAGTCCAGAATACTTTAATTTGTTATTGCCTCAAACGATTTCTTTTGATCAAAATAACCATAAAATTCGTAACACATTTCTTATCCACTGTTATGCACAAACTTATGAAAACCAATTGAATCAAGTCCCATATATAAATTTCCTTCCATTAAGCTAGTTCCAAGTCAATCATAATCATCATAACAATTGTTTTCCTTATCACTATTCGAAAATCCGATCATATATACCTTATTAATTCCTATCTCCTAGCATAATTACATACCATTTAATATCTCTTTGAACTTTCTATTTTCTCTTTTTGACTTTTGTCGACTTCAGAACTCTTAACGTCTAGATACTTCAATTTCGTAGTATTTCAAACGGATTTTCTTAATCCTAATAACCATAGGAGTCATAACACATTTTTAGTTTATAATCATATTTGGCTCCTAACAAAATAATTTTACCAAATCAATACAATTTCTTTTCTTAAATCACCTTCACTTTACATAGCCATTTCATCACATCAAACTTAACTCTCTTCTTATCTAACTTATTTCAAGATCAATTAAAATAACCATAACAATTACTATCTTATTCACTATTCAGAACTCAAACGTATACACTTTACTTTCAAACCATTCTATACATATCATATTATTACACCATTCCTTAACACCTCAAATTTACAGGATATACATGTTACTTTCTTCATTCATATTACTTATTCTTCATTTGAAATCTTACTCACACTTTCCTATATAAATTCCCAAAATAGTCTTTTTTTTTTCACTTAACTTTGATTCTTCATACCTTATACTTTAATTAACAAACACTTTACTCTTCCTCAATATATATCCCTTTTTTAACACCAAACACCCAATGTACACCCCGTCAGCTTCCTCTCTAAAGGAAACACATACATAAATGCTTATCACATCTGAATGAGGGATACAAATGGAATGAATGTATGATGGTTCATGTATGCAGAATAATGCAAAGTTTATGTAATAATGATGCACTTTTCCCATCCCTCATGTCTCAACATGCTCATGTTCAGATGATTCCAAGGAGATAGCTGACAGGCATACAGAGTGTCATCACATTCTCTATGTATATTCCACTCTATCCTCAATTCTGTAATCATTTGTGCCTTGTTTAACATATTATTCCTGCCACAACATATGCGAATCGGGACAGAAAATGATCTCGAGGGGCGTCTCTCTCAAGAAACGACCACCTGCAGGTAAAACTTAGAAATTCTCACTAAAACTTCTTCCAAAAGTCCATATTATGCTGAAGAAAATTCTTAGCAGAATCTCTTGTAACTCATCTGATATACACACTTTAGATCTTATATAAAAAATATATCTCGAAGCAGGTAAATCAAGATCTATTAGGTTAACAATTAACTATACACCTTGTCCTATTCAGAAGACTTCTATGCTCGTCACTTATACAGACAATAAGGACATCCGCTTTGGCCAACACAAAACTATACAGATACAGTTCTAAACTATTAGTCGTCCAGAACCGACTAAACCTATAATCTAATACCACTAATTGTAACACCCCTTACCCGTATATGGCACTCCACACAGTAATATGATCGAAGCACGACGGTAAGTAAAGGATGCTACCAGACAAAACACAATAGAAATAATATCAACAATAGAGTTATAATTTTTTTTTAATACATAATACTTTTACATATCAAGATTGCATAATACTTTCACTCTAAACATATTATAACACCCCCATACCCCCGGTAAGGAATATCGGGGCGCCACAAGCGGACACATATGTATACATATATATATACATACACTAGCGGAAGCGATAGCATTAAACACATCCATATAAAAATAATAAAATGAAATAATAGTACAGTAGGGCCCAACATGTATTACATATATGTATATATATATATATACATACATATTCATCTTTATACATGTTCATAATACAACCTGTTCTCATTTAGCTTTACATATACATTTACATGTGATTCCTTTACTTCTATTACATAATGATGTTACTCAAAACATCACTAACTATATCTCTAACTTATAAAAAAAGATGAACAAAACTCCATAGTGGCCTTGGCCTGCAGATGCACGCACTCACTGGTCCGAACCTGTAAACCTACACGGAAATAAACATCTGTGCTAAGCGATAATGCTTAGTGGGGATGAAAATAATGCAAAGGACTTCTTTTCGAAGTCACACATAAATCACACATTTCATATAATAATCAAATAGCTCATGCATATAACTTTCACACTTGTACAAATCATTTATTCAAATACACAATAATCATGTATTCACAATCAGATAAACATATACTTGTATATTGTCATGTATTCAAACATTACTCTTAGGTGCTATAACATTTATTCGAACATATATAATTTGAATCATCTCAAGTTCACTATGCAACATTAATAAGCCTGAATTCCTTTCAGGGTGGATACGGGCACTCTGGATACTGTTTACAGTATCTTACATATGGAAAATTAATTCAAACTCTATGAAATACACAAGATCTTTAAAACTTTAGGCACAATTAAGGCCAACTCTAGCAGGTGCAGTCTAACCCCTTATAAGCATGCTTATCTATCCACTATAACGGTAATCTGGCTCAATACCAACTCACACACTATACATAGATACCAACTCATCAACTAAAATTCAAGTGCATTTATCAAATTCAGAGGCATTGAATTCATATATATAATGATTATTAATCATGTTCATTTACTAATACTAATCATATAAGAGGTTTAAAAGATAATGTTAAACCAAGCCCGGACCAAATGGTGATATGCAAAACTCACATAAACATATAACAACTCAAACAGGAGCAATAGTTCAAAACAGAATCAATAGAGAAGAGAGAGCATGAGCACGGCTCGTGCTCCTTGAGCACGACTCATGCTCACTTCCTCTCTCAACTGGAGCACACTACGTGCTCTCATCTTCTCTCTTTGTGAGCACGACTCGTACTCCTTGAGCACGACTCGTGCTCACTCCTGCCTTTAAATGGAGCACGTCACGTGCTCCCACTTTCCTCTCTCTATGAGCACGTCTCGTGCTCCTTGAGCACGACTCGTGCTCCTCCTTTTCTCCCTCTCTGCATCGTGTTGCACAACACGACTAGGACAACGCTAACTCTAGGAAGAACGTGCTTCTGTAGCGATCGCGACTCTAGTCGCGCTCGCGACAGAATCACTTTCTCTCTTCTAAACACATCCCTATCCTTTGTCTCTAAAACCCAAACCAACACCCTCACTTTCACATGCAATAAACTCCTCTTTTAACATGTAATTGCCCTATAAATCATGCTCATAACTAGATTTACACTCAAATTACACAAATCAACTTCAAACATTAATCACTACAAGCAATCAAAATGATTTTACACTAGAAAGCAATTGAGCTAGTTTAAGTTCCATGTACTTTTCTTTATGCAAATAAGTCTCTATCAAAACATTTAAATCAATAATACACACAAGAATAGTAAAATCGCACGCGATCCCTACCTCTAGGACATTGAACTAAGCTCTCTACTCAGCTTCGACCTTCACTTTGCCCTTACTCGGTCTCTTATCCACAGCTTCCATGAACAAACCATTCAAAACACTAGAGTTACTCTTCTCTTTACTTTAAATTAGAAACAGAAAGAAAAAGGAGATCAGATCGATGAACAAATCCAACTTACCTTTTTAAAGGGACCTAATTAAGCCCTACTATACTCTATTTAAGCAATCCAACTGGTTCTTCCCAAAAAACCAAGCAAATGAAGAAGAAAAGGGACAAGAGAGAGGGCAAAGCAAGGAAACGACAGAAACTCAAGGAAAAGTGAAAGAAAAGAAGAACAATGGGCCAAAGTAAGAAACCAACGTGAAAAAGAAAATAGAGAAGCAGAGGGTCAATGTAAATCAAAAAATTAACTATAGTAATAAATGCCACCTATCCAAATAAATTCATGCCTATCCCCTTTTTCTCCTAATCTCTTTTAATTTATGTAAAACACACCAATTCTTGCCACTTATCACTCTCCTACAATGCCACGTGTCCAGAATCCTAATTTAGTTAACATTCCTAGGAGCATTCTATCGCTCCCGCGATGCTTGTCGCGCTCGCGACAGAACTCTCATGCTCAACACTTAACCTTTCTGAACAAAAATTCTATACTTCTTCTAGGGCCACTTCAGGGTGTTACAAATCTCTCCCCCTTAAGAAATTTCGTCCTCAAAATTTCCCTGATACCCAGCAAATAACTCAAACTATATACTGCATTAATTAATAAGAGGGCTTACCAGACGATCCGATCAGTGCCTCTACATCTTCAGCAGTCATGGCATATACACGTGGCTGATCGTCGGTAGGGAATGGCCTCTCAACCATTTCCGATGGAGGTCTCTCAGCTCTACTTCTTCCTCTCCCACTTTTAACATTTGCAGAAATATTCCCTTTGTCTTTACTCGCTTGTGATGCCAAATTTTCCTTTAATTTGGGACAATGGGCAAGGAGATGTTCCGCATTGCCACATTTAAAACAGGTGCCAGTGAATTTCCTACACTCACCCCAATGACGCCTTCCAAAGTGGACACACTCCGGTGCTACGCTTCTTCTATTAACTGGTGGCCTTACACTTCCAACCGAAGTTGGCACATACACTGATGCTTGCTCCTCTTTTCCTTTTTTCACTTCTCTAGCTCTGCCAACAATACCCTCATCTTCTTTTGGAAATCTCTTCTTTTGCTCTCTCTTCTGTCTCAGTAATTTAGATTCCTCTAGTTTTACAGCTGCCAATACAAGACGATAGTAGTTTATTGGTTGCAAAGCAACCATGGCAAACAGGGGTCCCCGAAGGCTCTCTCTCAATCCATCCTCAAACTGGCGACATCTAAAATCTTTAATTAACATACCTTCTGGTACATATTTACTCAAACCGGTAAATTCTTTTTCATATTCCCCTACCGTCATGTTCTTTTGCTTGAAAGTCACAAATTCTTTCCATTTGGCATCTCTGTATGCTTTGATCATAAACTTCTCCTTGAACTCATGAACAAAGAAATCCCATGTGAATTCCACGGGCCTCTGAGGATTCCTCAAAACTAACTTCCACCAGTCATATGCGGCACCCTGCAGCAATGACACGACGCAAGCTACTCTCTGATTCTGAGGGTAACTGATTTCTTGTAAAATCCTTCCTGTCTTCTCTAACCAGGACTCTGCTATCTCAGATTGATCCAAGGATGTCCCATGGAACTCTTCAGCTCCTCTCTTTCTTATCAAATTCAATGGTGTCTTTGAAGCTGTCAACCTATCCAGAATCTATACCAACCCTTGCATCAACTCCGGGTTGTCTTGAACAGGTCTTGCTCTTTCCTCTCTAACTTGTGCTTATACATGTGGATCCACTCGAATCGGGTTCACACTACCCGTAGTCTCTCTAATGTTCTCACTCGGGTCGGACTCCATCTATACTCTACAAAACAAAAGAAAAACAACATTTACATTAGGCCACAACTCTAAACAGACTCTGATATTTAATTTATACTCTACATCTTATAGACCAGAACCTCTAACCTATGCTCTGATACCACTAAAATGTAACACCCCCATACCCCCGGTAAGGAATATCGGGGCGCCACAAGTGGACACATGCATATACATATATATATACATACACTAGCGGAAGCGATAATATTAAACACATCCATATAAGAATAATAAAATGAAATAATACTACACTAGGGCCCAACATGTTTTACATATATATATATACATATTCATCTTTATACATGTTCATAATACAACCTGTTCTCATTTAGCTTTACATATACATTTACATGTGATTCCTTTACTTCTATTACATAATGATGTTACTCAAAACATCACTAACTATATCTCTAACTTATACAAAAAGATGAACAAAACTCCCTAGTGGCCTTGGCCTGCAGATGCACGCACTCACTGATCCGAACCTGTAAACCTACACGGAAACAAACATCTGTGCTAAGCGATAACGCTTAGTGGGGGTGAAAATAACGTAAAGGACTTCTTTTCGAAGTCACACATAAATCACACATTTCATATAATAATCAAATAGCTCATGCATATAACTTTCACACTTGTACAAATCATTTATTCAAATACACAATAATCATGTATTCACATTCAGATGAACATATACTTGTATATAACATTGTCATGTATTCAAACATTACTCTTAGGTGCTATAACATTTATTCGAACATATATACTTTTAATCATCTGAAGTTCACTATGCAACATTAACAAGACTGAATTCCTTTCACGGTGGATACGGGCACTCTGCATACTGTTTACAGTATCTTACATATGGAGAATTAACTCAAACTCTATGAAATACACAAGATCTTTAAAACTATAGGCACAATTAAGGTCAACTCTAGCAGCTGCACTCTAACCCTTTATGAGCATGCTTATCTATCCAATATAACGGTAATCAGGCTCAATACCAACTCACACACTATACACAGATACCAACTCATCGACTAAAATTCAAGTGCATTTATCAAATTCAGAGGCATTGAATTCATATATATAATGATTATTAATCATGTTTATTTACTAAAACTAATCATATAAGAGGTTTAAAAGATAATGTTAAACCAAGCCCTTACCAAATGGTGATATGCAAAACTCACATAAACATATAACAACTCAAACAGGAGAAATAATTCAAAACATAATCAACAGAGAAGAGAGTGCATGAGCACGACTCGTGCTCACTTCCTCTCTCAACTGGAGCACAATACATGTTCTCATCTTCTCTCTTTGTGAGCACGACTCGTGCTCACTCCTGCCTTTAAATGGAGCACATCACGTGCTCCCACTTTCCTCTCTCTCTTTCCTTTCTCTGTGAGCACGTCTCGTGCTCCTCCTTTTCGCCCTCTCTGAATCGTGTTGCACAACACGACTAGGAAAATGCCAACTCTAGGAAGAACGTCCTTCTATTGCGATCGCTACTCAAGTCGCACTCGCGACAAAATCACTTTCTCTCTTCTAAACACATTCGTATCCTTTGTCTCCAAACCCAAACCAACTCCCTCACTTTCACATGCAATAAACTCCTCTTTTAACATGTAATTGCCCGATAAATCATGCTCATAACTAGATTTACACTGAAATTACACAAATCAACTTCAAACATTAATTCACTATAAGCAATCAAAATGATTTTACACTAAAAAGCAATTGAGCTAGTTTAAGTTCCATGTACTTTTCTTTATGCAAATAAGTCTCTATCAAAACATTTAAATCAACAACACACATAAGAATAGTAAAATCGCACGTGATCCCTACCTCTAGGACGTTGAACTAAGCTCTCTACTAAGCTCCGACCTTCTCTTTGCCCGTACTCGGTCTCTTGTCCACAGCTTCCATGCACAAACCATTCAAAACACTAGAGTTACTCTTCTCTTTACTTTAAATCAGAAATAGAAAGAAAAAGGAGATTAAATCGAAGAACAAATCCAACTTACCTTTTTAAAGGGACCTAATCAAGCCCTACTATACTCTCTTTAAGCAATCCAAGTGGTTCTCCCCAAAAAATGAAGCAAATGAAGAAGAAAAGGGACAAGAGAGAGGGCAAAGCAAGGAAATGGCAGAAACTCAAGGAAAAGAGAAAGAAAAGAAGAACAATGGGCCAAAGTAAGAAACCAACGTGAAAAAGAAAAGAGAGAAGCAAATGGTCAATGTAAATCAAAAAATTAACTATGGTAATAAAAGCCACCTATCCAAATAAATTCATGCCTATCCCCTTTTTCTCCTAATCTCTTTTAATTTATGTAAAACACACCAATTCTTGCCACTTATCACTCTCCTACAATGCCACGTGTCCAAAATCCTAATTTAGTTAACATTCCTAGGAGCATTCTATCGCGCCCGCGATGCTTGTCGCGCTCGCGACAGAACTCTCACGCTCAACACTTAACCTTTCTGAACAAAAATTATGTACTTCTTCTAGGGCCACTTCAGGGTGTTACACATATTATATATAGATCCTTTAGTAATGAAACCATAGTTCATAACATTACAATAAACAGTTACAATTTTATTAAGATACTCCTATAGGCTCGTTGGCCATGACTGCTGCGGAATGTCCCTGGCGACTCTTCTATCTTCAAACCTACACGAATGAAACACCCGTGCTAAGCTTAAAGCTTAGTGGGGAATACATAAACATAATATAAATGACCACTCAGAGTAGTTATCAACTTAAACATTCATTTGATGAACACTTGACTGGTATATATACATGCAATCATCACATACAATCATTGCATACAATCGTTCACTCATTAACTCATTTTGTGAGGATATAATCACTTTCAAATCATTTATATTGATTTATGTCCCTAGTATAAACCCGGTAGAAATATGTGAACCAGGTAATCAGGGTGTGAATCTCGTGGTCCACAATAGTAAAGAATGACCCCAAAGGACCACTCAGCAATGTCACAGAACGGTCAATCAGTTATCAGTATGGTAGTCCGTCATTGGCCTACCCAGTCTAGTTAAATTATCATGCATAAACCATATTTATAAAAATATAATAAAATATTCTTCAATTTATTTATCAATTATGCATGAAATAACACATTTTGATTCCCTTAAAATACATAATTAAGGGCATTTACTCATTTGGTACACACAAAATTCCATAATTACCCTTTCGTTCTCAAACTTTTTAATTATTCCAATTATGTCCTTTTTTTTACACAAGTATCATTCTAATCACAAATTAACCATTTCAGCTCATTTTTACTAATTTGCCCCTATATGAGACTGGCAGAAATCTATGCTCTGGATAAACGAGATGTGAATCCCAAAGGCTCATAAACATACCAGAGGAACCCCGAAGGACCACCCCTGTCTTTAAATACATTCCAAAACATTTTATTTGACTTTTAAACATTTTGATACAATGAGGTCGGACCGTCATTGGCCTACAATAAGTGAGACATCATGCTCACACCCGCGGTCTTATGTCCCTATGGCTAGCCAATATATCATGTACTAGACTTGACTACCAGATTATTACATAGGGCATCATTATTCCATTTTTTTCATATCTTTAAGTAATCATACATACATTTCATGGAATTTTATCATACTATTCCATTACTTTTCATTCTTATGCCATGTCATATCAGTAACTCATCATGTCATCATGATATACATGGATACACATATGTATACCATTTGGCCAACATGTCAATAATTCACCATAAATTCTTTTTATATTATTTATCATCCATTTAGCATAATTACATGTTGATTAACATAGACATACCATTAATTCACATCAAAACACATCAAAAATCAGGTCTTTCACATTTTAACACTTTGAGGAACTTGTACATTTCTAGGCACACATCCATTTCTCATAATTTGGTTCAGACTTGGAATAAATATTTCGATTTTCCTACGTATCTCAAGAATTGGGAATCAGAACCACATAGTTCTAAATACTCTAATCTACTATGTAAAAACAAAATACACATATAAATAGGTAGCAGATCAGAAAATAGATCAGATAATAAATTATACATCATAAAATAATAATTTGCGTATTTCTTGAAATTCCCTATTTAACAGTGTAAGGTCCGGATAAATATTGTTAAATATTGTTAAATATTTATTAAATAATATCCTGCATACTGTTATTTGCATATCATCAATTTAATACCTATCATATTATTTATTTTATAGTCCAATATATTCCTGGTCAATCCTTTAATCACAAGTCATTCGAATATACCAAACAAGTTTCAGGGAGTTCAGGTTAAAAGCAGATTTAAAACGAAAACTAAATCATACAAATAATTCATAAAATAACACAAAAACTTAACAAATATAATTTATTATTGCCAAATAATTATCATATTAATTAATTCTTCATCCTAAGAATTTATTCAATTCACAGGTAATTTAATTACAAATCCTCATTACCTAATCATAAAATAAGTAACATTTAATTTTCAGGCCTTTCTAAACACTTTGGAGCTAATTTGGAGGTGCGGAACTGATTATAAGATGAATTGGTGAAGAGGAAAAAAAATTACTCTAAAATATAGCCGTGTTTTATGAAAAGAATAATTGTGCTCTCTACCTATTTCGTCAATCTGATTGCCGAAAACACAGCTGTTTTCTACTAAAAGCACAGTTATGTTCTACTAAAAGTCACCGAAAGCTACCAAAATTAATAGTGCACAGCACAGGGCATAATTCATTTACTGAATCTACCTGTAATTTTAAACTAATAAATGACATTTTCAGACTAAACATTCTCATAATATTTAATCCTCAGGACGTTAACTTTTTAATGGAAAAATTTCAAGTCGTTTGGGATTGAAATCTGGGAGATATACCCAAATGTGTCAACACTGCTCCAAAGACTCACTTACAAATTTATCTACTGTAATGGGCAATTTTGAGGTCCTTGGAGTCAGAAATAAATTACAGCTATTTTTTAGCTACTGATGTTTGGGTTCTAAACCAACTGGAATCATCCATTTTGGAGTTGTAAAAATTGACTTATACTAAAAACAATGCAAAAGGTCAATCAGACCAACCTAGGTAGATTTACACTTTGGAATTCAACAAGCTTCAAACCAACTCACTTGACACAATCAATTCACCAAATTTAATCCAAACCAACACAACACATAAATTAACACTTCAGAATATTCAATTCATCAATTAAGAATCATTAACACACAAATTAATAAACTAATTCCCAAACCTCATTTGATGGTTCCTTCATCTTCATTAGCTCTTTTTTTTTCTTGCTTTCTCACTCTTTTAACATAAAAGAATCACCTTCTTCACCTTAAAACAATCATGGCTAAAATCCCCATGTAGAACATCTAAGAAAATCATCTATTAATAACTCAATTAAACCTCATAAACCAATAATATAGAACCTAATTGAGTTATTAGAACTAAAAAAATCAATTAAAATCCATTAATTATAACTTACCTCACCTTTGCCCAAAACTAAGAATTCTTGATTCCTCACTTAATCTTCATTAAATCCAGAAATTAAGGGCTAGAATTACCTTCGATAAGGGCTGATTATAAATCTTAATGCTTGAATGGAAGAAAAATGGAAGAATTTCCTTTAGAAAAGAAGAGCAAAATGTTTATTTTGAGAGAAAAGAGAGAACGGGATTTTGCAAGAATTTTGGGTTCATAAAAAGTTTCTTGGGTTTATATAGTGAGGTTTTGGGTTTATTTAAGGTCCAACCAAATTGAGCCAACCAATCCAAACTCAAACCACTTTTATGGCTCAATTTTCACTATTATTTTAATTTTTCTCTTTTACCATGCTCAAATTCTCCCAAAATTAATTTCCCAATTCATATCACATAAAAATTAGGCTGTACACCAAATTTCAACTCAATCGGAATTCGTTTTAGGTCTGGTTCACTCAAACCAGTCCGATCAATAAATTTTCAATGTCCTCAAAAAATTCTCTTTTTACTACAAAAAATTCCTACATATCAGCTACAGCCAATCTGGAAAGTTTTATGAATTTTGGATACCATTTGCTATTTTTAAAATCTCGATCAAACTTTCGGTCAACTGATTACTATTTAAACATAAATCATTTATTTTTTACTTACTTTCTAAGCTTAATTCCTCATAAAAATGACTCCATGATTATTAACACATATTAATTAGACTCTAATAATATTTTGTGGTCAACTGAAAATTATTTCCTAGTACGTTAATTATTTATCAGTCCGATAACCCAATTTTTCAGTGTCACCAAAAATTTATTTTTCATTACCATATCATTTTACTCATTCATACGAGCGTGTCCATATTGTTAGATTATTTTTTTCTAAAGTCCATAGCATCCTCTATGGTCTGGTCAAATACTAAGTCAAATTAGTTACTATTCATACCGAATCCGTGACTTTTTCTTATTTTTGACTTTTAAGACCATACTTGACCTGGATTTCACCGCAAATTTTAACCTCAAACTCATTGTAACTTATACTTTTCAATAATCAAATAAAATGTTTTTCGACTCCGGTAGGTATTATTTGCCCTGGTATCACTATTCACTATCAGGAAAAATTATTCCCGACTAACCCGGTAATGAAGCCATTACATTACTCTTATTCATACCTTGGTTAATGTTATAAATGATCTTTTAATAATAAAATTTTCATCTCTCATCTCACATGATCATGCAATGTAATTGAAGTGCGCACCAGGCATCGAATAAAGCGGAAAAGAAAAGCGATAAATAAAATAATTAAAAATACAAAATAAATTGCAAAGTGAAATTGGGACAAAAAATAAAATCACCAAAAATATAAAATCAATTAAATAAATCAAATACATAAATCGGGACATTTATTTGGGATAGAAACATTGGTTCCTTTATGTGCACTTAGAAAAATTGAAGAGTTATTTTTTGTATTATTGAGAAAACTAGAATGAGCGATCCCATTTTATGAAGGCTAACTTTACTTTTGAGAGTGACATTTTACTGGAGAAAATCTAGGATATTAGTCCTATTATTATTAACAAATTCCAATTTTAATAGAAAATATTTTGTGTGTTGATTGTTTTGATGCGGTCCACAAATTTTATTATTATAGACCTCAAGGAAATAAAAGAAAATAAAATAATAATTAATACATGCCTCGAATAATAAATAAATCCTAAACTGTTCACCTTGACCGTGTTTCGCCGAACCCAAAGACGCGCCGCATGCTCCTCACGGTTGCTGTTATGATATAAAACAATATTAGTCAGTAATGGACTAAATTAAACAAAAAGATAAATGAACAAATAATTGAATCAAATAAGTTAGGAAAATAATTAATCTAATACAGTAAAAATAGAATAAACTAACAGAATTAACAAATTAACAAATATAAAACACAAATGACAAAATTATAATAATCACCAACAATAAAAATAATAATTATAATAATAATAATAATAACAAACAATAATAGTAAAAATAATATTCACACCACAGTAATAATAATAATAATAATAATAATAATAATATAAAATAATAATATTAATAATATTAATAATAATAATATAAAATAATAAAAATAATAATAATAATAATATAAAATAATAAAAATAATAATAGTACTAACCGGATTTTCTCGTCGGAGCCTCGTCGGATTTCTCCGTCGATGACACCGCCGCTACCGGAGCAAAAATCATGCCGGCAGCGATCCTTCGCCGATGGTCACGCGCCAGAAAGAGGCACCATTTGGCTGGAAACAACACCAGAAGCTCGCTGTTCTACCTCCTCCAATCTTTTCGTCGGTGAGTGGGGACAATCGGTGGCCGTCGGAGGACTCGTCTGGTTCTCTTCTATCATCCGTCTCGTGCATCTAGCGATATATCGCTGTGGCTCGCCAAAAATGGCACCGGATAGTAGCGCCTTTCTCTTCCTCGAACTATGCTTCACCGATGAGTGGGAGCAGTCAGCCTCTATCGCCCAATTCGCCTCGCTCCCCTCTGCCGTCCGGTGTGGCGCGTTCGGTGGTCCGTCGCCGTAGGTGGCTGGCGCTGCTTGCTTCTTCTCCCTCTCTTCTTCCTTTTGTCCTCCTCTATTTTTCAGTTCCTCTTTTTCTTCCCCTCCCCTTTCCCCCTTCCTTGGTTTTCTATTTTCTTTCTATCTCTAGAGTTCTCTCATTTTCCCTAAATATCCTCTTATCTTTTTATTATTTTTGGTTTTCTAAATATCTTATAATTTAATTAATTAATCCCTCTACTTATCTTTTTTTTTGTTGTTTTTGTTTAATTTTAATTATCTTACAATACTAGCTAATTAATTTAATCTAACCTTAATTTTATTTTATTTGTTTTTTTATTTTTGAGAAATTAATTAAATTTGCCTAAAAGACCCAACTGAAACCCCCAATCCATAAAGAACCAAAGTACTTTCATTTTCTGTCTATTTTTGAGTAAATATTATCCTCATTAGGTAACTCTTACCAAACCTGCCTCAGGACCCGGTGTCTACACCTGCACCTCTAATGAAACTATGAAGTGCTAAGAAACGCCCTAAAAATAAAACTTACTAAAAACTATAAAACATTATAAACTAGTAAAGTGACATAAACTAAACTAATAAAGATAAAAACTATCAAAGAAAACATAGAATTAGGCCAAGAAATGCCCTAATATAAATATATAATTGCAACTTATCATAGGCTTTCATATGCTAAATATACACCCCATGACCTCAAGGTTTTAAGCACAAATTTGGTTCAACAATTTCATGTTAATAGTTAACATGAACCTTTAAAATAAGATTAAGGTCATAAACATAAACATATGTACATGAGCTTTATACCATGTTTAAGAAAGATTACATATTTTTGAGTAATCATAAGTTTTCTCATAATAATAATAGGCCAATATACAAGGCCATGCATGCCCCTTAAAATCAAACATTGTGGATGTACATAACCATATTGTTCCCAAGTTTATGAAAGCAAGTTAACATACATATTAATATTTCAAATTAATAGTGAACATGAATCTTTAAAATATGTATGTAACTGGCAATAGTCTATAAAGATGTTGGGACTGAATTGATCCCTTGACTTCAGGCCACTTTTAAGGTGCCTTGGAGATAGAATTGGATTTTAGTCTCTTCATAAGAATTATAGCACTATGTCTTAAGGTTAAATATCAATTTGAATCACCAATTTCTAAGGTCAGTAGGCCAAGTTATGCCAAAATGTGTAACAACTGTCTAGAAAATAAACAATACTGCCTCATGCTTTCCATGACAATCATTCAACTTGAGCTTATACTAAGTTAAGTCCAAGCACATTATTCTTAAATCAATTTACATACAATAATTTCACATCCATATTAACTCATATATCAAACTTTGTCATGCCAAAATTCACCCACACACATGCATATGAATTAAAAATTTCTCATACTTATGATAAACTTGTTTCCTTAGCCTTCAATTCTTGCCCTTACCTTTCTCTTTGCTTTGATCTTCAACTAAAACACAATATATAACAAAATAAAACTCATGTTCACATATAACATATATGTTCAATCCCTTAGAAACCTATGAAAATGGTAGAGATAAGATTTCCTACACCAATATACATATGTCACTTTACTTTAATATACCTTTCTCTCACTTTCCTACTCTTTCTTCTCTACTGGCCATTTAGGAAAACTTAAGGAAAAAATTTTGGTGAAAAATGAGAGAAAACCAAATTTCTTTAGTGTAAATAGCCATATCTAAATTGTTACTCTTACTTTAATTATACATTGGTATATTATTATCCTTGTGTGTTTTGCAGATGACTTCTATAAGAGGTCATCCAACTTGAGTATTTCCCTATCAAGCTCGAAAGCTTAGCATAGGCATTTATTCGTGTAGGTCTAGGACTAAAACAATCTGCAAGGTCCAAGGCCAACTGAAAAGAAGTGTGAAGCTATAGGTCTATGATTGTTTTTTTTTGTTATGTATTGTTTATGTATATGTAATTATTTTTTATTTTATTTTGAGATAGTTGTAAAACTAAACTGGATTTGTATATGTAATACCAATTTTTGATCTTTATTATGGAGTAAAGTAAAATTAGTAATAGTAAATGAATGATTATGCATGATGAATTGCAATATCATGCCCTATTCGGTAATCATAAATGAATAGAATATTATGCCATCAATATATGTATGGTTTATGTATAAGGTTTTATAGGTTCAGATAAGTGGGTGTTATAGTATAGGTTCCTTTTTGCAGCATATCTAATATGGTGTAATATCAATCAAGGGGAAGGAATGAGAGGAAAAAAGGGAAAGGAGAAGGAAATAGAAGAACAAAGAAATGAGCAAAGGAATTTAAGGTTTGTGGATACTATTACTAGCATTTTTCATGTTGTGCTTGTGTATGTTTATGACTATGTGATGTATAATTGATGAATATAATTTAATTGATGTTAGATTAATGAAATTAAGATTGGAGATGTTGTCAATTTATGCTTGAATAATGAAAAATGTATGTGATGTGTGTGGTATGTGTTGACCGAATATGATGATAACAAATAATGAACCTATTTGACCTTAATTAATGGAACTTACATGCATGTATATCATTAGGAGGATAATTGAATATATTTGATCATGATGAGATTTATGGAAGGAAAAAGTTAGTATTAAAATGTGAAAATGTATGAGTTATTTAGTGACCATGTGAGGAATTATTATGTTGGATGAAAAAAATTAATTAATAAGTATGCGTACATATGATGAAATATGATTTTGAGAAATAAATGTGATGGAAGATGGCAAATTGGTATGTATTTGATGAAAAGATGAATTTATGTATGAATATGAGATGAAATATGTGAGAATATGAAGCTTGAGACAAAGATCGTGTTAAATGGTATAATGTGATAGTATGATGAATTGTTTTGCCCTTAGTAACTAGCAGTGAAACCGAAAGTATAGCATATAATTGTCTAACCATAGGTGTAATGGCCCAAATACTAGTTTAGAAGTATTTAGTGAATTGCATAGAGTCTGTAATGTGATTCCAGTATAGAATGATAGGGGGAGTATCTTTTATTTCAGTAGAATTAAAAAGTTAGGTATGCTCGAGGTATAGCGATCCCGGGATGGGTTGACCTCGGGATAGCTATATAGTCAAAATTGACAACAGTTACCAGAAAATTTATATTGGATAAATTGATCTGTGGACTGTCAGGAGTGTAATGGTATAATTTGGAGTGAAAATGAGGTTATTTGGGCCTCCGAAAGTTAAGTTGAGTTTGCCTCTGGTTCGGTTCAATTAAACCAGGGTTTGACCGAACTTTGACTTAATTTTTAAAAATAGTAAATGAGCTTAAAATTGTGTAATGTGGGGAGTCTAAAGGCTCAAAATAATATTTAGGAATTTTTGATAGTATTAGATTAGTGATTTACAGCAGAATTGAATAGTGTTGAATCGGACCGGTTTAAGTGAACTGGGAAACAAATGGACTCCGATTGAGCTAAAATTTTGCAGGAAGGCTATATTTGATATTTTAAGAATGATGGAATTGGTTGGGGTGAAAATAAGTTGAGCAACACATAGTTACCCTAAAACAGTGGAAATTGAAAAAACCAAAATTTTTGTTTAAGTCAGTTGGACCACTTTGGTTGGACCCATTCGAGTTTCAGCCTATATAAGAATGCATAAGGCCAAATTTATCTAGAGAAATCCAGCAACCACCACATCTCCCTTCTTCCATCTTGGCCGAATTGAAGTTTTCATTTTTTTCTCCATTTTTCTTCCATTTTCTCTCCATCTTTCCATAAATCTTAGCCTACTAGACAAATTACAGTCCCTCTAGAACATAGTAGAAGTGATTAGAGTCCATTTGGAGCTTTGAAAGTAAAGAAATCTAAGATTGCAAGTTTAGGAAACAAATTGAGGTAAGTGAAATTAAGTTCTATAATTCAATTTAAAGGTTCATATTGGTAGATCAAGGGCTGTATAGTATGAATATGATGTTATATTAAAAAAAGAAAGCATAAAAATGATGATTTTCTGTGATGGTATATTTGGCCTATATAGGATCTAAAGGAAGAGAAAAGGTTCCAAGGGCTAAAAGTAAGGACAAGGAAGCTTGAGAAGTGTAGAACAAGATTAGAAGGCTAGTGGATACAATATCCTTTATTTTTCATGAATTTTATTTAGTTTTAAGCTTATGTATATGATAGAATTGTGTGAACTATGCATGTATAATTAAATCCAAGGCTGTAAACATATTTATGGCTATGACAAATGATGATTTAAAAGATAAATGATGAAAGAATAAATTTGTAGTAAGAAATCTAAGGTTGGCCGAATGGGTTTTATAAGTTTAACATAGATTAATTCATGGTTTAATGATATTTAAATGTGTATGCAAGCTAATTTTCATGTAACTAAATTAATGAGATAATAAAATGAAGGAAATTAGGAGAGTATAAAATTTCTAAGTTATGGTCGAATGTATACTTTAGTTATATTTTGGTATGTTTTGATGTTTTATGATATATGTTTATATATTTATGTTAATATGCATGAAATATATTTGAATAAGTGTTAAATAGTAGAAAAACAAAATTAAGTGCAAATTATATGGTGTGGCCAAATGGTATTATGAAGTATATTAAGGTGTATGTTGTTAATTTAAGGAATATTAGATCATAAAATGAAAGTATAGTTAAAATAGAGTGTGTAATAATTTATTTGGAATTTTTGGACTACTAATGAATATAATTTATGTTGAAATTGCATTATGTATTAAGTGAATAATGTGGAATAAGATATGTTTATGTAAAGAAATGACTTAAGTGTGATTAGAATAAAATTGTAAGTAAAATGGAAATGAATATAATGAAAAAGAAATGAAGTGAACTAATGGTAGTGTAATAAATAAGCAATATGTAATTATGAAATGGTTATTATGTAATAATTTCATGGCATATAAGTATAATAAAGAATTCAAGAATTAAAAAGGTAATGTATGTACAGTTATTTATTTTATAAGAAATAAGATTTGTATGTAAGAATAAGAGTAAGGTTATATTAACACATGATATGGAATGAATATGGCTATTAAGGATATGAATATGTTATTATGGAGTGAATATGGCTATAAGGAAATATTATGATTACTATGAAATAATTATGGTTATGGATATAAAGAGTTAAAGAATTAAAGTATGTAAATTGTTGCCCTTAGTATACTGGTAGAGAATCACTAGTACAGGATATAGTTGGCTAGCCATAGGGCCTTTTATACCGCGGTTCGAGTCAAAATGACTCGTATGTGTAGGCCAATGACGGTCTACTATGTATGGCACTATGCCATTATGGCTTAAGGAATTGACGGATTATTTTATGACTTAGAGTAGTGACTCTTAATGGTCACTTACTCTTATGGCTCCTAGAGTGGTAATCCCTAGTGATTACTTACTCTTATGGCTTCAGAGTTAGTGATCCCTATTGGTCACTATCTCTTATAGCTCATTGTCCCCGTGTATCCGATTTAGGGATTTCTACCCGATTGCTACTAGGGGCATAATAAGGAAAAATAGATAAAAATGAATAAATAATGAATTAATAAGAAACATAAAGTAAATAAGGACTAAATTGTAAGGATTTAAAAGTATTAGTAGTATAATTGTAAATATGTTTAATAGTGGGTGAAAATAAGGTAATACGTAAATAATAAGTAATTAGTTCATTTAAGAAGTAATAAAATGAATAGTCATGGATTGAATGTGAAATTTATGCATATAACATAATTTAGGGACTAAACGGTAATTTTACGTGTTAAATAATAAATAAAGTATGAAATAAGGGTGTTACAATAGGGACATATATTGCAGTTTTGAGTTATGGCTGTAACACCCCCATACCCCCGGTAAGGAATATCGGGGCGCTACGCGGACACTTACGTATACATGTACATGCATTAGCGGAAGCGATAGCATAACACATTCGTTTAAGAGTAATTAAATACTACACTAGGGCCCAACATGCATTTCATATTCACTATACATATGTACTTCTTTCTCTTTATAAGCATGTTCATATTACACTCTGTTTTCATTTAACTTTACATATACATTTACATGTGATTCTTTAACTTTTATTACATAATGATGTTACTCAAAACATCACTAGCTCTGTATCTAATCTATACAAAAGACCTGAATAATACTCCCTAGTGGCCTTGAACTGCAGATGCTCGCTCACTGATCTGAACCTGTAACCTACACGGAAATAAACATCCGTGCTAAGCGATAACGCTTAGTGGGGATGAAAACAATGCAAAGGACTTCTTTACGAAGTCACAAATAAATCACACATATGTCATATAACAAAAATCAAGTAGTTCATGCATATAGCTCTGATGCTTGTATAGGTTTCATTTTCAAATATCAATACTATGAGTTCATATGCATATAACATCTACTCTTTTACTTATTCATATACACTACAACTTGTACATTTCGTTTATTCAAATATACGCTATCATGTAACCAAATTCATGTCACTACACTCATGTAATCATGTACTTGTATACAGAATTGTAATGTACTTAAACATTACTTTCATGTACTATGGCTTCATTCGAAGCAACACTATAATCATCTCAAGTTCACTGCACAACATTTAACAAAACAAGCCTGAGTTCCTCTCATGGTGGATACGGGACGCTCTATATAAAAAAAACATTTTCGATAGACCGAAGTCACAAAACATTTTCATCTGTCTCTATTAATGACCGTTCTCAGAGGTCGACCCGCTTCGCCCAAACGGGGCGGAACATAGGCAGCTGCACTCTCTAATCCCTTTATAAGCATGCTTATCTATCCACTATAACGGTAATCAGGCTCAATACCAACTCACACACTATACACAGATATCAACTCACCTACTATAATTCAATTGCATTTATCAAATTCAGAGGCATGTAATTCATATACAATCTTGTTCAACAACTAAAAGCATATAACATTTAAATTCATTTCATAACCATATAATCATGCAACGCAAGACAGAAGGAAACACTCTCTTCAAAACAAATAAAACAGGATACGAAGAGGTTCACTGTCGCGATCGTAACAAGAAGTCGCGCTCGCGACAGAAGCTAAGTTCATTGTCGCGATCGCGACAAGAGGTCGCGCTCGCGACAGAAGCTAGATTACACAAAAAAGGCTCTATACTCTATACCAAATGCAGTATATAACAATTCATATCACATGGCATCACATGGTCAACGCTAACTCTTATGCCGTAGCATTGGTTACATAGATAACTAATTCTATGATCATTTGATAACCCTAAACATGTAGAGTATAAATCACGGAAACATTCCGGGGTAATACGAGTTCATTCCGGAGAGTAAAACATCAACAAAATGTACAATTTAGTCAAGGGGAAGGGTCAGGGGTTGACCCGTGCCAACCATAGGCTCAAAATGAAGAAAAAAGTGCCTAATTTGTGATGTTCTGTCGCGAGGTCGCGACCACTGTCGCGCGCGCGACAGAGGCTCGCCTCAGGAGCCTCATGAGACTGCTTTTTACCCTGATCTTGTATCGTCTAAAAAGACCTCTAAACGTCATTTTTAGGCAAAGTGTTCTTCTTAGAAATTGTTCTCTAGGCTGTTATCTTTCAAATGGGACAATTTTCAGGTCATTTGGACATCTATAACTCTAAATATGATTCAAACAATCTATGCTGTTCCAGTGAACCCGCCAGAACAGGGTCACCTACGTTCTAATTACTTTTCAGGATACCTAGAGCGAGAATTAGATCCAGTACTCTCTTAGACATTTTGAGATAAAACTATTATCTTTCAGATGCAATTAGAATCAGCGCAATTGGAGTTCTATAACTCTACTTATGACAAATACAATACACAGGGGTCCGATGACAAATAAGCAGAATTTCGCAACATCAAACTCTATTATCAACACAAACACTCAAATGATCAAGTTACATGCTTATAAACATATATACACATGTCATAAGCACTGCAAGCAATCAAAATGAACAATAAACCAATATACACTAAAAGAACGATGGAGCTAATTAAAGCTCACCATATACATTTACATCATGTCATAGTAACACATATCATTCAATCACATGCCAGGAAAATAAAATCGCACTCGATCCCTACCTCTGAATAGCTTAATCTTGTGCTCTCTACTCAGCTCCAACCCCTTTCCTTTACTTAATCCCATTTCTTGTTCATAGCTTCCACAAATCACATAGAAAACATTTTGAGTTAGACCTTTTTCTCACTTTAAATTAAAAACAGAAAGAAAAAGGAAGTCAGATCGGAAACTAACTAAACTTACCCTTTTCGATGATCAACTCTAGCTTTCTCAACTTTCTCTTTAGGAGCAAATGAAAAAGAGAAGAAAAGAGAGGAAGGTGGAGCACGGCAACTAAGAGCAAAAGAAATAAAAAGGGAAATAAAAAACCAAATGAAGAAAATGAAATGGGAGTAGGAAATGGCCGGTCAACTAAATCCAAACCTTCTCACATAATGCTCACCAAACCAAATAAATGCCAACCATCTCATTTAATCCATCCATATCCTAAGCCAAGCTAAGCCAAGCCAAAACCAAGCTAAGCCAAACTAAGCCAAGTGTCTCTTCCCTACGACACCACTTGTCAAACTCTTGTGCCGCCATGTGTCACTCTCCTATAATGACACTTGGCACCCTCTTACAATGCCACTTGTCACTCTCCTAAGCTGCCACTTGTCACTCTCATATGTCACCACTTGTCACTCTCATATGTCGCCACTTGTCACTCTTTGATGATGACACTTGTCATGCTCCTATGCTGCCACGTGTCACTTTCCTATGGTGCCACGTGTCCAATACACATCTCAAGGTCTCTTAAATCCCTCTTGTGCAACCATCTCGCGAGAGGATTCTGTCGCGCTCGCTACAGAACTCTCGCACACACAACACTTACTTTTTTTCTGAATAAAACTCCGTAATTCTTCTAGGGCCACTTTGGGGTGTGACAATGGCAACTCGCATTTGTTGGGTAATGGCGGTCTACATAGTCATACAATCAGCATTATGTAGTCAGTCAAAGCATTTGACCCCCAAGTGGTCACTTTGACAGCTTTGGACCTTTGGTGTCCTTGTCCCGCATATCCAATTCATTGGGTTTCAATTGGATATTATTAGGGTTAAAACAGTAATAATGAGGCAAAATAGTATTATTGACACACAATAGTAAATATAGTACAAAATTAAGATTTAATTGGTGTAAAAGAAAAATAAAAGGAAAAAAAGGCCTTAAGATTCACAATTATATCATTCATCTCTATGCCCATCTTTGACTACCAAGCATCAAGCATATATAAACATGTATTCTCATTTGCCAAAGCCTACCTTACTAATATGCATATTCACATATGCTTTAGATACCTTTAATCATAGCATATTCTTCCTTTACTTTCATGCATATTGTAATTGTAACACCCCATACCCGTACGTAGCACACCGTATGATAACATAGGCAGTGTGCTACGATGAGTGGAGGGTGTTACCAGACGAAGACACAAACATAGTAATAACAAAAACAAAATAATAAAATTTCTTTAAATCAGAGCAATTAATTAACACACGCCGCATACACATACCTCTCTTGCATATCACTATTCATTTTAAACATCTTACCACTTATTATTATTACATAACAATACTTAATTATATAACAAATATCAATAACGAACTTTTTATCACAATTTCTACTGATTTGTTGGCTAAAGCTACAGTGGAATGCCTGGACGGTACTTCTATCTCCTTAACCTGCAAGGACAAACACCCATGCTAAGTGCAAGGCTTAGTGGGAAAAACACATAATATGGACGACCACTCACCGCGGTCGTCAATAATACACATAATAATAAATATTCAATATAAATTCATATGTATATAAATACATGTTATAAGCACACTTAGGGTATGTTTGGTATCAAGGAATGTAATGTAATGTAATTAATGGGTAATGTAATGGATTAAAAAATGTAATATAATGTAATGTAATTATTGTTACATTACTATGTTTGGTTGTATTAATAATGTAATATAATTATTATTATATTACTATAAAATTTTGATTTAACAGTTGAAATTTGCACTCCCCAGATGCATGTACGGATCAAATTAACACCCATATGAATAATATTATATCATTTATTTAGTTCATAAACAAAAGTGGAATACACACACACACACACACATATATATATAGATACACATATATATATATAGATACACACACACACACACACACATATATATATACACATATATATGTATATTTATGTATACATATATATATATATATATATATATATATATATATATATATATATATATATATATATATATATATATATATAAAGTAAAAAGTTTCTCCATATTGAGACAATGAAAAAAAATTGATTTTATTCCACTAGAGGTTTGAAGATGAAATTTTAGCATACATGAAATAGATTTGGAAAAAAACAAGGTTTGACAGCCATAAATAATTTATATGTAATTTATTGTTTTCGACTAGGTACATATATATAATTTATTCATACAAATTTAGTCCATAAATAAAATTAGAGGGTAAATTTAATAATAATATGATAATAAAATGAAATAATTAATGTGTAGGAGAGTTGAGTGGTATATTAAGGGAGTTGCATTGTAATGATAAATATAATGTTAATTTTAAGGATTAAAATATGCATTAGTAAAAGTATTCAAAATTACCAATGTATTTGGTATTACATTACAATATAAAAACTTTAGATTAACAAACAAATGATTAATTACACTTTCAATTACATTACATTACTATCCTTCCTACTAAACATAGCCTTAATGATTTCATTCGATCATTGCATAAAATTGATCATAAAAGAAATATATTTATCGCATTCATCAACATAGTCAAATAGAGTGACAATTTTAATTAATACATTCTTTTTCATGTTTCACTACTCATATTTCTCATGCTTCACCTATAATTATATTCAACTAATAATCAATTCTCGCAATACAATAATTCCCACACATTAAGGAATCATGAATAAGAATCTAAAAGTGTTAGTTCTTATCATATCATATTAATGCATGTCACACATATAGTCATCTTCATTTAATCACTTACTTCATGTCATTCACTCATGTTTATATTCCAAAGGGAATAATAAAAGTAAAACTCATAGGCACTCAAGGGTGCTATCACATGTTCCCATAGGGATCCATATGAGATCCAAGAATGCATAGGTGCATGAAGCACTAGTTCAGACAGCATATAAGTCACAATACACAATATGTTCACATTCATATCAAACGCTTAATCTCATACTTTCTTACAAGTTATCACGTACACTTATTAATTTATAACTTATTATTCCATTAACATTCATTTGTTCATTTATTGCCTGCTAAGTCAAGGGGGTGGATAATGAGTGAACACGTTGGTACCCGTGGGTACAAACAAAACAATTTGTTTTCTTTTCTTTCAAAAATTTTTTTACATTGGGGGATCTTAAACAAGATCCAAACACATAGGGATCGCGAGGATCCAAACGGGGACCTGATAAGGGTCTTGGACGCATTGACATTGCAGCTAATAGAACTCTATAGGCATACCTATCTATCCACAACCGACTAACGCAGGCTATACACATATTTGTTCCAATTTATTATATATATATATAGATATATATATATATATATATATCCTTGGGTAGTCAAAGTCTTTCATACATACTTACTAATATAAGTGTTTACAATAAATAGCCCCTTTACAATACACACATACGTATTTTTAAATACATACTTATCTTATAACATAAATTATTTGTTACACACTCTTTTATTACAATCATATCTTAGTGTTGACTTATACTTAAGAACTCATTCGAATTATACCTTACATGATACAACATATTATAGTTTACACCTTGCATCATATAGAAATCATAAGTGAGAAACCATGCAAAGCATCTCAACAATGTACATTCATAGCACAAAGAACGGTCACGCTTGCGACCAAGAGTTAGACGGCCTCTGTTGCGCTCGCGACAAAGCCGAGTATCACAATTAGTCATTTTTAAACACAACTCTCTTAATGAAATCAAACTTGCTTTCCAATCATATAAATCCTCAATTATTACAATTGTACGTGGGTTCATACTTATTCTCCATTTATACAACTATACATATATGTATACTTGTTCTTATAATGTCTATGTCAACTTCTTAAACATTAATTCCATAATTATACACTAGGAATAGACAATGAGTACATACATTTAAATTCGTCATTAATTTTTTTTATAATCACATAGGTATTATCAGATTTTCAGTCAGTGCATTATCTTTTATGCACAAATAAGTTTCTAAGATTTAGTTCAGGTTTGGAATAGCATTCCAAGCTTCCTATATATCCAAAGGATTAGGAATTAAAACCCCATAGTTCTACTGGTTCAATAAACAATTGAAGTATATTAGCTTAGAAACCTATTACCCGTAACACTTTTGGGTATATCCGAAAATGTTCAACTAATTACGTTTTTAAGTACTTAATAATAATTCATAATTGTAACCTTAATCACTTGTATTCTTAAGTTATAATCATTCATTTGTTCTTTACAAAACTCTAAACATATCTTGGATAAGTTCCGGAAAGCTCCGGTAAAGTTCGGGTGTGTTTCGGGAGGAAATATGCACAAAAATACACATATTAGAGGAGGGTAATGGTGGGCAATGATCCATACCAACAATGAGGTTAAAAATAATAAGAAAAACCCTCATCTAACACGTTCTATGATGCTCGCGATAGAAGCCTCCATCAGGTGCCCCACGAAATACAGATTATCAGGACAACTTTTCACTTCAAACTTGCACCGCCTAAACCAATATCGACAACTCATTATTTAGAAAAAATTACTCTTAAAAAATGATCCCTAGGATTTTATCTTTCATATGGCATAAATTTCAGATCAATTAGACACCAAAATCATCAGATATGACTAAAATAACCTCAACTGCTCTAATGAACTAGCCAAAGTAGAGATGCCTCTGGTTTGGCCAATTTTGGAGCCCTTACAGCTAACATTAGCTCAAGGATATTTCTAAGAAATTTTTATATATGTGTCTTAGCTTTCCAATGGCACTAGTTTTATATTATTTGTACATCTAAAACTCTACTTATAGCTAAAACAATCAACAAAGGTCTAGTGAAATCTAGGCAGAGTTTCCCCTAGAAACTCATGATCTTTAAACCCAAGCGAATACATATATATGTATGTATATATATATATATATATATATATATATATATATATACACACATCAAAGAATATAAATTTCCCAAACCTCATAAGTGCTTCCCTATTCTTCCTCTTCTTCTTATTTCAACTTGATTCTCCATAACTCCCATACTCCACTTGTTAAAATCCTCAAATAAACCACAACAAAACTCATGGTAATCACCATCACCAAAAATCAAAATTTAATCCCAAGAACTCACACAAAACTTACCTTAAGCTTGTCAAACTCCAATTGATCCAACCTATTCTTGGCAAACCAATTAAGCAAAAAGAGAATATATATATATATATACATCAAAGCATATAACTTTCCCAAACCTCATAAGTGCTTCCCTATTCTTCCTCTTCTTCTTATTTCAGCTTGATTCTCCATAACTCCCATACTCCACTTGTTAAAATCCTCAAATAAACCACAACAAAACTCATGTTAATCACTATCACCAAAAATCTGAATTTAATCCTAAGAGGAAAAGAATAAGAAAAGAAAGGTAAACGCACACAAAACTTACCTTAAGCATGCCAAACTCCACTTGATCCAATCTATTCTTGGCAAACCAATTAAGCAAAAAGAGAATAGAGAGGAGAGAAGAAGCAAATTGCTGCCCAAACTCTAGCCAAAGTGGCCGGCCTCCCTTCTCTCCTTTCCCTTAAATATCCAATTTTTAGTTGTCAATAATTTGCCACCTATAAAGCTCTTATTGGTCACTTTTAGGATTTTTATGCAAATTACCCCTTTAGTACACATCTTCTCCTTTAATTATACAACAGCATGATACATAAATCTAATCCATACATTGGCCCACAAATAAATCCTTACCCATTCGAATAAGTCTTAATTCATACTTTACAAATTTGCAATTGGCCGCACTTGCCGAAACTTTTACATTAATATCGAATTCATCCTTTCGGCACACCTGATACCACAATTTACATACATTTGGCATAACACTAATCCATTCTCATAAATTGGCCCTCATAGTTACTTATTCCATTCAATTAAATCCATATATGCAAAATCACTAAATTACCCTTGGCCCCCTTTTTCTTAATCCCGAATATGTCCTTTGTCATGCTTAATCGATTCGATCATCAAATTATACCATTTTGATCACCAATATCCCTAAACATGTACAAATATGTCTAGGGTATATTTTGGGTTGTTACAGTAATGGCTCAAATATGGGGTTAGTTGAGAATTGTACTTTTTTCGAGATTAGTCAGTGTACCCAGGGTAGAAAGTATACCTAAAGGAGAGAAATAATTTATTATACTATTAAAAAGAATAGGTTATTAGGAGTACAAGGATAAAATTTGAAGTGAAATCGAGGTCAAATAGGTTTCCAAAAGTTATAAATGAAAAAAAGTCCATTTAAATGGTAATCGGATTTGACCGAAGTTTGACTAGACTATTAAAAATAGCTATTGACCTCTAAAAATTTATCTAAAGGCATAGATAGACTATAAATGATATGTAGAATTTATTAGCAGTGAAAAAGTATTTTTACGGCAACACCGAAAATTGAGCTAGCGGACTGATTTGAGTGAACCGAACAGAAAATGGACTTCGATTGGGCTAAAAATTTGTATTTCACCTAATTAATATATTTTATGAATTATAGAATTAATTTTGGGAGATTTTGAGCTTGGTAAGAGAGAGAATTAATTTAAGAGTGCAAATTAGGCCATAAAAGTTATTTGGCCTTCGGATTGGTTGGCCCAACTTGGTTGGCCCTTAAACCAACCCAAAAACCCACTATATAAGAGGTATTATCTGCCCCTTTTCCCAGATTTTTCAGCTGCCCTGTTCTCCGCTCTTCTCTCTCAAAATGGAAGCCATTTTCTTCTTCTCCCAACGTGATTCCTCCATTTTTCTTCCATTTCTTCTTTAATCCAAGCTTTAAGCATGATTATTAGCCCCTAATGAAGGTTATTCTAGCCCCTAAACTTTGAATTTGATGATGATTAGAGAGAAATCAAGAATTATAGGCTTTGGGTAAAAGTTAAAGTAAGCATAAATTGATGATTTTCTTTTGTTTTAATGGTTCAAATAGTTCAATTATGTTGTGTTAAGTGTGATTATGTTATTAGACTGAATTATTGAAGTATAATTTTTATGGGTTTTCTATGTGGGAATTTCGGCCATGGTTGAAAATAAGGGTGGTGAAGGTTGTTCTAAGCATATAGGCAAGACAAAGGAAGTGTAAGAGGTCCTAAGAAAGGGATTAAGTTTTGGTTACAAAATCCTAATTTTTCCATAGATTAAATGTGACTTTAGGTTATGTTTATAATGAAATTTTGTGTTAAATGCATGATTAATTGACATCAATGTTATAATTATAAAATTGAAGGTTAGAATTGTTGATTTGAGTTGTTAAAAGTGAATGAATAAAATTGAAATAGAACCTTATATAATGGACAAAAATAATTACTTTCGTGAATAGTGATTTTTGGGCCATGAATAGTAACACCGGGGATCGAAAAATATTTTATTGGACCATTAGAAAGTTCAAGTTATGAGGAGTTCAAGGATGTAATTTGGAGTGAAAACAAGGTCAAATAGGTCTCCAAATATAAAAAATAAGAAAAAGCCTTGTGTTCAGTTCAAATAGTAACTAAGTTTGATCGAGGTTTAACCAGACTTTTAAAATAGTAAATGACCTCTGAAAATTTATTTTAAGGCATAGAAAGATTCAGAATAACATGAAGAACAATTTGGTAGTGAAAAAGTAATTTTATGGTAATACTGAAAATTTGGTGAATTAGACCGATTCAATTAAATCGGACCGAAAATGGACCTTGGTTGAGTTGAAACCAAGACTAAATAGGCTATTAAGAGCATAAAGAAAGGAAATAATGAATAATGAATCGAACTGGTTCAACCAGAGAACCAAACCGGTTTGACCAGCTTGAGCAAGGGTTGACCGAGATCTAAATGGTACTATGGAGCTCAAAAAAATTATTTTAAATCATATATTTGCTCTAGATAATGAAGGGATTCATATGGTGATGAAAAATAAATTTTATGGTGAGATAGAAAATTAGGTTATCGAACTGACAAGAAATTATCGGACCGGGAAGCTGTAACACCCCCTACTCATACGTAGGCGATCCCCTCTGATAAGGAGTGAGATGTCGTATGGGCAAAGGTGCCACCACGCAGATACAAAATATACATACATACATACCCAAGCATACATACCGAAATACAGGGTAACTAAAAACTTTACAAAACCATTCAGGAAAGAAGCTGATCATGCATTAATATAACGGAAAACAATACATTACTGTTTGATCAACCAACAGGTACAAAAGATAATTATATGTCCAAAAATATGCTTATACACATGCGGAAGCTATTACAAAATTGACATAAGAGAGTTTTATACAAAAAGATTCATCAAGCTACAAAATCCACATTATAACCCAGCTGTGCTGACTTGGCTGCGACGACTCTCCCAAGGCAACTCCTTCCACACCTGCACGGGTAAACACACCGTGCTAAGCGATAAACGCTTAGTGGGGAACACACATATGAAAATGGACGGCCATTCACAATGGTCGTCAAGCATAACGCATACTGATGGCATAATCAAAAATACACATCAGATATTAATATGAACATGCACACATATAGAGTCATACATTTGATATTACAATTGCCTTCATATTACCTCATTAATATACATATTCGGATAATATATTCTCATAATTATCAAAACAATTCAAAGCAATTAAGCACCTGCTGACTCAGGATAGTGGATAACGAGTGAACGGACAGTACTTTACGGGTACGAACCGATTACTGACAGTACCTTACGGGTAAGAATCAAAAACCATTTTACTTTCTCATTTGCAAAACGTTTTGTTAAGGGACCTTAAACAAGATCCAAACACATTAAAGGGTTCGCGAGGAACCAAACGAGGACCTGATCAGGGTCAAAACTGAACTGAGGCTACAGCTATAAGACTCTATTAGGAATGCCTAACTATCCACTTAGTTGATTCGCAGGCTAAAATTATACGGTTAACATCCATAGTTCAATTATAACAAGCAAAGAATTCACATACTTTAATTAATCAGTACATATAAACATCATCCATCTTACTAGTATAAAGCTCTTATTAAGTGTCAATGTGTGTGCTTAAAACAATAATTTAACATCCCTAAATCACCTTGAACAAATAAGATTTTATTGCAAAAATAGGGTAGGTCACGGTCACAATCAGATTGGTTGCCACCGTGCCATACCAAAACTCTCGGCAAAATGCAAGTCTGGGGTACTTCACGGTCACAACCAAAATGGTTGTCACCGTGACATACCAAAGAGACCAAACAAAAGCAAAAGTTTGGACACCTCACGGTCACAACAAAAATGGTTGCCACCGTGACATGTCCAGAACCCAGAATAGAAGCAAAATCTTGACACCTCACAGTCATAACCACAATGGTTGCCACCGTGACATGTCTAGACTCACGGTAGAATGCATATTGTACATACCTCACGGTCATAACCAGAATGGTTGCCACCGTGACCTATGCCCAGATGCGATACCATCGAGCCAAAATCACCTCTCTTCCAGGCCAAAACCAAAACTTCTCATTCCAACCAATTTCTCCTCACTCAAACTACATTAATAAACCATTTAACAACATCAAATCATACCAATATAAGATCCTACTCATAAATTCTCAAAACAATATCAAGTTACACATTCAATCTCATCACTATTCATACCACAACTCAATCAATCTCACATTTGGTTCAATAACTGACAATCAAGGTTTTTTGAACAATAAGAATCAAAACCCATAACATAATAACCAGTAAAAACATCAAGAACACCAAAATTTTTCAGAAATTCATTCAAAGAATAAATCACCAAAAGTGCATAAATCACAAATTCCCAAACCTGAATCTCCTTAGCTCCAAATGCTTAGATCCACTAGATCCAACCTTCTCTTTGCCCTTTTGCTCACGAGGAGGCTCAACTAAGCATCAAACCACAAGAACACACAAAACACAAACCTAAATTAAAAACCCAAACCATCTAGAAGAAAAAAAGATGAAGAAGAGGAAGAACAAGATGGAAAATGCAGAAAACTTACTAATTAAATGCAAGGTGTGATCAATTCCCACTACGAAGAGCTTAAATCAAAGCTAGGGCAAACTAAAGGGTGAAGAAGAAGTAGAAGAGCAGTAGAGGGAGGAGAGGAATGGGAAAGAGAAAGGAAAAATCTAATTTCCTTTTTCCTTTCCTCCTTTTACTTACTCTTACCCAACCCTAGACACATTGCATCTCTCTAGTGGTGGAAATTAACCACTCACACACTACATGAATGCATCACATACACCCAAAACTCTCCCAACTAATAACACCCTACAAGTGTGTGAGCATACACACACACAAGCACAGTCCCAAAAACACACTTTAACACCATACATGCATCCACATGCTAACAAAACTCTTAAAACATACATTTCTACCCAAAATGCCCTTTATACATGTCAAAACTCATACAATGCACATGCACAAACATGGCTCATACTACTAGGGGGCAAACGGGATGTGACAACTATCCCCTACTAATAAGAATTTCGTCCTCGAAATTCTCACCTAATTTGAACAAATGCGGGTACTGAACTCTCATCGTCTCTTCTGGCTCCCAAGTTGATTCCTCAACCCCATGATGACTCCATAACACTTTTACCAAAGGAATGTGCTTACTCCTTAGCTGTCTTACTTTCCAGGCTAAGATAGCACTCGGTTCTTCATCATAAGAGAAATCAGGCTGAACTTGTACATCTTGCACTGACAGAACGTGCGACGGATCCGATCGGTATCAACGAAGCATCGAAACATGAAACACATCGTGCAATCTTGACAACTCTATCGGTAAAGCCAACCTATAGGCCACCGGACCAACTCTGGCCAAAATCTCATACGGACCAATGAAGCGAGGACTAAGCTTCCCCTTCTTTCCAAACCGAAGCACCTTTCTCCAACACGATACTTTAAGGAAGACTTTGTCCCCAACTTCAAACCGCACATCTTTTCTCTTCAGATTGGCATAAGACTTTTGTCGATCCTTATCTGCCTTCAAATTTTGCTGCACAACTCTGATCTTTTCCTCTGTATCCCTAACCAATTCTAGCCCAATCACCGATCGTTCGGACAACTCAGTCCAACAAATCGGAGTCCTACACTGCCGACTATATAAAGCTTCATATAGTGCCATACCGATTCTCGACTGATAACTATTATTGTAGGCAAACTCCATAAGCGACACATATCTGTCCCAACTACCAGGAAAGTCTAAGACACAAGCTCTCAGCATATCCTCCAAAATCTGTATAACTCGTTCGAACTGACCATCCGTCTGAGGATGGAATGCTGTACTGAAGTTCAACTTGGTACCCAAAGCTCTTTGCAACTCTTTCCAAAACTTAGATGTGAACCTTGGGTCCCGATCTGAAACTATGGACAATGGTACTCCGTGCAACCGAACTACCTCATCCACATAGATACTGGCCAACCTGTCCATCGAATAATCCACTCTCACCGGCAAGAAGTGAGCTGACTTTATAAGCCGATCCACTATTACCCAAACTGAGTCATGCTTCTTCTGAGTTAAAGGCAACCCGGAAACAAAATCCATGGCGATGTCATCCCATTTCCATTCGGGGATAGATAGAGGCATGAGCAATCTAGAAGGGACTTGATGCTCAGCCTTTACCTGCTGACATGTTAAGCACTTGGACACAAAATCCACTATGTCTCTTTTCATACTAGACCACCAATAGAACTGTTTCATGTCCCTGTACATCTTCTCACTACCAGGATGCATAGTAAAAACCATACTATGCGCCTCACTCAACAGCTATCTTCTTAACTCCTTATTCCTCGGTACACAAAAACGGTTTCTATACAGAAGAACGCTATCTTGAGCTGAGAACTCTGACTGCTTTCCCAAACTAACTTCTTGCACAATCCGCTGAAGCCTTTCATCCACCCTCTGAGCATCAACTAACCTCTGTCTCAAAGTAGGCTTCACTCTCAATTGAGCTATCAAAGCTCCATCTGAACCAAACCTCCATCTAAACTGCCTCAGAAATAAAGCAAAAACCGACTTCCGACTCAAAGCATCTGCGACTATATTAGGCTTAACCGGATGGTAATCCACAATGCAGTCATAATCCTTAAACAACTCGAGCCAATGACGCTGTCTCATATTCAACTCCTTCTGCGTGAGGAGATACTTTAAACTCTTCTGATCCGTAAATATCCTACATCTCTCCCCATACAGATAATGATGCCAAATCTTCAAAGCAAAGATCACCGCCGCCAACTCTAAATCATGCGTCGGATAATTCTTCTCGTGCGGCTTCAACTGTTGAGAAGCATAAGCTACCACGTTACCTTCTTGCATCAAAACACATCCAAGACCAACTCCCGAAGCATCACTATACAGGATAAACTCCTTACTCGAGATGGGTTGAGTCAGTATAGGAGCTTCAACTAGCAACTTCTTCAACTGCTCAAAACAAGACTGACATCGGTCTGACCACTCAAACCTAACTCCTTTTCTCAATAACCTGGTCATCGGAGCGGCCATCACTGAGAAACCCTTAAAAAATCGGCGGTAATAACCTGCCAAACCAAGGAAATTCCTCACCTCTTGAACGTTCCTAGGCACTTTCCAATCAACTATCGCCTCAATCTTGGTTTGATCCACTTGGATACCCTTAGCTGAAACTATATGGCCCAAAAACGACACTTCCCGAAGCAAAAAATCACACTTGCTAAGCTTAGCAAATAGCCAATGCTATCTCAAAACTTGCAAAACTAATCGAAGATGCACCTCATGCTCATTCTCGTCCTTGGAATACACCAATATATCATCTATAAACACCACCACAAACCAGTCTAATTATGGCCTGAACACTCTATTCATCAAATTCATGAATGCCGCTAGAGCATTGGTCAAACCAAACGGTATGACAAGGAACTCATAGTGGCCATACCGAGTCCGAAATGCAGTCTTAACCACATCCTTATCCTGAACCCGAAGCTGATAATACCCCGACCGAAGATCTATCTTAGAAAACACACCTGCAGCCTGAAGCTGATCAAACAAATCCTCGACTCTAGGCAGCGGATACTTATTCTTCACTGTAACCGTATTGATCTGCCTGTAGTCGATACACATCCTCAAGGATCCATCTTTCTTCTTAACAAACAAAATCGGAGCTCCCCATGGAGATATGCTGGGTCGAATAAACTCCTTATCCAATACCTCTTGCAGTTGAATTTTAAATTCTCTCAACTCTACAGGAACCATCCAATAAGGTGCTTTCGATATAGGTGTGGTACCCGGCATAATCTCTATGGCTAACTCAACTTCTCTTTCCGGAGGCAACCCAGGCAAATCACTCGGGAAAACATCACTAAACTCCCGTACCACAGGGATATCCTCAATCCTTACTTGATACCTCTTGGAATCCAAAACCATAGCTAGGAAAGCCTCACAACCTTTCCTAATAAACCTCTTGGCTTGCATCGCTGAGATCATATTATTCACAGAACTAGCACCCAAACCTCTTACAAACACTGGAAATCCGTTCCTATCCCGAAGCACAAAGGTCTTCCTATGGCAATCAACCACAGCCCAATGCTTACCCAGCCAGTCCATACCCAAAATCAGATCAAACCCTTTGAAAGACAACTCCATCAAGTCCGCAGGAAACTCAACTCCCTCAACCAACAAGGGACAACTCCTATAAACTCTACTCACATTGACACTATGCCCTAACGGATTGGTCACACATATCTCATATTCTAACTGATCTACCATATGCAACTTATCAATAATCTTATCCGTGCACAAATATGAGTGTGTGGAACCAGGGTCTATTAGAGCATACAATTCAGTGTCATGGAGTAGGAACTTACCAGCAATCACATCAGGGGCATCCTGCTCCTCTTTAGCTCTAATAGCATAAGCTCTAGCTGCAACTAGTGGAGGATGCTCAACTGTCTCCGAAACAGCTCCATCTCTAGGTCGATCGCCTTGACCTCTACCTCGGCCCCTACCATGAGCAACCTGCGTAGCATTCGATCCAACTCCGCTAGCCCCTCTCTATGGACCTAAATCCTCACTCAACTGTGGACAACTAGCCAGATGGTGCTCGGTACTTCCATATCTAAAACACCCACCAGTGAGCCACCTACACTCACCCCAGTGAGCCTTACTGCAGTGCGAACAAACAGGTATAGCCTCAGATCTATCACTCCTGCTAGAACTAGATACAGCCACTGAACCCTGCCTTCTACCCCTCGTGGCAGAACCGGATGATGACTGATCTTGCGGATCCCTTGCTCTCTTACCCGAAGACGAAGAAGAAGAACCACCACAAGATGAATTTCTTCTCAGAGCTCTCTCTCTCAGCACTGACTTTGACCTTTCAGTCCTCAAGGCAGCATCTACAATCTGATAGTAGCTCACCCCTGGCGTACTCATCAAGGAGATCAAAGTTACCCTTAAGGACTCATTTAACCCAACCTCAAAATGCTTGCATCAGAAATCATCTGTCATGACCCCTCGCGGAGCATATCGGGACAACCAATTAAACTGTTTCTCATAATTAGAAACCGACATAGCCCTTTGCTTCAAACTCAGAAACTGTGCCCATCTCGCATCTTTGTAAGTCTGAGTTACGTACTTCTTTGTGAATTCCTCAACAAAGAACTCCCATGTAATAGGATCGGGCATCTGAGGTTGTCTGCACACCAGCTCCCACCATTTATACGCCGACCCTTGAAGCAAGGCCACAACACATTCTGCTTGTAGCTCCGGAGGACACCTAACTTCTCTCAAAGCCCTCTTCACCTTATCTAGCCACCTCTCCGCTAACTCTGATTCATCCAACCCTCTTCCATAAAAGTCTTCGGCCCCAGCTTTTCTTAAGTTCTCCATGGGAGGCCTGGAGGCAACCACTCTCTCCAAGACCCTCGCCATGTCCTGTGACAGCCTGAACATGGCTTCAAAAGGCATGGCAGCGGCCTCAGGCTGGACCCTAGGAGTTTGAGACGACGCTGTAACAGAAGGATCCCTAGCTTGAGGGTTCACACTTTCAGTAGACTCCTCAAGCGATCCACGAGCAGAATTAGAAGCCATCTAAGCAAACAAAGAGAACCGTATCAGCCAACACAACCCTAGATATATATGCACCCATACACAGTATCACATGAACAACACCCAGAAATGCCTAAATCGGGCTCTGATACCACAACTTCTAACACCCCCTACTCATACGCAGGCGATCCCCTCTGATAAGGAGTGAGATGCCATATGGGCAAAGGTGCCACCACGTAGATACAGAATATACATACATACATACCCAAGCATACATACCTAAATATAGGGTAATTAAAAACTTTACAAAACCATTCAAGAAAGAAGCTGATCATGCATTAATATAACGGAAAATATTACATTACTGCTTGATCAACCTATAGGTACAAAAGATAATTACATGTCCAAAAATATGCGTATACTCATGCGGAAGCTATTATAAAACTGACATAAAAGAGTTCTATACAAAAAGATTCATCAAGCTACAAAATTAAGCCCTACACTATAACCCAGCTGTGTTGGCTCGGCTACGACGACTCTCCCAAGGCAACTCCTTCCACACCTGCACGGGTAAACACACCGTGCTAAGTGATAAACGCTTAGTGGGGAACACACATATGAAAATGGATGGCCATTCACAATGGTCATCAAGCATAACACATACTGATGGCATAATCAGAAATACACATTAGATATAAATATGAATAGGCACACATATGGAGTCATACATTTGATATTACAACTACCTTCATATTACCTCATTAATATACATATTCGGATAATACATTCTCATAATTATCAAAACAATTCAAAGCAATTAAGCACCTGCTGACTCAAGATAGTGGATAACGAGTGAATGGACAGTACTTTACGGGTACGAATCGATTACTGACAGTACCTTACGGGTACGAATCGAAAACCATTTTACTTTATCATTTGCAAAACTTTTTTTAAGGGACCTTAAACAAGATCCAAACACATTAAAGGGTTCGCGAGGAACCAAACAGGGACCTAATCGGGGTCAAAACTGAACTGAGGCTGTAGCTATAAGACTCTATTAGGCATGCCTAACTATCCACTTAGTTGATTCGCAGGCTAAAATTGTACAGTTAATGTCCATAGTTCAATTATAACAAGCAAAGAATTCACATACTTTAATTAATCAGTACATATAAACATCATCCATCTTACTAGTATAACGCTCTTATTAAGTGTAACAACCCAAATAGGGCCTGGTCAGAAATTTGCGTGGTACGTCAGTAGGTGAGGGTATTTTCGTAATTTAAGTATGAGGATAAGAGGAAATTAAGGAGGTATGTGTTAGAGGAATTAATCAATTATGTGTTAAGTGAATTAAAGGGAATTATTAGTGTGTGCTTGTGGTGTATGGTTGTAGGGTGTTGTGCTCTAAGGGCTTTTATTGTGTGGGTTGTGGTGCATGGTGCCTAGGATGATAGTGGAATAATAAGAAATAATATGGTGTAAGTTAAGTTATGGTGCATTAGAAGATATTTGTGTAAGAAGAGCTTGTGTGTGGTTAGTGTATGGTGCCAAGAGTGGATGAGTTAAAATTGATGGCTTGATTCTCTAAGATTGTGACAAGTGGCAAGGGTTGGTGAGTAATTAATGTAAAGTAGGAGAGAGGAAGGGAGGGGCAGCTTTTGGGTGAGGCTTCCCGTGGAAGCTATCTCATTTTTCCCTCATTTCTTCTTCATTTCCCGTCCTCCCCTCTCTCTTGCTTTCATTCTTCTACTCTCATCTCTCTTCTCTTGTGATTTCTTGAGTTTTGAGTGGGATCTTGGAAGGTTTGAGCTGGGAGTGTTAAGGGTAAGTGGTTGTGTTCGGTTTGAGGTTCTTATGATGATTCTTGTTCTTTGATTTCTGGTTTTGTTTGTGATTGAGTTTGAATTAAGTGTATTTGGTTGGGTTGTGCAAGAATCGGAAGAGAGAAGGAAGAGCAAAGGCAAGGATAAAGTGGTTTCGTGAGGAGCTCGGTTTGAAGCTTTGCTTTCCAGGTATGGGAGCCTGAATTGTAATGCTTGAGTTGTGGTTGAGTGCATGTAAGTGTTGTGAGCTGTGTTGTGGATTATGGTTTTTCCCTAATTTCCTCCTTGGATCAACTCTAAGTGGTGATTGCATGTCATTTGTAATCTTGAGTATTTTATGAATGCATGTTTAAATTGTGTAGTGACTTATAGTGAAGTGTAAGTGATATAGTGACGATGTTATGTGTTTTCAGAATTTGAACATGCCCTGTTAGTGTATTTGAGTTTGGTTGTGAGTGATTTTATGTAGAAATTATATTTGATTATAGTGTAAATGTGTTTATGTGGCTTGTGAATGATATGGTGATGTGCTGGAGGCGAGAGGTAAGTGTTTTGAACATGTTGTGTGCATGTATGAAGAGTTGTGTGTGAAAAGAGTAGGAAAAGTGCAGAATTGGGTAAATCTGGGTTCTGTCGCGATCGCGACAAGTGCCGCGATCGCGACAGAAGGCGGACTTGGCCCCTTGTTCTTGAAGAGCCCTCTGTCGCGATCGCGATGCTTGTCACGAGCGTGACAGAGAGCTCGGTCGCGGAAACCTCCGCGCGGGCGTGCTGCCGAGCGTGCGTGCGAGGAGGAAGGAACTGGTCTCTGTTGCGATCGCGACGCATGTCGCGAGCGCGACAGAGCTCGGTCCCGGGAATTCTACCGCGAGTGCTTCGTCGCGAGTAGGCCCCCTGGCGCGACCTCGCGAGGAAGTACCCCGTGCTCTGTCATCGCGATAGAGGCCCTTCCTGCTTGCCTTGTTTTCTGAATGTGTTTCTTTTGTTCCACTTTGCACGGTTTCTCACTATTGCATGGAATATGTGTGTGCCTTTGACTTGTGATATTATTGTACTAGTGTCCTTGATAGGGAGGTATATAATGTAAGAGTTTTTATTTGACTATTGTTTTGTCTATGTAATGTCTTGAGAGTTTGTGTTGTCGAGCCTGAAGTGTCAAGGTATAGGATAATTAAGCATGCTTAAGAAGGGTTAGTGTTCAGCTGTTCTGTCCGCCCCGTTTGGGCGAAGCGGTCGACCTCCGAGATGGTCATCTTTCGTGTAGTGATAAAATATTTTGAGACTCCGGTCTCTCGCGCTACCTTCGGGTATTAAAAGTGTTTTTTTTTTAGGCTTCGGTCTCCCGTGCCGTGTTCCCGTATCCTCCACCATTGAATTCAGGCTATTGTGTGAACTGTCTGGTATTGATTTATAGTGAAGTGCTCTGGATATTGTGTGTTTCTGAATAGTGTAATGGATTAGTGTTTTGCATTATTTATCCTGTTTATATATTTATTTATATCTCTGTACTCTGATTCATAATGGTTTTTGTATGTTAGTGCATGTTCCTTGTATAATGTTCTGTTGTGTTTCTTTCTCCCCACTAAGCGTTATCGCTTAGCACGGGCTTTTATCCCGTGCAGGTAGCGTGAAGGATTTTTGGGAATGCTCGAGTCGTGCATCTGCAGGCAGGCCACACAAGAGTCGAATTAATTACTTTTATTTCCTCCTGTAATTCTTTTTGTATATGTATTATTTTGTAAAGGATTTTAAAATGTAATCTTTTGGGCTATTGTATATAACTCGTATTTTAATTATTTATGTATTGAAGTATGTTTCCTAATATTTCTCTCTATAGTTCCTATTATTTTTATTTATTGTCCTGATTAGCGATTGCTTCCGCTTAGCGCATATATGCTTCCGCTGTATGCTTTGTCGCGTTGTGAGTGAGCGTCGTTTTGTAGCGCGCCCGCCGGCGCTCTTCCAATGGGGGCGGCGGTAGGGGGTGTTACAGGTTGTGGTATCAGAGCCCCGGTTTAGGCGGTTCTGGTTGCCTCTGTTTGTTATGTGTTAAGTCTTTGCATGTGAGTCGATTTTGTGTAATGGCCTAATGCAGATGTGTCTTGTCTTGTGTAGTGTCTAGATGGAGTCTGATCCAAGTGAGCATGTGGGTGAGACGGTTGGTAGTGCAAGTGTAGTGAGAGGTGAGCAGCCTACTCCGCAGCGTCAGTGAGAGGAGATTCCTGGTGTGGGTTTTGGTCAAGAGAATTCGGTCTTATTACAAGGTTTGCTTCAGTTGGTAGAGAGGCTGACTGCTCCTAAGGCTCTGACTGAGTTGCTAAGAAAGAGAGGAGCCAAGGATTTTCATGGGACTGCTTTGGACCAATCTGATGTAGCCGAGTTTTGGCTTAAGAGAGTAGGTCGGATTTTGCAAGAGATTAGATGCCCTGCAGAACAGCGGGTGCTTTGCGCAGTGTCGTTGCTTCAAGGGCCAGCGTACGATTGGTGGGAATTAGTGATGCGAAATCCTCAGCGACCAGTCGAGTTGACTTGGGATTTCTTCAAGCAAGAATTTGAGCAGAAGTATGTGACGAAGGCGTATCAGGAAGCTAAGTGGAGAGAGTTTATCAGTCTGAGGCAGCGAGGCATGACCGTGAGTGAGTACGATAAGGAATTCAGCCGGTTGAGTAAGTATGTGCCTGAGACTTTGTTGACGGATGAGTTTAGAAGTAGACATTTCCTAGAGGGACTGCGGGAGGTGTTCAGAGGTCCTTTGTTGGCATTGTCAGTCTTGCAACCAGTGGGGTATTATCAACTTGTGGCAGCGACGATGAAGTTAGAGGAATCTGAGGTGATCAAGCAGAGGATCGAGAGCAAGAGGAAAGCACCGGGTGAGGGGTTTGGAAGTGGCAAGAAGTCGAGAGGAGTTCCGAGTGGCCAAAGTGGGAAGAGTTCGATTCCGGTTCGTTCGGAAGTCGAGAGTGTAGCGCCACCCTCTAGCAGGGGAAGTGTGATTCCGGAGTGTGAGCATTGTTATAAGCGCCATTGGGGCGAGTGCAGAAGGATTTCTGGAGCGTGCTTCAGATGTGGGAGTCAAGAGCACATGGTGGCGAATTGTCCGGATCGAAGAGAGCTTCAGAGTAGACCAGAGGGTAGAGCCAGTGGTCAGAGAACGAGAGGGAATCAGAGTGGAAGAGCCAGTGGACGTCCTTCACAAGCGCCATCAGAGACAGTGCAGAAGCCACCAACAGAAGGAGTGCCCTCACATCCGAGAGTTTATGCGATGCAAGTGGGGGATATAGCAGATCGAGCAGGACCTTCTGGTAAGTTGTGTTATTAGTTTTCTGTTAAGTTTCGGTTTGAGTTTGGGTTGTTTGGATTTAAGTGATTAGCGGGGAAATTTTGAGGACAAAATTTCTTAAGGGGGAGTGATTGTAACAACCCAAATAGGGCCTGGTCAGAAATTTGCGTGGTACGTCGGTAGGTGAGGGTATTTTCGTAATTTAAGTATGAGGATAAGAGGAAATTAAGGAGGTATGTGTTAGAGGAATTAATCAATTATGTGTTAAGTGAATTAAAGGGAATTATTAGTGTGTGCTTGTGGTGTATGGTTGTAGGGTGTTGTGCTCTAAGGGCTTTTATTGTGTGGGTTGTGGTGCATGGTGCCTAGGATGATAGTGGAATAATAAGAAATAATATGGTGTAAGTTAAGTTATGGTGCATTAGAAGATATTTGTGTAAGAAGAGCTTGTGTGTGGTTAGTGTATGGTGCCAAGAGTGGATGAGTTAAGATTGATGGCTTGATTCTCTAAGATTGTGACAAGTGGCAAGGGTTGGTGAGTAATTAATGTAAAGTAGGAGAGAGGAAGGGAGGGGCAGCTTTTGGGTGAGGCTTCCCGTGGAAGCTATCTCATTTTTCCCTCATTTCTTCTTCATTTCCCGTCCTCCCCTCTCTCTTGCTTTCATTCTTCTACTCTCATCTCTCTTCTCTTGTGATTTCTTGAGTTTTGAGTGGGATCTTGGAAGGTTTGAGCTGGGAGTGTTAAGGGTAAGTGGTTGTGTTTGGTTTGAGGTTCTTATGATGATTCTTGTTCTTTGATTTCTGGTTTTGTTTGTGATTGAGTTTGAATTAAGTGTATTTGGTTGGGTTGTGCAAGAATCGGAAGAGAGAAGGAAGAGCAAAGGCAAGGATAAAGTGGTTTCGTGAGGAGCTCGGTTTGAAGCTTTGCTTTCCAGGTATGGGAGCCTGAATTGTAATGCTTGAGTTGTGGTTGAGTGCATGTAAGTGTTGTGAGCTGTGTTGTGGATTATGGTTTTTCCCTAATTTCCTCCTTGGATCAACTCTAAGTGGTGATTGCATGTCATTTGTAATCTTGAGTATTTTATGAATGCATGTTTAAATTGTGTAGTGACTTATAGTGAAGTGTAAGTGATATAGTGACGATGTTATGTGTTTTCAGAATTTGAACATGCCCTGTTAGTGTATTTGAGTTTGGTTGTGAGTGATTTTATGTAGAAATTATATTTGATTATAGTGTAAATGTGTTTATGTGGCTTGTGAATGATACGGTGATGTGCTGGAGGCGAGAGGTAAGTGTTTTGAACATGTTGTGTGCATGTATGAAGAGTTGTGTGTGAAAAGAGTAGGAAAAGTGCATAATTGGGTAAATCTGGGTTCTGTCGCGATCGCGACAAGTGCCGCGATCGCGACAGAAGGCGGACTTGGCCCCTTGTTCTTAAAGAGCCCTCTGTCGCGATCGCGATGCTTGTCGCGAGCACGACAGAGAGCTCGGTCGCGGAAACCTCCGCACGGGCGTGCTGCCGAGCGTGCATGCGTCGCGATCGCGACAGAGCTCGGTCCCGTGAATTCTGCCGCGAGTGCTTCGTCGCAAGTAGGCCCCCTGGCGCGACCTCGCGAGGAAGTACCCCGTGCTCTGTCGCGAGTGCGACACCTGTCGCGATCGCGACAGAGGCCCTTCCTGCTTGCCTTGTTTTCTGAATGTGTTTCTTTTGTTCCACTTTGCACGGTTTCTCACTATTGCATGGAATATGTGTGTGCCTTTGACTTGTGATATTATTGTACTAGTGTCCTTGATAGGGAGGTATATAATGTAAGAGTTTTTATTTGACTATTGTTTTGTCTATGTAATGTCTTGAGAGTTTATGTGTTGTCGAGCCTGAAGTGTCAAGGTATAGGATAATTAAGCATGCTTAAGAAGGGTTAGTGTTCAGCTGTTCTGTCCGCCCCATTTGGGTGAAGCGGTCGACCTCCGAGATTGTCATCTTTCGTGTAGTGATAAAATATTTTGAGACTCCGGTCTCCCGCGCTACCTTCGGGTATTAAAAGTGTTTTTTTTTTTTAGGCTTCGGTCTCCCGTGCCGTGTTCCCGTATCCTCCACCATTGAATTCAGGCTATTGTGTGAACTGTCTGGTATTGATTTATAGTGAAGTGCTCTGGATATTGTGTGTTTCTGAATAGTGTAATGGATTAGTGTTTTGCATTATTTATCCTGTTTATATATTTATTTATATCTCTGTACTCTGATTCATAATGGTTTTTGTATGTTAGTGCATGTTCCTTGTATAGTGTTCTGTTGTGTTTGTTTCTCCCCACTAAGCGTTATCGCTTAGCACGGGCTTTTATCCCGTGCAGGTAGCGTGAAGGATTTTTGGGAATGCTCGAGTCGTGCATCTGCAGGCAGGCCACATAAGAGTCGAATTAATTATTTTTGTTTCCTCCTGTAATTCTTTTTGTATATGTATTATTTTGTAAAGGATTTTAAAATGTAATCTTTTGGGCTATTGTATATAACTCGTATTTTAATTATTTATGTATTGAAGTATGTTTCCTAATATTTCTCTCTATAGTTCCTATTATTTTTATTTATTGTCCTGATTAGTGATTGCTTCCGCTTAGCGCATATATGCTTCCGCTGTATGCTTTGTTGCGTCGTGAGTGAGCGTCGTGTTGTAGCGCCCCCGCCGGCGCTCTTCCAACGGGGGCGGCGGTAGGGGGTGTTACATTAAGTGTCAATGTCTGTGCTTAAAACAATAATTTAACATCCCTAAATCACCCAGAACAAATAAGATTTTATTGCAAAAATAGGGTAGGTCACGGTTACAACCAGATTGGTTTCCACCGTGACATACCAAAACTCTCGGCAGAATGCAAGTCTGGGGTACCTCACGGTCACAACCAAAATGGTTATCACCGTGACATAACAAAGAGACCAAACAGAAGCAAAAGTTTGGACACCTCACGGTCACAACCAAAATGGTTGCCACCGTGACATGTCCAGAACCCAGAACTGAAGCAAAATCTTGACACCTCATGGTCACAACCAAAATGGTTGCCACCGTGACATGTCCAGACTCACGATAGAATGCATCTTGTACATACCTAACGGTCATAACCAGAATGGTTGCGACCGTTACCCATGCCCAGATGCGATACCATCGAGCCAAAATCACCTCTCTTCCAGGCCAAAACCAAAACTTCTCATTCCAACAAATTTCTCCTCACTCAAACTACATTAATAAACCATTTAACAACATCAAATCATACCAATATAAAATCCTACTCATAAATTCTCAAAAGAGCATCAAGTTACACATTCAATCTCATCACTATTCATACCACAACTCAATCAATCTCGCATTTGGTTCAATAACTCACAATCAAGGTTTTTTGAACAATAAGAATCAAAACCCATAACATAATAACCAGTAAAAACATCAAGAACACTAAAATTTTTCAGAAATTCATTCAAAGAATAAATCACTAAAAGTGCATAAATCACAAATTCCCAAACCTAAATCTCCTTAGCTCCTAATGCTTAGATCCACTAGATCCAACCTTCTCTTTGCCCTTTGGCTCACGAGGAGGCTCAACTAAGCATCAAACCACAAGAACACACAAAACACAACCCTAAATTAGAAACCCAAACCAGCTAGAAGAAGAAAAGATGAAGAAGAGGAAGAACAAGATGGAAAATGCAGAAAACTTACTAATTAAATGCAAGGTGTGATCAATTCCCACTACCAAGAGCTTAAATCCAAGCCAGGGCAAACTATAGGGTGAAGAAGAAGTAGAAGAGCAGTAGAGAGAGGAGAGGAACGGGAAAGAGATAGGAAAAATCTGATTTCCTTTTTCCTTTCCTCCTTTTACTTACTCTTACCCAACCCTAGACACATGGCATCTCTCTAGTGGTGGAAATTAACCACTCACACACTACATGAATGCATCACATACACCCAAAACTCTCCCAACTAATAACACCCTACAAGTGTGTGAGCATACACACACACAAGCACAGCCCCAAAAACACACTCTAATACCATACATGCATCCACATGCTAACAAAACTCTTAAAACATACATTTTTACCCAAAATGCCCTTTATACATGTCAAAACTCATACAATGCACATGCACAAACATGGCTCATACTACTAGGGGGTAAACGGGGTGTGACAGAAGCGGTCTCCGATTGACTCAAAAATATTCGTGGAATCTATTAAATATATTTGGAGTATTAGAATCATTTTTGGGAGAAATTGAAGTTGGAAAATGAGAGAAATAAATTGAATTTGTTTAATGGGCCTAAATATATAAATGGGCTTAGAATTGGGTTGGCCCAATTGGTTGGACCAAATCCAACCCATCAAGAGAACTATAAATACCCTGAAATATTAGATTTCTTTAGAGAAATCTGCAAATCTCTCTATCTTTCCCCATTTCTCTCTTTGGCCGAATTGGTTTCTCTCTCCTCCATGGATTTTCTTCATTTCACTTCCATGGTTTCCACTAAATCCAACCTTTTCAAGTAATTTTCAACCTCTCTTTTCAATAATAGTGGTCTCTAAAGCTTATTTGAAGTAAAGGAAGCAAAAGAAATCAAGTAGAAAAGGTTATGTGCTAAAAATAAGGTAAGTGATTTTGGGTTCTATAATTTATTTCAAGGGTTCTAATAGATAGTTTAAGGTATATAGATTATATTTATGTGGTTATATTGAACAAATGAAGTGAAATAATGGTGATTTCTTATGTGAATATATTCGGCCACTTAAGGAAAGTAAAGGGGATGATAGTGCTTCAAGGAGCCAAAACCCCCTTTTTCTACTGTTTCACACTTTTTAGACCCATTTGACCTCAAAATTTTGCCTGCAGATTCTCGCTGACATGCTCTATCCAATGGTCTAATAAAATATTTTTCAATTTTGAAAAGTACTATTCACCCGGTATCACTATTCACCATCGAAAAATACTATTTACGGCTAACTCAGTATTGGGGCCATTACAGTTTAGGATATGTATCCACCACTGGACATTTTAATACTCAGCGCATAGAGTTTTTACTGCACGCAAGTTATAGAAGGTAGGAAAATTGAAATGGCCAATGTGTTACTATCAATGGGAAGAAGTGATGGAAAGCAAGCATAAGGAAATAGACATGGCATGTATATGATGGTGAAGGATAATTTTAAGTCTATGTACAGACAAGTTTAAGTATTTATGTAAGTATAGCTTTCAAATAGAATAATGTATGGACTATTATATTATTTTCTATGTATGACGTTACTAATGTTTGGGAAAATTTTTTTATCAATCTATCTATTGTCTGTTAACTTGTGAGATATCGGATCATTGTTGTGCTAAATCTGTAAGCGCACGGTTCACCAATTATAGTATATAAGATATTGTTCCCACAAAGACAGTAGGATGATTATTACTCACTATTACTACTCGATTTTTATTTTGTTTACAACGTTCAATATTTCTAATAATGAAACTAAACTACTAGTGGAATGCTAAATTAAGTATTACTTAAACCTAATTAATAATGATCAAAGAAGATAAGTAGGATTAATGATTATAAGTTGATAGTTAATGAAAGTTGAAGTTAGTCTTCTTGCTTGTTAATGTAACCATGTCAAGCAAGCCAAGTTGGACTAATATTCCAATTCATTTTCTCAACATGAATTAGAGTGCCTAAAATATGTATTTATAATTCTAACTCTTAACTCTCGTTAATGAACTAGTAAATTATACATACATACTTCAGGATTAATTAACAACTTACAGCAATCATCTACCATCCTGATCTCTCAAGAAATGCTTTAATGATGAAATTCTATTAGCTTTAAGTAAGAACATATCTGTCAACTACATTCTTTCTTATTATGATCATTCATAAAATACCAACAGAAAATTCTGCAAACAAGAATACTTATATTAATGTGAATAACAAAACATAACATGAATTTGTTCAAGTTCCTAAAGACATCATTAAATATTTACTAATTAGAAGCAAAAGTTAGAAGATGAATAAGGAGATCTCTCAACCCTTTTTCTCTTCACAAATATAATCTTCTCCTTTGCTTTTTTGCCTTCTTCTCAAAACATCAAAATGTACTTAAGAATTTACAAATAAAAGTAATTGTTCTTTTTAACTTAAAATAATTCACAAGTTAAATTCTATAAATCTTTCTTTGTCAAATTGAATCTTATATATATATCTTCAAATCTTGTGTCCCTTGAAGTGCCTCTCTAAAGATTTGTGAACCTTGGTAAAAGACTTGACTCTTCAAGTGACCCGTCAGAAATAACTTCTCCAACGGCTATTACTGTCGCACTCGCTATAGAACATAGACCTCTAATTCTTTGACTTTTCTCATGGCTTTGACTTCCTTTCTCTTCTTTGCTTTGCTGCACTAGTGACCTCCACCGCGCTTGCGATAGTGTCTTCACTTTAAGCTCATATTTTAAGCATCTTTCTCCCTATTTTGTCCCTTTTACTCCTACACAACAAAACACACAAAAAGCATAAAAGATACCATGTGTCACAAGCAAATTAACTAAAAATTAAACATTTACTTAACACACTTAGACCTAAAACACTAATTTAACTCATATAAATCAACACACATCAATCATTGTATGTATAGTTTTGAAAGTTAAGAGTGTTACACCCTAGGTTGGACCGAATTGGGGTTAAGGTAGATTTATTTGTAGTTTAATGTTAGAAAATTGATAAATAAGGTAAATTAATATGTAATTGGGTAACAATTGATAAATGGAAATAAATTAATTAGGGAGAAAGAAAAAAATGGTGGCCGAATGGAATTTAAAGATTTTAGGTTGTGATTTTAAATGTTTTATGATGTATGTTTAGATAATTATGCTAATTGACTGAAATTAAGAGAATATGTGATAAATGAAATATAAATAATTATATGCATAAGGTATGTACCATGGTCGAATGGATTATTGTATGTATGATTGGTGAAATTTTGATAGTTTACTGGAAAAAGTGTGATAATGTGAATGTATAATTAATTTGGAATGTATAAGAATTTTTTTGAAAATTTTAGAGTGTAATAATGTATTAAGTATATAATGGAACTTTTGGATTATGTTAAGATAAATTGTATTTATGGCATAGTTGGTGTTAGACTTGATTAATTAGTGAATTGGGTTTAATTTAACGGAAAAGAAGAAATTAGATATGAAAATGCTACTTAGGTCGAATGGTATGTATGAGTGTATTAATGGATATTTTGATAAAATGTCAAGTATAATAGTCTAAATTGAATGTAGAATAAAAGTTAATTATATGTTGATTTATTTGGAATTTATTTGAATATAATATAGTTGTGATTATATTATGCTTATGTTGAAATTTATGGAATATGCTATTCTAAAATGAGAATTTATTTGAATGTTACATTATGTTCAAATTGAATATTGTGATATAATTGATATTGGAATTGGAGAATTTGTGATTTGGAATGAATTTTGTGGGAAAATAATTAATGTAATGTGAAAATACCATGTTGGCCAATTGGTACCTTAAATGATGCAATACTATGAATTGAGTTCATATTATGTATTTAATGGAATTGAATTGAGTAAATTTTATGGAAAAAGGATTTAATGTGGTAAAGTTACCTTGATGGTTGAATGGTAACTTTAATATGTTAATGTTGTGAATTAAATATATGTTATAAATTTAATGAAAATTCAATAAAGTGGATATTTTAATTGCCCTGGTAGTAGTCTGGTGGTTAAATCTAGCTCAGGATATAGTTGGCTAGCCATAGAGACACCTATACCGCAGTGTAAGTCATGGTGACTTGCTTTGCTTTAGTAGATTCGTAATGGTCTACCATAGCGATTCAATGTTTAAAATGCAATACTCAGTGATAAAGTGATTGAAATGAAATGAAAATGCTTGAGTGGTCCTTCGAGATTACTCCAAAATGTAGTGGACCTGTAGAGTCCACGTCTCAAATATCCGGATCGGAGATTACACCGGGCTTATACTGGGGGCATAATTGAACAAAAGTGACAAAAGTGAATAAATAAAAAAGTACTTTAAATGGTAAAGTGATTTTGATATGTGATTTTTGAGACTTAATTATAAATTGCATGGAAATTAATAAAATAATGCGATAATAATGTTAGAGATGGCATTATTGAAATTATGTGAAGTGGGTGGCAATAATTTTTATTTGAGTGAAGGTTAACGACTATTTTGTACTTTGTCTATAATAAGGCTAATTGGAGGGTTAGTATGCAATTTGACTAGTAAAAGCGAACAAAGTGACAAAAGTGTTTTAAAATGGTAAAAGTAATTAAATATGTAATGTGCAGGTTAAATAAAGGTTAAATTGTAATTGGCATGTTAATTATTGAAATTATTGTATTTAGCTGAAGTGATTGATATTTGTGTAATTAAGTGTAAATGAATGGCAAAATTGTAATTTAATAATAGTGAAGTATTAAAGGGTAAATTGACTATAGCAATGTTAATTAAATGCCTAAATGCAAAGATTTGCTAGAAATGTATTATGTTGTGTCTAAATGTTAGGTAATTAAAGACTTAATGGCTAATTAAAATTGATGGAAAGAAAGAAATAAAATAAAGTAAATCACATGTGTGAGCCGAAATGTATATAAGTGGATTAGGAAACAATTTTATGCATTTTATAAACCTAATTATGAACGGTGATGATTGATATAATTATGTGACCTGGAATGATAGTGATGACAAGTATATTGTAAATAAAAGTGTACATACATGGAGAAATGTTAGCAGGTGCTAAATGAATTCTTTCATATGTGCATGTATGGGAATTAGACATGTGTAGATACCGGATCCCGAAATAATCCAAATCAAAGTTATCAAATGATAAAATTAAATGCCTAGTTACAGGCAAGAAGGTTGGAAGTGATATTTTCCTTGTCAAGTTCTTTTAAAAAAAAAAAATTTGAGGGGTGGCCTACGAGGGGCTGCCTACCTACCCCTCGAGAGGCGGCTTGTGAGGGGCGGCCTACCCGCCCCTCGTCATCTCCTTCCCCTATCCGGCATTTTGGCCCCCAAAATCAAGGAATTTGATTTTAAAATGGATTATAACATTGATTTTCGGGATTTTTGAGAGAAAATTCTAGATTTTTAGTTCAAAATAGAAAGTTTGGATTAAATTAACTTAATCTTTTCCTAAAATCTCTAGGTTTAATTTAATAATAATATAAATATTTTTTTTGAGAGAGAAAAAGGGAGAGCAACATTTTGAGATTTTATTTTTCTTAAGAAAAAAAGGAAAACGAGTTTCTTCCTTTAGATTGATGAGAATTTGAATCTTTGATCCCAAAACAATGTTTAAAATAGAAAAATCAATTTTCTTTTCGTAAAAACTGAAGATTGGTCTTTGTTTTTCAAACACTTTTTTTTTGAATTTTTTTAGAAAGAGACTCAAATTTCTTCTTATTTTGATTTAATTCTCACGGATCTAGACAAGAAAATTGTTCATTTTCTTCCTTCAATTGAATCTGAATTCTAAGAGTAAATATTTTGAGTTTGATCTTATATTTTTATTTTTGTTTATTGTATTATTTTTATTTTTTTATTTACAATCGATTAATCATCATATAAATTTTTAGGTCTATTATGTATTTATTTGTTTTATGTGATTTTGTGATTTTGCTTTCGCTTTTACTTTACTTTCTTTATTATTTTATTTTATTTATTTGTACAATTGTTTATATATTTTTTTCATTTATGATGGATTACGGGAAAAATTATAACATATATAATTTAATGCGTGGAGGTAACATTAAATAATGATACCTACCTCTTGTAGCACAGAAAGTCGTTGCGGAAGCGTCTACCAAGATCCCGTTTGTTTTGGTCACTGGTCCGGCTTTTACCCACTCGGGGTAAGAGCAGCTAGATCACAATCTAAATGCTCCTGAAAATTAAGACAGAAAACTTGTGAGTGGGAACGAGCAGCCTTGCGGCGTATACGTTTTCTCGTTACCAAATAATGAGGACCTCACCTCTATTTATAGAGGTCCTAAAGGCTAGAGCCCTAACTCTAGTTTAACTCAAACTCTTTCTGAGATAAGATTTGGTAATTTTAATCAGATTAAATAACTCAATTTAATCTGGATTGAATCTTTATCCAAATTAGAGTCATGGGCGTACCCAAACTCTATCATCTCCCACTCACACATGACGGAACGCATTCCAGTCTTAATCTTAAGTTATACTGGCAAATAGATTGTGGGACCAGCATACCTCGAGAGCACTAGTGCTATACACCTGTTAGGGATATAGAGCGTCTCGTCAAAACAAGATCCTCTTCTTCATGTATGCCTAACCCTAGATTGCCTTCTCACATTCATTGTTTAAACTCATGATCTCATAAAACAATTTTCGTGTTCACTATTATGTTTCTACTCATAGAAACTATAATAGGCATGCCGGTGAACCACGAAACATTATGAAAGTGATCCAAAGGCTATCTTCCCCTCTTACTGTATGCCATCCATCATGATTCAACTCGCTTTTCTAGTTAGATCCGCCAGGCCTAAATTTTTCCCGTACCTCTTGGAAACTAACTAAGCTAGCCACATTGAACCATACTTCAGGGATAAGTTAAGGGTTCCAAGGGTCGAAATATAAATAAGGTCTCACAATAGGGAAAGTTTAGATCATTAATATTATTAAATTCCCATCCCTGTGGTCACATAAGCACACACGGTATAAAACATATGTTATGGTGTTCTTTCCTTCCCTTAAAGGAGCGCATGTCTCACATTTTAATAATGTGTATATCAAACACCATACAGAAGCATAAGGTTACGATGCACCGAAGCACCCAACTTTAGTCCGCTTACTTAAGGACTACTTCTGGCTTTTTAGACAGAATATGGTAGTTACATATAACTTACCATCAGATTCCATACAATCCTTATTTGGATCTCAATCCAAAGCATACAACTTTATGTATGTCTTTATCTTGCGCCTTAATAAGACTCATCTTATAATTTCTGCTAGACGGCACTTTTATTTTGAACAGGCTTTCGAGCATTCTCATATGTTCAAAAATCGCCTCATCTTAGTCTTTGCCAACTCATTGACAAAACTAAGGTAAACACCCTTGTGAGTGGGCTACTTCTCTGTCCGACATGCTCAATCTCATAACAATAACAGTAAATGTTTACACATAAACATTCATACTCATGTATTGCCAACAATGAACTTTAGTTATTATTCGCAAATAATAACGCTAAGGGATTATATAAAATATAACAGTACCAATTAAATTCTACGCAAACCTCGAGATCTAATGTATTTCTCAAAACACATCTCTCGTTACAGGTTTTCTCAATGGATCTACATGCGTAGAAACGTACTGTAAGTTCACTTCTCCTCGTGCAACAATATCTCTCGTATATTGATACTTAATGTCGATATGATTAGCTCCACTATAAGCTATTAACGACTGACTGTCACTATAGACTGTCACTAATACCTTTGAGACAGTTACTCTTAAATGGCTCACAAACCATTTCAACCAAACTATCTCCTGTACTGTATTTGAGGAAGTGACAAATTCAACTTCCACTATTGATAGGGCTACCCAGGCTTAATTCTTGTTACTCCACGAGATGGCACTTTTACCAAACAAGAATATGAAACCTGGAATGGATTTCCTCTCATCCACATCTCCTGCCCAATCAATGTCTCTGTATTCTCTCAATGCAGATCATTTGCTTGAAAATAGAGAGAATATTCTGCAGTACTTTTAAGGTATATAAGTATCCATTCAATTGCTTCCAATGTGCTTTGCCTGGGTTAGATTGATATTTATTAACCATGCCCACTGCATAGCATATATCATGTCTTGTATACAACACTACATACATAAGACTGCCCAAGGCACTGACATATATAGAACGCTCCTCATACGTTCAATTTTTCTGACTTCACAGGACACACATCTTTGCTAAGAAACTGATTCTTGGCAATGGGGTAATGTATGAGTTTAGGGTTTTGCATATTAAATTGCTCAAGATCATTGTTGAAATATTTATCGTAAAAAATAGCAACAATCTTCTTGAATGATCTCTTGAAATCTTAACTTCAAGAATGTAATATGCATGACTCATTTCCTTTGTCTCAAAGTTGGACGGTAACCAATCTTTGATTTCATTTACGTACTATTTGTCATTTTCAGCTTTGAGTATGTCGTCAACATACAATGCAAAAATAATAAATTCATTTTCAGAGCTTTTACTATAACCACAATGATCTTCATCAATCATGCTGAACACATTCGACATGATTATATGATGAAGTCTCAAGCACCATTGTGTTGAAGACTGTTTAAGGCAATAGATTGAACACATCAATCAGCAAACCTTATGTTTGTTGCCTATTTCCGATGAAACACATAGGTTGTTCCATCCATTTCTCCATTGAGAAAAGCAGTCTTTTCATCCATTTGATGAAGCTCTTCGTTCAAACTCGCTACTATGGCTAGAATGAACCTTATGGACGTAAGTTTTTACAACAGATGAGAAAGTCTACTCATAGTCAATCTCTTTCTGTTGTATAAACCCTTTAGCGACTAGCCGAGCTTTATATCTTTCGATACCTCTATCAGCCTTTCGCTTTACTTTGAGAATACATTTATTCTCAATTTGTGTGCTTCCAGTAGATCAACTAGTTCTCAAACATGGTTTGATCTCATGGATGCCATTTCCTCTTCCATTGCTTTAGTCCATTTTACTTTAGATGGGCATGAAAAAGCTTTTTGAATATTTTTATGCTTTTTCTTGTCTTGTGGGATAACTAAAAGGGCTTCATTCCAGCTTTCGATTTTAAATCGTCTGCATGAAACACTTATCCTTTTAGATTTGTGCAGTTCTGAATCTTGATAAACATGTCTCATATATTCATCGTGATTCATAATGCTCCCACTAGGATCATGTTCTATACTCCCACTAGAGTCAGGAATACCGTATTATTTCCTCCCACTGGAGTCAATAATACTCCCACTCGAATCAGGTCTCGAACATCCGGATCGTTAGGAGGATGAAGGTCTTAACCTTTTTCCTCTAACTCCCTCCCACTCGGATGGAGTGATCCTGATGGTCTCTTCCTGAAATATAAAGTGAAATCTTAATTCACTTCGCCCAACTTTGGAAATTCATTCTCTTAAGAATATGACATCTAGTGATCCAAATTCTATCATTATGCCATTTTCTTACTGACCCACGAAAATGTATCCTTTCGATACTTAAGAATATCTCACATAGACACTCTTTTCACCTCTTGGTCTCAAATTTACCAAATTGAGGTATCATGGACGTAAGTATTACAACCCATAATTGAGGTAAATGGCTTAGGTTAACTTGTCGACCAGTTCAAAACTCATAAGTTATGATAATGACAGATTTAGAGGGCATATAGTTCAGAATATATGTGACAGTCAATAAAACATCTCCCCAATAAGAGATAGGCAATTTGCCTCTATCATCATAGATCTAACCATATATAGGAGAGTCTTATTTCTCCTTTACTCAACACCGTTTTGTTGTGGATTTATAGGAATGAACAACTAATGTTTAATTCTTTTCATCACATGAAGCTTTAAATTTATCTGTAAGATATTACTGACCTCTGTCAGTTCTTAAAGCTTTTATCTTTTTATCTAATTGATTCTCAACTATACTCATATAAGTGTTGAAGCAACACAATGTTTCTGACTTGTGAGAAATCAAATAGACATGACCATACCTAGTACAGTCATATATAAATGTGATGAAATAGTAGGCCTCATGCCTCACCCTCACATTCATTTGATCACATTCGTCAGAATGGACTAACTGCAATGAAAATGACATGATTATATGATGAAGTCTCAAGCACCATTGTGTTGAAGACTGTTTAAGGCAATAGATTGAACACATCAATCAGCAAGCCTTATGTTTGTTGCCTTTTTTCGATGAAACACATAGGTTGTTCCATCCATTTCTCCATTGAGAAAAGCAGTCTTTTCATCCATTTGATGAAGCTCTTCGTTCAAACTCGCTACTATGGCTAGAATGAACCTTATGGACGTAAATTTTTACAACAGATGAGAAAGACTACTCATAGTCAATCTCTTTCTGTTGTATAAACCCTTTAGCGACTAGCCGAGATTTATATCTTTCGATACCTCTATCAGCCTTTCGCTTTACTTTGAGAATACATTTATTCTCAATTTGTGTCCTTCCAGTAGATCAACTAGTTCTCAAATATGGTTTGATCTCATGGATGCCATTTCCTCTTCCATTGCTTTAGTCCATTTTACTTTAGATGGGCATGAAAAAGATTTTTGAATATTTTTATGCTTTTTCTTGTCTTGTGGGATAACTAAAAGGGCTTCATTCTAGCTTTCGATTTTAAATCGTCGGCATGAAACACTTATGCTTTTAGATTTGTGCAGTTCTGAATCTTGATAAACATGTCTCATGTATTCATCGTGATTCATAATGCTCCCACTGGGATCATGTTCCATACTCCCACTAGAGTCAGGAATACCGTATTCTTTCCTCCCACTGGAGTCAATAATACTCCCACTCAAATCAGGTCTCGAACATCCGGATCGTTAGGAGGATGAAGGTCTTAACCTTTTTCCTCTAACTCCCTCCCACTCGGATGGAGCGATCCTGATGGTCTCTTCCTGAAATATAAAGTGAAATCTTAATTCACTTCGTCCAACTTTGGAAATTAATTCTCTTAAGAATATGACGTCTAGTGATCCAAATTCTATCATTATGCCATTTTCTTACTGACCCACGAAAATGTATCCTTTTGATACTTAAGAATATCTCACATAGACACTCTTTTCACCTCTCGGTCTCAAATTTACCAAATTGAGGTATCATGGACGTAAGTATTACAACCCATAATTGAGGTAAATGGCTTAGGTCAACTTGTCGACCAGTTAACAACTCATAAGTTATGATAATGATAGATTTAGAGGGCATATAGTTCAGAATATATGTGACAGTCAATAAAACATCTTCCCAATAAGAGATAGGCAATTTGCCTCTATCATCATAGATCTAATCATATATAGGAGAGTCTTATTTCTCCTTTCCTCAACACCGTTTTGTTGTGAATTTATAGGAATGAACAACTAATATTCAATTCTTTTCATCACATGAAGCTTTAAATTTATCTATAAGATATTACTGACCTCTGTCAGTTCTTAAAGCTTTAATCTTTTTATTTAATTGATTCTCAACTATACTCATATAAGTGTTGAAGCAACACAATGTTTCTGACTTGTGAGAAATCAAATAGACATGGCCATACCTAGTACAGTCATATATAAATATGATGAAATAGTAGGCCTCATGCCTCACCCTAATTCATTTGACCACATTCGTCAGAATGGACTAACTGCAATGAAAATTTGGCTTTAGTTCCTTATTCGAATGATTTTCTAAATAGTTTTTCCTTTTAGGCAATGCTCACACGTAGGCAATTCAAACTTATTTAAATCACTTATTAAACCTTCTTTGACTAACCGACTCTTTCGGTCTTGTTAAATATGGTTTAATTTAGCATGCCATAATTTCACATTATCCTCATAACTATGTGAAAAATAATAAATTAAAGGAAAAATAGTTTTACTCAAATACTTATGGTCCACATCCATAACAATAAAATCAAGCATAAGCGTGCACTGTTATCCTCAAAATATAAATTGAAAATCAATTTCAATAAAGTAAGAACAGAACCTAAATTTCATAATAAAGGTATCTCGATCCCTTGTTACACGGTCCATTGGTTCTAAATCTATCACCCATAAAGGATGAAATTCAGAACTAGATACATAAATTCCACTCACTCTTGAGTCAGAATAGTGTATCTTTTTAGGCATAATGCATCTCTTGCATAATGTCATTTCTATAGGCAATTGAAACATTTCACTCTTGAAAAGTTTACTCCTTTTTGCCTTTGGACCTTACGTGATTCTATTCCTTTTACTTTTCAGGCTTTCAAGCCTTTTCTTTATCCCTATTGATGTAGCATATTATCTTGTTCTAATGAGAACTCATTCTATTAGAACAGGACTATGCCATATGATATTGACCTTAATCACTGTCAGACAGCCCCTTTTAAGCTTCAAATAACAAGTGACATCCTCAAATGTCTTTTTGCTTATCTATGTGAGTTAGTTGCATCCTCACATGCTACCAACTCTTGGGTAAAGAACGGATAATAGTTTGGACCTTCTGCTTATCAGTCACTTATGACTACTAAGCTCACTTTGCTCACTTTTCTTTTTCATCTCTCTTAGATGTTTTCGCAACGAATGATCAGACTTTTCTGATATGTATCAAATTTGATCTACAATGATCGGAGCTTATTCAGAGTCACATCTCTGAACTTCTCCTGCAAAGCGATCCACAGGTCCATTGCATTTTAATACTTGCGAACTTGCTTAGTGATGTGATGCGACATAGGCATCCCGATCCTGCTTATGCTGCGTTATAGTATCATCCTCAAATTCAGCCATAACCGAACTTGAAGATATAAGAGCCTCTTACTCTTTAAGCACATACTGGATCTTTGTATTCCAGATTTCATAATTATAACTTGGAAGCAGTATCCATTAAAATCCTCTGATCTCAAATGGAACAATATTGCACATATTTAGAGGAGATAAGACAATACATGCAATTTATTATGCACCTGAAATAATAACCTAGTAAAATTTTCTATTAGACTCAAATTCAAAAAGGCTACTTATAGTATCCAATTACCCTCTAAGTCCTAATGTCCAACCTTATAGGTTAAATTTCATGCATAATAAATCTGAATTATTGGATTATCAAGTTCTCAAGCTTATGAGGGGATCTTTATTAAGCCTTTACTTAACAAGCATGCAATCATTTTACTCATAAAATATCGCAAGGCAATTAACAATTAAAATAAACTCATTTATTATAAAGTTAAATGCCATTATGATAAGTAAATAAACACATTTATTTAACCAAAAATCCAATAATTCAAAAATAAGACACTCATGTCAAATATTAATAGGAAACATAAATCCTATTTTAATAACAACAAACGCCAACTCAAATTGACACTTATGTCAACTATTGTAGAAGTCTAGATTTCATAAAATCTTTCTTGATATTGGGATTATTTGTTTGACTGATTTAATCAATTCATCAAGCGACTCATAAGTCCATTGATGAAGCTATGGACAATGCACGCTCGTCCATTTCTTAACACCATCACAGAATTTTAGTGTTACTTCTCAACACTTTTCTTTTGGTAACTCAAACCAAAATTTTATTTTCATACTCGGACCACTAGTTCAAATGCACTCTTGCATTTGTTCTCACACATGTATTTTATGATGCACTATTGCATCAATGTCATCAGCTCAAATCTTCCTTCGCATTTTCATTTTGCTTATTGATTGCACTCTTGCAATTCTCAAAGCAACCTATGCATTTCTTAAGGAAGAACCGGCTGTCCTTATTCAACATTTCTGTAACATATTACAGGAAAAATTTATACACTCATGTATAAATATACATGATTGAAATGCATTTCAATCAATAAATAAGGACAGAATCTCAAAAAAATTTTCAAAATATTTTAAAAAATTTTCGAAAGCAAAAAACACATTTTCTACAAATTTTTTAATATTTTATTTTGAAATTAAACACATTTAAATATCAAAAATTACAAAATATATTTTCTGGTCATTAAAAAATTTCGAAAACATGACCAAAAAATCAGAAATAATTTGAAAAATCAATTTGGAAAAAATTGGAGCTGATTTGGTGATCGGACGACGAAGGGGAGGAAGACGCGCTCACGCGCCTTAATGCGCCACACGCGTGCCCTACCTCGGACCTGCCACGTGGCAACACCGTATTAAGCCATGTGTCCACATCCAGCCATGCCACATGTCTGAATGCTATTGGTCCACCTGGTGCTATATGGCACGGTCAACGCCACGCGTCAGTGTCTCATTGGTCCACGTGTCACACGTGACACGTCAGCACCGACACGTGGCAGACCTCAATATGACACGTGTCAACATATGATTGGACCACGTGGTATGACCATAGTCTGCCACATGTCTCACGTCTATAGATCCACATGTGAGTAATGCCACGTCATCACTTACACCGATATGACACATGGCAGCACCTCAATGGTCCACGTGTCGATTCTTGGTTGGACCATGTGTCACTTGTTGACACGTCATCATGACACATGGCATGACCTCAGTCAGCCACGTGTCATCCTCCGATTTGTCCACGTGTTCGCCCCACATTGTGCCACGTGGCACTCGACCATTGGGCCACGTGTCAGCAGTAATGCAATACTGCTGACATGTGGCGACGCGTGTGTGGGCCACCGCCCACGCGCACGCGCTGAACGTATACGACGCGTGTAGTCCACGCGCCGCCTTCCCGGCCGAATCTGACGCTCTGGTTCCGGCCGGTGGGGGGTTTGTGGGGTCTCTAAATCCAATGGTGAGGTCAAAAATCAAAAATCCCAACTTCTAGTTATTCGTTTTGAACACTTATGTTCATCCCCTCGGGTTTCGGTGTACACATACACGAAATCGAGCCGAAATATACACGCATATATATTTGTTCACACAAAAAAATAAAATTTTTTGTTGTGTTATTGCATCTCAGATCTAATAATTTTACACATAAAATTTTTTAAATATTTTTAGCCACATGCCAGAACGCAAAAACAACGGCTCTGATACCAATGATGGATTACGGGAAAAATTATAACATATATAATTTAATGCGTGGAGGTAACATTAAATAATGATACCAACCTCTTGTAGCGCAGAAACTCGTTGCGGAAGCGTCTACCAAGATCCCGTTTGTTTTAGTCACTGGTCCAGCTTTTACCCACTTGGGGTAAGAGCAGCTAGATCACAATCTAAATGCTCCTGAAAATTAAGACAGAAAACTTGTGAGTGAGAACGAGCAGCCTTGCGGCGTATATGTTTTATCGTTACCAAATAATGAGGACCTCACCTCTATTTATAGAGGTCCTAAAGGCTAAAGCCCTAACTCTAGTTTAACTCAGACTCTTTCTGAGATAAGATTTGGTAATTTTAATCAGATTAAATAACTCAATTTAATCTGGATTAGATCTTTATCCAAATTAGAGTCATGGGCGTACCCAAACTCTATCAATTTAATTTGATTTATTATTGTTATTATTATTATTATTATTATTATTATTATTATTATTATTATTATTATTATTATTTTATCTTATTGCATCTTTGCATGGTTTATATGTGGGTCACTGTTGTATTAATAAGTTTCTTTTATTTCATATTTTTACATGGCTTCTCATACATTGATCACTGTTGGCATATTTTTCCTTCATTTATGAATGCTTTATTTTATATTTCATTTATTTTTATTCTTTGATTTTTTTTATTTATTTTCTTCATGTACATTAATGCATCCTATTTAATTAATTTTTTTCTATTTGTATTAATTATTATTTAACCATATTTATTTTATTGCATTGGTAAATAATTATTTATTTCTTTTTTATTAATTAATTTATTGTATTTGATTTAATTTTAATATGGATCCTTACTAACATGTTATTTTATTTGTGTTTTATTTGACCTAAAACACCTTTATTTTTTAGCATCGCTAAAAATGGGAATTGTGGAGATTAAGGAGATTTTGGAGGCGATCGGATTGTTTTATTATTTTTGCTTATTTATTTATTTTTCTCTAGTTTGTTTTAATTATTATTTTAATTTGACTTGTAATAAAATTATTTATTTTATGCATAGTTAATTAAAAACCCACAAAAATATTTTTATTAATGAATTGGGTATTTTATAATAAAATGGGACCAAAGTTCTAATTTTTTACTAATAAAATTTCACTTTAAAAGAATAGTTAATTTTCTCAAAATGGGATCAATCATCCCGGTTTTCTCAATAATATCAAAAATAATTCTCCGATTTTTCTAAGTATGCATAAAGGAACTAATGTTCCTATTCCAAATAAATATCCCGATTTATGTATATTATTTAGTTAATTGATTTTATTTATTTAATTTTATATTTTAGGGGATTGTATTTTTGTTCCAATTTTCATCTTGTAGTTTATTTTTATTTTGTTTAATTATTATTTTTACCGCTTTCCTATGATTCTTGATGTGTGCTTTAAATTTTAATGCATGACCATGTAAAATGAGAGATGGAAAATTAATTGTTAAAAACTCATTTATAATTAAGCAAGACATTAATAAGAGTGAAGTTCCGAACTACTCTATAGTTTAGACCCCCGAGATTAGACGAACTTTTCCAATTTCTTGTAAATTGGGTGGCGACTCCAAAATAACTCAAAGGTGCCTAAAGGTTTCATGGGATTAGATGAACTTCCCTAATGTCCTTTTGGGTAGAGATTTCAAAATATCTCATGTTACCCAAGATCTAGACGCGAACCCTCTCAGACCGTAAAAGCAGGCCCTCCGAGAACCATAAGTGGGTTCAGCACACGTCACAACATGGAAATGCAAATTTATAATATAAAATGCATGTGTGCGTGTTTGTGACATATATGTAAATATATAGAGAATTAAAATGACTTGTTGGGTTGGCATATACCTAATATATTGGAATAAATTATGATAAAAAGAAATAACTAGTGTATCATAAATTCGGGCTAACGTATGTATTAAGTATAATAATAAGAATAATAATAAGAATTATAATATGTTGATAGAATTAAATTGTGTTGATAATAGAAATATAGTTAAGTAATGAAATTATAAGAGTATTGTGCACATAAATAAATATAATAAAGTCAAGTAATAATGATTATAGTATACAAAGGAATCTTTTATTAAATGGTGTGTGAGATTAGAAAATATATAGGTGTATGCAAGTTTTAAAAAGGAATGTTATAAATATTTATATGTGAACTTATTAAGAGAAAGTGGATCTTAATTTAGAAATGTCAATGGGTAGTGAGGACAAATATTAGAAATAATTAGAATTGATGCATGGAGTAAATATGGTCATGATGTACAATATATGTATTTAAAGATAATAAGAATAAAGTTGGTGGAGAATGTAAATGTTAGATTTTAAATTAGAATTAATATGCAAACTATTTGAGAGAATAGGTAAAAGAAAATTGGTTTATTAAGTAATTGCATGGACTAGTGGTAGTGAAAACGATTTTAAAAAAGATAGTGTTAATAAATTGTATGGCTAGTGATAAGGAAAAGTAACATAAAGAGATTGAAAGTGATAGTGGAAGGAAGAAGCAATAAGTGATTTAATATAGTTAATTAAGTATTAAATTGATAAGTCGTTAGAAATGTCATGTTTAATGTTTGTAATCCGTATGATTAATTCCATATATATATGCATGATTTATTATAATAAAAATCTTTGGATTTGTAATCAATACTGGGCATATTTAATGGTCGACACGTAGTTTATATTGACTGTATGCAGGTACTGAGATGATGAATGTTGAAGCAAGCATACCTCAAGTTGGAAATATTCCAAGTAAAGACTTTTGTTAAGAACACTTTTGTATTTTAACCTAGAATTATGTATGAATTTGTTGGATTTTGATTAGGTATGGCATGTATATGGACTTTTATGGACATTGGAACATATTATTAATTATTAAGGCTTAGAGTAGTGAATGTTAATTATTGGACTGAATTATGTACGCTTAATAATATATTTTTATTGTGCCCCTGAGTGGGCTATAGATATCTTGAATTACAGGATGGGTAGGTTAAGAGTATAACTGTTATGCTGTCGAATTTTTGACTAAATGTGTAGTAAGATAAGACAGTTATAGGTTTATCGGCAAGATATAATATAATTATTAAGTGAATGGTTTATGCATGACTTATAAGGTTGTATGATTTGGCAATGGATTAAGTTAACACTGGAAGTCTAAGTAATAAGTTGCTATGCAATGGCGAAAAAAAAATTTACTTGCCTTAGAAGTAAACAAGTGTTTGTCAGATTTAAATCTAGTATGATGTTTATCTAGCAGGTGCAATGTATGCACAGTATAAGCAAAGTAAGGGTGTTACACATATAGTTATTAACTTTTCACATGCACATTCTATCTGCACATTTGTATATTGATCAGTGTTCAGCAGGTGTACTGAATCGACAAGTAATATAGTGAATATAATTAAGCCAAAAATTGAACCCAAGGGAAAGGGGATTGTTAAGCCAAAAACCCATCTATTCTCCAAACACACCTAAACCAAATATCTTCAAAATCTCCATTCCGGAACCATTGAGAAAACTATATGCAAAGAATATAAGAGTAAGGCATATACAAATAACAATAACATTTAGATTCAAATTCAACCATTATTTTGATTAGAGTAAAAATCAAATCCACATATCATTGTAAATATAAAGAACAAGACCAAGAGAATAGAAGAAAAAATGAAAATATTCATTAAATCCAAATATCCAAATACAAAATATGATTAAAGAATTCCTAACCAAGAAGAACTACTCTAACATCAACAATATAATCATCAAATATACAAAATTGGAGTTTAAATGCACCCTTGATGAGAGAGAAAATAGATCTTGAAGCTCTTTCTTCTTCAATCTTGAAATCTTCCTTGAACCCAAAAATTAAAGATTTAAACTAAATTAATCTAATGTATTTACAAGCAAAAATGAAATTAAAATGAAATCTAGACTAAAAAATGAGAGAAAAACTATTTCTCATAGTGTCTAAAATGGAAAATAAAAAATAAAAATTTTCTAAAAAAATGTCTCACTCTCTCTTGTTAGGAGACGAAAAAATGCCTATTAAAAGTGTGCAGAAAAGCACAACTATGTTTTGGTAAAAATGCTCTAGACTGGTCTGCTACATGCTTTAATTCTAGCTACTGAAAATGAAAATCACAGCTGTGGTGTGTTTCAACTTAGAATCAGCCCCGCACCTCCAATGAAGCTCCAAAGTGCTAGGAAATGCTTAAAAACATTCCAAAACTTATAAAAATATTATAAACTAACAAAGTGATATAAGCTAAACTAATAAAGATTAAAACTAACAAACAGAACATAGAATTATGCCAAGAAATGATCCAAAATATCCTCGAGTAAACTGAATGAATCACATTCTTAACCATTTCAATCTCATCAAAAGAAAGTAAGGAGTCATTCTCAAGAAAGGAGTAATAAGATAGGCATGCAAATAACACTGTTCACTAAGTAATAAATAAACATAAGAGGATACCAAGCAATTTCTATGTGTGTGTACAAAAGGCCAAAACAAATTTTTTATCATTTAAAAACAAAACTTCTAGATGCAATGTTGGGAATAAGATTCAACTTGAATGGATAAATGCACTCATAGCTTCCCGCTCAAAACTCAAGAAACACCATAGGCCTCTTCCTACGTACTAAACCTTACTAGAAGGTCATCTCTGCTAAAACCAATAATCAAAAGGTCTTACATTTTGGTTATAACGTTAGGCTTAGGTAAAATGGCTAATAAAGAAGGATCAAGTCACTAGAAAAAAATGGTCACTACCTAGATAAAACTCCACTTACCCAATTAAAACAAAAAAGGAAAACTTCCCAACCCAATTGCATATCATCATTACATTTTAAATTTGATGTAAAAAACATCTTAGCTCATCAAGCTAAACTCAAGACAATAATTAATGCCAACAGAACATTCAACATACTCATCACAAGGCAATAGTTCAAGTTATACCAACTTTTGTACCTCAAACTGACATTTCAATTAGGAAAAACTTGTAATGCATTCCTTTTTGCACAAAAACCAACTAGCCACCAAAATCAATGAAGTACTTAATCATTTCCATAGTTTTCAACAAGAACTAGATTGAGCTCTATTTTCCATAAGACCGAGGAATAACTCATATCCATCTTCCCTAGATAACCATAAACATATTTCACTAAATGGGCTCAACTCGCTATTACACCTACCAATCAACCCTCAAATATAAATTTACAATAAGGATTGACAAAAACTAAACTCCCTTTTACCTAAAATACAAACCCAACCTTACTAGAGTGGCCACTCTTCTAAAGGGAGGCAAAAATCATTTAAGGCTAAAAGTAACTTTATTGTGTGTAACAATAAAACAAGCACGCATTTAGCATAATAGCACAGTATAGGCTCAACAGGCTAGCAAGGGACAATGAAATTAAGGTAGGAAAAGTAATTTAGAGAGCTATACAAAGGCTTATATGGGGATTGCTTTGATGGGTAATTAAAAAGGTTATAGTGCTCTTAGTAAGTTTTTATCTAATCCCCTAATTGCAACTAGATTTTTCTCAATTTTTCAAAATAGGCCCAAAGTGCTCAAAATTTAGAAATTTCATGGTATGGTCAAGGTTTACATACATTATAGCAAATAGAGATACTAACAAGATTTCTTCCCACTCAATAAAAATTGAATGAAACACAAATTTCTATAGCTGAGATCAAAACCTTTCATAGTTGTGAACTACTAGGACGAAATAAAAATTTAAATTAAAGGGAAATCGACAAGTAACAACCATCTCAATATTTTAGGTACAAACTTGACATAAATACATAAAAAAATATAAAAAAATAAAAAATTACTCTAAAAATAAGAAAAGACACAAAAGACTTGACAACAAAATAAATCTGGTTTGATTTATTGAACTAGTACTCCATCCTAAACTTAAAATGTTGCATTGTACCCAGTGGAAGGAAATGAATCACACGAAAGTATATGTCAAAAACTTTCTCGAATGTTTTGCAATTAGCTCATTGCAAATAAAATATTCTTGCAATATTCTTAAAATGGCAAAAATCAAACAATTACTATGCAAAAATAATATATGTACAAAATTCCTTCCTAACAACTGTCCATAGTATGTGAAGCTCAAAGCCTATGCAAAATATAATAGGAATTATGCAAGTTGAACTACTTTGAAACTTGTGCAAATCATAGCCAAACAAACATAATATAATTGTCCTATCAAATGTCAATAGCTTAGCTATACAATTTCAAAATATAACCAGTGCAAATAAAAATTACTATGCTTTTGTACTACATCCACTACACTATAGCTACAAAAATAAAGTGCGAAAACTGTTTTAATAGGGTCACTTCGTGAAAAATAGAAATGACATCAATGTCGTGATCGAGGTCTCACATGTGGTGGATAAGTAGTGGAGATAGGCGTGAAGAATCCGCTAATCTCCCTACTCATCCTGTCTAGCTAAATAAAAATTTGATGCTGAAGAACAATTGAGAAAGCTACTCTCTACTCGTCTCCTAAGACCTTGTCTCTCTACACCTACTCCATTTGGTTCTTAATGCAAGACAATCTCTCCTAAGTTCGCTGAACAGAGAGGCCCATGTCTGCTACCAACTGGTCATTCCAAGAAATAGTTGCTCCTCCGAGAAGTTGGTTTGATCCCTCCTCAACTCGCTCATGGAAGCCCGAAAATACAAAGTAATAGTAGCAGCCATAAACTACACCGACACAATTGAGACGAAATTCCATGCAATCGGACCACCTCGTTCACATAAATCTCCGCTAACTTGTCCATCGAGTAATCGAGTCAGACCGGTAAGAAATGAGCTGACTTGGTGAGCCGGTCGACTATCACCCAAACCGAATCATGTTTCTGCTGAATCAAAGGCAAACCCGATACAAAGTCCATAGTGATATTATCCCTGTAACACCCCCTACCCATACGTAAGCGAACCCATCCACATTGGAGTGGGAAGCCGTAGGAGCAGGGGTGTCCCCAAACGGGACGAAACAATCACATACATTCAAACATCATAAACATACGGAATTACAGCGAAAATTAAAATCTTTGAAAGCAAAACTGATCATGCATTAATATAACCAAAATCATTACAATAATGTTCTGATCAATAGCTTATACAAAATAATTACATATCCAAAATAAACAGAGTGGAAGCTTACAAAATTACTGATATAATGAGAGTTCTATTACAAAAAGAATCATCATATCATACTACAAAAATAAGGCCTAACACTAATCCCTTCTGTGTTGGCTTGACTGGCGGCGACTCTCCCAAAATACAGCACCTGCACCTACACGGATAAAGCACCATGCTAAGCGATAAATCCTAGTGGGGAACACACAAACAAAGAAGTGGACGACCATTCACAATGATCGTCAAAGCAAATCACATACGATATGACATATGCGGATAAGCATGTCAGATATATAACCATGTTTGCAGAATAAAGACATACATTTAGAAGCTCATATCCACATTCATATACATATTAACTGATTTCTCAAATCATTATCATGCTGATTTGGATATCATATTCTGATAATCATATCGAGGTAAACCCAAGCAAATAGAACACCTGCTGACTCACAATAGGGGATAATGAGTATACAGACAGCACCTTACGGGTACATATCGAGTACAGACAGTACCTTACGGGTATGAATCGAAAATCATTTATTTTATCACATTCAAAACAATTTTTCAGAGGGACCTTAAACAAGATCCAAAATTCATAAGGGTTCGCGGGGACCTGATCGGGGACCAAACAGAAGTGAGGCTGCAGCTAAAAGACTCTATTAGGCATGCCTAACTATCCACTAGACTGACTCTTGCAGGTCATACGTAATCCAATTTACATTCCAAAACATAACATATCATTTGTCATGAAGGATTCATAATATTGCACATATAAATAAGCATATTATATAGCATTCTGAGGTAAAAGTTCATGAAGAAACCATTTGAAATTCATTTTAGAAGAGAAAACAAAATTGAAAAAATAGGGCTGAAGAGGTCACTGTCGCGCTCGAGACAGATGTGAACTTGCACCAGGTCATAACCACGGCTATCTTCGCGATCTCGTGGGGGATCCAACACAACTCATTATCGCGCTCGCGACAAGCGTCGCTGTAGACATCGGGTCCTAAGGCTGTCCAAGATCGGAATTACCCGATGATGAAAATTATGTTTGCCAGTAAAAGTGTCGAAAATGATGTTCTCCTTGTAGAAAAAAAAAAATTCCTTTATTCCTCCAAAAATTTCAATGCAAAAATTTGCATTTTTACTCTCATTTATTTATTTAGTTATTTTTGTTTTTATTTTTATTTTTATTTTTTTTTATTTTTATTTTTATTTTTATTTTTATTTTTATTTTTATTTTCGTGTGCCGCGCGTGCGGGCCTGCCCGTCGTGGAGGCACGAGCGCGCGCGCAGCAGGGCCTGCGCGTGTGGCCCAGCGTGCAGCGGGGCGCTGCGTGCAGCAAGGGGCCGCGCGCACCCCTGTACGCGCGCGCTACAGGGGCGACGCGCGTGACCCTACACGCGCGCTGTCCCCCCTTCACGCGGCCACTTTTGGCCCTCCTTTGCGCAGGTCGTTGTCGCCTGATTTTTCTATTTTTTTTCAGTCTGTTTTTGCCTGTTTCTTTCACCATCTCATGCAATTTTGGGTTAACAAAAAATGAAAGCCCTTTTGTTCTCTTCCTATTTTTCTCCAAGGCAAAAATTAAAGGGGTTTTTGGTGCTCATTTTGGGAGGGCACTAATTTTTATTGAAGAAAAAGAATTTTAGTTTTCTCTCTAGCTTTTTCTCTCCAGTAAAGGCTTTCTTCTTCAAAAATTCTTAAAAAAATTCTTAAGTTTTACTCTCAAGCTTTAGTCTTTTCTTCTCTTATAATATTTAATCTTGGGTTTGATTTAAGCAAGAAAAATTAATTTTCTTTGCTCATTCATCCTACCAAAAATATTTTATTGTGATTAACTTATTCAAAAACACAAATTTTTACATTTTATTTTTTTTATCACCCGAAAATTGACAAGGAGAACGGATTGAGACATCCTATTTCTGATTTATAAATTCTGAGTGTAAACACTTTGGACCCATTCCCATTTAATTTTATTTTGTTTTGCATTTATTTGTTATTATTATCTTGATATTATTCTATTTTGGGCATTTTTAATGTGATTAACATTGCTGGTGGTATGCTATTTATTTGTCCTAATTGATTTCTTTATTATTCCTTATTGTTGTTGTTGTTATTATTATTATTATTATTATTATTATTATTATTATTATTATTATTATTATTATTATTATTATTATTATTATTTACTTACTATTGCTAATATTCTGTTTTTATTTATATTATCATCATATATTTATTTTATGTTTATTGATGTTATATTGTTATTATTGTTGTTATTATTATTATTATCATTATTATTATTACCATCATTATTGTGGTATTATTATGATTATTATGTTCATCATTATTGTTATGTTATTCATGTATTATGGGTATTGTCATTATCATTTTGCTATCATTTTATTTATTTATTATTATTTATGTCATGTTTATTTATTTTATATTATTAGTATTATTATTATGTGTTTATTATTATTGTTATATTATTTTTATTATTATTATTCATTGTTGTTAATACTATTTGTTATATTATTATTATTATTATTATTACTATTCTATTTATTAATGGTATATTTGAGTCATATTAACATTAAAGTTATTAATACCATTTGATTTATGTCCAATTTCACATTATTTATTATTATGAGTATTTGTTACTATTAGTTATTATTATCATCATTATTATTATTATATTTTCCATTTGTTTGGTTAACTTACCTAGAATTATTACTAATATTTCGATATTATTTTTTGTCTGAGATTTATATTTGGGTTGCACTGTATGGGCATCCCAGTGACTCCCCGGATGGGTCACGACACATAGATGAGTACTCCGGTTTGGTGAGATCCTTTCAACCCTCTCTTTATGTGTTTTGTGTTTAATTGTAAATACTTATTTTATTTATGCATGCGTGTGATAAAAAGTCACAAAAATATTTCTATAATTAAATTGGTTTTTTTTTACTAATAAAATTGGGACCAATGTCCCTTGTTTTAGCCCAACAATAAAAATATCGCATTTAAAATGAAGAGTCTATTTTCTCAAAACGTGGGATCATTTATCACCGTTTTCATCCAACAACCAAATGACTCTTCGAACCCTCTTTAAATAAATGCGAAAGAACCAATGTTCCCAAACCTTCGAATAGGCAAGAAGGAACCAATGTTCCTAAAATAATGCCCCGATTTATGTATGTCCTTTTATTTTGATCTTGTGTGAGTGTTTTAAATTTATGTTCATTTCCTTTTGGGCCCTTGTAATTAATTTTGGGGCAACTTTATTTATTTTTGGGGGATTGTATTCCGTCCCCATTCACATCTTCAATCTCCTTTTATTGGGGTTGTATTTCGCCCCCATTTCTCTTGTAATTTTGTGCTTGCGTGTTTATCGCTTTCTTTTATCGCTTTATTTATCACTTTATTACTTTCCTTTTACCGCTTTTGGATACTCGAGATGCGCTTTTATTTTTAATGCATTGATCGCATGAGGTGAGAGATACAATTTTAAGAAGTTAAAAGTTCACTTATAATTAACCAAAGCATAAATAAGAGTGAAGTTTCGAACACCATATCTCTGGTCTTGACCAATAGAGGTGAGAGACCTTTCCCAATTTCTTATAAGTTGGGTGGCGACTCCAAAACCCCTCAAAGGTGCCTATAGGTGCCATTAGGCTAGGTGGTGCTTCCCAATGTTATATTGGGAGGGATACATCTATGATGTCTTATGGCACACATGATCAAAAGACGCGAACCTATCCCTCGAATCCTAAAGCGGATTCAACGAGGGCCCTTGCTGGGTTCGGCGCGCGTCACAGTGGCGACTCCACTAGTGACTGTTTGAGACTTCGCTTTGAAAGTGCTTTGGTTAAAATATAATTGGGTTTTTAAAGCTTAAAATTCTATCTCTTTTTGAAATTGCATTGCATTTTAGAGCCTTAGACTTATGATAGTTGGTCCCTCTTTACCTCGGTACGTTCCCGAAGCATGACCCTACTTTCACTCTTTGTAGGGAAGTGTTAAGAATAATCACTAGCCCAAGCCTCGTACCAATAATGGTATATCAAATGGAGACCCGATCGGTCACTACGCTCGTGATGAGCTAGACCCGTTGGCAAGGACCATGCTTGGGTAACCCTAAAGTATCATCACCTTGACCAAAGCTCATGCAATGGCAAATAGAAACTTCCACTAGGTGGTATGCTCCTTAATACGATGCTTGTGATGTGGGCCGTCACGTATTAAATAAAATCAAGCAAATTAAGTGGCCCTTTATCAAAGGCTTTCATGCCCCGGTAAGCCCACCTCCACTTGATTGAATTGCCCAAATACGTAATGGCCAAAACTCATGCGTATGTTCATTAGATTACGACTGTTATGCTGTCGATTTTCCACCGTGCACCATACGTGTCCATCGGGTTCCCCGTTTTAACCCATGGATCAAGCCCACCTAGGAAAGAGACCGCATTACCTCGTATGCGGGAGGAATAAGGTTGGAAGGATCTATCTGCTTGCATGTGTTTGTCTATGCTGCACCAGCACGGCCATGCATTACATCTCAATCATGCATCATCCTAGCAAAGGTGTGTCTTGCAGCCATCATAGATTTGTTCAGGTGGTTTAGAGGTCCTGACGGTCGGTTGAGAAAGATTTACCCAGAGTTAGTGTCAAATCAGAGTTCAGACTCATCAACAGAGACAAGAATATCGGATCCATTAAGTGGTTCAGATGCGACTAGGGCAATGATCGCCGAAGAAGTGGGGAAAAGGTTGGAGGAATTTGAAGCCAGAATGATGGCAATGATTGGCAACCTTGCCACCACATTAGCCCCACCTGCTGGACAATAGACTGCTGCCCCGATTAGGGAGCAAGAGGAACAAGGAGTGTTTAGAGAAGATCCCCCAGCGGCAGCTGAGCCGACTGTAGTTGAGCCAAGGGTACCGGCGCCTACTGAGCGTAGGGAAGGCCCTAAGCCTGAAGTTGATATGTGGGAGGAGCCAGAAGAGCTAGTGCTAGTGAAAGGGAAGTCGCCGGGGTTAGAGTATGCAATTTGGAAGAAGATGGAAGAGAGATTCGAAGCCATGTCGAAGATGTTGAAGGTAGGGGGAGGAATGAACCCCAAGGATAGAGAGCTAGATAGTGATGATTTGGTTCCACAAAATTTCAAGATGCCTAACGTTCCCAGGTTCAACGGCACCTCTGACCCCACTGTGCACATAAAGTAGTACTCACTAGTGATGAAGGGAACCACCCTAACAAAGAGGCAAAAGATCGAGTACTTTTGTCTGAGATTAACTGGTCCAGCAGTGGATTGGTATCATGGGTTAGACCGGAGGACAAAAGAGGATTGGGAGTTATTGACAGAAGAATTTCTTAGGCAGTATGATTGCAGTACAAGAATGGAGGTAACTCTAAATGATTTGGAACTATTGCAGCAAAAAGCGAGAGAGTCTTTTCACGAATACCTCACCCGATGGAGGAACAGAGTCATGGAAATGAGAGATTCGACTATTCATTCGGAATGCTAGCCCTTATTTGAAAGATGGACTGTAAATGAAGGGGTTGAGAGACTGGGAGTCTTTAAAAGACATCGCTATAGAGGCTCAGGGAGAGTACCTTGCGAGAAAGGCGAGCAGTGAGGCCTAAGCCAAGAGAGGTTACGCTAGTCAGGGGGCAAACAAGTCAGCGGGCTCCAGCAGTGGCAATAGAAGTGGGACGATGGCTGAGGTATCAGCGACAGGGGTCGGTCATAGATACTTCTCAAATCTGGGTCGGCCTTTGTCCTAGGTATTGAAGCGATTGATAAAGGAGGGGAAGCTATAACCCCTACAAGCCAAACCAGCCAAGACCCAAGGACAGCCGAGGCATAAAGAACATGAATATTGTGCCTTCCACCAACATACCGGGCATCTGACGGACAACTGTGTAATGCTGAGGCACCAGATTCAGGATTTGATCGATAGCAAGCAGATCATTGATCCTGAACAAAGAGAGAGCAAGAAGAAGCCCAACTATAATGCTATACCACCACCTGTCTCTATGATTGGGTTAGGCCTACCTGAATGGCGTGTCTTGCAGGACTTATACGGTAACGATTATATTGCCATCACCCGTCCTGAGATAAGAGAAGAAAGGATACCTGTTGTGGCAATAGATCATTAGCCCATCAGCAAGAAGGAGAGGAAGACGAATTGAGTACTCAAGGGGAGAAGGAAGACGATTCCCGGGGATGATGACAGATCGTCAACCACAACATCCATGTTGGCAAGAAAGGAAGAGAATAGCTATTTAGATGTTCTTTTTTTTTAACTATTTAATGACGATGTTTTGATTGAAATTTTTATGAAATGAATGAATTCACTCATTTGTGCGATATTTTCTTGTGATTTCACTATACATAATCATGACACATTCATATTCAATCATGATTCAAACGATGCCATTTCTTTTAATCTCGGAACTTTGGGGGAAACCAAAGAAGATCTTGATAGCATCTGTTATGACTCTTGAAGAGAAAGTAAAAGAGAGAAAATAAAAATAATGAAATAAAAGTCTTTGCCTGGATTTGTGAAGACATGCCAGAAGATGATCATGAAGCCACCGAGCATGCTATTGACAAACATACCCTAATCATGGAAAGGTGACACAGAAGCCTAAAAGACTCAAGCTGAAATAAGTAGAAATGGTTGAAAGGGGAAATCCGCAAGCAAGACCAGGACCGAAATTCTTACTGAGATGCAATGCCCGATTAGATTAAACAATGATGGTCCCAATTGTTAAGAAGAAAAGTGCGCGTATGTGTAAACTTCAGGATTCGAACGAAGCTTGCTAAAAGAAAATTGAAAAAAAAAATTGGTTATATAAAAAAAATTAAAAAATTAAAAATAATAATAATAAAAAAAAAAAGTTAGGTTATATATATATAAAAAAAAAAGAGAAGAAAAGAAAGAATTGATCAGGGGGGCAAGGGAATGCTATTTGGGGGCAAGCTTTGTTCAAATCTCGTTAGTCTACACGTATCTGCGTTTTGCCGTTCTTCTTAGCCACCGAAAAGGAGCTATAGACTGAATCACAAGCCACCCAATCAGTTCATCAATATAGAGGATGCGCAATACGAGGGGTATTCTTGTGTTGTTGCTACTCATGCCTGCCACTGAAAAGACCTGAAGACTAATCCATGAGCCATCCACCCAAACCGTAAGTATAAAGGGTGTGCTGTACGAGAGATGAGCTGACGACATACAGATGAGATGCCGAACGAGAGGAAGGCCAACAAGGTTATGGAGTAGACCCATTCTGGGGTCTGTAATTAGAACCTTTACAAGAGTCACGCTTTATACCTGGATGCGTGAGGAGAAAACACTACTGCGCATGATCAAAAGACGCGAACCTATCCCTCGAATCCTAAAGCGGATTCAACGCGAGGGCCCTTACTGGGTTTGGCGCGCGTCGCAGTCGCGCTCACTACAGTGAGCTGCAAGCCCGATCCGTCGCGCTCGCGATAGAGGATCACCCAAAATAGCTCGGTAGTCGAGCGCTCTATCGCGCTCGCAAGACATGTCGCACTCACGACAGAGGCCCTACTGCCCCGCTCGGCGGAAGCTCGAACGCTTGTGAGGACTGCTATCACCTAGCTCTACCGCGAGGTCGCGACAATGTCACACTCGCGACAGGGTCATGATTTCTAGCCCTTACACGAGAATTCTGCAGAAAATCTCACTTCCACAACACCTAATCACACACACTCAATTCAAACTTCAACTTACCTCATTTCCAGCCACCCACACATCATTAACAGCATATAACCCAACATTTATACCAAGAATTCCAATTAAATCATGCCAATAACAAACTCCAATTACATGAATTAAATATCACCACTATTCATCATTCATCTCAATCAAGAACACAATTGAGTTTATTAAGCCACATTCAAGCCTTCTTAACACATCTAAATCAAAACCCATAACATTTAAACTACAAAGAACATCAAGAAACCACAAATTTCCAGAAATTTATCCAAAGAGCAAAAATCACAAAAATGCATAAATCACAAAAACTCCCAAACCTGAATTTCCTTAGCTCCTAATCACTTAGTGCCACTTCCTGATGCCTTCTCCTTCCTTCTGGGGTCATGAGGAGGCTCAACTAACAACTAAACCCATAAATCACACAAACAAGAACCCTAAATCAAAACCCAAACCATAAATGTGAAGAAGAAGAAGAATAATAAGAAGAACAAGAATAAGAACAAGAACAAGAACAAGAATAAGATGAAGGAGAAGCAGAAAACTTACCCAAAATGAGACTAGGAGATGATCAATTCCCACCAACTATGACTTGAATCCAAGCTAGGGCACAAAAATGGAAAGCAAAGGAAAATAAAGACAAGGAGAAGAGGGGAAAACGGGAAAGGAGATGAAAAATTCTGATCTCCCAATTCTCTCACTTCTTCTTCTTTTCTTTACCTAACCTAGCCATGTGTCATCTTCCTAGTGGTGGATCTTGATCACTCACACCCAACAAGCATACACCACACACACACATAATGAAATCGCAACTTATAACACCCTACAAAGGTGTGAGCACCACACACAACCACAACTCACTCACTCACATCCCACAAACATGTGAGCAACACACCCAAATACATCCCAAGTAATTCACACCCTAGTATCATACATGCACCCACATACTAGCAAAACCCACAAATATGCATTTTACCTAAAATACCCTTAGCACATGCCAAAACACATACAATACACACACATGCACAAATGACTCATACTTCTAGGGGGTAAATGGGGTGTGACAATGTCACACCCCATAAGTGGCTTAATTGGATTTAGCAATTTTAATTGGATAATTAAGGGTAATTGAGTAATTTGCTATTGATTGAGAATTAAATTGCAAAGGAATAAAAGTATTTATTGGCAAATATTGGTTTGGTGAGTGAAAGGTAATTTGACAAGGATTAAATGGTAAAAGAAGAGTGAGTGGAACGTGAAGCTGTGCATGTGTGCCAAGTGGTGAGTGAGTGTGTGTGTACGTGGGTGAAAGAAAACAATGGTCTGAGTGTTTTAGTTTCTGGAAAACTAAACACATGGGGTTTTCTCTCTTGCTTTCTCTTTCTCACGAAAACCACTCTTCCTCTCTTGTGTTTTCGGTTCTTTCCCATTTGCATGTGTGTCCATCTGCTGTGAGCTAGGGTTTTGGATGTTTTAGAAGCTTCAGAAGGTAAGTGGCTGTCAGATTTCATGTGTTCTTCTTATTCTTAAGGTTTTAGAGATTCTGTTCTTGGGTTAATGAGTTGTGGTTTCATTTGTTGCAAGCATCTGAAGTTAAGAGGAAAGAGAAGGATAAAGGGAAGATTGTGGATTAGAATTCAGTGGACGTTTTGGGCTTCAGTACAGGTTTGGGAGTGTGTCTGTCCCTTATTGTGTTTTGATCCTGTTTGTAGTTTTGATATGAACGTGGTTTCTGTTTGTTTGTATATCAAAATGCATAAAATATGTACTGTGTATACATGATTCCTGTAGAAAAGAATAATGTGAGTTTTATAAGAAGATGAATATGTATGAGTTTGAATGTGGATTCCTGGGAAGTTGATTTTCTGATATTGCCTCTGTTATAATTGTAATAATGTGTTATTTGTGTTATAATTGCTGTGAATGTGCTCTGGAGACTTGAAGGTACGTATTCGAATCCTGATTGCATGAAAAAAATGGTTTTAGATAAAGAGGAGTTTTGAATTTTAGAAATACTCTGTTTTCTGGATTTTCTGGTTTTCACGTTTTCTTTCTGGGAATTTTGGAAATCTGTTGGAGAAGAAGAAGTAGTGTGAGAAGAGGATCACGAGACGTGATGGGGCATCACGCCGTGATCCCCTTATCTGAGAAGTTGGGAGAAGGAGAAGTCTGTGAGAGGAAGATCACGAGACGTGATGAAGCATCACGCCGTGACCTTCCTCCCTGTGGGAAGTCGCGACGTGATGAAGCATCACGCCTAGCGACCTCGCCTGTTTCCTTCTTGTGATTTTTCTTCTTTTCCCCTCTCCTCTCAGGCGTCACGAGACGTGACTGATGGTCACGCCGTGACTGCCTTGCTCTTTTGCCTGGCGCTCGCGTGAAGCCGGCGTCACGGGACGTGACCGGCCTCTACCTGCTGCCCTGTTTTTCTAAATTGAGGTTTTAACTTCTGTTTTAAGGGTTTTTGCACTACATGACAAATGTTTGAGTTAAAATTGTATCGTATTTTGTATAATTGCATAATATTGGGTTTTGTATACTTGATTAATGATTAATCTACAGGATTTACATGTTTATAATTTATTTATCATGGACTTTTTCAATATGAACTATTTGTTCTTATTACCTCCTGTGATTGATATTTATATATTTAAATGTTCTGAATTGGATCAATATATATATGTATATATGAAATATAAGTTAGTATTTAATGAAATTCACATGATATGATACGTGAATTATTGAGTCGTATACTTGATTAGATAATTAATGTACATAACTTACTAGTTTATATTTTACATGAACATATATGGTCTTGAATGTGAATTATTTGTACTTCGGCCTCCAATAATTGATATTGGATGTATTAAAATGTTTCTGAATTTGATCTAGATACATGTATACGTGAAATATGTATTTGTATTTAGTTGTATTTTAATATTTAAAGTTACATGTTTCCAAAATGTGAACAGTATATATGTATACATGGATTATTTCTAGATGAATTATAAGTTCATATTACATTCAGTAATTAATATTTGAACATATGTATATGTTTCTAATTTTGATCAATGTACATGAATACATGAATTATTAAGTTGTATTCTTTGAGCCTGAATAAGTCATAGTAGTGGATAAGTAAGCGCTTACTTAGGTCAGAGTGTGTGCGCAGCTGCTATATGATAAAACGATATATGCGGGTCCATTTGGATCCTTGTTTCGACCATGTTTGGTCTATATGAAAATAAAGCGAGACTCCGGTCTCTATATGGAAAATACATGTTTGAGATTCATGTCTCTATATGCTTGGGATACTGTGTTCAATCAGTATCCAAATGACCGTATCCACTTCTAGAGAGTATTTCAGACTAATCAGGCTACATGTTTATATGTGATATGTATATATATATGTTGAGATGTTTATTGACAAGATTAAAGGTATATGTTGTATATGAAATATAGTATAACTTTGTGTTTATACACCTTGAGTGTATATGTATTTGCAATGGTGAGAAATATGTAGATTTTAATTATGTTTTAATAGTTAATTACTTGTAATGTATGTTTATGGTTGGGATGAGATTATAGTATTGTTATAAATATTGTATATGCATATTGTTAGTTTGTTTTGTTCCTCCCCACTAAGCGTTATCGCTTAGCACGGGCTCTTTTCCCGTGCAGGTGGCGAGTTTGGATTTGGAGTCAGATATCTGCAGGTCGGCCACTAGGAGTCTTTTGATGAGGTTATTTTTGAAGTCTTCCGCTGTAATTTTTTTGTATATGGTTTGTGTATAGCAAAGTAAATCTTTTGTAAGGAACAAATATTATTTTTGTATATGTATTCGATTACAAGCCTCATTTTGTAAAACAGTACGGATATATGTTATATGTAAAAAGGATTTACTATTGTATGATTAAAAGTTTCTTTAAATCTCATTTGGTTTTTGTTTATACATGTGTATATGGATTCGTTTTTATGTGGTTGCTCGCGTGGCACTCCGGTATCCTTCCAACGGGGATGTCAGGGTGTTACAGCTTGGTATCAGAGCTCTAGGTTAATTGGTTCGGGACTAGAAGGTGTAGAGTATAGGTTAATGTCATAGTTTGTCTAGAGTTGTGGCCTAATGCAGATGTCGTTTGTGTAAAGTATAGATGGAGTTCGACTCGCGTGAGAGCATAGACGAGGCAGTGGCATATGTGAATTGATAAGAGTTCGAGGTGACACTCTGTATTCCTGTCAGCTATCTTCTTGAAATCATGTGCACATAAGCATAATGAAACATGGGGATGGGAAAAGTGCATTATAGTAGCTTACATTGCATTTTCGCATCATCTCGCATATATAAATCATTACATGACCATTTCATCCGCATCCCTCATTTGTATGTAAACAGCATCATTGTATGCACTTCACTGAGAGAAGCTGACAGGATATACATCGAGTACTTGATGATTAGAAGAGGTATATGGATTAGAATGTAGTGCGTTAAGGAAAGTGTGGAGTGTACATGATTTGATAGTTATATGGTATAAGTGATAGCGATTCAGAGATTTGTTTAAAGATTTACCTACAAGTGATAAGCGAGGAAATTTCGAGGACGAAATTTTCTTAAGGGGGAGAGAGTTGTCACACCCCATAAGTGGCTTAATTGGATTTAGCAATTTTAATTGGACAATTAAGGGTAATTGAGTAATTTGCTATTGATTGAGAATTAAATTGCAAAGGAATAAAAGTATTTATTGGCAAATATTGGTTTGGTGAGTGAAAGGTAATTTGACAAGGATTAAATGGTAAAAGAAGAGTGAGTGGAACGTGAAGCTGTGCATGTGTGCCAAGTGGTGAGTGAGTGTGTGTGTACGTGGGTGAAAGAAAACAATGGTCTGAGTGTTTTAGTTTCTGGAAAACTAAACACATGGGGTTTTCTCTCTTGCTTTCTCTTTCTCACGAAAACCACTCTTCCTCTCTTGTGTTTTCGGTTCTTTCCCATTTGCATGTGTGTCCATCTGCTGTGAGCTAGGGTTTTGGATGTTTTAGAAGCTTCAGAAGGTAAGTGGCTGTCAGATTTCGTGTGTTCTTCTTATTCTTAAGGTTTTAGAGATTCTGTTCTTGGGTTAATGAGTTGTGGTTTCATTTGTTGCAAGCATCTGAAGTTAAGAGGAAAGAGAAGGATAAAGGGAAGATTGTGGATTAGAATTCAGTGGACGTTTTGGGCTTCAGTACAGGTTTGGGAGTGTGTCTGTCCCTTATTGTGTTTTGATCCTGTTTGCAGTTTTGATATGAACGTGGTTTCTATGTGTTTGTATATCAAAATGCATAAAATATGTACTGTGTATACATGATTCCTATAGAAAAGAATAATGTGAGTTTTATAAGAAGATGAATATGTATGAGTTTGAATGTGGATTCCTGGGAAGTTGATTTTCTGATATTGCCTCTGTTATAATTGTAATAATGTGTTATTTGTGTTATAATTGCTGTGAATGTGCTCTGGAGACTTGAAGGTACGTATTCGAATCCTGATTGAATGAAAAAAATGGTTTTAGATAAAGAGGAGTTTTGAATTTTAGAAATACTCTGTTTTCTGGATTTTCTGGTTTTCACGTTTTCTTTCTGGGAATTTTGGAAATCTGTTGGAGAAGAAGAAGTAGCGTGAGAAGAGGATCACGAGACGTGATGGGGCATCACGCCGTGATCCCCTTATCTGAGAAGTTGGGAGAAGGAGAAGTCTGTGAGAGGAAGATCACGAGACGTGATGAAGCATCACGCCGTGACCTTCCTCCCTGTGGGAAGTCGCGACGTGATGAAGCATCACGCCTCGCGACCTCGCCTGTTTCCTTCTTGTGATTTTTCTTCTTTTCCCCTCTCCTCTCAGGCGTCACGAGACGTGACTGATGGTCACGCCGTGACTGCCTTGCTCTTTTGCCTGGCGCTCGCGTGAAGCCGGCGTCACGGGACGTGACCGGCCTCTACCTGCTGCCCTGTTTTTCTAAATTGAGGTTTTAACTTCTGTTTTAAGGGTTTTTGCACTACATGACAAATGTTTGAGTTAAAATTGTATTGTATTTGGGATAATTGCATAATATTGGGTTTTGTATACTTGATTAATGATTAATCTACAGGATTTACATGTTTATAATTTATTTATCATGGACTTTTTCAATATGAACTATTTGTTCTTATTACCTCCTGTGATTGATATTTATATATTTAAATGTTCTGAATTGGATCAATATATATATGTATATATGAAATATAAGTTAGTATTTAATGAAATTCACATGATATGATACGTGAATTATTGAGTCGTATACTTGATTAGATAATTAATGTACATAACTTACTAGTTTATATTTTACATGAACATAAATGGTCTTGAATGTGAATTATTTGTACTTCGGCCTCCAATAATTGATACTGTATGTATTAAAATGTTTCTGAATTTGATCTAGATACATGTATACGTGAAATATGTATTTGTATTTAGTTGTATTTTAATATTTAAAGTTACATGTTTCCAAAATGTGAACAGTATATATGTATACATGGATTATTTCTAGATGAATTATAAGTTCATATTACATTCAGTAATTAATATTTGAACATATGTATATGTTTCTAATTTTGATCAATGTACATGAATACATGAATTATTAAGTTGTATTCTTTGAGCCTGAATAAGTCATAGTAGTGGATAAGTAAGCGCTTACTTAGGTCAGAGTGTGTGTGCAGCTGCTATATGATAAAACGATATATGCGGGTCCATTTGGATCCTTGTTTCGACCATGTTTGGTCTATATGAAAATAAAGCGAGACTCCGGTCTCTATATGGAAAATACATGTTTGAGACTCATGTCTCTATATGCTTGGGATACTGTGTTCAATCAGTATCCAAATGACCGTATCCACTTCTAGAGAGTATTTCAGACTAATCAGGCTACATGTTTATATGTGATATGTATATATATATGTTGAGATGTTTATTGACAAGATTAAAGGTATATGTTGTATATGAAATATAGTATAACTTTGTGTTTATACACCTTGAGTGTATATGTATTTGCAATGGTGAGAAATATGTAGATTTTAATTATGTTTTAATAGTTAATTACTTGTAATGTATGTTTATGGTTGGGATGAGATTATAGTATTGTTATAAATATTGTATATGCATATTGTTAGTTTGTTTTGTTCCTCCCCACTAAGCGTTATCGCTTAGCACGGGCTCTTTTCCCGTGCAGGTGGCGAGTTTGGATTTGGAGTCAGATATCTGCAGGTCGGCCACTAGGAGTCTTTTGATGAGGTTATTTTTGAAGTCTTCCGCTGTAATTTTTTTGTATATGGTTTGTGTATAGCAAAGTAAATCTTTTGTAAGGAACAAATATTATTTTTGTATATGTATTCGATTACAAGCCTCATTTTGTAGAACAGTACGGATATATGTTATATGTAAAAAGGATTTACTATTACATGATTAAAAGTTTCTTTAAATCTCATTTGGTTTTTGTTTATACATGTGTATATGGATTCGTTTTTATGTGGTTGCTCGCGTGGCACTCCGGTATCCTTCCAACGGGGATGTCAGGGTGTTACAGCTTGGTATCAAAGCTCTAGGTTAATTGGTTCGTGACTAGAAGGTGTAGAGTATAGGTTAATGTCATAGTTTGTCTAGAGTTGTGGCCTAATGCAGATGTCGTTTGTGTAAAGTATAGATGGAGTTCGACTCGCGTGAGAGCATAGACGAGGCAGTGGCATATGTCAATTGATAAGAGTTCGAGGTGACACTCTGTATTCCTGTCAGCTATCTTCTTGAAATCATGTGCACATAAGCATAATGAAACATGGGGATGGGAAAAGTGCATTATAGTAGCTTACATTGCATTTTCGCATCATCTCGCATATATAAATCATTACATGACCATTTCATCCGCATCCCTCATTTGTATGTAAACAGCATCATTGTATGCACTTCACTGAGAGAAGCTGACAGGATATACATCGAGTACTTGATGATTAGAAGAGGTATATGGATTAGAATGTAGTGTGTTAAGGAAAGTGTGGAGTGTACATGATTTGATAGTTATATGGTATAAGTGATAGCGATTCAGAGATTTGTTTAAAGATTTACCTACAAGTGATAAGCGAGGAAATTTCGAGGACGAAATTTTCTTAAGGGGGAGAGAGTTGTCACACCCCATAAGTGGCTTAATTGGATTTAGCAATTTTAATTGGACAATTAAGGGTAATTGAGTAATTTGCTATTGATTGAGAATTAAATTGCAAAGGAATAAAAGTATTTATTGGCAAATATTGGTTTGGTGAGTGAAAGGTAATTTGACAAGGATTAAATGGTAAAAGAAGAGTGAGTGGAACGTGAAGCTGTGCATGTGTGCCAAGTGGTGAGTGAGTGTGTGTGTACGTGGGTGAAAGAAAACAATGGTCTGAGTGTTTTAGTTTCTGGAAAACTAAACACATGGGGTTTTCTCTCTTGCTTTCTCTTTCTCATGAAAACCACTCTTCCTCTCTTGTGTTTTCGGTTCTTTCCCATTTGCATGTGTGTCCATCTGCTGTGAGCTAGGGTTTTGGATGTTTTAGAAGCTTCAGAAGGTAAGTGGCTGTCAGATTTCGTGTGTTCTTCTTATTCTTAAGGTTTTAGAGATTCTGTTCTTGGGTTAATGAGTTGTGGTTTCATTTGTTGCAAGCATCTGAAGTTAAGAGGAAAGAGAAGGATAAAGGGAAGATTGTGGATTAGAATTCAGTGGACGTTTTGGGCTTCAGTACAGGTTTGGGAGTGTGTCTGTCCCTTATTGTGTTTTGATCCTGTTTGCAGTTTTGATATGAACGTGGTTTCTGTGTGTTTGTATATCAAAATGCATAAAATATGTACTGTGTATACATGATTCCTGTAGAAAAGAATAATGTGAGTTTTATAAGAAGATGAATATGTATGAGTTTGAATGTGGATTCCTAGGAAGTTGATTTTCTGATATTGCCTCTGTTATAATTGTAATAATGTGTTATTTGTGTTATAATTGCTGTGAATGTGCTCTGGAGACTTGAAGGTACGTATTCGAATCCTGATTGCATGAAAAAAATGGTTTTAGATAAAGAGGAGTTTTGAATTTTAGAAATACTCTGTTTTCTGGATTTTCTGGTTTTCACGTTTTCTTTCTGGGAATTTGAGAAATCTGTTGGAGAAGAAGAATTAGCGTGAGAAGAGGATCACGAGACGTGATGGGGCATCACGCCGTGATCCCCTTATCTGAGAAGTTGGGAGAAGGAGAAGTCTGTGAGAGGAAGATCACGAGACGTGATGAAGCATCACGCCGTGACCTTCCTCCCTGTGGGAAGTCGCGACGTGATGAAGCATCACGCCTCGCGACCTCGCCTATTTCCTTCTTGTGATTTTTCTTCTTTTCCCCTCTCCTCTCAGGCGTCACGAGACGTGACTGATGGTCACGCCGTGACTGCCTTGCTCTTTTGCCTGGCGCTCGCGTGAAGCCGGCGTCACGGGACGTGACTGGTGGTCACGACGTGACCGGCCTCTACCTGCTGCCCTGTTTTTCTAAATTGAGGTTTTAACTTCTGTTTTAAGGGTTTTTGCACTACATGACAAATGTTTGAGTTAAAATTGTATTGTATTTTGGATAATTGCATAATATTGGGTTTTGTATACTTGATTAATGATTAATCTATAGGATTTACATGTTTATAATTTATTTATCATGGACTTTTTCAATATGAACTATTTGTTCTTATTACCTCCTGTGATTGATATTTATATATTTAAATGTTCTGAATTGGATCAATATATATATGTATATATGAAATATAAGTTAGTATTTAATGAAATTCACATGATATGATACGTGAATTATTGAGTCATATGTCTGAGGATGAAATGCTGTACTGAAATTCAACTTGGTACCCAAAGCTCTTTGCAATTCTTTCCAAAACTTCAAAGTGAACCTTGGGTCCCGATCCAACACTATGGACAACAGCACTCCATGCAGTCTGACTACCTCATCCACATAGATACTGGCTAACTTATCCATTGGATAATCCACTCTAACTGGCAGAAAATAAGCTGATTTCGTGAGCCGATCCACAATCACCCAAACTGAGTCATGCTTCCTCTGAGTCAAACGCAAACTAGATACAAAGTCCATGGCGATATCATCCCACTTTCACTCGGGAACGGATAAAGGTGTGAGCAATCCCGAAGGAACTTGGTGCTTAGCCTTTACCTGCTGACAAGTCAAGCACTTAGACACAAAATCCACAATGTCCCGCTTCATACCAGACCACCAATAGAACTGCTTCATATCCCGATACATCTTGTCACTATCGGGATGCATAGTGAAAATCGTAGTGTGTGCCTCACTTAAAAGCTGTTTCCTCAACTCCTCATTCTCCGATACACACAAGCGGTTTCTATACATCAGCACCCCATCCAAAATCGAGAACTCTGACTGCTTACCAGAACTGACCTCATGCAAAACCCACTATAGCCTCTCATCATCCTTCTGAGTATCCATAATCTTCTGTCTCAAGGTAGGCTTCACTCTCAACTGAGCAACTAAAGCCCCATCCAAATCAAATCTCCACTCAAACTGCCTCAAGAACAGAGCAGAAACCGACTTCCGACTCAAAGCATCTGCGACCACATTGGCCTTACCCGGGTGGTAATCCTATATGCAGTCGTAGTCCTTGAACAACACTAACCATTGGTGCTGCCTCATGTTCAACTCCTTCTATGTGAGGAGATACTTCAGGCTCTTATGGTCCGTAAAGATCCTACACTACTTCCCATACAGATAATGCCGCCAAATCTTCAAAGCAAAGATCACGGCCGCCAACTCTAAATCGTGCGTCAGATAATTCCTCTCATGTGGCTTTAACTGACGGGAAGCATAAGCCACAACCTTTCCCTCTTGCATCAAGACACAACCAAGACCGACACCCGAAGCGTCATTATACATTACAAACTCCTTACCCGAGATGGGTTGAGTAAGTATAGGAGCTTCAATTAGCAACTTCTTCAACTGCTCAAAACAAGCCTGACATCTATCCAACCACTCAAATCTGACCCCTTTCCTTAACAATCTCGTTATCGGAGCAGCAATAACTGAGAAACCTTTCACAAACCGACGATAGTACCACACCAAACAAAGAAAACTCCTCACTTCTAAAACATTCCTAGGCGCTTTCCAATCAATAATCGCCTCAATCTTAGACGGATCAACTTGAATACCCTTAGCTGAAATAATATGACCCAAGAATGATATTTTTCGAAGCCAGAAGTCACACTTACTAAGCTTGGCAAACAGCCGATGCTCTCTCAGAACTTGCAAAACTAATCGGAGATGCTCCTCATGCTCACTCTCATCCTTGGAATAAACCAAGATATCATCTATGAACACTACTACAAATCGATCAAGATATGGCCTGAACACTCAGTTCATCAAATTCATGAATGCCGCAGGTGCATTAGTCAAACCAAACGGCATCACTAAAACTCATAGTGGCCGTACCTAGTCCAAAATGCAGTCATAACCACATTCGCATCCTTAACTAACTGATAATAACCCGACCGAAGAACAATCTTCGAAAAGACACCCGCACCTCGGAGCTGATCAAACAAATCCTTGACCCTATGCAATGGATACTTATTCTTAACTGTGACCTTGTTAATTTGCCTATAGTCGATACACATTCTCATAGAACCATCCTTTTTCTTAACAAACAGAACCGGAGCTCCACATAGAGATATGCTGGGTCGAATAAACCCCTTATCCAATATCTCTTATAGCTGAGTTTTGAGTTCTGTCAACTCTACAGGAGCCATCCGATAAGGTGCTTTCGATATGGGAGTAGTACCCGGCACTATCTCTATGGATAACTCCACCTCTCTCTCAGGAGGCAAACCAGGCAATTTGCTCGGAAACACATCACCAAACTCTCAGACAACCGGGATATCCTCAATCCTAACTTGATCCCTCTTGGAATCCAACACCACTGCCAGAAAAGCCTCACAACCTTTCCTAATAAATCTCTTAGCTTGCATTGCGGAGATCACATTATTCAAAGAACTAGCACCCAAACCTTTAACAAACACAGACGACCGATCTCTATCCCAAAGCACAACTATCTTCCTATGACAATTAACCATGCCCGTTACTTACCCAACTGATCCATACCCAAAATCAAATCAAATTCTCTGAAAGGCAACTCAATCAAATCTGCTGGAAACTCAACTCCCTCAACTAACAGGGAACAATTCCTAAATACTCTACTCACATTGACACTATGTCCTAAAGGACTGGTCACACAAATCTCATAATCTAACTGATCTACCACATGCAACTTATCACTTAACTTATCAGTGCACAAATATGAGTGTGTGGAACTAGGGTCAATTAGAGCATATAATTCAATATCATGGAGTAGGAACTTACAAGCTATCACATCTAGAGCATCTTGCTCCTCCCTAGCTCTTACAGCATAAGCTCTGGCTAGAACAGGTAACGGACGCTCAACTGACTCAGATGCAGCTCCTTCTCTAGGTCGATCGCCTCGACCTCTACCTCTGCCTCTACCACGGGTAGCTTGCATGGCATTCGAACTAACTCTGCTGGTCTCTCTCTGAGCACCCGAATCCTCATTCAACCTCGAACAGTTGGCTAAAAAGTGTTCAGTGCTCCCACATCTGAAACATCCACCTGTTAGCAACTTACACTCACCTCGATGAGGCTTACTGCAATGAGAGCACACAGGCATCGACTCGGTCCTACCACCAGCACCTCCTCTACCAGAACCGGACACTGCTGCTGAACCCTGTCTTCTACCTTTAGTAGCTGGGCCTAAAGATGATTCATCCTGCGGGTTCCTTGATCTTTTACCCGAGGACGAAGAAGATGAACCACCACGAGAAGGATTCCTCCTCTAAGCTCTCTTTCTCAACACGGATTCTGACCTCTCAGCCCTAACAGCAGCTCGCACAATCTGGTAATACCCCACTCCCGGAGTACCCATCAAAGAGATCAACATCACCCGTAGCAACTCATTCAAACCGGCCTCAAAATGCCTACACCTGAACTCCTCTGTCAAAATACCTTCTGGTGCATACATAGCCAACCGGTTAAACTCCTTCTCAAACTCAAACACAGACATTGCACTCTATTTTAAACTCAAGCATTGAGCCCACCTTGCATCCTTATATGTCTGAGTCACATACTTGTTCGTGAACTCTCTTTCGAAAAAATTCCCAAGTAATCGGGTCAGGCAACTGAGGATGTCTACAAACCAACTCCCACCATTTATATGAAGACCCTTGCAACAAAGCCACTGCACACTCTACTTTCTGATCAAGAGGACACCGGACTTCTCTCAAAGCACAATTTACCTTATTAATCCACTTCTCAACAACTTCCGACTCATCCAAACTCATTCCATAAAAGTCTTCAGCACTAGCTCTTCTCATACTCTCAGTCGGGGCCTTGGGGGCAATCACTCTCTCCAAGACTCGAGCCATGTCCTGAGATAGCTTAAGCATCACCTCGAAAGGCAAAGCTGCAGCCTCGAGCTGTACCCTAGCAGGTTGAGCCGACACAAAGACCAAAGGATCAACAGCTTGGGGATTCACGCTTTCAGCTGACCCTTCAAGCAACCCTCGAACAGAATCATAATCCATCTAAAACAACAAGAGGACAACCGCATCAGCCAACACAGTCTTAGACATATACTTATCTATGCACATCACAACAATCACAACAACACCCAGAAATGCCTAAACCGGGCTCTGATACTAAAAACTATAACACCCCCTACCCATATGTAGGCGAACCCATCCACATTAGAGTGGGAAGCCGTAGGAGCAGGGGTATCACCAAATAGGACAGAATAATCACATACACTCAAACATCATAAACATACAGAATTATAACGAAAATTAAAAACTTTGAAAGCAAAACTGATCATGCATTAATATAACCAAAATCATTACAATAATGTTCTTATCAATAGCCAATAAAAAATAATTACATATCCAAAATAAATAGAGCGGAAGCTTAGAAAATTACTGATACAATGAGAGTTCTATTACGAAAAGAATCATCATATCATACTACAAAAATAAGGCCTAACACTAATCCCTTCTGTGTTGGCTTGACTGGCGGCGACTCTCCCAAAATACAACACCTTCCGCACCTGCACGGATAAAACACCGTGCTAAGCGATAACGCTTAGTGGGGAACACACACACAAAGGAGTGGACGGCCATTCACAATGGTCGCCAAAGGAAATCACATACGATATGACATATACAGATAATCATGTCAGATATGTAACCATGTTTGCAGAATAAAGACATACATTCAGAAGCTCAGATCCATATTCATATACATATTAACTGATTTCTCAAATCATTATCATGCTCATTTGGATATCACATTCTGATAATCATATCGAGGCAAACCCAAGCAAACAGAACACCTGCTGACTCACAATAGTGGATAATGAGTATACAAACAGCACCTTATGGGTACAAATCGAATACAGACAGTACCTTACAGGTACGAATCGAAAACCATTTATTTTATCCCATTCAAAATAATTTTTTGGAGGTACCTTAAACAAGATCCAAAATTCATAAGGGTTCGCTAGGAACCAGATGGGGACTTGATCGGGGTCCAAACGGAACTGAGGCTACAGCTAAAAGACTCTATTACGCATGCTTAACTATCCACTAGACTGACTCTTGTAGGTCATACGTAATCCAATTTACATTCCAAAACATAACATATCATTTATCATGAAGGATTCATAATATTGCACATATAAATAAGCATATTATATAGCCTACCGAGGTAAAACTTCATGAAGAAACCATTTGAAATTCCTTTTAGAAGAGAAAACAAAATCAGAAAAATAGGGCCTGAAGAGGTCACTGTTGCGCTCGTGACAGAGGCGAACTTGCCCTAGGTCGTGACCACGGTGATCTTAGCGATCTCGCGGGGGATCCAATATAACTCATTTTCGCGCTCGTGACAGTGAGCTTCCAGCCCGATCCGTCGCGCTCGCGACAGAGGATCGCCCAAAATAGCTCAGCAGTCGAGCGCTCTGTCACGCTCGTGATACACGTCGCGCTCGCGACAAAGGCCCTATTGCCCTGCTCGGTGGAAGCTCAAACGTGTACGAAGACTGCTATCACCGAGCTCTGTCGCGAGGTCGCGACAATGTCGCGCTCGTGACAGGGTCGTAATTTCTAGCCCTTACACGAGAATTCTGCAAAAAATCTCACTTCCATAGCACCCAATCACACACACTCAATTCAAACTTCAACTTACTTCATTTCCAGCCACCCACACATAATTAACAACATATAACCCAACATTTATACCAAGAATTCCAATTAAATCATGCCAATAACAAACTCCAATTACATGAATTAAATATCACCACTATTCATTATTCATCTCAATCAAGAACACAATTGAGTTTATTGAGCCACATTCAAGCCTTCTTAACACATCTAAATCAAAACGCATAACATTTAAACTACAAAGAACATCAAGAAACCACAAATTTCCAGAAATTCATCCAAAGAGCAAAAATCACAAAAATGCATAAATCACAAAAACTCCCAAACCTGAATTTCCTTAGCTCCTAATCACTTAGTGCCACTTCCTGACGCCTTCTCCTTCCCTTTAGGGTCACGAGGAGGCTCAACTAACAACCAAACCCACAAATCACACAAACAAGAACCCTATATCAAAACCCAAACAATAAATGTGAAGAAGAAGAAGAACAACAAGATGAAGAAGATGAAGGAAATGCAGAAAACTTACCCAAAATGAGACTAGGAGATGATCAATTCCCACCAACTATGACTTGAATCCAAGTTAGGGCACAAAAATGGAAAGCAAAGGAAAATAAAGACAAGGAGAAGAGGGGAAAATAGGAAACGAGATGAAAAATTCCGATCTCCCAATTCTCTCTCTTTTTCTTCTTTTCTTTACCTAACCTAGCCATGTGTCCTCTTCCTAGTGGTGGATTTTGATCACTCACACACAACAAGCATACACCACACATACACATAATGAAATCCCAACTTATAACACCCTACAAAGGTGTGAGCACCACACACAACCACAACTCACTCACTCACATCCCATAAATATGTTAGCAACACACCCAAATACAGCCCAACTAATTCACACCCTAGTATCATACATGCACCCACATACTAGCAAAACCCACAAACATGCATTTTACCTAAAATACCCTTAGCACATGCCAAAACACATACAATACACACACACACACACAAATGACTCATAATTCTAGGGGGCAAAAGGGGTGTGACAATCCCACTTCCACTGAGGAATAGATAATGGATTAAGCAATGCAAAATGAATGCTCGGCCTTTACCTGCTGACATGTTAAGCACTTAGAGAGAAAATCCACAATATCTCTTTTCATCCCGGACCACCAGAAAAACTGTTTCAGATCACGGCACATCTTTTCACTTCCAGGATGCATAGTGAAAACCGTAGTGTGCGCCTCTAGCAAAAGCTTCTTCTTTAACTCACCATCATTAGGCACACACAAATAATTTCTATATCTTAGTACCCCTTCCATAATAGAAAAATCGGTCTGATTCCCACTCTCGGGTACTTGCATAACTTGCTGTAACTTCAGGTCGTTCCTCTGAGCATCAACAATTAATTGCTTCAGAGAAGGCCTAGGTTTTAGCTGGGTAATCAAAGCTCTATCAGAAGCAAATCTCCATCTACCCCGTTGCAAAGATAAAGCCGAAACCGACTTCCTACTTAAGGCATCTGCAACCACAGTCGCCTTACCTGGGTGGTAATCTATAATACAATCATAGTCCTTAAAGAGCTCTAACCACTGTCTCTGCCTGAGATTTAGCTCTTTTTGCGTGATCAGATACTTCAAACTCTTATGATCTGTGAAAATCCTACACGTCTCCCAATATAAATAATGACGCCAAATATTAAGAGCAAAAACTACTTCCATTTATTCCAAGTCATGTGTCGAGTAATTTTGCTCATGAGGCTTCAGTTGCCTAGAAGCAAAGGCTACCACCTGACCATCTTGCATCAAAATGCAACTGAGACCAATACCTGAAGCATCATTGTACATAGTATACTCTTTACCCGAGATGGGTTGAGTAAATACAAGAGCCTCAACCAACATACTCTTCAACTATTCAAAACTCGACTGACACCTATCGGACCATTCGAATTTAACTCCTTTTCGAAGAAGCCTAGTTAAAGGCGAAGCAATAACCGAAAACCCCTTCATAAACTGCTTGTAATATCCAGCTAACCCAAGGAAACTCCTCACTTCTAGCACATTCCCCAGTGGCTTCCAATTTATAATCGCTTCCACCTTAGACGGGTCTACTCGAATACCTTTCGAGGAAACAATATGCCCAAGAAAAGACACTTCCTTCAACCAAAAGTCACATTTGCTAAGCTTAGCAAAAAAGCTGATGAAATCTCAGCACTTGAAGTACCAAATGCAAATGTTCCTCATGCTCATCTTCATTCCTCGAATATACCAAAATGTCATCGATGAACACCACCACAAATCTGTCAAGATATAGCCTAAATACTCGATTCATCAGATCCATAAAAGCCACTGGTGCATTGGTTAATCCAAACGGCATCACTAAGAACTCATAATGGCCATATCATGTCCGAAAAGCAGTCTTAGACACATCCACGTGCTGAACCTGCAACTGATAATAACTTGACCTCAAATCGATCTTAGAGAAAACTCCGGCTCTCTTAAGCTAATCAAACAAATCCTTTATCCTTGGCAACGGATACTTATTCTTCATAGTGACTTTATTAATTTATCGATAATTGATACACATCCTTAAGGTGCCGTCTTTCTTCTTAACAAATAGAACCAGTGCACCCTATGGAGAAATGCTAGGCCTAATAAAGCCTTTATCCAATAGCTCCTGTAATTGAGTTTTCAATTCTCTCAATTCTACAGGAGCCATTCCATAAGAGGCTTTAGAAATATGAGTCGTGCCTAGCAAAATCACTATGGATAGTTTCACCTCTCTCTCTAGAGGTAAACCGTGCAACTCTTTAGGGAATACATCCACAAACTCCCTTACAACTGGAATATCTTGAATCTTAACTTGACTCCGTCTAGAATCCAAAACCGAGGCCAAAAATGCCTCACATCCCGTTCTCATAAAACGTCTTGCTTGCATTGCTAAAATCACATTACCCAAAGGGCTCGAACCCAAACCTCTCACAACCATTGCAAATTGACCGCTACTCTTGAGCACTACTATCTTTCTATGATAATCCACTACTGCTCGATGCTTGCACAACCAGTCCATACCCAATATCAAATCAAACTCGTGAAATGGCAAACTAATCAAATCCACAGGAAACTCTGCACCTTATACCAAAAGGGGACAATTCCTATACACTCTACTTACATTGACACTATCCCCTAAGGTACTGGTCACATAAATCTCATAATCTAATTGCTCCACACTATGCAACTTAGCACACAACTTGTCAGAACATAAATATGAGCGTGTGGACATAGGGTTTATTAGAGCATGCAATTCAATATCAAAGAGTAAGAACTTACCAGCAATCACTTCAGGTACATCTTGCTTATCCCAAGCTCTCATAGCATAAACTCTTGTTGGTGCCACTTGGGAACGATCCACAGACTCAGATGAAGCTCCATCTCTAGGTTGTCCACCATGACCTCGTCCTCTACACTGACCTCGACTGGCTTGAGAGGCATTAGACCCCGCTCTACTAGATTCTTGCCTCCATTGGATATTGTGACACGCGTCGAACCCCATGGACCCCGAAAACCCACTTTTAGGGTATTCCAGAGAGGTTCATAACTTATAAATATTACAAGGGCATCTATTTTGGGCAATAAGGTGGTGTTTGGAGTCACCACCCAATAAAACATTGGGAAAGGTCGTCTACCCTCACTGAGCCTAAGACAGCGCATGTGTGTCTATTTTGGGTAATCAGAGATATTTTGGAATCCTCCTTCCAATAGAACATTGGAAAGATTCATTTAATCTCTTGAAACCTAAGAAGATGCATATGCGTCTATTTTGGGCAAGCCATAGATATTTTTGAATCCCCTTTCTAATGGAGCATTGGAAAGGTTCATCTAATCTCATGGAGCCTAAGACAATGCAACTTGGGCCTATTTTGGCCAACAAGAGATATTTTGGAATTCCCTCTCCAATAGAACATTGGAAAGGTTCATCTAACCTCATTGAGCCTAAGACTAGAGAGAGTTCGGGACTTTCCATTTATTCATACCTTTATAAAATTATAATTGAGTTTTGAATTTAATATTTCATCCCATTTTCTCATTTAGTTCAATGCGATAATTAAAGTGTCGGATCAATCATATAATGAAAGCATTAAATAAAGTAAGCTCAAAATAAATTAAATAAAAAATACAATAGCTTACAACAAAACTCGGGGCGGAGTACAACCCCCATAGTAAATAAGCAAAAAAGGGAAACATACACAAAGCTGGATATTCGATTAAGGATGAATACATTGGTCTTCGCATGCATATTTAGAGAAAAATAATATTAAAATATCTATTTTTTTGGATAAAAAATCAGGACATCGGTCCTATTTTATTTAGGAAAATCCCATTTATTTGTAGAAATCTTTAGCCATTTTTACATTAGCGGGCTCAAAATAACATTTACAATAAATTGGAAATAAAAATAAACTAGGGTAAAGAAAATAAACCAAATTGGCGTCCCCGGATAATCCCAGCGGGCTCCTCTTCTCAGCGCCCCATATTCAATAGAAATAAGTAAAATCACATGAGAAACAAATAACACGTGAGTGGGACAATGAAATAAAATAATGAAAATAAAAGGAAATATCAAAGATAAAATAAATATATAAAATAATAAACAAAGAAAATGATGTTAAATCTATGACTAAGATTGCAATAAATAAATAAATACACAATAGATATAAAGATCTACATGTTGGTTAAATGATTGTGAATAAATAAAATAAAAGAAAATAAAATAAATGTAGTATTGAACCCAGAATATTTACCTCAGAATCTGAATTCGATGTAAGGAAAAAGATGATTGATTTTCTTGCTTTGATCCTCAAAATTAGAATTAAAAATAATAAAAATTGGAGTTTTATTCCAAGAAAGAAAACTTGCTAAAAAAATAATGGAAAAAAAATAAAAATTCTCAAGAACAAAGAATTATTTTCTTTGTCTCAAGAATGACTTTTATATCAAGAATTTATTTTTAAAAGCTTAAGAAATTTATTTAAAGAAGAAAAAACAAAGAAAGAAAATGTAGAAATAATTATCTTGAAGAAGAAGAATGAAAAAATAAAAAGTCCGAATCCTTTTCTCGATGCTCAACCTGCTATTTATAAGCTAACTAAGGATAATGATAAAAAATTCAAATCTTTTTAAAATTCAAATTAAAAATTCAAATATTTTCAAAATTCAAATATTTCAAAATTCAAATTAAAAATTTGAATCATTTAAAAGTTTGAATTATCCTTAAAGATAGATATCAAATATTTTTGAATTCAAATTAAAAATTTAAATCTTTTTAAAATTTGAATTATCCTTAAAGATAGATATCAAATCTTTTTAAATTCAAATTAAATTTTAGAAAATAAAATCTAATATTTTTGAATTTAAATTATATTTGGAGATAAAATCAAATCCTTTTGAATTCAAATTAGAATTTAGAAGATAAGATTAAATTTTTTATATTTATTTTAAGGATAAAGTTTAATAAAAAATAAGAAAAAAAAAATCAAATTTTATCTTAATTTTAAAAATTAAAAAAACCACGAAATTACCAAAAAAATGGGATAAAAAATCAATTTTGAGGAAAAAATCTCGAAAAAAGGCCAAACTTGGCGAAAATCGACGATCTGGGTGACCGACGCCTATCAATCGTGAGCGACAGGCAGGCAGCACGCGCGCTATGCACTGGCACGAGAGCGACGGGCAAGTAACGCCTCACCTATCATGCATACAGGGAGCGAGAAACACCTCGCCCATTGCTCATGCAGGGGGGCGAGGGACACCTTGCCCGTCACGAAGCGCAGGGCCGAGCGCCCCAGTGTGCGCTGCGCACTGGGTGCTTGCCTGGTGCGCTAGGGAGATCCACCCCCCCCCCCCCCGGCCCCGCTCGTCGGCTGCCACAAATGATCAATTTTTTTTTTTAAATAAATAATTTTTACTAAAATGCTATAATTTTCAAACTACTTTTTTATTTTTATTTTTATTTTTTATTTCTAAAAAGAAAATTTGACAAGGAAATCATCACTTCTAACCTTTTTTCCTTTGAATAGGCATTAATTTCATCATTGGGTAACCTCTGATCTGGGATGCCTTAGAACCCGGTGTCGACAGTTGCCCCCAATTTTGGGGAAGCTAGTGCATGGGTGCCTAGGTGAGCAAAAATTCAAAGAAAGGGATAGGAGTGCGTACCAGAGGCTGCTACCTTCCTACTGTGTTGATGGAGTTGTGGCAGGTTTGACTAATGCCAGCTTGTTGATGTGTTAAGCTACGCTCTTGGTGGCTAACTAACATCACATTTTTGGCCTATTACATTCCCGTTGAGTTGATGTCGGATGGATGCCATTTGAAGGACGGTTTGTTTTTCCCTAAAGAACGGTTGCCCCCTAGAGGATTTTTGCTAATTGGTAGATTAGTGCCTCTAAGAGGACTTTGGAGATTTGCCTCTTAAGCAGACTTGGAGAATTTCCTCTTAAGAGGACTTGGAGAATTGCCTCTTAAGAGGACTTAGGGATTTGCCTCTTAAGAGGACTTGGAGATTTGCCTCTTAATAGGACTTAGGGATTTGTCTCTTAAGAGGACTAGGAGATTTGCCTCTTAAGAGGTCGTAGAGATTTGCCTCTTAAGAGGACTTGGAGGACTGGGATATTTGTCTCTTAAGAGGACTTAGAGATTTGCCTCTTAAGAGGACTTGGAGATTTGCCTTTTCAGAGCACTTGGCGATTTGCATGTTAAGAGGATTTTGAAGTATTTGCCTCTTAAGATGACTTAGAGATTTTCCCCTTAAGAGGACTTTGGGATTTTGCCTCTTAAGAGGACTTGGAGAATTGCCTCTTAAGAGGACTTGGAGATTTGCCTCTTAAGAGGACTTGGAGAATTGTCTCTTAAGAGGACTTAGAGATTTGCCTCTTAAGAGGACTTAGAGAATATCCTCTTAAGAGGACTTGGAGATTTGTCTCTTAAGAGGACTTAGAGATTTGCCTCTTAAGAGGACTTAGGGATTCTGCCTCTTAAGAGGACTTAGAGAATTGCCTCTTAAGAGGACTTGGAGATTTGCGTCTTCAGAGGACTTTGGATGTTATTCGAACCTATGTAGACTTCATCTTGACTTAGTTGTCTAGCACGGGTGAGTGCTAATGTTGAGCTGAAGCTGTCCTTAACCAGCTTTTGCACATATGGCCTTTCCTGCAAAGTTGTGTGCATAGGAATATACACAAGAGATTGTGTGTGCATGTGAAAAGTTATATACAGATATTTGCAAAAGAATTGTATGACATGAAATGCATACAAAAATGAATAGACCATGTCCTGGGTGGTTAAGGGTTCGTTGAGGGTACGGCTTGGCTGCGCACATTGTCTGATGGTCCCAATGATTTAGATGAGTGTCGTCTTTGCTTAAGAATTCTAACCCATAATCTTTTCAAAGAGAACCGACCCATGTACATCCATGCCCCTCAGTCAACGAGCATTTTGCTAAAAGCTGTACATCATTTTGCCCCCAAAACTTTAACTCGTGTCCTGAATTATGCATGATTTGCTTGAAGGGAGACTATTTGGGCCGCCTTATCACTCCATGTACTGGTGGTCATTTATTAAAGGTAGTGCGTCCCTTATGGTTTTTCACACTAGCTTTTCTTTGATAGAAATGCATTCTGTAGACACCGGGTGCCGGAGCAGCCTAGATCAGGATTACCCAATGATGAAATTAAGTGTGCCTGTTTATAGGCAAAAATGAAAGTTAGAAGTGACGATTTCCTTGTCGGATTGATTTATTAGAAAGAAATAAAAATGTATTTTAAAAATATTTTAAAAAATTATTTTGTGGTAAAAAAAGTGAGTTTTTAATTTTTTGTGTTTTATAGCAAATTTGAGAAAAAAAAATTGCACGAATGTCGGGCTGCGGCAGCGCTGGGGGCGCGCAGAAGCGCCCGAGCGTGAAGGCGGAACGTGCGCGGGACGCGCACCAGCGCCCAGTGCGCTGCAGCGTGAGCGACGTCCAGGGCATTGCGTGCGCATGCTGCATGCGAGCTAGGCGCAGCGACGCCCGTCGCTCGCCCAGCGCGTACTTCCCTCGCCCGTTTGGCCGTTTTTGACGTTTTATGGCTCCAAAATTGCTTTTTCTTCAATTTTTTAATAGAATTCAATGCTAAACCCTTTAAAATTCCAAACCCTTCAAATTCAGTTGTTTTTTGTGTTTATTAGAATTAAATCAATTTAATTTCTTAATTAAAAAATTCTGAATTTTGGGGGAGGAATAAAAGGAATTTTGGAGAGAGAATTAAGGGGGGATTTTCTTTAGAAAATTATTTTCTTCTTCTTTCTTCTCTCAAAAACAAATTCTCTCAAGTTTCTAAAGGATTTTTCCAAAATAATTTTTAAGGAAAAAAGAATAATTTTTGTTCTTGGAAATTTTCTTCTTTTCATTTAATAATTCTTTACTTTGAGATAAATAAATCAATTATTTATTCTTGAATAAAAATTTATTTTCAATATTTTATTTTTCTAATATATTCTTACAATCAAGACAAGGAATTGGATCTTACCTTTATTTCATCAAACTAAATTTTGAGGGTAAGTATCTTTGGCTCAATTCTTAATTTAATTTTTGATTTAATTTTTTTTTCAATTAATTAATTATCATGTAAATTCTTTTAGATCTATTATTTTTTTTACTTCTCATTTCTTGTGTTCTTATTTAGTTGTTCATATTATTATTATTATTATTATTATTATTATTATTATTATTATTATTATTATTATTATTATTATTATTATTATTATTATTATACTTTTGCTCTTTATTTGATTATTCATCTTTTGTTTCTATTTTTATGATTATCGTTATCCTCATTGTTGTTCATATATTGTTATTGTTTTTTTATTGGTATTATTATTTATCATGTTTTAACATGTTATATTTATTTTATTTCTTATTATTTTTTCATGTTTATTTGATTGTTCATATTCCTTGGTTGTTATTGTGCTTTATTATTATTATTATTATTATTATTATTATTATTATTATTATTATTATTATTATTATTATTACTATTATTGTAATTACTACCATTATTAGTATTAGTATTATTTTTATTACTCTTGTTTATTATTTTTATTTATTATTATTCATATCTTCACATATGTTGAATTTTATTATTAGGATTTATGTTTCATGCATGCTGAATTTTATATTTATATTTATTTATATTCTTATGTATGTTAAATTTTGTTACTATTTTATACTTTTTTATGCATGTTGAATTGTAATTGGTTAATTTGCCTATTTTGATTATGTCATTTAATTAATTTGTCACACATGATGCATCCTTTTTGGCTTCATTTTATTTTTTTATGTTGTATGATTAAATTCATTTTTTATTACTAACATCACTTTTATTTGTCTTTTTTTATTCCAATACTTATTTTTTATGTGTGAGTTCTTCCAATGGTAAGTGGAAGCCCATGGAGATTCAAAGATACCCTTTGAGATTTAATTTGTTATTTGTATTTTTTTTATTATGTTGGGTTTATTTTATTTCTAATATGTAATTTGTAATAAATTATTTTTTTATGCACGTTAATTAAAAAATCACAAAAATATTTATATTAATTAATTTGATTTTTTTTCTAAATAAAAAGGGGACCAATATCCTAGCTTTTTCATCCAAAATAAATTGTCACTTTAAAATTGTTTTCTTTGATTAAGCATGAAAGGACCAAATATCCTTGTCTTTAATAAATAGCCCGTTTTATGTATGATTTGTTTTTTATTTATTTACAATGGGGGTTGTATTCCGCCCCTAGTTTTATTGTAATTTATTTTCATGCTCTTTTATTTACTTTATCTACCGCTTTCTTTATGTGATTGACATGCGCTTTAATTAAATTACATTAAAATTGAATGAAAAATGGGATAAAACGCTAAATTCAAAACTCAATTATAAACTTAATCAAGGTATGAATAAATGGGAAGTCCCAAACCATCTCTGGTCTTTGGGCTCAACGAGGCGAGAGGACCATTTCAATGTTCCATTGGAATGGGACTTCCAAGACACCTCTTGTGTCCCGTAAAAAGGCTTTAACTTGCATAGTCCTAGGCTCCACGAGGCGAGAGGGTCATCCTAATGTTCTATTAGGATGGGGCCTCCAAGACCCCTCTGGCTTGCCCAAAATGGACATAGCATCGCTGTCTTAGGCTCATTGATGTTAGACGACCTTTCTTAATGTTCTATTGGGTGGCGACTCCAAGAAACCTCCTTTTTGCCCAAAATGGACGCACTTGTAATTTTTTACAAGTTTTATGAACCTCTCTCGATCGCCCTAAAGGCGAGCGTTCGGGGCGACCCGGGGTTTGGTGCGTGTCACAGTGGTGACTCCGCTGGGGACAATAAGAGACTTCTCTTCGAAAATACCTTGGTAAAAATTTACAGTTGAGTTTAAATTTAAAAAATTCATCTCTTTCGAAATTGCATAGCATATCATTAGAGCCTTAGAATATGCTAGTTTGGTGCCTCTTTTAACCCCGGTGTGTTCCCTAAACACGACCCTACGTTTACTCAATGTGGGGAAGTGTTAAGGATAATCACCAGCCCAAGCCTCGTACCTTATAGTATATCAAATGGAGACCCAATCGGTCATTATGCTCGTGATGAGTTAGACCCGTTGGCAGGGACCATGCTTGGGTAGCCCTAAAGTTTCATCACCTTTGGCCAAATCTCATATATTGGCAATAGATACTTGCACTAGGTGAAATGTATCATAATACCGTGCTTGCTATGTGGGCCGTCATATATTGAACAAAATCAGTTAAATTAAAAGGTCTTTCATCAAAGGCTTTCATGCTCTAGTGAGCCCATCTTAATTTAGTTGAATTGTTTAAATACATAATGGCCAAACACCCATACGTGTGTACATTAGAAAAGAGATGTTATGCTGCCAGTTTTCCACCATGCACCATACGCGTCCAATGGGTTCACTGTTAACTCTTGGATAAAGCCCACCTAGGAAAGAGACTACCTTACTTCATGTGTGGGAGAGATAAGGTTGGAAGGATCTATCTGCTCGCATGTGTTTGTCTATGCTGCATCAGCACGACCATACATTGTATTTCGATAAAGCATCATCCTAATAAGTTGTATTCTGCATCCATCATAGATTCGTCCATGTGGTTTAGAGGTCCTGACGTTCGGCTAAGAAGGATTCCACTCTTTGGATTACCAGAGCTAGTGTCAGATCAGAGTTTAGATTCTCTAATACAAGTATGACTAACCAATCAAGTGGGTCTGATGCAACCCGGGTAATGATCGCTGAAGAGGTGGGGAGAAGAATGGAAGAGTTTGAGGCCAGAATGATGGCAATGATGGGCAACCTTGCCACTACCCTAGCTCCAATTGCGGGGCAACAGGCTGCTGCTCCAATTAGGGGGCAAGATGAACAAGGGGCTGTGAGAGAGGATCCCCCTACCGTGGTTAACCCACCTACGGTTGAGCCAAGAGCGCAGGGAAGGCCCTAATTCTGAGGTTGACTTGTGGGAAGATGAGCAAGAGGAATAGATGGTAGCAAAGGGAAAGTCGCCCAAGCTGGAGGAGGCGATGTGGAAAAAGATGGAGGAGAAATTTGAGGCTATGACAAGGATGATGACAGTAGGAAGGGGAATGAACCTCGAGAATCGGGAGCTAGATGGGGATGGTCTGATCCCCCAGAACTTCAAAATGCCTGATATTCCCAAGTTTGATGGCACTTCTGACCCAGCTACACACATCAAGCAGTATTTGCTTGTTATGAAGGGAACAGCTTTAACAAGAAAACAGAAGATTGAATACTTTTGCCTGAGTCTCACGGGGGCTGCCATTGACTGGTACCATGGGTTGGACAGGAGGTCCAAAGAAGACTGGGATTTGTTGACTGTGTAACAACCCGAAGTAGCCCTAGAAGAATTACATAATTTTTGTTCAGAAAAGAGATTAGATGTTGAGTGTGAGAGTCCTGTCGCGAGCGCGATAAGCATTGCGGGCACGATAGAACCCTTCCGTGGTATGTCAATTAAATTGGGATTTTCGACACGTGGCATCATAGTGTGTTGACACATGGCCACTTGAGAAGGTGACACTTGGAAAGAGGCTTAAGTGTGGTTTATATTAGAGTGACAAGTGGCTTTGTAGGGATGTGACATGTGGCAAGACTAAATAAATTAAAAATGGAATTAAGAGTCAAAGTGAGATATACATGAATTAATTAAAGTAAGTGGGCATTTATTTGAATAGTAAATGGAGGATGAGGATTGACCATTTGCTTCTTTCTTCTTCTTTTACGTGAGTTTTGGCCCTTTGTTCTTTATTTTTTTTCTTTCTTTTCCTTTGGTCAGCCGTTCTCCCTCTCTTGCTCTTGCTTTTGTTCTTTCCTTTCCCCTTTGGTCTATTTTGAGTGAGCTCATTGAGTTGGTTTGAAGTGTATAAGTCAAAGGTTGAGCTTAGTTCTTGAGAAGAAGGTAAGAGTAGTTGGATTTATTTCTCGATCTGACCTCCTTTTTCTTTGAATATTTCTGTTTTTGATTTAAAGTAAAGAGAAGAGTAATTCTTGTGTTCAGAATGGTTGTGCATGGAAGCTGTGGTCAAGGGACCGAATAAGGGCAAAGAGAAGGTCGGAGCGGAGTAGAGGGCCGTGATCAACTCCTAGAGGTAGGGATCGCGTGCGAATCTATTTTGATTGCCTGTAGTGAGCTCACGATATATGTATACATGTTTACAATCATGTTTTGAATCATGGTGTATGAGTTTTGGTTGTGTTAAATGGTTTTCATATGGTTTTGTGTGTAAAAAGTGATTTTAGAGAAATTCTGTTTGGGTTTCATTAGACCTTTGAATATATTTTTTGTCATAAGTCGAGTTATAGAGCTTCAATTGTGTTGAATCAAATTGCATCTGAAAGCTGAGATCCATAGCTAAAAATGTCTAACAGGGAGCTAGAGCTAATTCTTGCCCTATGATTCTCGAAACGGTTAAAGACCGTAGCATCCCTGTTTGGGTCGGGTGACTTGAACATTATAGGTTTTTTAGATCATATATCAAGTTGTAGAGGTCCAATTGACTTGAAAATTGTCCCATTTAAAATTTAACATCCTAGGAAAGATTTGTTAAGAAGGAAGTTTTGCCTAAACATGTCGTTTCGATATCCGTTTAGTCTGAATAAAATTGATGTTGTTGGGATTTTGTCTGGATCTCTGTGGCTCTGTCACGAGTAGTGACGACCGTCACGAGTAATGACAGTAGGCCCCTGTCATGAGTCGTGACAGTAGGCTAGGCACCTGTCACGAGTAGTGACAACCTCCACCCCTCTATTTTGACCATTTTATGTGTTTTTCTTCCCGAATTGAACCCGTATTGCACCCGAACTTCAGGGTAAGTTCCTATAACATGTCCAACTCATATTTAACCCTATCAAATGAGCATATGAATTTTCCCAATTGACATTATATGTAAATAATAGTATGATATAAGAGTTTATGAGTGGAATTTAAATGTTACATGCTTTTAGTTGTTGAACATGATTAATAAAGACTGTATATGACTTAAATGCTTCTAAAGTTGATGAGTGCACTTGAATTATAGTTGATGAGTTGTTATGGAGCCTGATTACCGTTATAGTGGATAGATAAGCATGCTTATAAAGGGTTAGAGTGCAGCTGCTAGAGTTGGCCTTAATTGTGCCCAGAGTTCGGAATATCTCGTGTATTCCATAGAGTTTGAGTTAATTCTCCACATGTAAGATACTGTAAACAGTATCCAGAGTTACCCGTATCCACCATGAAAGGAATTCAGGCTTGTCTTATTAATGTTGTGTAGTGAACTTGAGATGATGAAAAATATTGCTTTGAATAAATGACACAGCACGTGAGAGTAATGTTTAAATACATGAATATTCTATATAGAAGTACATGATTACATGTATGTGAATACATGGTGATTGCTATATTTGATTATATGCCCTGTATAAGTGTGTAAAAGTTATATGCATGAGATATTTGATTGTGTTATATGAAATGTGTGATCTATGTGTGACTTCGGAACGAAGTCCTTTGTATTATTTTTATCCCCACTAAGCGTTATCGCTTAGCACGGGTGTTTATTTCCGTGTAGGTATAGGTTCGGAACAGTGAGAGCATACATCTGCAGGTCAAGGCCACTAGGAGCTTTTGTTACATCTTTTTGTATAAGTTAGAGATAGAGTTTTTACATTTTGAGTAACATCATTATGTACATAGGAAGTATAGTATAGTTGATATGTAAAAGTTAACTGTTATACATATGTATACCGAAAATGAATATGTAAGAAGCATAAAGTTTTTGTATTATGTACAGTTTACATATATGTTATAAGAGCTCTTTTTGTTTGGCCCATTTTATTATTACCTTTCAATATTAATGTTTTCGCTACGATATATGTATATGTGTTTACGTATGTGCCGCGTGACGCCCCGATATTCCTTACCGGGAATATGGGGGTGTTACATTTAGTGGTATCAGAGCCTAGGTTTGAGTTTCTGGTCTATAAGATGATAGAGTATAGAATAATAATAGAATACATGTATAAATTTGCTTAGAGTGTGGCCTAATGCAGATGCTATTTTGTAGGGTTAGATGGAGTCCGACCCGAGTGAGAACGTTGCAGAGACCTCGGGTAGTGTGAACCCGATTCGAGTGGATCCACGTAAACAAGCAAGAGATAGAGAGGAAAGAGCAAGAGTTGCTCAGGACAACCCGAAGTTGATGCAAGGGTTTTTACAAATCCTAGATAGACTGACAGCTCCTAAAGCTCCAACAGATTTGATAAGAAAGAGAGGAGCTGAAGAGTTCCATGGAACATCCCTGGATCAATCCGAGATAGCAGAATTCTGGTTAGAAAAGACAGGAAGAATTTTGCAAGAAATCAGTTGCCCTCAAAATCAAAGAGTAGCTTGCGCCGTGTCATTACTACAGGGTGCAGCATATGACTGGTGGAAGTTAGTGTTGCAGAATCCTCAGAGACCTACGGAGTTAACCTGGGATTTCTTTGCTCAAGAGTTTAAGGACAAGTTTGTAACCAAAGCATATAGAGATGCTAGATGGAAAGAATTTGTGACTTTCAAGCAAAGGAATATGACGGTGGGGGAGTATGAAAAAGAGTTTACTCATTTGAGTAAATATGTACCGAAAGGGATGTTAACGGATGACTTCAGGTGCAGACAATTCGAAGATGGATTGAGAGAGAGCATAAGAGGACCGTTAGCTGCCATGGTTGCTTTACAACCGGTGGGTTATTATCCATTAGTGTTGGCAGCGATGAAAATGGAGGAATCTGAGTTGATAAAGCAAAAGAGAGAGCAGAAAAGAAGATTTCCAAGAGAAGAAGAGAATGTTGGTAGAGGAGTTAGAGCAGTAAAAAGAGGAAGAGATGGGCAAGCATGGGTACAAGTACCAACTTCGGTTGGAAGTGTGAGACCGCCTACTAGTAGAGGGAGTATGGCCCCAGAATGTGAGCACTGTAATAGACGTCACTGGGGCGAATGTAGAAAGCTCACCGGGGCTTGCTTCAGATGTGGTAGTACGGAGCATCTCCTTGCTCAGTGCCCTAAAACAAGAGAGAATATGGCATCACAAGTAAGTAAAGAAAAAGGGAAGACTTCTGGGACTGTTAGAAGTGGAAGAGGAAGAAGTAGAGCTGAGAGACCGCCATCGGAAACAGTTGAGAGGCCATTCCCTGAGGACCAGCCACGTGTATATGCGATGACTGCTGAAAATGTAGAGGCATTGATCAGATCTTCTGGTAAGTCCTCCTATTAGTTTATACAGTATATAGTTTGAGTTAGTTGTTCGGTAGCGGGGGAAATTTCGAGGACGAAATTTCTTAAGGGGGAGAGATTTGTAACAACCAGAAGTAGCCCTAGAAGAATTACAGAATTTTTGTTCAGAAAAGAGATTAGATGTTGAGTGTGAGAGTCCTGTCGCGAGCGCGATAAGCATTGCGGGCGCGACAGAACCCTTCCGTGGTATGTCAATTAAATTGGGATTTTCGACACGTGGCATCGTAGTGTGTTGACACATGGCCACTTGAGAAGGTGACACTTGGCAAGAGACTTAAGTGTGGTTTATATTAGAGTGACAAGTGGCTTTGTAGGGATGTGACATGTGGCAAGACTAAATAAATTAAAAATGGATTTAAGAGTCAAAGTGAGATATACATGAATTAATTAAAGTAAGTGGGCATTTATTTGAATAGTAAATGGAGGATGAGGATTGACCATTTGCTTCTTTCTTCTTTTTTTTTACGTGAGTTTTGGCCCTTTGTTCTTTATTTTTTTTCTTTCTTTTCCTTTGGTCAGCCGTTTTCCCTCTCTTGCTCTTGCTTTTGTTCTTTCCTTTCCCCTTTGGTCTATTTTGAGTGAGCTCATTGAGTTGGTTTGAAGTGTATAAGTCAAAGGTTGAGCTTAGTTCTTGAGAAGAAGGTAAGAGTAGTTGGATTTATTTCTCGATCTGACCTCCTTTTTCTTTGAATATTTCAGTTTTTGATTTAAAGTAAAGAGAAGAGTAATTCTTGTGTTTTGAATGGTTGTGCATGGAAGCTGTGGTCAAGGGACCGAATAAGGGCAAAGAGAAGGTCGGAGCGGAGTAGAGGGCCGTGATCAACTCCTAGAGGTAGGGATCGCGTGCAAATCTATTTTGATTGCCTGCAGTGAGCTCACAATATATGTATACATGTTTACAATCTTGTTTTGAATCATGGTGTATGAGTTTTGGTTGTGTTAAATGGTTTTCATATGGTTTTGTGTGTAAAAAGTGATTTTAGATAAATTCTGTTTGGGTTTCATTAGACCTTTGAATATATTTTTTGTCATAAGTCAAGTTATAGAGCTTCAATTGTGTTGAATCAAATTGCATCTGAAAGCTAAGATCCATAGCTAAAAATGTCTAAGAGGGAGCTAGAGCTAATTCTGGCCCTATGATTCTCAAAAGGGTTAAAGACCGTAGCATCCCTGTTTGGGTCGGGTGACTTGAACATTATAGGTTGTTTAGATCTTAAATCAAGTTGTAGAGGTCCAATTGACTTGAAAATTGTCCCATTTAAAATTTAACATCCTAGGAAATATTTGTTAAGAAGAAAGTTTTTCCTAAAAATGTCGTTTCGATATCCGTTTAGTCTGAATAAAATTGATGTTGTTGGGATTTTGTCTGGATCTCTGTGGCTCTGTCACGAGTAGTGACGACCGTCACGAGTCGTGACAGTAGGCCCCTGTCACGAGTAGTGACGACTGTCACGAGTCGTGACAGTAGGCTAGGCACCTGTCACGAGTAGTGACAACCTCCACCCCTCTATTTTGACCATTTTATGTGTTTTTCTTCCCGAATTGAACCCGTATTGCACCCGAACTTCAGGGTAAGTTCCTATAACATGTCCAACTCATATTTAACCCTATCAAATGAGCATATGAATTTTCCCAATTGACATTATATGTAATTAATAGTATGATATAAGAGTTTATGAGTGGAATTTAAATGTTACATGCTTTTAGTTGTTGAAAATGATTAATAAAGACTGTATATGACTTAAATGCTTCTAAAGTTGATGAGTGCACTTGAATTATAGTTGATGAGTTGTTATGGAGCCTGATTACCGTTATAGTGGATAGATAAGCATGCTTATAAAGGGTTAGAGTGCAGCTGCTAGAGTTGGCCTTAATTGTGCCCAGAGTTCGGAATATCTCGTGTATTCCATAGAGTTTGAGTTAATTCTCCACATGTAAGATACTGTAAACAGTATCCAGAGTTACCCGTATCCACCATGAAAGGAATTCAGGCTTGTCTTATTAATGTTGTGTAGTGAACTTGAGATGATGAAAAATATTGCTCTGAATAAATGACACAGCACGTGAGAGTAATGTTTAAATACATGAATATTCTATATAGAAGTACATGATTACATGTATGTGAATACATGGTGATTGCTATATTTGATTATATGCCCTGTATAAGTGTGTAAAAGTTATATGCATGAGATATTTGATTGTGTTATATGAAATGTGTGATCTATGTGTGACTTCGGAACGAAGTCCTTTGTATTATTTTCATCCCCACTAAGCGTTATCGCTTAGCACGGATGTTTATTTCCGTGTAGGTACAGGTTCGGAACAGTGAGAGCATGCATCTACAGGTCAAGGCCACTAGGAGCTTTTGTTACATCTTTTTGTATAAGTTAGAGATAGAGTTTTTACATTTTGAGTAACATCATTATGTACATAGGAAGTATAGTATAGTTGATATGTAAAAGTTAACTGTTATACATATGTATACCGAAAATGAATATGTAACAAGTATAAAGTTTTTGTATTATGTACAGTTTACATATATGTTATAAGAGCTCTTTTTGTTTGGCCCATTTTATTATTACCTTTCAATATTAATGTTTCCGCTACGATATATGTATATGTGTTTACGTATGTGCCACGTGACGCCCCGATATTCCTTACTGGGAATATGGGGGTGTTACAGACTGATGAGTTCCTAAAGCAATATGATTGCAGTACCAGGATGGAAGTCACGTTAAAATATCTAGAGTTGCTACAGCAGAAGGCTGGGGAGTCTTTTCACGAGTACCTTACTCGATGGAGGAACCGAGTTATGGAGATAAAACGCAAACCTGACACTCCTGATCAGATCCGATTATTCATTCGGAACGCCAGCCCATACTTGAGAGATGGACTGAAAATAAAAGGGCTGAAGGATTGGGAGTCCTTGAAGGACATTGCTATAGAGGAAGAGGGAGAATATATGGCTAGGAGGGCAAGCAGTGAGGCTTATACCAAGAAGGGCTATACTAATCAAGGGGCAACCAAGTCAACTAGTTCCAGCAGTGGCAATAGAAGTGGGAAGACAGCTGAGGTGTCGGTGACAAGCGTGAATCAAAGGTATTTCTCGAATTTGGGTAGGCCTTTGTCGATGGTATTGAAGAGGTTGATAAAGGAGGGGAAGCTACAAACCCTGCCACCTAGGCCAGCTAGGACCCAAGGGTAGCCGGGGCATAAAGAGAACGAATATTGTGCCTTTTACCAACATACTGGTCATCTGACAGACAATTGCTTCAGGCTGAGGCACCAGATTCAGGATCTGATCGATAGTAAGCATATCACCGATCCTGAAAAGAGGGAGAGCAAAAAGAAGTCCAATTTCAATGCTGTGCCACCGCCTGTCTTTATGATTGGGTCGAGCCTACCCGAATGGTATGTATTATAGGATTTGTATGGCAATGAATACGTCACTATAACTCACCCTGAGGCAAGTGAAGAAGGGATTCCCGTGGCGGCGATAGACTGTTGGTCTACTAGTGAGAGTGGAGAGGAAGATAAAGAGGAGAAAGATGGACAGTTCAAGGATCCGTGGGATTCAGAGGAGGAGAAGAGAGTTGGGGCTGTAACAAGAAGTGAGAGCGTGGTCCCAGAAGTTAAGAAGCCGCAGGACTCAGCACAAGCACTTGAAAAAAAGGAGCCAGAAGAAAATACCATAGTAAAGCAGCTGAAAAAGACCACAGCTCAAATATCAATTTGGGACCTTTTAAGATAGTCCCCCTCCCATGGGCAGAAGTTGGTTGAGGCTTTAAGTGAGTCCACCGTAGCCACCACAATTTCTCTATTCGAGCTACTAGACCTTGTTAAAGGGGGATCAAGGGAGAGATTGGTGTTTTCTGATGCAAATTTACCAGTTGAGGGCCATAATCACAACCAGCCACTTTACATCAAGGCTCAAATTAATGACAAGCACACCGCTTGTATTATGGTTGACGATGGCTCATCCATAAATCTCTGCCCTTTGGTATTGCGCCAGGCTTTTGGGCTAAATGGAAACATGTTGAGCAAGTCTGATTTAACCATCACAACCTATGACAATTCTTGGAGACAAGTGCCGGGAACATTTAGAGCTCTGGTCAGGACTGGGCCTATCGAGACAGAGACATAATTTGTAGTCTTGCCAATCCCAACGAATTTCTCAGTCCTACTTCGAAGGCCATGGTTCCATAAAACTGGTGGAGTGTCGTCTACCCTGCACCAGATGATCAAGATACCTCATGAAGGAGAGGTGGAGACTATTAAAGTAGCAAGAGAAAACCAATTGTCTGCCTTAGTGATTTCTAACCAGCCATTTGGTGGCTTTCATAAATCAATGATTGGAGAGGAGCAGGGTTTAGCAGATAGCCCTCAAGTGGTAAATATGATGAAGAAGATGCACTTCCTTCCAGGTGCTGGTTTGGGAAAAAACTCACAAGGGCTGCAGTCTGCTATCACAACACAAGGCCAGAAAGATCGGAAGGGTCTGGACTACTGTGACGCGCGTTGAACCCCAATGGCGCGCCTTGACCGCCCGCTTGAGGGCGATCGGGCAAGTGAGGTTCGTTGACAACTTGCGACGAATTGCAAGTGCATCTATTTTGGGCAACAAAGAGGTTTCATGGAGTTGCCACCCAATAAAACATTAGGAAAGTTCCTCTTGCCTCGGAGAGCCTCAGACAGCGCATGTATCCATTTTGGACAAACCAAAAGGGGTCTTGGAGGATGAACCTCTCTCCCTTGGAGCCTAGGATTTTTAATTAGGTCCTTTGGCGGGACACAAGAGGTGTCTTGGAGATCCCATTGGAATGGGTCTCTCTCCTCGTTGAGCCCAAAGACCAGAGATGGGTTCGGGACTTCTCATCTATTTCTACCTTGATTAATTTTACAATTAAGTTTTGAATTTATTAATTCTCTCTCTTTCCACACGATGCAATTTAATTAAGGCGCAATTATCCATTGCTGAAAGCGATAAATAAATAGAATAAAGAAAAACATTTAAAATGAAATACAATAACACTAAGAGCAGGATACAACTCCCATTTTAGAAGTACAAACCATACATAAAACCGGGGAATTAATTATGAGGACATTGGTCCTTGACTTTGATTATTATAAAAACAATTCTCGATGATAAATTCATTGGATAAGAAAAATAGGACATTGGTCCTTGGCTTTGTTAAAAATCCCAATTAATTACTATAAAACATTTGATTATTTTGGGCATTGCGCGAGACAAAATGATTTGTATATAATGAAGACTAAGAATAAATAAATAAACAAACGAAAGAATAAAGTTACAGAATTAAACCAAAAGGGGTTCTCCCAGGGTGTGAACGGCGACCGTTGTCTCAAGTTCAACGCGTAAAAAAATATAAGAAAATGGCATTTCACAAAACAATAGACTATGTTAGTATAAAAAAAACAAAATTAACCAAAAACCAAGATAAAGTTATAAGAATAATAAACAATAAAATCAAGTAAGGTTAAGAAAAAAATGAAAATAACTAAATAAATTAAACAGAACACGTGTCTAGAATATTTACCCTCAGATTTTACCTTTTTGGATGAAAATTTGGTTGGATTCGGCCCTACGCGTTTCACGAGAAGACAATAAAACCAAAGGAAGAGGCTTTTTTGTATTTTTCTAAAGTAAAACAGAATTTTCTTTATAAGGGTAAAATAGGATTTTTGTTAACCAACCACAAAAAAGTGTGAAATTTCGCTTTTTATAGAAAAACACGACCGACGGGCATCGGAGGCTAACTGACGGGCGTCGGTTAAATCCCATTTCCACCAGGAAACAGGATTTAATCGACGGGCGCCTGACCTATCGACGGGCACATGCCAACAGACACGTGTTCTTTAGTTCGGACACGTGGCCGTCGGTAAACTCACAGACGGCCCGTCCCTCGTGGCGAGTGAGACGGGCTGCTGCTATGACCGACGGATGCCCCGCGACCGACGGTCTGACCGTCCGTGGAAGAAAACTCAAAATTTAAGTCAAAATTCTCCCGATTTTTCGCTCCTTTCTACCGCAAATAAAAACCTTTAATTCTCGTGAACTCAAAGGACCAAAATCTTCGAATTTCACCCATCTATTCGGAACCAGGCATTGATTTCTTTATCGGGTAATATCTGATCTGGACCGCCTCAGGACACGGTGCTTACAGTTGCCCCCAATTTTGGGGAGGCTAGTGCACAAGTGCCTAGGTGAGCCAAAATTCAGAGAAAGAAGGGAAGAAAAGCATACTTGGAGCAATCCTTACCTTCGGGGTGTTCATCTGGCAGGTCTCATCTCGATCTGCTCGTTGATGAATAAATTTGATGTAGGTGCCCATACCGGGCTCGTCTTGACCTGTAAGGTGGGAGGCGAAGTGTCTCTAACTCTATCCTCTGTTTGCGATCTGTTCTATCGCTGGTGCCCTACTAACCTCGTCTCGGTCAGCACGGTGGCTGGTCTGTCCCGCTAGCCTCATCTCGGCTTGCATGGTGTGAGGTGTAGTGTCTCTAACTTCATCCTCTATTGCGATCCGTTCTATCGCTGGTGCCTCGCTAACCTCGTCTCGGTCCTCACGGTGGCCGGTCTGTCCCGCTAGCCTCATCTTGGCATGCACAGTGTGAGGTGAAGTGTCTCTAACTCCATCCTCTATTGCGATCTGTTCTATTGCTGGTGCCCCACTAACCTCATCTCGGTCTGCACGGTGGCTGGTCTGTCCCGCTGGGCTTGTCTTGGCCTCTCGGATACTTCAGATTGAAGGGATTTGGGATATTTTTGAAAATAACTTGACATTCCAAAGAGACTAAGAAAGCCTTAAGAAAATGTCTTAAAGATTGTGCTCTAAAGAGACTGAGAAAACCTTAAAAAGGACACAAAGATAATGCTCCGAACATACTGAGAATGCCTTAAAAAGGACACAAAGATCATGCTCCGAAGAGACTGAGAATGCCTTAAAAAGGACACAAAGATAATGCTCCGACGAGACTGAGAATGCCTTAAAAAGGACACAAAGATAATGCTCCGAAGAGACTGAGAATGCCTTAAAAAGGACACAAAGATCATGTTCCGAAGAGACTGAGAATGCCTTAAAAAGGACACAAAGATAATGCTCCGAAGAGACTGAAAATGCCTTAAAAAGGACACAAAGATCATGCTCCGAACAGACTGAGAATGCCTTAAAAAGGACACAAAGATAATGCTCCGAAGAGACTAAGAATACTTGAAAAAGGACACAAAGATAATTCTCCGAAGAGACTGAGAATGCCTTAAAAAGGACACAAAGATAATGCTCCGAAGAGACTGAGAATGCATTAGAAAATGTCTTAAAAATAATGCTCCGAAGAGACTGAGAATGCATTTAAAAAAATGTCTTAAAAACAATCCCTTCATGGGCTTACATGATTTTGACTTGCGGGGGCTTTATCTTGAATTCATCTTGCCAAAGTTGTCCATTGGTCCGGCCTTTTCCCTTGTAAAGTTATTGGCACAAAAGTATGTACAAAAGATTGTGTGTGCGTAATGTATGAAATGTACACATAAAGCTATATACACGAGATACGAGCAAAGGATTAATGCACAAGAATTGTGTGTGCATATCTATATGTATAAAGGATTGAACGTACGTGAGATGCATGTGATATGCAAAAAATGAATAGACCACATCCCAGGTGGTTAAGAGATTCGTTGAGGGTACTGCTCGGTTGCTCACATTGTCTGATGCTCTAAAGGATCTAAAAAAGCATTGCCTTGACTTTACGGACTCTGACCCATAATCTTTAAAAGAGAACTGACTCGTGCGTATCTTTGCCCCCCGGTCAATGAGCATTTTGCCCCCTAGGACTCTGAATCAAGTTCTGCCTAAAGGAAAGTCATTTGGAGTAATGTCGCCTTATCGCTCCAGGCATCAATAGTCATTGTTTTAAAGGTAGTGTGTCCCTTGTAGATTTTCACACTAGTTTTTCTTAGCGAGAAATGCGTCCCTTTAGGGATTTTCACATAACCCTGTGCCTAACTTTTGCCTGGAATGGACCCAACCCACTCTAGCGGCTTTTATTCATTTTTTTGAAGGACAGACTGCCTGTTCCCAGGTTTTCACCCTGCCCTTTGGCCTAACACTTTTGCTTAGAGAGCCAGTCACGGTTTTCATCTCTAACGGCCTTTCTTTTCATTTTCTTTTTCTTTTTTTTTTTTAACTCATGTCTCTAACAGGTTTCTGTTAACCATTTAATTGCATGTTTATGCCTAGCTTATGCATGCATCTCTATCTGTACGCACCATATAGCAATAAGAATGATCATGACTAGACATGTGATGCAAAAACACCAATTTTATTCAATCTCAATGAGCAACACCTTAGGTGCATTTAACTCCTGTTATCAATCAACCCTTTTGGGTTTTCTTGATTGAATATTTTCTCTTGGCTCTTATTCTTTGAACGCGAATTCTAAATGCAATGTTGGGGACAAGACTCAACTCGAATGCATAAATGGACTCATGGCTTCTCTCTTAAAGCTCAAGAAACACCATATGCCTCTTCCTACATACCAAACCTTACTAGAAGGTCATCGCCGCTAGTTAGATAAGGCCGAACCCAGAATCAAGAGGTCTTATTTTGGTTGTAATGTTAGGCTCCAGTAGATGGCTATCAAATGAGGATTATGTTTCTAGAGAAAAATGGCCGCAACGTTCATTCGGATGAAGGAACCATTTTCAACCCCAATTATATACTGTCCAGATACTCTTGAATTTGGATTTGGTAATACATGAACTCATCAAGCTCAGCATAACAATTTAGCTAAAAAAGATAACCACCGAACTCGTCAAGGGGTATCACCTAAGCTCTTCTTCTTCTTCTTTTTCTTTTTTCCTTTTCTTTCTTTTTTTTCTTTTTTTTTTTTTTGATCGTTCTCCCCCCTTTTTTAACTTATGTCTCTAATTATACAAAGACAATGATCAAACCCCTTTTCTCAAAGTGTAAGCTCATCTTTATCAGGGCAATTTTTAGCGAACCAAAATACTTGAAACTCTCTTCCCGAATTGTCCCACTCTCACCGGGGTGATCTTTTAACATTCTAACAAAATTACCGATGACTGGTACCCTTCCCGAAAGCGAAAACTGATCGTTATCAGGGCAAATTTTAGTAGTTTTTTTTTTAAAAAAAAAATGTAAATGATCGAAACCCCTTTTCTGAAGCATAGACCCATCCTCATCAAGGTGATTTTTTGATATCCCAAAAGAATGTCATAATGTACATCCATCCTTACTAGAGCGGCCATCCTTCTAAGGGGAAGCCAAAATTATTTTAGGCGAAGGCAGAGGTTTTAACGTGTGTACCAATAAAATCGGTACGCATTTTGCATACCAAAATAAAGGCTCAACGGGCTTGCAAGAGATTGTGGAGCAAGGGTAGGAAATGGTAATTTAGAGAGCTAAACAAAGAAACGGTGCCTAAATCATTTTCTAGATTCAGCCTTATCCAGAAGTCGCTTCGACGGGTAATCGGAAAGGTTCTACTGCTCTTAGTGAGTTTTCATCCAATCCCCTAATTGCAACAAGTTTTTCTTCTCTCTTTTTTCAAGTTTTAATCTCACATCAGGAGTCAAGTTGGATGCAACCAAGATTATTATTTATTAAAACTGAATGAAATAGTGTTTATTAAACCAATGCCTTAATCATGATTATCACTTATGCTTGATGCAATAAGATATGACAATGCATATATAAGAAAAGCCCATATTATTAAAATAGAAAAGAGCAACAAGTGCATAGTTCAGGAATACACTTTAGAAAAGGAAAAAAAACAAAAATTATAACAACTCTAATTCTTCCTTTCTTCCTCCAGGCCAGGTGCCAATTCTTGAATGCGATCTGTTAAAGGGCGACAATAGTCTGTCCTATGCCCTGTGTACTGGTGATATGCAAAATACCAGTCCGTTCTGTGCCTAGGCTTTCCTTGACTTGGGGCAGGCCTAGCTGGCAAGGGTTGCAACTTCCCTTCCTTGATGAGACGAGCGAAGTGCCAAGGTAGAGGCTTGCCTGAGATGGTGAGGTGTTTAGGAGTTATTCCAGTGGTTGAGACCTCTGCTGCCTTGGTATTGCCCCCATTGCCACTGCTATTTCCTGTGATTTTGCCCAAGGCCAGGTTTGCAGATTTAGCCATTTTATCCAGATGCTCAGCCTCAGCTTCGATGGCTATATCATTTAAGGACTCCCAGTCCTTCAACCCCTTCATCTTTAGCCCATCTTTGAAGTATGGACTGGCATTCCTAATAAACAGCCTGATCTGGTCTGGAATGTCCGGCTTCTTCTTCATCTCCAATACTCGGTTCCTCCATCGGGTCAAATACTCATGGAATGACTCACCCGGCTTTTGTTGTAGCAACTCTAGATCTTTCAGAGTGACCTCTATCCTTGTATTACAGTCATATTGCTGGAGGAACTCCTCCGTCAGCAGATCCCAGTCTTCTTTTATTCTTCATTCCAGCCCATGATGCCAGTCCACCACAGGACCTAACAAACTCAAACAGAAGTATTCAATCTTTTGCCTCCTCATCAGCATCGTCCCCTTCATCACCAAGGAGTATTACTTAATATGAGCGGTGGGGTCCGATGTGCCATCAAATTTCGGGACATTAGGCATCTTAAAGTTCAAGGGGATTAGATCTTCTCCATCCAGCTCTTTGTCTTCGGGGTTCATCCCCCTTTGCATCATTAGCATTCGGGACATTGCCTCGAACTTCTCTTCTATTTTCCTCCAGATTGTATCTTCTGTCTGGGGTGCTTTCCTTTTAACTGACAGGGGTTCTTCACATTCATCCCCTTCTAAGTCCTCTTCCATTCTATGGGTTACTCCTCTCTTTTGCCCTCCTGACGTGGCAGGCCCTAAGCCCACTGGTGGTGGATGTACATCCTCCGGCGGATCCTCTCTGGCCTCCTCTTGTTCATTTTGTCTCATGGGAGGAGGCGCCAGGTTCTGTGGCGCAGCTGGTTGAGCCATTGCGACCATTATGGCCATCATTCGATTCTCGAATTCTTTGAACCTTCGCCCCACTTGTTCAGCTATCAAGGCCCTGGTGGCATCTTTCTCTCTCGATGAATCGGCCATTTCTGGAGATTCTCTAAATGCCTGTTGATTGCACTTGACTTGATTCTGGTTGCTCAATCAAAACCCTCTGATAATGTGACTGTCAGAACCCCTAACCAGCTAGGAAAATGGTCTTTGATGGCTGAAAGATTAAAGAGTTAGAATGATGCATGATTAATACGCAATGCATGGTCGTGTTGTGCAACAAAAATGGCATACAATGGCCAAAAGAGATTACAATGATACATGTGAGACATTTGAAAAAACTATACACAGGATAATATGTACATGTAATAGTTATATGCAAAGAATAGGATGTATGCATAGGGAGAAAATAAAAATTTTATTTATGCATGAATAACATGAAGATGCAATGCATCATCCACAACCACATGCAAGCAGATAGATCCTTCCAACCTTATTGCCCCCACACACGCGATCATGCGGTCTCTGTCTTAGGTGGGCTTGATCCATGGGTTAACAGGGAACCCGATGGACGCGCATGGTGCACTGTGGAAAATTGGCAGCATAACCTCTCTTAACTAATGCACAGGCGCATGGAAAATGATCTTTACATATTTAGGTAATTCAAATACATTGACATGGCCCTACCGGGGCATGAAAGCCTTTAGCTAGGTAACCAAACAAGTTATTTGGACTCATCCAATACATAAGGATCCATACAGCAGGCACGGTATTACGGTTCATATCACCTAAGGGAAGTAGCTATGGCCATTACATGAGCTTTAGTCAAGGGTGGTGTTACTTTGGGGCTACCCAAGCATGGTCCCTGCCAACGGGTCTAGCTTATCGGGAGCGTAACGACCGATTGGGTCTCCATTTGATATACCATGATGGTACGAGGCTTGGGCTGGTAGTTATCCTTAACACTTCCCTACATTGAGTGAACATTGGGTCGCGCTTCGGGAATGCACTGGGGCTGATAGAGGGATCAAACTAACTTAATCTAAGACTCTAATGGGTTGTAATGCAAATTTGAGAGAAAACGAATTTATAAACTAAAACTTAATTATAAATTTTAATCAAGGTATTTTCAAATCAAAGTCTCGAACCAGTCCCCAGTGTGACGCGCGCCGAACCCCGAGGGCGCCCCTTGACCGCCCGTTTGAGGGGGATCGGGCAAGTGAGGTTCGTTGACAACTTGCGACGGATTGCAATTGCATCTATTTTTGGCAACAAAGAGGTTTCATGGAGTTGCCACCCAATAAAACATTGGAAAAGTTCCTCTCGCCTCGGAGAGCCTAAGACAGCGCATGTATCCTTTTGGGCAAACCAAAAGGGGTCTTGGAGGATGAACCTCTCTCCCTTGGAGCCTAGGATTTTTAATTAGGTCCTTTGTCGGGACACAAGAGGTGTCTTGGAGATCCCATTGGAATGGGTCTCTCTCCTCGTTGAGCCCAAAGACTAGAGATGGGTTCGGGACTTCTCATCTATTTCTACCTTGATTAATTTTACGATTAAGTTTTGAATTTATTAATTCTCTTTCTCTCCACACGATGCAATTTAATTAAGGCGCAATTATCCATTACTAAAAGTGATAAATAAATAAAATAAAGAAAAACATTTAAAATGAAATACAATAACACTAGGAGCGAAATACAACTCCCATTTTAGAAGTACAAACCATACATAAAATCGGGGAATTAATTATGAGGACATTGGTCCTTGACTTTGATTATTATAAAAACAATTCTCGATGATAAATTCATTGGATAAGAAAAATAAGACATTGGTCCTTGGCTTTGTTAAAAATCCCAATTAATTACTATAAAACATTTGATTATTTTAGGCATTGCGCGAGACAAAATGATTTGTATATAATGAAGACTAAGAATAAATAAATAAACGAAAGAATAAAGTTACAAAATTAAACCAAAAGGGGTTCTCTTGGGGTGTGAACGGCGACCCTTGTCTCAAGTTCAACGCGCCAAAAAAATTAAGAAAATAGCATTTCACAAAACAATAAACTATGTTAGTATAAAAAAAAAAAATCCAAAATTAACCAAAAACCAAGATAAAGTTAAAAGAATAATAAACAATAAAATCAAGTAAGGTTAAGAAAAATATGAAAATAACTAAATAAATTAAACAGAACGCGTGTCCAGAATATTTCACGAGAAGACAACAAAACCAAAGGAAGAGGCTTTTTTGTATTTTTCTAAAGTAAAACGGAATTTTATTTATAAGGGAAAAATAGGATTTTTGTTAACCAACCACAAAAAAGTGTGAAATTTCCCTTTTTATAGAAAAACACGACCGACGGACGTCGAAGGCTGACCGACAGGCACATGCCAATGGACACGTGTTCGTTAGTTCGGACACGTGGCTATCGGTAAACTCACAGATGGCCCATCCCTCGTGGAGAGTGAGACGGGCTGCCGCTATGACCGACGAATGCCCTGCGACTGACGGTCTGACCGTCCGTGGAAGAAAACTCAAAATTTAAGTCAAAATTCTCCCGATTTTTCACTCCTTTCTACCGCAAATAAAAACCTTTAATTCTCGTGAACTCAAAGGACCGAAATCTCCGAATTTCACCCATCTATTTGGAAACAGGCATTGATTTCTTCATCAGGTAATCTCTGATCTGGACCGCCTTGGGACACGGTGCTTACAGCTACAAAGGAGAGGATGGCAAGAAGAAAGTGCCAAAGAAGATCCCCCATATTTTAGAGAGTTTTGTTCCCTCATCTTCGGTCTGTGCTTACACTGGTGATGAAGAGCCACAGTGGGTAAATGGAAAGATCATTCCGGGGTTTGAAATCTTCAATGATGTCTTCGACTGGGATGTTGGAGTTATCATGTAACACCCCCATACCCCCGGTAAGGAATATCGAGGCGCTACGCGGACACTTACGTATACATGTACATACATTAGCGGAAGCGATAGCATTATACATATCAAATTAAGAATAATAAAATAAATTAAATACTACACTAGGGCCCACTTGCATTTCATATTACATCTGTTTCCATTTAACTTTACATATACATTTACATGTACCTTTACTTTGTGATTTTTTCTACTTCTATTACATAATGATGTTACTCAAAACATCATAAACTTTAGTTCTAACTTATACAAAAAGGTATAGCAAAACTTCCTAGTGGCCTTGACCCGCAGATGTCCGCTTACTGATCTAAACCTGTATACTTACACGGAAATAAACATCCGCTGTAACACCCCGCCATCCCCGTTGGAAGGATACCGGAGTGCCACGCGGGCAAACATATAAACAAATCCAATTACATGCTAATAAAATAAAACAAAAGATAATATGTAAAGAAACTTTTAAATTGTTTATAGAAAAACCTTTAACATATACATATACATATCACTATCGTTTTACAAAAAGAGGCTCGTATGCAATTACATATACAAAAAGAATACTTGTTCCTTTACAAAAGATTCATTTTGCTAATTACAAGCCATATACAAAATAATTACAGCGGAAGACTTCAAAAATATAACAACTTCATCCAAAAAGACTCCTAGTGGCCGACCTGCAGATATCCGACTCTGAACTGCACTCGCCACCTGCACGGGAAAAGAGCCCGTGCTAAGCGATAACGCTTATTGGGGAGGAACAAAACAAAATAACAATATACATATAACATATGTGCAACAATACTATAATCAATATACAAGGTGCATATCATCAAGTTATACAAGAATTCATATGCATCAAATCCATTTAATCTTGTTAATAAACATCTCTACATATACAATACATATACACATATAAACATGTAGCCTGATTAGTCTGGTATAAACCTAAGAAGTGGATACGGTCATTTGGATACTGATAGAACACAGTATCCCAAGCATATAGAGACATGAGTCTCGAACATGTACTTTTCATATAGAGACCGAAGTCTCGCTTTATTTCCATATAGACCAAACATGGTCGAAACAAGGATCCAGACGGACCCGCATATATCATTTTGTCATATAGCAGCTGCACACACACAGACCTAAGTAAGCGCTTACTTATCCACTACTATGATTTATACAGGCTTAAATGACACAACTCAACAATTCATATATCAAATCATGAGAATTTCCTATTATATTAGCTTATAATTCATGTATACTTATATACTGATCACATTCAGAATATTTAAACATATAAATATCAATACTGAAGGTAATAAGGACACATAGCTCACATTGAATTAATCCATGTCAAATAAATTATAAAAAGTGTAAATCATGAATATTAATTATTAATCATGTATACAACTCAATAATAAGCAATTATTAAATTACAAATTAGATTTTAAAACTAATTATTCATCAAACAGTGTAAAAACCCTAAAAAAATCAGAAGTTAAATGTTTGTTTTAGGAAGACAGGACAGCAGGCAGAGGCCGGTCACGTCGTGACCTTCAGTCACGTCTCGTGACACCGGCTTCACGCGAGCCAGGCAAAAGAGCAAGGCAAGAAAGCAAGGCAAGAGCAGGCGGTCACGGCGTGACCATCAGTCACGTCTCGTGACGCCTGAGAGGAGAGGGGAAGACACGCAGGGAGACAGGCAAGATCGCGAGGCGTGATGCTCCATCACGTCGCGACTTCCCCAAGGGAGGGAGGTCACGGCGTGATGCCTCATCACGTCATGTGATCTTCCTCTCTGCTTCTTCCTTCATCACAAAGACTTCCCAGAGAAGGGGATCACGGCGTGATGCCCCATCACGTCTCGTGACTTCCCCAAAGGAGGGAGGTCACGGCGTGATGCTCCATCACGTCGCGTGATCTTCTTCTCAAACTCCTTCTTCTTCAAAATTACTCTTCAGAATTTCCAGAAAACTCAGAAAACGTCAAAACAGAGTGCAATCAAATCTCCAAAACCCAATTTGTCTAAATCCATTTTTCATGCAAAAATCATACTAACACATACCTTATAGTCTTCTGAGCACATTTACAGCACTTATACTCAACTCAATCACATTCTTACAGAGTCAATCAGTAAAAACAGAGAGAGTCACTAACCCAGTATTTTGCATTCAAATTCAAGCACATTCATCTCATTGCATATTCGTATCATTCTTTTTCTACTGTAAATATGTCTACAATAACACATAACTTTAACATTTCATATACGCACACATAAATGCATTCATATCACAGCAAACAGGATCCAAACATGAGAAAATGGAAACACTCCCAAACCTGTTGAAGTCCAAAACAACGTCCACTGCTCTTTCAATCCACAACTTTGCCCTTTCCCTTCTCTATTCTTTTATCCTCAGGAGCTTGCAAACAAATTAAAACCACAGTTCAATAACCAAGAACAGAATCTCCATAACCCAACAAAGAATGAGACGGAAATTAACCATAAAACCAAGAAAACTTCTGCCACTTACCTTCTGAAGCTTCAAAACTCACAACCCAAGCTCTCAAAACAGATTAACACACACATGCAATGGGAAAAAGAACAGAAAATGGAGAGGAAGGAGATGGCCAACGTGAGAGAGAGCAAAAGAGAGAGAGAAACTCAAATGTTTAGTTTTCCAGGAACCAAAACATTCAAAACTCTCCTTTCCCTCACCCACGTGCCCATACACTCACCTCATCCACCTGGCACACATGCACAGTTACACAATTCACTAATTCCTCTCTTTTACAATTTGATCCTCATAATTCTAATAGGTCCCTATTAATTTCTTTTTACTCACCTGTATAAAATCTGCATTCTAATTAAATCCCATCTAGCAATTAAATCCTCTTTCCTTGTATAAATTACCCAATTACCTTTAATTGTCCAATTAACATCACTGATTTCCAATTAGGCCACTTATGGGGTGTGACATCCGCGCTAAGCGGTAACGCTTAGTGGGGATGAAAACAATGCAAAGGACTTCTTTACGAAGTCACAAATAGCTCACACATATGTCATATAACAAATATCAAGTAGTTCATGCATATAGCTCTGATACTTGTATAGGTTTCATGTTCAATTATCAAATACTATGAGTTCACATGCATATAACATCTACTCTTTTACTTGTTCATATACACTACAACTTGTACATTTCGTTTATTCAAATATACATTATCATGTAACCACATTCATGTCAATACACTCATGTAATCATGTACTTGTATACAGAACTGTAATGTACTTAAACATTACTTTCATGTACTATAGCTTTATTCGAAGCAACACTATAATCATCTCAAGTTCACTGCACAACATTTAACAAAACAAGCCTGAGTTCCTCTCATGGTGGATACGGGACGCTCTATAAAAAAACATTTTCGGTAGACCGAAGTCACAACTTTTTCATATATCTCTATTAATGACCATTCTCAGAGGTCGACCCGCTTCGCCCAAACGGGGCAGAACATTGGCAGCTGCACTCGGTAATCCCTTTATAAGCATGCTTATCTATCCACTATAACGGTAATCAGGCTCAATACCGACTCACACACTATACACGGACATCAACTCATCAACTAAAATTCAAGTGCATTTATCAAATTCAAAGACATTTAATTCATCTACAATCTTTAGTAATCATGTTCAACAACTAAAAACATGTAACACTTAAATTCATTACATAAACATATAAATCATGCAAAGCAAGACAGAAGAAAACACTCTCTTCAAAACAAATAAAACAGGATGCGAAGAGGTTCACTGTCGCGATCGCGATAAGAAGTCGCGCTCGCGACAGAAGCCAAGTTCATTATCGCGATCGTGATAAGAGGTCGCGCTCGCGACAGAAGATAGATTACAAAAAGGCTCTATACTCTATACCAAATGCATCATGTAACAATTCCTAAGTTCATACATATTAATCATGTCATTTACTATACTTCCTACAACTATACATTGTTACTTTATTAATTAAATTACCATCTTTAATCATACTCATATGTATTTTTCCATTAACAACTAATTTATAATCATTTAGGAGCCCAAATCATGTATAAAACATTAAGGGGAAAGGCAAGGGGTTGACCCATGACAACCATGGGCTCAAAATGAAGAAAAAGAAGCTTAATATAGGGTGTTCTGTCGCGAGGTCGCGACCTGTGTCGCGCTCTCGACAGAGGCTCCGCTTTGGTGCCTCACGAGACTGCTTTTTACCCTAAACTTGTATCGTCTAAATGAACCTCTAAACGTCTTTTTTTGGGAAAACGTTCTTCTTAACAATTGTTCTCTAGGATTTTAGCTTTCAAATGGGACAAGTTTCAGGTCGTTTTGAGATCTATAAAAAAAGATATGGTCTAAAAAACATATACTATTCCAGTGAACCCGCCAGAACAGGGTCACCTACGTTTTAATTACTTTCTGGGATACTTAGGGCCAGAATTAGATTAAGTACCCTCTTAAACATTTTTAGACACGGATCTTTTCTTTCATATACAATTGGAATCAACCCAATTGGGATTTTATAACTCTACTTATAACAAATACTATACATAGGGGTCTAATGACAAATAAGCAGAATTTCGCAAAATCAAACTCTATTATCAACACAAACACTCAAATGATCAGGTTACATACTTTAAACATATATACACTTGTCATGAGCACTGTAAGCAATCAAAATGAACATCTTGAGCTAATTAAAGCTCATCAAGCATCTTTTTATTTCTACATGTCTTTGTTCAAGCATTTCTCATATAAACACATGCAAAGTTAACATAGTTACACTCGATCCCTACCTTAGGTGGCTTAACCGCTCCTCTCTAATCGATTCAGCGCTTCTCCCTTTCCCTTCACTAGCCTCTTATCCACATCTTTCACAAATCACATAGAAAACACTTGGGTTACTCTTCTTTTTACTTTAAATCAAAAACAAAGAGAAAAAGGAGGTCAGATCGGAAAACAAATTAAGCTAACCTTCTGAAGAGACCCAACTCTACCCTTCTCTTGCCCTCTTCACACCATTCAAGTGACTCTCTCTTAAGAAGAAAATACAAATGAAGAAAAAGGCAACCAAAAGATGGAGAGTGGAAGAGCATGGAAAAAACCAAATAAAGCAAAAGAATAAAGAAGAGAGAAGGCCCAAAAGTAAGAAAAATAAGATGGGAATAGGTAAGTGGCCGGTCAAACTAAAAGAAATAACAAATTAATCACCCACTAAGCACATTAAAAGCCAACCACTTCCTTTAATTCATCCCTATCCTAAGCCAAGCAAAGCCAAGCCAAGCCAAGCCAAGCCAAATGTCTCTTCCCTACAATGACACTTGGCACACTCCTATAATGCCACTTGTCACTCTCATATGCCGCCACTTGTCACTCTTCTACAATGACACTTGTCACTCTTCTATGATGACATTTGTCACTCTTCTATGATACCATGTGTCAACTCCCTACAACTCCAAGTCTCTTAGTCCCACTTATGCACACATCTCGCGAGGGGGTTCTGTCGCGCTCGCGACAGAATGCTCACGCCCGTACCAACCAGCTGAAGTTCGAAAACCGCTGGAGGGCTCTGTCGCACCCGCGACAGAACTCTCGTACATAAACTTACCTTTTTCGAACAAAACTCTGTAATTCTTCTAGGGCCACTTTGGGGTGTGACATATCAAGTCCGCAGAGAACTTCTGGGATAAGGAGATCATGATTCAGTGCAGTGTTTGGGACAGGGATGGGCCCGACGAGAATGTCACTGATAAGCTATTAGCTACCAGGTTTAAGGGAAAGGAAAAGATAGTACAGCCAGAGCTAAAGTTTGAAGATTTGAAGGTTTCATCGGAGGTAGTTGAAAAACCTCCAACAAGCCAAGAAGTCAAAGCCAAGTCGGCTACAACATCAGCGTCGATAGGAGATTAAGACAATAGTTATTTAGATACTATTTTTATGCCCGAACTTTTTAATGACAATGTTAATGTTTCTGATTATATTAATGAGATGAATAACTTTGCTTACTTGTGTCATGTTTCTGATGATTTCATTCCCCATGATCATAAACATGATACATTCATTTTTGACATTAACTCAACTAGCATAACTACATTTAATCTCGAAACTTTGGAAAATCCAAAGGAAATTTTGATAGCATCAGATATAACTCCTGAGGAGAGGCTAAAATTTGAGAGAATATTGAAAAAATATGAAAAAGTCTTTGCCAGGACCTACAAGGACATGCCGGGAATTGATCGAGAAGTTGTGGAACATACCATCCCAACCTACCCAGGGAGTAAACCAGTCAAGCAAAAGCTCAGAAGACTTAGACCAGAAGGGGTGCAAAAGGTGAAAGAAGAGATCCATAAGCAGATTGAGGCTAAGTTCCTAATAGAGGTTCAATACCCTACCTGGTTACCTAATGTAGTTCTTGTGGCTAAAAAGGATGGAAAGGTTCGAGTATGTGTGGACTATCGGGACCTGAAAAATGCCTGTTCGAAGGACGATTTCCCTCCGCCTCATATTGATGTGCTGGTAGATAGTGCCGCTGCTTTTATGATGTACAGCTTTGTAGATGGGTACGCTGGGTACAATCAAATCCTCAACAGGACCGTGGATAGAATCAAGACAGCTTTCATCACTGAATGGGGCACATTTGCTTATCAGGTTATGCTTTTCGGATTAAAGAATGTAGGAGCAACCTATCAGAGAATGGCCACTAGAGTTCTCAATGATTTGATCCACAAAGAAGTGGAGGTGTATGTTGACGACATGATGATCAAGTCAGCTAACAGAGAGAGCCACTTTGAGGCTTTAGAAAAGTTCTTTCAAAGGATAAAGAAGTTTAATCTGCGCCTTAATCCCAAGAAGTGCATCTTTGGGGTTACCTTGGGTAAACTATTGGGCCATGAGGTAAGCCAGAGAGGAATTGAAGTGAATCCTGATAAGGTCAGAGCCATTAGAGAGATGCCAGTGCCCTAGAAAGAGAAGGAAGTTAGAAGTTTCCTAGGAAAACTTCAGTATATCAGCCGGTTTATCGCCAAGCTAGCTTCAGTATGTGAGCCCATCTTCAAGCTTCTCAAGAAGAATCAGCCGGTAGTGTGGAATAACGATTGTCAATTGGCCTTTGATACTATTAAGGATTATCTCCTGAATTCGCCAGTCTTAAGACGACCACGACGTGCTAAGCCACTAATCCTGTATTTGGCGGTAGAAGACAGTTCAGTGGGTGCCATGATGGCTCAGGAGGATGAATTTGGAGTGGAGTTTGCTATTTATTACCTTAGCAAGAAATTCCTAACATATGAAGCCAAATATGTGGAAGTGGAAAAGATTTGCTTGGCAGTAATTTGGGCCTCTAAAAAGTTACGACGCTACTTTCACTCCTTCAGTGTACAAGCGGTTGCCAAGCATAACCCGCTCAGGTACCTTCAAGAAGCACCCTCTCTACTAGGAAAAATGGGAAGATGGTTATTACTGTTGTAGGAGTTTGGTATCAAATACATCACCAGGAAAACCAATAAGGGAAGAGCTGTAGCTGAGTTCTTGGCTGAACATCCTATTGAGGGAGACCAGTTCGAGTACAATTTCCGAGATGAAGATGTTATGGCCATAGCAGTACATGGGTGGCAGATTTTTTTGATGGGGCAGTTAACAGTAAAGGCGCAGGAGCGAGGATTATTCTTACAACCCCGGATGCTGAGAAGCTACCATTAGCCAAAAAGTTGAGGTACAAGGCAACCAATAATGAAGCGGAATACGAAGCTTGCATCTTCGGGTTAGAAGCACTGCTTTCTCTGGGGGGAAAGACTGCAAAAGTCTTCGGAGATTCGTCCTTAGTAATCCATCAGATCAGAGGGGAATGGTCAGTTAAGGAAGAGAGGTTGTTGCCTTATGTGAAGTACTTGAGAATGTTGAATAGCCAGTTTGAGACTTGCACTTTTCACTTCATCCCCAGGGATGAAAATCAATTGGCTGATGCTCTCGTGACGTTAGTGTCCATGTGGGATAATCCAACGGGGGTTGCTATAAGACCCATGCTAATCTCTAGCTCGAAAAAGCCTTATTTTGAAGATGAGCAGGTGATGGATATTGAGGTCGCCGATGGAAACCCTTGGTACTACGATATTCAGAATTATTTGGAACGGTCAGTGTTTCTAGAATAAGCCATTGAGAAAGACCAAAGAATGATTAGAAAGCTATCCACACAATTCATTAGTGTAAATGGCACTTTGTATAAGAGGCAAGTTGATGGTATTCAATTGAGATGTTTGGCGGAGAAAGAAGTGGAAAGAGTTATGGAAGAGGTTCATGCCGGAGTCTGTGGAACTCACATGAATGGCTTAGCCTTAGCAAAGAAGATCATGCGCCAAGGATTCTATTGGCTCACAATGGATACGGATTGTTCAAAATATGTGAAGCAATGCCAGTTATGCCGGCAATACGCGAATTTGAGGCATGTGCCAGTTTCAAAACTACATAGTTTGGCATCTCCATGTCCATTTGCAGCTTGGAGAATAGATATCATAGGCGAGATATGTCCTACAGCTTCTAATGGGCACAGGTTCATTATAGTCGCCATTGATTACTTCACTAAGTGGGTCAAAGCTGAATCTTTCAAGAAGGTTGATGCTAGAGACATGGCTAAGTTCATCGAGCGGAATTTGATATGCAGATATGGCCTCCAGCACCACATTGTGTCTGATAATGGGGTACAATTCTTAGCAGAAACCAAGCATATGCTTCAAAAATATGGAATCCAGCATCATAAGTCTTTTCCTTACCGACCTTAGGATAATGGCGCGGTTGAAGTAGCGAACAAGAATGTTAAAAGAATATTGGCCAAGATGGTTCAGAGCTATAAAGATTGGATAAAAAAGCTACCTTTTGCATTAACCACGATCAGAACTTCTACGGGAACGATGCCATTCTCTCTGGTATATGGAACCGAAGCAGTTCTGCCAGTTGAAATTGAGCTGAAATCCTTAAGGGTGGTTATGGAAGTTGAGATTCTAGAAGCGGAATGGGCACAACAGCGATTGTTACAGTTGAATCTATTGGATGAAGATAGGTTGCGAGCCTATTATCACAATCAGGTTTATCAGAAGAGGCTAGCTCGGTCCTTTGGCAAGAAGGTATGAAAGCACCCATTGAAAGAAGGGGATTTGGTCTTTTAAGATGATTAGGTCGGGAGTGCAAGACATACGGGGAAAATTCGGGCCAACCTAGGAAGGTCCGTTCATCTTGAAAAAGTTACTAACAAAAGGGGCAGCGATTTTAGCAGACAGCGATGGGAATGAATTTAAAGATCCCGTCAATATCGACAGACTAAAAAGGTTCCATGGCTAAAGACCAAAAAAAAAAATCAAAAGAAGAGAATGAATGCCCCGCGGCTCGAAAACCGAAAAAAGGCGACCTTGCTAAAATTGGGCGCCCTGTCAGGGTGAAACCCAAAAAAAGGCATCCTGGGAAAAAATTAAGGGCCGAGAGAAAATGTTCAATCGAGAAAATCCGAGAGAGCCGATTGATAACAGGAGTTTGATGTTTACAAGATTTATTCTGAGATTAGGTGTAGTCTTGTGTTTTTGATTCTTGTCAAATGAAGATCATATATGATGAAATCATACAGAAATGTGCATAATTTTGCGATGAATAAAAGAATGTAGTTTACATTTTCATTGTTCTTTTAGTTCTGTCTTAAAAAGAAATTTATCACTTATTTATCTAATGAATATTGTCTAATCATTTTGTCAAAAGATGTCTAGGCAGATGTGTGCTAATCGCTCTTAAGGGAGATTCTGATAATAGCCTTCTCTTATAGTTCCTTCAAAAAAAAAGAAAAAAATAAGGCCGTTAGAGATGAAAATCGTAACTGGTTCTCTAAGCAAAAGTTAGGCCAATGGGCAGGGTGAAAACTTGGAGACAGGCAGTCTGCCCTACAAAAAATGAGATAAATAAAAGCCGCTGGATTGGGTTGGGTCAATTCCAAGCAAAAATTAGGCAAAGGGTTATGTGAAAATCCCTAAAGGGACGCATTTCCCACGAAGAAAAGCTAGTGTGAAAATCCACTAGGGACGCACTACTTTTAAAGCAATGACGTTCGATACCTGGAGCGATAAAGCGGCATTACTTCAGATGATCATCCTTCAGTCAGATAATGCATGACTTAGAATCCTGGGCATATAATCATTGGCCGGGGGGCAAAGATGCGCACTTAATGTCTCTCTCAAAAATGATTTGGGGTCAAAGTCCCTAAAGCCAAGATGTCACTCTTTCAGATCTTTGGAGGCATGGTGCAGCAGCCAAGCTATATCCTCAACAGACCCTTGACCATCTAGGACATGGTCTATTCATTTTTGCAAACATCTACATCTCATATCATACACACAATTTCTTGTATATACTTCTATGCACATAGTTTTGTAGGAAATATCTAAGTGAAAACCGTCGCAACTGGAAGATGGCAACCCTTGCACTTTTAGTAGTCTATAGCAGACTCGGTGCGGTCCTCTGAGGAGGACATGGTCTATTCATTTTTGTAAACATCTATATCTCATATCATACACACAATTTCTTGTATATACTTCTGTGCACATAGTTTTGCAGGAAATGTCTAAGTGAAAACCGTCTCCATTAGAAGATGGCAACCCCTGCACTTTTAGTAGTCTATAGAAGACTCGGTGCGGTCCTCTGAGGAGGACATCATTTGCACTTTTAGTAACCTGTAGCAGACTCGGTGCAGCTCAAGAGAGCAACCTCTGCACTTTTAGTAGTCTGTAGCAGATTTAGACAGTCCTCTGAGGAGGACATTTCCTGCGTTTTGTAGTCTTATGAGCGACTCAGCGCATTGCTTTCCGCGGATGGCACTTGCACTTTCAGTAGTCTGGAGCAGAATCGGTGCAGTCCTCTAAGGAGGATATTTCCTGCGTTTTGTAGTCTTGTCAGCGACTCGACGCATTGCCATTTGCGGATGGCACCTGCACTTTTAGTAGTCTGCAGCAGATTCGGTGAAGTCCTCTGAAGAGGATATATCTCGTGTGTTGTAAGTCTGTAGCAGACCCGACGCATCACCGTCTGAGGATGGTCCCTAGCACTTTGTAGTCTTGTCAGCGATTTAGTGCAATCCAAGAGGATACTCACAGTTCAAATCACAACACCATTCCCGAGGGAGCAGCTGGAAGGAAGCAGCCTCAGGTACGCGCTTCTTTCCCTTTCCTGAATTTTGGCTCACCTAGACACCCACACACTAGCCTCTCAAAAATTGGGGCCAACTGTAGACACCGGGTGCCAGAGCAGCCTAGATCAGGATTACCCAATGATGAAATTAAGTGTGCCTGTTTATAGGCAAAAATGAAAGTTGGAAGTGACGATTTCCTTACCGGATTGATTTATTAGAAATAAATAAAAATGTATTTTAAAAATGTTTTAAAAAATTATTTTGGGGTAAAAGAAGTGAGTTTTTAATTTTTTGCGTTTTATAGAAAATTTGAAAAAAAAAATCACGCGAATGTCAGGCTACGGCAGCGTTGGGAGCGCCCCAGCGTGCAGGCGGAACGCACGCGGGGCGCATCGCTCACGCATGCTGCGTGCGCATTGGGCTCAGTGACGCCCGTTGCTGGCCCAGCGCGCCCTTCCCTGCCCGTTTAGCCGGTTTTGACGTTTTTTGGCCCCAAAATTGCTTTTTCTTCAATTTTTTAATAGAATTCAATGCTAAACCCTTTAAAATTCCAAACCCTTCAAATTTAGTTGTTTTTTGTATTTATTGGAATTAAATCAATTTAATTTCTTAATTAAAAAATTCTGAATTTTGGGGGAGGAATAAAAGGAATTTTGGAGAGAGAATTAAGGGGGGATTTTCTTCTTCTTTCTTCTCTCAAAACAAATTTTCTCAAGTTTCTAAAGGATTTTTCCAAAATAATTCTTAAGGCAAAAGGAATAATTTTTGTTCTTGTGAATTTTCTTCTTTTCATTTAATAATTCTTTACTTTGAGACAAATAAATCAATTATTTTTTCTTGAGTAAAAATTCATTTTCAATATTTTATTTTTCTAATATATTCTTACAATCAAGACATGGAATTGGATCTTACCTTCATTTCATCAAACTAAATTTTGAGGGTAAGCATTCTTGGCTCAATTCTTAATTTAATTTTTGATTTAATTTTTTTTTGTTTCCAATTAATTAAAATTATCACATAGATTCTTTTAGATCTATTTTTTTTTTACTTCTCATTTCTTGTGTTCTTATTTAGTTGTTCATATTATAGATCTATTATTATTATTATTATTATTATTATTATTATTATTATTATTATTATTATTATTATTATTATACTTTTGCTCTTTATTTGATTATTCATCTTTTGTTTCTATTTTTATGCTTATCATTATCCTCATTGTTGTTCATATATTATTATTGTTTTTTATTGGTATTATTATTTATCATGTTTTAAAATGTTATATTTATTTTATTTCTTATTATTCTTACATGTTTATTTGATTGTTCATATTCGTTGGTTGTTATTGTTCTTTATTATTATTATTATTGTAATAACTACCATCATTAGTATTATTATTATTTTTATTACTCTTGTTTATTATTTTTATTTATTATTATTCATATCTTCACATATGTTGAATTTTATTATTATGATTTATGTTTCATGCATGCTGAATTTTATATTTATATTTATTTATATTCTTATGTATGTTAAATTTTGTTATTATTTTATACTTTTTTATGCATGTTGAATTGTTAGTTGGTTAATTTACATATTTTTATAATGTCATTTAATTAATTTGTCACACATGATGCATCCTTATTGGCTTCATTTTGTTTTTTTATGTTGTATGATTAAATTAATTTTTTATTACTAACATCACTTTTATTTGTCTTTTTTTATTCCAATACTTATTCTTTATGTGTGAGATTTTCCAATGGTAAGTGGAAGCCCATGGAGATTCAGAGATACCCTTTGGGATTTAATTTGTTATTTGTATTTTTTTATTATGTTGGGTTTATTTTATTTCTAATATATAATTTGTAATAAATTATTTTTTTATGCACGTTAATTAAAAAAATCACAAAAATATTTATATTAATTAATTTAATTTTTTACTAAATAAAAAGGGGACCAATGTCCTAGCTTTTTCATCCAAAATAAAATGTCACTTTAAAGTTGTTTTCTTTAATTATGCTTGAGAGGACCAATGTTCTCGTCTTTAATAAATAGCCCATTTTATGTATGATTTATTTTTTATTTATTTACAATGGGGGTTGTATTCCACCCCTAGTTTTGTTGTAATTTATTTTCATGCGCTTTTATTTACTTTATCTACCGCTTTCTTTATGTGATTGACATGTGCTTTAATTAAATTGCATTAAAATTGAATGAGAAATGGGATGAAACGCTAAATTCAAAATTCAATTATAAACTTAATCAAGGTATGAATAAATGGGAAGTCCCGAACCATCTCTGGTCTTTGGGCTCAATGAGGCGAGAGGACCATTTCAATGTTCCATTGGAATGGGACTTCCAAGACACCTCTTGTGTCCCGTTAAAAGGCTTTAACTTGCATAGTCCTAGGCTCCACGAGGCGAGAGGGCCATCTTAATGTTCTATTAGGATGGGGCCTCCAAGACCCCTCTAGCTTGCCCAAAATGGACATAGCAGCGCTGTCTTAGGGTCACTGAAGCTAGACGACCTTTCCCAATGTTCTATTGGGTGGCGACTCCAAGAAACCTCCTTGTTGCCCAAAATGGATGCACTTGTAATTTCTTACAAGTTTTATGAACCTCTCTCGATCGCCCTAAAGGTGGGCGTTCTAGGCGACCTGGGGTTCGGCGCGCGTCACACGTTCCTTTGGGGATTTTCACATAACCATGTGCCTAACTTTTGCCTGGAATGGGCCCAACCCACTCCAGTGGCTTTTATTCCTTTTATTTTTCGTAAGGCAGACTGCTTGTTTTTAGGTTTTCACCCTGCCCTTTGGCCTAACTTTTGCTTAGGGAGCCAGTTACGGTTTTCATCTCTAACGGCCTTTTTTATTATTTTTTTGTGTTTTTTTGTGTTTTTTATGTTTTTAGCGACTATATAGATTTCAATTTTTTTTATGAAGGTGCTGCATGATTAGCTCAAGATAATGACGGGCACGTCAGCTGAAACGTCAGGATGATGATAGCCATGGAGACCATATGGGAAAAGAGAAACAATGTGCTACTTTTTATGCTGGAACTTAAACAATTTTGAGTATGCGAGATATAGTGCTCTGTTTATATTAATATATTATGGCATAAATGAATATGTTCTAGTCTGATTTCATCACACATGATCATCATTTGGCATTAATCTTAAAAATACAAAGCCCTATCTAATCTCGAGATGGATCACAAAAACATCAAACTCCTGTTATCAATCAGCCCTCTCAGGTTTTCATGATTGAATATTTTCTCTTTGCCCCTAATTTTTGCCCAAGATGCCCTTTCGATTTTCACCTTGATAGGGCGCCCAATTTTAATGAGGTCGCCTTTTTTCTATTTTCAACCCGCTGGGATTTTGTTCTTTTTTTTCTTCTTTTTTAGCCTTTGCCATGGAACCTCCCTCAGTCTATCGGCATCTATTGTTTTCTTTGAACTTACTTCCATCCTCGTTAGTTGGGAAGGCTGCTTCTTCTAATAGTGCCTCTTTTTTAGCACTAAAGGCTTCATCTTGACTCTTGTGCAAATTAGCTGAGATGGTAAGTTCTCCGTTTGGAATATGAATACAAAATCCTGCATCTTGCTTTTGTCGGCTTTGGTGGCTCAATTTCTAAAGTAGCCTTTAATGGTTGAGATTGAGTCATACGTTAGCCTTAAATGGTTTAGGATAAAACTGTTTTTTTTTTATTTTTTTTTTTGGCTTTTTTGTAAAGATAATGGGCTCTCCTTCTAAGTTTAGCTATACGTGTCCATGCCTTACTCATCTTTGTCCTGGATGGTTAAAGGTCAATCTTGATTGGCTTTATAGTAAATCTCTTAAATGGCTGGGAGGGAAGGAATTCTAAGGCTTGGCTTTAATGAGCTATTCCTTGTGAAGGCCCAGAGTTTCATTTGTCTAAGCCCTTTATGGATAGGAGTTCGACTTCATTGGGTTGCATTGTATGCGTCCAAGACTTTGAGGAAGCAAAGGAATGGCTTTCCAAATTTTGCTCATCGTCATGTTGGCATATTGAAGCAGCGCTGTCCCAACAATGCTCTAGTCAACTTTTAGCATATCATTGCAGGTCCATGCAAAGGCCTTTTCTTTTTTTCTCTTTTTTATTTATCTTATTCTCTCAGAATTTTCTTCTCTTCAAGAGTCAATATCCTATTCCAATGAGATCTCGAGATTGAATGAGACAGTATTCATTAAGTTAATATCAAATGTAAATGACTTGTGGTTGCAATTATGCATAGTGAAATCATGAGAGACATAAGAAAAAAGTCATTAATATAATTAACGTAAACTGTACTGCATACATGAAGATTGAAAAGTTCAAAAACAAAATGAAAAGCACATTTAATAGAAAGTATTCTCTCCTACTTCTTGCTGTGCGGTAGCCACCTTCTCTGACTCTTTATTAGTGCCTTGAAATCCCTTTATGCCTTCTTCTTTCGATTCTCCGGATCAATAATCTATTTGCTGTCAATGAGGTCCTGGATTTGGTTTCTCAGTGTCCGACATTCATCAGTCTTATGCCCCGTATGCTGATGGTAGGCACAATACCTTTTCGCTTGATGATCGGGACGTCCCTAACTTCTGGCGGGTTTAGTAGGCTTTGGCTGTAACTTACCTTCTTTCATTAGCCTTTTAAGTTCCTAGGATTATAATCTGCCTAGGTTAGAATAATGCCTTTGGTTTATTCTGATAACCGCTACATCTACTGTGTTCCCAGTTCGATTTCCATTATCGAGCCCTACTGACCTTTCTACCCCCTGATTACTGTAATTTCTCCGGGAATAATTGTTATTGCTGGCCTTCCTTGCCAGGTGTTCTCCTTTAGCTTCTATGGCTATGTCTTTCAGGGACTCTCAGTCCTTCAACCCCTTCATCTTTAGTGCTATTCTCAATTACTCTTCATCTCCATCACTCGGTTCCTCTATCTAGTCAAGTACTTGTGGAATGATTCCCCTGACTTCTGTTACAACAGGTCTAAATCCTTCAAGGTCACCTCCATCCTTGTAATATAGTCATACTGTCATAGGAACTTGTCTGTCAATAGATCCCAATCCTCCTTGGTTCTTCTATCTAGCCCGTAGTACCAATCCACTGCGAGGCCTATCAAACTTAAACAAAAGCATTCAATCTTCTACCTCTTTGTCAGCGTCATCCCCTTCATCACTAGGGAGTATTGCTTAATATGTGTGGTGGGGTCTGAGGTGCCTTTAAACTTTGGAACATCCGGCATCTTGAAATTCTGAGGGATTAAATCCTCCTCCTCTAGCTCTTTGTCCTTAGGTTTCATCTCCTTTCCCATCATTAGCATTCGAGACATCGCCTCGAACTTTTCTTCCATTTTTCTCCAGATAGCTTCTTCTGTCTAGGGTATTTTCCCTCTAACCGACACAGGCTGTTCATACTCATCCTCTTAAACATCATCCTCTATCCTATGGGTTACCCCTCTTCTCTGCCCCGCAGTAGTGGTAGGCCTTAAATCCACTAGTGGTGGCCGAATCTCCTCAAGTGGGTCTTCTCTAGCCTTCTCCTATTCATTTTGTCTCTTAGGAGGGCCAGTTAGGTTTTGTACGGTAGGCTGGGCCATTATTGCCATCATGACCATCATACTGTTCTCAAACTCCTCCAATCTTCTTCCTGCCTCTTCGGCTATTACGGCCCTTATAGCGTCTATTTTTCTTGGTGAATTAGCCATTTTGCAGTTTAGAGAAAACTGAGAGGAGGTAGCGTGACTGCTCTCGAAAAGTGAATCTGAATATTCTACCCTTTTTGGCAGCTCAAAGAACGGATTTCTACGTAGCCGCCCACGGAGACCTCTTGACCACCTAGGTAGATCTATGATGGCTGCAAAACATACCCGATCAGGATGATGCATGAATGACATATGATGTATTGTCATGTTATGCAGCATCCATAACCACATTCAAGCAAGTAGATCCTTCTAACCTTGTTGCTCCTACACACGAGGTCATGTCATCTCTTTCTTAGGTGGGCGTAGCCCATGGGTTAACGGGGAACCCAATGGACTCGTATGGTGCACGATGGAAAACCGGCAGCATAACCTCTCTTATCTAATGTACATACATATGGCTTTTGACCATTGTGTATTTAGGCAACAAGAATAAACTGGTATGGGCCTATCAGGACTTAAAAGCCTTTGATTAGGTGACCAACCAACATATTTAGGTTTGACCAATACAGAATGATCCACACAGCAAGCATAGTATTATGGTTCATACCACCTAGGGAAAGTATCTATTTCCATTACATGAGCTTTGGTTAGAGTGATGATACTTTAGGTCTACCCAAGCACGGTCCCTGCCGATGGATCCAACTCATCACAAGCATAACGACCAATAGGGTCTCCATTTAATATACCATAATGGTACAAGGCTTGGGTTGGTGACTATCCTTAACACTTCCCTACATTGAGTGAACATAGGGTCGTGCTTCGGGAATGCACCGGGGCTAATAGAGGGTGAAAACTAGTATAGATCTAAGAATCTAATGATATCCAATGTTATTTTGAAAAGGGATGAAATTTTTAAATTAAACCACAATTATATATTTTAATCAAGGTACTTTTGAAGTGAAGTCTCATTTAAATGTCCCCACTGGAGTTGCCACTGTGATGCATGCCGAACCCCGGGCGCCCCAAAAACCAGCTTTTAGAGTATTCAAGAGACGTTCATCACTTGTATACATTACAAGGGCATCTATTTTGGGCAACAAGGAGGTGTTTTGGACTCGCCACCCAATAAAATATTGGGAAAGGTCATCTAGCCTCACTGAGCCTAAGACAGCGCATATGTGTCTATTTTGGGCAATCAGAGATATTTTGGAATCCTCCTTCCAATAGAACATAGGAAAGATTCTTCTAATCTCGTGAAACCTAAGATGATGCATATACATCTATTTTGGGCAAGCCATAGATATTTTGGAATCTCCTTTCCAATAGAATATTAGAAAGGTTCATCTAATCTCATGGAGCCTAAGACAATGCAACTTGGGCCTATTTTTGGCAACAAGAGATATTTTGGAATTCCCTCTCCAATAAAACATTAGAAAGGTTCATCTAACCTTGTTGAGCCTAAAACCAGAAAGAGTTCGGGAATTTCCATTTATTCATACCTTGATTAAATTATAATTGGGTTTTGAATTTAATTTTTCATCCCATTTTCTCATTCAGTTCAATGCGATAATTAAAGCATCAAATCAATCATATAATTAAAGCATTAAATAAAGTAAGCTCAAAAAAAAGTAAATCAAAAATACAATAACTTACAACAAAACTAAAGGCGGAATACAACCCCCATGGTAAATGAGCAAAAAAGGGAAACATACACAAAGCGGGATATTCGATTAAGGATGAAGACATTGGTCTTCGCATGCATATTTAGAGAAAAATAATATTAAAAAATCTGTTTTATTTGGACAAAAAATTAGGACATTGGTCCTATTTTATTTAGGAAAATCCCATTTATTTGTAAAAATCTTTAGCAGGCTCAAAATAATATTTACAATAAATTGGAAATAAAAATAAACTAAAAGGAAATAGGGTAAATAAAATAAACCAAATTAGCATCCCCGAATCATCCTAGTGGGCTCCCCTTCTCAGCACCCCATATTCAATAGAAATAAGAAAACTCACAAGAAAAACAAATAACACGTGAGTGGGACAATGAAATAATATAATGAAAATAAAAGGAAATTTCAAAGATAAAATAAATATATAGAATAATAAACAAAAAAAGATGTTAAATCTATGACTAACACTGCATAAAATAAATAAATACACAATAGATATAAAGATCTACATGTTGGTTAAATGATTGTGAATAAATAAAATAAAATAAAATAAAAGAAATATAGTATTAAACCCAGAATATTTACCCTCAGAATTTGAATTCAATGAAGGGAAAAATATGATTGATTTCCTTACTTTGATACGTAAAATTAGAATTGAAAATAATAAAAATTGGAGTTTTATTGCAAGAAAGAAAACTTGCTAAAAAAATAATGGAAAAAAAATAAAAATTCTCAAGAACAAACAATTATTTTTTTTTTATCTCAAAAATGACTTTTATAGCAAGAATTTATTTTTAAAACCTTCAGAAATTTATTTGAAGAAGAAAAATCAAAGGAAGAAAATGTAGAAAGAATTCTCTTGAAGAAGAAGAAATGAAAAAATCAAAAATCCGAATCCTTTTCTCGATGCTCAGCCTTCTATATATAAGTTAACTGAGGATAAGGATAAAAAATTCAAATATTTTTAAAATTCAAATTAAAAATTTAAATATTTTCAAAATTCAAATTAAAAATTCAAATATTTTCGAAATTCAAATTAAAAATTTAAATCTTTTTGAAAATTGAATTATCCTTAAAAATAGATATCAATTTTTTTTGAATTAAAATTAGAAATTTAAATCTTTTTAAAATTTGAATTATCCTTAAAAATAGATATCAAATATTTTTAAATTGAAATTAGATTTTAGAAAATAACAACTAATATTTTTGAATTTAAATTAGATTTGGAGATAAAATTAAATCCTTTTGAATTCAAATTAGAATTTAGAAGATAAGATTAAATTTTTGATATTTATTTTAAGGATAAATAATAAATAAAAAATAATAAAATAAAATGATTTAAAACCTATCATAATTTTAAAAATTGAAAAAATCATGAAAATACCAAAAAAAATTGGATAAAAATCAATTTTGGGGAAAATATCCCGAAAAAAAGCCAAAATCGGCGAAAATTAGCTATCTAGGCGACCGACGGGTTACCAATGCGCACGCTGCGTGGTGGCACGCGAGCGATGGGAAAGTGACACCTTGCCCATTGCGCGCACACGGGGCGAGCGATGCCTTGCCCGTCGCGCGTGCGGGGGGTTGTGGGGGAGAGTGGCGCATCTCCCATCACGCGCATACCGCGCAGCACAGGGGCGAGCGATGCCTCGCCTATCACACGCGTGCCACGCTGCGCAGGGGTGAGCGGCACCTCGCCTGTTGCGCATGCGCCATGCAGCGCAGGGGCTAGGCACTCGCCTTACACGAGAGGGAGGTCCCCCCCCGCTTGCCGGCTGCCGTAAATGACTGAATTTTTTTTCAAAGAAACAATTTTGACTAAAATACTATAATTTCCAAACTGTTTTTTTATTTTTTTATATTTATATATTTTTTATTTCTAGAAAGCAAATTTGACAAAGAATTCATCACTTCCAACCATTTTGCCTGTGAATAGGTGTTAATTTCATCATTGGGTAACCTCTGATCTGGGCTGCCTCAGGATCCGATGTCTATAGATATTCTCAGACAAATTCAGACAGTTGGCCAAGAAATGATCCGTGCTGCAACACCTAAAGTAGCCTCCCGTCAACCAAGGACATTCGTCTTGATGGCGCTTATTGCACTGCGAACACTCTGGCAAAACCTCACCTCGGCCACCTGAACCACCTCTACTTGAGCCAGACACGTATGAAGATCCCTGCCTCCTACCCCTCATAGCTGGACTATTGGAAGACTCATCCGGGGGATTCCCCTGGGAACTCCTTGACCTCTTTCCCGAAGATGAGCCACCCCAAGGGGGATTCCTCCTCTGAGCTCTTTCCTTGAAAACTGTCTCCAAGCGTTTCACTCTCAAATTTGCTTGCACAATCTGATAGTAGTTAACCGTCGGAGAACTCATCAAAGAAATCAACATCGCTCTTAAGGTCTCATTCAGGCCTACCTCAAAATGTTGAGAACGGAAATCTTCAGTGAGGACATCTAGTGGCGCATACTTACTAAGCTGATTAAATTCCTTTTTATAGTCAGCTATCAACAAAGCTCTCTGCTTGAAACTCAAAAACTTTGCCCACTTGGCTTCCTTGTACGCCCTTGTCACATACTTGTTATGAAACTCTTTCTCAAAGAACTCCCATATGTTCGGGTCGGGCAACTGGGGTTGTCTCAAAGCCAACTTCCACCAATCGTAGGCGGAACCTTGTAGTAGTGAAACTACACACTCAATGTTCCTATCCAAAGGACAACGAATCTCTTCCAAAACTCTCTTTACTTTCTCAATCCATACCTCCGCCTTGTGGGATTCATCCAAGCTCACTCCATAGAAGTTTTCAGCCCCAGATTTCCTCATACTCTCAATTAGAGCTCTCTGTGCTGTCACCCTCTCTAAGACTCTGGCCATGTCTTGAGATATTTTAAGCATAGCCTCAAAAGGCATAGCCGAAGCCTCAGGCTACACCCTAGGTGGCTGAGCAGGACAAAACATAAAAGGATCTTGCTCTTAGGGATTCGCACTTTTTGCTGACCCCTCGAGAGATCCACGTGCAGACTCTATCTAACTACAAAACATAAAGATATCTGCATCAGGCCAACACAATCCTAAACAAAATTCTATTCTACGGTCACCCAGAAAAATCTAAACCTATAGTTCTGATACTAATAAAATTATAACACCGCATACCTATATGTAGGGGATCTCATCTCTATAGGGGAGTGAGTACCCGTATAGATAAGCGTGTCATCAAACGAACATACATGCATATCAAAAGCGTGAAAATGACAACAACAAAATAGAGTGAATTAAAACTTTATATCCTAAATCTCATTCATTTACATAATTAAATATTCATTAACAAAGAGTATATAATATCATCCTTACATCATTAAAAATGAATGCTAAACTAAAAGTATTACAATATCATATACATAACAAAAAGGCTTTACATCAGAGTATCAAAATACAAATACTAAGCTACAACAATTCTCTCTCTAATGTGTTAGCTCTGATGGCTGCGGATCGAACTTCTCAAAACTCTGACTGCTTCCACACCTGCACGAATGAACCACCCGTGCTAAGCGATAACACTTAGTGGGGAACACAAAAGATGAACGACAAGTCACAGTGGACGTTAGATCAATTCACATGCATATGGCTCATACACATATATGTATAAGCATAATAGACTTATAACAATTTACATTTATAAAATACTTCATAGAATATAAACATTTACATAGCATCACATTATTTCTCATGAATATCAAATCAAACATATGCCTGTAAACTCAGAGTAGCGGATAATGAGTGAACACATTAGTACCCGTGGTTACGAACAAAAGCAACTTCTTTCATTTTTTTTCCAAAAACATTTTCATATTTGGGGATCTTAAACAAGATCAAATTGATAAGCATCGCGAGGACCCAAATGGTGATCTGATCAGGGTCCAGAACACAAAGGGGCTACAACTAACAGAACTCTATGGGCATGCCTATCTATCCAGTTACTTGACTCTTGCAGGCTAGGCTTAATTCATATAATGAACCCATATTGAAGCATAAGATAATTTAAACATAGCTACAATTAGGCTACAAGAGTAAGAAACAATGCAAAAGTAATATAAAATAAATAATATTGAAGAACAAGGGAAGTCGCGCTCATGACAGAGGTGAAACTCGCCAAATGTCGCGCTTGCGTCTGCCACCTGCGCTTGCAAGGAATAGATGGACAAGCCTCTGTCGCACTCGTAATAGAAGGTAGGAAGGTCACTATCGCGCTCGCGATAGCAATCAGCCCGGTAGACGCTCGGTCTATCGAGCTCTTTGTCGCACTCGTAACAGAGACCCTCCTTGGCAAAAGTCAGAATGGCCAGGCTTTATTGTGCTCGCGATGAGTGTCGCACTCACAATAGAGTTGGGTTTCTGCTTCTGCGATCGATCTGCAGAAAAACTCTCAAACACAAACCCATCCAAATTTGCAATCAACCCATGAAACTTCAATCCAAACATCATTAGGCATTCAAAACATATTATTCATTATAAAACCCAAGTTTTATTCTAATAGCAAGCAATTAATTTAACAAAATAAAGAATTCAAATAAACAATTCCATAAACCTAGAAATTTACCCAAACAACATATAAAATCATACCCAAACTCAATTCTACTTCCAATATTAATAAACGCATTTCAATTCATCATCATACACTTCACTTATGCCAACACATACACTTTCAAAGCCAAATCTCTAGAAATTTAAGCAAGGTTCAAAATGCAAATATGTAAAATTACACAATTCCCAAACCTTAAATTCCTAAGCTCCACAAGCTCAATCTGCGGCACTAGCACCCACCTTCTCCTTCCCTTTAGGATCCTTAGCTGGGATCTCTGATCAAAAAACCTAAAGCATACCAAAAGCTCAAAACCCACAACACACACATCAACTAAATGAGAAGAGGAAAGAAAAAGAAGAAGAAGAAGAGAAAGCAAAATAATTACTTGTATAGCTCTAGAATTAGCCAAACAAAACACAAACCACCACAGCAAAAAGGAGTGAAAGTGGACAAGAACAAAGAAGAAGAAGAAGGCAAAGAAGGAGGAGCTGGCGCGAGAGGAAACAGGAGAGAGGGGCAGAATTGCTCTTTCTCTCATTTTCTCTCTCCTAAGCTTTTAAAGCCACTCCCTTCTTTACAACCTCTCTCCTACAACTTGTCACTTAAATGTCGTGAGTTTGGCAAATTCCTCTTCTAATACTTCTTTTCTCCCCAAGGACTAATCAAGCCACAATATTAAAGGTTACTATGCAAATATACCCTACGTCCCTAACTCACACACATGCAAATACAGAAAACACACTAAGACAACACACACACACATGCTCAAAACTACTAGGGTGGAAATCGGGGTGTTACAAATATTCTTATTATTTAAACAATGCCACAGTAACACCTAAAATAAGCTAAAAAAGTTTTAAACATAGGTTTTCTATACAACAATGTTTGGTTAGATGGATTGGATAAAATGGTTTGAACGGGTTACACCATTCTTGAACACCCCTACTTATGGAGTCAAATGGAAGTATTAAAATTGATTGCAAACATGAGAGTTTGGGTTGTTATGGAATTTGGACAATTCCTCTTGCAAGTTAGAACTAGAGATGAACTAATAATTAGTAATTATATGATTGGCAATCCAGATAAGATGCTAATGTTGCTACTTTTGTAGAAAATTCATCGCCAGCATAATATATGACAATCTATGCAATTTAAGTACCAAAAATGAGTATGTAGATGAGATCAATTAAACTATGATTACAATGTTTTTCGAAAAAAGTAAGATATACAATAATTTCTATAATGGCCCAAATTTGTCATAGTTGGCATGTAATGGCTTGAATACTGGTACAATATCGATCAGTGAATTTTGTAGAGTGTATATTGTGGTTTGGGTGTGAAAATACCTATAATTATGCCTTGAAGTTTAGTGGAGTTATAAGGTTAAACGTGCTCGGGCCAGGGAAGCCCAAGGATGGTGACCTCCCGGGAACCCAAAAGAGCAAAATATTTTATTGGACCATTGGAAAGTACAATTTATTAAGAGTCTGGTGGTATAATTTGAAGTGAAAAAAAGGTCAAATAAGTCCTTAAAAGTCAAATTGAAGAAAAAACCCTAGTTGGATTAAAATATAGGGGTGAGAAAAATTCGGGTAAAACCGAAAAACTGAACCAAACGACTGATTTTTTTAATTCGGAACAATTTTTTGGTTTGGTTTTGGTTTTGGAATTCTATATAAATCGTTAATTCAGTTCGGTTCAGTTCTGAAAGGCAAAAATCGAAGAAAAATTGAACCAACCGAAATTTTAATATTATATGTTATTTTATCCAATTTTTACATAATTTTTTTTGTATTTTTTGATCAATCTAAGGGGCTTGAAATCAAATTATATATGTACATTTTTCATTTTGGATGTTTTTATTTTAGTTTTATGATTTATAATTTTGTATAATTTTTAGATAATTTTTTTAAATTATAATTTTGGATTTTCGGTTTTATCGGTTAATCGAACTAAACTAATCGAAGATTTTGGTTCGATTTTAGTTCGATTTTCATATAATTTCAATTCGGTTTGTATAAATTCTAATATTTTGATTTTTGATTTTTTCGGTTCGGTTATTGAACAGAACTGATCGTTGCTCACCTCTATTCAAATAGTAACTAGGTTTGATCGAAGTTTGACCAACACTTTAAAGATAATAAATGACATCCAGAAAGTTATCTAAAGGCATCGATAGACGCAAAATAGTGTGTAGAACAGTTTGGTAGTGAAAAAAGAATTTTATGGTAACATTAAAAATTAGATAAATCGGACCGATTTAATTGAATCGAACCAGAATGGATCCTAATTAAGATGGAACCAAGGTCAAATAAGTTATTAAGAGTGAAAAGGGATTTAAGGATGAAAATTGAACCGAACCAGTTCAATTAGTGAATCGGACCGGTCATACCAGTTTGACTTTAGTTTGATTAGTTTGACCAAGTTTTGACTGAGCTCTAAATAATGCTATAGACCTTAGAAAAATTATCTAAAAGGATGGATTTGATTTAAATAATATGGTGAATCACATGGTAATGAAAATAAATTTTAAGGTGAAACAGAAAATTGAGTTATCGGACTGGTAAGAAATTATCGGACTGGGAAACGGTCTCCGATTAAGTTAAAATTTTAAGTGGAGGCTAAATTATATATTTTAAGAATTATGGAACTAATTTTGGGAATAATTGAGTATGAAAGTGATAAAAATAATTTTTGGTTGCAAAATGGGCTTAAAACCTAATTGGGCTTAAGTATGGTTGGCCAAACTTCGTTCGACCAAGCCCAGCCCATTAAAGCAACTATATAAACCCCTGAATTACAGATTTCTCTATATAAATTGCTAGAAATCCCGCAGCCTCCTCCCTCTCTTCCTTGGCCAAATTGAACTCTTCCTCCTCCATGGATTTCCTTTATTTTTCTTCCATGGTTCCCACCAAATCCAACCTTCCCAAATAATTTTTAGCCTCTCTTTTCAATGATGGTGGTTTCTAAAGCTCATTTGAAGGGAAAGAAGTGGGAGAAGGTAAGCAAAAAAGTTTATTTATCAAATTGAGGTATGTAAAGTTGATATTTTTAAATTGGTTTAAAAGTTCAAATAGGTACTTCAGGATGTCTAGTGCATGTTTATTTAATTATATTACAAAAATAAAGTAAATCTATGGTGGTTTCTTTGATGTTTATATTCGACCACTTATGGAACATAAGGAAAGTGATGGTGTTTTAAGGAGCCAAGGATATAAAAGCATGTTTATGGTGTAGAGAACAAGAAAATAAGGTTTTTGGATACAATATCCTTCTTTTTCAATTATTAAAGTATGATTTTAGGTTATGTTTAAGCATAAAGTATGTGAATATGTATGTTTAATTGAATCAAACCATATAATCATGTTTAAGAAGGTTGAAAATGAGATTTTGAATGATTAAAATGAAAAAAAATAAACTTTATACCATGGACAACATGTAGGCCGAATAGTATGTTTAGGTATACATAGGTATACTTTCTAATCTGATGGAATATAATTGTATATTTGAACTTATTAACATGTAATCTAGCTAATTAAGTAATAAATGAATGAAAAAAAATTGGAGAAAAATAAATGCTTGGCCAAATGGCATACTGTGACGCGCGCCGGATCCCCGCTGCCGCCCCTTCGACCGCCCGCACGTGGGCGATCGGGCAATTGTGGGTCCGTTGACAGCTTGCAATAAATCGCAAGTGCGTCTATGTTGAGCAACAAGGAGGTTTCATGGAGTCGCCACCCAATAGAACATTGGGAAAGTTTCTCTCGCCTCGGAGAGCCTAAGACTGCGCTTAGTATCCATTTCGGGCCAGCCAAAGGGGGAAGGTAAACCTCTCGCCCTAAGGAGCCTAGGATTAACGCTAAAGCCTCGTAACACAAGAGGTGTCTTGGAGGGTAAACCTCTAGCCTCTTGAGCCCAAAGACCAGAGCTGGTTCGGGACTTCTCATTTATTTATACCTTGATTAATATTATAATTAAGTTTTGAATTCATTGTTTCATCAACTTTCCACACAATGCAATTTAAATTAAAGGCGCAATCATTCATATCAAAAGCGGTAAATGTAAGCAAAATCCAAAATAAAGCATTTAAAAATAAATTACAATAACACTAGGAGCGGAATACAACTCCCATTTATAAAAGTGAAATACATGCATAAAACGAGTTATTCATTAATAGTGAGAACATTGGTCCTCGCATGCATATTTATTATGAAACAGTTTTGATGTGATGATTTATTTGGGTATGAAAAACTAGGACATTGGTCCCCTTTTATTTAGAAAAAATGTCAAGTTAATTAATAGAAACGTTTTTGTGATTTTCTTTCTAGCGAGCCTAAATAAATAATTTTACAAGAAAATTATATGGCAAAATTAAATAAAATATTACAAATAAAGAAAATAAATATATGAACCAAATGAGCCTTTTTGGACCTCCCGATGTGCTCGCAAAAACGTCCAAGCGAAAAAATGAGTTTAGACATAAAAGCAAATACAAATAAAATAATGTTAGTAATTAAATCAATTAAATTAATTAAACATACAAAATAATGAATAACAAATTAAAATAAAATAAGATGATATAAAAAGAATGATAATTGAATCGAAATGTTAACAAAACAAAATAAATGAGAAACATGCATTATGTATGACAAATGATTGAATGATGTAATGAAAATAAAATAAAACATGTTAATTAATTAGTACATGAAAATACGAACATGATAACAATGATGATGAATATAAACGAATCAAAGAATATATAAAATAATAAAGAAAAGAATAATAAATGAAAACAATTAAAGAATGATGAAAACAATTAAATGGAACAATATGATTAATTAAATATGTTCACAAATGATATAAACCATTTACATGGCAAAAGATCAATTAAAATGAATTTATTAATTACATGTTAAAAATAATGATGAATTAAAGTGAAATAAATTAATTACATGTTAAAAATAATAAACAATCATTATTTATGTGAATAAAAATCATATATAAACAAATTAAATAAAACAAATATGAAATAAATAAAATAAAATAAATGAAAACAATAAAATAAAAGATACATAAATAAATTAGATATGAACCAAAAGAAATAATAAAAACAAGCCCAGAATGTTTACCCTCAGAGTTTCGGATCCGATGAAGGTAAAAGATGATCGATTTCTTTGTTTGATGATTCACAATATTAGAGTGAAATATGATGAAAATGTTGGAATTTTATTCCAAGAAACATGAAAAAAAATGATCAAAAATTCTTTAAGAACAAAGAATTGATACCTTTGCCTATAGAAATGATTTTGATCAAAAAAAAGTTTTTATTGATTAAAATAAAGAAAAATGATTTCAAGAACAATCAATCACTTTGTTCATAAAAAATTGATTGAAGTTTTATTTTAGAAAATCAAATAAAAATTAGATTTTGATGACAAACAATTATTTTATTTGTCTCAAAATAAATTTTTTATCAAAAAGAGATTCAAAACAAAATCAATGAAAAAGTTTTATTGAACACAAAATAAAAGATTAAAAAACAATTTTGAGAACAAATAATTATTCTATTTGTCTCAAAAATTAAATCAAACAACAAAACTTCCTCTAAAAAATATGTTTAGAAGAAATTATGTTGGAAAAAGAATGAAACATTTGATTTTTCTTTTTGATTTTTGGTTGGGGAATAAATCTGGAATTTTAGCGGAAGAAGAAGAAGAATTCTGGAAATTTTAGGTCTAAAAAATGTGTGGAGGCTCCTTTTGATTTCATCATAAACTCTTTATAGAATAAAATAGGTTGCCCTCATTTAATTAAGGAAAAAAAACCTATTTTAACACAAAATTATTTTATTTTTAATGATAAAATCAAGTTTTATTATTTAATTACCTAAAAAAATATTTTAGAATTTAATTTGAAGTCAAAAACCCAAAAAAAACGGATTTTTGGGTGAAAAAATCAGAAAAAAGGCTGAAAAGAGGGAAATAGGGCATCAGACCCTGTACCGACGGCCAGGAAGCCCGTCGCTATAGAGCGACGGGGACTCACGCGGCGAGGCGCGCGAAATTCGCGCGCAGAGGCGCGGAAATCGCGCGCCTCAGCGCACGGTGCGGCGCGTAGCGCGCAACGCTGCGCGTCGCTCTTTAGCGACGCGCGGCATTGGCGACGCTGTGCGTCACCAAATCCCGCCCAGCGCGCTGGGCGCCTGGGTGTCTGCGTGCTGGGCGCCAGCGCGCCTGCGCGCTGCCGCAGGCGCGTTGCCGCACCCGACACTCGCGGTCCGAAAATTTTTATTATTTTTTTTATTTTTTTTTCTATTTTTTTTTAAATTTTAAATTGACTAAAAACATCATAATTTTAAGCCCCCATTTTTCAAAATTAATTTTTTAAATATTTTTTATTATTTTTTAATTTTTCACTCTAAAATGCAAATTTGATGAGAAAACCATCACTTTTAACCTTTTAAGCCTGTGAAGGCAATTATCATCATTGGGTAACTTCGATCTAGGCTTACTCTGGACCTGGTGTCTACAGTTGCCCCCAGTTTAGGGGAATCTAGTACACTAGTGTCTAGGTGAGCCTAAACTCAAAGAAGAAAAGGAAAGAGACGTGTACCTGAGTCGGCCGTCTTTCTGAACTGGAGAATTCTGAGATGGTGGTTATTACCATAGTGTGTTTTTGTTTGTTGAAGCGGTGCTATCTATGAGCCCTTCTGTTGATTGCCCCCTGAGAGGTCTTCGGTTCATCGATCGTTTGTTTGCCCCCTTAGCGGTCTTCAGTTTTCTGATCATTTGCCCCCTGAGAGGTCTTCAGTTCATTGCCCCCTGAGAGGTCTTCAATTCATTGCCCCCTGAGAGGTCTTCGATTTTGCTGCTCCCTGAGAAGTCTTTGTTGGATTGCCCCCTCAGAGGTCTTCGATTCATTGCCCCCTGAGAGGTCTTCGATTTATTGCTCCCTGAGAAGTCTTTGATTTACAGCTCCCTGAGAAGTCTTTGGTTGATTGCCCCCTGAGAGGTCTTCGATTTGCTACTCCCTGAGAAGACTTTGGTTGATTGCCCCCTGAGAGGTCTTTGGATGGTGCTTGGATTTGATGATTAAGCTGGTATATGGATTGATGATTTGATCGATGTCTGGATTGATGATTGACTTGAGGTTTTGATTGATGATTTGACCGATGTCATCACTCGGCTTTTGTCGGTGTCTGCCTCAAGTCTCTCTTTCTGCAAAATAAGGAAACTAAACTATGCAAAAATGGTGAGCATGCAAGTGAAATGCATAAATTATGCAGGAATGCAGGATGAAAATTCATCTATGTGAACTTGAAGATGATAGCCGGGCTAGCTGCAATTTGCGATATAATTGATGCCTTTTAAGCTGCTTTTGAATTTCATGCCCTTCGGGATTGCGAGATTCTCACCTGGTACCTGTAGTCATTATTTGAAGGTAGTGCGTCCCTTGTGGATTTTCACACTAGCTTTTCTTAGTGGGAGATGCGTCCTTTGTGGATTTTCACATAACCCTGCGCCTTATTTTTTTTGCCTGGAATGGACCCAACCCAATCCAGCGGCTTTTCTCTTTCTTCTTTTTTTGAAGGACAGACTGCCTGTTTTCAGGTTTTCACCCTATCCTTTTGCCTAGTTTTTGCTTAGAGCGCCAGTTACGGTTTTCACTCTAATGGCTCTTTTCTTTTTTTTTTTCTTTTTTTCTTTTTTTGAAGCTTGCTGAAGTTGTTGGCAAGAATCTTTAGGGAGTCTTAGGACATGGTTGCATGAGCTTGATTTTGCACATCTGATAACAGGATGAATCGGCTGAAGCGTTTGCGTGCTGAGAGTAGCAGAGGGTAGGCAGATACATGACTTTGATCACACAGGGTACAATACTCTGATCATATCATTGCATAAATGCATGTGTTTTAATTTGATTTTATTAAACATGATCATTATTTTGGCATTGATTTTAAAAAAGACAAGACTTTAGCTAATCTCGGGATAGATCCTGAAAGCATCAAACTCCTGTTATCAATCAGCCCTCTCGGGTTTTATGATTGAAGATTTTCTCTCAATTTTTTTCTTTTTTGAATGAGAATTTTTGATGCAACTTTGGGGACGAGACTTAACTCAAATGCATGAATGCACTCGTGGCTTCCCGCTTTAAGCTCAAGAAACACCATATGCCTCTTCTTACGTACCAAACCTTATTAGAAGGTCATCTTCGCTAATTGGATAAGACTGAACCAAGAATCAAAAGGTCTTACTTTGGTTGTAGTGTTAGGCTTAGGTAGATGGCTATCAAAGGAGGATCAGGTCGCTAGAGAAAAATGGCCGCAATATTTTCTCGACTGGTGGATGAACCATTCTCAGCTCAGTTGTATATACAAAGGTATTCTTGAATTTGGATTTGATAACATTTTAGCTCATTTAAGATCAGATTGACATTTAAAAAGGTAATCATCAAAACTCGTCAAGTGGTTATTATTTTGAGCTCTACTTTTTTTTTAGGAGCTCATGTCTTTGGCGCATGACTGAAACCCTCTTCCCAAAGTGTAAACTCATCCTTACCAAGGCAATTTTGATAACCCACAAAGAAATTGTTAATTGTTAAAACGTTCATCCATCCCTGCTAGAGAGGCCACTCTTCTAAGGGGAAGCCAAAATCATTTTAGGTGAGGTGATAGTTTTAACATGTGTAACAACAAAATTGGCACCCATTTAGCATACCCACATAAAGGCTCAATGGGCTAGCAAGCGATTGTGAAGTAAGGGTAGGAAATGGTCATTTAGAGAGCTATACAAAGAAAATGTTGCCTAAATCATTTTCTAGGTTCCGTCTTATCCAGGGATCGCTTTGACGGGTAATCAGAAAGGTTCTAGTGCTCTTAGTGAGTTTCCATCCAGTCCCCTAATTGCAACTAGTTTTTTTTTCTTTTTTCTTTTTTTCTCTTTACATGAGCTATGTCAGATGCTATCAAAATTTTCTTTGGGTTCCCCAAAGTTTCCAAGATTAACTGCAGTCATATTATTTGAATTAATGCCAAAGTAAATGCATTGTGATCATACGAAATGAAATCAATAAAAACATTATACAAATAAGCAAAATTGTTCTCTTTATTACAAACAGAAAATTGTAGCATAAAATGTTCTAGAAATAAAAAAAATTTCAGCATCTAAGAGCAATATCACTAGTGGACTGCAAGACACGGTCATGTTCACGGTGGAGGGACTGCGTTGTAGCCTGCCTTTTTCTTCTTTTCTCTCTTCTCAGGATCTGTGATCTGATTGGTGTCAATGAGATCCTGGATCTTGTTTCTCTGAATACGGCAATGGTCAGTCAAATGGCCGGTGTGCTGGTGGTAAGCGCAGTATTGATCACCTCTATGTCCCGGTTGTCCCTGACTCAAGGCTGGTCTGGGTGGCAATGGCTGCAACTTGCCTTCTTTCATTAGTTTTTCCAGTACCCAAGATAGAGAGCGACCTAAGTTGGAGTAATATCTTTGACCCTGCCCAACTCCAGTAGCTAAGACCTCTGCCGTCCTACCGTTTCTGCTGTTGCTGCTCCCTGGCACCTCCTGATTTGAATCCCGACTGGTTCCCATAGCCTTTCCCAGCAAAGTTATTTTGGGTTGCTTTCTTTGCCAGGTAAGCCGCCTCAGCTTCTATAGCGATATCCTTAAGCGACTCCCAGTCCTTGAGCCCCTTAAAACTGAGCAAGTCCCTTAAGTAAGGGCATGAGTTTCTGATAAACAACCTGATTTGGTCTGCAGTGTCAGGCTTCCTCTTCATCTCCATGACCCTGTTTCTCCATCTTGTAAGGTACTCATGGAATGACTCATCATTCTTCTGCTGTAGAAGCTCGAGGTCTTTTAGGGTGACCTCCATCCTGGTGCTGCAGTCGTACTGCTTCATGAATTCTTCGGTCAAAAGGTCCCAGTCCTCTTTGGACCTCCTATCCAACCCGTGGTACCAGTCAACTGCCGGGCCCACCAGACTAAGGCAGAAATATTCCACCCTCTGCTTCTTACTCAGCCCTGTGCCTTTCATGACCAGGGTGTACTGCTTGATGTGGGCGGATGGGTCCGAGGTGCCATCAAACTTCGGAAGCTCGGGCATCTTGAATCTTTGGGGCAGCAGCTCTTCATCCCCCAGATCTCTGTCTTCTGGGTTGATCCCCTTGCCTGCTGACAGCATGCGGGTGATAGCTTCGATCTGTTATCTCATACCTCTTAAAGCTTCATCCTCTACTCTGGGTGCTCTGGGCCTTGCAGCTTGGTGGACTATCGGCACCTCTTCTTCTTCCTCCTCCATTAGGAAATCATCATTGGGATTGTGAATCCTTTCCCCTCTTGGCTCGATGAGTGCGGCAGCTCTGTGCTCATTGTTGGGTTGGCGAGCAGCAGCTCCAACGAAGGGAGCCTCCCCACCAGCAGGTGGTTTGGCTTGCCCCCGAGGAGGGGCTGCCTGTGGCTGTAGAGCAGCAGGCGGCTGTGGGGCAGCAGGTGGATGGGCAATCCTTTCAGCAATGGCACCCATCATGTCTAGCACTCTCCGTTCGAAGTCCTCTAGCCTCCTAGCTAGGTCTTGAGTGGTCAGTGCTCCGGTTTCTTCTGCCATTGGTGGTTCTACAGAGGCTTCACTGATTGATGAGGATGACTCAGAATCCCAGTCAGACACTAGTTTCGGCAACTCAAAGAGCAGATTTGTCCTTACTAACCGACCGTCGGAACCTCTAGTCCACTTAGATGAATCTATGATGGCTGAAAAAAATTAGATTGTTAGGATGATGCATGAATGACATATACAATGAATGATAGTGAGCTATGCAACATTTACAATCACATGCAAGCAAGTAAAGCCTTCCAACCTTATTACTCCCACACATGAGGTAATGCGGTCTCTTTCCTAGGTGGGCTTAATCCATGGGTTAGCGGGGAACCCAATGGATGCGTATGGTGCTCGGTGGAAAACCGGCATCACAACATCTCTTATCTAATGTGCAAGCGGATGGGTTATGATCGTTATGTATTTAGGCAATCCCAATAAGTCATCTGGGCCTATCGGGGCATGAAAGCCTTTGATTAGGTGACCAATCAGATTATTTGGGTTTGTCCAATACAAAATAATCCATATAGCAAGCAAGGTATTACGGTTCATATCACCTAAGGGAAGTATCTATTGCCATTACATGAGCTTTGGTCAAAGGGTGGTGTTACTTTAGGGCTACCCAAGCATGATCCCTGCCGACGGGTCTAGCTCATCACGAGCGTAATGACCGATCGGGTCACCATTTAATATACCATGATGGTACGAGGCTTGGGCTGGTGATTATCCTTAACACTTCCCTAAATTGAGTGAAAATAGGGTCGTGCTTCGGGAACGCACCGGGGCTAAAAGAGGGACCAAACTAGCATAGATCTAAGGCTTTAATGAGATGCAATGCAGTTTTGAAAGAAGATGAAATTTTTAAATTAAAACTCAATTATGATTTTTAATCAAGGTACTTTCGAATCGAAGTCTCGAGTATGTCCCCAGTGGAGTCGCCACTGTAACGCGCGCCGGATCCCCGCTGCCGCCCCTTCGACCGCCCGCACGTGGGCGATCGGGCAATTGTGGGTCCGTTGACAGCTTGCAATAAATCGCAAGTGCGTCTATGTTGAGCAACAAGGAGGTTTCATGGAGTCGCCACCCAATAGAACATTGGGAAAGTTTCTCTCGCCTCGGAGAGCCTAAGACTGCGCTTAGTATCCATTTCGGGCCAGCCAAAGGGGGAAGGTAAACCTCTCGCCCTAAGGAGCCTAGGATTAACGCTAAAGCCTCGTGACACAAGAGGTGTCTTGGAGGGTAAACCTCTAGCCTCTTGAGCCCAAAGACCAGAGCTGGTTCGGGACTTCTCATTTATTTATACCTTGATTAATATTATAATTAAGTTTTGAATTCATTGTTTCATCAACTTTCCACACAATGCAATTTAAATTAAAGGCGCAATCATTCATATCAAAAGCGGTAAATGTAAGCAAAATCCAAAATAAAGCATTTAAAAATAAATTACAATAACACTAGGAGCGGAATACAACTCCCATTTATAAAAGTGAAATACATGCATAAAACGGGTTATTCATTAATAGTGAGAACATTGGTCCTCGCATGCATATTTATTATGAAACAGTTTTGATGTGATGATTTATTTGGGTATGAAAAACTAGGACATTGGTCCCCTTTTATTTAGAAAAAATGTCAAGTTAATTAATAGAAACGTTTTTGTGATTTTCTTTCTAGCGAGCCTAAATAAATAATTTTACAAGAAAATTATATGGCAAAATTAAATAAAATATTACAATTAAAGAAAATAAATATATGAACCAAATGAGCCTTTTTGGACCTCCCGATGTGCTCGCAAAAACGCCCAAGCGAAAAAATGAGTTTAGACATAAAAGCAAATACAAATAAAATAATGTTAGTAATTAAATCAATTAAATTAATTAAACATACAAAATAATGAATAACAAATTAAAATAAAATAAGATGATATGAAAAGAATGATAATTGAATCAAAATGTTAACAAAACAAAATAAATGAGAAACATGCATTATGTATGACAAATGATTGAATGATGTGATGAAAATAAAATAAAACATGTTAATTAATTAGTACATGAAAATATGAACATGATAACAATGATGATGAATATAAACGAATCAAAGAATATATAAAATAATAAAGAAAAGAATAATAAATGAAAACAATTAAAGAATGATGAAAACAATTAAATGGAACAATATGATTAAATAAATATGTTCACAAATGATATAAACCATTTACATGGCAAAAGATCAATTAAAATGAATTTATTAATTACATGTTAAAAATAATGATGAATTAAAGTGAAATAAATTAATTACATGTTAAAAATAATAAACAATCAATATTTATGTGAATAAAAATCATATATAAACAAATTAAATAAAACAAATCTGAAATAAATAAAATAAAATAAATGAAAACAATAAAATAAAATATACATAAATAAATTAGATATGAACAACAAGAAATAATAAAAACAAGCCCAGAATGTTTACCCTCAGAGTTTCGGATTCGATGAAGGTAAAAGATGATCGATTTCTTTGTTTGATGATTCACAATATTAGAGTGAAATATGTTGAAAATGTTGGAATTTTATTCCAAGAAACATGAAAAAAATGATCAAAAATTCTTTAAGAACAAAGAATTGATACCTTTGCCTAAAGAAATGATTTTGATCAAAAAAAAGTTTTTATTGATTAAAATAAAGAAAAATGATTTCAAGAACAATCAATCACTTTGTTCATAAAAAATTGATTGAAGTTTTATTTTAGAAAATCAAATAAAAATTAGATTTTGATGACAAACAATTATTTTATTTGTCTCAAAATCAATTTTTTATCAAAAAGAGATTCAAAACAAAATTAATGAAAAAGTTTTATTGAATACAAAATAAAAGATTAAAAAACAATTTTGAGAACAAATAATTATTCTATTTGTCTCAAAAATTAAATCAAACAACAAAACTTCCTCTAAAACATATGTTTAGAAGAAATTATGTTGGAAAAAGAATGAAACATTTGATTTTTCTTTTTGATTTTTGGTTGGGGAATAAATCTGGAATTTTAGTGGAAGAAGAAGAAGAATTCTGGAAATTTTAGGTCCAAAAAATGTGTGGAGGCTCCTTTTGATTTCATCATAAACTCTTTATAGAATAAAATAGGTTGCCCTCATTTAATTAAGGAAAAAAACCTATTTTAACACAAAATTATTTTATTTTTAATGATAAAATCAAGTTTTATTATTTAATTACCTAAAAAAATATTTTAGAATTTAATTTGAAGTCAAAAACCCCAAAAAATGGGATAAAAAACGGATTTTTGGGTAAAAAAATCGGAAAAAAGGCTGAAAAGAGGGAAATAGGGCATCAGACCCTGTACGGACGGCCAGGAAGCCCGTCGCTATAGAGGGACGCCTCCCGTCGCTATAGAGCGACGGGGACTCACGTGGCGAGGCGCGTGAAATCCGCGCGCAGAGGCGCGGAAATCGCGCGCCTCAACGCACGGTGCGGCGCGCAGCGCGTCGCTCTTTAGCGACGCGCGGCAGCGTCGCCAAATCGCGCCCAGCGCGCTGGGCGCCTGGGCGTCTGCGAGCTGGGCGCCAGCGCGCCTGCGCGCTGCCGCGCCCGACACTCGCGGTCCGAAAATTTTTATTATTTTTTTAATTTTTTTCTTTTTTTTTTTAAATTTTAAATTGACTAAAAACATCATAATTTTAAGCCCCCATTTTTCAAAATTAATTTTTTAAATATTTTTTATTATTTTTTAATTTTTCACTCTAAAATGCAAATTTGACGAGAAAACCATCACTTTTAACCTTTTAAGCCTGTGAAGGCAATTATCATCATTGGATAACTTCGATCTAGGCTTACTCAGGACCCGGTGTCTACATATACCTATGGTTTACCGTGGTATACTTTGATGTCTAATGCATATAAATGGTATATTCGTAATGTTTGACATGAGATCTTACTAATTTGAGGTTTAAAACAAAGAAAAAGTTTTTTAATGAATATATAATGACATGGCCAAATGATAAACTTAAGGGTATAAACGGACATTATGTGATATAATGTTATTTTAAGGTACAACTAGGTTAATTATCATGAAATTTAACTAAATGAGTGATAAATGGGATGAAAGTAATTTATGGTAAAAGAATTCCACTTTAGCCGAATGGTATATATGAGAATAATGTAACGTTATTTAATGATTTATTAAAATTAAGGGTATAAAATATTAATGGAATAGAAATTAAGTGTATAGTAATTTAATTGAAAGCTCTATAATGGAAATTGAATGTGTTTCCATGGAATGAAATATTATGTTTATAATGAAAAGTATACAATAAGTTATATTTAATTTATGTCATGGTATGATTGATGCTAAAATGGAATGATTAAGTGATTTACAAATGATTTGATGTAAAAAAAAAATGGAATGGTATGGTTATGTTCCATTGATAATGTATATTTTAACTTGATAATGGATAAGTGGAAAGATTAATGCCCTTAGTAGTAGTCTGGTGGTTAAATCTAGTTCAGGATATAGTTGGCTAGCCATAGGGATACTATACCGCAGTGGTGAGCATGGTATCTCACATATTGTAGGCCAATGACAATCCTACTAAAATGATTGAAATGTTGAAATGTCAAATAAAATGAAATGTAAGGGTGGTCTTCTAGGGTCCCTCTAAAATGTATTAATCCATGAAATGTAGGGGTTGCCCTTCGGGGTCCCTCTAAAATGTATTGAACCTATAGGGTCCATGTCTTGTGTATCCAGTTCGAATATTTCTTTCGAAATTATACTAGGGGAAAATTAAGAAAAAAATGGATTAAAATGAGATTGTTTGAGAAATGCAGTGAAAAAAAGTGTAATAATGGAAAAAAAATGAATAATTAAATGGTTATATAGGTAAATAAGTGATATGATAAGATAAGATAAGTGATAAGATAGGATAAGATGAGTGTTATGATAAGATAAATATAAGGTAAGATAAGAATTGAAATAAATTTTGATTGGAAAATAGTAGTATTTTAAAGACTAATTTGTAATTATGTAAAAGATTGAGACAATATGATAAAAATAGAATTAAAATGATCAATTTGAAGTTTAAATGGAAATCGAAGTGAAAAAGGACTTAATTGAAAGAAATAAAAAGTTTAGGGTTAAAACGATAATTTGCCCATAAATAGTTTAACAAGGGTTATTAAGGAGAAAAATATCATTAATTGATTAATTATGCAAATTAATTACTTTTTAAGGATTTAATTGTAATTTTGCATGATAATGGTAATTTGAGGACTAAACGGTAATTTGCATGTTAATTAATGGATTAAATAAGTAAATAAGATAAATTGGTGGTAATTTTGTAAATATGAGAAAATTAGTGGTAAAATTGTAATTTAGCAAATGTTTAAGGACCTAAATGTAATGATATAGTTGGAGGACCTAAATGCAAATGTGACATAGTGTAAGGAACTAATTGTAATTATGCCATAATTAAGGGACCGAAATTCAAATATATATTTTTTTTGGATATTGATTGTATAAATGATTTAAAGTAAAGACTATTGCATGTAAATAATCGAATGGAATAAATAATTGCTTAAAGGTAAAATTGTAATTGTAGTAATATTTTAAGGACATAAGTATAATATAGTAAAAGAATAATTTTATAAGGACTAAGTGGTAAATTGCATGTTAAATAATAAAATAAATATGATAATAAGTTAATTAATGGCATTATTCTAAATAAGTGAAAAGTAAAGGACAAAATTGTAAATTAGTGAAAGTCTAGGGACTTAAACGTAATTTATCAATAGTAATGTAAAATAAGGGATTAAAAGGTAATTGACAGGTAATATGAATGTTAATTGTATAACAAATTGACAATAAAAAACTAACGGTATTACACTAATAACGAAGTAATATTAATGTTATTGTTAATAATGGTATTTATGTTAATATTAATATTTATGATAATATCAATATTCATGTTAATGTTAATATTAATAGAAACATTACAATTAATGTTAAATGTAAGAAAAATAGATGAATAATATTAGTATCAGTAAATGAGCAAATATTTCATTGTGATAATAAAGGATTATTGATATTGATTAGAGAAAACATGTATAGGAATTTAGATTTATATAGATAAATTAAAGAAATGAACTGAAGTTACTTAAATAATTGACAATAGTAAAAATAATGTTGATAATGATAATAAAGTCATAAGAATTATTAGGAAAATATTATGTAACGTAAAATGAACTACAGTTTTAGGGTTATGTAATTAAATTATCAAAATAAATGTATCTAATTGAAATTAAATAGATAAAATTGTATGAATATATTGTGATTATATTACAACTGTAATAATGGCACTGTAAAAGAAATGATTAAAAGGAAAATAATAATTGAATATAAAACATAAAAAGATTAGTATGACTAGAAATGAATAATGAAAGTATCAAACAACAATATCTGCTCTAATGAATAATTAAATAGCTGGTACTGTACCAAAATATAGATTGTAACTGAGTAAATAATTTGTGAATAAAAATGAAGAAAACTGATGAATACAAGGAATGTTTTTGTAATTGGTTATTAAATTAACGGATATAATATAATGGTGTGAATGTTAAGGTCAGCAGAATAATGAGATAATGAAACTGTTATTTGAAAGGGTAAAGTTAAAATATTGTAAATGTTATATAAGATATAACAATAACGACTAAAGTTAAGAATTTATCTTAAATATTGAAGTAAAGTATAAATTAAGTAAAAATTAAAAGAATTGATGTACATATAGTTTAAATGAAGAAAATACTTGTGTGATCATGCATATATATATTTATTTAGTCATGGAAAATTTAGGATATGTATCCATCACTGGGCATTTTTAATGCTCAGCACGTAGTTTGGTTACTATGTGCAGGTTATAGAAAGAAAAGAATAACTACAAAAAACAACCCAAATTAGCGACGAATATTAGCGATGGACACAATTAGCGACGAAATTTAGAATTAGTCGTGAAAGTAAATTTTTTCAATTTTAGTGACATAATAGCGACAGAAATAAGAAACAATCGCTAATTTTTGGTGGCAATGGATGGCGCCTTTTTTTGCGATGGAATTCAGCGATAAAATTTTTTAGTCGCTAATCATCGACGGTTTTTTAAATTTGTCGTGAAAATACAGAATTTCAATTTTATTTTCAATTTTAGCGACGGATTTTCCGCCGCTAAAAAATTTTCAAATTTGTTAATTATTGAAACGATATTTTAGAAATTGAAGTGATACTTTAGCGACGTAATAATCCGTCTCTATTTAGTCAGTAAAGTTGATTATAATATTAACAAAAGTATGCATACATACTTATAGTTATTAATTATTTTTAATATTTTTACTTTACACATGAAATTATATTGAAATTCATTCCCTTTTCTAATTCCGTTAAGATTAACATTTAATCTTGAACATATATAATTAAAACAATTGTAAACAAAATTTAATAATTTTTTTAGTACTTTCATTGATTAAAATAAATTTTTTAATTGTATTTTTTAGCTTCTAATCGTTTAATATTATGGATTTTATTTTTAATTTGTCTAAAATAAATTTTTTATTATTCAATTATTTAAAAATTTAATGAAAATATTAGATGGGTGAACTGAAATTAATATTAATAATGAAATTTATTAAGGAATATGTGTTGATAATATTTTTGGGTTTTGAATTACTAACTTTGACTAAATGATTAAATTAAAATACATAAATTAATATATGTATGTATATATTGCAACGCCCGATAAATAAATAATTATACAAATAAATAAATTAAATTATAGGTTAACTTTGTTATTTTTTGAAAAATTAAGAATTGTTCCAGATTTTTATCGAATTTCCTAAGTTTTTCTATTTTGCTACTTTTACTACGTCAATATATATATATGTATATATTGTAATGCCCCAACAATTTCTGAGTTGTGAATAGTACCACAGTAGATATGTAATATCCCATAAATTTTTTATGTTGTAAACAGTAATTCGATAGACTAAAAATTTACCAAATGTCAATTTTGACCGAAATGAACCAAAATTTTCTTTGGAATCTACAAAATTAAATATATTTAATTATAGCTAAATAAGTATCTAAACATGAGTATGTGTGCATATATATATATAAAGAGCCAAATAACAAAATAATAATAATAGGAATAATAAAATAATAAAAATAACTTAAGTCAAGAAAGAAAAGGGAAAACAGGGAATACATACAGAGGAGGGAAGCGACAAAGAGAGAGAGAGAGCACGGCGGAGAGTAGATCTAGATCTGCTCAGCCACCCCCCCTCCGGCATCGCCGTTCCACCGCTAGCCCGACACCTCGGTATCCCCACTCTGGCGTCCCTTTCCCTCTCGCCGCGCACTAGATTTGGCCGCCTGCTCTACCTCCTCTCACCGCGCGCAAGATCTACGAAGGCTCCTTAAATCTTGCTCAATGGAATTTACGATGTAAGGTAAAAATGTTGTGTTTTGTTTTGTTCCCTCGCATTTCATCGATCTTCACTCTTCATTCCTCATTTTTCCCTAACCCTATTTTTTCTTTGCACTCTCCACTGTTGCCGCCTAGTAGTCGACGCATCCCTCCCTCCGATCGTCGACGCTATCGGTAGACTGTACGGTTGCGACTTCAATTGGGGAAAGGTTCTGATTTATCATCTTAAATTCTTCAGTTCATTTTTCCCTAACCCTATTTTATCTCATCACTCTCCACTGCAGCCACCTAGTAGTCGACGCCTCCCTCCCTCCGATCGTCAGCGCTCTTGATAGACAGTACGGTTGCGACTTCAATTGGCAAAAGGTTCTGATTTATCATCTTCAATTCTTCATTTCATTAATATCAATTTTCTTTTATCTATTATTATTATTTTTTCTCTAAGTCCATGCTTCTGAGTTGTGAATCTTCTTCTTTTGATTCTTTATTTTTTTTATTTCAATTCTTCATTTCATTTACTTTATTTGATGGTACTGATATATTTGGTTTACTGATTCCATATTTTTTTTTCTTTTTTAGCCACACAAGCCACTAGACTCAATTTTCTTGTTCTGTTTTAGGCTTTGCTCTTTTAAAAAGGTACAGCTTCTGAATTTGTGTTTCTTTATAGCTTAGTTTCTTCTTCTGTTCTATAGTTCTGTACTGTGGTTTTGTTTCAAAAAATGATAGCTCATTTGGAGCAATTGCTTGTACTGCTGCTTATACATATATTTAAGATATGTTTCACATGCTCATTGTCTGCAGTGTTTAAAAATTTGCATTTATAGATCTAATTTCTGTGTCATGTTAGTTGTTAAGTTACTAGATGATATGAGCTTAAATAGATCATATTTACCGAATGTTTTGTGATTAAAATTATGTTTAGTTATGGTTAATTGTGTTAGAATTAGGTATGTTTTATGTTTTTATGTTAAATTTTTTGTTTGTAGGAGAAAAGGGAGAAAATGTGGAGAAAGGAGCAGACATGAGCAAGGAAAGGATGCACTTTCGCGAGCGCGAGGGAGGACGCCTAAGAACAAGGAAGAAAAGAGAAGAAGAAAGAGCAAATAAGAGAAAAGTGCATCCTGTCGCGAGAGCGATGGAGCAAGGAAAGTCAAGCAATCAATGCAGCTGAGGAAAATCAAATGAAGAAGAGTCCGTGTCCTGTCATGAGTGCGACAGAGAGAGCCGTTTGGGGCAGTTATTTTCAAAAGCTTTGTGAAGAGTCAAGTCTTCTCACAAACTTTTACAACCCTTTGAAGAGGCATTTCAAGAGTGATGAACTTTGGAATATTATTTATTAGTTTAAATTGTAAATTTTAAGAGGATGAATTTTTAAGTAAGTATTTTTTCTGTAAGTTTGAAGAACAATTTTATACAGTTAAAGTTATTAAGTTAGATTTTATGTTTTGAAGAGAAGACAATTGCAAGGGAGAAGATTATTCTTCGTGAAAGGAAAAGGGTTGAGAGATCTCCTTCTTCTAACTTTCTAATCTTTTATTTCTTCTTTGTAATTAACTGAAGTATATTTAGGAAACTTGAATGATATTAATATTATTTTCTATTTCCATCAATGTTAATAGTCTTTTAAATCAGAATTGTTTATTGGTATTATTGCATGATCATTATAAGTTAAAGGAGAGTTGATAGACTCACTTAATCTTACAACTAATAAAAGTTCATTATTAAAACATTGCTTGAGAGATCAGTATGTTAAGATAATTGTTATAAATTTGAAATTAATCTTAGAATATGTAATTGGAATTAACTAGTTCATTAATGAGAATTAAGGATTAGTATTGTAATTGCATGTTTTAGGAACTCTAGTTCATGTCGAGAGAGTGGATTAGAATATTATTCCAATTTGGCTTGCTTGTAAGATTATAGTTATATTTTTAAGATGGAATCAAGTTTCACAATCAATATTTCTTCATCATCTAAATTGTCTTCTTTGATCATCATTAATTAGGTTTAATTAATTTGCATCACACGAGTAGTACAAAATTAACCTTACAAATTATTGAGCATTGTAAACAATATAAAATCAAGTAGTAAGAGTGAGTGATCATCAACATATGTTCCTCGTGGGAATGATATCTTAAGTATTATAATCGGTAAACCATGCGCTTGCGGATTTAGTACAACAAGTTTTTAGCACCGTTGCCGGGGAACTGTTATGTTTGATATAATTGCTATTATAAATCTTTATTTATGATTTTGGATTACAATTTTTAATTTGTTTGTTTTGTTGTTTGTTTTTGTTTTACAGGATTGAATAGTTCAAGTTTATGCCTAATACAAGGAGTTCTCAAGAAGAACTTGAACCATTAAATCCAGAGATAGAAAGATTTTTGTTGACTAACCGTAAATCCAATAAAAAACATAAAAATAGGAGACTAAGTATGGCTATTGATGAGAATCCACCTAGATTGATGGATTTTGCTACACTAGCATTGAGCGGGGCTCAACAAGGAGTGGTAAGACCTATGGTAAATGCAAATCAATTCAAAATTAAGCCATCTCTTTTATAAATGATTCAAAATAGTATTCAATTTTATGATTTGGCAAATGAAGATCTAAATGCTCATTTGGCAAATTTCTTAGAAATTTGTGATACCTTTAAAATAAATAGAGTTTAAACGGATGCAATCAAACTTAGGCTATTTCTTTTTACATTAAAGGACAAAGCAAAAGCTTGGTTGAATTCACTTGCTAGAGGATCGATCACAACTTGGGACCAATTGGCTCAAGCATTTTTGTCTAAATATTTTTCTCTCTCTAAAACTGCTAAGATTTTTAAAGATATCACTACCTTTGTGCAAAATGACAATGAATCTTTATATGAGGCATGGGAAAGATTTAAGGAATTGCAAAGAAGTTGTCCCCATCATAATCTTCCAAGGGAGTTGCTCATGCAAACATTTTATAATTGAGTAAATCCTACTACAAGAGGAACTATTAATGTAGCTACGGGAGGTTCTCTTATGAGGAAAACAACAAATGCTGCATTTTAGTTGCTTGAGAAAATGTCAATAAACAATTGCATGTGGCCAACCGAAAGGGCTAAGGTATCAAATTCTTCCCCTATTAAAGGTTTACATTCTATTGACTAAGTTATTGCTTTGCAAGCACAAGTAGCAGCTTTGACACACAAAATAGATAACTTGAAGATGGGAGGAATTTCATCTAATGCATGTATAATTTATGGACAATAAGGGCATGCAAGTGAAGGTTGTAATTTAGGAATAGCAAATATGGAGGAGCAAGTTAGTTTTATTTAAGGACAAGGGCGTGGAAATCCCTATTCTAATACTTATAACCCTGGATGAAGGAACCATCCAAATTTCTCATGGGGGAATAACAATAATCAGAATAGCGGTGGTGTAGGATTTCAACCACCACAAGATAGATTTGGAGCTTTGGAGGTTAAAATGGATAGATTATTGGAGGGAATAAATTTGAAGTTTAATTCACAAGAGGAGAATCATAAGAGGCTGGAATCTAAGTTTGATCAAATAGCTAATAATCAAGCTTCATACATTCACAACCTTGAGGTTCAATTGGGGAAAATTGCAAATACATTACCTTCAAGATTACAAGGATGCCTTCTAAGGAATATTGAAGATAATCCTAGGGAGCACTTGAAGGCAATCACCTTAAGATTAGGTAAATCTTAAAAAAATTAATTTGTTTCTTCTAACAAAAATGAGGTTTTGAAGGAAAATGAAATGAAGAAGGAAGATGAGTCTTCTGTCATGAGCGCGACAGAAGGGAAGCCGGCCAATATCGCGAGCGTGCTAGTGGAGAAGGAGTCCTCTGTCATGAGCGCGACACCTATCATGGGCCCAACAGAAGGGGTTTCCAAGGCAAATGTTCCAACCTCGTCCACCGTTTCCGCAATGTCTTAAGTAGAAACACCATGATAAGCAATTCCAAACTTTTCTTGATAAATTAAAGCATTTACATATCAATTTAAATTTTATTAAGGCTATAACTCAAATTCCTAACTATGCTAAGTTTCCAAAGGATTTAATTTCTAAGAAAAAGAGTTGGGAAGACTTATCAACTGTTGAATTAACTGAAGCATGTAGTTCAGTAATCACTAACAATGTGCCTACTAAGCTTAAAGATAATGGGAGTTTCACTATTCCTTGTACTTTGGGGGATATTGAATTTCCTAAGTGTTAATGTGATTTGGGAGCTAGTATTAACCTTATGCTATTGTCAATCTTTAAAAAGTTAGGTTTGGAAGATGTTAAATTGATCTCAATGGTATTGCAATTAGCTGACCAATCAATTAAAAGACCATATAGCATAGTAGAAGATGTGCTAGTTAAAGTGGATAAATTTATTTTGCCCGCTGATTTTGTGATTTTGGACTTTGTGTATGATGTTAAATGCCCATTGATTTTAGGAAGACCTTTCATGAGAACTGGTAGGGCTTTAGTTAATGCCTATGAAGGAACTTTGGTTTTAAGAGTAGGAGGGGATAAAGTAGAGTATCATATGGACAAAGCATTTAAATACCCCATGGATGAAAATGTGTGCATGAAAATAGATTTTATTGATGCTTGTGTCTTGGAAGTGTTGGATGATGTTGGTCAAGGGGATGTTGTTATTGATGAAGAAGTTCATGAGGAGAAGGAACAAGAGAGCTCAAGGCCAGAACTTTTGTATAGAAATGAAGCACCTTTGCTACCATCCATTATAAGTCCTCCTAATGTTGAATTGAAAGAATAATCAAGCCATTTGAGGTATGCATTTCTTGGTAACAATAGTATTTTACCTATTATTGTCTCTAATAAGCTAACTAACAAGCAAGAGTCTTTGTTATTAGAAGTGGTTAGAAAGAGGATCAAAAGTATAAGATGGCAAATTTCTGATTTAAAGGGAATTAGTCCTAATGTAGTAATGCATAGGATTAACATGGAAGATGAGTGTCAACCTAAAGCTGATAGATAAAGAAGACTTAACCCAAATATGAAGGAGGTAGTTAAAAAAGAGGTCATTAAGTTATTAGATGCTGGGATTATCTATCTAATTTCGGATAGTGCATGGGTAAATCCTATACATTATGTACTAAAGAAACGAGGAATGACTGTGGTTTGAAATGAGAATTGGGATTTGATTCCTACACGAACCACCACGGGTTGGAGACTATGTATTGATTATAGGAAGTTTAATTTAGCTACTAGGAAAGATCACTTTCCTTTGCCATTCATTGATCAAATGTTGGAGAGGATAGCTGGACATTCTCATTATTGTTTCTTAAATGGATTTTCGTGGTATTTTCAAATTTTCATATACCCTAGTGACCAAGAGAAGACCACATTTACTTGTTCGTATGGAACTTTTGCATATAGGAGAATGCCTTTTGGGCTTTATAATCCACCAGCCACTTTTCAAAGGTGCGTAACTTCTATTTTTGGGGATTTAATAAAAGAGACAATGGAGGTTTTCATGGATGATTTTTTAGTGTGTGGAGATTCATTTGAGTTGTGCTTGAATAACATAGATAGAGTCTTGGCTAGATGTGAGGAGACCAACCTAGTACTTAATTGGGAAAAATGAAATTTCATAGTTGAAGAAGGCATAGTTTTAGGCCATAAGATTTCAAGTAGAGGTATTGAGGTAGATAGAGCGAAAACTGAATTAATTGAGAAGTTGCCTCCACTTACTACACTTAAGGGTGTTATATCATATTTAGGTCATGCGGGATTCTATAGGAGGTTTATAAAGGATTTTTCTTTGATTGCTAAGCTTTTAACTAACTTGTTAGTTAAATATGTGCCTTATGCTTTTTCTAATGCATGCATGGTTGCTTTTGAGCAATTAATGAAAGCTCTAGTAAGTGCACCTATAATCACATCACCTAATTGGAATTTACCTTTTGAAATTTTGTGTGATGCAAGTGACCTTGCTGTAGGTTGTGTGCTAGGTTAATGCCAAGATGAGAATTTGCATGTCATTTATTATGCTAGTCATACATTATTGACACCTCAATTAAATTATACCACAACTGAAAAAGAAATGTTAGCTGTCATTTTTGCATGTGATAAGTTTAGATCATACTTGTTAGGTTCTAAAGTTATAATCTATACGGATCATGCTGCTCTTAGGTATTTATTTGTTAAAAAAGATGCTAAGCCTCATCTAATACGTTGGGTTCTATTATTGCAAGAATTTGACATTGAGATTAGGGATAAGAAGGTTCAGAAAATCTAGTGGCTGATCATTTGTCAAGATTAGAAAATGATGAAGGACCTATAGGGGATAGCAATGAAATAAATGAATCCTTTCCAGATGAGTCTTTAATGTCCATTGAACGAATGCATGTACCATGGTATGCAGATTTTGCTAGCTTTCTTGCTGCAGGAATTGTACCTCATGGTTTGACATGGCAAAAAAGGAAAAAGTTCTTTAGTGATGTAAAGAATTACCTTTGGGAGGATCCTTATTTGTTTAAAATAGAAGGGGATAGTGTAATTAGAAGATGTGTAAGTGAGGATGAGTATGTGAACATCTTGCATCATTGCCATTTATCATTATATTCAGGTCATAATGGTAGTACAAAAATTGCATCTCGTGTGCTTGAGTGTGATTTTTATTGGCCTACATTATTTCATGATGCTAAGAGTTTTGTAGCCCAATGTGATAGATGCCAAATAGTTGGCAATATAGGGAAAAGAGATGAGATGCCTGTAACACCCCTCCGCTGCCCACGTTGGAAGGGCGCCGGCGGGCGTGCTACCCGACGCTCACTCACAACATACATACATACATACATGCACTGAGTGGAAGCATTCACTAACAATAATAACAAAGGCAAAACATGAATCTCATATAATCAAAATATAGAGTTATTTACAAAAGCCAAAAGATTACATCTTAAATCCTTACAAGAGTTACATAAGCCACCTCACAAAAGAATATCACGTACAAAAAGAATTACAGGAGGAGATAGCAAAATAATAACTCTACTCCTATGTGGCCGACCTGCAGACGTGCGACATGAACACGCTCCCAAAATTCTGTCACCTACATGGGACAAAAACCCATGCTAAGCGATAATGCTTAGTGGGGAGGAACAAAAAAAACAAAGAGCACTATACAGAAAGGTCATGTAAATACATATATTTAAATAAGCATCCACAGACTGGAATCTCTAAAATAGCTGAAGACAAAGGTACACGACACATAATTAAAAAATCTAAGCAATCATCAAACATTAAGATACACAATCCATTATACAAACTAAAGTCACCCAAAGAGACACAATACTTCACAAGGCAAAACTCAAGACCTCGAAATTAGCCTGAATTTCATTCGCTGTGGATACGGGAACGCTTCGCGACAGGGGATACTACGAACAGTATCAAAAGTGAGAGACCGGAGCCTCAATCACCCACTTCACTGAATTTTATCAAAATAAGGGAGACCGAAGTCTCAAAACATTTTATCGCTACACGGAAGATGACCATCTCGAAGGTCGACCGCTTCACCCAAACGGGGCGGACAGAACAGCTGTACTCAAACCCTTTATAAGAATGCTTATCTATCCACTACAACGACACTTCAGGCTTAACTCACCGACTCTGAACCAACACTTGACAAGACCAACTCACAAGTCAAAACACTAATCATAGCAATAAATACTATCCAAAGCATTAGAGCCAGAAATCAAAACTATTACGTGTCACAATCATTATACAGAATTAGAACGATCAACATGCACTCATATAAGACACAAAAAATAACACAAGCAAGAGTGAGAAACCGTGCAAAGTGGGACAAAAGAATCACATTCAGAAAAAAGGGTTGGCAGGAAGGGCCTCTGTCGCGATCGCGACATGTGTCGCGATCGTGACAGAGCACGGGGTACCTCCTCGCGAGCTCGCACCTGAAGGCATGCACGCGATGAAGCACGCTGGGCAAATTCACACAAACCGAGCTCTGTCGCACTCGTGACAGCGTCGCGATCCCGACAGAGACCAGTTCCTCCCTCCTCGCGCGCACGCTCGGCAGCATGCTCGTGCGAAGGATTTGGCCACCGAGCTCTCTGTCGCACTCGCGACAACGTCGCGATCGCGACAGAGGGCTCTCCAAGAACAAGGGACCAAATTCGCACTCTGTCGTGCTCGCGACAGAACCCAGATGTTCCCAGAATCTGCACTTTCCAGCTCTCTATCGCAAACAACTTCCAAAATCACTCACTCAATCACACACAAACACTTACCTCGATGCTCCAAGCATACAAAACATGCTCATACATAATATACACTTAAATTTAAATAAGAAATCACAATTATTCATCAATAACATACAAAGCACACTTTACCTTGACACAACTATTTCACTCCAATTTAACATACTAATTACTACAATTTGAAACATGTTAAACCCATACTCCAATAATTCACATATATACAATTACATATAAATTAACACTTAAGATCACTAATAACATGCAATAACATTACATCTGATCCAAGGAAAAATTAGGGAAAAACTCTTCCAAATTTAGAGCTCAACAACAAAGCTCCCAAACCTCTTGTAGACCAAACCCCGCTGATCTTCACTCTTGAACCTTCTCCTTGCCTTTGTTCTTCTTCTTGCCACTCGATTCTTGCACAAACCCAATCAAAACACACTGATATCCAACCCAGAAATTCATCCAAACCAGAAAACAACGACAAAGAAAAGAAGATGAAGAAGTCCAAAGTAAACCCAAACACTTACTGATATGAGCTTAATTGAGGTATAATTTAGTATTTATTTTGTATGAGTTTATGTAATTAATCATGCAATTGTGTGTAAAATTTGATGTGATATGTTAGTTTATGTTTATTTGTATTAGTTAAGTGTTTATTGTGTTTATTGGTGTTTTTAGGTGAAAAATGAAGAGAAAACATATATGGAAGGGGAAGATCACGAGAGAGGAGCAGGTCACGTCTCATACAAGTGGTCACGCGACGTGAGCATAGGTAATGAGCCGTGACTGGAGAGGAAGAACGAAGTGGAAGGAGGAAAAGAAGAAAAGGACTGTGAGAGAAGAGTCACGCGACGTGAGCAAAGGTCACGCGACGTGACGAGAGGCCAGGAAAGAAAGGAAAGAGAAGAGAAAGGGGAGAGGAGGCGAGACGTGAGCGCTAGTCACGCCACACACAGCCAGTCATGCCATGATGGGAGGTAGCGACTCGTGACTGGCCAGAGAAGGAAGAGAGAACCGAGAGAAAAAAAGAAAGAAGAAAACAAGGAGCGTGCTCTGTCGCGATCGCAACACCGTTGCGAGCTCGACAGAGGCGACCGTTGGGCAGTTTTTAGCCAAAAGTCACTTGAAAAGCCATCTTCTTTCACCAAAAGTTGTAACTATTTTCAAGGGACATTTTCAAGGGACACAACTCTCAAATCAACATCTATAAATATGCAGTTTAACTGTAGTTTTAATATATAGAAAGGAGACAATATAGAATATTATGAAATTTTAGTTATATAATTTTCTGTATTTTCTTTAGTTTTATCTTAGGGTAATATTTATGTTTTGAAGAAGAAGATCAAGGAGAAGGAAAACTTATTTCAAGAGATTGAGAAAAGGGTTGAAAGGCTTCTATCTTATTCTCTTATTTTTAATTTTTCTCCAATATTTTTATGAATATCATTTTAATGAATTTGCATGTTATAATTCTTTCTATTTTCATCTACTTTCATAGTCTTTCAATGTAGATTCTCTATTAGTATATTTTGCATGATTTTTACAAGTTAAAGTAATTCGAGAGTTTGCTTTATCTGACTTCTAATAGAGTTTCATTATCAAGGTATATTTTGAGAAATCGGTATATTGAGATAATTGCTATAGGTTGGTGATTATTCTTAAAATATGTCATTAGAAACCTCTAATTCATTAATGAAAGTTGTGAGTTAGAATTTTAATTGCATATTTTAGGCATTTTAATTTATGTCGAGAGAGTAAATTAGAACTTTAGTTCAACTTGGCTTGCATGAAAGATGAATAAATGCTAATCAAATGGATGGATCAAATTCATTATTTTTAGTTCTTCATTCATATATCCTTATTTTCTTCTGATAAACATAAATTAGGTTTAATTAATCATTATAAGGTAGTTCAAATTTAACCATCAAATTTATCACCATTGTAAACAAGATTAAAATTGATTAGTAATAGTGTGTAAACACGTTCCTCGTGGGATCGACATCTTAAGTACTATTGCGGTACACCGTATACTTGCGGTCAATAAGCATATATAAAAAATGTCCAACAAGTTTTTGGCGCCATTGCCGGGGAACGGTTGTTTGCCATTATGAAAATTGATTTATGATTTTGGATTACAATATTTTGTTTTGTTTTAATTTGTTTGTGTGTTTAATTTAACTTTGTGTTTTGTGTTTTTGTTTTACAGGATTTAGAAGTTCATGCCTAGTACAAGGAGTTCTTTAGAAGTGCTTGAACCCTTAAATCCTGAAATTGAAAGATTCTTGTCAAGTAACCGGAAGTCAAATAGAAAGAAGAACAAAAATAGGAGATCAATTATCATGGCTGAAGAAAATCCACCAAGACTCATGGACTTTGCCACACCTGATTTGAGTGGTGCTCAACAAGGAGTGGTAAGGCCAACGGTAAATGCAAATCAATTTGAGATTAAGCCTTCATTGTTACAAATGATTCAAAATAGTATACAATTTTATGGTTTGGCAAATGAGGATCCAAATGCTCATTTGGCCAACTTTCTTGAAATATGTGATACCTTTAAGATCAATGGGGTTTCGGCTGATGTAATCAAGCTTAGGCTTTTTTCATTCACTTTGAAGGATAAAGCAAAGGCTTGGTTGAATTCATTAACAAGGGGATCTATAACTACTTGGGACCAATTGGCCCAAGGATTTTTATCAAAATATTTTCCCTTAGCCAAAACTGCAAAAATCATAAAGGACATCACTACATTTGTTCAAAATGATAATGAATCATTATATGAGGCTTGGGAAAGATTCAAAGAATTACAAAGGATATGTCCACACCATAACTTGCCAAGAGAGCTGTTGATGCAAACATTCTATAATGGAGTTAATCCTACCACAAGGAGGACTATTGATGCTGCTGCTGGAGGTTCTTTGATGAGAAAAAACCATTGATGCAGCATATGAGCTATTGGAAGAAATGGCAATGAACAACTGTATGTGGCCTCCTGAAAGAGTAAGGGAGTATAATAATTCTAATGTTAGGGGAGTACATTCAGTAGATTCTATGGTTGCATTACAAGCCCAAATTGAAGCATTGAATCATAGAGTTAATAGTCTAAGTATGAGTGGTAATTCATTAAATGCATGCAATGTTTGTGGTCAACAAGGACATAAAAGTGATAATTACAATTTAGGCATGGTTAATAAGGAAGAACAAGTTAATTTTCTTCAAAGCCAAGGTCGTGGAAATCCTTATTCTAACACCTATAATGCTGGTTGGAGAAACCATCCTAACCTTTCATGGGGGAATAATAATGTTAACAACCAAAATAGAGGTGTAGGATACCAACAACCACAAGATAGGTTTGGGGCCTTTGAGGTTAAAATTGATAAGTTCATTGAAGAAATTAATTGTAAGATGCATTCTCAAGATGAAAGTCAAAAGAAACTTGAAGAAAATTTTGATCAAATTGCTAAAAATCATGCTGCTACTATTCATAATCTTGAGGTTCAAATAGGCCAACTTGCTAATTCCTTACCTTCTAGAAATCTAGGATCCCTTCTAAGTAATACTGAGGAGAATCCTAGGGAGCACATTAAGCCATGATATGTCTACTTCTTTTATTTAGGTTACTTAGTTATATTGTTTTTTAGGTTTTGTACTTTATTTTAAATTTGTTTATATAGTTTTATTTATGGTATTATTGATTTTCATGCTAATAACACATTTATTTTTAAATGATAGCTAATTTAGTAAGATTAGATTTGTTTAATAAATTTATAAAAAAATTAAATAAATAAATAAATAAAATAATAATAATTTTGCAGACGTTGTATTCTGTCGCGATCGTGGCAAGTATCGAGATCGCGACAGAAAGCGATTTTTGCAGGGCGTGCTTCTCGTGATGCAACTTCACGCGATGTGACAGTCTGGGGAGATGGACTTAGCCCAAGTAAGTGAAGAGCGTCACGAGTCGTGACGTTGTCTCACGATACGTGACGCGTGATGTGCTAAGCTTTAAATTTTTTCTTTGCTTTTCTTTTCTTTTCTTATTTTACTTATTATTTTTTTATTATTTGGATTTGTATTCTTTTCTTTTCTGATTTAGATGATTTAATTTCAATTAAATTAACTTAATTTTACCATTTAAACATTAAAACACAAAAAAAGAAGAATTAAAAGCGGGAACTTAAATTTAAAATCCTAAAGTCGTGACTTTTCATTTTATTCCTTTTCTACTTCATTTCACCTGTTAGTTTTCTTTCCCTCACGCCGGTCACGAGTAAAAAAAGACCTTCCATAGCCATTTTATCTTCTTCGTTCCTTCTTCGACCTACCATACCCTGTTTTCCTCTCGTTTTTCTCGTTCTTCATTTTAGCATTCCATTTTTATTTCTTTTCTTCTCTTTTCTTTAATAGACTTAGGGATTACGGGATTTTCATTCTCTTTTCAGGTTTGTAACTTTCTTATCATTTTTCTTTGTTTCATTTTCTTTTTCATTTCTTCTTTTCACTAACACACTTGATTTCGGTATTTTTCCTGCATAACAAAGCCACATTTCGTTTGTAGTTTATTATCTGTTTCTATATCTTTTTCTTTTATCTTTTCAGTTTTCCTTTCGTGAATTTGGATTTGTTAAAATTCTTCCATTGTCTTCAGATTTCCTTCCCTATAGTTTACATTTACTGTTAACACATTCAATAATGGTGAGAACAAAGAATCCATCTGTTTCCCGAATTGAACAAGAAGAGCAGGAAGTTGAAGAGGTGAATATTGCTGCTCATTATGGTGCGTTATTTCCCATTTTTTCTGTAGATGAAGGCAGTAGGTATTTGACTATCCGTGGTAGGCATTTAATGCAATGTAAGTATTTTCTGGATTCCTTGCTTACTAAAATTGGCATGTTAGATGTTGTTAATGACATGTTAAGGTTTTGTGGCTTGTTAAAATTTGCATCTATGCATGAAGATGTGCATCCTGATTTAGTTTTAGAATTTTACACCACATTGAAAAAGAATGATGATAATGAAAATTGGTTAGATTTTAGGATGGCTGGTAAATCTTATACTTTGACCTATTTTATGATGAATAGGATGTTTAGATTTTCTCAAACTGGTTTAACTGATCCACCTAAATCTTTTAAGCCACATGAATTTTGGACGTTTTTGACTGATTTGCAAATACCTTATAGGGCTAGGGATGCTAAGTCCATGTTTATTAAAGATTTGAAATATTGGATTTTGCATAGGGTTTTAGCTTCTCTAGTTTTTAATAGGTCTGAATTCAATAGAGTTTCATATAATGAGTTGTTTTTGATGTGGTGTGTACATACACATACAGATGTATGTTGTCCTTTTTGGATAGTTAGTCAATTGATGCAATGTGTAAATAAGCATGATTCACCTTTAACTTATGGGCATGTTATTTCTAGTATTGCAAGCAATTTTAATGTGGATCTTGATGCTTATTATCGCATTTTTCCTTGCCTTTATTTTAATAAGAATGTGTTAGTTCGTGGAGAAGTTGTTGGTAATAATTTTCAGGAAATTCCACCTCGTGCTCGATCATGTTGGAGGGATATTCCTGGAACTTCTGAGCTACAAATAGAGGCACAAGAAGAAGAAGGTGGTACTGAGGGGGCAAGTGAAGATGAAGTGATGCCCGATATTCCAGCTGATATGGCTGCTGCTCCTGAGGTTGGCTCATCTAGCCATAACATCCCAATGATGTTATCTGGTATGCAAGAACAACTTTCTTCCATTTAGCGACGTCAAAGGAGGTTGGAGTACAAGTTTGATAATTTTATGATACAAGCTGGTTTTGTGGTTTCATCGCCTCCACCTTCACCATGATAGGGGAGTTTTTCTTTCGCTTCATTTTATTTGTTTCTTTTACTTGTTTTTGTGTGTCATTCCTACACATTGAGGACAATGTTGGTTCTAAGTGTGGGGGAGTGAGTTAGCTTGTTTGATTATTGTTTTATATGTTTATGTATGTGTTGTTTATATGTTTGTTGTGTGTTTTTATATTTCAATTAGGTTTTTAGTAAGCTTTATTATGAGGCATTGTTTATTTGGTATATTATATAGGTTGTTAAGTCAACTAAGCTTTATTATGAGGCATTGTTTATTTGGTATATTATATAGGTTGTTAAGTCAATTATCCTCTATGCTCATTTTTATCAGTTTTTCAAAATTTTTTTAGTATGTGTTTTAAGTTTTTCAAGTTATTTTCTTTTACTTATTTCAACATTATAGATTATTTAGTCTTTTTTACTAACCATGTTTTTAAAGTTAGAATTTACTCATTTAGTTTAATATTTTCAGTTTCTAGTTGTTTAAGGAAACTATAGCCATAATACTTACCTTTTATCTTTTCAATAATGGATGAGGACTAAAAATAAAAAGAAAAATAAAAATAAGTGGGATGGAGCATAAAATGCACCCACTTAAGTCATAAAAAGAAAAAGCAAGCAAGATGTATATTCAAAATTGCAAAAATATGGGATGGAGCGTAAAACGCACCCATATAACTTTCTCTTGCTAGAAAATAAAAAGAAAAATCAAAAGAAAAGAAAAACAAGCAAAGTCTAAAAATGCCATGAGATTGGATTAAGGGTAAGTGAGCTTAAAAATGTCCTAAGTGCAGCTAGTTGCTTGAGAATTTTAACTTTATGGTTAATTTTCTTTCTTTTAAGTCATGTTTAGTTTTGATAGACTTCATACTCTTTATGCTGGAATTAGTAAAGTTAAGTAATTTGTTAAATTTGGGATGCATACTTTAAAATTTTGACTTACTAATCTTTTTATGAGTGTATGAGATATTTGGTTCTTTTCAATTCTATTAGATATGCTAAATGAACAGTATTTTGTAATGATGTTTACTAGCTATTGAATTTGCTCATTTCTTTTCTCCTGCTTGGGGACAAGCAAGGGTTAAGTGTGGGGGACTTTGATATGAGCTTAATTGAGGTATAATTTAGTATTTATTTTGTATGAGTTTATGTAATTAATCATGCAATTGTGTGTAAAATTTGATGTGATATGTTAGTTTATTTTTATTTGTATTAGTTAAGTGTTTATTGTGTTTATTGGTGTTTTTAGGTGAAAAATGAAGAGAAAACATATATGGAAGGAGAGGATCACGAGAGAGGAGCAGGTCACGTCTTATACAAGCGGTCACGCGACATGAGCATAGGTAACGAGCCGTGACTGGAGAGGAAGAACGAAGTGGAAGGAGGAAAAGAAGAAAAGGACTGTGAGAGAAGAGTCACGCGACGTGAGCAAAGGTCACGCGACGTGACGAGAGGCCAGGAAAGAAAGGAAAGAGAAGAGAAAGGGGAGAGGAGGCGAGACGTGAGCGCTAGTCACGCCACACACAGCCAGTCACGCCGTGATGGCAGGTAGCGACTCGTGACTGGCCAGAGAAGGAAGAGAGAACCGAGAGAAAGAAAGAAAGAAGAAAACAAGGAGCGTGTTCTGTCGCGATCGCGACACCGTTGCGAGCGCGACAGAGGCGACTGTTGGACAGTTTTTAGCCAAAAGTCACTTGAAAAGCCATCTTCTTTCACCAAAAGTTGCAACTATTTTCAAGGGACACAACTCTCAAATCAACATCTATAAATATGCAGTTTAACTGTAGTTTTAATATATAGAAAGGAGACAATATAGAATAATATGAAATTTTAGTTATGTAATTTTCTGTATTTTCTCTAGTTTTATTTTCTTAGGGTAATCTTTATGTTTTGAAGAAGAAGATCAAGGAGAAGGAAAACTTATTTCAAGAGATTGAGAAAAGGGCTGAAAGGCTTCTATCTTATTCTCTTATTTTTAATTCTTCTCCAATATTTTTATAAATATCATTTTATTGAATTTGCATGTTATAATTCTTTCTATTTTCATCTACTTTCATAGTCTTTCAATGTAGATTCTCTATTAGTATATTTTGCATGACTTTTACAAGTTAAAGTAATTCGAGAGCTTGCTTTATCTGACATCTAATAGAGCTTCATTATCAAGGTATATTTTGAGAAATCGGTATATTGAGATAATTGCTATAGGTTGGCGATTATTCTTAAAATATGTCATTAGAAACCTCTAATTCATCAATGAAAGTTGGGAGTTAGAATTTTAATTGCATATTTTAGGCATTTTAATTTATGTCGAGAGAGTAAATTAGAACTTTAGTTCAACTTGGCTTGCATGAAAGATGAATAAATGCTAATCAAATGGATGGATCAAATTCATTATTTTTAGTTCTTCATTCATATATCCTTATTTTCTTCTGATAAACATAAATTAGGTTTAATTAATCATTATAAGGTAGTTAAAATTTAACCATCAAATTTATCACCATTATAAACAAGATTAAAATTGATTAGTAATAGTGTGTAAACACGTTCCTCGTGGGATCGACATCTTAAGTACTATTGCGGTACACCGTATACTTGCGGTCAATAAGCATATATAAAAAATGCCCAACACTTACCTTCAAAACCCAGCTGAAACCTCCAAGAAAACACAAGAGGGAAAGGTTGAGAGCAGAAAGTGGTAGAAAGAGAGAGAGAGGACGGGAAAGAAGGAGAAAAGGGAAAGAACTAGCTTCCACGGGTAGCTAGGCAATTTTCTGCCCCTCCCTTCCCTCTCTCCTACTTTACCATTAATGCTCACCAACCCAATCCACTTGTCACAATCCTTGAGAATCCAACCATCCACTTTGACTTAAAAATCCTTGGCACCATACTCCACTTACACAATACAATCTCTTACATAAATATCTCCAAGGCACCAAACTTGATTTACACCATAAAATTTCTAATAAATGACTTACATCCAAGGCACCAAACACACATAAACCACACAATAAAAATCCCTTAACCCACTTACATCCTAACACCATACACTACAAGCACACTTTACAATTTCTCCTCTTACATACTTAATTAAATTTCTTGCAATGAAGTCCTTATCATCCAAATTCCTAATGTACCAATTACCAGATTACCCTTAAATTCTCAACTTAGCACGCAATTTCCGACTAGGCCCAACTAGGGTTGTTACAATCACTCCCCCTTAAGAAATTTCATCCTCGAAATTTCCCCGCTAATCACTTGTATCCAAACAACCCAAAAAAAAAAGAACAAAAACGGCAGTTCAATAAAACAAACTTACCGAAAAGACCTGTAGACTCCTTCACTTCCTTCTCAATCATTGTAAAAGCACTAGCTAGGCCACCCGGAGTTCCTCGATCCTCAAGATCCACTGCTATCCTTCGGTCGGCTACACTTTCCTCTCTTCTTGCTTGTAGAGTCAGATTCTCTCTCTTCTTAGGGCAATCATCGAGCAAATGTTCCTTGCTGCCACACTTAAACAAGTACCCGAGAGCTTCCGACACTCACCTCAATGCTGCTTCTGACAGTACTGACACTTCGGTATACTCCGACCTTTCTTTCCTACCGACATGTGTTTACCCGAGAATTTTCTCTTTCGAGGCAATTTTCGATCACAACCTTGACAAGCCCGAGAAGCAGTCAATCGGTCCACTAACTGTAGCAACCCTCACACTAACGTCTCATCATCAAGAATGGGACCAGAATCTTCAACTGGGAGACACTCGGAAACATTCTGACCAACTTTGTCCGGGTTTACACTTTTCATTATCTCACCCACATTCTCACTCGGATCAGACTCCATCTAGACACTACACAATACAAGACACATCTGTATTAGGCCACGACACAAAACCGACGCTCATGCAAAGACTCGACACATAACATACAGAGGCAACCAGAACTGCCTAAACCGGTGCTCTTATACCACAAACTGTAACAACCCCCTCCGTCGCCCCCGTTGGAAGGGCGTCGACAGGCGCGCTACCCGACGCTCACTCACAACATGCATACATATATACATGCACTGAGCGAAAGCATTCACTAACAATAATAACAAAGGCAAAACATGAATATCATATAATCAAAATATAGAGTAATTTACAAAAGCCAAAAGATTACATCTTAAATCCTTACAAGAGTTACATAAGCCACCTCACAAAAGAGTATTACGTACAAAAAGAATTACAGGAGGAGATAGCAAAATAATAACTCTACTCCTATGTGGCCGACCTGCAGACGTGCGACACGAACACGCTCCAAAAATCCTGTCACCCATTCGGGACAAGAACCCGTGCTAAGCGATAACGCTTAGTGGGGAGGAACAAAAAAAGCAAAGAGCACTATACAGAAAGGTCATGTAAATACATATATTTAAATAAGCATCCACAGACTGGAATCTCTAAAATAGCAGAAGACAAAGGTACACGACACATAATTAACAAATCTAAGCAATCATCAAACATTAAGATACACAATCCACTATACAAACTGAAGTCACCCAAAGAGAGACAATACTTTACAAGGCAAAACTCACGACCTCAAAATTAGCCTGAATTTCATTCGCTGTGGATACGGGAACGCTTCGCGACAGGGGATACTACAAACAGTATCAAAAGTGAGAGACCGGAGCCTCAATCACCCACTTCACTGAGTTTTATCAAAATAAGGGAGACCGAAGTCTCAAAACATTTTATCGCTACACGGAAGATGACCATCTCGGAGGTTGACCGCTTCGCCCAAACGGGGTGGACAGAACAGCTGTACTCAAACCCTTTATAAGAATGCTTATCTATCCACTACAATGACACTTCAGGCTCAACTCACCGACTCTGAACCAACACTTGACAAGACCAACTCACAAGTCAAAACACTAATCATAGCAATAAATACTACCCAAAGCATTAGAGCCAGAAATCAAAACTATTACGTGTCACAATCATTATACAGAATTAGAATGATCAACATGCACTCATATAAGACACAAAACATAACACAAGCAAGAGTGAGAAACCATGCAAAGTGGGACAAAAGAATCACATTCAGAAAACAGGGTTGGCAGGAAGGGCCTCTGTCGCGATCGTGACAGAGCACGGGGTACCTCCTCGCGAGCTCACACCAGAAGGCATGCTCGCGATGAAGCACGGTGTGCAAATTCACACAAACCGAGCTCTGTCGCGCTCACGACAGCGTCGCGATCCCAACAGAGACCAGTTCCTCCCTCCTCGCGCGCACGCTCGGCAGCATGCTCATCCGGAGGATTTAGCCACCGAGCTCTCTATTGCGCTCGCGACAACATCGCGATCGCGATAGAGGGCTCTCCAAGAACAAGGGACCAAATCCGCACTCTGTCGCGCTCGCGACAGAACCCAGATTTGCCCAGAATCCGCACTTTCCAGCTCTCTATAGCAAACAACTTCCAAAATCACTCACTCAATCACACACAAACACTTACGTCGATGCTCCAAGTATACAAAACATGCTCATACATAATATATACTTAAATTTAAATAAGAAATCACAATTATTCATCAATAACATACAAAGCACACTTTACCTTGACACAACTATTTCACTCCAATTTAACATACCAATTACTACAATTTGAAACATGTTAAACCCATACTCCAATAATTCACATATATACAATTGCATATAAATTAACACTTAAGATCACTAATAACATGCAATCACACATTACATCTGATCCAAGGAAAAATTAGGGAAAAACTCTTCCAAATTTAGAGCACAACAACAAAACCCCCAAACCTCTTGTAGACCAAACCCCACTGATCTTCACTCTTGAACCTTCTCCTTGCCTTTGTTCTTCTTCTTGCCACTCGATTTTTGCACAAACCCAATCAAAACACACTTAAATCCAACCCAGAAATTCATCCAAACCAGAAAACAACGACAAAGAAAAGAAGATGAAGAAGTCCAAAGTAAACCCAAACACTTACCTTCAAAACCCAGCTGAAACCTCCAAGAAAACACAAGAGGGAAAGGTTGAGAGCAGAAAGTGGTAGAAAGAGAGAGAGAGGACGGGAAAGAAGGAGAAAAGGGAAAGAACTAGCTTCCACGGGAAGCTAGGCAATTTTCTGCCCCTCCCTTCCCTCTCTCCTACTTTACCATTAATGCTCACCAACCCAATCCACTTGTCACAATCCTAGAGAATCCAACCATCCACTTTGACTTAAAAATCCTTGGCACCATACTCCACTTACACAATATAATCTCTTACATAAATATCTCCAAGGCACCAAACTTGATTCACACCATATAATTTCTAATAAATCACTTACATCCAAGGCACCAAACACACATAAACCACACAATAAAAATCCCTTAACCCACTTACATCCTAACACCATACACTACAAGCACACTTTATAATTTCTCCTCTTACATACTTAATTAAATTTCTTGCAATGAAGTCATTATCATCCAAATTCCTCATGTACCAATTACCATATTACCCTTAAATTCTCAACTTAGCAAGCAATTTCCGACTAGGCCCAACTTAAGTTGTTACAATCACTCGCCCTTAAGAAATTTCATCCTCGAAATTTCCCCGCTAATCACTTATATCCAAACAACCCAAAAAAAAAATGAACAAAAACGGCAGTTCAACAAAACAAACTTACCGGAAAGACCTGTAGTCTCCTTCACTTCCTTCTCAATCATTGCAAAAGCTCTAGCTAAGCCACCCGGAGTTCCTCGATCCTCAAGATCCACTGCTATCCTTCGGTCAGCTACACTTTCCTCTCTTCTTGCTTGTAGAGCCAGATTCTCTCTCTTCTTAGGGCAATCATCGAGCAAATGTTCCTTGCTGCCACACTTAAAACAAGCACCCGTGAGCTTCCGACACTCACCCCAATGCTGCTTCTGACAGTACTGACATATCGGTATACTCTGACCTTTCTTTCCTACCGACATGTGTTTACCCGAGAATTTTCTCTTTCGAGGCAACTTTCGATCACAACCTTGACAAGCCCGAGAAGCAGTCAATCGGTCCACTAACTGTAGCAACCCTCGTATTAACGTCTCATCATCAAGAATGGGACAAGAATCTTCAACTGGGGGACACTCAGAAACATTCTGACCAACTTTGTCTGTGTTTACACTTTTTGTTGTCTCACCCACATTCTCACTCGGATAAGACTCCATCTAGACACTACACAATACAAGACACATCTGTATTAGGCCACGACACAAAATCGACGCTCATGCAAAGACTCGACACATAACATACAGAGGCAAACAGAACTGCCTAAACCGGCGCTCTGCTACCACAAACTGTAACACCCCCTCCGCCGCCCCCATTGGAAGGGCGTCGGCGGGCGCGCTACCCGACGCTCACTCACAACATGCATACATATATACATGCACTGAGCGGAAGCATTCACTAACAATAATAACAAAGGCAAAACATGAATCTCATACAATCAAAATATAGAGTTATTTACAAAAGCCAAAAGATTACAGCTTAAATCCTTACAAGAGTTACATAAGCCACCTCACAAACGAGTATTACATACAAAAAGAATTACAGGAGGAGATAGCAAAATAATAACTCTACTTCTATGTGGCAGACCTGCAAATGTGCGACATGAATACGCTCCCAAAATCCTATCACCCATACGGGACAAGAACCCGTGCTAAGCGATAACGCTTAGTGGGGAGGAACAAAAAAAGCAAAGAGCACTATACAGAAAGGTCATGTAAATACATATATTTAAATAAGCATCCACAGACTGGAATCTCTAAAATAGCAGAAGACAAAGGTACACGACACATAATTAACAAATCTAAGCAATAATAAAACATAAAGATACACAATCCACTATACAGACTGAAGTCACCCAAAGAGACACAATACTTTACAAGGCAAAACTCAAGACCTCGAAATTAGCCTGAATTTCATTCGCTGTGGATACGGGAACGCTTCGCGATACGGGATACTACGAACAGTATCAAAAGTGAGAGACCGGAGCCTCAATCACCCACTTCACTGAGTTTTATCAAAATAAGGGAGACCGAAGTCTCAAAACATTTTATCGCTACACGGAAGATGACCATCTCGGAGGTCGACCGCTTCGCCCAAACGGGGCGGACAGAACAGCTGTACTCAAACCCTTTATAAGAATGCTTATCTATCCACTACAACGACACATCAGGCTCAACTCACAGACTCTGAACCAACACTTGACGAGACCAACTCACAAGTCAAAACATAACTATTTCACTCCAATTTAACATACCAATTACTACAATTAGAAACATGTTAAACCCATACTCCAATAATTCACATATATACAATTACATATAAATTAACACTTAAGATCACTAATAACATGCAATCACACATTGCATCTGATCCAAGGAAAAATTAGGGAAAAACTCTTCCAAATTTAGATCACAACAACAAAGCTCCCAAACCTCTTGTAGACCAAACCCCGCTGATCTTCACTCTTGAACCTTCTCCTTGCCTTTGTTCTTCTTCTTGCCACTCGATTCTTGCACAAACCCAATCAAAACACACTTAAATCCAACCCAGAAATTCATCCAAACCAGAAAACAACGACAAAGAAAAGAAGATGAAGAAGTCCAAAGTAAACCCAAACACTTACCTTCAAAACCCAGCTGAAACCTCCAAGAAAACACAAGAGGGAAAGGTTGAGAGCAGAAAGTGGTAGAAAGAGAGAGAGAGGACGGGAAAGAAGGAGAAAAGGGAAAGAACTAGCTTCCACGGGAAGCTAGGCAATTTTCTGCCCCTCCCTTCCCTCTCTCCTACTTTACCATTAATGCTCACCAACCCAATCCACTTGTCACAATCCTAGAGAATCCAACCATCCACTTTGACTTAAAAATCCTTGGCACCATACTCCACTTACACAATATAATCTCTTACAAAAATATCTCCAAGGCACCAAACTTGATTCACACCATATAATTTCTAATAAATCACTTACATCCAAGGCACCAAACACACATAAACCACACAATAAAAATCCCTTAACCCACTTACATCCTAACACCATACACTACAAGCACACTTTATAATTTCTCCTCTTACATACTTAATTAAATTTCTTGCAATGAAGTCCTTATCATCCAAATTCCTCACGTACCAATTACCAGATTACCCTTAAATTCTCAACTTAGCACGCAATTTCTGACTAGGCCCAACTTGGGTTGTTACAATCACTCCCCCTTAAGAGATTTCACCCTCGAAATTTCCCCGCTAATCACTTATATCCAAACAACCCAAAAAAAATGAACAAAAATGGCAGTTCAACAAAACAAACTTACCGGAAAGACCTGTAGACTCCTTCACTTCCTTCTCAATCATTGCAAAAGCTCTAGCTAAGCCACCTGGAGTTCCTCGATCCTCAAGATCCACTGCTATCCTTCGGTCGGCTACACTTTCCTCTCTTCTTGCTTGTAGAGCCAGATTCTCTCTCTTCTTAGGACAATCATCGAGCAAATGTTCCTTGCTGCCACACTTAAAACAAGCACCCGTGAGCTTCCGACACTCACCCCAATGTTGCTTCTGACAGTACTGACAAATCGGTACACTCTGACCTTTCTTTCCTACCGATATATGTTTGCCCGAGAATTTTCTCTTCCGAGGCAATTTCCGATCACAACCTTGATAAGCCCGAGAAGCAGTTAATCGGTCCACTAACTGTAGCAACCCTCGCACTAATGTCTCATCATCAAGAATGGGACCAGAATCTTTAACTGGGGGACATTCGGAAACATTCTGACCAACTATGTCCGTGTTTATACTTTTCGTTCCCTCACCCACATTCTCACTTGGATCAGACTCCATCTAGACACTACACAATACAAGACACATCTGTATTAGGCAACGACACAAAACCGACGCTCATGCAAAGACTCGACACATAACATACAGAGGCAACCAAAACCGCCTAAACCGGCGCTCTGATACCACAAACTGTAACACCCCATCCACTGCCCCCGTTGGAAGGGCGTCGGCGGGAGCGCTACCCGACGCTCGCTCACAACATACATACATATGTACATGCACTGAGCGGAAGCATTCACTAACAATAATAACAAAGGCAAAACATGAATCTCATATAATCAAAATATAGAGTTATTTACAAAAGCCAAAAGATTACATCTTAAATCCTTACAAGAGTTAAATAAGCCACCTCACAAAAGAGTATTACGTACAAAAAGAATTACAGGAGGAGATTGCAAAATAATAACTCTACTCATTTGTGGCCGACCTGAAGACGTGCGACATGAACACGCTCCCAAAATCCTGTCACCTATACGGGACAAGAACCTGTGCTAAGCGATAATGATTAGTGGGGAGGAACAAAAAAAGCAAAGAGCACTATACAGAAAGGTCATGTAAATACATATATTTAAATAAGCATCCATAGATTGGAATCTCTAAAATAGCAGAAGACAAAGGTACACGACACATAATTAACAAATCTAAGCAATCATCAAACATTAAGATACACAATCCACCATACAAACTGAAGTCACCCAAAGAGACACAATACTTTACAAGGCAAAACTCAAGACCTCGAAATTAGCCTGAATTTCATTCGCTGTGGGTACGGGAACGCTTCGCTACAGGGGATACTACGAACAGTATCAAAAGTGAGAGACCGGAACCTCAATCACCCACTTCACTGAGTTTTATCAAAATAAGGGAGTCCGAAGTCTCAAAACATTTTATCGCTACACGGAAGATGACCATCTCGGAGGTCGACCGCTTCGCCCAAACGGGGCGGACAGAACAGCTGTACTCAAACCCTTTATAAGAATGCTTATCTATCCACTACAACGACACATCAGGCTCAACTCACCGACTCTGAACCAACACTTGACGAGACCAACTCACAAGTCAAAACACTAATCATAGCAATAAATACTACCCAAAGCATTAGAGCCAGAAATCAAAACTATTACGTGTCACAATCATTATACAGAATTAGAACGATCAACATGCACTCATATAAGACACAAAACATAACACAAGCAAGAGTGAGAAACCGTGCAAAGTGGGACAAAAGAATCACATTCAGAAAACAGGGTTGGCAGGAAGGGCCTCTGTCGCGATCGCGACATGTGTCGCGATCGTGACAGAGCATGGGGTACCTCCTCGCGAGCTCACACCAGAAGGCATGCTCGCGATGAAGCACGCTGGGCAAATTCACACAAACCGAGCTCTGTCGCGCTCGGGACAGCATCGCGATCCCGATAGAGACCAGTTCCTCCCTCCTCGCGCGCACGCTTGGCAGCATGCTCGTGCGGAGGATTTGGCCACCGAGCTCTCTGTCGCGCTCGCGACAGAGGGCTCTCCAAGAACAAGGTACGAAATTCGCACTCGGTCGCGCTCGCGACAGAACCCAGATTTTCCCAGAATCTGCACTTTCCAGCTCTCTATCGCAAATAACTTCCAAAATCACTCACTCAATCACACACAAACACTTACCTCGATGCTCTAAGGATACAAAACATGCTCATCCATAATATACACTTAAATTTAAATAAGAAATCACAATTATTCATCAATAACATACAAAGCACACTTTACCTTGACACAATTATTTCACTCCAACTTAACATACCATTTACTACAATTTGAAACATGTTAAACCCATACTCCAATAATTCACATATATACAATTACATATAAATTAACAATTAAGATCACTAATAACATGCAATCACACATTACATCTGATCCAAGAAAAAATTAGGGAAAAACTCTTCCAAATTTAGAGACAACAACAAAGCTCCCAAACCTCTTGTAGACCAAACCCCGCTGATCTTCACTCTTGAACCTTCTTCTTGCCTTTGTTCTTCTTCTTGCCACTCGATTCTTGCACAAACCCAATCAAAACACACTTAAATCCAACCCAGAATTTCATCCAAACCAGAAAACAACGACAAAGAAAAGAAGATGAAGAAGTCCAAAGTAAACCCAAACGCTTACCTTCAAAACCCAGCTGAAACCTCCAAGAAAACACAAGAGGGAAAGGTTGAGTGCAGAAAGTGGTAGAAAGAGAGAGAGGAGACGGGAAAGAAGGAGAAAAGTGAAAGAACTAGCTTCCACGGGAAGCTAGGAAATTTTCTGCCCCTCCCTTCCCTCTCTCCTACTTTACCATTAATGCTCACCAACCCAATGCACTTGTCACAATCCTAGAGAATCCAACCATTCACTTTGACTTAAAAATCCTTGGCACCATACTCCGCTTACACAATATAATCTCTTACATAAATATCTCCAAGGCACCAAACTTGATTCACACCATATAATTTCTAATAAATCACTTACATCCTAGGCACCAAACACACATAAACCACACAATAAAAATCCCTTAACCCACTTACATCCTAACACCATACACTACAAGCACATTTTATAATTTCTCCTCTTACATACTTAATTAAATTTCTTGCAATGAAGTCCTTATCATCCAAATTCCTCATGTACCAATTACTAGATTACCCTTAAATTCTCAACTTAGCACGCAATTTCCGACTAGGCCCAACTTGGGTTGTTACAATCACTCCCCCTTAAGAAATTTCATCCTCGAAATTTCCCCACTAATCACTTGTATCCAAACAACCAAAAAAAAATGAATAAAAAAGGCAGTTCAACAAAACAAACTTACCGAAAAGACCTGTAGACTCCTTCACTTCCTTCTCAATCATTGCAAAAGCTCTAGCTAAGCCACCCGGAGTTCCTCGATCCTCAAGATCCACTGCTATCCTTCGGTCGGCTACACTTTCCTCTTTTCTTCCTTGTAGAGCTAGATTCTCTCTCTTCTTAGGGCAATCATCGAGCAAATGTTCCTTGCTGCCACACTTAAAACAAGCACCAGTGAGCTTCCGACACTCACCCCAATGCTGCTTCTGACAGTACTGACATATCGGTATACTCCGACCTTTCTTTCCTACCGACATGTGTTTACCCGAGAATTTTCTCTTTTGAGGCAATTTCTGAACACAACCTTGCCAAGCCCGAGAAGCAGTCAATCGGTCCACTAACTGTAGCAACCCTCGCACTAATATCTCATCATCAAGAATGGGACTAGAATCTTCAACTGGGGGACACTCGGAAACATTATGTTCAACTTTGTTCGGGTTTAGACTTTTCGTTGTCTCACCCACATTCTCACTCGGATCAGACTCCATCTAGACACTACACAATACAAGACACATCTGTATTAGGCCACGACACAAAACCGACGCTCATGCAAAGAGTCGACACATAACATACAGAGGCAACCAGAACCGCCTAAACCGGTGCTCTGATACCACAAACTGTAACACCCCCTCCGTCGCCCCCGTTGGAAGGGCATCGGTGGGCGCGCTACCCGACGTTCACTCACAACATACATACATATATACATGCACTGAGCGTAAGCATTCACTAACAATAATAACAAAGGCAAAACATGAATCTCATATAATTAAAATATAGAGTTATTTACAAAAGCCAAAAGATTACATCTTAAATCCTTACAAGAGTTACATAAGCCACCTCATAAAAGAGTATTACGTACAAAAAGAATTACAGGAGGAGATAGCAAAATAATAACTCTACTCCTATGTGGCTGACCTGCAGATGTGCGACACGAACACGCTTCTAAAATCCTGTCACCTATACGGGACAAGAACCCGTGCTAAGCGATAACGCTTAGTGGGGAGGAACAAAAAAAAGCAAAGAGCACTATACAGAAAGGTCATGTAAATACATATATTTAAATAAGCATCCATAAACTGGAATCTCTAAAATAGCAGAAGATAAAGGTACACGACACATAATTAACAAATCTAAGCAATCATCAAACATTAAGATACACAATCCACTATACAAACTGAATTCACCCAAAGAGACACAATACTTTACAAGGTAAAACTCAAGACCTCGAAATTAGCCTGAATTTCATTTGTTGTGGATACGGGAACGCTTCGCGATAGGGGATACTACGAACAGTATCAAAAGTGAGAGACCGGAGCCTCAATCACTCACTTCACTGAGTTTTATCAAAATAATGGAGACCGAAGTCTCAAAACATTTTATCGCTACACGGAAGATGACTGTCTCGGAGGTCGACCGCTTTGCCCAAACGGGGCAGACAGAACAGCTGTACTCAAACCCTTTATAAGCATGCTTATCTATCCACTACAATGACACTTCAGGCTCAACTCACCGACTCTGAACCAACACTTGACAAGACCAACTCACAAGTCAAAACACTAATCATAGAAATAAATATTACCCAAAGCATTAGAGCCAGAAATCAAAACTATTTTGTGTCACAATCATTATATAGAATTAGAACAATAAACATGCACTTATAAAAGACACAAAACATAACCCAAGCAAGAGTGAGAAACCGTGCAAAGTGGGACAAAAGAATCACATTCAGAAAATAGGGCTGGCAGGAAGGGCCTCTGTCACGATCGCGACAGGTATCGCGCTCGCGATAGAGCACGGGGTACCTCCTCGCGAGCTCCTGCCAGAAGGCATGCTCGCGATGAAGCATGCTGGGCAAATTCACACAAATCGAGCTCTGTCGCGGTCGCGACAGACACCAGTTCCTCCCTCCTCACGTGCACGCTCAGCAGCATGCTCGCGCGGAGGATTTGGCCACCGAGCTCTCTGTCGTGCTCGCGACAACGTCGCGATCAGGATAGAGGGCTCTCCAAGAACAAGGGACCAAATCCGCACTCTGTCGCGCTCGCGGCAGAATCCAGATTTGCCCAGAATCTGCACTTTCCAGCTCTCTATTGCAAACAACTTCCAAAATCACTCACTCAATCACACACAAACACTTACCTCGATGCTCCAAGCATAAAAAACATGGTCATACATGATATACACGTAAATTTGGAAAAGAAATCACAATTATTCATCAAGAACATATAGAGCACATTTTACCTTGACACAACTATTTCACTCCAATTTAACGTACCAATCACTACAATTTCAAACATGTTAAACCCATACTCCAATAATTCACATATATACAATTACATATAAATTAACACTTAAGATCACTAAAAACATGCAATCACACATTACATCTGATCCAAGGAAAAATTAGGGAAAAACACTTCCAAATTTAGAGCACAACAACAAAGCTCCCAAACCTCTTGTAGACCAAACCCTGCTGATCTTCACTCTTAAACCTTCTCCTTGCCTTTGTTCTTCTTCTTGCCACTCGATTCTTGCACAAAACCAATCAAAACACACTTAAATCTAACCCAGAAATTCATCCAAACCAGAAAACAAAGACAAAGAAATTCATCCTTTTTCTACATCTTTTGGACAAAGATATATTTTGGTTGGGGTAGATTATGTCTCAAAATGGGTTGAAGCTAAAGCAACACCAACCAATGACTCAAAGGTAGTTATGAAGTTTTTGAAGAAACTCTTTTTAAGATTTGGAGTGCCGCGGGCTATCATAAGTGATGGAGGTACGCATTTATTTAATCTATCTTTTGCTTCATTATTGCACAAATATGGTGTTCATTATATGGTTGCTACTCCTTATCACCCACAAACTAGTGGTCAAGTAGAAGTTTCTAATAGAGAGCTTAAATGGATACTTGAAAAAATAGTTTCTAGCTCTAGGAAAGATTAAGCACATAAATTAGATGATGCACTTTGGGTATATCGTACTGCTTTTAAAACACCTGTTGGGATATCACCACATAGTTTAGTGTATGGTAAAACATGTCATTTGCCTGTTAAGTTAGAACATAGAGCTTATTGGGCAATTAGGGCATTGAATTATGATATTAAAGATGCTAGTGTGAAGAGATGTTTGCAATTGAATGAGCTAGATGAATTATGTCTTATGTCCTATGAAAATTCAAAATTATATAAGGAAAGATCAAAGAGGTGGCATGATTCTCACATTAGATACAAGAGCTTTAAAGTAGGAGACATAGTTCTTTTGTTTAATTCTAGATTAAAATTATTTCCTAGAAAATTAAGGTCTAGGTGGAGTGGACCTTTTGAGGTGACACAAGTATTTGAACATGATTATTTGGAACTGAAAAATGATAAAGGATAATTGTTCAAAGCTAATGGTCAAAGATGTAAAATATATTTAGATGGAACTTTTCATGGTAGAGAGGTCTCAAGTATCTCTTTCCAATTGGGTTGAAGGTTATTTACACATTTCTCTTTATTTTGTAATTATTTCATTATTTTTAAGTGGTTTTTATATGCTAACATCATTTATCTTTTATGATATAGGGTACATTAGTAAGTGAGTATATTAGTATAGGTTAAATTTTGAGTGTCGTTTTTAAAGAGAAAAATTTTTGTTGAGTTTTCCTCTTTGTCGTGAAGTTGGTTGGTATTGCGAGTTCGCAAGTGTCATAAGCATGCAGGAAGAAACATTTTTCTCTCTATTGTGAGTGCGAAAATAAGCGGGTCATGATTGAGAAGGCATTCTGTCGCGAGCGCAACGGTGTCGCGAGCGCGACAGAACATGGGACTTAAAAAAAAAAATTGGATTTCTAACCATTGGAACCCTATTTCCCTTCCCCTATAAATACTTTATGAGCCCTAACTTCCCATTCCCGAACTTATTTTTAGTTTTCTCTCCATCTCCTTCACGTTCTCTCTCTATATTTGTCTTTCTCTTTGATTTTTCAATCACTTTTCTAGGGTTCTTATTGTTGTTTCTGTTTTTGTTACTTCTTGTCCTTTTATTTTACTTTGGATTGCTGTTGGTGTGGCTGATATCTTCAACATGGTACGTACTAAATCATTGGCTAACAACGAGAAAAAGGCAATTGGAGTATCTAGTTCAACAGCCCCAGATTCTCTTGCTCTCAAATTCAAGTATGATTGCCCCTTTCCCATTTACTCTATCTAGGAAGGTGAGAAATTCCTTTATTTTGCTAAGAAAACATATTTAGGGATGTGGTATGTAAATTTTTCCTTGTTTAATGATTTGGGCCTTACCCAAGAATTTGAAAAATATTTAAAGCATATAAAATGGGGGAAATTTATTCATATGAATTTACCTGTTAGAAAAGATTGGGCTATAGAATTTTTTGTGACACTTGAATATGTTGAGAAGCACAAATTTAATTTTAAATTTAGACATCATGGTCAGGAATTTACATTTGGCTTTGATGAAATGCATGAGTGGTTTGGGTTTCCTCTAAATAGTAAAAGATTTGAGCCTCATTTGTTTAGTCCCTCTGATGTGTGGAAAAAATTGATAGGGTTAGATCATTTTAATCCTAAAAATTCGACAAATAGATAGTTTAAAGATGATGTTTTGTTGCTCTTTCATAAGTTTATATGCCATGCTTTGTTTGGTTGCGTGGAAAGTAATAAAGTGCAGGCTAAGGACCTATTTGTTTTAAATCTTTTGCAATCCAAGAAAACCCCTTATTCAATTGATTTTATTTTTGATGGTCTATATCATGCTTCTATTGCGAAGACTAAAACTATTAGAATGGGCCATATGGTGACTAGGATTGTATTAGGATGTTTGGGGGACTTAAATAGTTTTGTGATGGATGAACATGAGAATGTTGCCATGATGGATGCCAAGTATTTGTGAAATTCTAATGTATTGACAAGAGGCGGTTTGCCTCCCAAGTTTGTTAATTGTCATGTGCAGGGTGCGAGCCAATGTTTGGACAAGGGTAAAGGTCATTCAACCTCTACAGCTACTGCAACTAAAGAAGAATCTGATGATGAAGAAGCTGGTGAAGCGGGGGACTCAAATTCGGAGCATGAGGAAGATCATAATGAAGGAGGGCGGAGGCAAGTTTTAAATCGCTTGGATGGGATGGAGGCTGTAAACCAGAGTTTGGCTGCAAGGATGGATTCTATTGAGGCATCAGTGCAAGAGATGAACAAAAGTCACAAGAGCCTCAGTCGCAAATTAATTTCCTTTTTTCGAAAACAAAATGTGGAGTTTACACCATCTCCACCGGATTCCCCTAGTGGGATTTGAGTGCAATTCCTTTTCTCTTTGTACCTTTTATGTTAATTTTTGTTATTTTCTACTTTGTGTTGTAATTATTTTTCTAGTTTGTGTTAGGTTGTGATTGATTTTCTTACACAATGAGGACATTATGTCCTTTAAGTGTGGGAATTCATGTTATGTTTATGTATTTTGTTTATGTATTTAGTATAGCTTGTGGATATGCATGATATGTTAGTTTTAGGTATTTGTTTGTGTTATGTATATATATTGTTAGTAAATTTGTGTTTTAGGTTTATATGTTTAGGTTGTTTGTGAGTTTGCTTAATTTTGGAGCTTTTGTATTTGATATATATTTAGAAGCATGTACATGATTGGCTTGAGTTTTTATTATTAGTTTAATTAGCCAAATTCTTAAGGAATCTCATGGTTTATTTTGTTTTGACAATTCTAATGTGCGTAGTGAGGGTTATGACTTAGCAAAGCACTTTAGTATAGGTTTGTTTTAAGTTGTTTATCTTTTTCACATATAAACATGATTATTCTGGTAAATCATTGTTTAGGGTAATTTGACCTATAGTTAAAGTGAGCTTTTGAAGTCTTTTACATTGAAATTTTTCTTTGTATGAGAGCCTTGGTATGCCATATCCTCTATAACTTATTTTAGGTAAATTTTAAGATTACATTCAGTATGAGTTGTGCATGAAATATGATAAGGGCATTTAGAACAACTACATTTAGCTCGCTTAAATAGCTAACCTTTTTTGACTTTAGGTAGCCAATTTTGAGCCTTTAACCCATTTTTGTTCTAATAGCACTTAATTAGCCTTAATTCTTCTTGAATAATAAACTATTTCTTTTGTTACCCTTTTGTGTAAAGGATTAGGATTGCTATGTCATTAGAGATAATTTTTGTTTAGTATATGCATGATGTTACTTGAATTCCCTATTTTTTAAAAGTCCAATACTTGAAAAGCTAGTTCCTATAAAAAGGAAAGAAAGTCAATAGTAAAAAAGAGAAAAAAAAAGAGGAAAAATAGAAAAGAATAAATTAAAGAAAGAAAAAAAATAAGAAGTTGTGGAAATGGGCACTAGTGAGTGTAAAAAAAAAACAATGGACTGTAATAAGGAAATTAAAATTGCAAGTTAAGATTTCATGAGTTCATGCTATGCTTAGTTTTTAAGTCTCTTATGATATAGTGATTACTTTTTCTTTATACATTATGAGCTACTTAACCAAATTGTCTTACCTCTACCTAAGCCAAGCTACAACCTTGAATAAGACCCTTTGATTTCATGACCTAACATGTGCTAGTAGTAGAGATTTTTACTTATTACAAGCTTATGGTATGCAATGGCATATTAAAGGAAAGAGTGAAACACTACCCTAAAGAAATTGAGTGAAATAAGATAAAGTGTTTGAGTGAGAGAGTTACTTTAGGCAATGTTTTGTATGAAATAATCTCTACATGTGTTAAAATATTTAACTTCTTGAGGGCAAATATTCTTGTGTTGTGCAACTTCATGATTTTCCAAATGTACATGGTTGTTGAAGTATAATGGATATTGATATTGTTTGAGAATTTGTATATGTAGGTTAATGCATTAAAAGATGAAGGTTTATTCAAGTTATTTCTAAATATTTGTCAAATATGAATGCAATCTCCAAAATTTTGTGAATGTGTTATGTGTTGTGTGAGTTTTGTGTTTTTGAATTTTAAATTTTGCTTGAGGACAAGAAAATGTTCAAGTGTAGGGATTTGATATGAGCTTAAATAGCTCATTTTTACCTAATATTTTGTTATTAAAATTACATTTATTTATGGTTAATTGTGTTAGAATTAGGTATGTTTTATGTTTTTGTGCTAAGTTTTGTGTTTGTAGGAGAAAAGGGAGAAAATGTGGAGAAAGGAATAGATATGAGCAAGGAAAGGATGCACTATCACGAGTGCAACAGAGGATGCCTAAGAACAAGCAAGAAAAGAGAAGAAGAAAAAGAAAAGAAGAGAAAAGCGCATCCTGTTGCGAGCATGAAGGCGTTGCAAATGCGACGGAGCAAGGAAACTCAAGCTGTGAACGTAGCTGAGCAAAATCAAATGAAGAAGAGTCCGTGTCCTGTTGCGAGCGCGATAGAGAGAGCCGTTTGGGGCAGTTATTTTCAAAAGCTTTGTGAAGAGTCAAGTCTTCTCACAAACTTTTACAACCCTTTGAAGAGGCATTTCAAGAGTGATGAACTTTGGAATATTATTTATTAGTTTCGGTTGTAAATTTTAAGAGGATGAATTTTTAAGTAAGTATTTTTTCTGTAAGTTTGAAGAACAATTTTATACAGTTAATGTTCTTAAGTTAGATTTTATGTTTTGAAGAGAAGACAATTGCAAGGAAGAAGATTATTCTTTGTGAAAGGAAAAGGGTTAAGAGATCTCCTTCTTCTTAATTTCTAATCTTTTATTTCTTCTTTGTAATTAACTGAAGTATATTTAGGAAACTTGAATGATATTAATATTATTTTCTATTTCCATCAATGTTAATAGTCTTTTAAAGCAGAATTGTTTATTGGTATTATTGCATGATCATTATAAGTTAAAGGAGAGTTGAGAGATTCACTTTAACTTATAACTAATAAAAGTTCATTATTAAAACATTGCTTGAGAGATCAGTTTGTTAAGATAATTGCTATAAATTTGTAATTAATCTTAGAATATGTAATTGAAATTAACTAATTCATTAATGAGAATTAAGGATTAGTATTGTAATTGCATGTTTTAGGCACTCTAGTTCATGTAGAGAGAGTGGATTAGAATATTATTCCAATTTGGCTTACTTGTAAGATTATAGTTATATTTTTAAGATGGAATCAAGTTTCACAATCATTATTTCTTCATTATCTAAATTGTCTTCTTTGATCATTATTAATTAAGTTTAATTAATTTGCATCACAGAGTAGTACAAAATTAACCTTACAAATTAATAAACATTGTAAACAAGATAAAATCAAGTGGTAATAGTGAGTGATCATCAACATACGTTCCTCATGGGAATGATATCTTAAGTATTATAATCTGTAAACCGTGCTTGAGGATTTAGCACAACACTAGATGATCTATAAAAAACCTTTACTTTTCTTTATCTATTGGCAACTGATTGCTATAACTAAATAAAGCTTTGATTGAATTGGTTTATGTTAACAAGGTTGTAGTTAACATTATTTTAGGCTTAGCAACATTTTTTTGCATGTTTCCTGTATATTGACGAGGAATTACTGCTGATGAGTAAAAGCCTCATAGAATGAGAAATTAAGAAATTTCCTGAAATTTAGATGGTATTTGCAGTAGCTATAGATTTTTGTTTTTTTGGCTACGATAACAAATCATAATGGAGTTGTAATTATTTACATGATATGATCGTAAACAAATATTAAGAATTTATGATATTTAGAAAAACGTAAAAGGGAATGATTTTCTTTTTATTGCTTGTAGGCCTTTCTTTATGCTGTAGTACTACATGTATGTGCATCTTCTTTTGTATGGTTGGTTATTTGGAAAGGCAGGAGGCTTGCTAGTTAACATTTCATGGCATGATCTCAAGTCCTTGAACTTTTACTTTGCAAAAGGAACATTCTTTAGTTTTTTTCTTGTATTTAAATAATTATGGATCTTACAATAATGATCTGCACATGTTGATACTTGAATTTCCTGACTTATCTTACTCAAGTACATGGATGAGCATATCTGTGATGAATCTCTAATGTTAATAATAACCTTAAGTAGGAACTTATTTTGTAGGGTAAGGTTTTTAAGTGAATTATAGTGTGATTGTGCAATGCTGTTTTTCGCAGTACTTATAAGAGAAAATGGAAGGTTTTTTAGACAACAATAGTGTGATAATGGAATGCTATTTATTCTAATTTTACTGATTTAGGCAGGAAATGTGGACAATCCTAACCCTCTTGGAAGAAGGATTTGCAGTGAGTATGGAGGAACACTTAAGTGGGATAATGGCAAGCTTGCGGAATTTGCATAGTGAAACTTGTCAATTTTTTTTTCAAAAAATTCTCTTTTATTTTCTTTTTTGATAATTAGGGATTTCTAGGTTGTATAAATTACTTTACTAATTCACATTTATGACAATTATGAATTTTCTTGTTACTAATGCACATTTATGATAAGAACTTTAGAAGCATATAATATATATAAGAAAAAAATCGGCTGAATTGTTAGTTTTTATGATGAGTTATTTTAAGGTTTTATTTTTCTAAGTACTTTTTAAGTACTATACAATTTAATGTACATTTATTATATTATATTTTTTAAAATAATAATATTGGAGAATTGCTATTTATATAAATTAAATTTTGAATGTTACAATAATAATAATAATAATAATAATAATAACAACAACAACAACAAAATTAAATTGCAAATAATAATAATAATAATAATAATAGTAATAATAATAAATATTAAAATTAAATTAGTGATGGATTTTGCCATCGCAAATTATCGTTTTTTATGTGGTATTCTAAAAATATTGTTGTGCAGCGGAATTTAGCAACGAAAATATCCGTCGCTAATATTTTTTTAAATCTAATGGCGACCACTTTTGGGGGTTAATTAGCGACAATTTTTCAGTCGCTATTTTTAGCGACGATTTTGGGTTTTAGTAACAAATTTCCTTGCGACGGCCGAAATAGCGATGGATGGTCATTTTATAGCTAAAAAAAATTAACGACGGGATTTTCCCAATTAGCGATGGAAATTCCTTTTTTTTTTTTTGTAGTGAAGTGATAATGGCCAAGGTTTACTGATTATCGAAAGAATATTCGATAGTAAGGATAAAGGTATATGCATGGCATGTATACGACTGCAACGAATGAACACGAGGTTGTACAGGATAGGTATATGTATTGTATGTCTATATGACTGTTATAGAGTTGCATTTGTATGATTGCTATCGTTAAAAAAAAATCCACTAAATCTAATAAGTGCATTATAGTGTATTCCAGTGTAGTGTTGTAACATCCAATATCCATACCATTTATGGGTATAGGGTGTTACAACTTCGATGAGGTGTTGAATGATACAGACAATTACTATCATGAGTTCTTAAACATATTGTTGTCGAATAGTTTGCTACCAAATAAATTGGAATTGATAATTAATTGCCCATTAATGCTCTTTAAGAATTTAAACACCTAAAATAATTAACGACACAAGAATGCTATGTATAAATTTTGATCGCGAGATCACTCATGGGACAACATACAGAAAAATAAATATTGTTATGGAATGTTTATCAAATATTATATGAAAAAAAAAATTCTTGCATCATAGACATTATTTTCTTCATTTTAAATAGAAAATTTTTACTTGCTAATAAATAATATCTCCTAATATATAAGAATAAATAAAATAGAAAAATAAAAACAGCCAAAACGTGCAACGCACGTGCATGAAAACTAATAATAATAAAAAGCATAATACCTAAAATTCCCCCTGAATTTATATTTAATTTTATAATTCATACTTGAATTTTCAAAATTTTTAATTCACCACCCAAACATAAAAAAAATATGTGATAATTTACCACCTAGCTGACTAAATTTGTTGTTGTGGAATGGAAAGTGATGTGCACGTAATGAGGGAGTGTGAGAAATAAAGAAATAAAACCTCAACGGTAAAAAAATCCCCAAAATATCATTTATTCTCTTCTTTAAAATCATAATAAAAAATTCTCCCTCTCTCTCATGATTGTTTCATTCTCTAATAGAATCAGTCCTCATTTAGCCATCTGTTAAACCTAGCATGTTTTTGTAATTATCTAAAACCCAACCCTAATGGTGAGGAGCGATGGTGCTCCTATGTGTAGCTATAGACTGGTAGCAGAGATGAAGTGTTCATGGACTGAGACAAATCCAGGGAGATATTTTTTTGGCTACCAAAATTATGGGGTATGTTGGGTTTAGAGTTTACATTTGATTGATGATGGAACTTCGAGCTTTTGTTTTTTTGCAACCATGGTGAGTAAATTTCTGTAATTTTGCATAGGGGGTAAATGATTGTAGGTTTTTCCTTTGGTTTGATCCTTATATTCAAGAGAGATCAAGAGATGTGATAAACAGACTGTTAAGAATAGTTAATTATTTGGAACAATAAATGAACATAGAGACAAGGAATAAAAGAATAAGATTTTCTGTAGCCCGATATCTTCTGATTTTATTGTTTTTGATTTTGCTATTATTTGAGACTATTGTAATGCTATAAATACAATGAAAATTTATTCTATGATGCTTTCAAAATCTGTAATTATTTGGGAGTATACTCTATTTTAGCAATATAGATGATTTAAGCATTTTGATATTATACTCTGTTTTGGGAGTATATATGATGTAATTATAATTGTATTTAATTTTTTTTCAATGAAATGAAAGTATGATTTAGATGATGTGAATGTGATTTGTTAGTTAGAGCTGTGAGAATTTAAGCATGAATGTAAAGCTCTATATTTATAGCAAGTGAAGCTTTTCTGTGCTTGTGTTCAGCAAATACAATACAAACAGAATCCCTAGGGGCAGTTTTGCTCCATGCAAAATATAGGCAACAAAAGTATTTCGGTTATGTAAGGAAAATATAACTGATGATTCCTATAATAAATTAAAGTTTTGGCATTCGAAAAGATCGCACCAATACAAAAAATTTAAAGAACAAACATCAATGTATTAGGGTACTTGAAAAAGTGGAGACTTTTCTTCTCATAAATAGATTATAAACATATTGCTCATTTTAAATTCACATGACAAGAGTTGTTGCAATGTTGCGGTATAGTTCCTCACAAAAAAATAGTATAAAAATTTAATACATTGTATGTGTAACGACCCGATTTGCACCCTAGTAGAATTTGTAGTGCAAATTCCTGTATTTGTGCAAGTTTAAGTGTTAGTGAGGACTTAATTGAAAGGAATTATAAGTTGATTGAAGGAAGAAGTGGATTAGAGGGATTTAGTGAGACATTTGCCATGCACTTGAAGTGGAAGTTTGCATGTTAATGGGACAAGTGGCTTGGTTGGCCAAGTGGCAAGGTATGGGAATGCCACCTAGGATGAGACATGCAATATAAGGATTGTTAGTGGAGTTTTCTGTCTCAAATGCGATTGCATGCAGATTTCTTTTCTCTTTTCCCTCTCTCTCTCGGTTTCCTTCCTCTCCACTCTTCTTTCTTTGAGTTTTGTTTGGTTAGTGGGTTAATTTCTGCATTTTGAGGTTGATTGAAGAGTTTAATCAAGAATTAAGGTTGAGATGTAAGTTTATTTTTGTTGAATTTTTGCTTCTACCCTTTTCTTTGTGGTTATTATTTGAGATTTGGATTAAGAGTTTGTTCTTGAATTGGATATGGCAAGAAGCTGAGGCTAGAAGAAGGGAGAAGGGCAAGGACAAAGTCTGATTTTGGAAGAGTTCGGCTGCTCCAAGAGGTTGGGATCGTGTGCTCTATTGTTGTGTATGTGTAATTGATTGTGTATATTGATGCATGTTGTGATATGAGTTTGAATTGTGTTTAAGCATGTGTTATGGTTGGACGTTTGATAATCTTAGACCTGTTTAGAGTATGATTTTTGAACATGATTAGTTGTGCTTTTGAGAGGCATGTGTTCATGATTGGTTATTCATGTTCTTACTTGAAATTGGTATACGATTATATGTTAAATATTGATTTAGAGCCTTGAAATGTTGTTGGCATATTGTTTGGCACGTAATTGCCCCAATATCGGGTTAGTCGTAAAAAGTATTTTTCTAGAGTGAATAGTATTTTCAGGGTGAATAGTACTTCCCAGAATTGAAAAATATTTCATTGGACCATTGGATAGAGCTTGTCAATACGTGTCCGTAGGCGCAAATTTCGTGTCAATTGGAGGTCAAATGAGTCCGGAATGGCTGAAACAGTAAGCAAAAATATTTACTTCGGTAAAAAGTGGGCCTAGGTGGGACCCATTGAAAAGTAAAAAGTGAGCCGAAGAGGATAAAAGGCTTAAAATAATTTTTAGAAATTTCTGACAGTATTAGAATTTTATTTTACGGTAGAACCAGATTGAACCGAATTAGACCGGTTTAAGTGAACCGAACCCCAAACGAATTTTGATTGAGCTAAAATTTTGCAAAGAGACTAATTTTAATATTCTAAGCATGATGGAATTGGTTGGGAGTGAAAATGAATTCAGGAACATTAAATTTCACCAAAACAGTGGAAAATGACCCGAAAACTGAAAATCGGACCAAATCGGCTCAACCACTTTGGTTGGACCTAGATTGGTCCGATTGGACCAATATTAATAGACTCAAAAAGCTTAAAATCTCTGTGGATTCCATTTTTTTCAGCTCCCTCTTCTTCCTCTCTTGGCCGAATGGTTTTTCCTCTGTTTCTCACCATTTTTCTTTCATTTTTTCTTTATCTCACCTCAAAATCAAACCTCCCTAACATAATTCAGCTAATCTAGAATCCATTGGTAGTCTCAAAATTTCATTTGGAGAAGTAAAAGTGGGTGAAATGTGGACTTGAAGTTTAGGTGTAAAATTGAGGTAAGTAATTTAAGTGATTTTAATTTGGTTTTAAGGTTCCTAAGGGTAATGTAGGATGTTAATAAGACGTTTATGAAGTTTGATTTTTGAAAGGAAGCTTAGATTTGATTAAATCTTAATTTTTGTGTTTGGACATAATTATGTCCAATAGGTGAAGGAACCTCTAAGCAAGCTAAGGGCAAGGAAAAGGATAATTGAGGAGTATATTTCAAGGATCTAAGGTTTGTGATCGCAAATTCCATTTAATTCCATGTGATTTATGCATGTTTAATTGTAATTAACATGATATTCATGCTTAGAGATGTTAAAAATAATGGTATGGATGATTAAATTGAAGAAATAAATTTTGTGTGAAAAGTTCCTTCTTTAGCCGAATGGTATTCATGTGATTTTTATGTGTTTGCATGATGTTTTATGTATATTTATGATGGATCTATGGTATTTGGCATGTGAACTAACGTATAGTATGTGTTAGAGCATGTGAAAACATCATGAGGCATGTGATGTATGTATGGCCGAATGTATGTCATGTGTAAAGTCATGATTTTTATGTGTTATCATGGAAATTGATGGTATGGTGATGTTATACATCATAAAATTGGCCTAAATAAATGATAAAATTGATAAAAAGAATTAATATAAATAAATTGGTATGTGAGCCGTATGCATGTATGTATGTATGCATGTGTACCATGATGAAATAATAAATTTACATGACACGTGATAATATAATAATGATAATCACATGTGAAATTATGAAATGGTATGAAAAAGAATAAAATATTAGGATGATATACCATGAAAAATAATTAGATTATATTAATAATGTGAAAAATAAAATAATATTGCCCTATGTAGTGATCTGGTAGTCAAGTCTAGTTCAAGATATGTTGGCATGCCATAGGGACATAAGACCGCGGGTGTGAACATGGCGTCTCACTTTTTAGTAGGCCAATGATGGTCCTACTTCTGTATATGAATATCTGAATCGTACTGTTTTGTATTAAAAGACAGGCCCCACAGGACTCCGCTGGTATTTCTGTGAACTTCTGAAGTTCACGCCTCGTTTATCTTGTATATAGAGTCTACTAGTCTGTTACAGGGCATAATTGTAAAAATGAGATTTCAATTATTAAAATGTGATTAAATAATATTTATGTGGAAAAAGGAAATAAATATTATTATATAAAAAGTTTGTAGGCAAATTGGTAATTTTGTGTATATGTGTGTTAAGGATAGTTTATAAGGGTAAAAATGTAATTAAATGGTTAAATATGAAAATTGGCCACTTTTTAAGGGTAAATGTGTAATTTGGCATGAAAATGATAATTGGAGGGTAAAACTGTAATTTGGAATATAAAATTAATGATAAAATTGTAATGTTAGTGAATTTAATTAAAATAGTGGAAAAATTGTAATTTTAGTAAAAATAATTGAACTAGTGGCATAATGGTAATAAAATGAAATTAAAATCAACTAATGGCATAAATGTAATTTTGGTGAAGTATAATTGAACTAATGGCATTTTTGTCATTTTGAAAAAGTTTAAGAGTATAAATGAATTATTAACATAAGTTAAGGGTAAGATGGTAATAAGATTATTTATGTGAATTAATTGTGTAATTGTCCCAATTATGTAATTCAAAAATAATTACATATAATATTGTATGCCTAGTTGTGAATTAAATTAAATATGTTTATTTATGAATATTAAATGATAAAATTTGTGAATATTATTATGCATGAAAAATTAAATTAAGTGGAAATTTATGGAATTGCAATCACCACTGAGCATATTTAATGCTCAACACGTAGTTTTATTTGACTGCGTGTAGGTACTCCTTAAGATTTTGGGAGCAGTGCATACCTCACACTTTGGAAGTGGTATGAGAGAAAGTATTTAGAATATTGAGTATGTTAAGATTTTGGTATGTATATGTCTTATAATACTGCTTTTGGGTTTTGGACTGTAATAGATTATTATAACTGTCTCAAGTATATTGTGATTGGCATGCCTAATAATTGGTAGAAATTAAGTTAATACTATTGGTAAAGTAAAATATAGATTTTTAAGTTAAAGGAAAATTGACAAGATTAATAGTAACTTAGACAGTTATAGGTCAATCGGCGTAGTGAATAGTGACTTAAAGTATAAATATTAAGTTGATAATTAATTAAAAAGTATTAATAGACTTAAGTAAATTGTCTTTGCCATACAACACTATTCACACAGTATTATACATACGACACTATTCACGTATATGGTACTATTCACGTATACGGTATATTAAAAAAAAAATTTACCGATTTTAATTAATTGTCAATTTAATAACCTGAATAGTTTAATTAGGTTAACTGGATTAAAATTAACAGTAATTTAATCGGATAAATAAAGTATTAGAGGATATGTTAGTTCTGTGCGGTGGCATCCGGTATCCATATCACATGCGGTTATAGGGCGCTACAAGTAATGGTATCAAAGCTTCGGTTTAGGTGGTTCTAAGATCGGAGTGGGTCAATGGAATTAGTATAAGTACATGTAGATGCCAACTAATTTCTGGACTGTATAGTTATGTGAGGCTATTGTATGCTTGCTCCTTGTGTTAGATCGCGAGTATGGCTTCAGATGAAGGTCGTCATGATAGTGATGTAGAGAGTGCTGCATCAGTTAGTATTAGTTGATCGACGTCGTCTCATCATCAGGCTACTCCATCGGTTGTTCCTCCTCCTCAGCAGCAGCCTGAGTTTATGAACATGATGACGAATTTCTATCGGTTTATGAAATCTCATCAGCAGCCTCAGGGTTCTGAACAGCAGTTAGTTGCACCTAGACAGAGACTGATTTTGGAATAGATTAAGAGACTGGGAGCGGAGGATTTTTATGGCCGTGATCCTTTGACTCCGGTTTAGGCAGAGAAGTGGTTGTTTAAGCTCAAGCATATGTTTGAGACCACTTAGAGTCCGCCAGATGAGATGCTTTAGGGAGCAGTGGCTTTGCTTCAGGGTCTAGCTTATTCTTGGTGGAGTTTAGTCCGTAAACACACTCCAGCGAATCAAGTTAATTGGGGATTTTTCCAGACTCAGTTTAAGAAGAAATATGTCAGTTCTGAGTATAGATCTGCCATGCAAGATGCATTCTGGAGGCTCAGACAGGGAAGTAAGTCAGTGGCTGAGTACGAGAGAGAGTTTGAGCGGCTCAGTGCCTATCTGGATGATGAGTCCAGGACTGAGCAAAAGTTATGCCACAGATTTGAAAGAGGTCTGCATAATAATATTAGATTGGCTTTAGGTTCTCAGAGGCACATAGATATGAGGTCCTTGGTTGAAGCATGTCTCAGAGCAGAGATGATTATGTCAGAAGAGGCTGATAGACAGTCCCGTTTTAAACAAAAGAGAAATCGGGTCAGTTTTCTGGTGTAGCTGGACAGAGTAAGAAGTTTAGAGGGCCTCCTCATTCATAGAGCCGTGCATCAGCAGCACTGTTACTATTCGGAGGAACCCAGTCGGCAGCAATGCCCTAGCCACATCAGTAGCTAGCGCACCCAGGAGTAGAGTACGAGATCCAGTTCCACAGTGCCCTCATTGTAAGAAGTTTCATCCGAGCGAGTATAGATTTACGAACAGGGCTTGTTTCAGATGTGGGTCCCAGGAACACCAGATCAGAGATTGTCCTGAGGCCCAACCATCCACTGCAGCATCACTAGCTTTGGGTGGAGGGTCAGTTCCTCAGAGAGGACGTGGTAGGGGAGTAGCTCCTCCACAGGTAGTTTCAGGCCCTTCAGTATAGCCACATTAGGGTCATTACACTGGACGTCATTATGCTGTTAGAGCCCGTGAACAGGATGATGCTCCTGATGTCATTGTTGGTAAATTTTCATTGCTTTCTCATTCATTTTATGCTTTGATTGATCCTAGTTCTACGCATTCCTATGTTAGTACTGCTATTGCTCGGGATAAAGGGTTGCTTGACAGTCAGTTAGACCGGGATATTTTAGTGAGTAATCCTTTGGGGTATAGTGCAGTGGTGAATAAAGTATATCGAGATTGTCCGGTTAGTGCTCAGAGTTTTGTGTTTTCTACTGATTTGATTGACCTTCCGTTCCGAGAGTTTGATGTGATTTTGGGTATGGATTGATTATCCACTCACCAAGCCACTGTTGACTGTAAGAGGAAGAGAGTAACTTTAAGAACTACAGACGATCAGGAGATTGTCATTGTGGGTGAGAGATCAGATTTTCTTTCTGATGTGATTTCAGCTACAGTAGCTAAAAGACTTATCAAAAAAGGGTGTGTAGCCTACTTGTACTATGCAATCGAGACTAAAAAGGATGAACTTAAGGCTTCAGATGTGCCCATTGTTCGGGAGTTTCAAGATGTTTTTCCTGAAGAACTTCCAGGTCTGCCACCTGATAGAGAGTTAGAGTTTACTATTGACTTAGTACCTTGTACTGCACCTATCTCTATTGCTCCTTACAGAATGGCACCTTCAGAACTCAGAGAATTGAAGGTTCAGTTGCAAGAATTATTTGATAAAGGCATCATCAGACCGAGTGTTTCACCTTGGGGCACACCAGTCCTCTTTATGAAAAAGAAGGATGGATCACTTTAGTTATGTATTGATTATAGACAGCTGAATAAAGTCACCATCAAGAACAAGTATCCATAGCCTCGGATTGATGATTTTTTTTAATCAGTTGAAAGGTGCGGGCTTCTTTTCCAAATCAGCTAAAGATTAAAGAGTCAGATGTGCCTATGACAGCTTTTTGCACCAGATATGGTCATTACGAGTTCATGGTCATGCCTTTTGGATTGACAAATGCTCCTGCAGCTTTTATGGATCTGATGAATAGGGTTTTTCACCCTTACTTGGACCAGTTTGTGATTGTCTTTATCTGTAACACCCCCTACCCATACGTAGGCGTACCCATCCTCAAGGAGTGAGAAGCCATATGAGCCGGGTGTGTCACCAAGCAGATAAAGATACAAAGCATACATTCATACATAATAACCATACATCATTACAGGCAAATTAAAACCTTCATAAGCATCCGAATAATCCATCATTACAATAGCAAAAATTCGTTGCAAAAATGTTCTGATCAAAAGTCAGGATAAAATAATGACATATCCCAAAAGTATATAAATGTGGAAGCTTTGCAAAATAATGGTATAAAGAGAGTTCCGATACAAAAGAATCAACATGCTATCAAAAATAAAACCCTAACACTAATTCCTCTGTGTTGGCTTGATTGGCGATGACTCTCCCAAAAGAACACCATCCTCCGCACCTGCACGGATAAAACACCGTGCTAAGCGATAAACGCTTAGTGGGATCCACTGAATAGTGAAAGTGGGGCCAGGTGGGGCCCACTGAATAGTAAATGTGGGACCATCATGACATCAACAATGTATGATGATGAATAGTAACTGTGTCCCCTAAAGTATAACATCATCATTGATGGGGTCCCATTAAATCGTGACAGCATCTTTGACTGGTCTGTGAATAGTAACTGTGGGTCCGTGAATAGTGACTATGGGGTCCACAAAATAGTGACTTCGGGATGAATAGTACCCGAAATTTTTTTTCTTCCATTAGAAATAGAATGAAAAATGTAGTATAACGGTGTAATCTGGTGTAAAAACGAGGTCAAATAGGCTTCCGAAAGTCAGTCTGAAGTTTCTCAGGTTCGGTTCAATTGAACCAAGGTTTGACCGAATTTTTATAAATAGTTAGAGTGGATAAAATGGTCTACTATAAGAGGATAAAAGGCTTAGAATAATTTTTAGAATTTTTTGATAGAATTAGAATTTTATTTTACGGCAGAACTGAATTAAACCGAATTAGACCGGTTTAAGTGAATCGGACCCCAAACGGATTCCGATTTGGCTGAAATGATGAAGTGAGACTAATTTTAATATTATAAGAATGATGGAATTGGTTAGGAGTGAAAATGAATTCAGGAACATTAAATTTCACCAAAATAGTGGAAAATGACCCAAAAACTGAAAATCGGACCAAATCGGCTCAACCACTTTGGTTGGACCTGGACGCGTCCAATTGGACCCATATAAATAGACTCAAAAAGATGGAAATATCCTTGGATTCCATTTTTTTCAGCTCCCACTTCTTCCTCTCTTGGCCGAATGGTTTTTCCTCTCTTTCTCACCATTTTTCTTTCATTTTTTCTTCATCTCATCTCAAAATCAAACATCCCTAACATAATGAAGCTCATCTAGAATCCATTGGTTGTCTCAGAATTTCGTTTGGAGAAGTAAAAGTGGGTGAAATCTAGACTTGAAATTTAGGTGTAAAATTGAGGTAAGTGATTTAAGTGGTTTTAATTTGGTTTTAAGGTTCCTAAGGGTACTCTAGGATGTTAATAAGACATTTATGAAGTTTGATTTTTGAAAGAAAGCTTGGATTTGATTAAATCTTAATTTTTTGTGTTTGGACATAGTTATGTCCAATAGGTGAAGGAACCTTTAAGCAAGAAAAAGGCAAGGAAAACGATAATTGAGGAGTATATTTCAAGGATCTAAGGTTTGTGATTGCAAATTCCATTTAATTCCATGGTAAAAGCATGAATTTAGGTTATATTTATGAAGAAAGTATGTGATTTATGCATGTTTAATTGAAATTAACATGATATTCATGCTTAGGGATGTTAAAAATAATTTTATGGATGATTAAATTGAAGAAATAAATTTTGTGTGAAAAGTTCCTTCTTTGGCCGAATGGTATTCATGTGATTTTCATGTGTTTGCATGATATTTTATTTATATTTATGATGGATCTATGGTATTTGGCATGTGAACTAATGTATGGTATGTGTTAGAGCATGTGAAAATATCATGAGGCATGTGATGTATGTATGGCCGACTGTATGCATGTGTAAAGTCCTGACTTTTATATATTTTCATGGAAATTGATGGTATGGTGATGTTATACATCATGAAATTGGCCAAATTAAATGATAAAATTGATAAAAAGAATTAATGTAAATAAATTGATATGTGGGCCGTATACATGTATGTATGTATTCATGTGTACCACGATGAAATAATAAATTGACATGACATGTGATAATATAATGATGATAATCACATGCGATATTATGAAATGTTATGAAAAAGAATAAAATATTATGATGATATACCATAAAAAATAAGTAGATTATATTAATAATGTGAAAAATAAAATAATATTGCCCTATGTAGTGATCTGGTAGTCAAGTTTAGTTCAGGATATGTTGGCATGCCATAGGGACATAAGACCGCGGGTTTGAGCATTGCATCTCACTTTTTAGTAGGCCAATGATGGTCCTATTTTTGTATCTGAATATCTGAATTGTACTATTCTGTATTAAAAGACAGTGGTGGTCCCACAGGACTCCGCTGGTATTTCTGTGAACTTCTGAAGTTCACGTCTCATTTATCCTATATATAGAGTCTGCCAGTGTGTTACAGGGGCATAATTGTAAAAATGAGATTTAAATTATTAAAATGTGATTAAATAATATTATTTGGAAAAAGGAAATAAATATTATTATATAAAAAGTTTGAGGCCAAATTGGTAAATTTGTGCATCTGTGTGTTAAGGATGGTTAATAAGGGTAAAAATGCAATTAAATGGTTAAATATGAAAATTGGCCACTTTTTAAGGGTAAATGTGTAATTTGGCATGAAAATGATAATTGGAGGGTAAAATCGTAATTTGGCATATAAATTAATGATAAAATTGTAATGTTAGTGAAATTAATTAAAATAGTGGCAAAATTGTAATTTTAAAATAGTGGCAAAATTGTAATTTTAATACAAATAATTGAACTAGTGGCATAATGGTAATATAATGAAATTAAAATGAACTAATGGCATAAATGTAATTTTGGTGAAGTATAATTGAACTAATGGCTTTTTTGTCATTTTGAAAAAGTTTAAGAGTATAAATGAATTATTACCATAAGTTAAGGGTAAGATGGTAATAAGATTATTTATGTGAATTAATTGTGTAATTGCCCCAATTATGTAATTCAAAAATAATTACATGTTATATTGTATGCCTAGTTGTGAATTAAATTAAATATGTTTATTTATGAATATTAAATGATATTATTTGTGAATATTATTATGCATGAAAAATTAAATTAAGTGGAAATTTATGGAATTGCAATCACCACTGAGCATATTTAACGCTTAGCACATAGTTTTATTTGACTGCGTGTAGGTACTCTGTAAGATTTAGGGAGCAGAGCATACCTCACACTTTGGAAGTGGTATGAGAGAAAGTATTTGGAATATTGAGTATGTTAAGATTTTGGCATGTATATGTCTTATAATACTGCTTTTGCGTTTTGCACTGTAATAGATTATTATAACTGTCTCAAGTATATTGTGATTGACATGCCTAATAATTAGTAGAAATTAAGTTCATACTATTGGTAAAGTAAAATATAGATTTTTAAGTTAAAGGAAAAATGACCAGATGAATAGTAACTTAGACAATTATAGGTCAATCGGCATAGTTAATAGCGACTTAAAGTATAAATATTAAGTTGATAATTAATTAATGAGTATTAATAGACTTAAGTAAATTGTCTTTGCCATACGATACTATTCATATAGTATTATACATACGATACTATTCATGTATACGGTACTATTCACGTATACGGTACTATTAAAAAAAATTTACCGATTTTAATTAATTGTCTATTTAATAACCTGAATAGTTTAATTAGGTTAACTGGATTAAAATGAACAGTAATTTAATCGGATAAGTAAAGTATTAGAGGATATGTTAGTTCAGTGCGGTGGCATCCGGTATCCGTATCACATACGGATATAGGGCGCTACATGGCAAGTCTTTGATATATGCACGTGCATGGTTTGGAAGTATGTTGGTCACTTATGGCTTTAAGTTGAGTTGTGGAACAGCTGATGCAATTCTGTTTTTGGACATTCTTGCATAGGTTACGGCGACAACCAAGTGGTTGTGACCGTGAGGTATGCAAGAAATGCTTCTATCCGAGGAATGTGTGGTATGTCACGGTGACAACTAAGGTTGTTGTGACCATGAGATACCCTAGGTTTACATTCTGTTTTGCATCTCTGGTATGTCACGGTGACAACCAAGTGGTTGTGACCGTGAGGTACCCTATGTTTGCTTTCTGTTTTGCATCTTTGGTATGTCACGGTGACAACCAAAGTGGTTGTAACCGTGAGGTACCCTATTTTTACACTTTGATTTTTTTTTATTTATAAATGTTATGCATGAGTATGAGCATGAATTTTTGATCTAGTTTAATATCATTCAATTAGGATTGTTATATGCTAAAAGCTATGTTTAATATGATGGATTACTTGACTTGTACATGAATTGATTAAAGTTGACCGTGATTGAGTACGTGAGTAGAAGTTTGGTTACTTAAGTTGTTTGTCAGCCTAATTGGTCAAGGTAGTGGATGGATAAGCATGCTTATTAAGGGCTAGAGTTTTGTAGCTGCTCCTATCGACCCGTATGGGTTAAAGTTTAAGACTTCGGTCTTCTGTATTTAAGCTTTTTGACTTTGGTCTTCTGATACTGCTTGCCAGTATTCTGTTACCCATATCCACCATCATTGTAACTCAGGCTAATTATGTGTTTGAATGTGAAGTTATATGTAAAGCTAGGTTTGGTTATATGTTCTGTATACTCCTGATATTAGCAATTGTATGTTCTGTTACTCTTGAGTGTTAGCAGCTGTTATTGCTTTCAAATCTGCTTTGACTTTGAGATTTGTACTTTCCTGCTTGCTATGTTCATGATGAGCTTCTAATCTTAATTCGAGTATCTTTTACTGCTATGCATGTGTTATGTTTTGCTGTGACTTCTTCGGAAGTCCTTTGCTTCTGTTCATTCCGACTAAGTGTTATCGCTTAGCACGGATGTTTGTTTCTGTGTAGGTTTGCAGGTTCCGTTCTGAGCAAGAGTCCCCATCTGCTGGCCACTAGGAGTTGTCTTTGAAGTTATTCTTTTGTTTTAGTTATAGTATTCCTTTTGTATAGGACTCTTGTATAGCGTTTTGTAAGGCATGTAATTCTAATATATGGCATGTAATGATTTTGTATATGTATACATTTAAGCTCTGTAATATAAGTATATATATTTTGTTCCTGAATGCTTCTGCTTATAGTGTGTTTTTGCACGTTTTTATTTCTTCCGCTTCAGTCTCTGCATAAGTGTGTGTGTTTGCCTGTGTGGCATCCCAATATTCCTCCTGAGGGGTATTTGGGCGCTACAGGTTATGGTATCAGAGCCCTGGTTAGATGATTCTAGTCTATAAGATGTTTAGATGTGTGTGAGTCTGTCTAGGGTCGTGGCCTAATGCAGATGTTGACTTGTGTAGAGTTTAGATGGAGTCCGATCCCAGTGAAGAGATAGGTGAGACGGTGGGTTGTGTTAATCTTGCAAGGGTTAGTCAGCCAACATAAGAGAGACCTCGGGCTGAAGGTTTAGGTCCAGCTTTTGGTGATCCAGTATTGATGCAAGGAATGATGCAATTGATTGAGAGGTTCACTGCCCCTAAGGCCCAAACTCATTTGATTAGATGGACAGTGGCAGGGGAATTTAATTAGTGGTACGACTTTGGATCAGTCAGATATAGCCGAGTATTGGTTGGAGAAGACTGGCAGAATTCTGCAAGAGATAAATTGTCCATTGGATCAGAGGGTTAATTGTGCAGCGTCCCTTTTGCAAGGTCCAGCTTATGATTGGTGGAAGCTGGTGTAACACCCCAAAGCGGCCCTAGAAAAATTATGGAGTTTTTGTTCAGAAAAGTAAGTGTTGTGCACGAGAGTTCTGTCGTGAGCGCGACAAGTGTCGCGGGCGCGATAGAGCACTCCAGTGGTTTCCCAACTACAGCTGGTTAGTGTGGGTGTGAGCATTCTGTCACGAGCGCGAAAAGCGTTGCGAGCGCAACAGAACCCTCTCGCGAGATGCTTGCACAAGTGGGTGTTAAGAGACTTTGAGATGGGTTTTGTGACACATGACATTGTAGGAGAGTGACAAGTGGCAAGGAGTGGTGATTTTTACATGAATTGGAAAAATGAGTAATTGACCAATGGATAAACGAATATTTGACTTGGGTAAAAGTTAAAAGGGAATTAATTTGGTTTAAAAGATATGTATGTTATTAATTAAAGTAATTGATTTTAATGAAATAGTAAATGCTGGATAGACTTGGACCATCTGCCCTCTTCTTTCTTTTCACGTTGGATTTGGTTGGGATCTTTTGCCTTTCTTTTCTTTCTTTCTTCCTTGGGTTTCTGCCGTTTCTTTGCTTTCCCCTTTCTTTGTTCTTCTTTCTTGGACTGTTTTGAGTGATTCATTTGGATTGGTTTGAAGAGATTGGGTAAAGAAATAGATTGGTCTCCTAAGAAAGTGAGTGACTTGATTTGCTAGCATTGGTCTTCTATTTCTATATACATATTCCTATTTTTGATTTAAAGTGAGTGAGAAGAAGAGTAACCCAAGTGTTTTTGCATGATCTTGGTTCAAGCTGTGGCCAAGAGAGTGGATAAAGGCAAGGAAAAGATTGGAGTTGAATAAAGAGCAGAGATAAAGCTTCTTAGAGATAGGGACTGTGTCCGATCTTTATTTCGTTCATTTTGATTGCTTGCAGTGTTTTATGGTATATGTATATGTATATGTAGTGGTTATATGTGTATGAGAGGACCTACATACAACTTTTATGTGTAAGTGTGCATTTGTGGGTGAATTCTGCTCAGTTGTCATTAGACCTCTGTGTATTGTACTTGTCATAAGTAGAGTTATAGGGCTTCAATTTAGTCGATTAAAATTGTATCTGAAACCTAAGATCCGTAGCTAAAAATGTCTAAGAGGGTTCATGAGCTTGTTCTGGTTTTAAGTATCCCAAAAAGTAATTAAAACGTAGATGACCCCGTTCTGGCGGGTTCGCTGGAATAGTATAGATTGTTTGAATCATATCTAGAGTTCTTCATTTCCAACCGACCTAAAATTTGTCCCATTTGAAAGCTAGCATCCTAGGAAAAAATTGTTATGAAGACCACTTTGCCTATAAACGAGTTCTAGAGGATTGTTTTTGCAATGTAAGTTTAGGGTAAAAAGCAGTCTCGTGAGGCACCAGAAGCCAGCCTCTATCGTGAACGCGACACAGGTCATGACCTCGCGATAGAACAACACATATAAAGCTTTTTATTCTTCATTTTGAGCCCATGGTTGGCATGGATCAACCCCTTACCCTTCTCCTTAACTTATTATGCATGATTAGGGTTACTAAATGATTATAAAGTAGTTATCAATGGGGAAATACATATGAATGTGATTAACATTGGTAATTTAACTAATAAAGTAACAATGTATAATGGTGTGAAGGATAGAAAATGGCATGATAAATATGTATGAACTTATGAATACACGTATATGCTGATGTGATATAAGAGTGTATGCATGGAATTTAAATGTTACATGCTTTTAGTTGTTGAACATGATTAATAAAGATTGTACATGAATTAAAATGCCTCTGAAGTTGATGAGTGCACTTGAGTTATAATCTATGCTTTGGCATCAGAGTAGCGTATAACTGAGTTGTTTTCTTTTGAGCCTGATTACCGTTATAGTGGATAGATAATTATGCTTATAAAAGGCTAGAGTGCAGCTGCTAGAGTTGGCCTTAATTGTGCCCACAGTTCGGAATACCTCGTGTATTCCATAGAGTTTGAGTTAATTCTCCACATGTAAGATACTGTAAACAGTATCCAGAGTTGCCCATATCCACCATGAAAGGAATTCAGGCTTGTTAATATTGTGGAGTAAACATGAAAAGATTCAAAGTATTGTTCTAAATAAATGTTATAGTACATGAAAGTAATATTTTAAGTACATGACAGTTTTATATACAAGTATATGTTCACATGAATGTGGACACATGATAATGTATATTTAAATAAATGATCTATACAAGTGTGTGTAAGTTATATGCTTGAGTTGTAGTGTACATGAATAAGTAAAAGAGTAGATGTTATATACATGTGAGCTCATAGTTTTTGATAATTGTGCATGTAACCTATACACGTATAAGAGCTATATGCATGAGTTTATTTGACTTTGTTATATGAAATGAGTGATTTAATTGTGACTTCAAAAAGAAGTCCTTGGTATTATTTTCATCCCCACTAAGTGTTATCGCTTAGCACGGATGTTTGTTTCCGTGTAGGTTGACAGGTTCGGACTAGTGAGAGCGTGCATCTGCTGGTCAAGGCCACTAGGAGTTTTGTTATGATTTTTTTTTTGTATAAAATAGAAATAGAGTTTTTACATTTTGAGTAACATCATTATGTAGATAGAAAGTACAATGTTTATATGTATATGTTAACTGTTTGGTATATGTACCGAAGATGTATATGTATAAAGCTTTTGTAATATGTACAATTTATATATGTTACAAGAGAAGTGTGTTTTGTTTCGCCCTAAAGATAGTCTAATTATTTTATTATTACCGCTTCCGCTATTGTGTATGCGTGTGTACGAGTATGTGTGCGTTTGGCTTGTGGAGCCCTGATATTCCTTCCCGGGGGTATGGGGGTGTTACAGCTGGTGTTAAGGAACCCCCAGCAACCTATAGAGATAACATGGGATTACTTTGTGCAAGAGTTTGAGAAGAGGTATGTGACTAAAGCTTACCGAGAGGCAAAGTGGAAGGAATTTGTAAGTTTGAGGCAGAAAGGTTTGTCAGTAAGTGATTATGAGAAGGAATCCAGTAGGTTAAGTAGGTATGTGCCAGATTTGTTGCTAACCGAGGAATTCAAGTGTCGTCAGTTTGAAGATGGGTTAAGAGAGAGTATTAGGGGTCCTCTTTCAGCGATGACCGTTATGCATTCAGTAGGTTACTACCAATTGGTTTCGGCAGCAATAAAGTTGGAAGAGTCTAAAGTGATCAGGTAGCATAAGGAAATTAAGAGAAAAGTAAATGATAGTGATGTACCGAGTGTTAAGAAGTCGCGAGAAGCTGCAAGTAGGCAGATTACCCGAGGATCAGGTCGTGAGCCGGTATCAAAGGATAGTGTTTTGTCACCATCAAGTAAAGGAAGTACAGTTCCCAAGTGTGAGCACTGTGATAGGTTGCATTAGGGTACTTGTAGGAGACTTTCTGGAGCATGTTTTCATTGTGGCAGCATGGAGCATATGCTGGCCAATTGCCCGATTTTGAGGGAAGGTTCAATTCAGCCAGAAAGTAGCGGTAACATGGGAGTGACTGGATTTGCTAGAGGAGGTCGACGTAGGGGTCAGACAGTGCAAGCACCATCAGCGACAATTGAGAAACCGATACCTTCGGGTGGTCCAGCTCGGTGTTACGCCATGGTTAGAGAAAAAGAAGATGATCAAGCGGGTCCTTCTGATAAGTTTCTATTTATTTAAGTTTGATTTGTATGAGTTCTGCTTTGATAGTGTATTCTTATCCGTTTGACATCCGGTAAAATTTCGAGGAGAAAATTTCTTAAGGAGGAGAGAGTTGTAACGTCCCGATTTGCACCCTAGTAAAATTGATAGTGTAAATTCATGTATTTGTGTAAGTTTAAGTGTTAGTGAGGACTTAATTGAAAGGAATTATAAGTTGATTGAAGGAAGAAGTGGATTAGAGGGATTTAGAGAGACACTTGCCATGGACTTGAAGTTGAAGTTTGCTTGCTAGTGGGACAAGTGGCTTGGTTGGCCAAGTGGCAAGGTATGGGAATGCCACCTAGGATGAGACATGAAATATAAGGATTGTTAGTGGAGTTTTCTATCTCAAATGGGATTGCATGCAGATTTCTTTTCTCTTTTCCCTCTCTCTCTCTTGGTTTCCTTCCTCTCCACTCTTCTTTCTTTGAGTTTTGTTTAGTTTGTGGGTTAATTTCTGCATTTTGAGGTTGATTAAAGAGTTTAATCAAGAATTAAGGTTGAGAGGTAAGTGTGTTTGGGTTGAATTTCTGCTTCTACCGTTTTCTTTGTGGTTATTGTTTGAAATTCGGATTAAGAGTTTGTTCTTAAATTAGGTATGGCAAGAAGCTAAGGCTAGAAGAAGGGAGAAGGGCAAGGATAAAGTCTGATTTTGGAAGAGTTCGACTGCTCCAAGAGGTTGGGATCGTGTGTTCCATTGTTGTGTATGTGTAATTAATTGTGTATATTGATGCATGTTGTGATATGAGTTTGAATTGTGTTTAAGCATGTGTTATGGTTGGAAGTTTGATAATCTTAGACCTGTTTAAAGTATGATTTTTGAACATGATTAGTTGTGCTTTTGAGAGGCATGTGTTCATGATTGGTTATTCATGTTCTTGCTTGAAATTGGTGTTAAATATTGATTTAGAGCCTTGAAATGTTGTTGGCATATTGTTTGGCAAGTCTTTGACATATGCGTGTGCATAGTTTGGAAGTATGTTGGTCACTTATGGCTTTGAGTTGAGTTGTGGAACAGTTGATGCAATTCTGTTTTTGGGAATTCTTGCATAGGTCACGGTGACAACCAAGTGGTTGTGACCGTGAGGTATGCAAGAAATGCTTCTGTCCGAGGAATTTGTGGTATGTCACGGTGACAACCAAGGTTGTTGTGACCGTGAGATACCCTAGGTTTACATTCTGTTTTGCATCTTTGGTATGTTACGGTGACAACCAAAGTGGTTGTGACTATGAGATTGTCACACCCCGTTTGCCCCCTAGTAGTATGAGCCCATTTGTGTGTGCATGCATGGTATGTGTTTGACATGTCATAACGGTATTTTGGGTAAAATGTATGTTTTAAGGGTTTTGTTAGCATGTGGATACATGTATGTTATTAGGGTGTGAATTAGTTGGGATATGTTTGTGTGTGCATGAGCATACCATTATAGGGTGTGAGTAGTGGTGTGGTGGTTGTGTGCTTTACTCACACACTATTACGGTGTTTTAAGTTGGGATTGTATAGTGTGCAATGTATGCATGTCTTTTAGGTGTGAGTGATTAATCTCCACCAATAGGGAGATGACACTTGTCTAGGGTTAGGAAAAGAAAAAGAAAAAGAAAGAGCAAAGGGAAAGAGGCAGAACTGCTCTTCATTCCCGTTATCCCTCTTCCCCACTCTCCTTCTTCCTTTTCTCTTCTTTAGAAACCCTAGCTTAGATTCAAGTCTTGTTGGTGGAAGATTAATCATCTCCTTGCATTCTTCTAGTAAGTTATTGCATTCTTCATCTTATTTTTCCATTTGTTCATCTTCTTCTTCTTCTTTTTTGGATTTGGATTTAATTAGGGTTGTGTATGGTGTGTTCTTTTGTATGTTGTGCTTAGCTGAGTCTCCTCGCAATCCCAAGGGCAAGGAAATAGCTGGGAGTAGTGGAACTAAGTGATTCGAAGCAAAGAATTTCAGGTTTGGGATTTTGTTTGAGAAATTTGCTTGAATTTGAACTTATTGTAATTCTTTTAGGGTTTGTGTTCTTGAGAGACTTGAATATGTCTATGCATGATTTCGGTTGTGTTGATTACTGAATTAAGTTGTAATTATGTCATTTACAATGTATGTGTAACACCCCTTACCCGTACTTAGGCGATCCCATCCGATAAGGAGTGAGAGGCCGTATGAGTAAAGGTGCCACCACACAGATATAGAATATACATACATTCATACATAAACATACATACCGAAATACAGGGTAATTTAAAGCTTTACAAAACCATTCAAGAAATAAGCTGATCATGCATTGATATATCGAAAATCATTACATTACTGTTCTGATCAACTAAGAGATACAACAATTAATTACACATTCCAAATTACATAAACAAAAGCGGAAGCTATTACAAAACCAATATAAGAGAGTTCTATACAAAAAGAATCGCAAAATACAAAACTCAATCCTATTCTAAACCCTGCTGCGTTGGCTTAGACTGCGGCGACTCTCCCAAAGCAACTCCTTCCACACCTGCACGGGTAAACACATCGTGCTAAGCGATAAACGCTTAGTGGGGAAACACACATATAAAAAGGACAACCATTCACAACGGTCGTCAAGGCAAAACACAAGCGTATATCAAAATATACCATACACATAGCATATCAGTTGCATAAGCATGCATATACTAAGCCATACATTCAGAAGTTCATAACGATATTCATATTCCCATAACAGATTATACTTTTCATTTATGAGTTACACATGTGTCACATACATTTCCTCATAACGCAATTCATACAAAGCACCTGCTGACTCGAGGGAGTGGATAACGAGTGTACGGACAGTACTTTACGGGTACGAGCCGATACGGATAGTACCTTACGGGTACGAATCGAAAACCAAGATACTTTCAACTTCCACAAAATATTTTCAAAAGGGATCTTAAACAAGATCCGAACACATATGGGTTCGCGAGGAACCAAGTGGGGACCTGATCGGGGTCCAAACGAAACAAAGGGCTGCAGCTATAGGACTCTATTAGGCATGCCTAACTATCCACTTTCTAGACTCTAGCAGGTCATGCATCTCGTGCTTCAAAGCACATCTGGGAGGAATGGACATGAGTCGTGTCCCTCAGTGTTGAGCATTTTCTATAGATGCTAATAACCGCAAGTATACGGTGTACCGAAATAGTACTTAAGAATGTCGATCCCATGAGGAACGTGTTTTACACACTATTACTACTCAATTTTAACTTTGTTTACAATGATTAAATAATGTGAAAGTTGAATTTAAACTAATCTAACATTTAAACTAAATAACCTAGCTAATGATAGTCAAAGAAGATAGAAATATTAATGATGCTAAGTATAAAAATGGAACTTGAATTAGTTGTTCTTAATGATTATAATATTCTTGTGATACAAGCCAAGTTGAATAAATTTCCTACTTACTCTCTCGACATAAATAAGGTTGCCTAAAACATGCAAAAATAATAGTATTTCACAACTTTCATTAATGAACTAGAAAATTAAACATGCAAATCTTAGGTTAAGTCACAACCTATAGCAACCATTTTAACACTATGATTTCTCAAACAATGCTTCAATGATGAATTTCCATTAGATGTAAATATGAATTCATTTTTTTAAATTAAACTCATACTTATAATGATCATTCAGAGTATACTAATAAGAAATTCTGCAAACAAGAACACATGAATTAATATGAACAATAAAATATTTGATATTAGATATTCAAGTTCAGAATTTACATCACAAAAGTTACAAAGAAGAATAAAAAGATAAGAAATAAAGAAGGAGATTTCTCAACCCTTTTCAAGTCACCAAAGGTAGTCTTCTTCTTTGTATACTATCTTCTCTTCAATACATAAACTCTACTCTAGAAAATAAAACTAAAATAATGAAAAGGACTAACCTATCTTACAAAATTTTTACTTAATTAAAAAATGTTCTCTTAAAATTACAGTTAATAATAATATTTATACTGTTCTAATTGTGTCTCCTCAGATGTCTCTTGGCAAGAATTGCAATTATTGGTGGAAAGGCATAACTCTTCAAAGTGAAATTTGAACTTTTGTCTCTAACGGATCTTTCTGTCGCGATCGCGACATCATCGTGCTTGCGACAGAGCGCACCTCTTTCCTCGCTCCACCTTCCTCGCGTTTGCCTTCCCTGTGCCCTGTCGCGACCTCGCGATGCCACCCTTGGTCGCGACAGTGCTTCTTCCTTCTTTTTCTCTCTTCTTCTTTAGGTTCCCTTAGTGCATTCTGTCGCGATCGCGCCACTGTCGCGCTCGCGACAGAAGCTCTTCTTCCTTGGCTCATTTTGGCTATTTTTCTCCATTTTCTCCATCTTTTCTCCATTGTCCTCCTACGCACAAAACTCAAACAAAAACATAAAACACACCTAATACTAACAAATAAAAACACTTAAAACATTACTTCTAACCATAAAAGATGGGTTAATAATGAGCTATTTAAGCTCATATCAAACCCCCACCCTTAAACATTTGCTTGTCCCCAAGCAAAACACTTAAATAACATAAACAGACAACACTCAATAAACACAATATTTTAGAGCTTACTTTTATATTTGATAAGCATTTGGAAATACCATGCATAGACTTGCCCTTCTAACACACTAACCTAAATATGTAACTATTTAAACATTACCAATATTCATTAAACTTTAACCTCTATGCACAATTGGAAAACCATGAAATTGCAAAATACAATGATGTTTGATCTCAAGAAATCAAGTATCTTAACACATGTATAGATTATTTTACTCAAAACATTGCCTAAGATAATTGTCACTCAAACACTTTTTGCTTTTAATCACTCAATCTCTCAAGTGTTTATAGGTTAGCGTTTCTCTCATTCCTTAAATATGCCATTACATACCATAGGCTTGTAATTAGTAAAAATCTCCACTACTAGTATAAGGTAGTAAAGAGGATCAAAAGGTCTTAAAAATGGTTGTAATGTGGCTTAGGTTAGGGTAGGAAACTTTTGGATTTAGGTAGCTAATATTGTGTAGAGAAAAAGCATCAATACAACTTAGGAGATTTAAAACAAAATTTTGCACAAAGCATGATAATCTTACACTTTTCTAATTCCCTGCTTGAGTATACAATTTTCAGCATACTAAGGCTAGTTCATTGTTTTTGTTTTTTTTTTTTTTTAAGTATAGCAAGAAAAATTAGCATGGGTGCGTTTTACGCTCCATCCCACACATGACCAATTTTTGATATACACCCTGCTATTCCTCCTTATTTTTGTTCTTTTCTTTAAGAGACTAGCCTTTCGAATACTAAGTTTCAAAACAAGGGAATTTTAATATTCACTACTTCATGCTTATCAATAATACACATCTCCAATGCTATATCAACCCAAATCTCTCCACAATATAGGTAATTAACAAGAAATAGGCCAATGTTTACTCAAAAGAATATGGCTATGCATGTGGTTAATAAAGAAAAACAAGATTTAGGCTCAAACTTGGCTGCCTAAAGTCAAAAGGTAAGGAAATTTAAAGCAAGCCAAAAATGGTTCATTCTAAATGCCCTTATCATATCCCGTGTACATCCCATACTAAAATATAATCTCAAAATTTACCAAAAACAAGTTCTGGAGGATATGGCATACTAAGGCTCTCATACAAAGAAAACATATCATTGTAAAAGGCTCAAAAGCTCACATAGGCTATAAGTTAAACTATCATAGGCAATGAGTTAGCAAAAACAATCTTTATTTACATGTGAAAAGATACCTAACTTAAAAAGAACCTACACCAAAGTATTTTGCTATGCTATGGCCCTCACTATGTACAATAGAATGCCAAAGTAAAACAAATAATGATAACGTTCAAAAGGTTTGACTGTCCAGGCTAAGGTCAAAATGAGAAAAACTATACATGCTCTAATTCCCAAATAATTATCAAATACTAAGCTCTAAAACAAAATGTGTCTAAAATAACCTAAAATAATCTAAAACTTACAATCATAACAATACATACCTAAATCTAGCAATTCATGCAAAACACAAGCTACCCTACTCATACATGACAAATATATCCATACATACATATATGTGAAACAAAAACAAAACATAAAGCTCCCCCCACACTTGAAGGACACAATGTCCCCATTGTGTGAAAAGAAACATACTAAAAAAAACAAAAAAATAAAATAATACACAAACATACAAAAGAACACAAAAACAAACAAAACAAAGAAAATAAAGAAAAGTGGAGGAGAACAAACTCAAAAACTCCCACTAGTGGAGCTAGGTGGAGATGGAGATAGGTCCACATTCTGCTTCCGAAAGAAACTCAGGAGTTTGCGACTCAAACTCTTTTGACTCTTCAGCACTGCCTTCACATCATTTTCCATTAAATCCATACGTGTTGCTAGACTGTGATTTGTGGCCTCAATGCCATCCAATCGTTGCGAAACTGGTTCCAAATCTACAGAAGAGCCGCCAGCAGTCCCTCTCTCAGCAACATCAACTCCAGCAGCCTCCTCGTCCTCATCTGAGGAGTCATGAGCAACAGCTACTGAGGTTGATTCATGTGCCCTTTCACGTGGCACACTAGGTCCAGCCACACTAGGCGTACCTGCAAATCGGTCAACAAACCTTGGGGACCAAGCCCCCTTGGTCAAAATATTAGAGCGCCTCAAGTAGACAACATCAAGCAATGGAATTGAGTTATTGTCAGCCAGGACAAAATTGTGTAAATCACCCAAACATCCCAAAATAATACCAGTAACCATATAGCACATCCCCACTGATTTACTTCTTGCAATAGAAGCATGGTACAAACCATTTAAAATAAAATCAATTGAATCAAGGGTTTTATGGGATTGCAAAAGGTCTAAGACAAACAAATCTTTGGTTTGAACCTTTGTACTTTCTACCCTCCCAAACATAGCATGGCAAAGAAACTTGTGAAAAAGAATCAATGCATCATCTTTTATTTGCCGATTAGTCGAATTCTTATTATTAAAGTTCTCTAATCCAGACAATCTATTCCAAACAGGGGAGGGTTGAAAAAGATGGGAATCAAACCGTTTTCCACTTAAAGGGAAACCAAACCAAGTATGCAAATCATCATAACTAAAGGTATAATATGTTCCCTGATGTCTAAATTTCATTGAAATCTTACGTTTATCCACATAAGTCAAGGTGACAAAAAAATCTAAAGGCCATTCTTTTCTCACAGGTAAAGATAAAGTTCTAAATTTTCCCCACTTCATATATTTAAGAAAACGATTAATTTGATCAATCAATCCCAACGTATCCAAAATAGTGGAATCCAAAGCCCACATACCAACATAGTTTTTCTTAGCAAAATATTGAAATTTCTCCCCTTCTTCATCAGAAAAAATTGGAAAAGGACAATCATACATATTTTGAAAAAACGATGGAAGAAGGAATAGAATCGTCACCTTGATTGCTTGACTTCCCCATAGGCCTTTTCCCCTTCTTCTTGTCTCCAACATGCTTAGTCCTCACCATGTAAAAATCGTTTACAACTAGATGAACAAAATGAAAAGAAATAGAAGAGAACAAAAGTAAACTAAAGAGGAAGATAAAGCGTGAGGAATTTGAAGAGAATTGTGATGACGGGTTGAGAGAAAAGAGAGAAATTAATTAAAAAGAAACCAAAAAGGCAAAAGAAATTGAAATAAGAAGGACTTATTATGGTAGAAACGAGGGAAGATGAGGAATTAAATGAGTTCCCAATGGTCAGATTGACCAATAAATTCAAATCCCGCATTATGTCGCGATCGCGACAGGAGCGCATTGACAAAGTATCTTATCGCGATATACGTCGCGACATCGCGACATCGTAACAAATGAACCCCGTTCTCCATCGCGACCTCGCGATATAGTCGCGCTCGCGACAGAAAGCAAAAATGAAAAATCAACAAAAACTGTCACGATGACACCCATCGTCGCGCCGTCGCGATGAAATCTGTAAAACACCTTCTCCTTTCTGTCGTGCTCGCGACAGAAAGAAAACTGAAAAATCAAATTTTCTTCCCTTTTCAAAAACATCACAAGTAGACATATAAAATGAACTTACAAATTAGGATCATCTATGGAATAAAAGAATTACATTAATACACACAAATATCACACATATAATATAACAATTAATTAAAAAGAAAAATAACACCAAGTAATCTTCAAATAATTTTTAAAGAAAGAAATGAAACCTTCCTTCCATGAAATGTTTCCTCCAAATACACCTTACATCTTTGACCATTGGCTTTAAATAACTCCCCTTTTTCATTTTTTAGTTCTAAAAACCCTTGATCAAAGACTTGGGTGACTTCAAAGGGTCCACTCCATCTAGATCTCAATTTTCCAGGAAAGAGTTTCAATCTAGAATTATACAATAGAACCTTGTCCCCAACATTGAAATGTTTAATCCGTATATGTGCATCATGCCATTTTTCAGACCTTTCTTTATAGATTTTAGCATTTTCATAGGCAAAAAGTCTTAACTCATCAAGCTCATTCAATTGTAAACATTTCTTGACACTTGCATCCTTTAAGTCATAATTCAAAGTCCTAATGGCCCAATATGCTTTGTGCTCTAACTCTACAGTCAAATGACACACTTTTTCATAAACCAACTGGTGGTGGTTCTAGTAGGAATTAGATCACCCTTCTCATTCCTAACAACCGTCATACCTCCCTTCTTTGGAACACAATGTATTAGACTCACCTAATCACTATCTGAAATTGGATAAATAATCCCAGCATCTAGCAATTTAATAACTTCTTTTTTTACTACTTCTTTCATGTTAGGGTTAAGCCTTCTTTGTCTATCAGCCTTAGGTTGACATTCATCTTCCATGTTTATCCTATGCATGACAACATTAGGACTAATACCTTTCAAATCAGATATTTGCCATCCAATGCCTTTTATCCTTTTCCTAATAACTTCTAATAATGCATACTCTTGTTCATTATTGAGTTTGTTGGAAATAATAATAGGCAAAGTATGATTAGGACAAAGAAAAGCGTACCTCAAATGATTATTAGTTCCTTAAGATCAACATTTGGAGGACTTACAATTGAAGGTGGTAAAGGTGCTTCATTTCGATAAAGAAGTTCTGGCCTCAAGCTCTCTTGCTCCATCTCTTCATGAACCTCTACCTCTATTTGAACCTCCTCTTCACATGCATTTTCCATTACCTCCAAAACGCAAGCATTGATTACATCTATTTTCATGCAAACATTTTCATCCATGGGATATTGTAAGGCTCTATCCATATGATATTCCACACTATCATCCCTTACTCTTAAGACTAAAGTGCCCTCATAGACATCTACTAAAGTCCTTCTAGTCCTCATGAAAGGTCTTCCCAATATCAATGGACATTTCACATCATATGCAAAATCTAAGATCACAAAATCAGCAGGTAAAATAAACTTATCCACTTTTACCAACACATCTTCAATTATTCCATAGGGTTTCTTAATAGATTGGTCAGCTAATTGCAAAACCATGGAAGTAGGTTTAACATAATCCAACCCCAACTTTTTAAAAATAGACAAAGGCATGAGATTTATACTTGCCCCCAAATCACATAAACATTTAGGAAACTCTACATCTCCTAATGTGCATGGAATAGTAAAACTCCCATTATCTTTAAGCTTAGTAGGCAAATTATTTGAGATTATGGAACTACATGCCTCAGTTAATGTAATAGTGGATATATCTTCCCAATTTCTTTTCCTAGAAATTAAATCTTTAAGAAATTTTGCATAATTAGGAATTTGTGTAATTGCCTTAATAAAATTTAAATTGATGTGCAAATACTTCAATTTATCAATAAAAGATTGGAATTGCTTATCTTGGTTTTGTCTATTTAGGCATTGAGGAAACGGTGGACGAGGTTGAAAAACCTTAGAAGAATTTGCCTTAGATGCCCCTTCTATCGCGACCACGACAGATATCGCGCTCGCGACAGAAGACTCTCCTCCTACTGTCAAGATCGCGCCTGGTATCGTGCCCACAATATTACTTGGCCTTTCTTCTGTCGCGATCGCGACAGGCGTCGCACTCGCGACAGAAGAGTCATTCTTCTTGTAATTTTCCTGAAATTCTCTACTCTTGTTAGTAATAACATTTTCATTAGTATAAGATTTACCTGACCTCAAATTGATGGCTTTTAGATGTTCCCTTGGGTTCTCCTCCATATTACTTGGTAAAGTTCCTTGTAACCTTGAAGGTAAAGCCTTTGCTAATTGCCCAATTTGCACTTCTAAATTATGTATGGATGAGGCTTGATTCTTTGTAATCTGATCAAACTTATTTTCTAGCCTCTTGTGGTTCTCCTCTTGAGAGTTAAATTTTGTATTAATTCCCTCCAAAAACCTATCCATCTTAACTTCTAAAGCCCCAAACCGATCTTGAGGTTGTTGAAAACCTACACTCCTATTTTGGTTGTTACTATTTCCCCAAGAAAAGTTAGGATGATTCCTCCAACCTGGATTATATGTATTAGAGTAAGGGTTACCACGACCTTGACCTTGGATAAAGCTAACTTGCTCTTCATGATTAGTTACCCCCAAATTACATCCTTCACTAGAATGTCCTAATTGCCCATAAATATTACAACTATTTTGCTGACTACCTCCCACTCCTAAACTATGAAATTTATGAGTTAAGGCTTCAACTTGAGCTTGCAAAGCAACTACCGAATCAATTGCATGTACTCCCCTAGTATTAGAAGAATTAGAATCCCTTACTCTCTCGGTAGGCCACATGCAATTATTCATTGACATTTCCTCCATTAATTCAAATGCTGCTTCGGTTGTTTTCCTCATCAAGGATCCACCAGCTACAGCATCTATTGTACCTCTTGTAGTTGGGAAAACGCCATTATAGAAAGTTTGCATCAAAAGCTCCCTTGGAAGGTTATGGTGTGGACACATCCTTTGCAATTCTTTGAACCTTTCCCAAGCCTCATACAAAGATTCATTGTCATTTTGAACAAAAGTAGTAATATCATTTATGATTTTGGCTGTTTTAGCCAAGGGAAAATATTTGGATAAAAATGCTTGGGCCAATTGATCCCAAGTAGTGATTGATCCCCTTGCTAGCGAATTCAACCAAGCTTTGGCCTTATCTTTCAAAGTGAAAGGGAAAAGCCTAAGTTTGATTGCATCAGCCGAGACACCATTAATCTTAAAGGTATTACATATTTCAAGAAAATTTGCCAAATGAGCATTAGGATCCTCATTTACCAAACCATAAAATTGAATCCTATTTTGAATCATTTGTAACAATGATGGCTTAATCTTAAATTGATTTGCGTTTACCGTTTGCCTTACCACTCCTTGTTGAGCACCACTTAATGCAGGTGTGGCAAAGTCCATAAGTCTTGGTGGATTTTCGTCAGCCATGATAATTGGTCTACTATTCTTGTTCTTCTTTCTATTGGATTTCCGGCTACTTGACAAAAACCTTTCAATTTCAGGATTTAAGGGTTCAAGCTCTTCTAAAGAACTCCTTGTACTAGGCATGAACTTTCAAATCCTGTAAAACCAAAAACAAAACACAAAGTTACACTAAACAAACAAATAAATTAAAACAAACAAAATATTGTAGTCCAAAATCATAAATCAAGATTCATAATGGCAAAATAATCGTTCCCCGGCAACGGCGCCAAAAAACTTGTTGAGCATTTTCTATAGATGCTAATAACCGCAAGTATACGGTGTACCGAAATAGTACTTAAGAATGTCGATCCCACGAGGAACGTGTTTTACACACTATTACTACTCAATTTTAACTTTGTTTACAATGATTAAATAATGTGAAAGTTGAATTTAAACTAAATAACCCTAGTTAATGATAGTCAAAGAAGATAGAAAGATTAATGATGCTAAGTATAAAAATGGAACTTGAATTAGTTGTTCTTAATGTCTTCTGATTCGGTTTGTGGATCTCTTGAGGGATCAGCTGAAAGCGTGAATCCCCAAGCTATTGATCCTTCTGTCTCTATGTCGGCTCAACCTGCTAGGGTCCAGCTCGAGGCCGCTGCCATGCCTTTTGAAGCTATGTTCAGGCTGTCGCAGGACATGGCTAGGGTCTTGGAGAGAGTGACTACTCCTAAAGCCCCTATAGAGAGCATGAAAAGGGATGGTGCTGAAGATTTCTATGGTACGGGTTTAGATGAGTCAAAGTTGGCTGAGAAATGGTTAGACAAGGTGAAGCATGCACTGAGAGAAGTCCGATGTCCTTCTGATCAGCAGGCAGAGTGTGCAGTGGCGTTGCTGCAAGGGTCCGCTTATGAATGGTGGGAATTAGTTTGTAGACATCCTCAGCTACCTGATCCGAGGACTTGGGATTTCCTGGAGAGAGAGTTCACGAAGAAGTATATAACTCAGACTTATCAGGATGCGAGATGGGCACAATTTCTGAGCTTGAAATAGAGAGCTATGTCGGTTTCAGAGTTTGAGAAAGAATTCAACCGGTTTTCTAGGTATGCTCCAGACGGTGTTATGACTGATGAGTTCAAATGCCGTCATTTTGTGGCAGGATTGAATGAATCCTTGAGGGCTATATTGAGGGCTATGTTGATTTCCCTGATGAGCACTCCAGTGGTGAATTATTATCAGACTGTGGAAGCTGCTGTTAGAGCCGAGAGATCGGAGTCTGTGTTGAGAGAGAGGGCTCAAAGGAGGAATCCCTCTCGTGGTGGTTCGTCTTCTTCATCCTTGGGTAAGAGATCAAGGAACCCGTAGGATGAATCATCTGCAGGCCCAGCTACGAGAGGTAGAAGGCAGGGTTCAGGCAGGGTATCTGGTTCTGGTAGAGGCGATTCGGGTTCTAGGATAGAAGTGTTACCTGAGTGCACACACTGTAGCAAGCCGCACAGGGGTGAGTGTAGGTGGCTCACTGGTGGGTGTTTCCATTGCAGGAGCACCGAGCACTTTTTGGCCAACTGTTTGAGATCGTATGAAGCTTCAGGTGATCGGAGAGAGGCCAGTAGAGTTGGTTTGAATGCCATGCAGGCTAACCATGCTAGAGGTCATGGTAGAGGTCGAGGCGGTCGACCTAGAGAGGGAGCTGGATCCGAGTCTGTTGAGCATCAGTTGCCAGTCGCAGCTAGAGCCTATGCTGTGAGAGCTAGAGAGAAGCAGGATGCGCCCGATGTTATTGCTGGTAAGTTCCTACTCCATGACACTGAATTGTATGCTCTAATTGATCCTGGTTCCACACACTCATATTTGTGCACGGATAAGATTGTTGATAAGTTGCATGTGGTAGATCAGCTAGATTATGAGATATGTGTGACCAGTCCATTAGGGCATAGTGTCAATGTGAGTAGAATCTATAGGAATTGTCCCCTGTTGGTTGAGGGAGTTGTGTTTCCAGTAGATTTGATAGAGTTGCCTTTCAGAGAGTTTGATCTGATTCTTGGTATGGACTGGTTAGGTAAGCACCGGGCTATAGTTGATTGCTATAGGAAGACAGTTGTACTCCGGGATAGAGATCGGTCTTCTGTGATTGTGAAAGGTTTGGGTTCTAGTTCTTTGAACAATGTGATTTCAGTAATGCAAGCTAAGAGGTTTATTAGGAAGGGTTGTGAGGCTTTCCTAGCAGTTGTGTTGGATTCCAAGAGGGATCAAGTTAAGATTGAGGATATCCCTATTGTGCGGGAGTTTAGTGATGTGTTCCCGAGCGAGTTACCTGGTTTGCCTCCTGAGAGAGAAGTTGAGTTGTCCATAGAGATTATGCCGGGTACCACTCCCATATTGAAAGCACCTTACTATGATGGCTCTTGTGGAGTTGAGAGAACTCAAAACTCAACTACAAGAGCTATTAGATAAGGGGTTCATTCGACCCAGCATATCTGCATGGGGAGCTCCTGTTTTGTTTGTTAAGAAGAAGGATGGGTCCTTGCGGATGTGTATCGACTATAGGCAGATCAATAGGGTAACAGTGAAGAACAAGTATCCTTTGCCTAGGATTGAGGATTTGTTTGATCAGCTTCGAGGTGCGGGTGTCTTTTTGAAAATTGATCTTCGGTCGGGTTATTATCAGTTGCGAGTTAAAGATGCAAATGTGGTTAAGACTGCATTTCGGACTCGGTATGGCCACTATGAGTTCCTTGTGATGCCATATGGTTTGACTAATGCTCCAGCGGCATTCATGGATTTGATGAACAGAGTGTTTAGGCCATACTTGGATCGGTTTGTAGTGGTGTTTATAGATGATATCTTGGTGTATTCCAAGAATGAGAGTGAGCATGAAGAGTATCTTCAGTTAGTGCTGCAAGTTCTGAGAGAGCACCAGTTGTTTGCCAAGCTCAGTAAGTGAGACTTTTGGCTTCGGGAAGTGTCATTTTTGGGTCATATTGTATCTGCTAAGGGTATCTAAGTGGATCCGGCTAAGATTGAGGAGATAGTTAATTGGAAAGCGCCTAGGAATGTTCCGGAAGTGAGGAGTTTTCTCGGTTTAGCAGGCTATTATCGTCGGTTTGTGAAGGGTTTTTAGTTATTGCTGCTCTAATGATGAGGTTGTTAAGAAAAGGCATCAGGTTTGAGTGGTTGGATAAGTGTCAGGCTTGTTTTGAGTGGCTGAAGAAGTTACTAGTCGAAGCTCCTATACTTACTCAACCCATCTCGGGTAAGGAGTTTGTAATGTATAGTGACGCTTCGGGTGTCGGTCTTGGCTGTGTTTTGATGCAAGAAGGTAAGGTTGTGGCTTATGCTTCTCGATCGTTGAAGCCACATGAGAGGAATTATCTGACGCACGATTTGGAGTTGGTGGCTGTGATCTTTGCTCTGAAAATTTGGCACCATTATCTGTATGTGGAAAAGTGTAGGATCTTTACGGACCATAAGAGTTTGAAGTATTTCCTCACGCAGAAGGAGTTAAACATGAGACAGTGTCGTTGGCTTGAGTTGTTTAAGGACTACAATTGCATATTGGATTACCATCCGGGTAAGGCCAATGTAGTCGCTGATGCTTTGAGTTGAAAGTCAGTTTCAGCTTTGTTCCTGAGATGGTTTAGATGGAGGTTTGATTCAGATGGAGCTTTGGTTGCTCAGTTGAGAGTGAAGCCTACCTTGAGACAGAGGATTGTGGATGCTCAGAGGGATGATGAGAGGCTACAGCAGATCGTGCAAGAGGTCAGATCGGACAAGCAGTCAGATTTCTCAGTTCTGGATGGAGTGTTGATGTATAGAAACCGCTTGTGTGTGCCTAAGGATGAGGAGTTGAGGAAATAGCTATTGAGTGAGGCGCATAGTACGATTTTTACCATGCATCCCGGGAGCGAAAAGATGTATCGAACATGAAGCAGTTTTATTGGTGGTCCAGCATGAAGAGGGATATTGTGGGTTTTGTATCCAAGTGCTTGACATGTCAGCAGGTAAAGGCCGAGCATCAAGTTCCTTCAGGATTGCTTACGCTTTTATCCATTCCCGAGTGGAAATGGGATGACATTACCATGGACTTTGTATCTGGTTTGCCTTTGACTCAGAGGAAGCATGATTCAGTTTGGGTGATAGTGGATCGGCTTACGAAGTCAGCTCATTTCTTGCCGGTGAGAGTGGACTATCCGATGGATAGGTTGGCCAGTATCTATGTGGATGAAATAGTTCGGTTGCATGGAGTATTGTTATCCATAGTATCAGATCGGGACCCAAGGTTCACTTCGAAGTTTTGGAAAGAGTGGCAGAGAGCTCTGGGTACCAAGTTAAACTTCAATACGGCATTCCATCCTCAAACAGATGGTTAGTCAGAGCGTGTCATTTAGATTCTGGAGGATATGTTGAGGGCTTGTGCTTTGGATTTTCCAGGTAGTTGGGATAGATATGTGTCGCTTATGGAGTTTGCTTACAACAATAGCTATCAGTCGAGCATCGGTATGGCACCGTATGAAGCTTTATATGGTCGGCAGTGTAGGACTCCGGTTTGTTGGACCGAGCTATCCGAGCATTCAGTGATTGGACCAGAGTTGGTTAGGGATACCGAGGAGAAGATTACAATTGTGCAGCGGAATTTGAAAGCGTCTAAGGATCGACAAAAGTCTTACGCCAACTTGAAGAGGAAAGATGTGCAGTTTGAGGTCGGGGACAAGGTTTTCTTTAAAGTTTCGCCTTGGAGGAAAGTGCTTCGGTTTGGAAAGAAAGGTAAGCTTAGTCCTCGCTTCATTGGTCCCCATGAGATTTTGGCTAAGGTTGGTCCAGTAGCCTATAGATTGGCTTTACCGATAGAGTTGGCGAAGTTGCACGATGTTTTCCATGTTTCGATGCTTTGTCGGTACAGATTAGATCCTTCGCATGTTCTTTTCGGTTCAGGATGTGCAAGTGCAGCCAGATTTTTCTTATGATGAGGAACCAAGAGCCATCCTACCTCGAGAAGTGAGACAATTGAGGAGTAACGAAATCCCATTGGTAAAAGTGTTATGGAACCATCATGGAGTCGAGGAAGCAACTTGGGAACCAGAAGAGTCGATGAGAGCTAAGTATCCGCATTTGTTAAGTTCAAGTGAGAATTTCGAGGACGAAATTCTTGTTAGTAGGGAAGAGTTGTCACACCCCGTTTGCCCCCTATAGTATGAGCACATTTGTGTGTGCATGCATGGTATGTGTTTGACATGTCATAAGGGTATTTTGGGTAAAATGTATGTTTTAAGGGTTTTGTTAGCATGTGGATGCATGTATGTTATTAGGGTGTGAATTAGTTGGGATATGTTTGTGTGTGCATGAGCATACCATTGTAGGGTGTGAGTAGTGGTGTGGTGGTTGTGTGCTTTACTCACACACTATTAGGGTGTTTTAAGTTGGGATTGTATAGTGTGCAATGTATGCATGTCTTTTAGGTGTGAGTGATTAATCTCCACTAATAGGGAGATGACACTTGTCTAGGGTTAGGAAAAGAAAAAGAAAAAGAAAGAGTAAAGGGAAAGAGGCAGAACTGCTCTTCATTCCCGTTATCCCTCTTCCGCACTCTCCTTCTTTCTTTTCTCTTCTTTAGAAACCCTAGCTTAGATTCAAGTCTTGTTGGTGGAAGATTAATCATCTCCTTGCATTCTTTTGGTAGGTTATTGCATTCTTCATCTTATTTTTCCATTTGTTCATCTTCTTCTTCTTCTTTTCTAGATTGGATTTAATTAGGGTTGTGTATGGTGTGTTCTTTTGTGTGTTGTGCTTAGCTGAGTTTCCTCGCAATCCCAAGGGCAAGGAAATAGCTAGGAGTAGTGGAACTAAGTGATTCGAAGCAAAGAATTTCAGGTTTTGGATTTTGTTTGAGAAATTTGCTTGAATTTGAACTTACTATAATTCTTTTAGGGTTTGTGTTCTTGAGAGACTTGAATATGTCTATGCATGATTTTGGTTGTGTTGATTGTTGAATTAAGTTGTAATTATGTCATTTACAATGTATGAAAGATCTGCTGGAAGGTAAGATGAGATTGGTATGGTTTTGGGTCAATTTGGAATTGGTTTTGGGTCAATTTGGAATTGATTTTGGGAGTTCTACAAATTCTGGAAATGGAAAATCATGATCCCGGTGAATTCCCATTTCTAGTGCTTCGTCCGACTCGTGCTCCGTCCTCCAACTCGTGCTCCTTCAGTGTGTGAATCGTGCTGTGGAGCGCGAGACGGAGAAAAAGGGGAGATTCAGCGAGACCAGCACGACTCGTGCTCAAGCAGCACGACTTGTGCTGTGCTGAAGCCCCTGCATCTCGTGCTTCAAAGCACGTCTGGGAGGAATGGACACGAGTCGTGTCCCTCAGCATGACTCGTGTCCCTTGCTTCCTTGTCTTAAGAACTCCAAGAATGAGTTTCAATGTATTTCTCATGGTTTTTCCGTATTGTATGTTATACGAACTTGTGTATACGACTGTTATTGTATTTATTACGTATGATAAATTATGTACTGTGATTTGAAGCATAACTTGGGTTATGCATGTTTTATTTATGATCCTTTGATACAAATGTGAGTATTATTATGTGATTACTCTTGGAAGCATGATTGGTTTATGCATGACCTGCTAGAGTCAAGTAAGTGGATAGTTAGGTATGCCTAATAGAGTCTCCTAGCTGCAGCCCTCAGTTCTGTCTGGACCCTGATCAGGTCTCCGTTTATGAGTTTTGGATCTTGTTTAAGGTCCCCTTTGTAAAATGTTGTGAATGCGAAAAAAAAATGAAATGGTTTCCGATTCGTACCCGTAAGGTACGCTATGCGTTTGATTCGTGCCCATAAGGTACGCTATGCGTTTACTCGTTATTCACTATTGTGAGTCAGTAGGTGCTCTTTTTGTTTTGTTCCGCTTTGATATGATTACAAGTATATGGTATTCGGATGCGTATAATAATAAGTATGAGAAATCAATTAAAGTGTAAATGAATGTGGATGTGAACTTCTGAATGCATGTCTTTATTGCAAGTATGATTATATAGCTAATATCATTTGTTATATTGTATATGTATTGCATTGTCGACCATTATGAATGGCCGTCCACTCTTTTGGTTGTGTGTTCCCCACTAAGCGTTTATCGCTTAGCACAGTGTTTTATCTGTGTAGGTGCGGAGGATGGTGTTCTTTTTGGAGAGTCATCGCCAATCAAGCCAACACAGAGGGATTAGTGTTAGGGCTTTATTTTTGATAGCACGTTGATTCTTTTGTATCGGAACTTTCTTTATACAATTATTTTGTAAAGCTTTCGCATTTATATACTTTTGGGATATGTAATTATCTTATTCTGACTTTTGATCAGAACATTTTTGTAACGAATTTTGTTATTGTAATGATGGATCGTTCTGATACTTATGAAGGTTTTAATTTCCCCCGTAATGATGTATGGTTATTATGTATGAATGTATGTTTTGTATCTTTATCTACTTGGTGACACACCCGGCTTATATGGCTTCTCACTCCTTGAGGATGGGTACGCCTACGTATGGGTAGGGGGTGTTACAAAGATACCCTTGATTGCTTACTGCCTAGATATTTTGTGTGGTATGTCATAGTGACAACCAAGTGGTTGTGACCGTGAGGTACCCTATGTTTGCTTTCTGTTTTGCATCTTTGTTATGTCACGGTGACAACCAAAGTGGTTGTGACCGTGAGGTACCCTATTTTTACACTTTGATTTTTATTTATTTATAAATTTTATGTATGAGTATGAGCATGAATTTTTAATGTAGTTTATTATCATTCAATTCGGATAGTTATATGCTAAAAGCTATGTTTAATATGATGGATTACTTGACTTGGACATGAAGTAATTAAAGTTGATCATGCTTGAGTACGTGAATAGAAGTTTGGTTACGTAAGTTGTTTGTCAGCCTGATCGGTCAAGGTAGTGGATAGATAAGCGTTCTTATTCAGGGTTAGAGTTTTGCAGCTGCTCCTATCGACCCACATGGGTTAAAGTTTTAGACTTCCGTCTTATGAAAAATAGACTTCGGTCTTCTGCATTTAAGCTTTTAGACTTCGGTCTTCTGATACTGCTTGCCAGTATTCTGTTACCCGTATCCACCATCATTGTAACTCGGGCTGATTGTGCGTTTGAATGTGAAGTTATATGTAAAGCTGGGTTTGGTTATATCTTCTGTAAACTCCTAATATTAGCAATTGTATGTTCTGCTACTCCTGAGTGTTAGCAATTGTTATTGCTTCCGAATTTGCTTTGACTTTGAGTTTTTTACTTTCCTGCTTGCTATGTTCATGATGAGCTTCTGATCTTGATTCGAGTATCTTTTATTGCTATGCATGTGTTGTGTTTTGATATGACTTCTTTGGAAGTCCTTTGCTTCTTTTCATCCCCACTAAGTGTTATCGCTTAGCACGTATGTTTGTTTCCATGTAGGTTTGCAGGTTTCGTTATGAGCGAGAGTCCCCATCTGCTGGCCACTAGGAGTTATCTTTAAAGTGATTCTTTTGTTTTAGTTATAGTATTCCTTTCGTATAGGACTCTTGTATAACATTTTGTAAATGTTTTGTAAGGCATGTAATTCTGATATATTGCATTTAATAATTTTGTATATGTAGACATTTAACTTCTGTAACATAAGTATATATATTTTGTTCCTGAATGCTTTCGCTTATAGTGTGTTTTTGCATGTTTTTATTTCTTCCGCTTCTGTCTCTGCATGAGTGTATGTGTTTGCCTATGTGGCATCCCGATATTCCTCCCGAGGGGTATTTGGGGTGCCAAAGTATGCCCTATTAATCAATATGGTTGTGCATTTGAGTTCCTGTGAAATTTGGTTTTTTGAGACTAGAATCCCAAATTGATGTTATTATTTGTAGCTTTTTGAATAGGTTGAGATGAGGATACTAATGTCTCCTTATAACCTCTTCTCTCCAGCAAATCACTAAAATGATCATCATACACCAAGCCATGTGTAGACACCGGGTCCTGAGGCAGTCCAGATAAGAGTTACCCAATAAATATATTTGTTCCCGTTTCTGGGCAAATGAACGAAGGTTGTAGGTTTTTGCCCTTAGAATTCACAAGGATTAAAGGTTCCCAGCGACGGGAAGTTTATGTGCATTGAAAGGAGCTTTTTACTTGAAAATCTGATTTTGGGTTGACTGACGGGTAGCCTATCGGTCAAGGGGTGACCCGTCACTCGCTCCGATCGACAACCGTCCCTCACGCGAGCGGTTCCTATCACTCGCGCTTGGGATGCCCGTTTTGCTCGCACTTGGAATGCCCATCCCTGGCGCGAGCGATGCCCGTTGCTCGCTCCTGTCCCTCACATAATCGCCCATCGTTCAAAAAGACCAGGGCTGCCCCTACAAGCGACGCTCGTCGGTCGACAATCTGCGGCGGTTTTTGAGGGTTTTCCAAGTGGATTTCATGGGATTTCAAAATATTCTCCAAATATTTGATTTGATTTGATGGGATTTCCGAATCTTCTCCAAATATTTGATTTGATTTGCAAATATCTTCAAAAATTCGGTGGTTTTAATTTGATTTTGTAAATCTTTTTCAAATTCAAATTTAAAATTTGAAAAGATTTGATTCCTTTTTCTTATTCTATAAATAGTGGGCTAGAATTCATTCCCAATGGTTAGAAACATTTTTAAAAAAAGATTAGAAAAGTTTATTTTCAAAAGCTAAAAATCACGAAATAATTTCCAAAAATTATTCTTCTTCATTCCATAAAATTTCATTAAATCTTTTGGAAAAAGAGAGAATCCGAAAAAGTGAAATCAATTCATTTTTGCTTGATCTGACCTCTTAATATTCACAATTGCTACAAGAAAAAAATAAAGAAGGAAAAAACTAATTTTCTTCTCTTGGTTTGATTTTGAAAAATTACAATTTTGCGGTAGAAAATTCCTCAAAATTGCACGTTGCCAATTGATTCTTGTAGAATTCAAGGGAAAAGCCCACACAACATTCTCCTTCAGAAGATAATATTCCGAGGGTAAACATTTCGGATCGACCTCTAATTTATTTTATTGCTTTAGATTAATTCATTTGTGATAAATCATACCAAAAGGGATTTTAATTGTGAAAAATTGGGTTTTAATTATTTTTTCCTTGTTTTTTTTTCGGGTCAGGGACGACCGACGGGCTGAAGGTCCACCGATGGCTGTCGCTCAAACTAACGACGGGCCATCATGGAAGCCCTCTTCTGCCCATCGGTCAGCCTAGGGACGGCCATTGCTCACACGATTTGTGCCAACCCTGGCCCTCATTTCCCTTTCCTTTGTTATTTCATTTTCTTTTCTCTTTAATTTTCTTTTCACTCATTTCAAGGTAATTTCTTTCCTTTTTTTCAATTCAGATTATTTGCTCATTTTGTATTAATCCTTTCTATTGTTATTTTATTTTATTATTTCACTAACATATTATTTATTTTTATGTGAGTTTAATTGCTTTCTCTTGAATATGGGATATTGAGAAGGGGAATCCCACTAGGAGGATTCAGAGACACTAATTGGGTTTATTTCCTTTACCCCATTTCCATTTACTTTATTTTTTTTTAATTCTAATTTGTTATAAACATTATTTTGAACTCGCTAATGTAAAAATGGCAAAAGATTTTTATAAGTAAAATGGGATTTTCTTAAACAAAATAGGACCAATGTCCTGATTTTCTGTGTCCAAATGAAATAGACATGTTAATATTATTTTTCTCCAAAATATGCATGCGAGGACCAATGTCCTCGCTTCAAAATCAATACCCCTGTTTTATGTATGTTTATTTATCTTCTATTTATTTACAATGGGTGTTGTATTCCGCCCCTAATTTTATTGTAAATTATCACCTTTTGGTTTATTTCACGATTCATTTATGGTTTTCCATTATGTGATTGATCTGAGCTTTAAATTCTTGCACTGAACTGTATGAGAAAATGGAATGAAGTTTTAATTCTGAAACTCAATTATAATTTAATTAAGGTATGAATAAATGACATGTCTCGAACCATCTCTGGTCTTAGGCTCAACTAGGTTAGATGAACCTTTCCAATGTTATATTGGAAAATGAATTCCAAAATATCTCTTGTTGCCCAAAATAGGCCCAAGTTGCATTCTCTTAGGCTCCATGAGGTTAGACAAACCATCCCAATGTTCTATTGGGGTGGGGAGTCTAAAATATCTCTGGTTTGCCCAAAATATACGTATATGTATTGTCTTAGGCTTCACGAGATTAGATAAATCTTTTCAATGTTCTATTGGAAGGAGGATTCCAAAATATCTCTGATTGCCCAAAATAGACACATAAGCTGTCTTAGGCTCAGTGAGGCTAAACGACCCTTCCTAATGTTTTATTAGTTGGCGACTCCAAAATACCTCCTTGTTGCCCAAAATAGATGCACTTGTAATCTTTTACAAGTACTATGAACCTCTCTCGAACATCCTAAAAGCGGGTCTTCGGGGAACCCCGGGGTTTGGCACGCGTCACACTATATCCATAAACTTTCCATAAACTTTATTATGATAATGATATCTGCCTATTGGTATTGTACCAACCCGATTTATACCCTAGAAGGGTTTTACAGTGTTAATTGGGTAATTAAGGGTGTAAGAGTAATTGTATAGTATAATTTGGGGTTGAGCAAGGGTATAATTGAAAGAGAAATAAAGTTATAAATGGAAAGAATTTATTTAAGTGAGTAAGTGGTAATTCTCCAAGGATTTGTAAAGTTTGGCCAATAGGAAAGTGACACCTAAGTAAGAGTAGTTGGGAGAATTAAATGAGGAAAAGAAAGAAAGGAAGAGAGAGGGAAAGAAAAAAATCATATTTGTCACACCCCAAAATGGCCCTAGAAGAATTACAGAGTTTTTATTCGAAAAATGTAAGTTTTATGTGCGAGAGTTCTGTCGCGAGCGCGACAGAGCCCTCCAACGGTTTTCGAACTTCAGCTGGTTGGTACGGGCGTGAGCGTTCTGTCGCGAGCGCGAGAAGTGTCGCGGGCGCGACAGAACCCCCCCCCCCCCCCCCCCCCCCCCCGTGAGATGTGTGCATAAGTGGGACTAAGAGACTTGGAGTTGTAGTGAGTTGACACATGGCGTCATAGGAGAGTGACAAGTGTCACCATAGAAGAGTGACAAGTGGCATCGTAGAAGATTAACAAGTGGCGGCACATGAGAGTGACAAGTGGCATTGTAGGAGAGTGACACGTGGCGGCATAGGAGTTTGACAAGTGGCATCCTAGGGGAGTGACACATGGCTTTGTAGGGATGTGACAAGTGGCATAAGATATTATTTGGTTTGGTCAAAATACATGTATGTATTTTGTTATGAAAAGAGATATACATGGATTAATGAGAGTAGTTGGCATTAAATGGAAGTGGGTGGCATTAATGTGAGGACTTGTTGGATTTTGTTTGGTTTTGACCGGCCACTTTCTTATTTTCACTTTCATTTTTCTGCATTTGGCTCATTGCTCACCTTTTTCTTCTCTTTTTGCCCTTAGTTGCCGTGTCCCTTTTCCTAGCCATTTCTTTGCTTTTCTTCCTCTTTTGCTTTGTTCTTTGAGAGAATCTCTTGGATTGGTTTGAAGAGGAGAAGTCAAGGGTTGAGTGGGGTTCTTAAGAAGAAGGTAATTGGCTTGATTTTAGCATTGGTCTTCTTCTTATGTTTATTTTCTGTTTTTGATTTAAAGTGAAATCCATGGATTAAGTGATCTCTTGGTTTGTTGTGCAAGAAAGCGGTGGATAAGAGGCTAGTGAAGGGAAAGGAGAAGCTTATAATTGATTAGAGAGAGAATCGGTTAAGCGACCTAAGGTAGGGATCGAGTGTGATCTTGTTAATTTTGCATGTGTTTAGATGAAAAATGTTTGAATAGAGACATGTTGAAATAAAGAGATGCTTGATGAGCTTTAATTAGCTCAAGATGTTCATTTTGATTGCTTACAGTGCTCATGCCATGTGTATATATGTTTATAAGTATGTAGCCTGATCATTTGAGTGTTTGTGTTGATAAAAGAATTTGATGTTGCGAAATTCTGCTTATTTGTCATTAGACCCCTGTGTATTGTATTTTTCATAAGTCGAGTTATAGGACTCCAATTGTGTTTATTCTAATTGCATCTGAAACATAATATCCGTATCTAAAAATGTCTAAGAGGGTTCTTGAGCTAATTCTGGCCATAGGTATCCCAAAAAGTAATTAAAACGTAGGTGACCCTGTTCTGGCGGGTTCACTGGAACAGTATAGGTTGTTTAGATCATATCTTTTGTTATATATGTCCAAACGACCTAAAAATTGTCCCATTTGAAAGCTAACATCCTAGATAACAATTGTTAAGAAGAACATTTTTCCACAAAAAGACGTTTAGAGGTTCATTTAGACGATACAAGTTTAGGGTAAAAAGCAGTCTTGTGAGGCACCAAGCGGAGCCTCTGTCGCGAGCGCGACACAGGTCGCGACCTCGCGACAGAACAACCTATATTATGCTCTTTTTTCTTCATTTTGAGCCCATGGTTGGCATGGGTAAACCCCCTTGCCTTTCCCTTTAACGTTTTATATATGATTAGGGCTCCTAAATGATTACAAATTAGTTGTTAATGGAAAAATACATATGAGTATAATTAAAGATGGTAATTTAACTAATAAAGTAACAATGTATAGTTGTAGGAAGTATAGTAATATACATGATAAATACGTATGAACATAGGAATTGGTATATAACGCATTTGGTATAGAGTATAGAGCCTTTTTGTAATCTAGCTTCTGTCGCGAGCGCGACCTCTTGTCGCGATCGCGACAATGAATTTGACTTCTGTCGCGAGCGCGACTTCCTGTCACGATCGCGACAGTGAACCTCTTCGCATCCTGTTTTATTTGTTTTGAAGAGAGTGCTTTCTTCTGTCTTGCTTTGCATGATTTATATGTTTATGTAATGAGTTGAACACATGTATATGATGATTATTAAAGATTGTACATCAATTAAATGTCTTTGAATTTGATAAATGCACTTAAATTTTAGTTGATGAGTTGATGTCCGTGTATAGTGTGTGAGTCCGTATTGAGCCTGATTACCGTTATAGTGGATAGATAAGCATGCTTATAAAGGGATTAGAGAGTGCAGCTGCCAACGTTCCGCCCCATTTGGGTGAAGCGGGTCGACCTCCGAGAATGGTCATTAATAGAGATATATGAAAATGTTTTGTGACTTCGGTCTACCGAAAATGATTTTTATAGAGCGTCCCGTATCCACCATGAGAGGAACTCAGGCTTGTTTTGTTAAATGTTGTGCAGTGAACTTGAGATGATTATAGTGTTGCTTTGAATAAAGCTATAGTACATGAGAGTAATGTTTAAATACATGACAGCTTTGTATACAAGTGTATAATTACATGAGCGTGTTTACACGTATATGGACACATGATAGCGTACATTTGAATACGTGATATGTACAAGTTGTAGTGTATAAAAAAAAAGTAAAAGAATACATGATATATGCACGTGAGTTCATAGTTTTTGATAATTGAGCATGAAACCTGTATATGTATAAGAGCTATATGCATGAGCTAGCTGATCCTGTTACATGAGATCCTGTTACATGAACTGTGTGATTTATTTGTGACTTCGTAAAGAAGTCCTTTGCATTATTTCATCCCCACTAAGCGTTATCGCTTAGCACGGATGTTTATTTCCGTGTAGGTTACAGGTTCGGATCAGTGAGTGGACATCTGCAGGTCAAGGCCACTAGGAGTTTTTGCTATACCTTTTTGTATAAGAAAGAGATAGAGTTTTTACATTTTGAGTAACGTCATTATGTAATATAAGTAGAAAAATCACAAGTAATGGTACATGTAAATGTATATGTAAAGGTAAATGAAAACAGAGTGTAATATGAACATGTATAAAGAGAAAGAAGTACATATGTATAGTGGATATGAAATGCATGTTGGGCCCTAGTGTAGTATTTAATTACTTTTAAATGGATGTGTTTATGCTATCGCTTCCGCTAATGCATGTACATGTATACGTAAGTGTCCGCGTAGCGCCCCGATATTCCTTACCGGGGGTATGGGGGTGTTACAATATTTTTTGCTCATTTGGTTCCCACGTTCTCCTCTCTTCCTGTGTAAGCTTCTCCTTCTTTCTCTTCCTCATTTCGTTTCTTCTTGTTCTTCTCTTCTTTGGTTGATCTCTCGGAGTTTTGGGCTGGTTTGAAGTGGTTAGTGATCAGTGAAGAGGTAAGTTAAGTTGGAATCATTTATTTTTCCCCGTTTTGCTCTGTTTCAAGTTTTTGGAATTGGGTTAAGTGAGAATTTTTGGTTTGATTTTGCAAGAATTCGTGGATAAGAGGAAGGATAAGGGTAAAGAAAAGATTGGAACGTGAAGAAGAGTGATTTCTGAGCTCCTTGGAGGTTTGGGAGTTTATGTGCTATGGATGTGTTTTGCCCTATTCTTTAAATTTCTATAAATTTGAGTTGTTAAGTAAGTCTATATACATGTGTTAGTTGGGTTTTGTGTTGGTGATAAGTATGATAAGTATTTTGGTATATGAAAGTTGAGATGTGGATTTGTATGAGTTTAGACTAAATTCATGGGCTTGTTGCTTTAATTGAGCATTCTTTCCAAATTAATTGTATCTATTAAGTGTTAATTATTGTTAATATGTTTAAGAACATGTTTTGAGTGATATATACAGAAGTAAATTAGTTAAATGCATGATAGTTTATTTTTGCATGAGTTTGCTTGTGTTGGGTTTGTGTTTTGCGATGTTCTGGTTCAGGAGCTCGTCTCTGTCTCGAGCATGACAGAGAGCTTAGGCTCTGGACTATTGGTGAGAGTTTGGGATCCGATCTTCGGCCGAGCTTTCTCCTACCGAGCGTGATCTATCCGGGAACGACTTGTGTCAGGATTGCGACAGAGAGCTCGGAGGCCGAGCTACTGCCGGGCTGTGCCTGGTCCTGAGTGCATCAAAGAGCACGAGCAAGATCAAGGCTTTTTGCCCTCCTATCGCAAGCGTGGCTAGTTATCGCGGGAGCGATAAAGTCTAATTAGCCTTCTATCGTGAGCGCGACCATTCCCTGTATATTGAATGTTTCACCATGTTCACACTTTGCATGGTTTCTCATTATTGAGTGGTATATGATTTGAAGTTTGAGCCCTATCTTAATTGAATTATGTATAAATTGTTTGGATATTTGCTTGCGTGCAAAGTGCGACTTTTGAATGGAGGATATATGTTTAAGCTTGAATGGTCATTGTAGTGGATAGATAAGCATGCTTATAATGGGTTAGAGTGCAGCTACTTCAGTTGACCCCATTTGGGTCTAAATGTTTTGAGACTTCGGCCTCTTCTATTACCTTCGAGTATAAATATTTTGAGACTCACATCTCTATATGTTCGATACTATATCGTCTCAGTATCTTCAACACCCGTATGCACCACCGTTGGGAATTCAGCCTATTGTATGTTATAGTTGTTACAAATGTGTTAGGTTATGCTTAGATGTACATGCATGCATTTGAGATGTAATAAAATGTTATAATATGTTCTTCAAGATAAAAGGTAGTGATTATGCATGTTAAAGGGGTATTGGGGTGTTACAGGTATTGCTCTTCCTCTTCCTCTCAAAATCACATTTTTGGCCCTTGATGATGTGCCATCATTTGAAGGTCTAGCTGATGCATTCTGCATTCCCGAAGCACAACCCTATGTTCACTCAATGTAAGGAAGTGTCAAGCATAATCATCAACCCAAGCCTTGTACCATCATGGTATATTAAATGGAGACCCGATCGGTCGTTATGCTTGTGATGAGCTAGACCCGTTGGCTGGAACTATGCTTGGGTAGACCTAAAGTATCATCACCCTAGCCAAAGCTCATGTAATGAAAATAACCAACTCCCCTAGGTGGTATGAACCGTAATACTATGCTTACTGTATAGATTACTTTATATTGGTCAAACCCAGATAAGTTGGATGGTCACCTAATCAAAGGCTTTCATGCCCCGATGGGCCCATGCCAGTTTGTTTAGGTTGCCTGAATATTCAAGGATCAAAACCAATAGTATGCACATTAGCTAAGAGATGTTATGCTGTCGATTTTCCACCGTGCACAATACGTATTCATTGGGTTCCCTGTTAACCCATGGACCAAGCCCACCAAGGATAGAGACTGCACGACCTCGTGTGTGGGAGGAATAAGGTTGGAAGGGTATATCTGCTTACATGAGGTTGTGGATGCTGCATAGCACGATCATGCATCGTATGTCATTCATGCATCATCCTAACCGGGTATGTTTTGTAGCTATCATAGATCTACTCGGGTGGTCAAGAGGTCCCCATGAGCGACTACGTAGAAATCTGTTCTTTAAGTTGCCAAAAAGGGTGGAATATTTAAACTCACTTTCCGAGAGCAGTTAGGCTACCTCCTCTCAATTTTCCATAGACAGTGAAATGGCCAATCCACCAAGAGAAGCGGATGCCACCAGGGCCTTGATAGTCAAGGAAGTTGGTAAATAGTTTGAGGAGTTTGAGAATAGAATGATGGTCATGATGGCGATAATGGCCCAGCCTGCCGGACAAAACCCAGCTGCCCCTCCTATGAGACAAAATGAATAGGAGGAGGCTAGAGAAGACCCACTTAAGGAGATTTGTCCACCACCATTGGATTTGAGGGCTACCACATCTGCAGGGCAAAGAAGAGGGGCAACCCATAGAATAGAGGATGAATTGGAAGAAGATGAGTATGAGGAGCCTGTATCAGTGAGAGGGAAGGCACCTCAGACGGAGGAACCCATCTGGAAGAAGATGGAAGAGAAGTTTGAAGCAATGTCAAGAATGCTGACAAGGGGGCGAGGGATGAACCCCGAAGATAAAGAGTTAGAGGGTGAAGATCTGATCCCTCAGAATTTTAAGATGCCGGATGTTTCGAAGTCTAACGGCACTTCAGACCCCACCGCACATATAAAGCTATACTCATCGGTAATTAAGGGTACTACTTTGACGAAGAGGTAGAAGATAGAGTACTTCTGCTTAAGCCTGATAGGTCCCGCGGTAGACTGGTACCATGGGCTATACCGGAGGACTAGCTAATACTGGGACCTATTGACTAAAGAGTTCCTCAGGCAATATGACTGCAATATAAGGATGGAAGTGACGTTGAAGGATTTAGAACTCTTACAGCAGAAGTCTTGTGAATCATTTCACGGGTATCTGACCCGATGGAGAAATCGGGTGATGGAAATGAAGAGGAAACCAAATAATCAGGATTAGATAAGGCTCTTTACCAAGAATGCTAGCCCGTATCTAAAGGATGGGCTAAAGATGAAGGGTTTAAAAGACTAGGAGTCGCTAAAGGACATAGCCATTGAGGCTGAAGGTGAGTACCTAGGAAGAAGGGCAAGCAGTGAGGCATACACCAAGAAGAGCAGTGGTGGTCATGGGGCAAGTAGGCTAGCAAATTCCAGTAGTGGTAGTAGAATGGGCAAGACGGCTGAATTTTCAGTTGTAAGTGCCGGTTCGAGGCACTTTTCGAATCTAGGGAGGTCTCTCTCCCTGGTGCTAAGAAGATTGATGAAAGAGGGGAAGTTGCAACCTCTAGCACCTCGACCTGCCCGGACCCAGGGACAATCGAGACACAAAGATGATGAGTATTGTGCCTACCACCAGCACACCGGGCATACAATTGAGGCATGCCATCCAGGATCTGATCGACTCCAAGCAGATCACAGATCCAGAAAAAAGAGGAAATAAGAAGAAGCTCGGGTACAACAATGTTTCCCCACCTGTTCATGATCGAGTCTTGTGACAACCCAATGTAGATCCTAGTAGAATTACAAGGATTTTGCATTGGAAAAAGTATTATTGTAATTGTGCAAGTGAGAAATTGGATTTAAGTGAGGACTAAAGTGATTTAAACCGTGGATTAAGTTAATTAGATCAATAGGAGCTTGACACTTGGCTTGGGTAGGTGGAGAGTAATAAATGAAAGAAGAAAAGAAAGCAAGAAAGGGAAAGAGGGAAATCGGATTTTTCATTCCCTTCCCTGTGTCTCCTTCTCTCTTCTTCTTTCATTTCTTGCTCTTTGCTCCTCTTATGGTTGGTTGACCTACAAGCTTTGAGTAGGATTTAAGAGATAGAAGTTGGTTATAAGAGGTAAGTGGATGGATTTAATTTGTTTCTTCTCCTTCTCCTTCCCATATTTCTAGTTTTTAAGACTTGGGAAATGAGTTAATGGAGTTGTATGTGTTGTGATTGTGCAAGAATCTGAAGGAAAAAGGAAGAGTAAGGGCAAAAAGAAGGTTGGATCTTGAAGAGAGAGTTAGAGATGCAATTTTGAAGGTTTGGGAGTTTTTATGTTCTTTGATGAATTTGTGTTTGGTTTTATTCTGGAAATTTTAGAGTTAGTAAATGTGTTTTAATACATGTTTAAGATGAGTTTTGAGTATAGGTTCAACATGATGGAAGTAACTTTTGGTCTATGATTATTGATAGTGGATTTGTATGAATTTAGAGTAAATGCTAGGTTTGATAATTTGGTTGAGCCTTGCTTGTTAAATAAATTTTTCTATCTAGTGTTATTTATTGTTAATATGCTTTTTAGCATGTTTAGAATGCATATGGTAAATGGATTGAATTTACATGCATGATGGTAGATGGTTGTGTTGAGATAGAAATGGAGATTGGTAAGTAGGCATGTTTGAATTCTGCAAAATCTGGGTTTTTGTAGATATACACGACAGTAAGGGATCCCATACCATCGTGTGATCGCATTCTGGAAATGTGACTTTGCTTGTCCGTCCAGCCACACGGCGATAAGGATATTCCATACTACCGTGTAATTGCTCTCTGGACTTGTTCAATTTGTTGGCTCGGTATGTTACACGATGGTCAGGCTTTCTTGACCACCGTGTAGGAAGTCTTACATGGCGGTAAGGATTTGCCATACCACCGTGCAAACCCTATTTTTCCCCAAATGTTATTTGTAATTAAATCCTTTGCAAGTTGTCTCACTTATAAGTTATATGTTCATGAATAATAAGGTCTAATCATGCTAAATTGATATGTTTATGATTTATATGTTTACTCAATTGATTGGTTAATACATGAAATATATGGTTATGCTTGAATTATGTTCTAGTATATGGTTATAATTGAGATCAAGTATAGAGTTGTTTTGAGCCTGACCAATCATAGCAGTGGATAGATAAGCATGCTTATTAAGGGGTTAGAGTGTGAGTGTAGTTGCTAGATGTTGGCCTCATTTGGGTCTTATATGTCGGCCCCATTTGGGTCTATATGATTTGAGACTTCGGTCTCCCCTTCTACCTTTGGGTATACATGATTCGAGACTCATGTCTCTATATTCTTCTGATACTGCGTCCCATTAGTATCAATAGTACCCGTATCCACTATTTAGTGTAGAACCAGGCTAATATATGTTTTTAATGATATAAGAATGGGTATATGCTACATGTTTATGTACATGAGATGATAAGATATGATGTTTTAATGTGTTTATAGTATATTGATGTTTTAGCTTATACTTGTGTGTATGCACATGATGAATAAGTAATGTTATATATATATATATGTGTGTGTATATATATAGATGACATGATGCACAAGAAAAATATTGCTTGCATGTTATGATATTGTGCTAAGCTAAATTATTTGTTCTTGTGGTTATTTGTATTTGCATATCTATGTCTTGTTTTGTGTTCCTCCCTACTAAGCATTATCACTTAGCATGGGTGTTTTTCTGTGTAGGTGGCAAGTTCAGTTTCGGCGTTGAGCATCTACAGGTCGGCCACTAGTAGTTTCTTGGAGTCTTTTTTGTCTTTTGCTGCTATTTTGTATAGTTATATATATGTTTTCTAAAGAGATATTGATTTTAGCAATGTAACTTTTTGTAAAGGAATATTTCAGTATATGTATATAAAAAGGTTTACAAATATACTTTTGTAATATCGTATCATTATACTTATATGATCCTTTCAATTTTATGTTGTCATTTTCATTTTGCACATTTATATGTATCTGTGTGCGTAGCACTCCGGTATCCTTCCAAAGGGTGGATCGGGGTGTTATAGGTCTAGCTTGCCCGAATGGTACGTGTTGAAGGATTTGTATGGAAGTGAGAGCATTATTGTCACTTGCCCTAAAGGGGCAAGTGAAGAAGGAATTCCCGTGGTAACGGTAGATTGTTGGTCCACTGATGACAGTGGAAATGAAGATAATAACTTTGATAACAAAGAGCTCGCTGACCCGTGGGGTTCAGATGAGGAGGAGAAGAAGGATGAGGTGAAAAAGGTCAGAGTAGTGACCCAGAGCGGAAGGGTAGTTCCAGAGATGGAGAAGTCACAATATCCCGTAGCAGTTTAGAGGGAGAAGGACCCGAAGGAAGATCCGATAATAAAGCAGTTGAAAAAGACACCGGCTTAAATTTTGATATGGGATATACTAAGACAATCTCCTTCGTATAGGCAGAAGTTAGTAGAAGCCTTATGAGAATCTACAGTGGCAACTACCATCTCCCCCGTGGAATTGTTGGACATAGTGAAAGGAGGTGCTGGTGAGAATTTGGTTTACTCAAGTGCTCATTTGCCGACCGAGGGCCGTAACCACAATAGCCCTTTGTACATAAAGGCCCAAATAAATGAGAACCACACTGCCTGTGTCATGGTGGATGATGGTTCCTCCATAAATGTCTGCCATTTGGCGGTAATAGCGACTTTTGGGGTGTCAGAGGACATGTTGAGCAAGTCTGACCTCATAATCACAGCCTACGATAACACCCGAAGACAGGCATCAGGGACATTCAAGGCAATGGTCAAGATGGAGCTAATTGAGATGAAGGTGGAACTTGTAGTCGTCCCCATTCCAAAAAACTTTTCAGCACTTTTGGGCAGGCTGTGGTTCCACAAGCTTGGAGGGGTGCCATCCACTTTGCATCAAATGATCAAGATCCCACATGAGGGACAAGTGGTGACAATTAGAGCTGTAAGGGAGAATCAGGTATCGGTGCTGTAGATTGCGAGGCAACCCTTACACGGGTTTCATGTGGCTATAATCGGAGATAAAGAGCACATCAAGGGGAGCCCTCAGGTGGTGAATATGATGAAGAGGATGTCTTTCCTCCCTGGAGCCGGTTTGGGCAAAAATTCCCAGGAGCCGCAAACTACCATTGCTACGAAAGGTCAGAAAGATAGGAGAGGCCTTGGGTATGAGGGCACCACAATGAAGAGCAAGAGGGCAGCGAGGGAGATCCCTCATTTTAAGGAGAGCTTTGTGCCAACCGTTTCAATATGTGCCTATGCAGGAGAAGCCGAGGCTCAGTGGGTGGATGGAAGAATTATACCGGGATTCGAGGTCTTTAATGATGTCTTCAATTAGGACATTGGAATGATCAAGCTCACAGAGGGTTTTTGGATGAAGAAATCATGACCAAGGGGATAGTCTAGGACTGAGAATCACCCGAGGAGATTATCACCGAGAGGTTAATGGCCACCCTGGTAAAGGGGAAAGAGAAGATGGAAGATGTAGCTGCAGGGGAATAGAATGAAGTTTCACAGGGGGTTGCTGCAGTGCCTCTGAAAGGCCAGTTCAACACACAACTGTCGGATCCAACATCGGCGTCGGCAGAGAAAGAAGAAGATGATAATCTAGATTTCACTTTTTATGCCATAACTCTTTAATAATGTTGATGATTTTTCCAGTACAATTAATAATATGAACAATTTTGCTTACTTGTGCGATGCTTCTGATGATTTCACTATGCATAATCATGATCATGACTCATTTATATTTGACATTGTTTTAACTTATGCCATTGCATTTAATCTCAAAACTTCGGAAAACCTGAAGGAAATCATAATAGCATCTAATGTAACTCCTGAAGAGAGATTAAAATTTGAGAGAATCTTAAGAAAATATGAAAAAGTGTTTGCCTAGACCTATGAAGACATGCCAGGAGTCGATTGTTAAATCACCGAACATGCCATCCCAACGTATTTGGATCATAGACCAGTCAAACAGAAGTTTAGAAGACTTAGGCTAGAATGGCCAGAGAAAGTGAAGGAAGAGATCCACAAGTAGATTGAGGCCAAGTTTCTAGTTGAAGTGCAATATCTGACTTGGTTGGCCAACGTTGTCTCCGTAGTCAAGAAGAACGGAAAAGTGTGCGTGTGTGTGGACTACTTAGATTTGAACAAAGCTTGTCCCAAGGATGACTTTCCTTTGCCACACATCGATGTTCTAGTAGAGAGTGCGACAGCCTGCATGATATATAGCCTTGTAGATGGATATGCAGGGTACAATCAGATCCTTAATAAGATAGTCGATCGGATCAAGACAGCCTTCATCACTGGATGGGGTACTTTCACTTACTGGGTAATGCCGTTTGGGTTGAAGAATGCAGGCACAACCTATTAGAGGATGGCTACTCGGATCCTCGATGACTTGATCTATAAAGAAGTAGAACTACATATCAATGACATGATGATCAAGTCAACCACCAGAGAAGGTCACTTTGAAGCTCTAGAGAAGTTCTTTTAGAGGATCAGCAAGTATAATTTGTAGTTGAACCCTAAGAAGTGCATTTTCAGGGTACCTCAGGAAAGTTGCTAGGGCACGTAGTCAGTCTGAGAGGGATCGAGATTGACCCGGACAAAGTCAAGGCCATCAGGGAGATGCCAGCGCCCCAGAAGGAAAAGAATGTCAGAAGTTTCTTGGGCAAGTTGCAGTATGTCAGCAGGTTCATTGCTAAGCTCACTTCAATTTGTGAGCCGATCTTCAAGTTGCTCAGAAAAGTCCAGCCTATAATATGGAATAATGACTGTCAAAAGGCCTTCAATACCATCAAGGAATATTTGCTAAATCCCTTAGTTTTGAGACCACCCCAACCGGTCAAGCTACTAATCCTATACCTAGCACTAGAAGATAGCTCAGTAGGCACCATGATGGCTCAAAAAGATGAGTTCGGTGTAGAATTTGCGGTTTACTACCTTAGTAAGAAGTTCCTTTCTTATGAGTTCAAGTATGCTGAAGTCGAAAAGATCTGCCTTGCAGTGATTTGGGCCTCTAAGAAGTTGAGACATTACTTCCACTCTTACAAGGTACAAGCAGTCACAAAGCAGAACCCTCTCAGGTACCTACAAGAAGCCCCATCTTGGTTAGGAAAAATTGGAAGGTGGGTATTACTACTGCAAGAAATTGATGTCGAGTATGTCACCCAGAAGACCATTAAGGAACGCGTGGTGGCAAATTTCTTAGCAGAGCACCCTATCGAAGGAGATTCATTTAAGTTTAACTTCCTGGATGAGGATGTATGGCCATTGCAGTACAAGGTTGGCAATTACATTTTGATGGAGCTGTAAACAGCAAAGGGGCAAGAGTAGGAGTCATTCTAACGACCCAAGATGGTGAAAAACTTCAATTGGCCAAAAACTTGAGATACAAGGCTACTAACAATGAAGCTAAGTATGAAACTTGCACCTTCAGGTTGGAGGCCTTGATAGCCTTAGGGGAAAAAGTGCAAAAGTCTTTGGAGACTCATCACTAGTAATCAACCAGATTCGGGGTGAGTAGGCCGTAAAACAAGAGCATTTGATGCCGTATATGAAGCACCTGAAGAGTTTGAGCAGTCAGTTTGATTTGTGCACCTTTCACTTTGTTCCAAGGGATCAAAATCAATTAGCCGATGCACTTGAACTTTGGTGTCAATATGGGACAATCCAGAGGGGGTAGTCATGAAGCCCGCCTTGATTTCCAGTTTTGAGTCTAATCCAGTAATGGAAGTCGAGGTTGTTGATGAGAAACCATGGTATAATGACATCAAGAACTGAAAAGGACCAAAGATTGATCCGTAAGCTGTCTACTCAGTTCATCTGCATAGATGGCATGCTATATAAGCGACAAGTCATTGGTATTCAGTTGAGATGTCTTAATGAGAAAGAAGCTGAGAAGGTTATGGAAGAAACCCATGGGCCCACATGAATGGGTTAATGCTAGCAAAGAAGATCATGAGACAAGGATTTTACTGGCTTATAATGGACACAAATTGCTCAAAATATATGAAACAGTGTCAATTGTGCCAGCAATATGCAGACTTGAGGCATCTGCCAGTTTCGGTGCTACATAGTTTAACATCACCTTGGCCGTTCGTAGCTTGGGGAATAGACATTATTGGAGAGATATGCCCTATGGCCTCTAATGGACATAGATTCATCATAATCACTATTGATTATTTCACTAAGTGGGTAGAGGCTGAATCCTTTAAGAAAATTGACGCTCGGGATATGGCTAGGTTCATTAAGAAGAATCTGATATGTAGATATAGTCTCCCTCATCATGTTGTGCTCGACAATGGAGTGCAATTTATGGCCGAAACTAAGAAGTTGCTTCAGAAGTATGGCATAGAGCATCATAATCCTCTCCATATCATCCATAAGCCAACGGGGTAGTAGAGGCTGCTAATAAGAATGTTAAGAAGATTTTGGCCAAAATGGTTCAGAGCTACAAAGATTGGGCAGAGAAGCTACCTTTTACACTCTGGGGCTATAGAACCACTGTCAAGACTTCTACAGGGGCCATGCCGTATTATTTGGTGTATAGGACAAAAGCTATATTACTAGTTGAGGTGGAGCTCAAGTCTTTAAGGGTGGTTATGGAAGCAGAAATTCGAAAACTGATTGTGCCCAACAACGGTTGTTGCAGTTGAATATGCTGGACGAGAACAGGCTGTGAGCCTATTATCACAATCAGATTTATTAGAAGAGACTTGCTCGATCATTTGGGAAAAAGGTCAGAAAGCACCCACTGAAGGAAGGAGATTTGGTTTTCAAGCAAATGAGACCAGGTGTGCCAGATATACGGGGTAAGTTCAGACTGACATGGGAAGGCCCATTTGTTCTCAAGAAGTTGCTATCCAAAGGAGCAGTAATTCTGGCAGATAGCGATGGAAACGAATTCAAAGAGCCGGTCAACATCGGTAGACTCAAGAGGTTACATGGCTAAAGACATAAAAATCAAAAGAAAAGAATAGAAGCCCCGTGGGTCAAAAATCGAAAAAAGGCGGCCTTACTAAAATTAGGCGCCTCGTCAGGGTGAAAACCGAAAAAAGGCACCCTAGGCAAAAATTAGAGGCTCGAGAGAAAATCGCCAATCAAGAAAACACAAGAGGGCCTATTGGTAACAGGAGTTCGATGCTGTTAAGATCTACCCTGAGATTAGATGTAGTTTTGCATTGTAAATCCATGTCAAATGATGATCGTGTATGGTGAAATCATATCGAAATGTACATAATTTTTAAAAAAACGAAATAAAACAGAAATCATTCAACTTATATGTTTATTATTTTCCAGTTCTTTTGTAAAAAGAAAGACATCGTTCACTATAGAATGCATGTAAATCTAAACTATACTCTACTACTGCTCTCGCCGGCCAGGTGCCTAAGTCGGTGGTCCTATTGTCGACTGCAGGGCTATGATGGTATTCACCTGCTGCCTTGCCCAAAGACTATGATATCTAGATGTGAAGGCTGAAGATAAAATGCCGCCCTAAAAAGATAAAGGGAGCCTCACAACATCCTGAATCATCCTGAATTGTCGAGCACAGTGGGCCGTGATGTAAAAGGTAGCCTCATGAATCCCGCGTAATGGGACACACCCCGAAGAGCCATCAGTGGTCAAAGCAAAAAGAGGGAGCCAGGGGTTCATGAAACTAATATCTGACCTCACTGAATCTGGCAACACCCTCATCAGTAGAGGCAAAAGAGTACAACCGCTATCGAGGAAGAAAATGCCTCAGTGAATACTGGCCAATCACCCTAGGACGGGGCTCTAATAACAGTTTTAGCTTCTCTTGTAGCCATACCTAAAAGACATGAAAGTCAAGAAAAAACATAAGTTAAAATAAAATACAAAAAGGAAAAAGAAACTAAAAAAAAGAGAAGACAAAAAGGAAAAATAAAAAAAGTCGCTGGAATGGGTAGGGTCCACTCTAGGCAAAAATAAGGCATAAGGTTATGTGAAAATCCAAAAGGACACATTTCCCTCTAAGAAAAGCTAGTGTGAAAATCCATAAAGGATGCACTACCATTTGAAATAATGACATACCTAGAGTAATAAGGGGCTCCCGATGAAGGCAACAAAAGGGTCGGCATAAATAGAATCCAAGCCTAGAATCGTCTCAGCCATAATAGGGGGAATGGGGTCAGCCCGCAGTGGATGCCGTTTACTATCCCGAATAACTGAAAATTGCCAGTCAACTCGTTAGAAGTCACCGTCAGATACCTGGAAAGGCAAAATAGAAGGACAACACTGGCCCAATAGGTCGACAGAGTAGAGAAACCCTCTAGTGCCTCGGTCAACGGCTTTAGTGCAAAAGTGGTCGACTAAGGGACAAGCCTAGTGGTGATTGAGTAAGAAATGTGTAGACACCGGGTCCTGAATCAGCCTAGATCGAAGTTACCCAATGATAATAATTGCCTTCACAGGCTAAAAAGGTTAAAAGTGATGATTTCCTCGTCAAATTTGCATTTTAGAGTGAAAGATTAGAAAATAATAAAAATATTTAAAAAATTAATTTTGAAAAATGGGGCTTAGATTTATAGTATTTTTGTAAATTAAAATAAAAAAAAAAAATTTGGATCGCGAGTGTCGGGGGCGGCAGCGCGCTGGCGCCCAGCTCGCGGCCGCCCAGCACGCTGGGTGCGAAGAGGCGACGCTGCGCGTCCCTAAAAGCGACGCGCAGCATTGTGCGGCGCGCAGCGCGCAATTTCCACGCATCTATGCTGGGTTTCCGCGCAGAGCTGGCTGCGGGAAACCCGTCCCTCTATAGCGACGGGCTTCCCTCCTGTGCTGGCCGTCGGTATAGGGTCCGATACCCTCTTTTCCGATATTTCACCATTTTTTCCTATTTTTTCACCCAAAAATCCGTTTTTTATCCCTCTTTTTTGGGTTTTTGAGTCCAAATTAAATTCTAAAATATTTTCTTAGATAATTAATTAATAAAACTTGATTTTATCATTAAAAATAAAAGAATTTTTTGTTAAAATAAATTTGTTTTCCTTAATTAAATTAAGGCAACTTTTTTATCTTATAAATACTTTATGATGAAAAATCAAAGGGGGCCTCCACATTTTTTTTAGACCTGAAATTTCCAGAATTCTTCTTCTTCTATTTTCTCTTCAAAAAGATTTCAGATTTCTCTTTTAATTAATAAGGTTTAATTGAAATTGAAAAATCAATTTTCAATTCTTAATTATTCAAATTAATTTCTTTGTTTTTCCTCCATAAACAAAAGAAATTAATCATCACTTTGAAATCAATTTCTTTTCAATTTTAAGCATACAAATTAATTCCTTTGTTTTCTCCATAAACAAAAAGAATTAATTTTGTTGCTACATTATTTTTTTTGCAATCAAGTTTCCAAGAAAATCATCACTTTTCCTTCAATTGAATCTAACACTCTGAGGGTAAATATTTTAGGCTCAATTTTTATTTTCTTTTATTTTATTTTTATTTAATTTATTCATGTATATTTTATTGTTTTCGTTAATTTATTTATTGTTTTACATATTTATTTATTCTATTGTTGTTATATTGATTTTATTTAATTTGTTTATATATGATTTTATTCTCATTCATGTGAATATTGTTTTCTTTTGATTCCTAACATGTAAATAATTTAATTTATTTTGATTCCTCATTATTTTTAGCATGTAAATAATTAATTATTTTTTGTTAATCATTTTGCCATATAAATGGTTTATGTTAATTATGAGCACATTAATTAATCATGTCATTGTTTTAATTATTTTCATTATTCTTTTATTTATTAATTTTTACCACTCTTTTATCATTGTTTCATGTTATATTTATTGTTTATTCAATTATTTGTTTATCATCATTATTTTCATCATGTGTATATTTTCATGTATTAATTAATTAACATGTTTTATTTTATTTTCATCACATCATTTAATCATTTATCGTATATAATGCATGTTTCTCATTTATTTTGGTTTGTTAACATTTTGATTCAATTATCATTCTTTTCATGTCATCTTATTTTATTTTAATTTATTATTCATTATTTTGTATGTTTAATTGATTTAATTACTAACATTATTTTATTTGTATTTTGCTTTTTTTTTTTTTATGTCTAAACTCATTTTTTGATTGGGCATTTTTGCGAGTCCTACGGGGAGGTCCAAAAGGCTCGCTCGGAATATTTATTTTTCTTTATTTGTAATATTTTGTTTATTTGGCTTTTTTTATTTATTTTTGCCATATAATTTTCTTGTAAAATTGTTCATTTAGGCCCGCTAGAAAGAAAGTCACTAAAACATTTTTATTAATTAACTTGGTATTTTTTCTAAATAAAAATGGGACCAATGTCTCAATTTTCTCCATCCAAAATCATCACATAAAAATTGTTTCATAATAATATGCATGCGAGGACCAATGTCCTCACCATTAATGAATATCTCGATTTATGCATGATCTGTATTTTATTTACAATGGGGGTTGTATTCTGCCCCTAGTTTTATTGTAATATTTTTACATGTGCTTTATTTTAATTATACTTTTACCGCTTTTCTTAAATGTATGTTGTGCGCTTTAATTAATTGCATTAAATGTATGTGAAATGGGATGAAATAATAAATTCAAAACTCGATTATAAACTTAACCAAGGTATGAATAAATGAGAAGTCCCGAACTCACTCTGGTCTTTGGGGCTCAATGAGGCAAGAGGTCTAGGACTTCCAAGACACCTCTTGAGTCTCACCAAAAGACTTAATTTTACAATCCTAGGCTCCAGTAGGTAGAGGCTGGGGCCTCCAAGATCGCTCTGGCTAGCTCAAGATGGATATGTATGCGCCGTCTTAGGCTCGCTGAGGCTAGACGACCCTTCCCAATGTTCTAATGGGTGGCGACTCCAAGAAACCTCATTGTTGCCCAAAATAGACGCACTTGTAAATATCTTACAAGTTTTATGAACCTCTCCTGATCACCTTAAAGCGGGCTTTCGGGAGGCAACGAGGTTCGGCGCGTGTCACAGTGGCGACTCCACTGGGGACATACTCGAGACTTCGATTCGAAAGTACCTTGATTAAAAATTATAATTGAGTTTTAGTTTAAAAATTTCACATTTTTTTCAAAACTGCATTGCATCTCATTAGAGCCTTAGATCTACGCTAGTTTGGTCCCTTTTTCAGCCCTGGTGCGTTCTCGAAGCACAACCCTACGTTCACTCAATGTAGGGAAGTGTTAAGGATAATCACCAGCCCAAGCCCCGTACCATCAAGGTATATTAAATGGTGACCCGATCGGTCGTTACGCTCGTGATGAGCTAGACCCGTAGGCAGGGACCATGCTTGGGTAACCCCAAAATATCATCACCCATGACCAAAGCTCATGTAATGGCAATAGATACTTCCCCTATGTGACATGTACCTTAATACAATGCTTGCTATGTGGGCCATTATATATTGAACAAATTCAACCCAATTAAATGGGCTTTTATCAAAGGCTTTCATGCCCCGGTGGGCCCATCTTAATTTAGTTGAAATGTTTAAATACATAAAGGCCAAAATCCATATGTATGCGCATTAGATAAGAGATGTTATGATGCCGGTTTTCCACCGAGCACCATACGCATCCATTGGGTTCCCCGCTAACCCATGGATCAAGCCCACCTAGGAAAGAGACCGCATTACCTCGTGTGTGGGAGTAATAAGGTTGGAAGGATTTACTTGCTTGCATGTGATTGTAAATGTTGCATAACTCACTATCATGCATTGTATATGGCATTCATGCATCATCTTAACAATCTAATTTTTTCAGCCATCATAGATTCATCAAGTGGACTAGAGGTTCCGACGGTCGGGTAGTAAGGACAAATCTGCTCTTTGAGTTGCCAGAACTAGTGTCTGACTGGGATTCAGAGTCATTCCCATCAATCAGTGAATCTTCTCTTGAATCATCAATGGCAGAAGAAGCTGGAGCTTTGACCACTCAGGACCTAGCTAGGAGGCTAGAGGATTTTGAATGGAGAATGATGGATATGATGGGCGCTATGGCTGAAAGGATGGCCCATCCACCTGCTGCTCCGCAGCCGCCTGCTACTCTACAGCCACAGGCAACCCCTCCTCGGGGGCAAGCCGAACTAGCTGCTGGTGGGGAGGCTCCCTTCGTTGGGGTTGCTGCTTGCCAACCCAACAATGAACACAGGGCTGCCGCACCCATCGAGCTAAGAGGGGAAAGGATTCATAATCCCAACGATGATTTCCTGACGGAGGAGGAAGAAGAAAAGGTGCCGATAGTCCACCAAGCTGTGAGGCCCAGAGCACCCAGGAGTAGAGGATGAAGCTTTAAGAGGAATGAGATAGCAGATCGAAGCTATCACCTGCATGCTCTCAGTTGGAAAGGGGGTCAACCCAGAAGATAGAGATCTGGGGGATGAAGAGCTGCTGCCCCAAAGATTCATGATACCCGAGCTGCCGAAATTTGATGGCACCTCTGACCCATCCGCCCACATCAAGCAGTACACCCTGGTCATGAAAGGCACAGGGCTGAGCAAGAAGCAAAAGGTGGAATATTTCTGCCTTAGTCTGGTGGGCCCGGCAGTTGACTGGTACCACGGGTTGGATAGGAGGTCCAAGGAGGACTGGGACCTTTTGATCGAAGAATTCATGAAGCAGTACGACTGCAGCACCAGGATGGAGGTCACCCTAAAAGACCTTGAGCTCTTACAGCAAAGGAGCGATGAGTCATTTCATGAGTACCTCACCAGATGGAGGAACAGAGTCATGGAGATGAAGAGGAAGCCTGACACTGCAGACCAGATCAGGCTGTTTATCAGAAACTCATGCCCTTACTTGAGGGACTTACTCAGTTTTAAGGGGCTCAAGGATTGGGAGTCGCTCAAGGATATCGCTATAGAGGCTGAGCCAGCTTACCTAGCAAAGAAGGCAAGTCAAAGTAACTTTGCTGTGAAAGGCTATGGGAACCAGTCTGGGCTTAGATCGGGAGGTGTCGAGGGCAGCAACAGCAAAAATGGTAGGATGGCAGAGGTCTCAGCTACTGGAGTTGGGCAGGGTCAGAGATACTACTCCAACTTAGGCCGCTCTCTATCCTGGGTGCTGGAGAGGCTAATGAAAGAAGGCAAGTTGCAGCCATTGCCACCCAGACCTGCCTTGAGTCAGGGACAGCCGGGACATAGAGGTGATCAATATTGCGCTTACCACCAGCACACCGGCCATTTGACTGACCATGGTTGTATTCTGAGAAACAAGATCCAAGATCTCATTGACACCAATCAGATCACATATCCTGAGAAGAGAGAGAAAAAGAAGAAAGCAAGTTATAATACAGTCCCTCCACTGCGAACATGATCGTGTCTTGTAGTCCACTAGTGATATTGCTTTTAGATGCTGGTATCTTTTTATTTCAGGAACTTTTTATGTTACAATTGTCGGTTTGTAATAAAGAGAACAACTTTTGCTTATTTGTATGATATTTCTATTGATTTCATTTCGCATGATCATAACACATTTATTTTGACATTAATTCAAATAATATGGCTGCATTTAATCTCGAAACTTTGGAAAATCTCAAAGAAAATCTTAATAGCATCTAATATAACTCCTGAAGAGAGGAAATTCTTGAGAGAAAAATAATGAAAAATAAAAAAAGGAGGGGGGCCTTTGCCTGAACTTGAAATGACATGAAACTTGACCAAGATATTCTGGGGGCGATGCTGCTTCAATATGCCAACATAATAACGAACGAAGCTTACAAAGCCAATCTTTTCTCCTCAACATTCAAGATGAATGCAGTGCAGCCAAACACAATCCAATCCCTCATTGGAGTCAAACCATAGAAATTTCTTTCTTTCCAAACCTTTTGAGATATGCACCCCAGAGCCAATCAAGACCAATCTTTAATCATATAAGACCAGCAGTGACCCTTGTGACTTAGGAGGACAGCTCATTCCCAAAAGAAAAAAAAAATAAAAAATACAAAAAATACAAAAAAATAAAAAACAAAAAAAAAAACAAAAAGAAAAAAAGAAAAAAAACCATAGTCCTATCCTAAGCCATAGTTTGGTCTTAAACCATCTGAGGCCAATTCCATTCAAACCATTAAATGTTACTTCAGAAATTGAGCCACCTAAAGCCAATAAAAGGAAGATACAGACTTTCACATCTAAAATCCAAGCAAAGAAATTCACTATTTCAACTGGCTTGCACAATGCCCAATAATAAAAATTTGGTTCTAAAATGAATCACGTCAGAAAGAGTAGCTTCCCTAATTAATGAAGACGAATGCAAGTTCAATCAATATCGATGGACTGAAGAAGGTTCATGGCAAAAAAAAAAGGTGAGAGAAAATCTTCAATCATGAAAACCCGAGAGGATTGATTGATAACATGATTTTGATGCTTTCAAGATCTATCCCGAGGTTAGCTGAGGTCTTGTATTTTTTGAAACTAATGACAAATAATGATCATGCTTAATGAAATAAAATTGAAACACATGCATTTCTGCAATGATGTGATCAGAGCAGTTCACTTCGTGTGACCAAAGTCGCCTATTGTCCACCGCTCAAGCGCTTCAGCCGATTCATCCTACTATCAAATGTGAAGAATAAAGCTCATGCAACCATGTCTTAAGACTCCTGAAAGATTCATGCCAACAACTTCAGCAATCTTCAAAAAAAAAAAAAAAAGAGAGCCGTTAGAGTGAAAACCGTAACTGGCGCTCTAAGCAAAAATTAGGCAAAAGGATAGGGTGAAAACCTGAAAACAGGCAGTCTGTCCTTCAAAAAACAAAGAGAAAGAGAAAAGCCGCTGGATTGAGTTGGGTCCATTCTAGGCAAAAAAATAAGGCACAGGGTTATGTGAAAATCCACAAAGGACGCATCTCCCGCTAAGAAAAGCTAGTGTGAAAATCCACAAAGGACGCATCTCCCGCTAAGAAAAGCTAGTGTGAAAATCCACAAGGGACGCACTACCTTCAAAACATGACTACAGGTGTCAGATGCGAATCTCGCTATCCCAAAGGGCATGAAATTCAGGAGCACCTTAAAAGGCATAGATCGTGACAAAAATTGCAGCTAGCTCGGCTATCACCAAGTCCACAGAGATGAATTCTTATCCTGCATTCCCGCATAACTCATACATTTCACTTGCATGCTCACTTTTTTTCTTGCATATTTTAGGTTTCCCTGTTTTGCAGAAAGAGAGATTTAATGCGGACACCGATGAAAGCCGAGTGCAGACATCGATCAAAACATCAGTCCAAGCCTCAAGTCAATCATCAATCCAAACATCAGTCAAATCATCAATCCATATACCAGCTTAATCATCAATCCAAACACCATCTAAAGACCTCTCAGGGGGCAATCAACCAAAGACTTCTCAGGGAGCAGCAAATCGAAGACCTCTCAGGGGGCAATCAACCGAAGACTTCTCAGGGAGCAGCAAACCGCAGACCTCTCAAGGGGCAATCAACAAAAGACTTCTCAGGGAGCAGCAAAACGAAGGCCTCTCAGGGGGCAATCAACGAAACACTTCTCAGGGAGCAGCGAATCGAAGACCTCTCAGGGGGCAATGAACCGAAGACCTCTCAGGGGGTAAACGATCAATGAACCGCAGACCTCTCAGGGGGCGATGAACCAAAGACCTCTTAAGGGGCAATGAACCGAAGACCTCTCAAGAGGCAAACGATCGATGAACCGCAGACCTCTCAGGGGGCAATGAATAGAAGACCTCTCAGGGGGCGATGAACCGCAGACCTCTCAGGGGGCGATGAACCGAAGACCTCTCAGGGGGCAAACGATCGATGAACCGCAGACCTCTCAGGGGGCAATGAACCGAAGACCTCTCAGGGGGCGATGAACCAAAGACCTCTCAGGGGACAATCAACCGAAGGGCTCACAGATAGCACCGCTTCAACAAACGAAAACACACCATGGTAATAACCACCATCTCAGAATTCTCCATTTCGGAAAGACGGCTGACTCAGGTACTTGTCTCTTTCCTTTTCTTCTTTGAGTTTAGGCTCACCTAGACACTAGTGTACTAGAGTCCCCTAAACTGGGGGCAACTGTAGACACCGGGTCCTGAGTAAGCCTACATCGAAGTTACCCGATGATGATAATTGTCTTCACAGGCTAAAAAGGTTAAAAGTGATGATTTTCTCGTCAAATTTGCATTTTAGAGTGAAAAAATAGAAAATAATAAAAAAATATTTAAAAAATTAATTTTGAAAAATGGGGTTTAGATTTATAGTATTTTTTTAAATTTAAAAAAAAATAAAAAAAAAATTCGGATCGCGAGTGTTGGGCGCGGCGGCGCGCCGGGCGCGAAGAGGCAACGCGCTATTTCCGCGCCTCTGCGCGCGGTTTCCGCGCTGAGCTGGCTGCGGGAAGCCCGTCCCTCTATAGCGACGGACTCCCATCCTGTGCTGGCCGTCGCTATAGGGTCTGATACCCTCTTTTCCGATTTTTTCACCCAAAAATCCGTTTTTTATCCCATTTTTTTTGGGTTTTTGAGTCCAAATTAAATTCTAAAATATTTTCTTAGATAATTAATTAATAAAACTTGATTTTATCATTAAAAATAAAAGAATTTTGTGTTAAAATAAATTTGTTTTCCATAATTAAATTAGGGCAACTTTTTTATCTTATAAATACTTTATGATGAAAAATCAAAGGGGGCCTCCACATTTTTTTTTAGACCTGAAATTTCCAGAATTCTTCTTCTTCTATTTTGTCTTCAAAAAAATTTCAGATTTCTCTTTTAATTAATAAAGTTTAATTGAAATTGAAAAATCAATTTTCCATTCTTAATTATTCCAATTAATTTCTTTGTTTTTCCTCCATAAACAAAAGAAATTAATCATCACTTTGAAATCAATTTCTTTTCAATTTTAAGCATACAAATTAATTCCTTTGTTTTCTCCATAAGCAAAGAGAATTAATTTTATTGCTACATTATTTTGTTTTTGCAATCAAGTTTCCAAGAAAATCATCACTTTTCCTTGAATTGAATCCAACACTCTGAGGGTAAATATTTTAGGCTCAATTTTTATTTTCTTTTATTTTATTTTTATTTAATTTATTCATGTATGTTTTATTGTTTTCGTTAATTTATTTATTGTTTTACTTATTTATTTATTCTATTGTTGTTATATTGATTTTATTTAATTTGTTTATATATGATTTTATTCTCATTCATGTGAATATTGTTTTCTTTTGATTCCTAACATGTAAATAATTTAATTTATTTTGATTCCTCATTATTTTTAGCATGTAAATAATTAATTAATTTTTGTTAATCATTTTTCCATATAAATGGTTTATGTTAATTATGAGCACATTAATTAATCATGTCATTGTTTTAATTATTTTCATTATTCTTTTATTTATTAATTTTTACCACTCTTTTATCATTGTTACATGTTATATTTATTGTTTATTCAATTATTTGTTTATCATCATTATTTTCATCATGTGTATATTTTCATGTATTAATTAATTAACAAGTTTTTTTTTTTATTTTCATCACATCATTTAATCATTTATCATATATAATGCATATTTCTCATTTATTTTGGTTTGTTAACATTTTGATTCAATTATCATTCTTTTCATGTCATCTTATTTTATTTTAATTTATTATTCATTATTTTGTACGTTTAATTGATTTAATTGATTTAATTACTAACATTATTTTATTTGTATTTTGCTTTTTTTTTTTATGTCTAAACTCATTTTTTGATTGGGCATTTTTGCGAGTGCTATGGGGAGGTCCAAAAGGCTCGCTCGGAATATTTATTTTTCTTTATTTGTAATATTTTGTTTATTTGGCTTTTTTTATTTATTTTTGCCATATAATTTTCTTGTAAAATTGTTCATTTAGGCCCGCTATAAAGAAAGTCACTAAACCATTTTTATTAATTAACTTGGTATTTTTCTTAAATAAAAATGGGACCAATGTCTCAATTTTCTCCATCCAAAATCATCACATAAAAATTGTTTCATAATAATATACATGTGAGGACCAATGTCCTCACCATTAATGAATATCTCGATTTATGCATGACCTGTATTTTATTTACAATGGGGGTTGTATTCTGTCCCTAGTTTTATTGTAATATTTTTACATGTACTTTATTTTGCTTATGCTTTTACCGCTTTTCTTAAATGTATGTTGTGCGCTTTAATTAATTGCATTAAATGTATGTGAAATGGGATGAAATAATAAATTCAAAACTCGATTATAAACTTAACCAAGGTATGAATAAATGAGAAGTCGCGAACTCACTCTGGTCTTTGGGGCTCAATGAGGCGAGAGATCTAGGACTTCCAAGACACCTCTTGAGTCTCACCAAAAGACTTAAATTTACAATCCTAGACTCCAGGGGGTAGAGGCTGAGGCCTCCAAGATCTCTCTGGCTAGACCAAGATGGATATGTATGCGCCGTCTTAGGCTCGCTGAGGCTAGACGACCCTTCCCAATGTTCTATTGGGTGGTGACTCCAAGAAACCTCATTGTTGCCCAAAATAGATGCACTTGTAAATACCTTACAAGTTTTATGAACCTCTCCTGATCGCCCTAAAGCGGGCTTTCGGGAGGCCACGAGGTTCAGCGCGCATCACAAAATGCCTAAGGCAAATGCAATGTCCCTCGCACGGACAAAATCATAGATTGGGATACAGGGTGGAGTGACGAGTAAAAGCCTCACTCCGATGATTGCTGCAAACTCTTCAGGCAAGGGGCATAATTCTTTTTAGGTAAACCGAAAGACATGGAAATGAGGGTCCCAGAAGCGGGCGGCAGCTAATAAAAGGTTCTAGTCCATTCTAATTCTCCTCAAAAATCTCAGACCATAATAGGGGGTCAAAGTAGTATTTTCCCAAGTTTGAGGGTCATCCAGAACTCAGTGCATCTTATTAAGAATGGGGGATGACATTTATTGAAGGTTTTAGGGCAAAAATTAAATATAAATTGAAAAAGGAAAAGAGAAAAGTAGAAAAAACTTGGAAAAAGAGCTCTGGTTGAAGTCCAAAGAGAAGAATGCACAAAATTCAAGGGAAAAATAAAATATTTAAAGAAAGCCAAGACAGACGGGCTGCCCATTGGTCGGTCTTCTGACGGGAAGCCCATCTATCAACTGGTTGACCGCCTAGGGATCTTTTCTCCTACACATTTCATGCATTTCATGCGCATAAATATTTCGCGTGTATTCTTGCCATTTTTAATTTTACAGAAAAGCAAATTTGATGGAAAAGTGAACAGTGCACAGAAATCAGGGGGGAAAATATTCAGGAAGTATTTTCTTTTCGAAATTTTGAAAAAATGAGGGAAAAAGAAAGAAGGAACGGAATTTTGAACGACCGATGGGATGCTCGTCGGTTGGTCCTCCGACATGTAGCCCATCGGTCAAGCTGGGCCTATAAAAATCGTGCTGTTGCACGCAGGCATGCCGTTTCTCCTCCCTTCTTTTTTTATTCCTCTCTTCTCTCTCTTAAATGGTCAGCCTTTCGGTTTTTTGCCATTTCTCACTCATTTTCCACCCTTTTAGCGCACCACTTGCAATAAAATGACCCTCGCACCACCGCGCAGGCATAAGACCAATTTTTTTTTTTACATTTCTTGAAGTTTTTTACAGTCCACTTCGTCAACTACCAAGTTAGTTTTACTACATTTTTCTTCTTCTTTTCACTTCTTTTTATTTAATTTCTGTTCTGATTGCATGAGGGATGTATGTTCTTTAAATTATAGTATAAATTCTACTCGTTTATTTTCTGCATTTTGGAACCCTATACACTGATAACTAAAGTGTAAATGATGAAAATAATGGATAATGAAATAATAAATAATAATAAAAATGGTAATAGAATAGCGAACTTAGAAATATGCCCCAGTATGATTGATGATTGTGCACCGAATTAGACCGAATTGTTGAACAATTTATCATCATGTGAAATAATTGCACTAATAAAATTGTTGCTTAGGGCTTGAGGCCTGCCCCTTTATTTGTGTTTCCATGCAGGGAGTTGGGTACATCCTTGCCGGGATACGGCCTAAATTTTTTTTGAATTTTTTGGGTAGTCACATACTTGCCAGGATGTTGCCGAAATTTTTTGGTGGGCACATTTTAGTTGAAATGTTGCCGGAATTTCTAATTTTTTTTTTGAAGTTGCGCTTAGCTTACTTATAATTGTCATACAAAACTAACTCTTTTCTTTTTTTCAGGATGCCTCCACGACGCAACATTCCCCAGGATCAGCCCGAGCCTTAGGCTCCCAAATGGATGTGCCCCGATATCAGGGAGAGGTTTCAAGCGCTAGCTCGAGTGCAATTCCACACCAGCTGCTACATCTCTAGGCCATTCCTCAAGTGCATGGGGACGTTGCATTTGGTCGATGTATTGATAGAGGCCGCGAGATGGATCGAGTTCCTCCGACCTTCCTTCCAGACATATCTGTAGGTCGCGAGGGAGTTTCTAGCCACTCTCTACTATAGGGGATTTTAGAGGTCCGACTCAGAGGAGGGGGTTATCTAGTTTCGGGTTAGAGGGATCCAATATAGCATCACACGCTGGGTATTTGCATAGGCCATGGGGCTCCCACATGACAAATACGCATGATACCTCCGAGAGCCATCAGGAGGCACCACTAGGAGGCTATCGCTATGTCGGGGGTACCCTATGACCATGACATGGAAAAGAGCACTGTGCTCTCATTCCAAGCATTGAGGTACATGCATAGGGTGCTTTCTAGCTCATACTTGTGCTGGTCAGGCAACCCTAGGTCGGTGAACTCAGCAGAGATATGGAGAATGTGGGCCATGGTGACAGGCCAGTACCTTAATATTAGCCATGAGATACTGGCTAATTTAGAGAGAGTGGCACGGGGGACAACCCATTCTATATACGCAAGAGGCATCATTACCCGAGTGCTGATACATTTGGAAGTTCCTCGGGTGAGTTTTGGGCCTCTACTGGATGAGGATATTTTTTTGGATTTAGCTGCCACCCAGACCATGGGGATGGTGGCCCAGGTGTGAGACCGCCTAGATGAGTATAGATTCACCATAGCTGAGACCAGACATTTATTCCATCTCTCTCCACTCCAGCCAAATAAGGATGTCCCAAAGGAGCCACAGGAGGAGAAGCAGCTGCGATAGTAGCCTCAGGCAGAGGAGGGATAGCCTCCACAGCATCAGCAGATAGAGGAGGGCCAGCCTCAGCAGTATCCCTAGGCAGAGGATGAGCAGCCTCACACTCCATTTGACATGGACATCGAGATAGATATGGACGAGCTGATGAGTACCCCACTGTCATAGATAGCCCAGACCCTTAGACCGCCACCACCACCATGGGTCCAGCGCTCTGAGATTCGGGAGACTGGGAATGCGATGCCGCCCCGCAGGCACTGACTGTGAGTGCGAGGCTGCCCCTATGTGTGGTAGCTATGCAGTAGCAGTGCGCGAGGCTGCCCTTGCACACTAGCTGCCCCTTGGCAGGCTGTCCCTTCATGCTAGGCTGCCCCTATCGTTGTCCCTCCTTATGAGCATTGTTCTTCTTCCTACAACGAGATTTTGCTGGATTTTGCTAAGGCTACAATCCAATTCGAACTGAAAAAATTGATTTTTCAATTTTTATGCTTTTGGGTGGATTATATAAGAAGGGGAGAGACAAAAAAAAAGGAGAAGAAAAAAAAAGAGCTTTTGAACAAAGAAAAGCGAGAGATTTCTTGGCAAGGAAAAACTGAATTTTTTGAGAGCAAAAATTCCTTCTTTGATTATTTTGTATCTAAAAACGTTTGTTGAGTTTGGATTTAACTTAAGGAAGGGAAAATCAATTCCTTTAGCTTGGGTTTCTCATAAAACAACAAAAAACCATTTTTGAGTTTTAATGTTCTTGAGTTTTTGGAGATAAAAACTTAAGACTTTTTGAATCTTTTTGAGTTTGTTTTTGAATCTTGACAAGGGGAACAGATTGAGAACATCTTGCTTCAAGATTAGCAACTCTGAGGGTAAAGGATCTTGAACCTATTTTTATTATCTCATTTTATTTTCTCATTTTACTTTTCTTGCATTAATGAATACATGAACATTGACTTAATGAAGATGAGTTTTCAGATTTGAGATTTATATTTCTTTGATATGTTTTTTTAATCTTTATCTTGTTTTTGGTATGAGAATGGGTAAATGTATGTGATTTGGGTGTGAAAAATCAAGTTTTTGATGTTTAATTTTTTGGAAAATCTTGAAGTGCCAAAGGTTGCTCCCCCCTCCCCCTTAGGAGCGGGCAGAAAGTGAGGGTTAGGTTGGCCGCCCCTCACCTCATGTGGTGTCCCTTCGCACGCCTTTGTCCCGTTTTGACTCGATTTTGATTCGTTCGATGCATTTTTCATGTCCATTTTTACAATAACATTTTCTTTTTAATTTAAATGTTATTTTCTGCTTTATGATGTTTATTTCCCTTATTTTTATTTTTCTTTATTTTATTTTAGAATTATTGCTAATATTTTTATTATTGTTTTTATTTGGGTTTAAAATGTGGTTTTGCTTGTTTGAGCGTTTTCGTGACTAAATGGAGGGGTCACAATATATAAGAGGCTACGGTATTTTAGTGAGATCTTACCTATCCCTCATTTGTATGATTGTATTTGTTTGTAAATTAAATAGTTTTATTTTATGCACATATCTGATAAAAAAAATCACAAAAATATTAAATCGGAATTTTTAGTAATAAATTAGGACCGATGTCCTTGATTTTGGCCAAGGAATGCAAAAATGTCACGAATTAAAATAAAAAGTTAAGTTTTCTCAAAATGGGAGTAATTTATCCCGATTTTCAAGCAAATAGCCAAAACAACTCTTCGATCCCCTTTTAAAATGAGCATGAAGGAACCAATATTCCTAAACCGAATAAATATCCCGATTTATGTATGCTCCCCCTCTTGATTAATTTTGCTTGATTGTTTAGCTTTATATTTATATATCTTATGGGCCCTTGTAATTTTTTGGGGCAATTTTGTTTAGCTTTTCTTTTTCATTTGGTGGATTGTATTTGTCCCAATTTCCACTTTGTAATTGTTTTCCTTTGTGTGTTTACCGCTTTATTTGTGAATTTCATTTACCGTTTTCTCGATAATTGAATTGCGCCTTTAATAAACTGCATTAATCATGTGAGATGAGAGATGAAATTTTCTAACCTAAAAACTCATTTATAATTAATCAAGAAATTAATAAGAGCAGAGTTCTAAACTACTCTCTAGTTTAGACCATAGAGGTTAGATGACCTTTCCTAATTTCTCGTAAATTAGGTGGTGACTCCAAAATACCTCGAAGGTGCCCGAAGGTTTCATGGGACTAGATGAACTTCCCCAATGTTCTATTGGGTAGGGATTCCAAAATGTCTCATGTTACCCAAGATCGAATAACGTGAACTATCCCTCGAGCCCTAAAAGCAGGCCTCAAAAAGGGCGGCCTCCCTACGGGTCAATTTCGACGCACGTCATAGTGGCGACTCCGCTGGGGACTTTGTGACTTTGCTTTGAAAGTGTCTTGGTTAAAATGTATAGTTGAGTTTTTAAAACTCAAGTTCCATCTTTCTTCTAAAATTGCATTGCATCATGCTAGAGCCTTAGAATTATGCTAGTATGGACCATTATTTTACCTCGATGGGTTCCCGAAGCACAACCCTACGTTCACTCAATGTGGGGAAGTGTTAAGGATAATCACCAGCCCAGGTCTAGTACCTTTTAGTATATCCAATGGAGATCCGATTGGTCGTTATGCTCGTGATGAGCTAGACCCGTTGGCAGGGACCATGCTTGGGTAGCCCCAAAGTAAAATCACCCTGACCAAAGCTCATGTAATGACAATAGATACTTCCCCTAGGTGAAATGAACCGTAATACGATGCTTGTCATGTGGTGTAACATCCCAAAAAGGACCCTAGCAGAATTTGAAGTATTATTGAGTTATATAAGGGTATTATCGTAATTGGGTAAATATGGATTAAGTTAATTAAGGACTAAATTAAAGAGAAATAAAGTTAATAAGAGAAAGAATTATTTAAGTGATTAATTGGATATTTTCCATGGACCAAAGAGAGATTAGACAAGGATCTAATAAATTGGACCAATTGTTGAGTGACACCTAAGCAATAGTTGGTGGGAGAATTAAATGGGGAAAAGAAAGGAAGAGAGAGGGAAAGCAAAAATCTAATTTTTTGCTCTTAGTTTCCCGTTCTCCTCTCTTCTTGCATAAGCTCCCTCTTTCTCTTCTTCATTTCTTCTTCTTCCTCTCTTCTTGGGTGGATCTCTTGGAGATTGAGTTGGATTTATAGTGGTCTTGTGTTCTTTGAGGAGGTAAGTTAAGTTGATTTTGTTCTTCTTCTTCTCCCCGTTTGCTCTGGTTCTAGATTGTGGTTTTTGGGTTTATGAGTTTATTTGGGTTGTTTTACAAGCTGATGACAAGGGAAATGAGAAAGGAAAAGAGAAGGTTTGAGCTTGAAGGAGTGGATTTTAAAGTTTCTCAAAGGTTTGGGAGTTTTGCCCTATGGTTGTGTCTTGGATTTTTAGTGTTAATTTCTGAAATTTTGATTTTTGAAGCATGTTTATGTTCATGTGCATGTGTTGGTTGGGTGTTGGGTATATTACGGGTATTGAAGGTAGTGGTATTAGTGTTTGCATGTGGGTTTAGTTCTATATGTTTAGAGTTCATTTGAGTGTGTTTAAATTAGTTGATTATCTTATTTATTTTGTTAATTAATTGCTTAGTATGGTTATATGATGTTAATGGCATGATTATAAGCATGTTTTGTAATGAATTTGATGATTGAATTGAGTTGTATGTTCGATCCATTGAGTTTGGGCAAGTTGGTTTGTAAGGAAAAGCTGCTAGAGTTCATAACAGAGTGTGTATTCACGACTCTTTCGCAAGTACGATGCTTGTCGCGAGTGCGACAGAGGGTGTGATTATCAAGCTTCAGCTGATGTGCTCTCTGTCGCGAGCGCGATAGAGAGCTCGATAAGTTGAGCTTCTGCCGGCTGTTCTTCATCGCGGCAGCTTGTACGTGCGTGAGCGCAATGGGGAACTACATGCCCTCTGTCGCGAGCACGATAGAGGCTTGTCAGCTACTTCTCACAAGCGCGAAGCTTACCGTGGGCGCGGCCCTAGGCGAGATTCTCCTCTGTCGCGAGCGCGACCCTCCCCTGTTTTGCAATGATTTTTTTAGTTTCTTTTCTTTGCATGGTTTCTCACTCATGTTTGTTTCATGATTTTAATTATATTAGCTAATGTTCTGTACTTTTTATATGTTTGTATATATATAATGTTAAGTGGTGAGATTATTGGTTTTTGTAAAGTTGAGTGTTATGATTAGGTATAATGCGTAAGCCTGAATGGTCATAGTAGTGGATAGATAAGTATGCTTATAAAGGGCTAGTTATTGCAGCTGCTAGTGTTTGACCCGTTTGGGTCTAGTGTTTGATACCTTCAGGTATCTAAAAGTTTTAAAATGTTTTGATGTTTCGGTCTCTAGTGTTCGATACTGTTCGCAGTATCTAGTGTACCCGTATCCACCACCCATATAAATTCAGGCGAGTGTACTATGGGTATTATGGAGCTTGACATCTCGATATGTGTATATATATATGAAATTTCTAATAGTTGTGATTTTCCTTTGTTCGTAGTCTCTGTAAATTGTTTTGATATAGTGAATACGTTTTATATTAGTGCTTAACTATCATTGGAGTGATTATGGTATGTTGATGCATTTGAACTTCGCATGTTCCTATTACGTGTTTTTGTGAGTGAATGTTACTCTATGTATATGTTTCTGTCCTCCCCACTAAGCGTTATCGCTTACCACGGGTGTTTTTCCATGTATGTGGCAGGTTCAGTTTGGAGTTGGGCATCTGCAGGTCGGCCACTGGGAGTTAGAGTGGGAATTTTGTTCCTTTTGTATTTTGTTTCAGTATTTTGTTTAGTTCACTATAAGTTTTATATAGAATTTTGGTATAAGTTAATCATACATTGTATAAGGATATTCTTGTAATACGTGTATAATATTATTTTATGATATTAGTGCTTTATTTTTCTTATCTAATTGTTTATTTCAATTCCGCTATTGCATGGTTATGTATGAGCTTTTGTGTGTGTAACACTCCGATATCCTCCCAAGGGGTATTGGGGTGTTACATGTGGGCCATAATGTATTGAACAAAATCAAACGAATTAAGTGGTCTTCTATCAAAGGCTTTCATGCCCCAATGGGTCCACCTTAATTTGGTTGAAGTGTTCAAATATATAATGGTCGAAACTCATACGTATGCACATTCTGAGAGACGTTGTGTTGTCGGTTTCCCACCATGCATTATGCGCGTTCCTTAGGTCCCCTGTTGAGCCATGGATTAAGCCCACCTAGGAAGAGACCAACTGACCTCATGTGTGAGAGTTAAAAGGTTGGAAGAATCTACTTGCTAGTATGTGGTTGTAAAATGTTGCATGACTCACGATCATGCATTGTATACGTCATTCATGCATCAATTTGACAAAGTAAGCTCATCAACCATCATAGATTCGTCTGAGTAATCCCCTAAAGGCACGAAATTCAAAAGCAATTTTAGAGGGCACCAATCCAACCGCAACTGACAACTAAAACGGCCTTCGCCTCCCAGATCCACTCAGATGAATCCTTATCCTGCATTACTGCATACATATGCATCCCATGGGCATGGCATTTGACGATGCCCAACGTGCATTCACGCATGCATGAACTTTATATATCTTGCATAAGCAATTCTTCGCACACATTTCGTTCACATAATCTCTGCGTACTTGCAACACATAATCCTTTGCACATGCCTAGCACAAGCACTTATCACGTGCATTTGATCTTTTACACGTATAATCGTGTACACCTAATTTTCACACATTTATCCTTAGCATGATTTGTGCGCACAGCTTTGCACATACATCTTACATTCCAATCATTATCTTTAAGTCCTTCTTCAAGGCATTCTCAGTCTCTTCGGAGCATTATCTTTAAGTCCTTTTTCAAGGCATTCTCAGTCTCTTCGGAGCATTATCTTTAAGTCCTTCTTCAAGGCATTCTCAGTCTCTTCGGAGCATTATCTTTAAGTCCTTCTTCAAGGCATTCTCAGTCTCTTCAGAGCATTATCTTTAAGTCCTTCTTCAAGGCATTCTCAGTCTCTTTGGAGCATTATCCTTAAGTCCTTTCTCGAGGCATTATCAGTCTCTTCGGAGCATTGTCTTTAAGTCCTTTCTCAAGGCATTCTCAGTCTCTTCGGAGCATTATCTTTAAGTCCTTCTTCCAGGCATTCTCAGTCTCTTCGGAGCATTATCTTTAAGTCCTTTCTCGAGGCATTTTCAGTCTCTTCGGAGCATTATCTTTAAGTCCTTTCTCAAGGCATTCTCAGCCTCTTCGGAGCATTATCTTTAAGTCCTTCTTCCAGGCATTCTCAGTCTCTTCGAAGCATTATCTTTAAGTCCTTCTTCAAGGCATTCTCAGTCTCTTTGGAGCATTATCTTTAAGTCCTTCTTCGAGGCATTCTCAGTCTCTTCGGAGCATTATCTTTAAGTCCTTTCTTGAGGCATTCTCAGTCTCTTCGGAGCATTATCTTTAATTCCCTTCCCAAGGCATTCTCAGTCTTTTCGGAGCATTATCTTTAAATCCTACTCAGTCTCCTCGGAGCATTATCATTTTTAAGTCCTTTCTCAAGGCATTCTCAGTCTCTTCGGAGCATCATCATCTTTAAGTCCTTTTACAAGGCATTCTCAGTCTGTTGAGAGCACTATATTTAAAGTCCTTTTTTTTCAAGGCATTCTCAGTCTCTTCGGAGCATTATCCTTCATAGCATCGAGCTTTTTCCAAAATATCCCAAATCCTTTCAATCCATGAGGATATCTGCATTAATAGGTTAGATACCGACACCGCTGGGGCTATACACCGCACAAGGTTAGATGCCACAACGGAAGAGGTTAGACTTTTATTAAAAAAAAAATCGCGAGTGCCACTTTGGCAGCACGCGGGGGCGCCCGCACGACAGGCCACCCTAGGCCAATAGGGGCACCACGCGCCCCCTTGTGCATGAGTAGCAGGGGCACCACGCGCCCCCCTACGCGCGCATTGCCCTCCCCGTGCGCTCCCATGCGCGCGCGCTGCCTCCCTTTCATGCGGCCCTCTTTGGGCCGCCTGTCCCCTTTTCCTGCATTCTCTGATTTTCCTTCTTTTTCCATTCTATTTTTGCCCATTCCTTTCACCATCTCATGTTTTTCTTGGGCAAACAAAAATGAAAGCACTTGGTCCTCTTCCCATTTTTAGCCAAGGCAGAAATTAAAAGGGGTTTTTGGGACTCTTTTGAAATAAGACGACAAAATTTATTCAATAAAGTTCTTTCATTTCTTCTCTACATCAAACTTGTTCTCTTCTTCAAAAAATCCTTAAAAATATTCTTAAATTCTTCTTTTTCTCAAGCTTTAACTTTTTTATTTTTCTTCAAAAAAATATATTTCATCCTTGGATTGATCTTGAGCTTAGAAAATTAATTTCCTTTGCTCAATCATTCACCAAGAATATTTTTTATCAAAATATTTTCTTGAGTTAATTTATTTTAAAATATCAATTTTTACAATTTCCTCAAATATTCATCACCACAAATTCGACAAGGAAAACAAATCGAGACACCGTTTCTCCGATCTAAAAAATTCTGAGGGTAAACATTTTTGGACTTGTTCTCATTTATTTTTTTGTATATTATTTATTGTTGTTAATATTATTTTTGCTATTATTATCATGTTTATCATTTATTTTTAGCATTTTAGGGTGGTTAATATTATTGTTGATATATCATTTGTTTGTTTAGGTTTAATTCTTTTGTGACTTCCATTGGCCTCTTCTCCTCTATTATTGTTATTATCATTATTATTATTACTTTTATTATTATGCTATGTCTACTTATCTCATATTATTAGTATCATTATAACCACTATTATTTGATCTATTTATTATTAATATTATTATATTGTGTTTTATATTATTAGTATTATTATTACGGTTATTATTTGTTTATTATTATTAGTGTTATATCATGGTATTTATTCATTATTATTTATTATGCTGTCACTATTATTATTATTATCTTACTATTGTTGTTATTATTATTATTATTATTATTATTATTATTATCATTAATATTATTTTTGTTGTGTTGCATCATCATTATTATTGTTGTTATCATTATTTATCATTGTACCCAATATTCATTTTATCTTTACTCGATTAATTTTTAGAATTATTACTAATATTTTAATGTTATTTTTCCTGTCTGAGCTTTATTGTGACTTGCATCATGTGAGCGTCCCCGTAGCTCCACGGATGGGTCGCGACGTGTGGGGATCACACCGGGTTTGGTGAGATCTTTCTTAATTCCCTCTCTTTATGTTGTGTTATCTGTAAATAATTGTTTTATTCATGCACGCGTGGGATAAAAAATTACAAAAATATTTCTATAATTAAATTGAAACTTTTACTAATAAGATTGGGACCAATGTCCCTTGTTTTAGCCCAACAATAAAAATATCGCATTTAAAACGAAGAGTCTATTTTCTCCAAAAATGGGATCACTCATCCCCGCTTCATCCAACAACCAAATGACTCTTCGAACCCTCTTTAAATAAATGCGAAGGAACCAATGTTCCCAAACCTTCAAATAGGCATGAAGGAACCAATGTTCCTAAAATAATGCCCCGATTTATGTATGTCCTTTTATTCTAATCTTGTGTGAGTGTTTTAAATTTGTGTTCATTTCCTTTTGGGCGCTTGTAATTAATTTTGGAGCAACTTTATTTATTTTTGGGGGATTGTATTCCGTCCCCTTTCACATCTTCAATCTCCTTTTATTGGGGTTGTATTCTTCCCCCATTTCTCTTGTAATTGTGTGCTTGCGTGTTTATTGCTTTCTTTTATCGCTTTATTTATCACTTTATTTATTGCTTTCCTTTTACCGCTTTTGGATGCTTGAGATGCGCTTTTATTTTTAATGCATTGATCGTGTGAGATAAGAGATATAATTTTAAGAGGTTAAAAACTCATTTATAATTAATCAAAGCATAAATAAGAGTGAAGTTCCGAACACCAATCTCTGGTCTAGACCATTAAGAGGTTAGAATCTTTTCCCATTTTTTTGTAAATTGGGTGGCGACTCCATGACACCTCAAAGGTGCCTATAGGCATCGTGAGGCTAGGTGATTCTTCTCAATGTTCTATTGGGAGGAATACACCCATGATGTCTCGTGGCGCCCATGAACAAAAGACGCAAACTAATCCCTTGAATCCCAAAGGCAGATTCAACGGCGAGGGCCCTTCTTGGGTTCCGGCGCGCGTCACACTCATGTAATGGAAAATAAAAACTTCCATTAGGTGAAATACTCCTTAATACGGTGCTTGTGATGTGGGCTATTGTGTGTTAAACAAAATCAAGCAAATTAAGTGGTCTTTTATCAAAGGCTTTCATGCCCCGATAGGTTCACCTTAATTTAATTGAAGTATCGAAATACGTAATGGCCAAAACCCCACCCATACACATGTGCTTTAAATTAAGAGTGTTATGCTGTCGATTTTTTGCCGTGCACTATGGGCATTCATAGGGTCCCCTGTTGACCTATGGACTAAGCCCACCTAGGGAAGAGACCGCACGACCTCGTGTGTGGTAGTGATAAGGTTGGAAGGATTTATCTGCTTGCATGTGGTTGTGGATACTGCACAGCATGCTCGTGCATTACATGTCATTAATGCATGTCAATAAGATAAATATATAAATAATAATGCTATGTGTGTATATATCTTTTCGTCTGCATATTATTTTTCACATGTGCATATCATCCTGCATATATGCATCCCATCGTGTTGTGGCAATCTGTTGATCTCGCACCCATCGAAGATCATTTGCATGGCACGATCATGCATTATACATGTTATCCATGCATCATTCTAACAATTTGGATATTTCAGCCACCATAGATTCATCCAAGTGGACTAGAGGTTCTGACGATCGACTAGTGAGGACAGACTTGCCCTTTGGATTGTTAGAATTAGTGCCTGTTAGGGATTCTGAGGCCACTATAGACCATTCACCTGAGAAGTTTTGGGATCCCGTAATTGCTCGAGGAGCAAGCAAAGTTTGAATTGGTTGGCAAAGATCTAGCGTCTAACCAGGCATCAGAAATGGCCGATCCTTCACGACAGATTTAAGAGACCCACGCCTTAATAGTCCAAGAGATGGATGAAAGGTTCGAGGAGCTTGAAAAAAGGTTGTCGGCCGTGATTAAGGAACAAATAGATGCCATAGCGCTAGTTCTTCAAGCTCAACTTACGGCGACTACCCTTAACCGAGTTGAACCGACCACTGTCGAGAAAGCCTATACAGCGACGACCGTAGCATCTCCTTTTACTTCCAAGCCTAGAGGCAAGGTTTCACTTGTTTTACCAATCGAGCAAAAAGGAGATATGGGATCTACTCTAGAATGTGATATTGTGCCTAAAGTGGGTGGAGATCTAGTGAGGATGCATGCTCTAAAGAATGAAAGCCCAGGTATCTGCAACAACAGTAAGGGCAATGTTAAGAGGACGGGAGTGCCAACCACGAAAATGAATCAAAGGCATTATTCTGATTTGGGTAGATCCTTGTCATGGGTTTTTGAGAAGCTAATGAAAGGGGGGATGTTACAGCCATTACCAGCTAGGTACGCAAGAAACTAGGGACATCCCGACCACATGACGGATCAATATTGCGCCTTCCACTAGCACACCGGGCATTTGACGGACTATTGTTGAACTTTAAGAGACCGGGTTCAAGACCTCATTGATAGCGAGCAGATCTCTGACCTAGAAGAATGAAAGAAGGAGAGGAAGACAAATTAAGTACCTAAGTGGGGAAGGAAGACGGTTCCCGCGGATGGTGATGAACCATTGGCCGAAACAGCTGTGCTAATGGAAGCTGGAAGAAGATAGCTATTCAGATGTTCTTTTCATCCCATAACTATTTGATGATGACATTTTTAATTTTGGTTTTTGCCAAATAAAATGAATGATTTCACTTATCTGTGTGATGTTTTTTGTGATTTCATTATGCATGATCATGACACATTCATATTTAATAATGATTCAAATGATGCCATTTCGTATAATCTCGAAACTTTGGAGAACCCAAAGAAAATCTTGATAGCATCTATTATGACTCCTGAAGAGAGATTAAAAAGAGAGAAAATAAAAAAAATGAAAATAAAAAGTCTTTGCCTGGACCTATGAAGACATGCCAAGAGATGATTATGAAGCCGCCAAACACGCTATGCCAGTGTATCCCGATCATGAACCAGTTAAGCAGAAGCTCAGAAAATTCAAGCCAGGAGTCACAAGAAAGGTTAAAAGGGAGAATTCGCAAGCAGAACCAGGGCTAAATTTTTTACCAAAACGCAATGCCCAACTAGGTGGATCAACGATATTCCCAATGGTTAAGAAGAGAAGTGCACGTACGTGTAAATTATCGGGATTTGGACAAAACTTGTTGGGGAGAGAAAAAATAATGTACGCCAAGAAAAAAAAACAAAAAAAAACAAAAAACAAAAAACAAAAATTAAAAAAAAAAACAAAAAAAGGGAAAAAAAAAAGAGAATTGATTATCAACGTAGGGCAAGGGAAAGTTATCTAGGAGCAAACTTTGTTCAAATCCCGTTGATCTACACATACCTGCATTTTGCTGTTCTTATTAGATACTGAAAAGGACCTAAAGACTGATTCACAAGCTAGCCACCCAATTCATCAGTATAGAGGGTGTGCAGTACGAGAGACATACCTATATTTTGCCATTCTTCTTGGATACTGAAAAAGACTTGAAGACTAATTCACAAGCTATCCACCAAGTTCATCAGTATCAAGAGTGTGCAGTACGAGACGTGAGTTGATGACATACAACTGAGATACCAAACAAGAGGAAGGCCAAGAAGGTTATGGAGGAGACCTATGCCGGGGTTTGCAGCCGGAACCCCTACAAGTGTCACGATGCATGGGCCAAAAGCACTACTGCCCATTGAAGCACATCAAATCTTTGAGGGGCAGTCATGGACGCAATGACAACAGCAGCTATATGCGTTAAATAGAAATAGGTTTTGGCATTACTATCGCAATCAGATCTATCAGAAAATACCTTACTCAATCGTTTGGGAAGAAAGTCAGAAAGCACCCTACTAAAAGAGTGAGATTCGGTCTTCAAGCCAATAGGTCCGAGTGTTCCAGACGGACGAGATAAATTCAGGTCAACGTACGAAGACCTATTTATTCTTGAAAAGTTATTATCCAAGGAAGCAGCATTCCAATAGACAGCAAAGGAAATAAGTTCAAAGAACCAGTCAGCATCAACAGACCTAAGAAGGCATATGGCTAAAGACTAAAAATCAAAAGAAGAGAATAAAAGCCCCGCGGGTTGAAAACTGAAAAAAGGCGGCCTTGTCAGGATGAAAACCAAAAAAAGGCATCCTGGTCAAAAATTAGAGGCTTGAGAGAAAATATCCAATCAAGAAAACAAGAGAGGGCTGATTGAAAACAGGAGTTTTGATGCTTTCAAGATCCACTTTGAGATGAAATTTAATTTTGCATTCTGAATCTATGTTATATGGTGATCATGCATGGAGAAATCATACTCAAATGTACACAATTTTACAAAAAGTATAAAACAAAAGCAGTTTAACTCATCATTTCCTAGTTCTTTTATGAAAAGAGAAACATCATTCACTACTGAATGGTGAAATCTAAATGGCTATACTCTACTTCAGCTCTCACCAACCAGATGCCTTAGCCGATGGGTCCTATTATCTACTGAGGGGCTAAGTACCCTTCTCGTACATGCACTTATGGAGGCGATGGTGTAGTCTCTGACTAGAGCCATTCATTTTGCACACTCAAAGCTATCTAATCCCGGTATAAGATCAGCGCATTGTTGCTATCTACCCTCTGCTATTCTCGCTACTCAAGCGCTTCAGTTAACTCATCTTGCTATCCACTGTGAAGCAAATTCTGTAGCATCTTTAGGGTAAGAACCAAGCTCAAGCAACCATAATCTAAGACATAAGTACACGCCGATTATACCTGATAGACCTTTGACAACAGCTTCAACCTTCTTTACAATCTAAAAAAAAAGCCGTTAGAGATGAAAACCGTAATTGGCACTCTCAGCAAAAGTTAGGCCAAAGGGCAGGGTGAAAACCTGGAAACAGGCAGTCTGTCCTACAAAAAATGAAATAAATAAAAGCTGCTGGATTGGATTGAGTCCATTCTAGGCAAAAAAATAAGGCACAGGGTTATGTGAAAATCCGAAAAGAACGCATTTCTCGCTAAGAAAAGTTAGTGTGAAAATCCACAAGGGACGGACTACCTTCAAAGAATGACTACAGGTATCAGAGGAGAACCTCATAATCCCTAAAGGCATAAAATTCAAAAGCAATTCCAGGTGGCACCGATCCTGCTGCAAATTACGACCAAATCGGCTATCACCTCTGAATCCACTTAGATGAATTCTGGTCCTGCATTACTGCATATATATCATCTCATGTGCATGCTCCCCATTTTTTTTCCTGCATATTTGGCTTTCTAAGTCTTGTAGAAACAGAGAATCGATGCGAACGCTGACAAAAGGCAGGTGATGACATCGATCAAAGCAATCCAATCCAACCATCCGTAGACCTCTCAGGGGGCAACCATCCGAAGACCTCTCAGGGGGCCATCAACCGAAGACCTCTCAAGGGGTGATCAACCGAAGACCTCTCAGGGGGCAACCATCCGAAGACCTCTCAGGGGGCAGCAAACCAAAGACCTCTCAGGGGGCAACCAACCGAAGATCTTTCAGGGGGCAGCTAATCGAAGACCTCTCAGGGGGCGATCAACCGAAGACCTCTCTGGGGGCAGCTAATCGACGACCTCTCAGGGGACGATCAACCGAAGACCTCTCAGGGGGCAGCCAACCATCAGAAGACCTCTCAGGGGGCGGCGAACCAAAGACCTCTCAGGGGGCGATCAATCGAAGACTTCTTAAGGAGCAGCCAACTAATCGAAGACCTCTCAGGGGGCAACCAACCATCAGAAGACCTCTCAGGGGGCAGTCAACCGAAGACCTCTCAGGGGGCAGCTAATCGAAGACCTCTCAGGGTTCGATCAACTAAAGACCTCTCAGGGGCCAGTCAACCGAAGACCTCTCAGGGGACAGCTAATTGAAGACCTCTTAGGGGGCGATAAACCAAAGACCTCTCAGGGTGCAGTCAACCGAAGAACTCTCAGGCTGTGATCAACCGAAGACCTCTCAGGGTGTAGTCAACCGAAGACCTCTCAAGGGGCAGCTAATCGAAGACCTCTCAGGGGGTGATCAACCGAAGACCTCTCAGGGGGCAGCCAGCCAAAGACCTTTCAGGGGGCGGCTAATCGAAGACCTCTCAGGGGGCGATCAACCGAAGACATCTCAGGGGGCAGCCGGCCAGCTAACTCAGGGGGCAGTCTGGAAAAGCGACTGCCTAAGGTACGTGTCTCTTTCCTTCTTTTCTGAATTTTGGCTCACCCAGGCACCTAAGCTCTAGGTTCTCCAAAATTGGGGGCAACTGTAGACACCGGGTCCCGAAGCGGTCCAAGATCAGAATTACCATATGATGAAAATGATACCAACTCACGGGCAAAGGTGTCGAAAATGATGTTTTCCTCGTCGAGACCCTTATTATTTTTTAAATAAAAAAAACAAACAAATAAATATATCTAAAAATACTTTATTATTATTAAAAAAAATTATTAGGAAGTGTTATTTTATATATATATCAAAATTTTTAATATTTTAAAAAGAGAATTAAGTTAATTAATTAATTAATTTAATTGGAAAAAAAAGATTTAAAAATAAGATAAAGAAAAAAGAAAAAAAGATTAAAAAAAAGGGACAAGTTAGATTTACGGAAAAAAAAAATTAAAAATTTATTTTTTAAGTGGCCTAACATTTTATAAGATGGTCGCGTCTCACCAAAGGTGGGATGCGGCCATGTGAGGCACACCCCTTGGTGGCCGTCTCGCCGCGAGCGCGCTCGCTCTTAGCCTGTCTCCACAAGCGGGCATTTTGCCACGCCCGCCTGTGTTTTCCTGCGTTTCTGGCCATTTACAGTCTATTTTTACCGGTGTCTTTTATATTTTTGTGCAATTTTCGATTAACTAAAATTAAAAGACTTCTTGTCTCTTCCCATTTTTGGGCAGGACAGCAAATCAAAGGGTTGAGGGGTCTTCATTTTCAAGGGGGCTGCAATTTTTTTTTAAAAAAAAAAAGAATTTTCTCTCAACCAAGAGCAGCTGAGAGCCATCTTCAAAAAAAAAAAAATCTTTAAACACTTTTCACTTTTCAATCTTTTCTTCTCTAACAAATATTTCATCTTTGGTTTGATTTGAGCAAGAAAAATTAATTTTCTTTGCTCAATCATCCACCAAAAATATTTTCATCAAAAATATTTTCTTAAGTTAATCTATTTTTTAAACACAGATTTTCATATTTTTTTTAAGTATTTATCACCACAAATTTCGACAAGGATAACGGATCAAGGAATCTTATTTTTCGACCTATAAATTCTGAGGGTAAACACTTGGAACCATTTTCATTCATTTATTTCCTCCTGTATATTATTTATTGTTATTAACATTTTTGCCTTTAACTACTAATACCATGTCTATTGCCTAATATTTTTGAGGTTATTAACATTGGCACTGTTGGCATATTCATTTAGCTATTTACTTGATTTTCCTTGTGCTTCTTTTAGTTTAATTTGTGTGGTTTTATTTTGATTGTTTGCCACCAGCTCTTTTTCTTCCTTGTTGTTGTTGTTGTTGTTGTTATTATTATTATTATTATCATTATTATATTGTGTTATTGCTATTATTATTCCATATTTGTTTACTGTTGACATTATTATTATTATTATTATTATTATTATTATTATTATTATTATTACTCTCCTGTTGCAATTATCATTTTGGGTTATTATTATTATTATTATTATTATTATTATTATTATTATTATTATTATTATTATTATTATTATTATTATTATTATTATTATTATTATTATTATTATTATTACTACTACTACTACTACTACTACTATTACTCTCCTGTTGCAACTATCATTTTGGGTTATTATTATTATTATTATTATTATTATTATTATTATTATTATTATTATTATTATTATTATTATTATTATTATTATTATTATTATTATTATTATTTTGCCACTATTTTTATTATTATCCTTATTTTTGGCATGACTTATTTTTCCCCTGTCTTTGCATGCAAAATTATCGGTTTGTTAAATTAATATAGCATGTATTTATTTTGTCTTTATTTGATTAATTTTTTGAAATTATTACTAATTTTTTATTATTATTTTCTGTCTGAGATTAAAACATGACTTACATTATGTGGGCATTCTCGTGACCACCCGGAGGGGTCACACGCGTAGGAAATCGCATCATTTGGTGAGACCTTCCCTTTTCCTTCTCTTTGTGCTATGTTTGCTTGTAAATGAATATTTTATTTATGAACGCGTGAGATAAAAAAATCACAAAAATATTCTTATAATTAAATTGGAATTTTCACTAATAAAATTGGGACCAATGTCCCGCGTTTTAGCCAAAGAATGTAAAACAACACAATAAAATGAAAAGTTTCTTTTTCTCCAAAATGGGATCACTCATCCCGGTTTTCAACCCAACAATCAAACAACTCTTCAAACCCTTTTCAAATAAGTACGAAGGAACCAATGTTCCTAAACCTTCAAATAAGTGCAAAGGAACTAATATTCCTAAACCAAACAAATGCCCCGATTTATGTATTTTTTTCTTATGTGTGTTTTTGTTTGTTTATTTAAATTCATGTTCATACATTTTGGGCCCTTGTGATTAATTTTGGGGCAACATTATTTAATTTTCATTTGGAATTGTATTCCATCCCCGTTTTACCTTTTTTCAATCTTCTTTTATTTGGGGTCGTATTCCACCCCTATTTCTCTTGTAATTATGTGCTGGACGTATTTTTTACTTTATTTCATTTATTTACCGATTTCTTTATCGCTTTATTTTATTGATATTGAATGCTTGTGTGACGCGTGCCGGATCCCGAGCGCCGCCCTTTCGGACCGTCCGCACGTGGGCGATCAGGGCATTTGCGGGTCCGTTGACATCTTGCGATAAATCGCAAGTGCGTCTATGTTGGGCAACAAGGAGGTATCATGGAGTCGCCACCCAATAGAACATTGGGAAAATTACTCTCGCCTCGGAGAGCCTAAGACTGCGCTTGGTATCCATTTTGGGCCAGCCAGAGGGGTCTTGGAAGGTAAACCTCTCGCCCTAAGGAGCCTAGGATTAGCGCTAAAATCTCGTGGCACAAAAAGGTGTCTTGGAGGGTAGACCTCTAGCCTTTTTGAGCCCAAAGACCAGAGCTGGGTCCGGGATTTCTCATCTATTTCTACCTCGATTATTTTATGATCAAATTTTAATACCATTAATTCGCTCTCTCTCCACACGATGCAATTAATTGAAAGGCGCATTTATTCACATTTTGAAAGCGGTAAATGAGCAAAATAAATATTGAAAGCGATAAATTACAATAATACAAGGAGCAGAATACAACTCCCTCTTGTAAATGTGCGAAACATACATAAAACGAGTTATTCATTTAATAGTGAGAACATTGGTCCTCGCATGCATATTTATTATGAAACAATTTTGATGTGATGATTTATTTGGGTATGAAAAACTAGGACATTGGTCCCATTTTTATTTAGAAAAAATGTCAAGTTAATTAATAAAAATGTTTTTGTGATTTTCTTTTTAGCGAGCCTAAATAAAGAATTTTACAAGAAAATTATATGGCAAAATTAAATAAAATATTACAAACCAAATGAGCCTTTTTGGACCTCCCGATGTGCTCGCAAAAACGCCCAAGCGAAAAAAATGAGTTTAGACATAAAAACAAAATACAATTAAAACAATGTTAGTGATTCAATCAATTAAATCAATTAAACATACAAAATAATGAATAACAAATTAAAATAAAGTAAGATGATATGAAAAGAATAATAATGGAATAAAAAAATATTAACAAACCAAAATAAAATGAGAAACATGGATTATATATGATAAATGATTAAATGATGTGATGAAAATAAAATAAAACATGTTAATTAATTAGTACATGATGAAAATATACACATGATGAAAATAAATGATGATAAGTGAAAAATAATGAATGAATAAATAAACAAATGATAATAAAATCATGTAACAATGATAAAAATTAGTAAACAAAGGAATGATGAAAATAATAATGATATGTAACAAGGTTAATTGATGTGTTCATAATTAATACAAACTATTTACATGGCAAAAAGATTAATTTAAATTAATTAATTATTTGCATGTTAAAAATAATGAGGAATCAAAATAAATTATTTACATGTTAGGAATTAAAAAAAACAATATTCACATGAATAAAAATCAAATCATATATAAACAATTAAATGGAACAAATATAAAATCAATACAACAAATGAATAGATGAAAACAATAAATAAATCAATAAAAATAATAAAATGGATATGAATAAATAAAATAAAATAGAAATGAAATAGAAATGGAGCCAAGAATATTTACCCTCAGAATATTGGATTTGATGAAGGAAAAGTGATGATTTTCCGGAAGATTGCTTGAAAGAATAAAATTAGCAATAAAATTAATTCTCTTTGTTTATGGAGAAAAACAAAGGAATTGATTTGTATGCTTAAGATTAAAAAGAAATTGATGTCAAAATGATGATTAATTTCTTGTATTTATGAAGAGAAAACCAAGAAATTAATTGGAATAATTAACAATTGAAAATTGATCTTTCAATTTCAATTAAACCTTATTAATTAAAAAAAGAAAAATGAAATTTTGAAGAGAAAATAGAAGATGATGAATTCTGGAAAATTGGGTCTCAAAAATGTGGAGGCTCCCCCTTTTTTGATTCATCATCCTAAACTATATCAAGAATAGAAAATGTTGCCCTAATTTAATTAAGGAAAACAAACCTAATTTTATTCAAATTCCTCTATTTTTGGGGATAAAATCAAGTTTTATTAATTAATAATCTATAAAAAATATTTTGGAATTTTATTTGAAGTCAAAAACCCTTAATTTTGGGATAAAAACGGATTTTTTTGGGTGAAAAAATCGGAAAAAAGGCTGAAAAAGGGGAAATAGGGCATCAGACCCTGTACCGACGGCCGGAAGCCCGTCGCCAGAGGGACGCCGCCCGTCGCTATAGAGCGACGGGCACTCACGCGGCGACCAGGCGAGAGTCGTGCGCAGCGCTCGGGCGGGAATCGCGCGCAGAGGCGCGCGGTGCGGCGCGCAGCGCGCAACGCTGCGCGTCGCTCTTTAGCGACGCGCGCCATTGGCGACGCTGCGCGTCGCCAAATCTCGCCCAGCGCGCTGGGCGCCTGGGCGTCGGTGTGCTGGGCGCCTGGCGCCCGCGAGCTGGGCGCCAGCGCCTGCGAGCTGGGCGCCAGCGCCTGCGAGCTGGGCGCCAGCGCGCCTGCGCGCTGCCGCGCCCGACACTCGCGGTCCGAAAATTTTTTCTATTTTTTTTTTTTTTTTTTTTTTTCTATTTTAAATTAACTAAAAACACCATAATTTTAAGCCCCCATTTTTTAAAATTAATTTTTTTAAATATTTTTTTATTATTTTTTAGTTTTTCACTCTAAAATGCAAATTTGACGAGAAAACCATCACTTTTAACCTTTTAAGCCTGTGAAGGCAATTATCATCATTGGGTAACTTCGATCTAGGCTTACTCAGGACTCGGTGTCTACAGTTGCCCCCAGTTTAGGGGAATCTAGTACACTAGTGTCTAGGTGAGCCTAAACTCAAAGAAGAAAAGGCAAGAGACGCGTACCTGAGGCGTCGATCTTCCTGCTTGATGGAATTGTAATGATAGCTGTTGCTGTCTTTTGGTTGTAGCTGGTAATGCTGTGGTCGTGCTAACCTCTTGTGGGTAGTGCCGCCATCATGCTAACCTATGTGAATTGGTAGTGCCGTGGTCGTGCTAACCTCTTGTGGGTTGTGCCGCCATCGTGCTAACCGCTGTGAATAGGTAGTGCCGTGGTCGTGCCAACTTCTTGTGGGTTGTGCCGCCATCGTGCTAACCGCTGTGAATTTGTGGTAGTGCCGTGGTCGTGCCAACTTCTTGTGGGTTGTGCCGCCATCGTGCTAACCGCTGTGAATTTGTGGTAGTGCCGTGGTCGTGCCAACCTCTTGTGGGTTGTGCTGCCATCGTGCTAACCGCTGTGAATTTGTGGTAGTGCCGTGGTCGTGCCAACCTCTTGTGGGTTGTGCCGCCATCGTGCTAACCGCTGTGAATTGGTGGTAGTGCCGTGGTCGTGCCAACCTCTTGTGGGTTGTGCTGCCATCGTGCTAACCGCTGTGAATTTGTGGTAGTGTCGTGGTCGTGCCAACCTCTTGTGGGTTGTGCCGCCATCGTGCTAACCGCTGTGAATTTTGGAACTGTGCTCCTTTAGATGTTTGGACTGGTGTCGTCACTCGGCTTTTGTTGGTGTTCCCCGCCGATTTCTCCTGCAAGATTGTATGCATAGGAATATACAAGAAATCATGTGTGCATGATATGGAATGCAAATGCTTGCAACAATGTATAGACTGTGCCCTAGGCGGTCCATGGTTCGCTGAGGTTGTAGCCTGCCGGCTCTATAATGCCCCCTGAATCCTGAGGATCGTCGACAAGTTTTCTGAAAGAGATGTCCGGTATATATCCTTGCCCCCCTGGTCAATGATCATTTACCCAGGATTCTTTTTCATGTTCTGTATTGTATGTTACTTGATTGAAAGAAGATCATCCGAAATACCGTCGCCCTATTGCTCCAGGCATTGAACGTCATTGTTTTAAAGGTAGTGCGTCCCTTGTGGATTTTCACACTAGCTTTTCTTTGCGGGAAATGCGTCCCTTAGGGGATTTTCACACAACCCTTTGCCTAATTTTTGCCTGAAATGGATCCAACCCAATCCAGCGGCTTTTGTTCATTTTGTTTTTTTTTTTTTTTTTTTTTTTTTTTTTTTTTTTTTAGAGCAGACTACCTGTTTCCAGGTTTTCACCCTGCCCTTTGGCCTAACTTTTGTTTAGAGAGCCAGTTACGGTTTTCATCTCTAACGGCCTTTTTTTTTTTTTTTTTTTTTTTTTTTTTTTTTTTTTTTTTTTACAGCTGCAGGAAAAGTTGGAGCTACCATTAAAGCCCCTTCTTAGGGTAATCAGCAGTTATTCTCTGAGACATTTTCTCTTTAGCATCGGTTGCATTGTATGGTATATCTTGATAAATGTGTTGCTAGATTGGGTGAAGTAGCAGATAGGGATCTGGTTCTTGGAAACCATCTATTGTGCTTGATAACTTAGAGGGATTAACGATGTAGTGAGACGTTCCCTATCCTTTCGAGGTGAAGCCTTGTCTTTAGCCTTTGCTTCTCCATATTATTGGACTGGACTTCTAGAAAAACTACCATACCTCTTTTTTTTTTCTTTCTGGGAGTCATTCTGTAACTTTAACCAGCGTATATATAGAAAATGGACACCTAGCCCTGCAATTGATAATAGGACTTGGCCACTAAGGCACCTGGCCGGCGAGAGCCGTAGTAAGGACTAGTTCAGATTTGTATAGACTTTAAGCAATATCTTCCTTTTTAGAACAGAACTAGGAAATAATATCAATGAATGAATTTAGTTTTATTTCATTTCACAACATTGTGCTTGTTTCAATACAATTTCAATATACGTAATCACCATTTAACACTAATTCGAAAATGTCAAACTGCATTCATTCATAGAGCCAAATCTTGATAGCATCAACTCCTGTTACCAATCAGCCCTCTCGGGTTTTCTTGATTGGATATTTTCTCTCAAGCCTCTAATTTTTGACCAGGATGCCTTTTTTCGGTTTTCACCCTGACGAGGCGCCCAATTTTAGCAAGGCCGCCTTTTTCGGTTTTCGACCCGCGGGCTTTTATTCCCTTCTTTTGATTTTTAAGTCTTTAGCCATGGACCCATTTTTGAGTCTACTAATACTGATCATCTTCACCACTTCTGTCATTGCTATCCTGGATAACCGTCTCTGAAAAACAACGGAGCCTTCTCATATCGGCTTGAACTTGCCGCATTATACTCATTTGCTGAAAGATAGAATCTCCCTCTTTTCACGGTGGCTTTTTGGCTTCCTTCCTGGATGATCTCTTGATCTATCCTTGTCTGATGTGTTTAACTGCTGATGCCATTGTTGCACTAGCTGACTTCTAAAAATTTAGGCTTCCATGATTGTGCTTAAAGATTTGATCTCTACCACGCTCGGATATACTGCCTCTGCCCCCCTTATAAAAGGTGAATTTTTTAGAGGTTATAATGGTGATTCTCTTGCCTGGGAATGGGAAAGACAGCTTCTCTGTCCAACCTTTGTAGTTTTGGATCTACTTGGTTGAGATCTCCTTGTTAGCAGCCTCTCTTGCCCCATTAGCTTGAGGGAAACACAGAGAGGACTTGTGGTCCTTAATGTCACCTCTGGAGCAGTTTCCTAACTTTAACCATGAATTGCTCTTTCGCACTTGACCCATGTGTAGAGTAGGAGGCTGCCTTGGCATGACCCTATTCGTTGGGATTGTAAGGAACACCTTTCCTGTGATGTCTTCTTCCAAGCTCGAGCAACCTGTACCTATTGCAAGTCGATACAATCTTCGTGGTCCTTTTTGGTCATCAAGAAAAAAGGCAAAATACAAGCATGTGTAAATCAACGAGATTTGAGGAGACCTTGCCTCCAAATAGCATTCGCTTACCCCCTGATCAATTCTCTCTTTTCTTCTCCCTCTCTTTTTTTTTGTTTTTTTTTTTTTTTGTTTTTTTTTTTTTTATATATTATTTTTTCTTTTGTTTGTTCTTCTTTTTTTTCTTTTCCTTTTTCTTTTGACAATTTTTTTTATATATTTTTCGCTCCCCAATAAGCTTTGCTCAAATCTTGAAGTTTTACACATGCTTGCACCTTTCATCTTAACCATTGGGGTTATTGTTGTTCCATCAAGTCGGACATTGCATTTCAGTATGAATTTTGGTCCTGTTCCTACTGACGGATCTCCACTTTCAGCCATTTCTCCCTATTTCAGCTTGAATCTTCTGAGCTTCTTGTGTCATCTGTCCATGATTAGGATATGTTTAGCATAGCATTTTCGACAGCTTCATAAGCACATCTTCATGGGTCCAGGCAAAGACTTTTTCGTATCTTGTTTTAATTCTCTCAAATTTTCTCACTCTTCAAAAGTTATGTCAGATGCCATCAAGATTTTTGAGGTTCCAAGAATAAATAGAGTAGCATCAATCGAGCCAATGTCAAATATAAATGAATTATGATCATGTGTAATGAAATCGTTAAAAACATCACACAAATGAAGGAAATTGTTTGATTCACTAATAAAACTAGAAAACGTCATTAATATTCAAAACAAGTTCAGAACTAAGAAAGAGAGTCTAAACTATCATCTTCCTCTTTCTGCCAACGCAGGTGTTGTTGCCAACGGTCTCTAATTAACTTCGGGGCCCATCCTTCCTTCCTTTGACTCCTTGTCGATGAGGCCTTGAACCCGCTCCCTCAAAGCTCGGCATTCATTAGTGTCATGTCTAGCCTGCTGATGATAGATGCAATATTGACCTACCCGATGACCTGGACGCCCTTGGCTTTTATAGGGTCTAGCTCATTTTGATTGCAACTTCCCTTGCTTAACAAAATAGGCAAAATGCTTTGACAAAGGCTTTTCTAAGACGATGCAGTCATTTCGGGTCACCTCCCTAGCTGGCATCTTCATGTCTCCACCACTTATTCGGCTGCTATTGCACTGACTTAGGCACCCTTCAATAATTCTAGATGGCTCAAGATCTTGGACTTGCTTCCTCGGGATTTTCCAGTCATTAAATAGACCTGTGGGGTACTGATGAGAATCCATTATCCCATAACCCATAGTTGGCTTAGTTGACGTCCTCTGAGGGAAAGATCCGTCAAAACCAAAGCAATATTTCTGGGCCACTCCAACCACCGGCATTTTTTTGATCTTTTGAATGCCGACGGTATTGTCACTTCTGCATAGACCACTTTTCCTCTCTGAATTTATCGTAATCAAGGCGAGTTTCTTGTTGGCAGCTTGGGCAGTAGCACGTTTGGATCGCTGAATTGCCTCCTCGAGAATGTCCATTCTTTTCTTGGGGTCACCCTGTGTCGTCATCTTAAACCCCTCATTACAAACATGTCCTTTGTCTTTTTTCCTTGACTGCAGAACACAAGGCATCTTTCCTCTGAACCCGATTCTTGGCATGTATGCTATTGCAGCTAGACCCTGTTTGCTCTGTGGCATGGAAAAATCAGTATGCTGTGCCTTGGTAGATGGTGTCATTGTGGTAGCCAAGTCTTCCTTTATAGTCTTCAACCTGGCTTCAAATTCTTTCAGCCTGCTCTCTAAGTCTTGTGCCCTCCTATCCATTTCATCAATAATGAGGGCATGGGTTGCACCCGGTCTTCCTGATGGGTTGGTCATGTTACTTTCTATCAAATGTTGTAAAAGATGACGACTTGTCGTTCTCTGAGCCCACGTATTCTGATCCTCAGAAAGAAAATAAATTGCTAATTAATCACCTGTCAAGACCTTTAGACCACCTGGACAAATCTATAATGGCTGCAAAAAATACCTGTTAAGATGATGCATGAATGACATGTAAGATGCATGATCGTGCTATGCAACATAGACAAACTCATGCAAGTAGATAGATCCTTCCAACCTCATATCTCTCACACACGTGGTAATGCGGTCTCTTTCCTAGGTGGGCTTGATCCATGGGTTAACGGGGAACCCAATGGACACGTATGGTGCGCGGTGAAAAACCGACAGCATAACACTCCTATACTAATGTACAAGCGGATGGATAGTGATCGTCATGTATTTAGACGTTCCACAAATTTCGACATGGCCCTACCGGGGCATGGAAGCCTTTGGCTAGGTTACCAAGCGAGACATCTGGACTCACCCAATACATGAGGGTCCATACAGCAAGCATGGAATTATGGTTCATATCACTTGTGGAAAGTAGCTATGGCCATTATATGAGCTTTGGACAAGGGAGATGTTACTTTAAGGCTACCCAAGCATGATCCCTGCCGACGGGTCTAGCTCATCACGAGCGTAACGACCGATCGGGTCACCATTTTGATATACCATTAAGGTACGTGGCTTGGGCTGGTGATTATCCTTAACACTTCCCCAAATTGAGTGAAAATGAGGAGGTGCTTCAGGAACGCACCGGGGCTAGAAGAGGGACCAAACTAGCGTATTCTAAGGCTCTAATGATATGCAAATGCAAATTTGAGAGAAGGTGAATTTATGAATTAAATTTTAATCATAAATGTTAAAAGAGGTATTTTCGAATCGAAATCTCGAACCATAAACGTCCCCAGTGGAGTCGCCACTGTGACGCGCGCCGGATCCCGAGCGCCGCCCTTTCGGACCGTCCGCACGTGGGCGATCAGGGCATTTGCGGGTCCGTTGACATCTTGCGATAAATCGCAAGTGCGTCTATGTTGGGCAACAAGGAGGTATCATGGAGTCGCCACCCAATAGAACATTGGGAAAATTACTCTCGCCTCGGAGAGCCTAAGACTGCGCTTGGTATCCATTTTGGGCCAGCCAGAGGGGTCTTGGAAGGTAAACCTCTCGCCCTAAGGAGCCTAGGATTAGCGCTAAAGTCTCGTGGCACAAAAAGGTGTCTTGGAGGGTAGACCTCTAGCCTTTTTGAGCCCAAAGACCAGAGCTGGGTCCGGGATTTCTCATCTATTTCTACCTCGATTATTTTATGATCAAATTTTAATACCATTAATTCGCTCTCTCTCCACACGATGCAATTAATTGAAAGGCGCATTTATTCACATTTTGAAAGCGGTAAATGAGCAAAATAAATATTGAAAGCGATAAATTACAATAATACAAGGAGCAGAATACAACTCCCTCTTGTAAATGTGCGAAACATACATAAAACGAGTTATTCATTTAATAGTGAGAACATTGGTCCTCGCATGCATATTTATTATGAAACAATTTTGATGTGATGATTTATTTGGGTATGAAAAACTAGGACATTGGTCCCATTTTTATTTAGAAAAAATGTCAAGTTAATTAATAAAAATGTTTTTGTGATTTTCTTTTTAGCGAGCCTAAATAAAGAATTTTACAAGAAAATTATATGGCAAAATTAAATAAAATATTACAAACCAAATGAGCCTTTTTGGACCTCCCGATGTGCTCGCAAAAACGCCCAAGCGAAAAAAATGAGTTTAGACATAAAAACAAAATACAATTAAAACAATGTTAGTGATTCAATCAATTAAATCAATTAAACATACAAAATAATGAATAACAAATTAAAATAAAGTAAGATGATATGAAAAGAATAATAATGGAATAAAAAAATATTAACAAACCAAAATAAAATGAGAAACATGGATTATATATGATAAATGATTAAATGATGTGATGAAAATAAAATAAAACATGTTAATTAATTAGTACATGATGAAAATATACACATGATGAAAATAAATGATGATAAGTGAAAAATAATGAATGAATAAATAAACAAATGATAATAAAATCATGTAACAATGATAAAAATTAGTAAACAAAGGAATGATGAAAATAATAATGATATGTAACAAGGTTAATTGATGTGTTCATAATTAATACAAACTATTTACATGGCAAAAAGATTAATTTAAATTAATTAATTATTTGCATGTTAAAAATAATGAGGAATCAAAATAAATTATTTACATGTTAGGAATTAAAAAAAACAATATTCACATGAATAAAAATCAAATCATATATAAACAATTAAATGGAACAAATATAAAATCAATACAACAAATGAATAGATGAAAACAATAAATAAATCAATAAAAATAATAAAATGGATATGAATAAATAAAATAAAATAGAAATGAAATAGAAATGGAGCCAAGAATATTTACCCTCAGAATATTGGATTTGATGAAGGAAAAGTGATGATTTTCCGGAAGATTGCTTGAAAGAATAAAATTAGCAATAAAATTAATTCTCTTTGTTTATGGAGAAAAACAAAGGAATTGATTTGTATGCTTAAGATTAAAAAGAAATTGATGTCAAAATGATGATTAATTTCTTGTATTTATGAAGAGAAAACCAAGAAATTAATTGGAATAATTAACAATTGAAAATTGATCTTTCAATTTCAATTAAACCTTATTAATTAAAAAAAGAAAAATGAAATTTTGAAGAGAAAATAGAAGATGATGAATTCTGGAAAATTGGGTCTCAAAAATGTGGAGGCTCCCCCTTTTTTGATTCATCATCCTAAACTATATCAAGAATAGAAAATGTTGCCCTAATTTAATTAAGGAAAACAAACCTAATTTTATTCAAATTCCTCTATTTTTGGGGATAAAATCAAGTTTTATTAATTAATAATCTATAAAAAATATTTTGGAATTTTATTTGAAGTCAAAAACCCTTAATTTTGGGATAAAAACGGATTTTTTTGGGTGAAAAAATCGGAAAAAAGGCTGAAAAAGGGGAAATAGGGCATCAGACCCTGTACCGACGGCCGGAAGCCCGTCGCCAGAGGGACGCCGCCCGTCGCTATAGAGCGACGGGCACTCACGCGGCGACCAGGCGAGAGCCGTGCGCAGCGCTCGGGCGGGAATCGCGCGCAGAGGCGCGCGGTGCGGCGCGCAGCGCGCAACGCTGCGCGTCGCTCTTTAGCGACGCGCGCCATTGGCGACGCTGCGCGTCGCCAAATCTCGCCCAGCGCGCTGGGCGCCTGGGCGTCGGTGTGCTGGGCGCCTGGCGCCCGCGAGCTGGGCGCCAGCGCCTGCGAGCTGGGCGCCAGCGCGCCTGCGCGCTGCCGCGCCCGACACTCGCGGTCCGAAAATTTTTTCTATTTTTTTTTTTTATTTTTTTTCTATTTTAAATTAACTAAAAACACCATAATTTTAAGCCCCCATTTTTTAAAATTAATTTTTTTAAATATTTTTTTATTATTTTTTAGTTTTTCACTCTAAAATGCAAATTTGACGAGAAAACCATCACTTTTAACCTTTTAAGCCTGTGAAGGCAATTATCATCATTGGGTAACTTCGATCTAGGCTTACTCAGGACTCGGTGTCTACAGCTTGCAATGCGCTTTTAATTAAATGCATCAATCATGTGAGAGGAGAGATAGGATTTCAGGAAGTTAAAAACTCATTTATAATTAACCAAAGCATAAATAAGAGTGAAGTTCCGAACATCATCTCTGGTGTAGACCATAGAGATTAAATGACCTTTCCCAATTTCTCGTAAATTGGGTGGCGACTCCAAAATATCTCAAAGGTGCCTAAAGGTACCATGAGGCTAGATGATCCTTTCCAATGTTCTATTGGGAAGGAGGCATCCAAGATGTCTCATGGCACCCAAGATCAACAAGACGTGAACCAATCCCTCGAATCCTAAAAGCGGGTTCAAGCGAGGGCCTTTCTCTGGTTTAGCGCGCGTCATAACCGGGCATACCACAGAAGATTGTAAGACCTTGAGACATGCTAGTCAAGATCTGATTGACTCCCAGCAGATCTCCGACCCAGAAAAGTGAGAGGGAAAGAGTAAGATGGATTAAGTGCCTAAGTGGAAAGGCAGGACGGTTCTTAAGGATAATAATGGACCATCGGCTGTAACATCTGTGTTGGCAAGAATAAAAAATGATTAGCTATTTAGAATGTTCTTTTTATTTTTGAACTATTTAATAATGACATTCTAGTTTCATTAATAAGACGAACATGTTTTGCTTACTTGTGTTATATCTCTTATGATTTCTCTATGCATAATCATGGTCATGACTCGTTCATATTTAACATTGATTCAGTTGATGCTACTCCATTTAATCTCAAAACTTTGGAAAGTCCAAACAAAATCTTGATAGCATCTAATGCAACTCCTGAAGAGAGATTAAAACTTGAGAGAAATTCAAGAAAATATAAAAAAGTCTTTGCCTGGACTTATGAAGACACGCTAAGAGTTGATCGCTAAATCACCGAGCACACCATTCTAACATACCCAGATCATGGACCAATCACGTAGAAACTTGAAAGATTGAAGGCAAAAGGGGCAGAAAAGATTAAAAAGAGGATTTTACAAGCAGAGATGAAGCCAAAATTTCTAATCGAAGTTCAACGCCAGACTTAGTTGGTCAATATTGTCCAAAATCAAAAAGAGGAGGAGTGCGTGTATGTATGAACTATCAGGATTTGAACAAAGTTTATCCTCAACAAAAAAAAAGAGAGCAGAAAAAAAAGAGAGAAAGAAAAGAATCAATATGTAGATTGGAAAATCATCATGGGGGGGCAAGCTTTGTTCAAATTCCGTTGACCTACACATGCCTGTACTTTGCCATTTTTCTTGACTTCCAAGAAGGACCAAAAGGGTTATATTGACTTACAATGGACACGGGTTGCTCGAGCATAGGAATAGACATCATAGGGAGGTGTGCCCTATGGCCTCCAACGAACAAGGTCATCAAAGGAAATCCAATATATCGATATGGTCTCCCACACCACGCAGGGTTCAAGGGAGGAAGGACGATTTGTGGCTAAGGCTAGGAAGTTGCTATAGGGGTATGATATTAAAGACAACAAGTCTTCCCTGTATTGCCCTTAACCAATGGGGCAGGAAAGGATGCAAACAAGGAGATCTGGCTCAAGATGGTTCGAAACTACAAGGATTGGGCAGAGAAATGGACTTTTGTACTTCGAGGCTAGAGAACCACTATCAAAACCTCTACAAGACTCACCTTTTATTCCTCGATATAGGGGGCAGAAGCAGTATGGCCGGTCAAAGTGGAGTGCAAAACTTTAAGGATAGTCATGGAAGCCTAGATTTTAAAATCCGACAAGGCACAGCAATGGCAGCAGCAATCAAACACGTCAGACAAGGACTGGTTATGCGATTATTACCACAGTCAAGTCTATCAGAAGACACTCTGCTCGATCGTCCTGGAAGAAAGTCAGAAAGCACCACTAAAAGAGGAAGATTTAATCTTTAAGCAAGTGAGTCCGAATGTTTCGGATTAATAAGGCAAATTCAGACCAGTGTAAGAAGGCCCATTGGCTCTTGAAAAGTTATGGTCTAAGGGAACAACATTTTCGATAGACATCGATGAAAATGACTTCAAAGAACCGATCAGCATCAACAGACTCAAGAAGTCCATGGTTAAAGATTAAAAATCAAAAGAAGAGAATAAAAGCCCTGCGGGTCAAAAACCGAAAAAAGGCAGCCTTGCTAAAAATGGGCGCCTCGTCAGGGTGAAAATCGAAAAAAGGCACCCTGGGCAAAAATTAGAGGCTTGAGAGAAAGTATCCAATCAAGAAAACCCGAGAGGGCTGATTGGATACAGGAGTTTGATGCTTACAAGATATACTCTGAGATTAGATGTAGTTTTGCATTTTGAATCAATGTTAGATAATGATCATGTATAGAGAAATCATACCGAAATGTACACAATCTTTGCAACTACATGTGTTCATTATTTTCTAGTTCATTTATAAAAAGAGAAATATCGTTTATTGCTGAATGCATGAAATCTAAATGGCTACACTCTACTACTGCTCTCACCATCCGGATGTCTAAGTCGATGAGTTCTAGTATTTATTGCAGGACTAAGCACCTACCTCTTGAATGCATTAGTGAGAGTGAAAGAACATCCCCTGATAGATGGTATAATAGTCTTCACCGATAGCTCGCTTAGAGGCCGCGATGTTTAGAGGTAAAAGCCAAAGCTAAAGGTCCACCTTGGAAAGATAGGAATGCCTCACCATATCGTTAATCCCTCTGAATTATCAAGCACAACGGGTGGTAATGTAAAAGGCAGCCTCATGAAGCCCTAAAGAACCCGATCCTCGTCCGCTACCTCACCCAATCTAGCAACACAATCATCAAGGGAGGCCATGGAATGTAATCGATGCCTAAGGAGAAAATGCCTTAGAGAATAACTACTAATTACCCTAGGAAGGGGCTTTGATAGTAGCTTCGACTTTTTTTGCAGCCATACCAAAAAGGCAGAAGAGTCTCGAAAAAAAAAAAGAGAGGCCGTTAGAGATGAAAATCGTGACTGGCTCTCTAAGCAAAAATTAGGCCAAAAGGCAGGGTGAAAACCTGGGAACAGGCAGTCTGTCCTTCAATAAAAAATGAAAAAAAAGCCGCTGGAGTGGGTTGGGTCCATTCCAGGAAAAAATTAGGCCCAGGGTTATGTGAAAATCCCTAAAGGGACACATTTCCCGCTAAGAAAAGCTAGTGTGAAAATCCACAAGGGACGCACTACCTTTAAAACAATGACTTTTGAAGCCTGGAGTGATAAGGCAGCGTTACTCTGAATAACTTCCCTTTAGGCAGGTAGGGCATAATGCAGAACTTGATTCAGGGTCCTGGGGGCAAAATGCTCGTTGACCGGGGGGCAAAGATACACGTGGGTCAGTTCTATTTGAAAAGAGTATGGGTTTGAGTCCCTAAAGCCAAGACGATGCTTTTCAAGATCCTTGGGGGCATCAGACAATGTGAGCAGCCGGGTAATACCCTCAACGAATCCCTTAACCACCTAGGATGTGGTCTATCCATTTTTGCATATCACATGCATCCCACGTGCATAGATCTTTTGCACATCCCCCTACATATCATATGCATTCAGTCCTTTACACTTATGGTTGTACACATAATTCTTGTACATTAATCCTTTGCTCGTGATTCATGTATATAGCTTTATGTATATATTTTCTACACATAATTCCATACACACAATCTTTTGTATGTGTTGTTGTGTGCACACAATCTTTTGTATATGAGCAAGGATGATCCAAGAGATGGGTTCAGCTAGACATTATCGGCCATTGTATCCGGCACAAAATCAGGTGAATAGGTGCAGAGGTGGAATGCCCAGAAGAACAAGCCTATCCGGGCACACCATGCTAAGGGCAATCAGGAATCGCACAAATCTACAAAAAAGAAGATCCTTTGAGAAGCCGGACGACGTACACATACTTTAGTTAGAGGCAATCAGATGCGAAAGTGGGCTGAGGTACAGTTTCAGCTCTACATCGTCACTCATCCACGCCGAACAATCAGATCAAGATGAAGTCCTCTTGAAAATAGAATCTCGCGGACCCGCTCCCAAGAGGACATTTAAAAGAGTAAGCCTATTCATGCACACCATGCCGAGGGCAATCAGGTAAGTTTCTCTATCATAAGAGGCACGCTCACACACATCACACAATAAATGTACAAAAGCCAAATTCAAATGTACAAAATCTCAAACAAATGAACAAAACAACAATAACGACAAAAACAAAACAACACAAAACAAAAAGAAGAAGATATTTTCAAGGCCTTGAAAATCCAATATGCTGTAAAAATTTAAATACATCCGAAATGTAAAAATCACATAAACCACAGGAACGACAGAAGCAAAAAAAAAAAACAAAGATCATTTTAAGAGTCCCCAAAGACATTGAAACCTATCCGCTTGCAGGCAAGCAACAAAACCTCCAATCTAATTTTCCTCTAAGGAGGCTCAAATCTATTTTCCTCTCTGGAGGCTCAACATCAAATTCTCTCACACTCTTGAGAAGTACGCGGGTCTTTTCAACAAGGAGGCTACGTTGGAGATGATAGAGGAATCAATATTTGGGAAAAAACCAACCGTCCTTCAGGGGGGCACCCGTCTGACATCGGCCCCAACAGGCATGTACTGCCACAGGTAAGTACCTCTTTTATATACTGTGACGCGCGCCGGATCCCCGCGGCCGCCCCTTCGACCGCCCGCACGTGGGCGATCGGGCAATTGTGGGTCCATTAACAGCTTGCAATAAATCGCAAGTGCGTCTATGTTGAGCAACAAGGAGGTTTCATGGAGTCGCCACCCAATAGAACATTGAGAAAGTTTCTCTCGCCTCGGAGAGCCTAAGACTGCGCTTAGTATCCATTTTGGGCCAGCCAAAGGAGCCTAGGATTAACGCTAAAGCCTCGTGACACAAGAAGTATCTTGGAGGATAACCTCTAACCTCTTGAGCCCAAAGACCAGAGCTGGTTCGGGACTTCTCATTTATTTATACCTTGATTAATATCATAATTAAGTTTTGAATTCATTGTTTCATCAACTTCCCACACAATGCAATTTTAATTTAAAGGCGCAATCATTCATATCAAAAGCGGTAAATGTAAGCAAAATCCAAAATAAAGCTTTCAAAAACAAATTACAATAACACTAGGAGCGGAATACAACTCCCATTTATAAAAGTGAAATAAATGCATAAAACGGGTTATTCATTAATAGTGAGAACATTGGTCCTCGCATTCATATTTATTATGAAACAGTTTTGATGTGATGATTTATTTGGGTATGAAAAACTTGGACATTGGTCCCCTTTTATTTAAAAAATATCAAGTTAATTAATAAAAACGTTTTTGTGATTTTCTTTATAGCGTGCCTAAATAAATAATTTTACAAGAAAATTATATGGAAAAATTAAATAAAATATTACAAACCAAATGAGCCTTTTTGGACCTCCCGATGTGCTCGCAAAAACGCCCAAGCGAAAAAATGAGTTTAGACATAAAAGCAAATACAAATAAAATAATGTTAGTAATTAAATCAATTAAATTAATTAAACATACAAAATAATGAATAACAAATTAAAATAAAATAAGATGATAATGGAAAGAATGATAATGGAATCAAAATGTTAACAATCCAAAATAAAATGAGAAACATGCATTGTATGTGATAAATGATTAAATGATATGTTGAAAATAAAATAAAACATTTTACTTAAATAATACATGTAAAAATATGAACATGATGAAAAGTGGAACATAATAAATGAATAAATAAACAAATAATAATCAAATCATGTAACAATGATAAAAAGAATAATAAAAATTAGTAAACAAATGAATGATGAAAATAATGATGATGTATAACAAGGTTAATTGATGTGTTCATAATTAATTAAAACTATTTACATTGCAAAAAGATTAATTTAAGTTAAGTATTTGCATGTTAAAAATAATTTGGAATCACAATAAAATAAATTATAACATGTTAGGAATTAAAAGAAAACAATATTCACATGAATAAAAAATCAAATCATATATAAACAATTAAATAGAACAAATATAAAATCAATAAAACAAATGAATAGATGAAAACAATAAATAAATCAATAAAAACAATAAAATATATATGAATAAATTAAATAAAATAGAAATGAAAATAGAAATGGAGCCAAGAATATTTACCCTCAGAATATTGGATTTGATGAAGGAAAAGTGATGATTTTCCGGAAAATTGCTTGAAAGAATAATTTAGCAATTAAATTAATTCTCTTTGTTTATGGAGAAAAACAAATGAATTGATTTGTATGCTTAAGATTAAAAAGAAATTGATGTCAAAGTGATGATTAATTTCTTGTGTTTATGGAGGAAAAACAAAAAAAATAATTGGGATAATTAACAATTGAAAATTGATCTTTCAATTTCAATTAAACCTTTTTAATAAAAGAAAAATCTGAAATGTTTGAAGAGAAAATAGAAGAAGAAGAAATCTGGAAAATTTTAGGTTTAAAAAATGTGGAGGCCTCCAAAAGAATCAATTGGAATAATTAAGCCTTAAAATTTAATTTTCCAATCTCAATTAAACCTTGTTAATTCAAAGAGAAATCTCAAAATGTTTAGAAGAAAAATCAAAGAGGAAGAGAAATGCTGGAAATTCTGATGTAAAAAATAGTAGTGGAGGCTCCCCTTTTTTGATTCATCATAAAGTATTTAAAGAATAGAAAATGTTGCCCTAATTTAATTAAGGAAAACAAACCTAATTTTATTCAAATTCCTTTATTTTTGGGGATAAAATCAAGTTTTATTAATTAATAATCTATAAAAAATATTTTGGAATTTTATTTGAAGTCAAAAACCCTTAATTTTGGGATAAAAACGGATTTTTGGGTGAAAAAATCGGAAAAAGGGCTGAAAAATGGGAAAATAGGGTATCAGACCCTATACCGACGGCCAGGAAGCCCGTCGCTATAGAGGGGCGGGCGTCGGAGCGGCAACCAGGCGAGGCTGCGCGAAATCCACGCGCTGGCGCTCGCGCACGAGCGCTCTGTGCGGCGCTCAGCGTGTGCGATGCCGCGCGCGCCTTTTGCGACGCGCAGCATCGGCAACGCTGAGCGTCGCCTTTGCGCCCGCAGTGCGATGGGCGCCTACGCTCTGGGAGCCCAGGCGCCTGCGAGTTGGGCGCCCACGCGCCTGCGAGCTGGGCGCCAGCGCGCTGCCGCTCCCGACACTCGCGATCCGACCTTTTTTTTTTTTTATAAAATTTTAAATTGACTAAAAACACTATAATTTTAAGCCCCCATTTTTCAAAATTAATTTTTTAAATATTTTTTATCATTTTCTAATTTGTCACTCTAAAATGCAAATTTGACGAGAAAACCATCACTTTTAACCTTTTAAGCCTGTGAAGGCAATTATCATCATTGGGTAACTTCGATCTAGGCTTACTCAAGACCCGGTGTCTACAGTTGCCCCCCAGTTTAGGGGAATCTAGTACACTAGTGTCTAGGTGAGCCTAAACTCAAAGAAGAAGAGGAAATAGACAAGTACCTGAGTCGGCCGTCTTTCCGAACTGGAGAATTCTGAGATGGTGGTTATTATCATGGTGTGTTTTCGTTTGTTGAAGTGGTGCTATCTGTGAGCCCTTCGGTTGATTGCCCCCTGAGAGGTCTTCGGTTCATCGATCGTTTGTTTGCCCCCTGAGCGGTCTTCGGTTCATTGCCCCCTGAGAGGTCTTAGTTCATTTCCATTTGCCCCCTAAGAGGTCTTCAGTTCATTGATTGTTTGTTTGCCCCCTGAGCGGTCTTCAGTTCATTGCTCGTTTGCCCCCTAAGAGGTCTTCGGTTCATTGCCCCCTGAGAGGTCTTCAGTTCATTTCCATTTGCCCCCTGAGAGGTCTTCAGTTCATTGATTGTTTGCCCCTTGAGAGGTCTTCGGTTCATTGCCATTTGCCCCCTGAGAGGTCTTCAGTTTATTGGTCATTTGCCCCCTGAGAGGTCTTCAGTTTGCTGCTCCCTGAGAAGTCTTTGGTTGATTGCCCCCTGAGAGGTCTTCGATTCACTCCTCCCTAAGAAGTCTTTGATTTGCTGCTCCCTGAGAAGTCTTCGATTTACTGCTCCCTGAGAAGTCCTCGGTTTATTGCCCCCTGAGAGGTCTTCGATTTACTGCTCCCTGAGAAGTCTTTGATTTGCTGCTCCCTGAGAAGTCTTTGGCTGATTGCCCCCTGAGAGGTCTTCGGATGGTGCTTGGATTGATGATTAAGCTGGTATGTGGATTGATGATTTAATCGATGTCTGGATTGATGATTGACTTGAGGCTTGGATATATGTTTTAATCGATGTCTGGATTGATGAATGAGTTGAGGTTTTGATTGATGATTTGACCAATGTCATCACTCGGCTTTTGTCGGTATCCGCCTCAAGTCTCTCTTTCTGCAAAATAAGGAAACTAAACTATGCAAAAATGGTGAGCATGCAAGTGAAATGCATAAATTATGCGGGAATGCAGGATAAAAATTCATCTATGTGAACTTGAAGATGATAGCCGGGCTAACTGCAATTTGCGATATAATTGATGCCTTTTGAGCTGCTTTTGAATTTCATGCCCTTCGAGATTGCGAGATAGTCATTATTTGAAGGTAGTGTGTCCCTTGTGGATTTTCACACTAGCTTTTCTTAGTGGGAGATGCGTCCTTTGTGGATTTTCACATAACCCTGTGCCTTATTTTTTGCCTGGAATGGACCCAACCCAATCCAGCGGCTTTTCTCTTTCTTCTTTTTTTTTTTGAAGGACAGACTGCCTGTTTTCAGGTTTTCACCCTATCCTTTTGCCTAGTTTTTGCTTAGAGCGCCAGTTACGGTTTTCACTCTAACGGCTCTTTTCTTCTTTTTTTTTTTTGAAGATTGCTGAAGTTGTTGGCAAGAACCTTTTGGGAGTCTTAGGACATGGTTGCATGAGCTTGATTTTGCACATTTGATAGCAGGATGAATCGGCTGAAGCGCTTGAGCGGTGAACAATAGGCGACTTTGGTCACATAAAGCGAACTGCTCTTATCACATCATTGCAGAAATGCATGTGTTTCAACTTGATTTCATTAAGTATGATCATTATTTGTCATTAGTTTCAAAAAATACAAGACCTCAGCTAACCTCGAGATAGATCTTGAAAGCATCAAAACTCTTGTTATCAATCAGCCCCCTCGGGTTTTATGATTGAAGATTTTCTCTCAATTTTTTTTCTTTTTTGAATGCGAATTCTAGATGCAACTTTGGGGACGAGACTTAACTCGAATGCATGAATGCACTCGTGGCTCCTCGCTTTAAGCTCAAGAAACACCATATGCCTCTTCTTACGTATCAAACCTTATTAGAAGGTCATCTTCGCTAGTTGGATAAGACTGAACCAAGAATCAAAAGGTCTTACTTTGGTTGTAATGTTAGGCTTAGGTAGATGGCTATCAAAGGAAAGATCAGGTCGTTAGAGAAAAGTGGCCGCCATATTTTCTCGACTGGTGGATGAACCATTCTCAGCTCAGTTGTATATACAAAGGTATTCTTGAATTTGGATTTGATAACATTTTAGCTCATTTAAGATCAGATTGACAGTTAAAAAGGTAATCATCAAAACTCGTCAAGTGGTTATTATTTTGAGCTCTACTTTTTTTTTTTTTTTAGGGAGCTCATGTCTTTGGCGCATGACTGAAACTCTCTTCCCAAAGTGTAAACTCATCCTTACCAAGGCAATTTTGATAACCCACAAAGAAATTGTTAATTGTTAAAACGTTCATCCATCCCTGCTAGAGAGGCCACTCTTCTAAGGGGAAGCCAAAATCATTTTAGGCGAGGGGATAGTTTTAACATGTGTAACAACAAAATTGGCACGCATTTAGCATACCCACATAAAGGCTCAATGGGCTAGCAAGCGATTGTGAAGTAAGGGTAGGAAATGGTCATTTAGAGAGCTATACAAAGAAAATGTTGCCTAAATCATTTTCTAGGTTCCGTCTTATCCAGGGATCGCTTTGACGGGTAATCAGAAAGGTTCTAGTGCTCTTAGTGAGTTTCCATCCAGTCCCCTAATTGCAACTAGTTTTTTTTTCTTTTTTCTTTTTTTTCTCTTTACAGGAGCTATGTCAGATGCTATCAAAATTTTCTTTGGGTTCCCCAAAGTTTCCGAGATTAACTGCAGTCATATTATTTGAATTAATGCCAAAGTAAATGCATTGTGATCATACGAAATGAAATCAATAGAAACATTATACAAATAAGCAAAATTGTTCTCTTTATTAGAAACAGAAAATTGTAGCATAAAATGTTCTAGAAATAAAAAGAATTTCAGCATCTAAGAGCAATATCACTAGTGGGCCACAAGACACGATCATGTTTGCGGTGGAGGGACTGCATTATAACCTGCTTTCTTCTTTTTCTCTCTCTCCTCAGGATCTGCGATCTGATCGGTGTCAATGAGATCCTGGATTTTGTTTCTCAGAATTCGACAATGGTCAGTCAAATGGCCGGTGTGCTGGTGGTAAGCGCAGTACTGATCACCTCTATGTCCCGGCTGTCCCTGACTCAAGGCTGGTCTGGGTGGTAAAGGCTGCAACTTGCCTTCTTTCATTAGTCTCTCCAGTACCCAGGATAGAGAGCGGCCTAAGTTGGAGTAGTATCTCTGACCCTGCCCAACTCCAGTAGCTGAGACCTCTGCCGTCCTACTATTTCTGCTGTTGCTGCTCCCAGTACCTCCTGATTTGAATCCCGACTGGTTCCCATAGCCTTTCCCAGCAAAGTTATTTTGGCTTGCTTTCTTTGCCAGGTAAGCCGCCTCAGCTTCTATAGCGATATCCTTAAGTGACTCCCAGTCCTTGAGCCCCTTAAAACTGAGCAAGTCCCTTAAGTAAGGGCATGAGTTTCTGATAAACAGCCTGATCTGGTCTGCAGTGTCAGGCTTCTTCTTTAACTCCATGACCCTGTTTCTCCATCTTGTAAGGTACTCATGGAATGACTCAACATTCTTCTGCTGTAGAAGCTCGAGGTCTTTTAGGGTGACCTCCATCCTAGTGCTGCAGTCGTACTGCTTCATTAATTCTTCGGTCAAAAGGTCCCAGTCCTCCTTGGACCTCCTATCCAACCCGTGGTACCAGTCAACCGTCGGGCCCACCAGACTAAGGCAGAAATATTCCACCTTCTGCTTCTTGCTCAACCCTGTGCCTTTCATGACCAGGGTGTACTGCTTGATGTGGGCGGATGGGTCAGAGGTGCCATCAAACTTCGGCAGCTCAGGCATCTTGAATCTTTGGGGTAGCAGCTCTTCATCCCCCAGATCTCTGTCTTCTGGGTTGACCCCCTTTCCAGCTGAGAGCATGCTGGTGATAGCTTCGATCTGCTGTCTCATACCTCTTAAAGCTTCATCCTCTACTCTGGGTGCTCTGGGCCTCGCAGCTTGGTGGACTATCGGCACCTCTTCTTCTTCTTCCTCCATTAGGAAATCATCGTTAGGGTTATGAATCCTTTCCCCTCTTGGCTCGATGGGTGCAGCAGCTCTGTGCTCATTGTTGGGTTGACGAGCAGCAACTCCAACGAAGGGAGCCTCCCCGCCAGCAGGTGGTTCGGCTTGCCCCCGAGGAGGGGCTGCCTGAGGCTGTAGAGCAGCAGGCGGCTGTGGGGCTGCAAGTGGATGGGCAATCCTTTCAGTTATGGCACCCATCATGTCTAGCATTCTCCGTTCGAAGTCCTCTAGCCTCCTAGCTAAGTCTTGAGTGGTCAGTGTTCCGGTTTCTTCTGCCATTGGTGGTTCTAGAGAGGCTTCACTGATTGATGAGGATGACTCAGAATCCCAGTCAGACACTAGTTCCGGTAACTCAAAGAGCAGATTTGTCCTTATTAACCGACCGTCGGAACCTCTAGTCCACTTAGATGAATCTATGATGGCTGAAAAAATTAGATTGTTAGGATGATGCATGAATGACATATACAATGCATGATAGTGAGCTATGCAACATTTACAATCACATGCAAGCAAGTAAATCCTTCCAACCTTATTACTCCCACACACGAGGTAATGCGGTCTCTTTCCTAGGTGGGCTTAATCCATGGGTTAGCGGGGAACCCAATGGATGCGTATGGTGCTCGGTGTAAAATCGTCATCATAACATCTCTTATCTAATGTGCAAGCACATGGGTTATGATCATTATGTATTTAGGCAGCCCGAACAAGTTGACATGGGCCTATCGGGGCATGAAAGCCTTTGATTAGGTGACCAATCAAATTATTTGGGTTTGTCTAATATAAAATGATCCATATAGCAAGCAAGGTATTACGGTTCATATCACCTAAGGGAAGTATCTATTGCCATTACATGAGCTTTGGTCAAAGGGTGGTGTTACTTTAGGGCTACCCAAGCATGATCCCTGCCGACGGGTCTAGCTCATCACGAGCGTAACGACCGATCGGGTCACCATTTAATATACCATGATGGTACGAGGCTTGGACTGGTGATTATCCTTAACACTTCCCTAAATTGAGTGAAAATAGGGTCGTGCTTCGGGAACGCACCGGGGCTAAAAGAGGGACCAAACTAGCATAGATCTAAGGCTCTAATGAGATGCAATACAGTTTTGAAAGAAGATGAAAATTTTTTAAATTAAAACTCAATTATGATTTTTAATCAAGGTACTTTCGAATCGAAGTCTCGAGTATGTCCCCAGTGGAGTCGCCACTGTGACGCGCGCCGGATCCCCGCGGCCGCCCCTTCGACCGCCCGCACGTGGGCGATCGGGCAATTGTGGGTCCGTTGACAGCTTGCAATAAATCGCAAGTGCGTCTATGTTGAGCAACAAGGAGGTTTCATGGAGTCGCCACCCAATAGAACATTGGGAAAGTTTCTCTCTCCTCGGAGAGCCTAAGACTGCGCTTAGTATCCATTTTGGGCCAGCCAAAGGAGCCTAGGATTAACGCTAAAGCCTCGTGGCACAAGAAGTATCTTGGAGGATAACCTCTAACCTCATGAGCCCAAAGACCAGAGCTGGTTCGGGACTTCTCATTTATTTATACCTTGATTAATATCATAATTAAGTTTTGAATTCATTGTTTCATCAACTTTCCACACAATGCAATTTTAATTTAAAGGCACAATCATTCATATCAAAAGCGGTAAATGTAAGCAAAATCCAAAATAAAGCTTTCAAAAACAAATTACAATAACACTAGGAGCGGAATACAACTCCCATTTATAAAAGTGAAATACATGCATTAAACGGGTTATTCATTAATAGTGAGAACATTGGTCCTCGCATTCATATTTATTATGAAACAGTTTTGATGTGATGATTTATTTGGGTATGAAAACTTGGACATTGGTCCCCTTTTATTTAAAAAATGTCAAGTTAATTAATAAAAACGTTTTTGTGATTTTCTTTATAGCGTGCCTAAATAAATAATTTTACAAGAAAATTATATGGAAAAATTAAATAAAATATTACAAACCAAATGAGCCTTTTTGGACCTCCCGATGTGCTCGCAAAAACGCCCAAGCGAAAAAATGAGTTTAGACATAAAAGCAAATACAAATAAAATAATGTTAGTAATTAAATCAATTAAATTAATTAAACATACAAAATAATGAATAACAAATTAAAATAAAATTAGATGATAATGGAAAGAATGATAATGGAATCAAAATGTTAACAATCCAAAATAAAATGAGAAACATGCATTGTATGTGATAAATGATTAAATGATATGTTGAAAATAAAATAAAACATGTTACTTAAATAATACATGTAAAAATATGAACATGATGAAAAGTGGAACATAATAAATGAATAAATAAACAAATAATAATCAAATCATGTAACAATGATAAAAAGAATAATAAAAATTAGTAAACAAATGAATGATGAAAATAATGATGATGTATAACAAGGTTAATTGATGTGTTCATAATTAATTAAAACTATTTACATTGCAAAAAGATTAATTTAAGTTAATTATTTGCATGTTAAAAATAATTTGTAATCACAATAAAATAAATTATAACATGTTAGGAATTAAAAGAAAACAATATTCACATGAATAAAAAATCAAATCATATATAAACAATTAAATGGAACAAATATAAAATCAATAAAACAAATGAATAGATGAAAACAATAAATAAATCAATAAAAACAATAAAATATATATGAATAAATTAAATAAAATAGAAATGAAAATAGAAATGGAGCCAAGAATATTTACCCTCAGAATATTGGATTTGATGAAGGAAAAGTGATGATTTTCCGGAAAATTGCTTGACAGAATGATTTAGCAATTAAATTAATTCTCTTTGTTTATGGAGAAAAACAAATGAATTGATTTGTATGCTTAAGATTAAAAAGAAATTGATGTCAAAGTGATGATTAATTTCTTGTGTTTATGGAGGAAAAATAAAAAAATTAATTGGGATAATTAACAATTGAAAATTGATCTTTCAATTTCAATTAAACCTTTTTAATAAAAGAAAAATCTGAAATGTTTGAAGAGAAAATAGAAGAAGAAGAAATCTGGAAAATTTTAGGTCTAAAAAATGTGGAGGCCTCCAAAAGAATCAATTGGAATAATTAAGCCTTGAAAATTAATTTTCCAATCTCAATTAAACCTTGTTAATTCAAAGAGAAATCTCAAAATGTTTAGAAGAAAAATCAAAGAGGAAGAGAAATGCTGGAAATTCTGATGTAAAAAATAGTAGTGGAGGCTCCCCTTTTTTGATTCATCATAAAGTATTTAAAGAATAGAAAATGTTGCCCTAATTTAATTAAGGAAAACAAACCTAATTTTATTCAAATTCCTTTATTTTTGGGGATAAAATCAAGTTTTATTAATTAATAATCTATAAAAAATATTTAGGAATTTTATTTGAAGTCAAAAACCCTTAATTTTGGGATAAAAGCGGATTTTTGGGTGAAAAAATCGGAAAAAGGGCTGAAAAATGGGAAAATAGGGTATCAGACCCTATACCGACGGCCAGGAAGCCCGTCGCTATAGAGGGGCGGGCGTCGGAGCGGCAACCAGGCGAGGCTGCGCGAAATCCGCGCGCTGGCGCTCGCGCACGAGCGCTAAGCGTGCGCGATGCCGCGCACGCCTTTTGCGACGCGCAGCATCGGCGACGCTGAGCGTCGCCTTTGCGCCCGCAGCGCGATGGGCGCCCAGGCGCCTGCGAGTTGGGCGCCCACGCGCCAGCGCGCCGCCGCGCCCGACACTCGCGATCCGACCTTTTTTTTTTTTTTAAATTTTAAATTGACTAAAAACACTATAATTTTAAGCCCCCATTTTTCAAAATTAATTTTTTAAATATTTTTTATCATTTTCTAATTTTTCACTCTAAAATGCAAAGTTGACGAGAAAACCATCACTTTTAACCTTTTAAGCCTGTGAAGGCAATTATCATCATTGGGTAACTTCGATTTAGGCTTAGTCAAGACCCGGTGTCTATATACCCTGCGTATTTCTTTGTCCTTTATTGTAGAAAAAAGGTTCATGATAAGCGCTAGTAAAGATAATGACTAGTGAATCACCATGCCGACCTAAGGATGGTCGACAATTGGATATTGTACCAGTCGGATGGGGGTTAGCAGATCAAAATATTGTACTAGCCGGATGGGGGTTAGCAGATCAGAATATTGTACTAGACGGATGGTGGTTAGCAGATCAGACATTGTACTAGCCGAATGGGGGTTAGCAGATCAGAATATTGTACTAGCCGGATAGGGGTTAGCAGATCAGACATTGTACTAGCCGGATGGGGGTTAGCAGATCAGAATATTGTACTGGCTGGAAGGGGGTTAGCAGATAAGATATTGTACTAGCCGAATGGGGGTTAGTAGATCAGAATATTGTACTAGCTGGATGGGGGTTAGCAGATCAGGCATTGCACTAGCCGGATGGGGGTTAGTAGATCAGAATATTGTACTAGCCGGGTAGGGGTTAGCAGATCAAACATTGTACTAGCCGGATGGGGGTTAGCAGATCAGAAAATTGTACTAGCCGGATGGGGGTTAGCAAATTAGACATTGGACTAGCCGGATGGGGGTTAGCAGATCAAAATATTGTACTAGCCGGATGGGGGTTAGTAGATCAGAATATTGTACTAGCCGGATAGGGGTTAGCAGATCAAACATTGGACTAGCCGAATGGGGGTTAACAGATCAAACATTGTACTAGCCGGATGGGGGTTAATAGATCAGATATTGTACTAGCCGGATGGGGGTTAGCAGATCAGACACTGTACTAGCCAGATGGTGGTTAGTGGATCAGAGATTATACTGGTCGGATAGTGGTTAGCAGAGTACATGCGGTAGAACAGATCACAACGAGATTGCAGTTAGAGAACACTGCGTCTCACAACGGGATTGTAGTTAGAGAACACTGCATATCACAGACACCGTGCAAGCCGGGATGAGGCCAACGGGACACCAGCAATAGAACAGATCGCAACAGAGATTGTGGTTAGATAACACTGCATCTCACAGACACCGTGCAAGCCGAGATGAGGCGAGCAGGACACAGCGATAGAACAAATCGCAACGGGAATGTGGTTAGATAACACTGCATCTCACACCGTGCAAGCCGAGATGAGGCCAGTGGAACACAACGATAGAATAAATCGCAATGGCATTGTGGTTAGATAACACTGCATCTCACAGACACCGTGCAGGCCGAGATGAGGTCAGCGGGACACCAGCGATAGAACAGATCGCAACGGGACTGTGGTTAGATAACACTGCATCTCACAGCGTGAAAGCCGAGATCAGGCCAGCGGGACACAGCGATAGAACAAATTACAACGGGACTGTTGTTAGATAACGCTGTATCTCACACTGTACAAACCGAGATGAGGCCAGCGAAACACGGCGATAGAACAGATCGCAACAGGGATTGTGGTTATATAACACTGCATCTCACAGACACTGTGCAAGCTGGGATGAGGCTAGCGGGACACCTGCGATAGAACAGATCGCAACAGGATTGTGGTTAGATAACACTGCATCTCATAGATACCATGCAAGCCAGGATGAGGCCAGCGGGACACCTGCGATAGAACAAATCGCAACGGGATTGTGGTTAGATAACACTGCATCTCACAGACACCGCGTAAGTGTAGACACCGGGTCCTGAGACAGCCCAGATCAGAGTTACCCAATGATGATAAGATGCCTACTCACAGGCAAAAAGGTTAAAAGTGATGATTTCCTGGTCAAAGTTGTATTTTAGAGTAAAAAATAAAAAAAAAACAACAAAAAATATTTTTAAAATTAGATTTGAAAAATGAGGTTTAGAAATTGTAATATTTTTAGTTAAATTTAAAATTTTTTCAAAAAAAAATTGCGAATGTCGGTCGTCCCTGTTCCGCCGCAAATGGCCAAAATCGCCCCAATTTGATTTTTTTCGATTTTTCACCCAAAAATCCGTTTTTTATCCCATTTTTTTGTGTTTTTAAAGGTTTTTTTTTCCATTTTTAAAATTAAAAATAATTAATATCTAAATTAATTAGTTTTTTTTCCTTAATTAATTTTATTTTCTATTTTTTTTCATATAAAAAGAAAATGATAGAAAGAGAAAGGGGAGGATTTTCTTAGGGTTTATTTTTAGGTTTTCTCTTCTTCTTCCTCTCAAATTCTCTCTAAAAATATCCAGATTTTCCCCAACAAAAAGAATTAAAACTTCAATTCATCTTTTTGGGTTCTTTTTCCAATAGAATTTCTTCTAAACATTTTTTAGAAGTAGTTTTATTGATTGATTTCAATTTTGAGAAAAATAAAATAATTGTTTGCTCTCAAAATTCATTTTTTTAACTTGTTATTTGTTTTCAATCAAACTTTTTTCAATGATTTTTGAATCTATTTTTTATGAAAAAATAATTTTGATACAAACAAAACAATTGTTTGTTATCAAAATCTAATTTTTTCATTTGATTTTCTAAAAATAAGATTTTTTTTTTCATACGTTTTATTTCTTAAGAAAAACAAAATAATTGTTTGTTCTTGGGATCATTTTTTTTTAATCAATAAAAATCATTTTTTAGGCAAAAAAATTAATTTTTTGTTCTTAAAGAATTTTTTATCATTTTTTTTTATCTTTTTTTCTTGGAATAAAATTCCAACATTTTCACCATATCTCAACTCTAATCTTGCAAATTAAGAACAAGGAAATCAATCATCATTTTTACCTTCACCGAATCCGAAACTCTGAGGGTAAACATTATGTACTTAAATCTTTTTATTTTTTATTATTTTGTTTATATTTAATTTATTAACATGTATATTTTATTATTGTCATTTATTCATTTATTATATTGCTTTTATATTTGTCTCATTTAATATGTTTATAGATTATTTTTGTTCACGTAAATATTGATTTCTTATCATTTCTAACATGTAAATATTGATTTCTTATTATTGCTAACATGTAAATAATTTATTTTTGCTTTGATTTCTCATTATTTTTAACATGTAATTAATTAATTTATTTTGATTGATCTTTTTTGCCATGTAAATGTTTTATTTTAATCGGGATAACATTAATTAATCATGTCATTTATTTAATTATTTTCATCATTCTTTTATTCATTTTTTATCATTCTTTTTCATTGCTATTGTTATATATTTATTGTTTATTCATTTATTTGTTTATTGTCATTATTCATTATTATCATCGTCATGTTCATATTTTTATATATTAATTCATTAACATTTTTTATTTATTTCAATCACATCATTTAATTCATTTGTCATTCATAATACATTTTTCTCATTTATTTTAAATTGTTAACATGGTAATTCTTTTGTCATTTTGATGTCACCTTATTTTATCTTATTTTATTTTATTTTATCATTTATTATATACTTAGTTGATTTAATTGATTTAATTACTAACATTATTTCATTGGTGTTTTATTTTTATTTCACAACTTATTTTCCCTTTTGGGCATTCTTGCAAGTACACGAGGAGATCCAGAAGGCTCGTTTGGGATAAATATTTATTTGCTTTATTTGTAATATTTCATTTATTTGGCTTTTTCATTTATTTTTCTATGTAATCTTTAATAAAATTATTTATGCACATTAAAAAGAAAATCACAAAAATATTTCTATTAATTAATTTGGTATTTTTTCTAAATAAAAATGGGACTAATGTCCTAATTTTTCATACCCAAATAAACCATCACCTTTAACACTTTTTTAAAAGTATGCATGCGAGAACCAATGTCCTCATTCTTAACAAATAGCCCGTTTTATGTATGATTTGTATTTTATTTACAATGGGGGTTGTATTCCGCCCCTAATTTTATTGTAATTTATTTTCATGCGCTTTACTTTAATTATGCTTTATTTATTTATCGCTTTCCCTTAATAGACAATCTGCACTTTAATTTAACTGCATTAAATTGAATGAGAAATGGGATGAAACGATAAATTCAAAACTCAACTATAAACCTAACCAAGGTATGAATAAATGGGAAGTCCCAAACCTTATCTGGTCTTTGGGCTCAATGAGGCGAGAGGGCCATCTCAATGTTCTATTGGGATAGGGCCTCCAAGACATCTCTTGTGTCCCGTAAAAGGCTTAAAATTGCACAGTCTTAGGCGCCATGAGGCAAGAGGGCCATCCTAATGTTCTATTAGGGTGGATGCCTCCAAGACGCCTCTGGTTTGCCCAAGTGTGAGGCTAGAGGACCATCCTATGATTAGGGTGGAAGCCTCCAAGACACCTCCGGCTTGCCTATAATGGACATAGCAGCGCTGTCTCAGGCTCACTGAGGCTAGACGACCTTTTCCAATGTTCTATTGGGTGGCGACTCCATGAAACCTCCTTGTTGCCCAAAATGAACGCACTTGTAATTCCTTCCAAGTTTTAACGAACCTCCATCCCGAAGGCCCTGAAGGCGGGTGGTTCGGGGCGCCCAGGGGTTCGGCGCACGTCACAGTGGCGACTCCACTGGGGGCAATACTCGAGACTTCGCTTCGAAAGTGCCTTGTTTAAAATTTACAATTGAGTTTTAATTTAAAAATTTCATCCTTTTTCGAAACTGCATTGCATCTCATTAGAGCCTTAGATCTATGCTAGTTTGGTCCCTCTTTTGACCCCGATGCATTCCCGAAGCATGACCCTACATTCACTCAATATAGGGTAGTGTTAAGGATAATCACCAGCCCAAGGCTAGTACCATCATGGTATATTAAATAGAGACCCGATCGGTCGTTACACTCGTGATGAGCTAGACTCGTTGGCAGGGACCATGCTTGGGTAGCCCTAAAGTAACATCACCGTGGCCAAAGCTCATGTAATGGCAATAGATACTTTCCCTAGGTGGTATGAACCATAATACCTTGCTTGCTATATGGATCATTTTGTATTGGACAAACCTAAATAATTTGATTGTTCACCTAATTAAAGGCTTTCATGCCCCGATAAGCCCATGTCAACTTATTTGGACTGCCTAAATACACAATGATCACAACTCATGCGCCTGTGCATTAGTTAAGAGAGGTTATGCTGCCGGTTTTTTGCCATGTACCATACGCATCCATCAAGTTCCCTGCTAACCCATGGGCCAAGCCCACCTAGGACAGAGACTATACGACCTCGTGTATAGGGGCAATAAGATTGGAAGGATCTATCTGCTTGCATGTGGTTGTGGATGATGCATTGCATATCCATGTCATTCATGCTCAAATAAAATTTTGTATTTCCTCCCTATGTATACATCCTATTCTTTGCATATAATTATTACATGTACATATCATCCTATGTATAATTTTTTAAATGTTTCACATGTATCATTGTAATCTCTTTTAGTCACTGTATACTATTTGCTGCACAGAACGACCATGCATTGCATATTATTCATGCATCATTCTAACTCCTTGCTTTTCAGCCATTGAGGACCATTTGCTTGGGTAGTTTAGGGATCCCGATAGTTGTCTAAAGAGCGATCAAAGTTCAAGTTGGTTGACAAAGATTTAACATCCCTGCCAAAGCATCTAAAGGCGTTAGAAATGGATGGCCCTTCACAATTGACAGAAGAGACTCAGGCCTTGATTGCCCAAAAGATGGATAGAATGTTTAAAGAGCTTGAAAAAAGGCTATTGGTTGTGATCAAAAAAAGAATGGATGCCATGGCGCTTGTTTTCCAAGCTCAGCTTATGGCAACAGCTCTCGACCAAGTGAAGCCGGCCACAGTCGACAAGGCTCATACAACGACGGCTACAGTACCTCCATTTCTTTTGAAATCAGAGGCAAGGGGCCACTTAATTCACCAGTTGAGCAAGGAAGAAATAGGAGGCCTACTGTGACGCACGTCGAACCCCGCAAGATGCCCCGAAGGCCCGCTTTTAGGGCTTTCGAGAGAGGTTCATGAAAACTTGTAAGGTATTTACAAGTGCATCTATTTTGGGCAACAAGGAGGTTTCTTGGAGTCGTCACCCAATAGAATATTGGGATAGGTTGTCTAGCCTCAGTGAGCCTAAGACGGCACATAATATCCATTTTGGGCAAGCCAAAGGGATCTTAGAGATATCATCCCAATAGAACACTGGAATGACCCTCTAACCCCGTGGAGCCTAGGATTGTAAATTTAAGTCTTTTGGTGGGACACAAGAGGTGTCTTAGAGATCCCATTCCAATAAAACATCGGAGTTCTAATAAACTGGAATGGTCCTCTCGCCTCGTTGAGCCCAAAGACCAGAGATGGTTCGGGACTTCTCATTTATTCATACCTTGGTTATTTATAATTAAGTTTTAAATTTACGTTTTCATCCCTTTTCTCATACATCTCGATGCAATAATTAGAACGCAAGTTTGATCATTCAAGGAAAGCAATAAATAAAAGGGTAAATAAAATAAAGTACATGAAAATAAAATACAATAAAACTAGGGGCGGAATACAACCCCCATTGCAAATAAAATACAAAATCATGTATAAAACGGGGTATTTATTGAGAATGAGGACATTGGTCCTCTCATGTATAATTAAATAAAATAATTTTAATGGTGACAATGTATTTGGATGAAAAATTAGGACATTGGTCCCATTTTATTAGGAAAAACCAATTTATTTTATATAAATACTTTTGTGTATTTTTTTTAATTAAGCGTGCATAAAAACTATTTCATTTAACAATTATATAACAAATAAATCAAAAATAAACAAAGGAAAATTAACATGTACAATAAAATGATCAAACCCCGAATCTCCTCCTTCGCTTGGGTAACTTCGATCTAAGCTGACTCAGGACCCGATGTCTACACCTACTCTAGAATGTAACACTGTGCCTGAAGAGGATGGGGCCCTTGCAATCACGCATAAAGATGAAAGCTCAGGAAGCCATAACAACAGTAAAGCAAATGTTAAGGTTATAGAAGTCTCAGCCACTAGAGCAGTTCAATCCCACCTCACTGTTTCGGGTAGGCCATTATCCTGGCACTTCTCCCGTCTTGTCAAGAAAGGGAAGTTACAACCATTACCGGCCGGGCCCGCCCTAAGTCAAGGACACCTTAAACATAAAGCAGATTGGTACTATGCGTATCACCAGTATTCAGGGCATAGAACAGACTATTATCATCCTCTGAGGGACCGTCTTTAACAATTGGTGCCGGACCTAGAAAAAGAAAAGATAGCAAAAGCTCCAAACACAGAAGTGAATCGAAGGCATTTTTCTAATTTGGGCAGATCTTTTTCCTGGGTCCTTAAGAGGCTAATAAAGGAGGGGATGTTACAACCATTGCCGGCTAGGCCTGCTAAAAACCAGGGACAACCCAATCACAGAGGGGATCAGTATTGCGCCTTCCACCAGCACACCGGGCATACCACAGATGATTGTAAGGCCTTGAGACATACCATTCAAGATTTGATTGATTCCAAGAAGATATCTGACCCAGAAGAGCGAAGGATAAAGAATAAGACAGATTAAGTCTCTAAGTGGGAATGGGAGGACGATTCCTAAGGACGATAAGGAACCACTGGCCAAAACATCTGTGCTAGTGGAAATAAGAGGAGGATTAGCTATTTAGAATGATCTTTTTATTTTTGAACTGTTTAATCATGACATTTTAGTTTCATTAATAAGATGAACATTTTTGCTTACTTGTGTTATGTCTCTTATGATTTCATTATGCATAATCATGATCATAGCTCATTCATATTTCACATTGATTCAGTTGATGCTACTCTATTTAATCTCAAAAAATTTGGAAAGTCCAAAGAAAATCTTGATAACATCTAATGTAACTCCTGAAGAGAGATCAAAACTTGAGAGAAATTTAACAAAATATAAAAAAAGGTCTTTGCCTGGACATATGAAGACACGCTAAGAGTTGATCGTGGAATCACTAGGCACATCGTTCAAACACGCCACAATCATGAACCGGCCACGCAGAAGCTCAGAAGATTGAAGCTGGAAGGGGCAAAAAAGGTCAAAAAGAGGAATCCACAAGCAGAAATGAAGCCAAAATTTCTAGTCAAAGTTCAATGCTAGTCTTGGCTAGTCAATGTTGCACTAAATCGAGAAGAGGAGAAGTGCATGTATGTGTAAACTATTAGGATTTGAACAAATCTTATCCTCAAAAGAACAAAAAGAAAAAAAAGAATAGAAAAAAAAGAACAAAGAAAAAAAAAAGAGAAAAGTAAAATACAAAAAAGAGAGAAGGAAATGAATCAATATGTAGATTGGGAAACCATCATGGGTGGCAAGCTTTGTTCAAATCCCGCTGATCTACACGTGCTCGTACTTTGCCATTTTTATTGACTTCCGAAAAAGACCACAAGAATTATATCGACTTACAATGGATATAGGTTGCTCGAGCTTGGAAATAGACATCATAGGGGAGGTACGCCCTAAAGCCCCAACGGACAGGGTCATGTCAAGATGGTCTCCCGCACCACGCAGGGTTCAAGGACAGAAGGACACCTTATGGTTAAGGCTAGGGAGTTGCTCCAGATGTATGGCATTAAAGACCACAAGTCCTCTCTGTATTGCCTTCAAACTAATAGAGTAGGAGAGGCTGGTAACAAGAAGATCTAGATCAAGATGGCTTGAAACTACAAAGATCTTCGAGGCTAGAGAACCACTATCGGAACCTCTACGAGAGTTACAGGGGGCTGAAGCAGTATAGCCAGTTGCAGTAGAGCTCAAATCTTTAAGGATGGTCATAGAAGCCCAGATTTCGAAAGCCGACAGGGCACGATAATGGCAGCAATAGTTCAACATGTCGAACACGGACGAGTCATGAGATTACTACCATAGTCAAATCTATCAGAGAAAACTCTGCTTGATCATTCGGGAAGAAAGTCAGAAAGCGTCCACTGAAGGAGGGAGGTTTAGCCCTTAAGCAAACGAGTCCAAATGTTCCAGAAAAATGAGGCAAGTTCAAACCAGTACAGGACGGCCTATTTGTTCTTGAGAGGTTATTGTCTAAGGGAGCAGAGTTTCCAATAGACAGCGATGAAGAAAAATCGGTCAACATCAACAAAATCAAGGAGGCCCATGGCTAAAGACTAAAAATCAAAAGAAGAGAATAAAAGCCTCGCGGGTCAAAAACCAAAAAAAGGCGACCTTGCTAAAAATCGGTGCCTCGTCAGGGTGAAAACCGAAAAAAGGCACCCTGGGCAAAAATTAGAAGCTTGGTAGAAAATATCCAATCAAGAAAACCCGAGAGGGCTGATTGGAGACAGGAGTTTGATGCTTACAAGATATACTCTGAGATTAGATGTAGTTTTTCATTTTGAATCAATGTTAGATAATGATCATGTATAGGGAAATCATACCAAAATGTACATAATCTTTGCAACTACATGTGTTCATTATTTATAAAAAGAGAAATGTTTTTCATTGCTGAATGCATGAAATCTAGATGGCTACACCCTGCTATTGCTCTCACCATCCAGATGTCTAAGTCGATGAGTTCTGCTATCGATTGCGGGATTGAGCACCTACCTCTTGAGTGCATTAGTGGGAGTAAAGGAACAATCCCCAATAGATGGTATAATAGTCTTCATCAGCAGCTTGCCTAGAGGCCATGATGTATGGACGTCAAAACTGAAGATAAAGGTACATCTTGGAAAGATAGGGATGCCTCGCTATATCGTTAATCCCTCTGAACTATCGAGCACAATGGGCGATAATGTAAAAGGCAGCCTCACGAAGCCCTAAAGAACCCGATCCTCATTTGATACCTCACCTAATCTGGCAACACATTCATCTAAAAAGTCAAAGGAATGCAATTGATGCCTGGAGAGAAATACCTCAGAGAATAACTTCTGATTACCCTAGGAAGGGGCTTTGATAGTAGCTTTAACTTTTCTTGCAGCCATACCTGAAAGGCAAGAGAGTCTAAAAAAAAAAGGCCGTTAGAGATGAAAACTGTGACTGGCTCTCTAAGCAAAAGTTAAGCCAAAGGGCAGGGTGAAAACCTGGGAACAGGCAGTCTGTCCTTCAAAAAATGAAAATGAATAAAAGCTGTTGGATTGGGTTGGTCCATTCCAGGCAAAAATTAGGCACAGGGTTATGTGAAAATCCCTAAAGGGACGCATTTCCCACTAAGAAAAGCTAGTGTGAAAATCCACAAGGGACGCACTACCTTTAAAACAATGACCTTTGAAGCCTGGAGCGATAAGGCGGCATTACTCCAAATAAATTTCCTTTAGGCAGGTGGTGCATAATGCAGAACTTGATTCAGAGTCATGGGGGCAAAATGCTCGTTGACCGGGGGGCAAAGATACGTACGGATTAGTTCTCCTTGAAAAGATTATGGGTCAGAGTCCGTAAAGCCAAGATAACGCTTTTCTAGATCGTTGGGAGCATCAGACAATGTGAGCAGCCGAATAGTACCCTCAACGAATCCCTTAACCACCTGAGATGTGATTTATTCATTTTTTCATATCACATACATGTCACGTGCATTCAGTCTTTTACACGTATAGATATGCACACACGATTCTTGTACATTAGTCCTTTGCTCGTGTTTCGTGTATATAGCTTTATACATATATTTCCCACACATAGCTCCATATGCACACACAATCTTTTGTATACGTTGTTGTGTACATGACTCAGAGGGAAAGGTCCGAATAGACCTCATGAATAAGGATGGATTTAGCTCAAAATTATCGGCCACTATATCTGGCATAAAATCAAGTAAATATGTACAGAGGTGGAACGCCCAAAAGAACGAGCCTATCAGGGTACACCATGCTAAGGGCAATCCGGAATCACACAAATCTACAGAAAAGAAGATCCCTTGAGAAGCCGGACTACCCGCACATAATTTAGGCAATCAGATAAAAAAGTGGGCCGAGGTACAGTTTTAGCTCTACATCGGCGCTCATCCACGCCGAACCATCAGATCAAGATGAAGTCCTCACGAGAATGGAACCTCGCGGACCTGCTCCCAAGAAGACATTTAAAAGAGTAAGCCTATTCATGCACACCATGCCGAGGGCAATTAGGTAAGTTTCTCTATCATAAGAGGCACGCTCACACACATCACACAATAAATGTACAAAATCCAAATTCAAATGTACAAAATCTCAAACAAACGAACAAAACAACAAAGACAAACAAACCAAAACAACACAAAACAAAACAAAAAAAGAAGATATTTTCAAGGCCTTGAAAGTTCAATATACTGTAAAAATTCAAATACATTCAAAATGTAAAAATCCCAAAAACAACGGGAACAAAAACAAAAAAAACAAAAACAAAAACAAAAACAAGGATGATTTTAAAAGTCAACAAAAACATTGAAACCTATCCGCCTGCAGGCAAGCAACAAAGCCTCCAATCTAATTTTCCTCTCTGGAGGCCCAACATCAAATTCTCTCACCCTGTAGACACCGGGTCCTGAGTCAGCCTAGATCGAAGTTACCCAATGATGATAATTGCCTTCACAGGCTTAAAAAGTTAAAAGTGATGATTTTCTCGTCAAATTTGCATTTTAGAGTGAAAAATTAGAAAATAATAAAAAATATTTAAAAAAATAATAATTTTGAAAAATGGGGGCTTAAAACTATAGTGTTTTTAGTCAATTTAAAAAAATAAAAAAATAAAAAAATAAAAATTTGGACCGCGAGTGTCGGGCGCGGGCGCGCTAGCGCCCAGCTCGCGGGCGCCAGGCGCCCAGCATGCAGACGCCCAGGCGCCCAGCGCGCTGGGCGCGATTTGGCGACGCGCGGCGTCGCCAATTCCGCGCGTCGCTAAAGAGCGACGCGCATCGTTGCGCGCTGTGCGCCGCATCGTGCGCTGAGGCGCGCGATTTCCGCGCCTCTGCGCGCGGATTTCGCGCGGCTGCGCTGCGTGAGGCCCCGTCGCTCTATAGCGACGGGCTTCCTGGCCGTCGGTACAGGGTCTGATGCCCTATTTCCCTCTTTTCAGCCTTTTTTCCGATTTTTTCACCCAAAAATCCATTTTTTATCCCATTTTTTTGGGGTTTTTGACTTCAAATTAAATTCTAAAATATTTTTTTTAGATAATTAATTAATAAAGATTGATTTTATCATTAAAAATAAATTTATTTTGTGTTAAAATAGGTTTTTTCCTTAATTAAATTAGGGCAACCTATTTTATTCTATAAAGAGTTTATGATGAAATCAAAAGGAGGCTCCTCCACATTTTTTAGACCTAATTTTCCAGAATTCTTCTTCTTCTATTTTCTCTTCAAAATTTCAGATTTCTCTTTTTAATTAATAAGGTTTAATTGAAATTGAAAGATCAATTTTCAATTGTTAATTATTCCAATTAATTTCTTTGTTTTTTCTCCATAAACACAAGAAATTAATCATCATTTTGACATCAATTTCTTTTTAATCTTAAGCATACAAATCAATTCCTTTGTTTTTCTCCATAAACAAAGAGAATTAATTTTATTGCTAAATTGTTCTTTCAAGCAATTTTCCGGAAAATCATCACTTTTCCTTCATCAAATCCAATATTCTCATGGTAAATATTCTTGGCTCCATTTCTATTTTATTTCTATTTTATTTAATTTATTCATATATATTTTATTGTTTTTATTGATTTATTTATTGTTTTCATCTATTCATTTGTTGTATTGATCTTATATTTGTTCCATTTAATTGTTTATATATGATTTGATTTTTATTCATGTGAATATTGTTTTTTTTAATTCCTAACATGTAAATAATTTATTTTGATTCCTCATTATTTTTAACATGCAAATAATTAATTAATTTAAATTAATCTTTTTGCCATGTAAATAGTTTGTATTAATTATGAACACATCAATTAACCTTGTTATATATCATTATTATTTTCATCATTCCTTTGTTTACTAATTTTTATCATTGTTACCTGATTTTATTATCATTTGTTTATTTATTCATTCATTATTTTTCACTTATCATCATTATTTTCATCATGTGTATATTTTCATGTACTAATTAATTAACATGTTTTATTTTATTTTCATCACATCATTTAATCATTTATCACATATAATGCATGTTTCTCATTTTATTTTGGTTTGTTAATATTTTTGATTCAATTATCATTCTTTTCATATCATCTTATTTTATTTTAATTTGTTATTCATTATTTTATATGTTTAATTAATTTAATTGATTTAATTACTAACATTATTTTATTTGTATTTTGTTTTTATGTCTAAACTCATTTTTCGCTTGGGCGTTTTTGCGAGCACATCGGGAGGTCCAAAAAGGCTCATTTGGTTCATATATTTATTTTTTTTATTTGTAATATTTTATTTAATTTTTCCATATAATTTTCTTGTAAAATTATTTATTTAGGCTCGCTAGAAAGAAAATCACAAAAACGTTTCTATTAATTAACTTGACATTTTTTTCTAAATAAAAGGGGACCAATGTCCTAGTTTTTCATACCCAAATAAATCATCACATCAAAACTGTTTCATAATAAATATGCATGCGAGGACCAATGTTCTCACTATTAATGAATAACTCGTTTTATGCATGTATTTCACTTTTATAAATGGGAGTTGTATTCCGCTCCTAGTGTTATTGTAATTTATTTTTAAATGCTTTATTTTGGATTTTGCTTACATTTACCGCTTTTGATATGAATGATTGCGCCTTTAATTTAAATTGCATTGTGTGGAAAGTTGATGAAACAATGAATTCAAAACTTAATTATAATATTAATCAAGGTATAAATAAATGAGAAGTCCCGAACCAGCTCTGGTCTTTGGGCTCAAGAGGCTAGAGGTTTACCCTCCAAGACACCTCTTGTGTCACGAGGCTTTAGCGTTAATCCTAGGCTCCTTAGGGCGAGAGGTTTACCTTCCCCCTTTGGCTGGCCCAAAATGGATACTAAGCGCAGTCTTAGGCTCTCCGAGGCGAGAGAAACTTTCCCAATGTTCTATTGGGTGGCAACTCCATGAAACCTCCTTGTTGCTCAATATAGACGCACTTGCGATTTATTGCAAGCTGTCAACGGACCCACAATTGCCCGATCGCCCACGTGCGGGCGGTCGAAGGGGCGGCAGCGGGGATCCGGCGTGTGTCACAGTGGCGACTCCACTGGGGACATACTCGAGACTTCGATTCGAAAGTACCTTGATTAAAAATCATAATTGAGTTTTAATTTAAAAATTTCATCTTCTTTCAAAACTGCATTGCATCTCATTAGAGCCTTAGATCTATGCTAGTTTGGTCCCTCTTTTAGCCCCGGTGCGTTCCAGAAGCACGACCCTATTTTCACTCAATTTAGGGAAGTGTTAAGGATAATCACCAGCCCAAGCCTCGTACCATCATGGTATATTAAATGGTGACCCGATCGGTCGTTACGCTCGTGATGAGCTAGACCCGTCGGCAGGGATCATGCTTGGGTAGCCCTAAAGTAACACCACCCTTTGACCAAAGCTCATGTAATGGCAATAGATACTTCCCTTATGTGATATGAACCGTAATACCTTGCTTACTATATGGATTATTTTGTATTGGACAAACCCAAATAATCTGATTGGTCACCTAATCAAAGGCTTTCATGCCCCGATAGGCCCAGATGACTTATTGGGATTGCCTAAATACATAACGATCATAACTCATCCGCTTGCACATTAGATAAGAGATGTAATGATGCCGGTTTTCCACCGAGCACCATACGCATCCATTGGGTTTCCCACTAACCCATGGATTAAGCCCACCTAGGAAAGAGACCGCATTACCTCGTGTGTGGGAGTAATAAGGTTGGAAGGATCTACTTGCTTGCATGTGATTGTAAATGTTGCATAGCTCACTATCATGCATTGTATATGTCATTCATGCATCATCCTAACAATCTAATTTTTTCAGCCATCATAGATTCATCTAAGTGGACTAGAGGTTCCGACGGTCGGTTAATAAGGACAAATCTGCTCTTTGAGTTACCGGAACTAGTGTCTGACTGGGATTCTGAGTCATCCTCATCAATCAGTAAAGCCTCTGTAGAACCACCAATGGCAGAAGAAACCGGAGCACTGACCACTCAAGACCTAGCTAGGAGGCTAGAGGACTTCGAACGGAGAGTGCTATACATGATGGGTGCCATGGCTGAAAGGATTGCCCATCCACCTGCTGCCCCACAGCCGCCTGCTGCTCTACAACCACAGGCAGCCCCTCCTCGGGGGCAAGCCGAACCACCTGCTGGTGGGGAGGCTCCCTTCGTTGGAGCTGCTGCTCGCCAACCCAACAATGAGCACAGAGCTGTCGCACCCATCAAGCCAAGAGGGGAAAGGATTCACAATCCCAATGATGATTTCCTGATGGAGGAGGAAGAAGAAGAGGTGCCGATAGTCCACCAAGCTGCGAGGCCCAGAGCACCCAGAGTAGAGGATGAAGCTTTAAGAGGTATGAGATAGCATATCAAAGCTATCACCCGCATGCTCTCAGCTGGAAAGGGGGTCAACCCAGAAGACAGAGATCTGGGGGATGAAGAGCTGCTGCCCCAAAGATTCAAGATGCCCGAACTGCCGAAATTTGATGGCACCTCGGACCCATCCGCCCACATCAAGCAGTACACCCTGGTCATGAAAGGCACAGGGCTGAGTAAGAAGCAGAAGGTGGAATATTTCTGCCTTAGTCTGGTGGGCCCGGCAGTTGACTGGTACCACGGGTTGGATAGGAGGTCCAAAGAGGACTGGGACCTTTTGACCGAAGAATTCATGAAGCAGTACGACTGCAGCACTAGGATGGAGGTCACCCTAAAAGACCTCGAGCTTCTACAGCAGAAGAATGATGAGTCATTCCATGAGTACCTTACAAGATGGAGAAATAGGGTCATGGAGATGAAGAGGAAGCCTGACACTGCAGACCAAATCAGGTTGTTTATCAGAAACTCATGCCCTTACTTAAGGGACTTGCTCAGTTTTAAGGGGCTCAAGGACTGGGAGTCGCTTAAGGATATCGCTATAGAAGCTGAGGCGGCTTACCTGGCAAAGAAAGCAAGCCAAAATAACTTTGCTGGGAAAGGCTATGGGAACCAGTCGGGATTCAAATCAGGCGGAGGTGGAGGCAGCAACAGCAGAAATGGTAGGACGGCAGAGGTCTCAGCTACTGGAGTTGGGCAGGGTCAAAGATATTACTCCAACTTGGGCCGCTCTCTATCTTGGGTACTGGAAAAACTAATGAAAGAAGGCAAGTTGCAACCTTTGGCACCCAGACCAGCCTTAAGTCAAGGACAGCCGGGACATAGAGGTGATCAGTACTGCGCTTACCACCAACACACCGGCCATTTGACTGACCATTGCCGTATTCTGAGAAACAAGATCCAGGATCTCATTGACACCAATCAGATCACAGATCCTGAGAAGAGAGAAAAGAAGAAAAAGGAAGCTACAACGCAGTCCCTCCACTGTGAACATGACCGTGTCTTGCAGTCCACTAGTGATATTGCTCTTAGATGCTGAAATTCTTTTTATTTCTAGAACATTTTATGCTACAATTTTCTGTTTGTAATAAAGAGAACAATTTTTTGCTTATTTGTATAATGTTTCTATTGATTTCATTTCGCATGATCATAACAAATTAACTTTGGCATTAATTCAAATAATATGACTGCAGTTAATCTCGGAAACTTTGGGGAACCCAAAGAAAATTTTGATAGCATCTAACATAGCTCCTGTAAAGAGAAAAAAAAGAAAAAAGAAAAAAAACTAGTTGCAATTAGGGGACTGGATGGAAACTCACTAAGAGCACTATAACCTTTCTGATTACCCGTCAAAGCGATCCCTGGATAAGATGGAACCTAGAAAATGATTTAGGCAACATTTTCTTTGTATAGCTCTCTAAAAGACCATTTCCTACCCTTACTTCACAAGCGCTTGCTAGCCCATTGAGCCTTTATGTGGGTATGCTAAATGCCTGCCAATTTTGTTGTTACACATGTTAAAACTATCCCCTCGCCTAAAATGATTTTGGCTTCCCCTTAGAAGAGTGGCCTCTCTAGCAGGGATGGACGAACGTTTTAACAATTAACAATTTCTTTGTGGGTTATCAAAATTGCCTTGGTAAGGATGAGTTTACAATTTTGGAAGAGGGTTTCAGTCATGCGCCAAAGACATGAGCTCCTTAAAAAAAAGTAGAGCTCAAAATAATAACCACTTGACGAGTTTTGATGATTACCTTTTTAACTGTCAATCTGATCTTAAATGAGCTAAAATGTTATCAAATCCAAATTCAAGAATACCTTTGTATATACAACTGAGCTGAGAATGGTTCATCCACCAGTCGAGAAAATATGGCGGCCATTTTTCTCTAGCGACCTGATCCTCCTTTGATAGCCATCTACCTAAGCCTAACATTACAACCAAAGTAAGACCTTTTGATTCTTGGTTCAGTCTTATCCAATTAGCGAAGATGACCTTCTAATAAGGTTTGGTACGTAAGAAGAGGCATATGGTGTTTCTTGGGCTTAAAGCGAGGAGCCACGAGTGCATTCATGCATTTGAGTTAAGTCTCATCCCCAAAGTTGCATCTAGAATTCGCATTCAAAGAAAAAGAATAAGAGAGAGGGCTTATTGATAACAGGAGTTTGATGCTTTCAAGATCTATCTCGAGATTAGCTAAAGTCTTGTATTTTTTAAAGTCAATGCCAAAATAATGATCATGCTTAATGAAATCAAATTGAAACACATACATTTCTGCAATGATGTGATCAGAGCAGTTCTCTTTGTGTGACCAAAGTCGCCTATTGTCCACCGCTCAAGCGCTTCAGCTGATTCATCCTGCTATCAAATGAGAAGAATCAAGCTCATGCAACCATGTCCTAAGACTCCCGAAAGGTTCTTGCCAACAACTTCTGCAATCTTCAAACAAAAAAAAGAAGAAAAGAGCCGTTAGAGTGAAAACCGTAACTGGCGCTCTAAGCAAAAACTAGGCAAAAGGATAGGGTGAAAACCTGAAAACAGGCAGTCTGTCCTTCAAAAAAAAAGAAGAAAGAGAAAAGCCATTGGATTGGGTTGGGTCCATTCCAGGCAAAAAATAAGGCACAGGGTTATGTGAAAATCCACAAAGGACGCATCTCCCACTAAGAAAAGCTAGTGTGAAAATCCACAAGGGACGCACTACCTTCAAATAATGACTACAGGTACCGGATGAGAATCTCGCAATCTCGAAGGGCATGAAATTCAAAAGCAGCTCAAAAGGCATCAATTATATCGAAAATTGCAGCTAGCCCGGCTATCATCTCCAAGTCCACAAAGATGAATTTTTATCCTGCATTCCTGCATGACTCATGCATTTCACTTGCATGCTCACTATTTTCCCTGCATATTTTAGTTTCCCTATTTCGCAGAAAGAGAGATTCGATGCGGACACCGACCAAAGCCGAGTGACGACATCAGTCCAAGCAATCAATCAACCAAAGACTTCTCAGGGAGCAGCAAACTGAAGACCTCTCAGGGGGCAATGAACCGAAGACCTCTCAGGGGGCAATGAACAAAAGACCTCTCAGGGGGCAATGAACCGAAGACCTCTCAGGGGGCAATGAACAGAAGACCTCCCAGGGGGCAAACGATCAATGAACGGAAGACCTCTCAGGGGGCAAACAACTGAAGACCTCTCAGGGGGCAAACGATCAATGAACCGAAGACCTCTCAGGGGGCAATGAACAGAAGACCTCTCAGGGGGCAAACGATCAATGAACTGAAGACCTCTCAGGGGGCAAAGAACTGAAGACCTCTCAGGAGGCAAACGATCAATGAACTGAAGACCTCTCAGGGGGCAAAGAACTGAAGACCTCTCAGGGGGCAAACGATCAATGAGCTGAAGACCTCTCAGGGGGCAAAGAACTGAAGACCTCTCAGGGGGCAAACAATCAATGAACGGAAGACCTCTCAGGGGGCAAATAATAAATGAACCGAAGACCTCTCAGGGGGCAATCAACCGAAGGGCTCACAGATAGCACCGCTTCAACAAACGAAAACACACCATGATAATAACCACCATCTCAAAATTCTTCAGTTCTGAAAGACGGCTGACTCAGGTACTTGTCTCTTTCCTTTTCTTCTTTGAGTTTAGGCTCACCTAGACACTAGTGTACTAGATTCCCCTAAACTGGGGGCAACTGTAGACACCGGGTCCTGAGTCAGCCTAGATCGAAGTTACCCAATGATGATAATTGCCTTCACAGGCTTAAAAAGTTAAAAGTGATGGTTTTCTCGTCAAATTTGCATTTTAGAGTGAAAAATTAGAAAATAATAAAAAATATTTAAAAAAAAATTAATTTTGAAAAATGGGGGCTTAAAATTATAGTATTTTTAGTCAATTTAAAAAAATAAAAAAAAAAATTTTTCGGACCGCGAGTGTCGGGTGCGGCAGCGCGCAGGCGCACTGGCGGCCAGCACGCAGACGCCCAGGCGCCCAGCGCGCTGGGCGCGATATGGCGACGCGCGGCGTCGCCAATGCCGCGCGTCGCTAAAGAGCGACGCGCAGCGTTACGCGCTGCGCGCCGCACCGTGCGCTGAGGCGCGCGATTTTCGCGCCTCGGCGCGCGGATTTCACGCGGCTGCGCTATAGCGACGGGCTTCCTGGCCGTCGGTACAGGGTCTGCTGCCCTATTTCCCTCTTTTCAGACGTTTTTCCGATTTTTTCACCCAAAAATCCGTTTTTTATCCCATTTTTTTTGGGGTTTTTGACTTCAAATTAAATTCTAAAATATTGTTTTTAGATAATTAATTAATAAATATTGATTTTATCATTAAAAATAAATTTATTTTGTGTTAAAATAGGTTTTTTCCTTAATTAAATTAGGGCAACCTATTTTATTCTATAAAGAGTTTATGATGAAATCAAAAGGAGGCTCCTCCACATTTTTTAGACCTAATTTTCCAGAATTCTTCTTCTTCTATTTTCTCTTCAAAATTTCAGATTTCTCTTTTTAATTAATAAGGTTTAATTGAAATTGAAAGATCAATTTTCAATTGTTAATTATTCCAATTAATTTCTTTGTTTTTTCTCCATAAACACAAGAAATTAATCATCATTTTAACATCAATTTCTTTTTAATCTTAAGCATACAAATCAATTCCTTTGTTTTTCTCCATAAACAAAGAGAATTAATTTTATTGCTAAATTATTCTTTCAAGCAATTTTCCGGAAAATCATCACTTTTCCTTCATCAAATCCAATATTCTGAGGGTATATATTCTTGGCTCCATTTCTATTTTATTTCTATTTTATTTAATTTATTCATATATATTTTATTGTTTTTATTGATTAATTTATTGTTTTCATCTATTCATTTGTTGTATTGATCTTATATTTGTTCCATTTAATTGTTTATATATGATTTGATTTTTATTCATGTGAATATTGTTTTTTTTAATTCCTAACATGTAAATAATTTATTTTGATTCCTCATTATTTTTAACATGCAAATAATTAATTAATTTAAATTAATCTTTTTGCCATGTAAATAGTTTGTATTAATTATGAACACATCAATTAACCTTGTTATATATCATTATTATTTTCATCATTCCTTTGTTTACTAATTTTTATCATTGTTACCTGATTTTATTATCATTTGTTTATTTATTCATTCATTATTTTTCACTTATCATCATTATTATTATCATGTGTATATTTTCATGTACTAATTAATTAACATGTTTTATTTTATTTTCATCACATCATTTAATCATTTATCACATATAATGCATGTTTCTCATTTTATTTTGGTTTGTTAATATTTTTGATTCAATTATCATTCTTTTCATATCATCTTATTTTATTTTAATTTGTTATTCATTATTTTGTATGTTTAATTAATTTAATTGATTTAATTACTAACATTATTTTATTTGTATTTTGTTTTTATGTCTAAACTCATTTTTCGCTTGGCCGTTTTTGCGAGCACATCGGGAGGTCCAAAAAGGCTCATTTGGTTCATATATTTATTTTCTTTATTTGTAATATTTTATTTAATTTTGCCATATAATTTTCTTGTAAAATTATTTATTTAGGCTCGCTAGAAAGAAAATCACAAAAACGTTTCTATTAATTAACTTGACATTTTTTTCTAAATAAAAGGGGACCAATGTCCTAGTTTTTCATACCCAAATAAATCATCACATCAAAACTGTTTCATAATAAATATGCATGCGATGACCAATGTTCTCACTATTAATGAATAACCCGTTTTATGCATTTATTTCACTTTTATAAATGGGAGTTGTATTCCGCTCCTAGTGTTATTGTAATTTATTTTTAAATGCTTTATTTTGGATTTTGCTTACATTTACCGCTTTTGATATGAATGATTGCGCCTTTAATTTAAATTGCATTGTGTGGAAAGTTGATGAAACAATGAATTCAAAACTTAATTATAATATTAATCAAGGTATAAATAAATGAGAAGTCCCGAACCAGCTCTGGTCTTTGGGCTCAAGAGGCTAGAGGTTTACCCTCCAAGACACCTCTTGTGTCACGAGGCTTTAGCGTTAATCCTAGGCTCCTTAGGGCGAGAGGTTTACCTTCCCCCTTTGGCTGGCCCAAAATGGATACTAAGCGCAGTCTTAGGCTCTCCGAGGCGAGAGAAACTTTCCCAATGTTCTATTGGGTGGCGACTCCATGAAACCTCCTTGTTGCTCAACATAGACGCACTTGCGATTTATTGCAAGCTGTCAACGGACCCACAATTGCCCGATCGCCCACGTGCGGGCGGTCGAAGGGGCGGCAGCGGGGATCCAGCGCGCGTCACACACCCTCTTGAGAAGTATGCAGGTCTTTTCAACAAGGAGGCTACGTTGGAGATGATAGAGGAATCGATATTTGGGGAAAAACCAACCGTCCTTCAGGGGGGCACCCGTCTGACATCAGGCCCAACAGGGATGTACTGCCATAGGTAAGTACCTCTTTTATATACCCTACGTATTTGCTTTGTCCTTTATTGTAGGAAAAAGGTTCATGATAAGCACTAGTAAAGACAATGACGATTGAGTCACCATGCTGACCTAAGGATGGTCGACAATCAGAATATTGTACTAGCTGGATGGGGGTTAGCAGATCCGAATATTGTACTAGCCGGATGGGGGTTAGCAGATCAGAATATTATACTAGCCGGATGGGGGTTAGCAGATCAGACATTTTACTAGTCGGATGGGGGTTACTAGATCAGAATATTGTACTAGTTGGATGGGGGTTAGCAGATCAAACGTTGTACTAGCCGCATGGGGATTAGCATATTAGAATATTTTACTAGCCGGATGGGGGTTAGCAGATCAGACATTGTACTAGCCGGATGGGGGTTAGCAAATCAGAATATTGTACTAGCCGGATGGGGGTTAGCAGATTAGACATTGTACTAGCCGGATGGGGGTTAGCAGATCAGAATATTGTACTAACCGGATGGGGGTTAGCAGATTAGACATTGTACTAGCCGGATGGGGTTAGTAGATCAGAATATTGTACTAGCCGAATTGTGGTTAGCAGATCAGATATTATACTGACCGGATGGTGGTTAGCAGATCAGATATTGTACTGACCGGATGGGGGTTAGCAGATCAGAATATTGTACTAGCCGGATGGGGGTTAGCAGATCAGACATTGTACTAGCCGGATGGGGGTTAGCGGATCAGAATATTGTACTAGCCGGATGGGGGTTAGCAGATCATAATATTGTACTAGCCGGATGGGGGTTAGCAGATTAGACATTGTACTAGCCGGATGGGGTTAGTAGATCAGAATATTGTACTAGCCCAATTGTGGTTAGCAGATCAGATATTATACTGACCGGATGGTGGTTAGCAGATCAGATATTGTACTGACCGGATGGTGATTAGCAGATCAGATATTATACTGACCGGATAGGGGTTAGCAGATAAGATATTGTACTGACCGAATGGTGGTTAGCAGATCAGATATTATACAGACCGGATGGTGGTTAGCAGATCAGATATTATACCAACCGGATGGTAGTTAGCAGATATTACACTGACCGAATAATGGTTAGCATATAAGAAGTTACACTGATCGGTTGGAGGTTACCAAGGTTATGCTGTGCAAGCCCAGAAGCGGCTACCAAGACAGAACGTTCAATCACATGCGATAGAACAGATCGCAACGGGATTGATGTCATCTTATTTTATCTTATTTTATTTTATTTTATCATTTATTATATACTTAATTGATTTAATTGATTTAATTACTAACATTATTTCATTGGTGTTTTATTTTTATTTCACAACTTATTTTCCCTTTTGGGCATTCTTGCAAGCACACGAAGAGATCCAGAAGGCTCGTTTGGGATAAATATTTATTTGCTTTATTTGTAATATTTTATTTATTTGGCTTTTTCATTTATTTTGCTATGTAATCTTTAATAAAATTATTTATGCACGTTAAAAAGAAAATCATAAAAACATTCTATTAATTAATTTGGCATTCTTTCTAAATAAAAATTAGACCAATGTCCTAGTTTTTCATACCCAAATAAACCATCACCTTTAACACTTTTTTAAAAGTATGCATGCGAGGACCAATGTCCTCATTCTTAACAAATAACCCGTTTTATGTATGATTTGTATTTTATTTACAATGGGGTTGTATTCCGCCTCTAGTTTTATTGTAATTTATTTTCATGGGCTTTACTTTAATTATGCTTTATTTATTTATCGCTTTCCCTGAATGGACATTCTGCGCTTTAATTTAACTGCATTAAATTGAATGAGAAATGGGATGAAACGATAAATTCAAAACTCAACTATAAACCTAACCAAGGTACGAATAAATGGGAAGTCCCAAACCTTAACTGGACTTTGGGCTCAATGAGGCGAGAGGGCCATCTCAGTGTTCTATTGGGATGGGGCCTCCAAGACATCACTTGTGTCCCGTAAAAGGCTCAAAATTGCACAGTCCTAGGGGCCACGAGGCGAGAGGGCCATCCTAATGTTCTATTAAGGTGGATGCCTCCAAGACACCTCTGGTTTGCCCAAGTGTGAGGCTAGAAGACTATCCTATGATTAGGGTGGAAGCCTCCAAGACACCTCCGGCTTGCCTATAATGGGCATAGCAGCGCTGTCTTAGGCTCATGAGGCTAGACGACCTTTCCGAATGTTCTATTGGGTGGCGACTCCAAGAAACCTCCTTGTTGCCTAAAATGGATGCACTTGTAATTCCTTACAAGTTTTAATGAACCTCCATCCCGAAGGCCCTAAAGACGGGCGGTTCGGGGCACCCTGGGGTTTAGCGCGCGTCACAGTAAGCCGGGATGAGGCCAGCAGGACACCTGCGATAGAACAGATCGCAACGGGATTATGATTAGATAGCACTGTATCTCACAAACAACGTGCAAGCCGGGATGAGGCCAGTGGGACACCAGCGATAGACTAAATCGCAATGGGATTGTGGTTAGATAACACTACATCTCATAGTCACCGTGCAAGCCGAGATGAGGCCAGTGGGATATAATAGCCACCGTGCATGCCGAGATGTGGACAGCGGGACACATACGATAGAACAGATCGCAACAGGGTTGTGGTTAGAGAATACCGCATCCCATAATCACCGTACAAGCCGAGATGAGGCTAGCAGGATAGAACAACCATCGTGCATGCCAAAATGAGGACAACTGGGCACACGCGATAGAACAAATCACAACAGAGGTTGTAGTTAGAGAACACTGCATCCCACAAACACCGTGCAAGTCAAGATGAGGCCAGCGGGATAGATCAGCCACCGTGCATGCCAAGATAAGGACAGCGAGGCACACGCGATAGAACATATCGCAATAGGATTGTGGTTAGAGAACACTGTATCTCACAGACGCCGTGCAAACCGACCGGAGGCGAGCGGGACAATGCGATAGAAAAGATTGCAAACGAGTCATAATTGGATAACACTACAACTCAACGGCAACTAGTCGCAACATTCCACACAGTAAAAAGGTAAGGGCTGCCTCACGTACGCATCTCTTTCCTTTCTCCTCTGAATTTGGGCTCATCTAGACACCAGTGTACTAGTTTCCCCAAAATTGGGGGCAATTGTAGACACCAGGTCCTGAGGCAGCACAGATCAGAGTTACCCAATGATGATAAGATGCCTTGTCACAGGCAAAAAGGTTGAAAGTGGTGATTTCTTTGTCAAATTTGCATTTTAGAGTGAAAAGGTAAAAAATAATAAAAATGTTTTGAAAATTAGATTTGAAAAATGGGGTTTAAAAATTATATTATTTTTTAGTTAAATTTAAAAAAAAATCCGCGAATGTTGACGCGCGGCAGCGCGTGTCGCTCATGCTCGAGCGATGCGCAGGGCATTGCCCACACTGAGCGACGCGCATCCGCACGCTGCTCCGCGCCCGTCGCGCGCGCCAACCGTTGTCGGTCGCACCTGTCCCACTATAAACGCCCATTTTTGGCCCAATTTCAGTTTTTTCCGATTTGTTTACCTAAAGATTCATTTTTTATCCCATTTTTGGTATTTTTATATATCTTTCAGTTTTTAAAATTAATAAATTAATTTTTTAATTTAATTTAATTTTATTTTATTTATCCTTAAGATAAATGTCAAGAATTTAATTTTTTCTTTTAAATTCTAATTTGAATTCAAAAGGATTTGATTGTATCCTTAAATCTAATTTGAATTTAAAAATATTTGATTTTATTTTCTAAAATAAGGTTTGAATTCAAATAGATTTGATATATATTTTTAAAGGATTTAAATTTTAAAAACGATTTTGTTTTTAAATTCGAATTTTAAAAAGGATTTTGTTTTTAATTTCAAATTTTGAAAAGGATTTGATTTTTAAATTTAAATTTTAAAAAGATTTATTTTTGAATTTTGAATTTTAAAAAGATTTAAATTTTTTATCTTCATCCTCATTTACCTATAAATAGAAGGCTGAGGATCGAGGGAAGGAGGTCGGATTTCTTACTTTTCATTCTTTCTTTTTCAACAGAATTCCCTCTACTTTTTATGAAATTTCTTTTTCAAATAAATTTCTCAAATCAGTTTTCAATAAAATAATCCTTCTTGAGACAAAGAAAATAATTCTTTGTTCTTGAGTTATTATTTTCTTTCATTCTTCATTTTTAAGCAGTTTTCTTTCTTGGAGTAAAACTCTGACTTTTTCATTTTTAACTTTAATTTTGCGGATCAAACCAAGGAAATCAATCATATTTTCCCTTCATCGAGCATGAATTCTGAGGGTAAATATTCTGGGCCCAATCCTACTTTTCTTTTATTTTCTTATTTTATTTATTTACAATTATTTCATCAACATATAGATATTTATAACTATTGCTTATTTATTTTATTTCTAATATTTCCTTTTATTTCCATTATTTTATTTCATTATCCCACTCACATGTTGTTTGTTTTTTTTGTGATCTTATTTATTTTCATAAATATGGGGCGCTGAGAATGGGAGCCCGCTAGGATAATTTGGGGACACCAATTTGATTCATTTTCTTTACCCTATCTCTTTTTAGTTTATCTTCATTTCCAATTTATTGTAAATATTATTTTAATCCCGCTAATATAAAAATGGTTAAATATTTTTTATTCATTAAATTGGGATCTTTTGTAAATTGAGGACCAATGTCCTATTTTTTCAAGAAATAAAACCGACAATTCAAAAAATTATTTTGTAATAAATATGTATGCGAGGACTAATGTCCTCACCCTTAATGTATATCCCGTTTTATGCATACTTTGTATTTTATTTACAATGGGGGTTGTATTCCGTCCCTAGTTTTGTTGTAATCTATCTTTAGATGCTTTATTTTAATGCTGCTTTTATTTATTGTTTCCCTTGAATGGATAATTTGTTCTTTAATTTAATTGCACCAAATTGAATGAGAAATGGGATGAAACGCTAAATTCAAAACTCAATTATAAACTTAATCAAGGTATGAATAAATGGGAAGTCCCGAACCTACTCCGGTCTTTGGGCTCAACGAGGCGAGAGGGCCATCTCAGCATTCTGTTGGGGTGGAAGCCTCGAAGACACCTCTTATGTCCCGTAAAAAGGCTTAAACTTGCACAGTCCTAGGCGCCACGAGGCGAGAGGGCCATCCTAATGTTCTATTAGGGTGGAAGCCTCCAAGACACCTCTGGTTTGCCCAAATGCGAGGCGAGAGGACCATCCTATTATTAGGGTGGAAGCCTCCAAGACACCTCTAGGCTTGCCTATGATGGACATAGCAGCACTGTCTTAGACTCACTAAGGCTAGACAACCTTTCCCAATGTTCTATTGGGTGGCGACTCCATGAAATCTCCTTGTTGCCCAAAATGGACGCACTTGTAATTTGTTACAAGTTTTCATGAACCTCATCACAAAGGCCCTAAAAGCGGGCGGTTCGGGGCACCCCGGGGTTCAGCGCGCGTCACACTTGCATTATGGTGGCGTTGGTTCATCAATTAATGTGTGCCCTCAAGTGGCAATGGCAGCCTTTGGGGTGATTGAAGATATGCTGGCTAAGTCTTATTTAACTATCACGGCTTATGATAACTCATGGAGGCATGCCTCCGGGACATTCAAAACGGTGGTCAAGACGGGACAAGTGGAGATGGAGGTGGAGTTCGTAGTCCTGCCTATCCCCGCCAACTTTTTAGCCCTTTCGAGGAGGCCATGGTTCCATAAGCTGGGAGGCATCCCCTCTACACTACAACAGATGGTCAAGATTCCTCACGAGGGGCAAGTTGTGATCATAAGGGCTGCCAAGGAGAACCAGGTTTCAATATTAGAGATTACAAGGCAGCCTTTCAATGGGTTCCACATTGCTGTGATAGACAGGGAAAAGTAGATAGATGGAAACACCCAAGTGCTGAACATGATGAAGAGAATGTCATTCCTCCCTGGCACAGGACTAGGCAAGAATTTGTAAGGGTTGCCAGCCGCCATTGCACCAGAGGCTAGAAGGATAGGAAGGGCCTTGGATACAAAGGTGCAGCGAACAGGGGGAAAAAGCCAATGAAGGAAATCCCCCACATCAGAGAGAGCTTTGTACCAGCCACAACAGTGTGTGCCTACATGGGAGAATCTGAGCCTCAGTGGGTTGATGGAAGGATTGTACCGGGGCTTGAGGTCTTTAATGATGTCTTCGACTAGGACATTGGATTGATCAGGCCAGCAGAGGGCTTTTGGGATGAAGAAATCATGACCAGGGAGACAGTCTGGGACTGCGAGACACCCGAGGAAGTTATCACTGAGAAGTTGGTGGCTACCTAGTTGAAGGGGAAGGCAAAGATAGAAGAAGCCGTATAGGGGGTCACTGCAGAGCCTCCAAAATGCCAGATCGATGAAGAGCCATCAACTTCAACAGTTGTGCCGGCGAAAAAGGAGGAGGAAAGTAATTTAGATTTTCTTTTTACTCCTAAACTTTTTAATAATGTTAATGACAATTTTAGTTTTATCAATAAAGTGAACAATTTTGCTTACTTGTGTGATGTTTCTAATGATTTCATTATGCATGATCATAATCATAAACCATCTATATTTGATATTGATTCAACTGATGCTACTCCATTTAATCTTAGAACCTCGAAAAACCCGAAAGAAATCTTGATAGCATCTAACATAACTCCTGAAGAGCGAGAAAAGTTTGAGAGAATATTGAGAAAACAAGAAAAAGTCTTTGCCTGGACCTACGAAGATATGCCAGGAGTGGATCGAGAAATTGCAGAACACGCCATCCTGACATACCCAGACTATAAGCCTGTCAAGCAGAAACTAAGGAGGCTCAGGCCAGAATGGGCAGATAAAGTGAAGGAGGAAATTCACAAGCAGATCGAAGCCAAGTTCCTAATTGAGGTATAATACCCAACCTAATTGGCCAATGTTGTCCCGATAGCCAAGAAAAACGGCAAAGTAAGGGTATGTGTAGACTATCAAGACCTGAATAAGGCTTGTCCAAAGGATGACTTTCCATTCCCCCACATAGACGTACTTGTGGACAGTACAGCTGCTTGTATGATGTACAGTTTTATGGACGGTTATGGAGGCTACAATCAGATACTCAATAAGATAGCCGATCGGATTAAAACAGCTTTCATCACAGAGTGGGGGACATTCGCTTACAGGGTAATGCCTTTCGGTTTAAAGAATGCAAGCGTGACTTATCAAAGAATGGCAACAAGAATTCTAGATGACTTGATCCACAAGGAAGTAAAAGTATATATGGATGACATGATGATCAAGTCGGCCACCAGAGAAGGTCACTTTAAAGCCCTAGAAAAGTTCTTTCAGAGGATCGAAAAGTAGAACTTGTAATTAAACCCCAAGAAATGTATCTTCGATGTCACTTCAGGGAAGCTTCTAGTCATGCAGCTAGCCAGAGGGGAATTGAGATCGACCCGGACAAGGTTAAAGCCATCAGAGAGATGCATGTGCCTCAAAAGGAGAAGGACGTCAGAATCTTTTTGGGTAAATTGCAGTATGTCAGCAGGTTTATCGCCAAGCTTACTTCGATTTGCGAGCCAATCTTCAAACTGCTCATAAAAGACCAACCAGTAGCATGGAACGAGGACTGTTAGAAAGCTTTTGACACTATTAGAGAATATTTGCTAAATCCACCAGTTCTGAGACCACCACAGCCAGTCAAGCCACTTATCTTGTATTTGGCCATAGATAATAGTTCTGTAGGTGCCATGATGGCTCAAGAGGATGAGTTTAGAGTGGAATTCGTGGTTTATTACCTCAGTAAGAAGTTCCTTTCCTATGAGGTCAAGGATGCGAAAGTAGAAAAGATCTGCCTTGCGGTGATTTGGGCATCTAAGAAGTTGAGACACTATTTCTACTCTTACAGGGTACAAGCCATAGCAAAACATAATCCTCTCAGGTACTTATAGGAAGCTCCATCTTTACTTGGAAAAATGTGGAGATGGTTGTTACTATTACAAGAGTTTGACATTGAGTACATCACTCGGAAGACCATCAAGGGGTGCGCAGTGGCAGAGTTTCTAGCTAAGCACCCGATCCAAGGAGACTCGTATGAATTCAACTTCCCAGATGAGGACGTGACAGCCATCACTATACAGGGTTAGCAATTGCACTTTGATAGAGCTATGAACAGCAAAGGGGAGGGAGTAGGAATTATTCTAATAACCCCAGATGACGTGAAACTCCCATTGGCTAAGAAGTTAAGATACAAGGCCACTAACAATAAAGCCGAATATGAAGCATGCACCTTCGGGTTAAAAGCACTGATAGCTTTGGGGGTAAAGAATGTGGAAGTATTTGGAGATTCATCTCTAGTGATCAATCATATTAGGGGCGAGTGGGCCGTCAAAGAAGAACGGTTGATGCCATATGTCAGGCACTTGAAGGATTTGAGCAGCCAATTCGAAGTGTGTACATTTCACTTTGAACCGAGGGATGAGAATCAGTTAGCTGACGCGCTTGCAACTTTGGTATCAATATGGGATAATCTAGAAGGGGTGATCATGAAGCCAATTTTGATCTCCAGTTCGGAAAGGCCAAGCTTTGAGTCCAAGCCAACAATGGAAATAGAAGTAGCAGATGGAAAGCCATGGTATTATGATATCAGGAATTATCTAGAAAATGCAATATTTCCAGAAGAGGCTACCGAGAAAGATCAGAGGATGATCTGCAAGCTATCTACTCAATTTATCTGCATAGATGGGATGTTATACAAGCGGCAGGTTGACGGTATCCAATTGAGGTGTCTAGACGAGAGGGAAGCCAAAAAGGTGATGGAGGAATCTCATGCTGGCGTGTGCGGAACCCACATGAATGGTTTAATGTTGGCCAAGAAGATTATGAGACAAGGATTCTACTAGCTCACTATGGACACAGACTGCTCAAAGTATGTAAAGCAATGCCAGTTGTACCAACAATATGCAGATTTAAGGCATTTACCTATTTCAAAATTGCATAACTTAACGTCACCTTGGCCGTTCGCAGCATGGGTGATCGATATTATCGAGGAAATACGTACTACGGCCTCAAATGGACATAGGTTCATCATAGTCGCTATTGACTATTTTACCAATTGGGTAGAGGCTGAGTCTTTTAAAAGGGTCGATGCTTAGGATATGGCCAAATTTATTGAAAAGAACTTGATATGCAGATACGGCCTCCCACACCACGTTGTGTTTGACAATGGGGTCCATTTCATTGCAAAAATGAAGAAGTTACTGCAGAAATACGATATTAAGCATCACAAGTCATCTTCGTACCGTCCTCAGGCTAATGGAGTAGTAGAAGCCGCCAACAAGAACGTAAAGAGGATCCTGGCCAAGATGGTGCTGAATTATAAAGATTGGGCGAAAAAGTTGCCTTTTGCACTCCAGGGTTACAGAACAACTGTCAGAACATCTACGGGAGCCACGCCGTATTCCTTGGTATATGGGACGAAAGTGGTGCTACCAGTCGAGATAGAGCTCAAATCATTGAGGGTAGTCATGGAAGCTCAGATTTTGAAAACTGAGTGGGCACAACAGCAGCTGCAACACCTGAACATGCTAGACGAGGGCAGAATGAGAGCTTACTATCATAATCAGGTTTATCAGAAGAGGCTCGCCAGGTCATTCAAAAAGAAGGTCAAGAAACACCCATTGAAGGAAGGGGACTTGGTATTCAAGCAAATGAGACCAGGTGCGCCCGATATCAGAGGGAAATTCAGACCGATATGGGAAGGGCCTTTCATCCTCAAGAAACTGTTGTCAATAGGAGCAGCAATTCTGTCAGATAGTGATGGCAATGAGTTCAAGGAGCCAATCAACATTGATAGACTCAAGAGGTTCCATTGCTAAAGGCAATAAAAATCAAAAGAAGAGAATAAAAGCCCCATGGGTCAAAAACCAAAAAAAAGGTGGCCTTGCTAAAATTGGGCACCTCGTCATGGTGAAAACGAAAAAAGGCATCCTAGTCAAAAATTAGAGGCTTGAGTGAAAATATCCAGTCAAGAAAATCCGAGAGGGTTGATTGGTAACAGGAGTTGATGCTATCAAGATTTGGCTTCTTGAATGAATGTAGTTTTGCATTTTTGAATTAATGTTAAATGATGATCATGTATATTGAAATCATGCTGAGATGTACACAATTATGTGAAATGAAATAAAACTGAATTCATTCATTTATATTATTTTCTAGTTCTGTTCTAAAAAGAAACATATTGCTCAAAATGCATACAAATCTAAACTAAACCCTACTACTACTCTCGCCGGCCAAATGTCTAAGTCGTCGAGTCCTGTTTTCAACGGTAGAGCTAAGCACACATCTCTTGTATGCACTAGTAGAAACAATAGAATGATTTCCAAAAGAGGGAATGACAGTCTTCACTGGTAGATCAGTCCAAAGATCATGGTACCGTGAAGCAAAAGCTATAGATAGAACTCCGCCTCGAAAGGATAGAGGGACCCTCACCACATCTTTAGTCATCCTGAGCTGTCGAATGCATCGGGCAGTGATGTAAAAGGTAGCCTCATGAAGCCCGTATAAGGGAACACATGCTGAAGAGCCATCAACTATCATAGCAGATAAGGGAAGCCAGGCGCTCATGAAGCTAATATCATGGTCTGTTACTTCATCGAATCTGGTGATGCCCTCATCGGGAGTTGCGAATGAGTACAGTCATTGACGGGGAAGAAAATGCCTCAGAGAATATTGACTGATAACTCGGGAAGGTGGTTCTGACAGCAGTTTCAATTTCTCTTGCAGCTATATCTGAAAGGGAACAAAAGAAAAATATAAACAAAAGAAAGAAAAAGAAGGAAGAAAGAAAGTAATAATAAAAGCTGCTGGAGTGGGTTGGGTCCACTTCAGGCAAAAGTAAGGCATAGGGTTGTGTGAAAATCCGAAAAGGACGCACTTCCCGTTAAGAAAAGCTAGTGTGAAAATCCACAAGAGACGCATTACCTTCTAAAATAATGACTTACCTGGAGTAATAAGGGGCTCCCAGAAAAGGAAGTAGAAGACTCGGCACGGATAGAGTTAAGACCTAGAATAGTCTCAGTAAGGACTGCAGGAAAAGGGGTCAGCCCGCGATGAAAATCATCCAGAATCCCAAAAAGACGAGAGTCACCGGTCAGCTCCTCTGAGGTCACAATCAAGTACCTCATCAGACAGAATAAGAAGATGACACCCGCGCGGTATGGAGGAACATTAGGGAACTTATCTAATGCCTCAATCAGTGGCTCTAAGGCAAATGTGGGGCCCTGAGGAATCAAACGGAGGACGTCAAAGGGGGCAATGCTTAAGGCCAATGTAACATCTCGAGTGTGAATCAGACCACAATGGGGAATGCAAAGTAAGGTGCTGGGGGGATACCAGGTCTCGATAAGAGCGGTAAATTCTTCAGGCAGGGGCATAATTCCTGTTAAGTAAACCTGAAAACATGGAATCGCGGGTCCCGAAAACGAATTGCAGCCAAAAGGAGATGGTAGTCTATCTTAACTCTCTTTAGAAACTTCAGGCCAGAAAGTTGAGCTAGAGTGGAGTTTTCCCAAGTTTATGGGTTATCCAGAGCTCGGTGCATCTTGAGAATGGCAGTAGAGGACGTCTTTCAAGCGCTATGATTGAAAATCTAAGTCGGCAAGGGAAATAAGGAAGAAAAAGGGAAAAAACCTGAGAAAGAAGCTTGGATTTAGGCTTAGAGAGATGAAAAGGCACGAAACCCAAGGAAAAATGGAGCAATTTATGGGGAGGAGATGACCGACGGGGTGCCCGTCTATCATATAACTGACGGTAAGCCTGTCGGTCAGCTTGGGGTGCCAATCGGTCAGCCTTGTTGACCAATGGGCAAATCTTTTTCCTGCATGTTGCATACATAGCACGCGCATAAAAAGTTTTTTGTGGATATTTCTATTGTTTTTGCAATTTGACAGAGACATCCAGGCGCGAAAGTCGGAAAATATTCAGGGAGTGAAAAAAAAAAGAGCATTTAATGAGGTAATTAATTGCCATTAATTAGGGAATTAATTGGCGGTTAAGTTCAAAATTTTGAGCGATAGATGGGCTGCCCATCGCTCGGCCTTCCGATGGGAAGCCTGTCGGTCACTAAAATCTATAAAAATGCCACTTATCGACGCCCTCCCACTTTCTTTTCTTCTTTCTTTTTCTTCTCCCTCACCAACCGATGCCCCTTTGGTTTTTTGGCCTTTTCTCCCTTATTTTTCACGCGCCATTCGCTCTAAAGCGACCCCCACACCGTCACGCACATTTAAAAGTACTTTCTACACTTTTTTGTCAAGTTTATTTTTCACACATTCACGTCGACATACAGGTTAGTTTATTCATTTTTTCTACGCTTCTTTTTATTTCCTTCTAACAATTCGCATGAGAAATGCATGTTAGCATAGGTTGGCAAAATTGTGACATTAATCCTTCTTATTTTCTCTAAACTGTGTATGAAACATGTTTGTGGAAGTATGAATTCGCATGTGCAAATAGAGTAAAAGAACCTAAAAAATGAAAAGAACAAAATAATAATAAAAGAACAAGAATTATCCATAGAAGATTTGACTTAGTTTTAGGACCAACCCGAACTGGATAAGACACCTAAAAAATTTGAAATATTGTTTGGGGCCTGACGCCTGTCCAATTGTTGCCTTTTATGCAAGAGGTTGGGCACATCCATGCCGGGATGCTGCCCAATTTTTTTTTTCATTTTTTTTGGTTAGGCACATCCTTACGAGGATGCTACCCAAGTTGTTGCATTTTGGCCCGGGATACTGCCGAAGTTCACGAAATTCACAATCTTTCATTTAGTTGTTATTTACAGCAGTAATGCAAAGCTAATTATTTTCTCCTTCTTCTCAGGATGCCTCTACGACGTCAGGTTCCTCATGATCATCCGGAACCTGAGCCTCCTCTCTGGATGAGTGATGAGGCGAGAGAGAGGTTCTGGTTGCTGGCTCACATACAGTTTTGGGCCAACCGCTTCATTTCTAGACCCTTCCTAGAGCCATGGGGATACTGGAGGAGGTAGACGCGTTAGTGGTGGCTGTAGGATGGACAAAGTTTCTGTGGCCTGCCTTCCACACACATCTAGAGGTAGTCCGAGAGTTCTTGGCCACCCTGCACTATGGCAATTTTCAGAGATCGGACACGGAGGAGGGGGTGATTCATTTTTGGGCCAGAGGTTATCGATACAGTATCACCCACTAGAGATTTACAGAGGCCATGGGATTGCCAGTTGAGCCCAATGTTATAGTGCCCCAGAGGGCTGTCCGGAGGCAGCACTGGGAGATGATAGCTCTGCCAGGGGTGCCGTATGACCACGATACGGCAAAGAGCACGGTGCTCTCATCACAGGCTCTCAAGTATATTCACAGGGTACTTTTGAGCTCCTACCTGGGACGAGCAGGTAATCCAGGGTCGATGAATGGGGCAGAGATCTGGAGTTTATGGGCAATGGTCGCAGGATGCAGTCAGAGTATCCAGGGGGCAGCCCCTATAGTGTTCGCAAGAGGGGTGGTGACCCGATTGTTGCTACAGTTAGGAGCTATCCCGGGCAGTCTCGGGCCCGCATTAGAGGAGAGCATATACGTGGATGCATCATCAGCTCTGACTATGGGGATGATAGTCCAGCTGCCATGCCAAGCCGAAGAGTACAGGCCACGCACCATGCACGAGACCAGACATGCTCTCGGCCTCCCTTCGCTCTAGCCAGCAAAGGAGGAGCCTCATGTGGAGGACCAGCCTCCCCAGCAGCCAGAGCACCAGGAGGGCCAGCCTCTCTAGCAGGCAGAGTTTTAAGAGGGCCAGCCTCTGCAGCAAGCAGAGTTTCAGGAGGGGCAGCCTCCACTGCAGCCACCAGAGGAGGGGCAGCCGCAGACTCCCTCCGACATGGGCATTGAGTTCACCATGAACGAGCTATTTGCTACTCCTCCAGCACAGAGAGTGCAGAGCCCTCCTCCCTCTCCGGCATGGGTATAGAGATCAACACCTCGGGACACTGCTAGGTTCCATCCTTACAGTCGGGCTGGGCATCTAGGGGCATCTATCTCCACTGTACCACCTTCAGACCATCCGACAGAGCTAGTGCCCTCAGCGCCAGTGCCGCAGCCAGATCTGGTGGCAGCCATGACTTCTATCCTTGCCGCCATGGATCACAGGCTGGAGGAGAGAGATAGGGTCCTCCTCGAGCAGATTGGGCAGTATAAGGCGAGAGATCGGGCTATGCTAGAGAGGCTGAACCAGCAGGAGGAGGTCATCCGGGGCCAGGCGAGGCTCATTAAGGAGCTGAGGCAGGATTTGATGACCTCCCACAGTGCCGCAGCTGAGAGGATGGACACAGCTGTTTAGATGTTAGATGAGTCCATCAGTTCCCTTCGTTTCAGAGTATGGGTGTTGGAGAGTGCCATCCCTCCTATCTCCCATTCCATCAGGGAGTTTCACAAGCAGACGGAGTCTATGCTTGGGGGCATCAGAGGAGCGACCCAAGACCAAACCCTGACACTGTTTAGTAGGTTCTACGAGCTGGGAGGAGTGGTCAGAGATACTTTGGAGTTCATGGGAGTCTGCGCCCAGCCTTTCTTTGATTGCTACACCCAGGTGCAGTTCCAGCAGGCAGACCCCGCAGGGGGAAGGCCCTAGTCAGCACCGGTCGCGGCCCCTCCTCACGCCCAGGCCAGGTTTAGACCCCCGGTGCCACCTAGCCAGCCCTCCACGTCCAGAGCTCGACCGTCAGCATCCTCATCCCGGAGCTAGCCAGTGCCCGTGTCAGACGACAGCAACCCGGATGAGCCTTCAGATTATTCTCCTCTCTAGCTGTTCAGGGAGTTTATCTTTATGTTTTTTTATTGTGTTTTTTTTTTTGTATTTTTGTACAAAATATGTATTTCATTAGTGGATCACTTATGTTTGTATTTTGTCAAACTTATATTTCATTCTATATATCTGCCATAGTAATATCTCACTTACACTTTCCAAATGTTTGATAACACGGTAAATGGAAAAAATGAAAAACAAGATAATAATAATGCAAAAATTATTTAGGAGATAATGAACCAATCAACTCGCAATGAATTGATCAAATCTTTTGTAACACAAGAACATGAGTTCACACCGACCCAAGGATGGTCAACGATCAAATGACTCAGACTACCTTGCAAGTCGAGATGAGGCCAGTGGGGCGCACGCGATAGAACAGGTCGCAACAGAACTGCAGTATCTCCCGAACACCGTGCAGGCTGAGACGAGGCTAGCGGTACGCTTGCAATGGAATAAATTGCAATCAGGTTATGGATAGAGAACACTACATTTTCCAGCCGCCGAACAAGCCGAGAGGAGGACAGCGGGGCACACGCCATAGAACAAATCGCAACCGAGTGGTGGTTAGAGAACACTACCCCTCACACCGTGCAGGCCAAGATGAGGCCAGCGGGATAGACCAGCCACCGTGCAGGCCGAGATGAGGCTAGTGGGGTACACGCGATAGAACAGATTGCAACCGAGTTGGGGTTAGAAAACACCGCATCTCACAAGCACCGTGCAAGCCGAGACGAGGCTGGCAGTACACTTGCAATAGAGAAATTGCAAATGGGTTACAGTCTAATAACACTGCTTCCCAGAACACTCAGACGTCGGGCAGGCTGGGACGAGCCCCACCGGATGGAGACGAGAAACCACTTGCTTCCATGCAACATCAGGAAGGTAAGGACTGCCTCAGGTACGCGTTTCTTCCTTTTTCCTCTAAATTTTGGCTCATCTAGAAACTAGTGTACTAGTTTCTCCAAAATTGGGGGCAACTATAGACACAGGGTCCTGAGGTAGTCCAAATCAGAGTTACCCGATGAAGAGACTAACGTCAGTTTTCGGATAAGGGATGAAAGTTGTGGGTTTTCATTCTCCAGTTTTATAAGGATCGGAGGTTTTCTGGGTAAACGGGAGATTTCGGAGAGTCGAAGAGAGTTCAAACTTTGAGAATTGGGATTTTGCTCCACAGACGGGCAGCCCGTCGGTAGTGGGAGAGCCCGTCATTGGTGCGAGAGGCCCGTCTCTCAGGACGAGTGCCGGCTGTCGCTCGGGAATAGAGCCCGTCGCTCGCCTGAGCGATGCCCGCTCCTCGTGAGAGATAGCTGTTTCTCATCTCCGTGCTACGTGTAGGGCCCAATGACCGCTAGTACCCCTGCAACCGATGCCCGTCGTCCACGGGAAGCCCATCGGTCGGTGATCTGGTCGTTTAAACCGCCGAATTCTCCAAATTTTGAGAGATTGACAAAATATCTTTTAAATCTTTTAAAATCTCCAAAATCTCTTCAAATATCTTTAAATATTAGATTTGATTTTGGGAATATTCTGAAGATCATTCGGTTTTGATTTGATATCGGAAAATCCTCTTCAAATTTAAATTTAAATTTAAATTTTAATATCTTCCAAAACCTATAAATAGGGGAAGGAAGTTCCTTATTAGGGGTTAGAAAATTCCGGGTTGGAAAGATTTGGATCAGAAAAGTTACTTTAAAAGTTTTCTCAAGAGATTTCAATTTTCTCCAAAAACGCTTTTGTCAAATATTTTCTGAATCAAAGCTGATTCGAGGGAATGACATTCATTCGTTTTTCGTTGATTTAGCTGTTTTCAACACTCGAAGTGCTATAAAATACCGAGAAAGAGAAAGTAATTCTCTTCTCTTGGTTTATATTTTTTTGCAATTCGAGTTTTGCGATCAAAGATTTTTCAAAACCACGCAATCGCGGACCGATCCTTATAGAATTCGAGGAACTGACATCGCACGATATTCACCTTCACGAGGTAAAAATTTGAGGGTAAACATTTTGGATCTATTATCTTGAATTTAATTATTTTACAGTGATTTATTGCATAAAAATCCAGTTTTATTCAAATCAAAACAACAAAGCACTTTTGAATTTTCTCTTTATTCTGGAGCAATGGTGACCGACGAGCAGGAGCAACCACCGACGACCGTCTCTCAAACGAGTGATGGGTCGTCAATGGATGTTATGCTAGCCCGCCGGTCAACCCAGTAAACCAGGAGTGACTGACGGTCAGAAGCAACCATCGACGGCCGTCGCTCAATCGAGCGACAGGCCACCAATGGTTGTCGTCTTAGCCCGTCGGTTAGCCCAGGGACGCCCGTCACTCACGCACTTTGGGCCGTCCCTAGGCCTCCTCTCTCATTTGTTTCCCTTTTCTTTACCATTTGATTTTCCATTTTTTTTCCGTGCAATTTCTCACATTTTTTACTATTATTCAATCTCTTGTTTATTTTGCTCCTAATTTTGCACTAACATGGCTTTTATTTTGTGAGTTTTATTTGACTTGCTTGGTGAATCTAGAGCTGTTTATAATAGAAGCCACGGCGATGACCTAAGGATCCTCACCTGGGTTTATTCTCTGGACTTTATCTTTTTTTAATTTATGTCATTATTATAAATATCATTTTTTATCCCGCTAATATAAAAATGGTTAAATATTTTTATTCATTAAGATGGGATTTTTTTATCAATCAATTGAGGACCAATGTCCTATTTTTTCAGCAAATAAAATCGATGCCTCAAAATTTGTTTTGTAATAAATATGCATGCGAGGACCAATGTGCTCATCCTTAATGTATATCCCGATTTATGTATGAATCACGAGCAATTTACAATGGGGTTGTATTCTGCCCCTAATTTTGTTGTAATTTATTTTCATATGCTTTATTTTAGTTATGCTTTTATTTACCGCTTTTCTTGGATGGACAACCTACGCTTTAATTAAATTGCACTAAATTAAATGAGAAATGGGATGAAACGCTAAATTCAAAACTCAATTATAAACTTAACCAAGGTATGAGTAAATGAGAAGTCCCGAACTTTCTCTGGTCTTTGGGTTCAATGAGGCGAGAGGGCCATCTCAATGTTCTATTGGGGTGGGGCCTCCAAGATACCTCTTGTGTCCCGAAAAAAGGCTCAACTTGCATAGTCCTAAGCTCCACGAGGCGAGAGCACCATCCTAATATTCTATTAGGGTGGGACCTCTAAGACACCTCTGGCGTGCCCAAGTGCGAGGCGAGAGGGCCATCCTAATGTTGTATTTGGATGGGGCCTCCAAGACACATTCGGCCTGCCCAAAATGGACATAGTAGCGCTGTCTTAGGCTCACTGAGGCTAGACCACCTTTCCCAATGTTCTATTGGGTGGCGACTCCAAGAAACCTCCTTGTTGCCCAAAATGGACGCACTTGTAATTTCTTACAAGTTTTTTATGAACCTCTCCCGAAAGTTCTAAAAGCGGGTGGTTCAGGGCGCACTAGGGTTCGGCGCGTGTCACACTTGCCATGTTGGCTTGAATTTACTCTGTATGTCTAGAATACCTAGTCACATTTGCTTGAAGACTAAATCTCCCTCTTTCAGCAGTTGCCTTTTGGCTTTCTTCTCGAATGACCTAGTAAGCCTTTTTTAATAGACTTGGTTATAATAATAAGCTCGCAACCTGTTCTCATCTAACATATTCAGCCGCTGCAATCATTGTTGCGCCCAATTATTTTCTGGAATTTGAGATTCTATGACTACCCTTGAAGACTAGAGCTCTACTTCAACAGGCAACATTGCTGCCATCCCATATACCAAGGAATAAGACGTGACTCCTGTAGAGGTTCTGACGGTGGTTCTCTAGCCCCAAAGTACAAAAGTCGACTTGTCTGCCCAATCCTTGTAATTATGCACCATTTAAGCCAAGATCTTATTGACATTTTTGATAGCCGCTTCGACTGCCCCATCAGCTTGCGGGCAATATGAAGAAGACTTGTGATGCTTAAAGTCATACTTCTGAAGTAGTTTCTTGGTTTCAGCCATAAATTGCACCCTGTTATCAGACATAACGTGATGTAGGAGACCATATCAAATTCTTCTCAATGAACTTGGCCATATTTACATATCAATTTCTTCCTTTCTTTTTTTTTTGGAAATTTTTATTTTTTTTTTGGATTTTTTTTTGGACAAGCTTTTTTCAAATCTTGATACTTTTTCGCTCTTCTCGACTATTGGGATGATGCTGACCAACCAAGTCGGGTGTTGAACTTCGATAAGAAATTTGGCCTCGATTTGCTTGTGAACCTCTTCTTTAACCTTCTCTACCTATTCTGACCCGAGTCTTCTGAGCTTCTAGTTGACTGTTCTATGATCGGGGTATATTGGAATGGCGTGTTTGGCGATTTCATGATCAACTCCTAGCATGTCTTCGTAGGTCTAGGCAAAGACTTTTCATACTTTTTTTTAAGTTTCTCTCAAATTTTATTCTCTTTTCAGGAGTTATATTAGATGCTATCAAGATTTTCTTTGGGTTTTCCAAAATTCTAAAATTAAATGGAGTAGCATCAATTGAATCAATGTCAAATATGAACGAATCATTATCATAATTATGCACAGTGAAATCATTGGAGACATCACACAAGTAAGCAAAACCAATTATATTATTAATGAAATTGTAGACATCGGGTTTCGAGGCAGCCCAGATCAGGGTTACCTAATGATGAAACTAAGTGCCTGTTCACAGGCAAAAAAAAAAGTTGGAAGTGATAATTTTCTTACTAAAATTGCTTTTTAAAAATAAATAAAAAAATATATATATTAAAAATTTTAAATAAAAAGAAGGTTTGAAGTGATAGTACTTTTTTGTCAAAATTGTTCTTAAAAAAAAAATTCGGCCGTCAGCGCGCAGCCCACTTACGCGCGCATGCGAGTGACGCTCGTCTCTCGCCAATAACGGCCGTCAGTCACCCCCAGTCCGCCAAAAATGCCATTTTTTCACCAAAAACGCATTTTTTTTGTCCCAAAATTGATTTTTCCCCATTTTTCCGGGATTTTAATGGTTTTTTTTTTCAATTTTTGAAATTTAAAAAAGGAATATTTTGATTTAATTAAGAATTTCTTCCTTAATTAATTAGGTTTTCCTTTTTTGATAATATAAATGGAAAAACTTAAGAAATTTTTAGGGGAGAATTTTTTTAAGGCAATTTTCTTTTCTTTTCTTTAGTTTTGCAATTTTAGTCCTTTTTCTTCAATTCCTTTTCTTCTTTTACTTCAATAGGATTTTTTCTAAACTTTTTAGATTAAATTTTATTGATGAAGGATTGATTTTGAGACAAAAAAAATAATTTTTTGTTCTTAAAAATTCAATTTTCTCACTTGTTGTGTTTTTGATTTTTTTTTCTTTTCAATTAAATTTCTTCAAAAACTTTTTATTGGATTTTTTTGATGAAAAATTGATTTTGAGACAAAAAAAAAATAGTTTTTTGTTCTTGAAATTCAATTTTTCATTTGATTTTGTAAAAATAAGATTTTTACAATTATTTTTTTGAGAAAAGTTTTTAGATTTTATATTTCTGTAATCTAATATTTTGTGAATCTAAACAAGAAAAATCAATCATCTTCCTTTACTCTATCAAATCCGAATTCTAAGGGTAAATATCCTGGACTCGATCTCATATTTTTATTTATTTGTTTCTTTTTGTATTACTTTTATTTTTTGTTTATAATCATTTAATCAAAATGTAAATCTTTAGATTTATTGTGTTTTTATTTATTTTATGTGATATTTGTCATAGATTTAACTTTTTTTTATTTCATTTTTTTATTTTTTTTCATTTAGTTTTTCATCTTTTCATTTGTTATTTATTATTATTATTATTATTATTATTATTATTATTATTATTATTATTATTATTATCATCATTATTTATGTTTTTATTTGTGTTAATTTGTTAATATGTTAATTTATTCATTTTCATTATATCATTTAATTTATTTATCATTCATAATGCACTCTATTATACTTTATTTTTTTTAATTCATTTTTTTATTACTTTATGTACTTTAATTTATTTTTTTATTTAATTACTAACAGTAATTTTATTTGTGTTTGTTTTTTTATTTCAAATCTTTGTTTTTTCCTTATTTAAGCACCCATGTGAACGAGGGAGGAGATCCAAGAGATTTATTTTACATGATTTATCATTTTTGTTATTTATACTATTTTTATTTATTTTGTTTTTTTATTTATTTTGTCATGTAATTAGTAATAAAATTATTTATTTTATGCACGTTTAATTAAACGTTACAAAAATATTTATATTAATAAATTTGGATTTTTTCTAATAAAATAGGACTAATGTCCTAATTTTTAGCTAACAAAATATCACTTTTAAAAGAAGAGTTAGTTTTTATAAAATGAAATCACCCATCCCGATTGTCACAACAAATATCCAAAATAACTCTTCGATTTTTAAGTGAATATGAAGGAACCAATGTTCCTATTCTAAATAAATATCCCGATTTATGTATTATTGTTAATTTATTTGATTTTGTAATTTATTTATTTATTTTAATTTTACATTTTACGGGATTGTATTTTTGTCCCAATTTTATCTTTTAATTTATTTTTGTAGTTTATTTCACTTTATTTATTTTTACCGCTTTCCTTATTGCTTGAATGTGCACTTAAACTAATTGCATGACATGTGACAAAAGAGATGGAAATTTAAGGAGTAAAAACTCACTTATAATTTAAGGCATTAAAAAGAGTGAAGTTCTGAACCACTCTCTAGTTTAGACCTCTAAGATTAGATGAACTTTTCCAATTTCTTATAAATTGGGTAGCGACTCCAAAATACCTCAAAAGGTACCTAAAGGTTTCATAGGATTAGATGAACTTCCCCAATGTTCTATTGGGAAGGAATTCCAAAATATCTCATGTTACCCAAGATCTAAATGCGAACCCTTCTTGGACCCTAAAAGCGGGCTCCCGGAAAACACATAAGCGGGTTCTGGCGCGTCACATAATCTAGAATTGAAAACATCATTATTAAATAGTTCCAGAACAAAAAGAGCATTCAAATAGCTATCACTTTCCGTTCCTGCTAACACAGACATCGTAGTCGATGGTTCACTGTCATCCTTAGGAATCGTCTTCCTTTCCCACTTAGGCACTTAATCTATCTTACTCTTTATCTTTTATTTTTTTGAGTCATATATTTGCTTATTGTTAATGTGGTGTTGAACCTGATCCCTCAAAGTCCGATAATGATCTATCAAATGCCCGGTGTGCTAGTGGAAGGCCCGATACCAATATGCCTTGTGATTAGGCTATTCCTGGTTTCTGGCAGGCCTAGCCAATAATGGCTGTAATATCCCCTCCTTCGTTAGCCTCTTAGGGACCCAAGATAAGGATCAGCCCAAATTAGAATAGTGCCTTTTATTAATTTTTGTGGTTGACGCTTTTGCCATCTTAACATTGCCCTTACCATTATTGTGGATACCTGAGCTTTCATTTTTCAGAGCATACGCCATCGCGGGGTCTCCACCCTCTTCAAGCACAATGTTATATTCTAGAGTAGGCCTCCTATTTTCTTCTTGCTCAACTGGTTAATGAAGTGACACCTTACCTCTAGGCTTGGAAGAAAATGAAAGCATTGCGGCTGTTGCTGTATGAGCCTTCTTGACCATAGTCGGTTCAACTTGGTAAAGAGCAGTCCCCATAAGTTGGGCTTGAAGAACGAGCGTCATGGCATCCATTCTTTCCTTAATCATGGCTAACAGTCTTTTTCCAGGCTCTTTAAACCTTTTGTCCATCTCTTGGGCAACTAGGGCACGAGTCTCTTCAGTCTGTTGCAAAGGTTCAGCAATTTCTAATGCATGTAGATGTTCTAATAAGGATGCCAAATCTCTATCAACTAACTCGAACTCTGATCGCTCTTTAGACAACTATCGGGATCCCTAAACCTCCCAGGTAAATGGTCTACGATGACTAAAAAATTGAAGGGTTAGAATGATGCATGTGATGCATAAAATAAACTTAGGCACAATGCGACATATACACGTGAAAATTATATGCACAGCATAGAATTTACACACACAAAAAGAAATGTACATGTTTTTTTTACGTGCATGAATGACACGTAATACATGAGCATGCTGTGCAACATCCACAACCACATGCAAGCAAGTAGATCCTTCTAATCTTATTACTCCCACACATGAGGTTGTGCGGTCTCTGTCCTAAGTGTGCTTGATCCATGGGTTAACGAGGAACCCAATGGACGCGTATGGTGCAAGGTGGAAAACCGGCAGCATAACACCTCTTAATCTAATGAACATACGTATGGGTTGGGATCATTGTGTATTTAGGTAGTCAGAGTAAACTAGCATGGGCCTATCGGGGCATGAAAGCCTTTGATTGGGTGACCAACCAGCTTATCTGGGTATATCCAATACATAGTAATTGTAGACACCGGGTCCTGAGACAACCCAGATCAGAGTTACCCAATGATGATAAGATGCCTTGTCACGGGCAAAAAGGTTGAAAGTGGTGATTTCCTGTTTAAATTTGCATTTGAGTGAAAAAGTAAAAAAATAATAAAAAATATTTCAAAAATTAGATTTGAAAAATGGGGTTTAGAAATTGTAGTATTTTTAGTTAATATTTAATAATAATAAAAAAAATAAAAATTTCCGAGCATCGGCCGCGGCGGCGCCTTACGACAGCGCGCAGGCGCGCGGAGCGCCATCGCGCGACGGGCAAGCTCTCGCTCGCCCGTCTTGCCTGCCAGTGCACTACGTGCGTGCTGGGCGAGCGCCGACGAGCGTGGGTCGCCCCTATTCCGCCGCAAATGGCCAATTTCGCCCCAAAAATCAATTTTTCCGATTTGTTTCACAAAATTCGATTTTTTATCACTTTTTTAAGGGATTTTTAGGTTTTTTTCAGTTTTTAAAATTTAAAATTGTTAATATCTGATTTAATTAAATTTTATCCCTTTAATTATCTTTATTTTCCCTATTATCTTCATATAAAAAGAATAAGATAAAAAATAAAAAAAGGGGGATTTTTTAGGTCTTTTTGATCTTTTTCTCTTCTTCTTCCTTTAAAACTCTCTCTAAAATTTTCAGATTTTTTCCCCACCAAAAAGAACAAAAATTGAGTTCATCTTTTTCATTTTTTTTAAATAAAATTTCTTCTAAACATATATTTAGAAGGAGTTTTTTTTTGTTGATTTAATTTTTGAGACAAATACAACAATTATTTGTTCTTAAAATTCTTTTTTTATCCTTTTATTTGTGTTCAATAAAACTTTTTCCATTGATTTTCTTTTGAATATCTTTTTTTCCATTGATTTTCTTTTGCATATCTTTTTGATGAAAAATTAATTTTGAGACAAACAAAACAATTGTTCGTTATCAAAATCTAATTTTTTCATTTGATTTTCTAAAATAAGACTTTTAATCATTTTTTTTTCCTTGAGACAAACAAAATGATTGTTTGTTCTTGATATAATCTTTTCATTTTTTTAACCAATAAAAATCATTTTTTTTATCAATATTATTTCATTAGTCAAAGAAATCAATTCTTTATTCTAAAAGAATTTTGATCATTTTTCCATCTTTTCCGGAATAAAATTCCAACATTATCATATTTAACTCTAATCTTGCACACGACAAACAAGAAAATCAATATCATTTTTACCTTCATCGAATCCGAAACTCTGAGACTAAATATTATGGGCTTGATATTTATTTTATTTTCTTTTATTTATTTTGTTATATTTAATTTATTGACATGTATATTTTTATTATTATTCTCATTTATTTATTTATTCTATGTCTTGCAGGTTTATTCCATTTAATGTTTATATTATTATGTTTATATAATATTATTGCTATTATTAGTTTATTATCATTCTCTTTCATTATTATTTTCATTACTGTTGTTCATATTATCATATTATTTTATTTTTATTCATGTAAATATTGATTGTTTATTATTTTTAACATGTAATTAATTTATTTCACTTTAATTCATCATTATTTTTAACATGTAATTAAATTAATTCATTTTGATTGATTTTTTTTGCCATGTAAATGGTTTATATCATTTGTGAACATATTTAATTAATCATGTCATTCATTTAATTATTTTCACCATTCTCTTATTCATTTTTATCATTCTTTTATCATTGTTATTATTATTTATTTATTATTATTTATTTATTCATTCATTTTCATTTTTCATTATTATTATGATCATATTTTTACATATTAATTCATTAACATGTTATATTTTATTCTAATTACATCTTTTAATCCATTTGTCATTCATAACACATTTTTCTCATTTATTTTAAATTGTTAACATGTTAATTCATTTGTCATTTTGATATCAACTTATTTTTTCATTTATTATATTTTTGATTCAATTACTAACATCATTTTATTTGTGTTGTGTTTTTATTTCACATCCTATTTTTTCTTCTTGGGCATTTTTTGCGACCACGCGAGGAGATCCAGAAGGCTCATTTGGGGTTAAATATTTATTTGCTTTACTTGTAATCTTTTATTCATTTGGCTTTTCCATTTATTTTACTATGTAATTTTCCTATAAAATTGTTTATTTTAGGCCCTAGAAAGAAAATCACCAAACCATTTTTTTATTAATTAACTTGGAATCTTTCCTAATAAAAATGGGACCAATGTCTCAATTTTCTCTAAAACAAAACCATCACATCAAAATTCTTTCATAATAAATATGCATGCAAGGACCAATGTCCTTATCATTAATGAATATCCCGATTTATGCATGATTTGTGTTTTATTTACAAAGGGGGTTGTATTCTGTCCCTAGTTTTGTTGTATTTACTTTCATGTGCTTTACTTTGATTATATTTTATTTATCGCTTTTCCTTGAGTGGACAACCTACGCTTTAATTAACTACATTAAAATGGATGAGAAATGGGATGAAACTCTAAATTCAAAACTCAATTATAAACTTAACCAAGGTATGAATAAATGGTAAGTCCCGAACCCACTCTGGTCTTAGGTTCAATGAGGTTAGAGGACCATCTCAATGTTTCATTGGGATGGGGCCTCCAAAATATCTCTTGTGGCCTACCAAAAGGCCCAACCCGTATAATCCTAGGCTCCACGGGGTTAGAGGATCATTCCAATGTTCTATTGGGATGAGATCTCCAAGATCCCTTTGGCTTGCCCAAAATGGATATATATGCGCCGTCTTAGGCTCATTGAGGTTAGATGACCTGTCCCAATGTTCTTTTGGGTGGCGACTCCATGAAACCTTCTTGTTGCCCAATATAGACGCACTTGTAATTCATTACAAGTTTTAATGAACCTCTCTCAAAAGCCCTAAAAGTGGGTCTTCGGGGCGCCCCGGGGTTCGGTGCGCGTCATAGTAATCCATACAGCAAGTATAGTATTATGCTTCATATCACCTAGGGAAAGTATCTAATTTCACTACATGTGCTTTGGCCAGGGTGATGATACTTTAGGTCTACCTGTAGACATCGGATCCTGAGGCAGCATAGACCAAGATTACCCAGTTATGAAAATGATACTTGTTCACAAGCAAAAAGGTTAGAAGTGATGATTTCCTTGTCGCCACTCTTTATTTAAAATAACTGTGTTTCCACAACTAACCTACTTACCGTCATGTAAAACGCTACTATCCTGGAAGTTCCAATTTACTCCTTTTTGCTGCTCAATTGAAATTCTATTTATTCTCAACTGTCGGTTTCTAAAACAATAATACAAACCAAATCCAAATAAAACCAAAAATTAAAAACCAGCAAATTGAATATTAGAACAGCAAATTAACATTCTAACACACCAAAAATTCAATTAAAAAAACTTTAAAATTAAAAATAAAAATAAAAAATAACCAATTAAAATCACAAAACACAAAAACACAAATAAATGACAGAAAATTAGAAAGAAATGGTTAGGAAAAGTTTTGGTTTATTGAGTCCTAGCTTAACTCATATTTCTCTCGGGTGGACGAGCTTGTGAACCAAAGAACAGTCTCTCCGGTTTTGCTCCTTATTTTCCCCCATCAGTAAGAGAAAACTATCGAAAGCTACCAAAGTAGGAAATTTCATGTCTTCAATGAAGTATGACTCCACCTTGGGTTCACTATAAATGAACTCTACTGGCTCTTATAGCCTAAATAAATCCTTTAAATAGAATGAATCTAGTACTTCTATTTGAGAATTGCATAACTCTTGCTCCTTTGGTGCAATATCCTGCACAGAAATATTGAAGTCAGATTCCAAACAAACATGAGATTTGTCTTAAAAAATTATTAGCTCCTCTTTTTCTTCATGCAACCCATCCTCAAAATCTTTTAAATTTGTTGTAACTATCATAGGTCCATGACTTAATTCGCCACCATCACTTTGATCACCCAAAGATAAAATTAAAAGCTCAAGCTTGGATTCCAAATTTTGGATCCCTAATTCTTGACTCCTTAAAAAATTCTCTTGAGTTTTGATCTTCTCCTCTTGAAACTGAATTGTATTCTTCCACTCTTCTTTCTCCGCTTGAAATTGCTTCTCTCGACTCTCTATGTAGTCTAGAAGGATTTTGACTTTGGAAGAGTTAGACTCTTGTGATTCCCATGGAAAATACGGATCTTCAAAGGATGGTGAATAAGAAACTACTGAAGGTGCACGCAATTGTCGTAACTCTTGCATCTCCCTTGTGATGCGTGCCGAACCACAGAGGCCCCAAATAACCCACTTTTAGGGAGTTTGAGAGAGGTTCATAAGACCCGTAGAGATTACGGGGGTGTCTATTTTGGGGAACAAGGAGGTGTTTTGCAGTTGCCACCCAATAAAATATTGGGAAAGCTCATCTAGCCTCAGTGAGCCTAAAATAAGCGCATGCATCTATTTTGGGCAACAAGGAGTATTTTGGAATTCCCATCCCAATAGTACATTGAGATAGTTCATCTAACCCCGTTGAGCCTAAGATGACATACATTGGTTTATCTTGGGCAGCAAGAGATATTTTGGTGTTTCCATCCCAATAGAACATTGGGATGGTTCATCTTACCTCATTGAGCCTAAGACCAGCGAGGGTTCAGGACTTTCTATTTATTCATACCTTGGTTAAAGTTACAATTGAGTTTTGAATTTAAGATTTTATTCCCTTTTCTCATTCATTTAAATGCAGTAATTAGAGTGCATATGTAGACATCAGGTCCCAAGGCAGTCCAAGATCAGGATTACCCAATAATGAAAATAAGGACCTATTTGTTGGCGATAAATTGAGAATCGATCATTCCCCTTGTCAAGTTCTCATATCCGTAACAAAATAATTTCAAATTTTATGTACTTGTATTTATTTTGGTTTTGTTGTGTTTTGATAGGAGCTAAATTGAAGTATAATTTAGTATTTATTTTGTGTGAGTTTATGTAATTAATCATATAATTATTTGTAAAATTTGTTGTGATATGTTAGACTATGTTTATTTGTATCAGTTGAGTTTTTATGTTGATTATCTGTGTTTTTAGGTGAAGAAATGAAGAGAAGAGTAAATAGAACGAGCAAGTCACGAGAGAGGAGCAGGTCACGCCTCACAAGGAGTCACGCGACGTGACCATAGGTAACGTGACGTGACTGAGAAGAAGAAAGAAGAGAAAGAGAAAGAGAAAGGAAAGAAGAAAAGAAGCTGAGCGGAGCATCACGCGACGTGAGCGTAGGTCACGACTCGTGACGCGTGAGAGAGGCCAGGAAAGAAAAGGAAAAGAGAGAGGCCAGGGAAGAAGAGGAAGGAGGAAAAGAAGAGAAGGAGCTGCAAGAGACGAGTCACGCCGTGAGCTAAGGTCACGCGACGTGACTAGAAGCCAAAGAAGAAAGAGAAGAAAGGAAAGAAAAGAGAAAGGGGAGAGGAAGCGAGACGTGAGCGCCAGTCACGACACACACGCGAAGTCACGCCACGTGATGGTAAGTTGCGAGTCGTGACGAGCAAGAGAGAAAGAAAGAAGAAAGAAAGAAGAAAATGGGCAAGCGCGTTCTGTCGCGATCGCGACAACGTTGCGATCGCGACAGAGACGACCGTTGGGCAGTTTTGAGCCAAAAGACACATGAAAAGTTGTCTTCTTTCACCAAACTTTGCAACCATTCTCAAGGGACACAATTCTTAGATTAATATCTATAAATATGTAGTTTAATTGTAATTTTAGGGAGATGAATTTTTAGTTAAGTAATTTTTCTGTATTTTGCAAGACAGATATTTATTAGTTAAATTTCTATTTAGTTTTATGGTTTGAAGAAGAAGATCAAGGAGAAGGAAAATTTATTTTCAAGAGATTGAGAAAAGGGTTGAAAGGCTTCTATCTTGTTCTCTTATTTTTAATTCTTCTCCAATATTTCTATGAATATCATTTTAATGAATTTGCATATTTTTATTCTTTCTATTTCCATCTACTTTCATAGTCTTTCATTGTAGATTCTCTATTAATATCTTTTGCATGATCTTTACAAGTTAAAGTAATTCGAGAGTTTGCTTTATCTGACATTTAATAGAGATTCATTATCAAGATATATTTTGAGAAATCGGTATATTGAGATAATTGCTATAGGTTAGTGTCTATTCTTAAAATATGTAATTATAAACCTCTAATTCATTAATGAAAATTGTGAGTTAGAATTTTAATTGTATGTTTTAGGCATTTTAATTCATGTCGAGAGAGTGAGTTGAAAATTTATTCTAACTTGGCTTGCATGAAAGATTAATAAATGTAAATCAAAATGATGGATCAAATTCATTATGTTTAGTTCTTCATTCATATACTATTTATCTTCTTCTAATAAACATAAATTAGGTTCAAATTAAGTAGTTCTAATTCAACCATCAAATTTATGATCATTGTAAACAAGATTAAAATCAATTAGTAATAGTGTGTAAAAACGTTCCTCGTGGGATCGACATCTTAAGTACTATTGCGGTACACCGTATACTTGCGGTATAATTAGCATATATAGAAAATGCTCAACATGTTTTTTGGTTTTTATTTTTCATTTTATTTTTATTTTTCTTTTTATTTTTAGGAGGTATGATTTTTTTTGGGCTTTGAGTGCGGCGCGAGGCTGCCCTGTGGGCGCGACATGCCGACGTGCACCGGCACATAGATGTGCGAGACGCGCCCAGTGGGCGTTGCTCGTGCCTGGGCCAGCGGGTGACGCCCGCACATAGGTCGCGCGACGTGGACCCAGCTGGCGATGCCCGCACCTGGGCGCACAACGTGTGGCCACCCACTCGTGGGCAGTCTCCCTTCTGTCCCTTTCCCACTTGCAAAACCTGGTTTTTGATAGATTTTAATGTAACATCCCAATTTTGGACCATAGTAGAAATTACAAGGTTATTGCTTTGGAAAAAGGGCATAATTGTAATTGGATAAGTATGAAATTGGATTAATTAAGGACTTAATTAAAAATGAATTAATGTTGGTAAGAGAAAGAAATTGTTTAAGTGAGTGATTAGTAATTGATCAAGCACTAAAGTGCTATAAGTCAAGGATTTATTTAATTGGACCTATGGGATTTTGACACAGAGGATTGGTAGGTGAGGAGAATTAATGAGAGGAAAGAAAGAAAAGAAGAGGGAGAAGAGGAAAAAAAATCAGATTTTGGGTTTTGATTTCCCATTCCTTCTTCTTCTTCACGTGCTTTTCTCTTCTTTTCTTTTCTTCTTCATATTTTGCTCCTTGCTTCTTCTCCTTGGTGTTCTTCAAGGGTTTGTTTTTGATTTGTAAGGTAAGTGGTTGAATTTTTGGGTTATGATTTTCAGTTCTTCTTCTTCTTCTCCTTTCGGTTTTGATATTGTGTTTGGGTATTTGAGTTTGGATTAGTTATTTGGTTTGATTTGTGCAAGAATTGGTGATCAAGAATAAGAATAAGGGTAAAGAAAAGCTTTTTACCCTGTATATGTTTTAGTAAGAGATATTGTTAGGCAGTTATTGTAACTTTTGTAAAGGATTATTCAAATATTTTTATATATGTGTATGTAATTGTATAGAATACGTTTTGTATAAGCATTTGTGTTTATGCAAATGTTCAAAGAATGCTTTTGATAATTTATATTTATGATTAATTGATCTTTATTGGTTTAATTGCTTCCACTTCTTTGTACGAGTTAAGTATGTATGTATTTTTGTGTGCGTGGCGCTTCAATATCCTCCCAAGGGGTATTGGGGTGTTACAATTATTTTGGTATCAGAGCATAGGTTTAAGTGGTTTTGGTCTATAAGATGTTAGAGTATAGTGTAGACACCGGGTCCCGAGACGGTCCAAGATCAGGATTACCCGATGATGAAAACAAAAGACCGATTTTCGGCGAGAAAGTGAGAATCGATTGTTTCCTTGTCAAAATTGTATTTTTTAGAAAAATGATTAAAAATATATATTTTAGAAATTAAAAATTAAAATAGGGTAGAAAATATTAATTTTGTGTCCTTCAGGCTTTTATAAAAAAAAAATCGCGAGTGTCACCTGCGGCAGCGAGAGGAGGCCCCCGCACTGCAGGCCGCCCCAATGCGCAGGGGCGCCCGCGCGGCAGGCCGCCCCCTTGCACGCGCGCAGCAGGGGCACCGCGCTCACCCTGCGCACGCAATAGGGGGCAATGCGCGCGCGCAGCAGGGGGGTGACGCGTGCACAGCAGGGGCAACGCGCGCGCCCCTGTGTGAGCGCTTCGGCAGCAAGCGTGCGGCCAAGTGTTCCCCCCCCTTCACGCGACCACTTTTGGCCGCTGTCACCGCTGCCTTTTCTGTCTTTTTTTCCTTCTTTTCCATTTTTTTTCCTTCTTTTCTAGTCTGATTTTTTCAGTTTTTCACATTTTTATGCAATTCTTGGTTAATGAAAAATGAAAGGGCTTTTATTCTCTTCCTATTTTCGGCCAAGGCAAAAATTAAGAGGGTTTTCATCCCTCATTTTCAAAGGACGGCAACTGGATTGAAAAAAAAAAAGAAAAGCTCTTTTGTTTTCTCTCCAGTTTTCCTCTCAAGAAACATTGGTCTTCTTCAAAAATTCTTAACTTTCTTTTTTCAAGTTTTAATTTTTGCTTCTATAAAAACATCTAATCTTGGGTTTGATTTGAGCAAGAGAAATTAATTTTCTTTGCTCATTCATCCCACCAAAAATATTTTCTTGTACTAATTTATTCAAAAACACAAATTTTTACATTTTATTTCTTTCTATCACCGCAAAAATCGACGAGGGAGACAGATCGAGACACCGTTTTCTTCAATCTATAAAATTCTGAGGGTAAACATTTTTGGACTCGTTCTCATTTATTTATTTATTTATTTGCATAATATTTATTGTTGTTAACATTATTATTATTGCACTTATCATCAATATTGTTATTGCTACCATCATATTCATATTATTACTATTTTGTTGTGTCTATCTTATCATTATTATTATTATCATTATAAATTGACTTGCCTAATATTTATTTTGTTTTTACTTGATTAATTTTTAGAACCATTACTAATATTTTTGATGTTAATTTTTGTCTGAGATTTAACTTGAGTGGGGTTATTTGAGCATCCCCGCGGCTCCCCGAATGGGTCGCAATGCGTGGAGGATCACACCGATTTTGGTGAGATCTTTCTCAACTCTCTCTTTATGTTGTGTTATTTGTAAATAATTATTTTATTTGTGCACGTATGCAATAAAAAATCACAAAAATATTTCTATAATTAAATATTTCTCCAAAAATGGGATCACTCATCCCCGTTTTCATCAAACAACCAAAACGACTCTTCGAACCCTCTTTAAATAAACGCGAAGGAGCCAATGTTCCTAAACTTTGAATAAATGCGAAGGAACCAATGTTCCTAAAATAATGCCCCGATTTATGTATGTCCTTTTATCTAGATCTTGTGTGAGTGTTTTTTAAATTTATGTTCACTTCCTTTTGGGCCCTTGTAATTAATTTTGGGGCAGCTTTATTTATTTTTGGGGATCCTATTCCGTCCCCATTCACATCTTCAATCTCCTTTTATTGGGGTTGTATTTTCGCCCCTATTTCCCTTGTAATTGTGTGCTTGTGTGTTTATCGCTTTTATTTACCGCTTTTCTTTATCGCTTTCCTTTTACCGCTTTTGAATGCTTGCGATGTGCCTTTAAAGTTAAATACATTGACCGTGTGAGATAAGAGATATAATTTTATGAGGTTAAAAACCCATTTATAATTAATCAAAGCATAAATAAGAGTGAAGTTCCGAACACCAATCTCTGGTCTAGACCATTAAGAGGTTAGAATCTATTCCCAATTTCTTGTAAATTGGGTGGTGACTCCATGATTCCTCAAAGGTGCCTATAGGCGTCGTGAGACTAGGTGGTTCTTCTCAATGTTCTATTGGGAGGAATACACCCATGATGTCTCGTGGCGCCCATGATCAAAAGACGCAAACCAATATCTTAAATCCCAAAGGCAAAATCAAAAGCGAGGGCCCTTGCTGGGTTTCGACGTGCATCACATATAGAGTATATACATGTGAGTCAGTCTTAAGTCGTGGCATGATGCAGATGCTATCTTGTGTAGAGTTAGATGGAGTCTGATCCGAGTAAAGCGATAGGTGAGTTTGCGAGTAGTGCGAACCGGGTGAGATTTGATCAATCTACTCTTGAGCGTTCTTCAGCTAAAGGTTCCAGTCCTATTTTTGATAATCCCACATTGGTACAAGGGCTATTGAAGATATTGGACAGATTGACTACCCCTCAATTTTCTAAGGATTTTGTTAAGAAGAGCAGGCAAAAGAGAAAAGCATCGGGTATAGAAACGATAGTAGACAAGAGAGCTCGAGAGGCACCGAAATGTCAGCACTGTCAGAGGCAACACTGGGGTAAGTGTAGGAAAATCACGGGAGCCTGCTTTAAGTGTGGCTGCAAGGATCATTTACTCACCAAGTTTCCTAAGTTAAGCGAGAACCAAGCCTTACAAGTGAACAAAGATGAAATGAGTATGTCAAGAGCTGCCAAAGATGGAAGATATAGTGGAGGTACTGCTCGAGCGCCATCTGAATTGGTTGGGAAGCCGGACACTTCTGGTGGTCCGGCTAGAATATTTAAAATGATCAGAGAAGAGAGGCATGTCACCGCTGATTCGTCTCTTGGTCATTTGAGTTGTTTAGTACAAGGTATTAGTAAAGATAGTATGAGCATAGGTTTGCTAGCATGGAAATTTCGAGGAAAAAATTTCTTAAGGGGGGGGAGATTTTTAACATCCCAATTTGGACCCTAGTGGAAAATACAAGGTTATTGCATTGGAAAAAGAGCTTAATTGTAATTAGACAAGTATGAAATTGGATTAATTAAGGACTTAATTAAAAATGAATTAAAGTTTGTAAGAGAAAGAAATTGTTTAAGTGAGTGAATAGTAATTGAACAAGGACTAAAGTGCTATAACCTATGGGATTTTGACACATAGGATTAGTAGGTAAGGAGGATTAATGAGAGCAAAGAAAGAAAAGAAGAGGGAGAAGAGGAAAAAAATTAGAGTTTTTGATTTCCCGTTCCTTCTTCTTCTTCACGTGCTTCTCTCTTCTTTTCCTTTCTTCTTCATTTTTTGCTCCTTACTTCTTCTCCTTGGTGTTCTTCAAGGGTTTGTGTTGGATTTGTAAGGTAAGTGGTTGAATTTTTGGGTTATGATTTTCAGTTCTTCTTCTTCTCCTCCTTTCGGTTTTGATGTGGTATTTGGGTATTTGAGTTTGGATTATGAGTGATTTGGTTTGATTTGAGCAAGAATTGATGATCAAGAGTAAGAATAAGGGCAAAGAAGAGCTTGGATTTTAAAAAGAAGAGTGGTTTAGAGCTCCATTTTTGAGGTTTGGGAGTTTATGTGGTTTTGTGGTATTTTGTGATTTTGTCAAAATTTGGAAACATTGAGTTGTTAAGTGTGTCTTCTTGCATGTTAGAGTTGAGTTTGTGTATATGTTAAACAAGATGGAACTGATTTTGATATATGATGATTGCAAATGAATTTGTACATGTTAAGAATAAATTTTGGGTTTGATGTTTTAATTGAGCATTCTTGCTAATTATTACTATTAATAAGTGCTAATTGTTATTAATATGATTGTAAACATGAATAGAATGTATGTGTTAAATGGGTTGAAGTTATATGCATATTGAGATGAATTTGGTTTTAAGGTAAGTGAGTTTTTCTGCCAAAAATCTGGGTTGTTGTCGATTTACACGATTGTAAGGAATTCCATACCACCGTGTGATCGCGTTCTGCTTATGAGTTTCTAGTTTGTTCGTCGGACGTCACGGCGGTAAGTAAGATCCTAACCACCGTGTAATTCACTTTACACGGCGGTTAAGATATTCCATACCGCCGTGTAAATGCGTTGTGTTTTCTAGTATCGTTTTCTGCATTTTTACATGGCGGTCAGGAATTCCATATTGCCGTGTAAATGGATTTGGTTTCTCTCCATATGTAACACCCCGCCATCCCCGTTGGAAGGATGCCGGAGTGCCACGCAGGCGAACACATATACAAATTCAAATACACATATATAAACAAAAACCAAATGAAATATAAAGAAACTTTTAATCATTTAATAGTAAAATCCTGTTTACATATAACATATATCAATATCGTTTTACAAAAAGAGGCTCGTAAGCAATTACATATACAAAAATAATGTTTGTTCCTTTACAAAAGTTTACTTTGCTGTACACAAGCCATATACAAAACTACAACGGAAGACATCAAAAATATAACAACTTCATCCAAAAAGACTCCTAGTGGCCGACCTGCAGATATCTGACTCCAAGCTAAACTCGCCACCTGCACGGGAAAAGAGCCCGTGCTAAGCGATAACGCTTAGTGGGGAGGAACAAAACAAAATAACAATATACATATACAATATAATATCTCATCACCTTTATGATATTTACAATATAAGCAATTAACAAATGCAAACATACTTCTCTGATTACACCGATACAGGATATACAAGAATTCATGTGCAACATATACTTTTAATCATGTCAATAAACATCTCAACATATATATATCACATATAAACATGTAGCCTGATTAGTCTGGTATAAACCTAAGAAGTGGATACGGTCATTTGGATACTGATAGAACACAGTATCCCAAGCATATAGAGACATGAGTCTCAAACATGTACTTTTCATATAGAGACCGAGGTCTCGCTTTATTTCCATATAGACCAAACATGGTCGAAACAAGGATCCAAACGGACCCGCATATATCATTTTATCATATAGCAGCTGCACACACACTCTGACCTAAGTAAGCGCTTACTTATCCACTACTATGACTTATTCAGGCTTAAAGAATACAACTCAACAATTCATATATTTATGTACGTTGATCAAAATCAGAAACATATACATATATCCAAATATTAATTACTGGATGTAATATGAACTTATAATTCATCTTGAAATAATCCATGTATATTAATATTATTAATCATGTAATCAAAACCCATTATTATGTAATTATTAAAATACAATCCAGATTTTAAAACTAATTAGTTGTCATGTAGTGTAAAACCCTTGAAATCGGAAGTTCAAAATCATGCTTTTAGGAAAAGCAGGGCAGCAAGCAGAAGCCAGTCACGTCGTGACCACTGGTCACGTCTCGTGACGCTGGCTCCACGCGAACGCCAAGCAAAAGAGCAAGCAAGAACAGGCAGTCACGGTGTGACCATCAGTCACGTCTCGTGACGCCTGTGAGGAGAGGGAGAGAGGTCACGAGATGAGTTCTCGTGCCACGCAGAGACAGGCGAGAGGTCGCGAGGCGTGATGCTACCTCACGTCGCGACTTCCCAAGGGGAGGAAGGTCACGGCGTGATGCTTCATCACGCCACGTGACTTCCCACAGAGGGAGGTCACGGCGTGATGTACCATCACGTCACGTGATCTTTCTCTCACAAATCTGCTTCTCCTTCTCAAACTCCATCATCTTCTCAAAACCCATTTCCAGAAAAACGTGGAAAAACCCAGAAAATCCAGAAAACAGAGCACTCTCCAAATTCAAAACCCCATTTGTCTAAAACCATTTTTCATGCAAAAATCATTCACACATGTACCTTTAAGTCATCAGAGCATAACTATAAGACTCATAATACAAGTCACATATTATCACAATTCAAACAGAGGCAAAACCAGGAAGTCATCATCCGAGAGGTTCACATCCAAATTCATGCATAAACATCTCATTTGCATACTTTTCTACAGGATTCATTTACACACATTACATTTCTCATATATTATGATAAACATACACACACAACTGATATTCATAATAGAACAGTAACTAGGATCCAAAAATAAGGAAGGACTGACACACTCCCAAACCTGAATGAAGTCCAAAAAGAACGACCACTGCACTTCTCAATCCACAATTTTGCCTTTCCCCTTCTCTTTTCTTTTATCTTCAGAAGCTTGCAACAAATGAAACCATAATCAAACCCAAGGACGGAATCTCTAAATAACTCAAATGAGAAGAAGAACCACACGAAACCAATAGCCACTTACCTTCTGTAACCTCTTTTCCAATCTCAAACCCTAGTTCCACAATTATAGAACACACATGCAAATGGGAAAAAGCAGCAAATGGAGAGGGAAAGAATAGCTAACGTGAGAGAGAGCAAAAGAGAGAGAACCTCCTGAGTTTAGTTTTCCAGGAACCTAAGAAATTCAAACCTCTCTTTTCCCTCACCCACGTACACACACTCACCTCTTCCACTTGGCACACATGCACGATTACACCATTCACAAAATACACTAATTCCAATTTACCAAGTAATCCTTAACTAATTACCTTCTCCTCACTAAACTAAAATTCTGCAATCTAATTACTTTATTAATACTTGCAATTTAATCCTCTTTCCCAATTAAAATACCAAATTACCCTAATTTGACCAATTAAAATCACTGATTTCCAAATAGGCCACTTAGGGGGTGTGACACCATAGTTTTGGCTCAGCATGTTACACGGCGGTCAGGTTTTCTTGACCACCGTGTAAGATATCTTACACGGCAGTCAGGTTTTCCATACCGCCATATAAGCCCTGTTTTCCAAATGTTACTCTTTTAAGATCCTTTGCATGGTGTCTCACACATGAATTATGATTGAGCATGCATTGTTAAATCAATTCATGATAATTTAAAGGGATATATGAACTTTATGTTTGGTCTATTGCTTGGCTTATAAGAATTGAGGTATGCTGACTTTATTTGTATATGTGTATTTGAATAATGTTTATATGATAAGTGTAGAGTTGTGGTCATAGTAGTGGTCATAGTAGTGGATAGATAAGCATGTTTATTTAGGGTTACATGTTCGCAGCTACTATAAGAGGACCCCGTTTGGGTCACACATGTTTTACAAGCTTCAGTCTTTTTCTCTACCTTTGGGTACACATGTTTTGAGACTCATGTCTCTATATGCTTGGATATTGTGTCCTATCAGTATCATTGGGACCCATATCCACTATTAGTTGTAAACTCAGGCTATTATATGTCTATAGAACTGGTTACCTGCTTATATGTATTTGTAGTTGAGGAATGACAAGATGTAGCGTATGAATATTATGCAATATCTGATATTCGTTTTTACATGCTTATATGGGAATACTGGTGTTAGAAAATCTATGATATGCTTTTATGCAACTAACTTGTTCAGCAAATAAAATCTATAGTTCATATGTATATTGCGTACCCTTGTTATTGTAAAATGGTTGTTGAATATGGTTATATATATATGTTTCTTGGTTTGTGTTCCTCCCCACTAAGCGTTATCACTAAGCATGGGTATTTTCCCATATAGGTGGCAGGTTCTTGTTTGGAGTTGAGCATCTGCAGGTCGGCCACTAGGAGCTTAGTTATAGTCTTTTTGTCTTTTTGCTTTTTACCCTGTATATGCTTTAGTAAGAGATATTGTTAGGCAGATATTGTAACTTTTGTAAAGGATTATTCAAATATTTTTGTATATGTATATGTAATTGTATAGAATACATTTTGTATAAGTATTTGTGTTTATGCAAATGTTCAAAGAATGCTTTTGATAATTTATATTTATGATTAATTGATTTTTATTGGTTTAATCGCTTCCGCTTCTTTGTATAAGTTAAGTATGTATGTATTTTTGTGTGCATGGCGCTCTGATATCCTCCCAAGGGGTATTGGGGTGTTACATTTGAAGACCGTTTTTTTCAGTTTTCAGGGATTTTTGGGGGAAGAGCAATGGAAAGGGGGTTTTGTCCTTTCCCCTTTTAGAAGGAAAGGGAAAATAAAGAAGAGAAAATTTTCATTTGACAGGGGTTGGGACTTTTCGGACAGAAAGAAAAAAGAGAAAAGGAAAGGGAGAAGAAACAGGAGAGTGTTCTAGAGAAATAAAAAAAAACGTTTGAAATCTCTTCCTTTAATTTTCTTGAACCCAAAAAAATATTTGGAGTTTGAGCTTAGCTTGAGATAGGGAAATCCATTCTCTTACCTTGGGTTTATTATCAAACAACAAAATTAAAAAAAAATCATTTGTTTTCGTTTGAATTTTTTTAATTTTTGAGTTATTTCGAATCTGTTTTGAACTTTAATAAGGGGAATTGGATTCAAACATCTTGTTTCTATATCATCGAAATCTGAGGGTAAAAATTATTGGATCCACTTTCATCATCTCATTTTATTTTATTTGTTATTATCTTTGTTAATATTTTTATCATCACTGTTGATGCCACATTTATTTTTTGTTACTATTATTGCCATTATAATTGTCATTTATTCTTATTAGTATTCTTAATATTATTATCATTGCATGCTAATGTTATCTTTATTATTATCATTATTATTATCGTTATTATTATTTGTTATTCTTCTTATTATTGTTAATGTCATGATTCTTACTGTTAGTATTATTATTCTTGTTATTACTACTTTTGTTATCCTTATCATTATTATTATTATTATTATTATTATTATTATTATTATTATTATTATTATTATTATTATTATTATTATTATTATTATTATTATTATTACCACTGTTGCTATTGTTGTCATTATTGTTAATATTATCATCATTATTACTAGTGTTTTTATTGTCATTATCAGTATGTTCGTGTGGTGTTATTGCATAGTTTCTTATCACTATTGTTGTTGTTATCATACTCTTGCATGATTGTTTTGTTAATTTCCTTTTGCATATGAGTTATTTGCATATTTAAATCAATGTGTTTAGCATGTCCCATTTTACTTGCTACTTGTGTTTTAATGTTATTTCATGTTCCCTTTATTTTCATGCTTATTTGGTTGATTTCAGAATTATTACTAATTTTTCTATTGTTGTTTTTGTTGTACGGGTGAAATGTGACGTTTGCTTGTTGGGTATCGTCGTGACCGAATGGAGGGGTCATGATGCATAGGAGGCCATGCCAATTGGATGAGACCTTACCACTCCTTTACTTGCGTGTTCATGTTGTTGTTCTAAATAAAATACTTTTATTTTGTACGTGTGTAAGGTAAAAAATTACAAAAATATTTTTATGATTAGATTGGGATTTTTACTAATAAATTGGGACCAATGTCCCCGATTTTAGCTAAGGAATGCAAAATATCACGAATTAAAATGAAGAGCTAAATTTTCTAAAAATGGGATCACTCATCCTGAATTTCAAGCCAATATCTGAAATAAATCTTCGTTCCCTCTTTAAGTAAGCATGAAGGAACCAATGTTCCCAAACCGAATAAATATCCAGATTTATGTACGTCTCCTCTTTTGATTAATTTTGCTTGATTGTTTAACATTATGTTTATATATATCTTGTAGTCCCTTGTAATTAATTATTTTTGGGGCAATTTTACTTAGCTTTCTTTCATTTGGGGATTGTATTCTGTCCCAATTTCTCCCTTGTAAATGGTGTGGCTTTGTGTGTTTACCACTTTATTTACCGCTTTTCTTTATAGCTTTCATTTACCGCTTTTCTTAATGATTGAATTGCACCTTTAAATAAATTGCATTAATCGTGTGAGAAGAGAGATGGAATTTTCTAATCTAAAAACTCATTTATAATTAACCAAGGCATAAATAAGAGTGAAGTTCCGAACATCTTCTTTGTTTTAAGACCCCGAGGTTAAATGACCTTTCCCAATTTCTTGTAAATTGGGTGGGGACTCCAAAATACCTCAAAGGTGCCTAAAGGTTTCATGAGACTAGATGACCTTCCCTAATGTCCTATTGGGTGGGAATTCCAAAATGTCTCATGTCACCCAAGATCAAATGACGCGAACCAATCCCTCGAGCCCTAAAAGAGGGCTATAAGAGGGCCTTTCTGATTCGGCGCGTGTCATAGTGGCGACTCTACTGGGGAGTTTGAGACTTTGCTCTGAAAGTATCTTGGTTAAAATATATATTTGAGTTTTTAAAACATAAAATTCTATCTCTTTTTGAAAATTGCATTGCATGATTTTAGAGCCTTAGAATTATGCTAGTTTATACCCTTATTCTACCTCGGTGCGTTCCGGAAGCACGACCCTATGTTCACTCATTGTAGGAAAGTGTTAAGGATAATCACTAGCCCAAGCCTAGTACCATCATGGTATATCAAATGGAGACCCGATCAGTCATTATGCTCGTGATGAGCTAGATCCATTGGCAGGGACCATGCTTTGGTAGCCCTAAAGTAACATCACCTTGACTAAAGCTCGTGTAATGGCAATAGATACTTCCCCTAGGTGAGATGAACCGTAATACAATGTTTGTCATGTGGGCCATCATGTATTGAACAAAATTAAATGAATTTAGTGGACTTCTATCAAAGGCTTTCATGGCCCAGTGGGGTCACCTTAATTTGATTGAAGTGTTTGAATATTTAATGGCTGAAACTCACACGCATGAACATTCTGAGCGACGTTATGTTGCCAGCTTTTTTTCTGTGCACTATGCATGTTCATCGGGTCCCCTATTAACCCATGGATTAAGCCCACATAGGAAGAGACTAATTTACCTCGTGTGCGGGAGTTAAAAGGTTGGAAGGATCTACTTGCTTATGTATGGTTACGAATGTTGCATAACACATGATCATGCATTGTATATGTCATTCATGCATCATTCTAACAATCTAAATCTTTCAGCCATCATAGATTCATCTAAGTGGACTAGAGGTTCTGATGGTCGGCTAGTAAGGACAAACCTGCTCTTTAAATTGCCGAAATTAGTGTCTGATTGGGATTTTGAGTCACTCTCAATGACCAGTGAATCACCCTTAGAATCATCAATGGTAGAAGAGACCGGAGCTTTAACCACTCAGGACCTTGCCAAGAGACTAGAGGATTTTGAGCAGAGGATGTTAGAGATGATGGGCGCTATGGCCGAAAGGATTGCTCCTCCTCCTGCTGCATAACCGCTTGTCGTTCAACAACCATCGGTAGTCCATCCTTGGGGGCAAGTTGAATCGCTTGCTGGTGAAGAGGACCCCATTATAGGTAATGCTGCTCGCCAACCTATCAATGAGCATAAAACTGCTGCGCCCGTTGAGCCGAGAAGGGCAAGGATCCCTAATCCTGATGAGGACTTTGTGATGGAGGATGAGATTGAGGAACTAGTAGCCCATCAAACTGTGAGGGGTAGAGCACCCAAGGTGGAGGATGAGGCTATAAGAGGAATGAGGCAGCAGAATGAGGCGATCACTCACCTGTTATCATCAGGGAAGAGAATCAACCCCGAGGATAGAGATTTGGGGCATGAAGAGTTACTGTCTCAAAGGTTTAAGATGCCTGGGCTGCTGAAGTTCGATAGTACTTTGGACCCATCGGCACACATTAAGTAGAATACCCTGGTAATGAAAGGCACAGGGTTGACCAAAAAGTAAAAGGTGGAATATTTCTGCCTTAGTCTGGTGGGTCCGACAGTAGATTGGTATCACTAGTTGGATAGGAGATCCAAGGAGGACTAGGACCTTTTGACGAAAGAGTTCATGAAGCAGTACGATTGCAGTACTAGAATGGAGGACACCTTAAAGGACCCCGAACTCTTATAGCAAAGGAGTGATGAGTCATTCCATGAATACCTTACTAGATGGAGGAATAGGGTCATGGAGATGAAGCAGAAGCCTAACACCGCTAACCAGATCAAGCTATTTATTAGGAACTCCTGCCCTTACTTAAGGGACTTGCTCAACTTTAAGGGGCTCAGAGATTGGGAGTCACTTAAGGACATCGCTGCAGAGGCTGAGGGGGCTTACTTAGCAAAGAAACCAAGCCAAAATAATTTTGCTAGGAAAAATTTTGGGAACCAGTCAAGGTACAAATTAGGCAGTGCTGGAAGCAATAATGGTAGAAATGGTAAGTCAGCCGAGGTTTCAGCTACTGAAGTGGGACAAGGCCAGAGGTACTTTTCTAATTTGGGCCGCTCTCTATCCTAGGTGTTAGAGAGATTAATGAAGGAGGGCAAGCTGCAACCATTGCCATCCAGGCCAGCTATGAATCAGGGATAACCAGGGCACAGAGGTGATCAATATTGCGCCTATCATCAGCATACCAGGCATCTAATAGATTATTGTTGGACTTTGAGGAACAAGATTCAAGATCTTATCGACTCCAAACAGATCACGGATCCCGAAAATAGAGAGAAGAAAAAGAAGGCAGGCTATAATGCAGTCCCCCCGAGGTGTATTTGATATGGTCTGGTCTACCCGAGTTGCATGGGTTGTGAAGAGCTGTAGAAAGATGAATACGTCACTGTCATCCGTCAGGATATGGGTGAAGAAGGGATTCCCATGGCGGCGATAGTTTGTTAATCCACTAGTAAAAGTGGAGAAAAAGATAACTCTTTTTTTAGATGCTTTGTTCTTTTTATTCCAAGAACTTCTTATGACAATGTTTACAATTTCAATAAGATGAACAATTTTGCTTATTTGTATGGCGTTTCTAATGATTTCATTTCTCATGATCACGATGTATTCATTTTTTTTGACATTAATTCAACTAATACGACTGTATTTAATCTCGGGACTTTGGAAGACCCAAAGAAAATCTTGATAGCATCTGATATAACTCCTGAAGAGAGCAAAATTCTAAGAGATAAAAAAAAAAGACAAAAAGAGCCTTTGCCTGGACCTGGAATGACATGCTGAAAATTGGCAAGGGCATTGTTGGGACATCGTAGCTTTAATGTGCCAACATGATGACGAACAAAGTTTCAAAAGGCAGTCCTTTGTCTCCTCAAAGACTAGGACGCATACAGTGCAGCCAAGCAAAATCAAACTCAGGGGGCTACATCAGGAGTTAGACGAATGAAACTCTGGACCTTCACAAGAAATATATAACTCATTAGGACCAAGCCTTATGACTCCTTTCCTCCCAACCATTTGAGATGTGCACCCCAAAGTCAATCGAGATTGACTTTTAATGATATGAGACCAAGATAAGCAAAGCATGGGCCCTTATAGCTAAGTGTAGAAGGACAGCTCATTATCTTTAACAAAAACAAAAAAAAAACAAAAACAAAAAACAAATAAAAAAAAACAAAAAAGAAAAAAAAAGATGGGAAAAAGAGAGGAGAAAAACCATAGTTTTGTCCTAAACCATCTGAGGCCAACGTATGACTCCAGCTCAACCATTGAAAGCTACTTCAGAAATTGAGCCATCAAAGACGATAAAAGCAAGGTGTGGGATTTCACATTCAAATTCCAAATAAAGAACCCATCACCTCAGCCAGTTTGCACAAGGGCCAAGGAAAAGACTTTGATGCTAAATGTAACACCCCAATACCCCTCGGGAGGAATGTCGGGATGTCACACACGCAAAACACAAACATTCATGCAAATAAAAAAGCGAAAACTTATAAAATAGAACATAAGTGGAAGCATTCAGGAATAACATATATATACTTGCATTACAAAACTTATAATGTATACATATACAAAATCATTACATTAACAAATATTAGAAATACATGCCTTTCAAAACGTTTACAAAATATACAGAGCAAAAGCGCGACTATACAAACATATCCCTATACTAGTACAAAAAGAAGACTTCGACTCCTAGTGGCCAGTAGATGGGGACTCACGATCAGTACGGAACCTGTAAACCTACATAGAAACAAAACATCCGTGCTAAGCGATAATGCTTAGTGGGGATGAACCAAAACAAAGGACTACTCAAGCAAGCATAACAATTATCAAAACCAATCATGTTCATAGCAATGATTACATTCTCACTTTACATGCCACATATCTAAATCATAACATTATTATGTCCACTTGATAAATATGGCCTGAGTCATAAGCGTTAACATGAATTGCTCAAAACAATTTTCCAATCACTATGCATAAGCTTAAATATCACAAAACCAAACGAAAAGCAAAGAGCCCGAACTTTCATAAACTGTGGATGCGGGTACTAAAGATACTGGTAAAACTTAGTATCTAAATATACTGAAGACATAAGTCACAAAACATTCAAATACCCAAAGGTAACAAAAGAGACTAGAGTCTCTAGATAAAAGACCATAACGGTCTACTAAGCAGCTGTGCAAAACCCTTTATAAGCATGCTTATCTATCCACTATCTTGACCGACCAGGCTTGACACACTAAGTCACACATGAACCAACCATTCAAAAGATCAAATCACATTCATGTCTTACTAACTCATGTACAACTAGAACAAATCATCAGGTGTACAATCTATAATAATATCGTGCATATAATTTACCTTGAACATGCACAAACGTATACCAAAGCAATGACCATAACCAAAGATACTTCGAAGAACTTGGTAAACAGAGGTGCACACTGTCGCGCTGGCGACAGAATGCACGACTCGCAACTATCGCTCTTGCGACTTCATCGCTCTAGCGACAGACCGCCCAAGAGGCCTTTGTTGCACTCGTGACGATGTCTCGCTCGTGACAGAATAGAAATAAGAATACCAACTTCACAACACACAAACCTGTACACATAACTTACCTATCATTCAATCACACTATGCTTATAAACTTAATCACACAATTTACTATATACAAACATAAAACTCTAAATCACTCCTTAATATATTCGATTAACAGATTAAAGCCATGAACATGTATATCCCAAAATTATAAACATATGTTATTCAATTCCATTCAAGGCATACTTACAACAACATGCATTTAAACAGGGTCTAAGATAGTTCATAAACAGATTATTAACACATGCAATTCTATAATTCCATCTCAATCACAACATACATCAATTGACTCAAGAATTAAAACACATGCACAAGTTCAAGAACACACGATCCCAACCTCTTGAAGTGCAGCTGAAATCCCCAATTCAGACCTTGTCCTTGCCCTTCTCAATCCTTCTATCCAGAACTTCATACACATCCAAGAACACAAACATAAAATCTCTTAGTCCATTACACAACCAGCTCAAACCAAACAGAAATGGAGTAGAAGAAAAATAAACACAAAGCTAGATCACACTTACCTTCTAAATCCTTTATTAACCTCTTCAACCAAAAATGCAGAAATTAGCCAAGGGAAGATAAAATCAAAGAAGAAATAGAAAAAGAGAAACCGAGAAAGAGAGAGAAAAGAACCAGAATGCATGCAATTCACTTAAGACAGATTTTCTCACTCAAAATCCTTTTATTGCATGCCAAAGCCACATGGCAACCATGCACCAAAAGTCTCACTTACAATGTGTGCCAAATGTCACCCAAGCACCAGAATTCCACTAACATGTAAATTATCACTTATGTCCACGGAAAAGTTCTCTTAGGTCCCTCAATTGCAACTTAAAACCCACTTATGTCAGATTCCTCAAGCGCATTTTGTCGCTCTCGTGATGATGCCGTGCTCGCAACAGAACCTGCACTCAAAGTACTAAATCCAATGTGTCCTCTCTAATTTGTACACATCCATAAACTTACCAAAACACAGCAAATCCTACTAGGGTGTATACCTGGTTGTTGCAATCTCTACCCTTTAAGAAATTTCGTCCTCGAAATTTCACTCGATACCAGAGATAGCAATAGACTTACTATAATAGAACTTATGCAAAGCAAACTCAATCACATGAGAACTTACTAGAAGGACCCGCTTGAACATCTTCCTTGTCCCCAATCATGGCAAAATACTGAGCTGGACCACCCGAAGGAATCGGCTTCTCAACTGTTTTTGATATCTCATGCGTTGCTCGACCTCTTCTTCTTTCACCTCTTGCAAATCCAGTCACTCCCTTGTTACCTCTACTACCTTTCTGTACCGTGCTCTCTTTCATCTCCAAACAATTGGCAAGCATATACTCCATGTAGCCACATTTGAAGCATGCTCCACTAAGCTTCCTACACATACCTTTATGAAATTTCCCGCAATGCTCACACTTTAGCACATTGATTTCCTTACTAGGGGGTGCCAAAACACTTCCCTTAGATTCCTGCACTGGACCTGACCTTCGAGTATGCTATTCGCTAACTACATCACGGGTTCTCTTCCTACTTAACATATTACCATTGGTTACTCTTCTCTTATGCTCCTTCCTTTGCTTGATCACTTCCGATTCTTCTAGCTTCATTGCGGCTAAAACTAATTGGTAATAACCCACCGTATGCATCACAGCCATGGCTGATAAAGAACCTCTAATGCTTTCTCTTAGCTCATCTTCAAAATGACGACACTTAAACTCTTCAGTAAGCAACACTTCCGGCACATACTTACTTAGCCGACTAAACTCCTTTTCATAATCACTCACTATCATACTTTTCTGCTTCAAACTCACAAATTCTTTCCATTTTGATTCCCTGAATGCCTTAGTGACATATCTCTTCTCAAAGTCCTGAACAAAGAACTCCTAGCTCATCTCAATAGGCCGCTAGGGATTCCTCATCACCGCATCCACCAATCATAAGTTGGGCCTTGCAGCAGGGACACCGCACAATTAACTCTCTGATCCAATGGGCAATTAATTTTTTGTAGGATTCTGCCCGTCTTCTCTAACCAATATATGGCTAAATCTGATTGATCCATATTTATTCCATTAAATTTCTCTGCGCCTCTCCTTCTAATCAAATCTCTTGGGGCCTTAGGGGCAGTTAACCTTTCAATCACTTGCATCATTCCTTGCCTCAATTCTACATTTCCATAAGCCGGACCCATATCTTCAGCTCGAGGTCTCTCTTGTGCAGGTTGACGAACCCTCGCTGGATTCACACTACCCATTGTTTTTCCATTAAACTTTTTCAACGTTTGTTTTTGTTTAATCAATAAAAATAATTCCTTTGAGCAAAGAAATTAATTCTTTGTTCTCAAAAAGGTTTTTTTAGGTTTTTTAAGCCTATTTTTCTTGGAATAAAATTCCAACGTTTTCATCGTATTGAACTCTAATATAGCAAATCATCAAACAAAGGAAATCAAATCATCTTTTACCTTCATCGAATCCGACTCTGAGGGTAAATATTATATGCTCAATTTCTATTTTATTTTTTATTTATATTTAATTTATTCATGTATATTTTATTGTTTTGATTGATTTATTTATTGTTTTCATTTATTTACTTATTGTATTTATTTTATATTGGTTTTATTTAATTATTTATATATGATCATATTTTTATTCATGTGAATTTTGACTTATTTTGATTCTTAACATGTAAATAATTTATTTCACTTTGATTACTTATTATTTTCAACATGTAAATAATTAATTAATTTGTTTTTGTTAATCATTTTTGCCATATAAATGGTTTATGTTAATTATGAACACATCAATTAATCATGTCATTATTTTAGTTATTTTCATCATTCTCTTATTTACTAATCTTTATCATTCTTTTGTCTTCGTTACATGTTATATTTTTTTGTTTATTCTATTAGTTGTTTACTTTCATTATTATTATTGTCATATTCATATTTTCATACATTAATTTTATCAACATGTCATATTTTATTTTATTCACATCATTTAATTAATTTGTCATTTATAATTGCATTTTTTCCATTTATTTTGTTCTGTTAATATTTTAATTCAATCATCATTCTTTTCATGTCATCTTATTTTATTTTAATTTGTCATTCATTATTTTATATATTTATTTGATTTAATTGATTTAATTACTAACATTATTTTGTTTATGTTTTGTTTTTATGTCAAAACTCATTTTTTGCTTGGGCATTTTTTGCGAGCACATGGGGAGATCTAGAAGGCTCGTTTGTTTCATATATTTATTTTCTTTATTTGTAATATTTTGTTTATTTGGCTTTTTTATTTTTGCCATATAATTTTCTTGTAAAATTGTTTATTTAGGCCCGCTAGAAAGAAAGTCACCAAACCATTTTTATTAACTAACTTGGTATTTTTTCCTAAATAAAAATGGAACCAATGTCTCAATTTTCCCCATCCAAAATCATCACATCAAAATTGTTTCATAATAATATGCATGCGAGGACCAATGTCCTCACCATTAATGAATATCCCGATGTATGTATGATTTGTATTTTATTTACAATGGGGGTTGTATTCTGCCCCTAGTTTTGTTGTATTTACTTTCATGTATTTTATTTTATTTATTGCTTTCCTTGAATGATCAAACTTGCGCTCTAATTATTACATCGAAATGTATGAGAAAAGGGATGAAAACTTAAATTCAAAACTTAATTATAAAATAACCAAGGTATGCATAAATGAGAAGTCCCGAACCATCTCTGGTCTTTGGGCTCAACGAGGTGAGAGGACCATTCCGGTGTTTCATTGGAATGGGATCTCCAAGACACCTCTTGTGTCCCACCAAAAGACTCAATTTACAATCCTAGGCTTCATAGGGTTAGAGGGTCATTCCAATGTTCTATTGGAGTGAATGCCTCCAAGACCCCTTTGGTTTGCCCAAAATGGATATTATACGCCATCTTAGGCTCACTGAGGCGAGACGAACTTTCCCAATGTTTTATTGGGTGGTGACTCCAAGAAACCTCCTTGTTGCCCAAAATAGACGCACTTGTAAATACCTTACAAGTTTTCATGAACCTCTCTCGAAAGCCCTAAGAGCGGACCTTCGGGGCGTCCTACGAGGTTCGGCGCGCGTCACATATGTCTTTCAAAATGTTTACAAAATATACAGAACAACAGCGTGACTATACAAACATATCCCCATACTAGTACAAAAAGAAGACTTCGACTCCTAGTGGCCAGCAAATGGGGACTCACGATGAGTACGGAACCTGCAAACCTACACGGAAATAAAACATCCATTCTAAGCGATAACGCTTAGTGGGGATAAACCAAAATAAAGGACTACTCAAGCAAGCATAACAATTATTAAAACCAATCATATTCATAGCAATGATTACATTCTCACTTTACATGCCACATATCTAAATCATAACATTATTATGTCCACTTGATAAACATGGCCTGAGTCATAAACATTAACATGAATTGCTCAAAATAATTTTTCAATCACTAAGCATAAGCTTAAATATCACAAAACCAAACGGAAAGCAAAGAGCCTGAACTTTCACAAACTGTGGATACGGGTAATGAAGATACTGGTAAAACTTAGTATCTAAATATACTGAAGACATAAGTCTCAAAACATTCAAATACCCGAAGGTAACAAAAGAGACTAGAGTCTCTAGACAAAAGACCATAACGGTCTACTAAGCAGCTGTGCAAAAACCTTTATAAGCATGCTTATCTATCCACTATCTTGACCGACCATGCTTGACACACAAAGTCACACATAAACCAACCATTCAAAAGATCAAATCACATTCATGTCTTACTAACTCATGTACAACTAGAACAAATCATCAGGTATACAATCTATAATAATATCATGCATATAATTTACCTTGAACATGCACAAACATATACGAACACAAAATGACCATCACCAAATATACTTCAAAGAACTTGGTAAACAGAGGTGCACACTGTCGCGCTCGCGACTGATGTTGCGCTCGCAACAGAATACATGACTGGTAACTATCGCGCTTGAGACTTCATCGCTCTCACGATAGACCGCCCAAGAGGCCTTTATCGATAGAACAGAAATAAGAATACAACCTTCACAACACATAAACCTGCACATATAACTTACCTATCATTGAATCACACTCACCCACATGCTTATAAACTTAATCACACAATGTATTATATAAAAATATAAAACTCTAAATCACTCCTTAACATATTCGATTAACAGATTAAAGCCATGAACATGTATATCCCAAAATCATAAACACATGCTATTCAATTCCATTCAAGGCATACTTATAACAACATGCATTTAAAAAGGGTCTAAGATAGTTCATAAATAGATTATTAACACATGCAATTCCATAATTCCATCTCAATCACAACATACATCAACTGACTCAAGAATCAAAACACATGCACAAGTTCAAGAGCACACAATCCCAACCTCTTGAAGTGCAACCAAGAACCCCAATTCAGACCTTGTCCTTGCCCTTCTCAATCCTTCTATCCGGAACTTCATACACATCCAAGAGCACCAACATAAAATCTCTTAGTCCATTACACAACCAGCTCAAACTAAACAGAAATGGAGTAGAAGGAAAACAAACACAAAGCTAGATCACACTTACCTTCTAAAACCTTTATTAACCTCTTCAACCAAAAATGTAGAAATTAGCTAAGGGAAGACAAAATAAAGAACAAATGGAAAAAGAGAAACCAAGAAAGAGAGAGAAAAGAACCAAAATGCATGCAATTCACTTAAGACAGATTTTCCCACTCAAAATCCTTTTATTATATGCTAAAGCCACATGGCAACCATCCACCAAAAGTCTCACTTACAATGTGTACAAAATGTCACCCATGCACCAAAATTCCACTAACATGTAAATTATCACTTGTCTACGGAAAAGTTCTCTTAGGTCCCTCAATTGCAACTTAAAACCCACTTATGTCAGATTCCTCAAGCGTGTTCTGTCGCGCTCGCGATAGAACCCGCACTCAAACTACTAAATCCAATGTGTCCTCTCTAATTAGTACACATCCATAAACTTACCAAAACACTGCAAATCCTACTAGGGTGTATATCGGGTTGTTACACTAAAAAAGAAGCACCCTCAGAAGTAGCAGCCTTCTCGGCTAATGAGGATGAAAGAGAATCCAAAGAGACTAATCGACACCGCTGGACTGAGTGGGGTTCCATGGCAACGGCAAAAAAAATAAAAAAAAAATGAGGAAAAGAGGACATCCTAGGCAAAAACTAAGGGCTAAGAGAAAATGTTCAATCATGAAAACCCGAGAGGGCTGATTGATAACAGGAGTTTGATGCTTTCAGGATTTATCCCGAGATTAGATGAAGGTCTTCTATTTTTCGAGTTGATGCCAAATAAAGATCATGTGTTATAAAATCAAATCAAAACATATGCAATGACGTGATCAGAGCAGTTAATTTTGCATACTGTGATGTGCGCCGGATCCCCGCGGCCGCCCGTTCGATCGCCCGCACGTGGGCGATCGGGGCAATTGTGGGTCCGTCAACAGCTTGCGATAAATCGCAAGTGCGTCTATGTTGGGCAACAAAGAGGTTTCATGGAGTCACCACCCAATAGAACATTGGGAAAGTTTCTCTCGCCTCGGAGAGCCTAAGACTGCGCTTTGTATCCATTTTGGGCCAGCCAGAGGGGTCTTGGAAGGTAAACCTCTCGCCCTAAGGAGCCTAGGATTAACGCTAAAGCCTCGTGACACAAGAAGTATCTTGGAGGATAACCTCTAACCTCTTGAGCCCAAAGACCAGAGCTGGTTCGGAACTTCTCATTTATTTATACCTTGATTAATATCATAATTAAGTTTTGAATTCATTGTTTCATCAACTTTCCACACAATGCAATTTAAATTAAAGGCGCAATCATTCATATCGAAAGCGGTAAATGTAAGCAAAATCCAAAATAAAGCATTTAAAAACAAATTACAATAACACTAGGAGCGGAATACAACTCCCATTTATAAAGGTCAAATACATGCATAAAACGGGTTATTCATTAATAGTGAGAACATTGGTCCTCGCATGCATATTTATTATGAAAAAGTTTTGATGTGATGATTTATTTGGGTATGAAAAATTAGGACATTGGTCCCCTTTTATTTAGAAAAAATGTCAAGTTAATTAATAGAAACGTTTTTGTGATTTTCTTTTTAGCGAGCCTAAATAAATATTTTTACAAGAAAATTATATGGCAAAATTAAATAAAATATTACAAACCAAACGAGCCTTTTTGGACCTCCCCGTGTGCTCGCAAAAACGCCCAAGCGGAAAAAATGAGTTTAGACATAAAAACAAATACAAATAAAATAATGTTAGTAATTAAATCAATTAAATTAATTAAACATACAAAATAATGAATAACAAATTAAAATAAAATAAGATGATATGATATGAAAAGAATGATAATGGAATCAAAATGTTAATAAACTAAAATAAATGAAAAACATGCATTATGTATGACAAATGATTAAATGATGTGAATAAAATAAAATATGACATGTTACTTAATTAATATATGTAAAAAATATGAACATGATGAAAAATGATGAAGATAAACGAATCAAAGAATATATAAAATGATAAAGAAAAGAATAATAGATTAAAACAATTAAAGAATGATGAAAACAATTAACTAAACAATATGATTAATTAAATATGTTCACAAATGATATAAACCATTTTCATGGCAAAAAGATCAATTAAAATGAATTTATTAATTACATGTTAAAAATAATGATGAATTAAAGTGAAATAAATTAATTACATGTTAAAAATTAATAAACAATCAATATTTATGTGAATAAAAATCATATCATGTATAAACAATTAAATGGAACAAATATAAAATCAATACAACAAATTGAATAGATTAAAACAATAAATAGATCAATAAAAACAATAAAATATACATGAATAAATTAAATGAAATAAAAATTGAAATGGAATTGAAATTGAGCCTAGAATATTTACCCTCAGAATATTGGATTTGATGAAGGAAAAGTGATGGTTGATTTCTTTGTTTGATGATTCACAATATTAGAGTGAAATATTATGAAAATGTTGGAATTTTATTCCAAGAAACATGAAAATAAAAATGATCAAAAATTCTTTAAGAACAAAGAATTGATACCTTTGCCTAAAGAAATGATTTTGATCAAAAAAAAAGTTTTATTGATTAAAATAAAGAAAAATTGATTGAAGTTTTATCAAATAAAAATTAGATTTTGATGACAAACAATTATTTTATTTGTCTCAAAATCAATTTTTTATCAAAAAGAGATTCAAAACAAAATCAATGAAAAAAGTTTTATTGAACACAAAATAAAAGAAGAAAAACAATTTTGAGAACAAATAATTATTCTATTTGTCTCAAAAATTAAATCAAACAACAAAACTTCCTCTAAGAAATATGTTTAGAAGAAATTATGTTGAAAAAAGAATGAAACAATTGATTTTTTCTTTTTGATTTTTGGTTGGGGAATAAATCTGGAATTTTTGGTGGAAGAAGAAGAAGAAATCTGGAAATTTTAGGTCTAAAAAATGTGGAGAGGAGGAGGCTCCTTTGATTTCATCATAAACTATTTATAGGATAAAATAGGTTGCCCTAATTTAATTAAGGAAAAAAACCTATTTTAACCCAAAATTATTTTATTTTTAATGATAAAATCAAGTTTTATTATTTAATTACCTAAAAAAATATTTTAGAATTTAATTTGAAGTCAAAAATCCCAAAAAAATGGGATAAAAAACGGATTTTTTGGTGAAAAAATCGAAAAAAAGGCTGAAAAAGAGGAAAAGGGTATCAGACCCTATACCGACGGCCAGAAGCCCGTCGCCACAGAGGGACGCCGCCCGTCGCTATAGAGCGACGGGCACTCACGCGGCGAGGTGTGAAATCCGCGCGGAGCTCGGGCGAGAATCGCGCGCAGAGGCGCGCGGTGCGGCGCGCAACGCTGCGCGTCGCTCTTTAGCGGCGCGCAGCATTGGCGACGCTGCGCGTCGCCAAATCGCGCCCAGCGCGCTGGGCGCCTGCGTGCTGGGCGCCTGGCGCCTGCGAGCTGGGCGCCAGCGCGCCTGCGCGCTGCCGCGCCCGACACTCATGGTCCGAAAATTTTTTTTTATTTTTTTATTTTTTTCTATTTTTTTTAAATTTTAAATAGACTAAAAACATCATAATTTTAAACCCCCATTTTTTAAAATTAATTTTTTTAAATCTTTTTTATTATTTTTTAATTTTTCACTCTAAAATGCAAATTTGACGAGAAAACCATCACTTTTAACCTTTTAAGCCTGTGAAGGCAATTATCATCATTGGGTAACTTCGATCTAGGCTGACTCAGGACCCGGTGTCTACAGTTGCCCCCAGTTTAGGGGAATCTAGTACACTAGTGTCTAGGTGAGCCTAAACTCAAAGAAGAAATGGAAAGAGACGCGTACCTGAGTCGGCCGTCTTTCCTGCTTGATGGAATTATGATGATAGCTGTTGCTGTCTTTTGGTTGTAGCTGGTAATGCCGTGGTCGTGCTAACCTCTTGTGGGTAGTGCCGCCATCGTGCTAACCTATGTGAATTGGTAGTGCCGTGGTCGTGCTAACCTCTTGTGGGTTGTGCCGCCATCGTGCTAACCGCTGTGAATTGGTAGTGCCGTGGTCGTGCCAACCTCTTGTGGGTTATGCCGCCATCGTGCTAACCGCTGTAAATTGGTAGTGCCGTGGTCGTGCCAACCTCTTGTGGATTGTGCCGCCATCGTGCTAACCGCTGTGAATTGGTAGTGCCGTGGTCGTGCCAACCTCTTGTGGGTTGTGCCGCCATCGTGCTAACCGCTGTGAGTTTTGGAATTGTGCTCCTTGCCAACCTCTTGTGGGTTGAAGTGGTGCTATCTGTGAGCCCTTCGGTTGATTGCCCCCTGAGAAGTCTTCGTTTCATCGATCGTTTGCCCCCTGAGAGGTCTTCAGTTAGCTGCTCCCTGAGAAGTCTTCGGTTTACTTATCGTTTGCCCCCTGAGAGGTCTTCAGTTCATTGCCCCCTGAAAGGTCTTCAGCTTGCTGCTCCCTAAGAAGGCTTCGGTTTATTGATCATTTGCCCCCTGAGAGGTCTTTAGTTTGCTGCTCCCTGAGAAGTCTTCGATTTTCTGCTCCCTGAGAAGTCTTCGGTTTATTGCTCCCTGAGAAGTCTTCGGTTTTCTGCTCCCTGAGAAGTCTTCGGTTTGTTGCTCCCTGAGAAGTCTTCGGTTTGCTGCTCCCTGAGAAGTCTTCGATTTTCTGCTCCCTGAGAAGTCTTTGATTTTCTGCTCCCTGAGAAGTCTTCGGTTTTCTGCTCCCTGAGAAGTCTTCGATTTTCTGCTCCCTGAGAAGTCTTCGGTTTTCTGCTCCCTGAGAAGTCTTCAATTTTCTGCTCCCTAAGAAGTCTTCGATTTTCTGCTCCCTGAGAAGTCTTCGGTTTTCTGCTCCCTGAGAAGTCTTCGGTTTTCTGCTCCCTGAGAATTCTTTGGTTGATTGCCCCCTGAGAGGTCTTTGGATGGCGCTTGGATTGATGATTAAGCTGGTATGTGGATTGATGATTGAGTTGAGGCTTGGATTGATGATTAGACTGATGTCATCACTCGGCTTTTGCCGGTGTCCGCCTCAAGCCTCTCTTTCTGCAAAATGAGGAAACTAAACTATGCAAAAATGGTGAGCATGCAAGTGAAATGCATAAATTATGCAGGAATGCAGGATGAAAATTCATCTATGTGAACTTGAAGATGATAGCCGGGCTAGCTGCGATTTGCGATATAATTGATGGCTTTTGAGCTGCTTTTGAATTTCATGCCCTTTGGGATTGCGAGATTCTCATCCGGTACCTGTAGTCATTATTTGAAGGTAGTGCGTCTGTGACGCGCGCCGGATCCCGATGCGCCGCCCTTTCGGACCTCCCGCACGTGGGTGATCGGGGCATTTGCGGGTCCGTTGGCATCTTGCAATAAATCGCAAGTGCGTCTATGTTGGGCAACAAAGAGGTATCATGGAGTCGCCACCCAATAGAACATTGGGAAAGTTACTCTCGCCTCGGAGAGCCTAAGACTGCGCTTGGTATCCATTTTGGGCCAGCTAGAGGGGTCTTGGAAGGTAAACTTCTCGCCCAAAGAGCTTAGGATTAGCGCTAAAGCCTCGTGACCCAAGAAGTATTTTGGAGGATAACCTCTAACCTCTCGAGCCCAAAGACCAGAGCTGGGTCCGGGATTTCTCATCTATTTCTACCTCAATTAGCTTATGATCAAATTTTAATATCATTAATTCGCTCTCTCTCCACACTATGCAGTTTAATTAAAAAGCGCATTTATTCACATTCGGAAAGCAATAAATGATCAGATAGATAATAGAGACTATAAATTACAATAATACAAGGAGCGGAATACAACTCCCTTCCATAAATGTGCGAATCATGCATAAATCGGGTTTTCATTTATTTTAGGGACTTTGGTCCCCGCATGTGTTTATTATGGAAAACAATTTTCATGCGATAATTTTATCGGGTAAAAAGTAGGACATTGGTCCAATTTTATTTAGCAAACGTTCTTTTTAGCAGAAAACATTTGTGTAGTGGTTCTTTTTAGTAGCGGTCGAAAATTATTTTATTATTACAGACCACAAATACATAAAATACAATAAAATAGTAATTGCATATTCTTCAAATAATAAATGATAAATGAATCTTAATTTACCTGTTCCGCTCATACCTCTTAGAAAAATCATATGCCTCACGCATTGCGGTCACAATAGAGAAATGATATTTGTTAATCGTGAATAAATAAACAATTGAATAAATGAATGATTGAATGATTGAATAAATGATTAAATAAATAATTGAATGAAATAAATTGAGAGTTAATGAATATAAAAGCACAAATGACAATTAAAATGATTAATGCCAAAAAATAATAGTGCTAATAATAATATCATAAAATAATAATGAACAATAAATAAACATAAAATGATAATAGTAATTATGAATGGATAAAATAATGATAGTAATAATAATAATAGCAATAATGCAAATAATAATAATAATGCTAATATTATAAACAAAAAATAAATAAATATATAATAATAATAATAATTAATAATATAAAAATCAGAATATTATTATCATAATATCAATAATAAAATAATATATTCTCAATATTAATAATAATCAATAATAATAGATAAATATAACAATAATATAAACTCAAATATTAATAATAAACACTAATAATAACAAATAATACTAAATAAATATACTAAAAATATAAAATATTAATTAATAATAAACATAAATAGATAACAATAATAATATTAATATTAACATAACACAAATAATACTAATAATACATAAATTAGACAATAACAATATTAATGATAATAATAATAGAAAATATATAATAATAATAATACTAATAATAATAATAAATATTAAATAAAAACAGAATTATAAATAATATTTAATAATAATAATAATAAATAAATAAATAAATAATATTAATTAATATTAATTAATAATATATTAAAATAATTAATTAAATAATGGGCTCACCGGATTTCTCTCACCGGAGGGTCGTCGGAGAGGCCTTTGGAGACACCGCCCACACCGGACAGTAGATCGGAGCGCCGGGAGTCGAACGCCGGTGGTCACGCGCCGATCAGAGGTGGCGTTTGGCCGGAAATCGCGGTGAAGCGTTTCGGGGGTCCCTCTCCGATCTCACAGCTGCCGGCGAGTGGCGATCCCCGGTGGCCACCGGCAGGTGCGTCCAGGTCCGGCGATTCTTCTGGCGGCGCGCGTGTGGCTGGTCGGTGCTACGGCTGGCCGGCGGAGGCTCCGCCTCCTCTTCTTCTTTTTCCCTTCCTTTTTCCGGCGCCTGGGTCTGCTGTTCCCGTGGTTTGCTCCTCTCTGTTCTTATTTCTACTTCTATTTCCTATTCTATTTCTCTTTTGTTTGGCCTTTTGGGTTTGTCTCAGGTTTTGTTTTCCCTGTGCTCTCTTTTATTCTTTTTCTCTTTCTATTTGCCTTTGGCTCCTTCTTGCTCTGTGTCTTTTTGTTCCCAGCCGAGAGAGCTCTCTCCCCTCTTGCTCTCAATTTTCTTTTCTTTTCTTTCTAATCTCCTAGTTGCCAAAAAAAGAGAGCCCCCTTTTCATTTCTCTTTTTTTTCTTCTTATACCCTAAAATTAGGGTTGGTTTGGGTACAATGGTAATTTCCTCTATTTTCTCATTTTTTAACTTTAATTAGTTTAACTTAATTCAAATAAAAGACACTAATTAATTAAACATACACATTAATCAATTAGATATCCTACTAATTAAACATTACCTATTTTCCATTTTAATCTATTTAATATATCATATAATTTATCTAATTAATTAAACACTCTACTAATTAAATATTCTATATTTTTATACCTATTTAATTTAATTAAGCTCACATATAGTTTATCTAATCAAACCCTATATAAATTTCATTTTTTCATTTTTAATTATCCTAAAATATCAACTAATTAATCAACTAATCTTAATTATTAATTTAACCTACCTATTTTATATCGAATATATATTTTTTTGGAGGAATTATCAAGAACCCGAGATTGCCATCAAAATCTGACTCAGAACCAGGTGTCTACAGTTGCCCCCAATTTTGGAGAAACTAGTGCCTAGACACCTAGGTGAGCCAAAATTCAAGAAGGAAGAGGGAGAATTACATACCTGAGGATGCCGAACCTCACCTTGTGGGCGCTGGTACATGTGCCCTTGCTGGTCTTTGTTTCGACCTGCGTAGCTTTGTGAGATGTAGTGCTCTCTGACTACAACCTCGGTCTGGTGAAGTGTGGTACGCTCTGACCACGACTTCGATCTGTGAGATGCAGCGTGCTCTGGCTACAGTCTCAGTCTGGTGAAGGGCAGTGTTTCTTCAACTACAGCTTTGATCTGGTGAAGGGCAGTGTTTCTTCAACTGTAGCTTTGATCTGGTGAATGGCAGTGTTTCTTCAACTGCAGCTTCGATCTGGTGAAGGGCAGTGTTTTTTCAACTGCAGCTTCGATCTGGTGAAGGGCAGTGTTTCTTCAACTGCAGCTTCGATCTGGTGAAGGGCAGTGTTTCTTCAACTGCAGCTTCGATCTGTGAGAAGGGCAGTGTTTCTTCAACTGCAGCTTCGATCTGGTGAAGGGCAGTGTTTCTTCAACTGCAGCTTCGAACTGGTGAAGGGCAGTGTTTCTTCAACTGCAGCTTCGATCTGTGGTCTATTCTAACACGAGTGTTTCGCTAGCTTCGTCCCGGCCTGCACGGAGTTTGTGAGATGTAGCATGCTTGCTACAATCCCGATTAGGTGAAGAGCAGTGTTTCTTCAACCGCAGCTTCGGGGTGAAGAGCAGTGTTTCTTCAACTGCAGCTTCGATCTGGTGAAGAGCGGTGTTTCTTCAACCGCAACTTCGGGGTGAAGAGCAGTGTTTCTTCAACTGCAGCTTCGATCTGATGAAGAGCGGTGTTTCTTCAACCGCAGCTTCGGGGTGAAGTGCAGTGTTTCTTCAACTGCAGCTTCGATCTGGTGAAGAGCGGTGTTTATTCAACCGCAGCTTCGGGGTGGAGCAGTGTTTCTTTAACTGCAGCTTCGATCTGGTGAAGAGCGGTGTTTCTTCAACCGCAACTTCGGGGTGAAGAGCAGTGTTTCTTCAACTGCAGCTTCGATCTGATGAAGAGCGGTGTTTCTTCAACCGCAGCTTCGGGGTGAAGAGCAGTGTTTCTTCAACTGCAGCTTCGATCTGGTGAAGAGCGGTGTTTCTTCAACCGCAGCTTCGGGGTGAAGAGCAGTGTTTCTTTAACTGCAGCTTCGATCTGATGAAGAGCGGTGTTTCTTCAACCGCAGCTTCGGGGTGAAGAGCAGTGTTTCTTTAACTGCAGCTTCGATCTAATGAAGAGCGGTGTTTCTTCAACCGCAACTTCGGGTTGCGATCTGCTCTATCGCTGATATTTATCTTGAACTATCTTTTTTTCTCTTGCAAAAAAGGAAAATGCAAATTTGTAAGGTAAATTATAAAAGAGATATGTACCTGTGGCAGTACCTGCTTATTGGGGTCATTGCCAGTTGACGCTCACTGGGAGACTTTGATGCTCACTGGGAGGTTTTGACCGAGAGGCTTTGATGCTCACTGAGAGGCTTTAATACTCACTGGGAGGTTTTGATCGAGAGGCTTTGATGCTCATTGGGAGGTTTTGATACTCACTGGGAGGTTTTGATCATAGGTAGTGTCTGACAACGTTGAGTTGAACCCATCATTTGTGTCACTTTTAAGCATGGGTTCTATTTGGACCTTTCCCCGTACATGGCAATATATACAAAATATTGTGTGTGTATGTGAGCATGTGTGTAAAATGTATATATACATTTGAATTCGTATTTTGTACACTTGTGTGATGTGTGTGAGCGTACAACTTATGATAGAAAAAAAAACTTACCTGCTTGCCCTCGGCATGGCGTGCAGGAATAGGCTTGCTCTTTTGAGTGTTTTTGGGAGCGGGTCCGCGAGATTCCATTCTCGTGAGGACTTCATCTTGATCTGCTTGTTTTCGGCTCGCTTTTGCATCTGCCTATGCATGGATAGTCTGCTTATCAATGGACCTCCTTTTCTGCATATTTGTGTGATTCCGGATTGTCCTGAGCACGGTGTTCTTCCGTTGACTCATGCTGGAATACAATGGCCAATAGTGTCGAGCTAAACCCATTTCTTGGATATGAGGTCTATTCAGACTTTCCTTCTAAGTCATGTGCATAACAACATATACAACAGATTGTGTGTGCTTATGGACTCGTGTGTGAAATGTACATACATAAAGCTATATACACAAAACACGAGGATTAATGTACAAGAATTGTGTGTGCAAAACTATAAGTGTAAAGGATTAAACACATGAGATATGCAAGAAGACATGCAAAAGATCTATGCATGTGAGATGCATATGAGATGCAAAAATGGATAAGGCATTGGCTCGGCTACCCTGATGCCCCCTGAAAAATCTAGACCCGTGTGCATCTTTGCCCCCGGACTTAGGTTGACTTGAGAATCGCCTCTTCAGAGGACTTGAGAATTACCTCTTAAGAGGATTTGGAGAATTGCATCTTCAGAGGATTTAGGGTTTGCCTCGTCAGAGGGCTTAAACTTGGATATTTTGCCTCCTCAGAGGACTTTGAGATTTTTGCCTCCTCGGAGGACTTTGAGATTTTTGCCTCCTCGGAGGACTTTGAGATTTTTGCCTCCTCGGAGGACTTTGATATTTTGCCTACCTAGAGAACTTGGATAATTTGCCTCCTCAAAGGACTTTGAGATTCTTTTTATGCCTCTTCAAAGGACTTTGAGAGGGGTGTCGAGCACCATGTATGCATGGAATGCATGTGAGAAGCTATGCATGCAAATGTTCAAGCATGAGAAATGTATGCAGAGGGATAAGAATCGCCTCTTGAGAGGACTTGGGTTGACTTGCCCCCAAAGAGAATTTTGGTTGATTAAGAATTGCCTTTTCAAAGGGCTTTGATAATTGCCTTTTTAGAGGACTTAAGCTTATCTACATGGGACTGATGTATACTATCTAGTGTGCGTTGGACACCATGTATGCATGGAATGCATGTGAAAGACTATGCATTTATGAAATGACATGCAAATGACTATGACCCTGAAATGCTTATGCGTATGTCATATATGCCAATGGCTTATATCCATGTGGAAGATTATGGAACATGCGATAAGAATCGTTATTCTAACGTGTTTGCAAATGATCATGAATGAGAAGGACATGCAAAAGTTCATGCATGATAAATATATACAAGGGATTATGTATGCAAACTATGTGCAAATGACCATGCATGCGGTAAAGAGTCATTCATCGGCATAGATGTAAAAAATCATATGCAAAGACAGGTGGGATATGTTATATACATGAAATCTATGTAAGGAATTGGGTGTGTGCGATGTGTGCACATACAACTATGCGTATGAAACATATGTAGGAAAAATCACATATATGTGTATTGAATGCATGCGAAAAATGTGGATGCAAGATGCTGGCAAAGGACATGCGTCAAAAGCACTTATGAAACGTATTCGCTAAAGCTCTTATGCCAAAAGACATGCACCAAGAGTTGTACATGTAAAACTATTTATTGAGAATGTTTGCTACAATTATGTGTAAAAACATTTGCAAAAAACATGTGTACAAAGAATATTGCTGAGAGTGTACGCAAAGCATCATTTTCATGGGTAGTGATAAGAAATACCCCAAGATTGTAAAATGAGTGCAACCTATTAGGTACCTCAAACTCGAATTTCTAACTGCCTTTAAGCATACTGAATGAACCACATTCTCAACTGATTCAATCTTAGCAAAAGAATTCGGGAGTCATTCCCAATGACGTGCAAGAAAGTAAACACGTAAGTATCGATGTTTACTAAATCAGCATGTGAATACAAGGCATACCATGCGATCTCTGTGTGTATGTGCAAAAGCCAAAACAAAATTTTTCATCACTTGAAAGCAAATTCTAATTGCAACTTTGGAGACAAGACTCAACTCGAATGCAAATGCACTCGTGGCTTCCCGCTTGAAGCTCAAGAGACACCATACGCCTCTTCCTACGTACCAAACCTTACTAGAAGGTCATCTCCGCTAGTTAGATAAGGCCAAACCAAGAATCAATAGGTCTTACTTTGGTTGTAACGTTAGGCATGGGTAGGTGGTTATCAAAGGAGGATCAGGTCACTAGAGAAAAATGGCCGCAGCGTTCATTCGGATGAAGGAACCATTTTCAACCCCAATTGTATACTATCTAGATACTCTTGAATTGGACTTCGGTAATACTTGATTTCATCAAGCTCAGCATAAAAATTAAGCTAAAAAAATAGCTATTGAAACTCATCAAGGGGTATTATCTTGGGCCCTACTATTTTTCTTCTCTTTTTTCGTTTTTCTTCTTTTTTTTCACTTTTTTTTTTAATTTTGGTTTTTTCTTTTTTTTTTCTTTTGCTCTTTTTTTTGTTTTTTTTGTTTTTTGCTTCGCAAGCTCATGTCTCTAACTACACAAAAGGTTCATCGATGATTCAAACCCCTTTCCAGAAGTATAGCCCAAAGATTATCGATGATAGAAAATTTTTCAAGGGGTAAACCCATCCTTATCAGGGTGATTATTGGTAGCTCAAAGAATTGTCAAAAGTTGAGATTCTCTTCCCCAAAGTGCAAATCCCTTCTCATCGGGGCAATTTTTGGTAACCCCAAAAAAATTATCGATGATTGAAATTTTCTTCTCGAAGTGCAGACCCATTCTTATCAGGGTGAATTTTTGATGGCCCAAAGGATTGCCAATGGTCAAGTCTCAGAGATCATCAATGATTAAAAATCCCTTTCAGAAGTGTAAACCCACTTTTGCTGGGACAATTTTTGATAGCTCAAGAGAATATCGTAATGTGCATCCATCTTTACTAGAGCGGCCATTCTTCTAAGGGGAAGCCAAAATTATTTTAGGCGAAAGGTAGTTTTAACGTGTGTAATAATAAAATCGGTACGCATTTAGCATACCAAATAAAGGCTCAAAGGGCTATCAAGCGATTGTAAAATAAAGGTAGGAAATGGTCATTTAGAGAGCTATACAAAGAAATGGTGCCTAAATCATTTTCTAGATTCAGCCTTATCGACGAGTCGCTTTGACGGGTAATCGGAAAGGTTCTAGTGCTCTTAGTGAGTTTTCATCCAATCCCCTAGTTGCAACTAGTTTTTCAGTTTATTTTAAAACGGGTCAAAAGTGCTCTGAACTTAGAAATGACATGGTATGATCAAATATCTTCATGTGATCTAGCTCTTAAAGACCAAACATATATACTCCTTACTTAATTCAAAGTGGAATGAAACTCAGAATTCTAGAGTTAAGATCAAATCCATTCATAGTTGAGAACTACTTAGGCAGAGTCGAATTTTGAATCAGATGTACCTTAATGAGGTGCAAACATGTCAACGTTTTAGGATATAGCTTAACACAAAAATATTTTTAATTTATCAAAAATGTATATGCACAAAAATTGTGTAGGCACAAAGAATTTTTTTTCTTTTTTTTCTTTAAAAAAAATATGCACAAACTATGCATTACAAATCATGTATATAGAATGGCATATGCAATAGCGTCATGTACATTAGCAATGCGTGTAAGAATCTGTATGTGCGAAACATGTGAAAACATTTGTATAAAAAATGCGTACATGAAATATGTGCAAAGGTGTGTGTAAGACACCTGCGAAAAAAAAATATGAGTGTGTAAACACTGCATGATAAATGATGTGCATGCATAAATTCGCAATGTACATGTATACGATAAAAGCATGAGTACAACCTATGGCACAGTATGGGGATGAATGTTCAGGCTATATGGCACATGTGAGCATGGCATAATTTAGACATGATAGAGATACGTATGCAAGATGACGACCTAGCATGGTAATATGCAACAATGAGTCGCGAGGAGTGGCAAAACTCACGCATATAAAAGTGCAAAATATATACAACTAATGCACATGAGATGGGACACAATCATAAGAATGGTTGTGTACAGTGAGCGGAATATGCATGCAATACGAGGCATGCAATGAAAGTGTCTGCACGAAACAAATAGCGTTCACAAAGTATGTGTATTTACATGGTATGAGCATACAAGACATGCATTGGTATATACAATGACTAACATGCATGATGAAGAAATTATATGTACATGACATAATTCACGTATGATAGTACATGTTCATGATATGGTGTACAATGTGAAAAATGCAAGGTATTTTCTGTGTTTGATGTCTAGTCTAATGAAGTATGCTAATGTGTGCACACTATGACATGCAGCAGTATATGTATGTTCCAAGGCACAATGTTAATGTATATGTGTAATGTGAGCATACGGATATGTACATGCTATGACACATGGTGAATGCATTTTTTTTTATCTGATTTTTCTTTTAATTTTTTTTTATGCATGTCATGGTAGTAGTATGCCTGGGTGTGCTATAATGCATGATGAAATCACAAGAGATATAACACAAGTAAGCCAAAACATCCATCATATTAGTGAAATCAAAATGTCATTACTGAATAGTTCAAAAGTAAAAAGAACATTCTAAACAGCTAATCAACTTCTGCTCCTGCCAACACAGCTACCACGGCTGATGGTCTATCCTCATCCTTGAAAACCCTTTTTTGCCTTTCCACCTAGGCGCTTAATCCATCTTATTCCTTCCATCCCGCTTCTCTGGGTCGGAGATCTTGTTGGAATCAATCAGATCTTGGATAGCGTGTCTTAAGGATTTGCAATAATCTGTAGTATGCCCGGTGTGCTGGTGGTAGGCACAATATTCATCTTCCTTGTGACCAGGTTTCCCTTGCGTTAAAGCAGGTCTAGCTGACAATGGCTGCAATACCCCCTCCTTTATCAACCTCTCAAGAGTCCAAGACAAAGATCTGCCCAAATTAGAAAAATGCCTTTGCCTCACTTCCGTCGTTGGTGTTCTTACCGTCTTTCCTTTTCCTGGGTCCGACACCAGTTCTTGGATGCGATCTTTCAGGTAACGACAGTAGTCTGTTCTATGCCCAGTGTATTGGTGATACGCACAATACCGGTCTGTTCCGTGCCTAGGCTTTCCCTGACTTGGGGCAGGCCGAGCTGGCAAGGGTTGCAACTTTCCTTTCTTAACAAGACGGGTGAAGTGCCAAGACAATGGTTTACCCAAGACAGTGAGGTGGGATCGGGCTACTCCAGTGGCTGAAATTTCTGTAGCATTGACATTTACCCTACTGTTGTCGAAACTTCCTGAGGTTTCACCTTTTAGAATATAAGTGACTGCAGGGTCCTCATCCTCTTCAGGCATAATGTCATGTTCTAAAGTAGGCCTTCTATTTAGTCCTTGCTCATCTGGTGAATCCAGTGACCTCTCACTTTCGGTCCCAGAAGGAACGGAAGATATTGCAGCAGTCGCTGTATGAGCCTCCTCAGTAGTGGCTGGCTTCACTTGGTTAAGAGATGCTGCCATAAGCTGAGATTGGAGAACCAATGCCATGGCATCCATTCTTTCTTTAATGACAACCAATAATCTTTCTTCCAGCTCTTCAAACCTTCTATCCATCTCTTGGGCAATCAGGGCACGAGCCTCTTCATTCAGTTGTGAAGGGTCAGCCATTCCTAATACCTTTTGACACTCTTGTGAGGATATTAACTCTTTGTCAATCAATGTAAACTCTGACCGCTCTTCGAACGACTACCGGAGTCTCTAAACCACCCAAGCACTGATCGGAGTGGCGAAAAAACAAAGGGTTAGAATGATGCATGAATAATGCGCAATGCATGGTCATGTTGTGCAACAAAATATATATAGCATCCGAAAGAGATTACAATGATACATTGAAACATATGAAAAACTATACACCGGATGATATGTATACGTAATAATTTTATGCACAGGAAAAGATGCATATATATGGGAAATGATAAAAAAAGTTATATGTATGAATAACATGAACACACAATACATCAATAATAACCACATGCAAGCAGTAAATCCTTCCAACCTTACTGCCCCCACACACGAGGTCGTGCGGTCTCTTTCCTAGGCGAGATTAGCCCATAGGTTAACAGGGAACCCAATAGGCGCGTATGGTGCACGGTGAAAAACCGGCAGTATAACCTCTCTTAAGTAATGCACAAGCACATGGGTTATGATCATCATGTATTTAAACAGTCCGAATAAATTGACACGGACCTATCGAGGCATGAAAGCCTTTGATTAAGTGATCAGTCAAATTATCTGGATTTGTCCAATACATATTGATCCATGTAACAAGCAATGTATCATGGTTCATACCACCTAGGGAAAGTATCTATTGCCATTACATGGGCTTTGGTCATGGGTGATGAAATTTTAGGGCTACCCAAGCATGATCCCTGTCGACAGGTCTATCTCATCACGAGCATAGCGACCGATCGAGTCACCATTTTGATATACCATTAAGGTACGTGGCTTGGGCTAGTGATTATCCTTAACACTTCCCCAAATTGAGTGAAAATGAGGAGGTGCTTCAGGAACGCACCGGGGCTATAAGAGGGACCAAACTAGCGTATTCTAAGGCTCTAATGATATGCGAATGCAGGTTTGAGAGAAAGCGAATTTATGAATTAAATTTTAATCATAAATGTTAAAAGAGGTATTTTCAAATCGAAATCTCGAACCATAAACGTCCCCAGTGGAGTCGCCACTGTGACGCGCGCCGGATCCCGATGCGCCGCCCTTTCGGACCTCCCGCACATGGGTGATCGGGGCATTTGCGGGTCCGTTGGCATCTTGCAATAAATCGCAAGTGCGTCTATGTTGGGCAACAAAGAGGTATCATGGAGTCGCCACCCAATAGAACATTGGGAAAGTTACTCTCGCCTCGGAGAGCCTAAGACTACGCTTGGTATCCATTTTGGGCCAGCTAGAGGGGTCTTGGAAGGTAAACTTCTCGCCCAAAGAGCTTAGGATTAGCGCTAAAGCCTCGTGACCCAAGAAGTATTTTGGAGGATAACCTCTAACCTCTCGAGCCCAAAGACCAGAGCTGGGTCCGGGATTTCTCATCTATTTCTACCTCAATTAGCTTATGATCAAATTTTAATATCATTAATTCGCTCTCTCTCCACACTATGCAGTTTAATTAAAAAGCGCATTTATTCACATTCGGAAAGGAATAAATGATCAGATAGATAATAGAGACGATAAATTACAATAATACAAGGAGCGGAATACAACTCCCTTCCATAAATGTGTGAATCATGCATAAATCGGGTTTTCATTTATTTTAGGGACTTTGGTCCCCGCATGTGTTTATTATGGAAAACAATTTTCATGCGATAATTTTATCGGGTAAAAAGTAGGACATTGGTCCAATTTTATTTAGCAAACGTTCTTTTTAGCAGAAAACATTTGTGTAGTGGTTCTTTTTAGTAGCGGTTGAAAATCATTTTATTATTACAGACCACAAATACATAAAATACAATAAAATAGTAATTGCATATTCTTCAAATAATAAATGATAAATGAATCTTAATTTACCTGTTCCGCTCATACCTCTTAGAAAAATCACATGCCTCACGCATTGCGGTCACAATAGAGAAATGATATTTGTTAATCGTGAATAAATAAACAATTGAATAAATGAATGATTGAATGATTGAATAAATGATTAAATAAATAATTGAATGAAATAAATTGAGAGTTAATGAATATAAAAGCACAAATGACAATTAAAATGATTAATGCCAAAAAATAATAGTGCTAATAATAATATCATAAAATAATAATGAACAATAAATAAACATAAAATGATAATAGTAATTATGAATGGATAAAATAATGATAGTAATAATAATAATAGCAATAATGCAAATAATAATAATAATGCTAATATTATAAACAGAAAATAAATAAATATATAATAATAATAATAATTAATAATATAAAAATCAGAATATTATTATCATAATATCAATAATAAAATAATATATTCTCAATATTAATAATAATCAATAATAATAGATAAATATAACAATAATATAAACTCAAATATTAATAATAAACACTAATAATAAGAAATAATACTAAATAAATATACTAAAAATATAAAATATTAATTAATAATAAACATAAATAGATAACAATAATAATATTAATATTAACATAACACAAATAATACTAATAATACATAAATTAGACAATAACAATATTAATGATAATAATAATAGAAAATATATAATAATAATAATACTAATAATAATAATAAATATTAAATAAAAACAGAATTATAAATAATAATTAATAATAATAATAATAAATAAATAAATAATAATATTAATTAATATTAATTAATAATATATTAAAATAATTAATTAAATAATGGGCTCACCGGATTTCTCTCACCGGAGGGTCGTCGGAGCGGCCTTTGGAGACACCGCCCACACCGGACAGTAGATCGGAGCGCCGGGAGTCGAACGCCGGTGGTCACGCGCCGATCGGAGGTGGCGTTTGGCCGGAAATCGCGGTGAAGCGTTTCGGGGGTCCCTCTCCGATCTCACAGCTGCCGGCGAGTGGCGATCCCCGGTGGCCACCGGCAGGTGCGTCCAGGTCCGACGATTCTTCTGGCGGCGCGCGTGTGGCTGGTCGGTGCTGCGGCTGGCCGGCGGAGGCTCCGCCTCCTCTTCTTCTTTTTCCCTTCCTTTTTCCGGCGCCTGGGTCTGCTGTTCCCGTGGTTTGCTCCTCTCTGTTCTTATTTCTACTTCTATTTCCTATTCTATTTCTCTTTTGTTTGGCCTTTTGGGTTTGTCTCAGGTTTTGTTTTCCCTGCTCTCTCTTTTATTCTTTTTCTCTTTCTATTTGCCTTTGGCTCCTTCTTGCTCTGTGTCTTTTTGTTCCCAGCCGAGAGAGCTCTCTCCCCTCTTGCTCTCAATTTTCTTTTCTTTTCTTTCTAATCTCCTAGTTGCCGAAAAAAGAGAGCCCCCTTTTCATTTCTCTTTTTTTTCTTCTTATACCCTAAAATTAGGGTTGGTTTGGGTACAATGGTAATTTCCTCTATTTTCTCATTTTTTAACTTTAATTAGTTTAACTTAATTCAAATAAAAGACACTAATTAATTAAACATACACATTAATCAATTAGACATCCTACTAATTAAACATTACCTATTTTCCATTTTAATCTATTTAATATATCATATAATTTATCTAATTAATTAAACACTCTACTAATTAAATATTCTATATTTTTATACCTATTTAATTTAATTAAGCTCACATATAGTTTATCTAATCAAACCCTATATAAATTTCATTTTTTCATTTTTAATTATCCTAAAATATCAACTAATTAATCAACTAATCTTAATTATTAATTTAACCTACCTATTTTATATCGAATATATATTTTTTTGGAGGAATTATCAAGAACCCGAGATTGCCATCAAAATCTGACTCAGAACCAGGTGTCTACAGCGTCCCTTGTGGATTTTCACACTAGCTTTTCTTTGTGGGAGATGCGTCCTTTGTGGATTTTCACATAACCCTGTGCCTTATTTTTTTGCCTGGAATGGACCCAACCCAATCCAGCGGCTTTTCTCTTTCTTCTTTTTTTGAAGGACAGACTACCTGTTTTCAGGTTTTCACCCTATCCTTTTGCCTAGTTTTTGCTTAGAGCGCCAGTTATGGTTTTCACTCTAACGGCTCTTTTTTTTTATTTTTTTTTGTTTTTTTGTTTTTTTTTTTTTTTTGAGGTTGCTGAAGTTGTTGGCAAGAATCTTTTGGGAGTCTTAGGACATGGTTGCATGAGCTTGATTCTTCTCATTTGATAGCAGGATGAATCGGCTGAAGCACTCGAGCGGTGGACAATAGGCGACTTCGGTCACACAAAGAGAACTGCTCTGATCACATCATTGCATAAATGCATGTGTTTCAATTTGATTTCATTAAGCATGATCATTATTTTGGCATTGACTTTAAAAAATACAAGACTTTAGCTAATCTCGAGATAGATCTTGAAAGCATCAAACTCCTGTTATCAATCAGCCCTCTCGGGTTTTATGATTGAAGATTTTCTCTCATCTCTTAATCTTTTTCTTTGAATGCGAATTCTAGAAGCAATGTTGGAGACGAGACTTAACTCGAATGCATGATTGCACTCGTGGCTTCTCACTTGAAGCTCAAGAAACACCATAAGCCTCTTCTTACGTACCAAACCTCTTTAGAAGGTCATCTCCGCTAATTGGATAAGACTGAACCAAGAATCAAGAGGTCTTACTTGGGTTGTAATGTCAGGCTTAGGTAGATGGCTGTCAAAGGAGGATCAGGTCGCTAGAGAAAAATGGCCGTAATATTTTCTCGACTGATGGATGAACCATTCTCAGCTCAGTTGTATATACAAAGGTATTCTTGAATTTGGGCTTGATAACATTTCAGCTCATTGAGATCAGAATAACAATAAAAGGGTAATTATTGAAACTAGTCAATTGGCTACTGTTTTGAGGTCTTTTTGTTTTTTTTTCTAAGTGTAAACTCGCCCTTACCAAGGCAATTTCGATAACCCACAAAGAAATTGTTAATTGTTAAAACGTTCATCCATCCTTTTTAGAGCGGCCACTCTTCTAAGGGGAAGCCAAAATCATTTTAGGCGAGGGGATAGTTTTAATGTGTGTAACAATAAAATTGGCAAGCATTTAGCATACCCACATAAAGGCTCAATGGGCTAGCAAGCGATTGTGAAGTAAGGGTAGGAAATGGTCATTTAGAGAGCTATACAAAGAAAATGTTGCCTAAATCATTTTCTAGGTTCCGTCTTATCCAGGGATCGCTTTGACGGGTAATCAGAAAGGTTCTAGTGCTCTTAGTGAGTTTCCATCCAGTCCCCTAATTGCAACTAGTTTTTCTCTCTTATTTTCATTTTTTCTCTGACTCTCTCTCTCTTCAGGAGTTATATCAGATGCTATCAAGATTTTCTTTGGGATTTCCCAAAGTTTCGAGATTAAATGCAGCCATATTATTTGAATTAATGCCAAAGTAAATGTGTTATGATCATGCGAAATGAAATCAATAGAAATGTCATACAAATAAGCAAAATTGTTCTCTTTATTACAAACAGAAAATTGTAACATAAAATGTTCTAGAAATAAAAAGAATTTCAGCATCTAAAAGCAATATCACTAGTGGACTGCAAGACACGATCATGTTTGCGGTTGAGGGACTGCATTGTAGCCTGCCTTTTTCTTCTTTTCTCTCTTCTCGGGATCTGTGATCTGATTGGTGTCAATGAGATCCTGGATCTTGTTTCTCAAAATGCGGCAATAGTCAGTCAAATGGCCGGTGTGTTGATGGTAAGCGCAGTACTGATCACCTCTATGTCCCGGTTGTCCTTGACTCAAGGCTGGTCTGGGTGGCAAAGGTTGCAACTTGCCTTCTTTCATTAGTTTCTCCAGTACCCAGGATAGAGAGCGGCCTAAGTTAGAGTAGTATCTCTGACCCTGCCCAACTCCAGTAGCTGAGACCTCTGCTGTCCTACCGTTTCTGTTATTGCTGCCTCCAGCACCTCCAGATTTGAATCCCGACTGGTTCCCATAGCCTTTCCTAGCAAAGTTATTTTGGCTTGCTTTCTTTGCCAGGTAAGCCGCCTCAGCTTCTATAGCAATATCCTTAAGCGACTCCCAGTCCTTGAGCCCCTTAAAACTGAGCAAGTCCCTTAAGTAAGGGCATGAGTTTCTAATAAATAGCCTAATCTGGTCTGCAGTGTCAGGCTTCCTCTTCATCTCCATTACCCTGTTTCTCCATCTTGTAAGGTACTCATGGAATGACTCATCATTCTTCTGCTGTAGAAGCTCGAGGTCTTTTAGGGTGACCTCCATCCTATTGCTGCAGTCGTACTGCTTCATGAATTCTTCGGTCAAAAGGTCCCAATCCTCCTTGGACCTCCTATCCAACCCGTGGTACCAGTCAACTGCCGGGCCCACCAGACTAAGGCAGAAATATTCCACCTTCTGCTTCTTGCTCAGCCCTGTGCCTTTCATGACCAGGGTGTACTGCTTGATGTGGGCGGATGGGTCAGAGGTGCCATTAAACTTCGGAAGCTCGGGCATCTCGAATCTTTGGGGCAGCAGCTCTTCATCCCCCAGATCTCTATCTTCTGGGTTGACCCCCTTTCCAGCTGAGAGCATGCGGGTGATAGCTTCGATCTGCTGTCTCATACCTCTTAAAGCTTCATCCTCTACTCTGGGTGCTCTGGGCCTTACAGCTTGGTGGACTATCGACACCACTTCTTCTTCCTCCTCCATCAGGAAATCATCGTTGGGATTGTGAATCCTTTCCCCTCTTGGCTCGATGGGTGCAGCAGCTCTGTGCTCATTGTTGGGTTGACGAGCAGCAGCTCCAACGAAGGGAGCCTCCCCACCAGCAGGTGGTTCGGCTTGCCCCCGAGGAGGGGCTGCCTGTGGTTGTAGAGCAGCAGGCGGCTGTGGGGCAGCAGGTGGATGGGCAATCCTTTCAGCCATGGCACCCATCATATCCATCATTCTTCGTACAAAATCCTCTAGCCTCCTAGCTAGGTCCTGAGTGGTTAAAGCTCCGATTTCTTCTGCCATTGGTGGCTCTACAGAGGCTTCACTGATTGATGAGGATGACTCAGAATCCCAGTCAGACACTAGTTTCGGCAACTCAAAGAGCAGATTTGTCCTTACTAGCCGACCGTCGAAACCTCTAGTCCACTTAGATGAATCTATAATGGCTGAAAAAAATTAGATTGTTAAGATGATGCATGAATGACATATACAATGCATGATAGTGAGCTATGCAACATTTACAATCACATGCAAGCAAGTAGAGCCTTCCAACCTTATTACTCCCACACACGAGGTAATGCGGTCTCTTTCCTAGGTGGGCTTAATCCATGGGTTAGCGGGGAACCCAATGGATGCGTATGGTGCTCGATGGAAAACCGGCATCATAACATCTCTTATCTAATGTGCAAGCACATGGGTTATGATCGTTATGTATTTAGGCAGCCCGAATAAGTTAACATGGGCCTATCGGGGCATAAAAGCCTTTGATTAGGTGACCAATCAGATTATTTGGGTTTGTCCAATACAAAATGATCCATATAGCAAGCAAGGTATTACGGTTCATATCACCTAAGGGAAGTATCTATTGCCATTACATGAGCTTTGGTCAAAGGGTGGTGTTACTTTAGGGCTACCCAAGCATGATCCCTGCCGACGGGTCTATCTCATCACGAGCATAACGACCGATCGGGTCACCATTTGATATACCATTGAGGTACGAGGCTTGGGCTGGTGATTATCCTTAACACTTCCCCAAATTGAGTGAAAATGGGGTCGCGTTTCGGGAACGCACCGGGGCTAAAAGAGGGACCAAACTAGCATAGATCTAAGGCTCTAATGAGATGTAATGCAGTTTTGAAAGAAGATGAAATTTTTAAATTAAAACTCAATTATGATTTTTAATCAAGGTACTTTCGAATCGAAGTCTCGAGTATGTCCCCAGTGGAGTCGCCACTGTGACGCGCGCCGAATCCCCGCGGCCGCCCGTTCGATCGCCCGCACGTAGGCGATCGGGGCAATTGTGGGTCCGTCAACAGCTTGCGATAAATCGCAAGTGCGTCTATGTTGGGCAACAAAGAGGTTTCATGGAGTCGCCACCCAATAGAACATTGGGAAAGTTTCTCTCGCCTCGGAGAGCCTAAGACTGCGCTTTGTATCCATTTTGGGCCAGCCAGAGGGGTCTTGGAAGGTAAACCTCTCGCCCTAAGGAGCCTAGGATTAACGCTAAAGCCTCGTGACACAAGAAGTATCTTGGAGGATAACCTCTAACCTCTTGAGCCCAAAGACCAGAGCTGGTTCGGAACTTCTCATTTATTTATACCTTGATTAATATCATAATTAAGTTTTGAATTCATTGTTTCATCAACTTTCCACACAATGCAATTTAAATTAAAGGCGCAATCATTCATATCGAAAGCGGTAAATGTAAGCAAAATCCAAAATAAAGCATTTAAAAACAAATTACAATAACACTAGGAGCGGAATACAACTCCCATTTATAAAGGTCAAATACATGCATAAAACGGGTTATTCATTAATAGTGAGAACATTGGTCCTCGCATGCATATTTATTATGAAAAAGTTTTGATGTGATGATTTATTTGGGTATGAAAAATTAGGACATTGGTCCCCTTTTATTTAGAAAAAATGTCAAGTTAATTAATAGAAACGTTTTTGTGATTTTCTTTTTAGCGAGTCTAAATAAATATTTTTACAAGAAAATTATATGGCAAAATTAAATAAAATATTACAAACCAAACGAGCCTTTTTGAACCTCCCCGTGTGCTCGCAAAAACGCCCAAGCGGAAAAAATGAGTTTAGACATAAAAACAAATACAAATAAAATAATGTTAGTAATTAAATCAATTAAATTAATTAAACATACAAAATAATGAATAACAAATTAAAATAAAATAAGATGATATGATATGAAAAGAATGATAATGGAATCAAAATGTTAATAAACTAAAATAAATGAAAAACATGCATTATGTATGACAAATGATTAAATGATGTGAATAAAATAAAATATGACATGTTACTTAATTAATATATGTAAAAAATATGAACATGATGAAAAATGATGAAGATAAACGAATCAAAGAATATATAAAATGATAAAGAAAAGAATAATAGATTAAAACAATTAAAGAATGATGAAAACAATTAACTAAACAATATGATTAATTAAATATGTTCACAAATGATATACACCATTTTCATGGCAAAAAGATCAATTAAAATGAATTTATTAATTACATGTTAAAAATAATGATGAATTAAAGTGAAATAAATTAATTACATGTTAAAAATTAATAAACAATCAATATTTATGTGAATAAAAATCATATCATGTATAAACAATTAAATGGAACAAATATAAAATCAATACAACAAATTGAATAGATTAAAACAATAAATAGATCAATAAAAACAATAAAATATACATGAATAAATTAAATGAAATAAAAATTGAAATGGAATTGAAATTGAGCCTAGAATATTTACCCTCAGAATATTGGATTTGATGAAGGAAAAGTGATGGTTGATTTCTTTGTTTGATGATTCACAATATTAGAGTGAAATATTATGAAAATGTTGGAATTTTATTCCAAGAAACATGAAAATAAAAATGATCAAAAATTCTTTAAGAACAAAGAATTGATACCTTTGCCTAAAGAAATGATTTTGATCAAAAAAAAAGTTTTATTGATTAAAATAAAGAAAAATTGATTGAAGTTTTATCAAATAAAAATTAGATTTTGATGACAAACAATTATTTTATTTGTCTCAAAATCAATTTTTTATCAAAAAGAGATTCAAAACAAAATCAATGAAAAAAGTTTTATTGAACACAAAATAAAAGAAGAAAAATAATTTTGAGAACAAATAATTATTCTATTTGTCTCAAAAATTAAATCAAACAACAAAACTTTCTCTAAAAAATATGTTTAGAAGAAATTATGTTGAAAAAAGAATGAAACAATTGATTTTTGGTTGGGGAATAAATCTGGAATTTTTGGTGGAAGAAGAAGAAGAAATCTGGAAATTTTAGGTCTAAAAAATGTGGAGAGGAGGAGGCTCCTTTGATTTCATCAAAAACTATTTATAAGATAAAATAGGTTGCCCTAATTTAATTAAGGAAAAAAACCTATTTTAAAAATTATTTTATTTTTAATGATAAAATCAAGTTTTATTATTTAATTACCTAAAAAAATATTTTAGAATTTAATTTGAAGTCAAAAATCCCAAAAAAATGGGATAAAAACGGATTTTTGGGTGAAAAAATCGAAAAAAAGGCTGAAAAAGAGGAAAAGGGTATCAGACCCTGTACCGACGGCCAGAAGCTCGTCGCCACAGAGGGACGCCGCCCGTCGCTATAGAGCGACGGGCACTCACGCGGCGAGGCGCGAAATCCGCGCGGAGCTCGGGCGAGAATCGCGCGGTGCGGCGCGCAGCGCGCAACGCTGCGCGTCGTTCTTTAGCGGCGCGCAGCATTGGCGACGCTGCGCGTCGCCAAATCGCGCCCAGCGCGCTGGGCGCCTGGGCGTCGGCGTGCTGGGCGCCTGGCACCTGCGAGCTGGGCGCCAGCGCGCCTGCGCGCTGCCGCGCCCGACACTCGTGGTCCGAAAATTTTTTTTTTTTTTCTATTTTTTTTAAATTTTAAATAGACTAAAAACATCATAATTTTAAGCCCCCATTTTTTAAAATTAATTTTTTTAAATCTTTTTTATTATTTTTTAATTTTTCACTCTAAAATGCAAATTTGACGAGAAAACCATCACTTTTAACCTTTTAAGCCTGTGAAGGCAATTATCATCATTGGGTAACTTCGATCTAGGCTGACTCAGGACCCGGTGTCTACACATACTCAAAATTGTCTAGTTCCGGTATAAAAGTAGCACATTATTTCTACCTACCCTCCATTACTCTCGCCACTCAAGCACTTCAGTCAACTCGTCCTGCTATTAACTATAAAACCAATTCTACAACACCTTCATGAAAAGAATAAAACTCATGCGACTACAATCTAGGACGTAAGCACATGCTGATCACCCTTGAAGAATATCTAGTAACAACTTCAACCTCTCTTACCCCTCACAAAAATTAAAAAAAAAAATAAAAGAAAATAAGGCTGTTAGAGATGAAAACCGTAACTGGCTCTCTAAGAAAAAGTTAGGCAAAAAGATAGGGTAAAAACCTAGAAATAGGCAGTCTATCCTTCAAAAAAAAAATAGCCGCTGGATTGGGTTGGGTCCATTTCAGGCAAAAATAAGGCGCAGGGTCATGTGAAAATCTGAAAAGAATATGTTTTCCGCTCAGAAAAGCTAGTGTGAAAATCTACAAGGGATGCACTACCTTAAGAAAATGACTACAGGTATCAGATGAGAACCTCATAATCCCAAAAGGCATGAAATTCAAAAGCAATTCCAAAAGGCATTGGTCCTACCGTAAATTGCGACCAACCCGGATATCGCCTCAAAAACTCACTTAGATGAATTCTTGTCCTATATTTTTGCATGACACATACATTTTACGTGCATGCTCACTATTTTTCCTGTATATCTAGCTTTTCATTTTTACAGTAATAGAGATTTGATATGGACACCGAAAAAAAAAGGAGAGTGACAACATCAGTCCAGAAACCAATCCAAATAATAAACCAAAGACCTCTCGGGGAGGCAATCAATCAAAGACCTCTTAGGGGGCACCACTTCACTTTAAAAGGGTTAGCACGATGACGACACTACCATTCTATGAAAGGTTAGCATGACCACGGCACTATAACTTCACATCTAAGAAGGGTTAGCACGATGGCGGCACTACCATTCTAAGGAAGGTTAGCACGACCACAGCACTACCACTCCACAGAGAGTTAGTACGATCACGGCACTACTGCTTCAAATCTCAGAAGGGTTAGCACGATGGTGGCACTACCATTCTATTGAAGCTTAGCACAACCATGGCACTACCACTTCAGAAGGGTTAGCACGATGGCGGCACTACCACTCCACAGAGGGTTAGCACGATCACGGCACTACTGCTTCAAATCTCAAAAGGGTTAGCACGATGGCAGTACTACCATTCTATGGAAGGTTAGCACGACCATGGCACTACAACTTCAGAAGGGTTAGCACGATGACGACACTAACACTCCACAAAGGGTTGGCACGATCACAGCACTACCGCTTTAAATCTCAGAAGGGTTAGCACGATGGCGGCACTACCATTCTACGGAAGGTTAGCACGACCACGGCACTACCACTTCAGAAGGGTTAGCATGATGACGTCACTACCACTCCATAAAGGGTTAGCACAATCACGGCACTACTGCTTCAAATCTCAAAAGGGTTAGCACGTTAGCAATACTACCATTCTATGGAAGGTTAGCACGACCACGACACTACCACTTCAGAAGGGTTAGCACGATGACGATACTACCACTCCACGGAGAGTTAGCATGATCATGGCACTATTGTTTCAACAAAGGACAACCCACCAACAATATGGCGACAACCACCCCAACAATAACATCCAATCTGGAAAGAAGACTACCTCAGGTACGTGTCTCTTTCCTTCTTTTCTTTGAATTTTTGTTCACCTAGGCACCCATGCACTTGCTTTCCCAAAATTGGGGGCAACTATAGACACCGGGTCCCAAGATAGTCTAAGATCAGGATTACCCAACGATGAAAATAAGGATCGATTTGACAGCGATAAAGTGAGAGTCGATCATTCCCCTTGTCAAGTTCTTATATCCGTAACAAAATACTTTTAAACATTATTTACTTATATTTATTTTGGTTTTGTTGTGTTTTTTATTTTTTATTTTTTATTTTTCATTTTATATTTTATTTTTATTTTTATTTTTGGGATGAACGATTTTTTTGGGGCTTCGAGTGCAGTACGAAACCGCCCCGGGGGCGTGACATGCCGACGTCCACAGGTGCCTGGACTGTGCCTAGCAGGTACCGCCCGCGCCTAGACTTAAGAGGCACGCCCCAGCCGGCGACACCCACACATGAGGCATGCGAGGTAGGCCCCAGCGGGTGATGCCCGCACATGGGGTGCACGATATCTGCCTAGCGGGCGTTGCCCACACATGGGGCGCGCGACATGCACCCAGCGGGCGATGCCCGCAGCTGGGCGTATGACGTGCGGCCACCCACTCGCGGGTAGTCTCCCTGCTTTCCCTTTCCCACCTGCAAAATCTGGTTTTTTACAGATTTTAAAAACCCTTTTTTTTAGTTTTTAGGGATTTTGGGGGGAAGAGCAATGGAAAGGGGGTTTTGTCCTTTCCCCTTTTGGGAGGAAAGGGAAAATAAAGAAGAGAAAATTTTCATTTGATAGGGGTTGGGACTTTTCGGACAGAAAAAAAAAAAAAAAAAAAATGAGAAAAGGAGAGGGAGAAGAAATGGGAAGAGTGTTCTAGAGAAAGAAAAAAAAATCTTCTAGTGTTTGAAATCTCTTGCTTTAATATTCTTGAACCTAGAAAAATATTTGGAATTTGAGTTTAGCTTGAGATAGGAAAATCCATTCCCTTACCTTGGGTTTATTATCAAACAACAAAATCAAAAAAAAAATCATTTGTTTTCGTTTGAATTTTTTAAGTTATTTCGAATCTGTTTTGAACTTTAACAAAGGGAGTTGGATTCAAACATCTTGCTTCTATATCATTGAAAGCTGAGGGTAAAGATTCTTGGATGCACTTTCATCATCTCATTTTGTTTTATTTGTTATTATCATTGTTAATATTTTTATCATCACTGTTAATGCCACATTTATTTTTGGTTATTATTATTGCCATTATAATTATCATTTATTCTTATTAGTATTCTTAATATTATTATCATTGCATGCTAATGTTATCTTTATTATTATCATTATTATTATCGTTATTATTATTTATTATTCTTCTTATCATTGTTAATGTCATGGTTCTTATTGTTATATTATTATTCTTGTTATTACTACTTTTATTATTCTTATCATGATGATTATTATTATTATTATTATTATTATTATTATTATTATTATTATTATTATTATTATTATTATTATTATTATTATTATTATTACCACCGTTGTTATTGTTGTCATTATTATTAATATTATCATCATTATTACTAGTGTTTTTATTGTTATTATCAGCATGTTCGTGTGGTGTTATTGCAAGGTTTCTTATCGCTATTATTGTTATTATCATACTCTTGCATGATTATTTTGTTAATTTCCTTTTGCATATAAGTTATTTGCATATTTAAATCAATGTGTTTAGCATGACCCATTTTACTTGCTATTTGTGTGCTAATGTTATTTCATCTTCCCCTTATTTTCATGCTTATTTGGTTGATTTCAAAATTATTACTAATTTTTCTATTGTTGTTTTTGTTGTATGGGTGAAATGTGACGTTTGTTTGTTGAGCGTCGTCGTGACCGAATGGAGGGGTCACGACGAATAGGAGGCCATGCCAATTGGGTGAGACCTTACCAATCCTTTACTTACGTGCTAATATTGTTGTTGTAAATAAAATAGTTTTATTTTGTACGCGTGTAAGGTAAAAAATCACAAAAATATTTTTATGATTAAGTTGGGATTTTTACTAATAAATTGGGACCAATGTCCCAGGTTTTAGCCAAGGAATGCAAAATATCACGAATTAAAACGAAGAGCTAAATTTTATAAAAATGGGATCACTCTTCCCGGATTTCAAGCCAATAGCCGAAATAACTCTTAAATCCCTCTTTAAGTGAGCATGAAGGAACTAATGTTTCCGAACCGAATAAATATCCCGATTTATGTACGTCTCCTCTCTTGACTGATTTTGCTTGATTGTTTAACTTTATGTTTATATATATCTTATGTGCCCTTGTAATTAATTATTTTTGGGGCAATTTTACTTAGCTTTCTTTCATTTGGGGATTGTATTTTGTCCCAATTTCTCCTTTGTAAATGGCGTGGCTTTGTGTGTTTACTACTTTTCTTTATAGCTTTCATTTACCGCTTTTCTCGATTATTGAATTGCGCCTTTAAATAAATTGCATTAATCGCGTGAGAAGAGAGATGGAATTTTCTAATCTAAAAACTCATTTATAATTAACCAAGGCAAAAATAAGAGTGAAGTTCCGAACATCTTCTCTTGTTTAAGACCCCGAGGTTAGATGACCTTTTCCAATTTCTTGTAAATTGGGTGGCGACTCCAAAACACCTCAAATGTGTCTAAAGGTTTCATGGGACTAGATGACCTTCCCCAATGTCCTATTGGGTGGGGATTCCAAATTTTCTCATGTCACCCAGGATCAAATGACGTGATCCAATCACTCGAGCCCTAAAAGTGGGCTATAAGAGGGCTTTCCCGGTTCAGCGCACGTCACAGCATATTAATTACATAATGACAACGGTAATTAAAGTAAATTAAGCAAAAAGTAAATAAAAGCACAAAAATTTACAATAAAACTAGGGGCAGAATACAACCCCCAATAAAAGGACATGTAAAAAATGCATAAACCAGGCTATTTATTAGAGATGAGAGCATTGGTCCTCGCATGCATACTTAAAAAGAATAATATTAAAGGTGACAGTTTATTTTGATGGAAAAACTAGGACATTGGTCCTATTTTATTAGAAAAAAAAACTCAATTTATTAATAAAAATATTTTTTATGATTTTCTTTTAAACGTGTATAAAATAAATAATTTTATTATATATTACATTGATAAAATAAATAAAAAGCAAAATAAAGAAAATAACATAAATAATAAAAGTAATAAGTTAAGCCAAATAAGTCTCCTGGATCTCTCCATTTGCTCGCAAGAACACCCAAATAGGGAAAATAAGTATTAGAATCAAAACAAACACAAATGAAACCATTGTTAGTAATTATATCAATTATCAATTAAGGCATATAAAAACATGACTAAAATAAAATGAAATAAAATACATCATAAATGACAAATAAATTAAATGACATGATGAAACAAATAAAACAACATATTAATAAATTAATACACAAAAACATAGAAAATGATAATAATAATAATAATAATAATAATAATAATAATAATAATAATAATAATGATAATAATAATAATAATAATAATAATAATAATAATAATAATAATAATAATAATAATAATAATAATAATAAAATGAACAATCAAGTAATAAAAAAAGAATAAAAGATGTAAAAAAAATATTAAATCTATATCTAAGAATGGAGTGAGCATGGACCGGTTAACCGGTCCATGAGTCTCAAAAAAATCAGTTCATTAATTATCTATTTTTGAAAAACACTAACCATTAACCAGTCCGTTATTATCGGTTAACCAGTCCATCGATTTTGGATTTTCGGATCGGTTAACCAATATTATTTCGGTTAACCACTATAATTATAAGATGTATTTATAAAAAAATTTAAACGTCCAAAATACTTAAAAATAAATATTGAAAACCAAATATAATTCAATATAATATTCAAATTATAAATATAAACTAAAAATATTGTGTCAATATGCATGAATAAGATATAAAAATGTGATAAATGGAAAAATTGTAATTTATTAATTTTATTAAATATTAATTATTACTTGCAACGAAATTTTTTATTTTTAAAGCGAAATATATTTAATTCGAATTGTAACTGTTAAATGCTACCTATAAGAATATTAAAACTAATATTCCACATTTTAGTTGATTATTATTTATCAAATTAAATTTTGATAATTTAAATATGAAATATTTTAATTAAAAAGTTAAAAAATTTTGTGTGTTTGAAAATAAAAGTTTATCACAAATATAACTTTTCGTTAATATAATAATGTTATATAATTTTTTGAATATATTATGATTTTCATTATTGAAAAATTAAGAAATTAAGAAATAATAATAAATGCTAAATATGGATATATTTAATATTTAATAAATTAACTAAAAATTCGGTTATCGGTTCGGTTAATCAGTTATATGAGCCAAAACCATGAACCAGTCCATTACAATCAGTTTTTTCAAAACACTAACTATTAACCAGTCCATTATAATCGGTTAACCAGTCCATTGGTTCGATTCGATTAACCGCATAAATCGATTTTTTTTGCTCACCCCTATCTAAGATCACATGAAATAAATAAATAAATAATTGATCTAAAAATTTACATGATAACTAATTAAATATGAACAAAAAATAAATAAAAGAAAATAAAAATGAGGGATTGAACCCAGAATGTTTACCGTCAGAATTTGGATTTGATTGAGGGAAAAAATATAATTGATTTCCTTGTGTTTGATACACAAAATTAGAATTAAAAAATTATAAAAATTGGAGTTTTATTCAAAGAAAGATAATTTGCTTACAAAATGATGGAAGAAAATAAAAATTCTCAAGAACAAAAAATTGTTTTCCTTATTTCAAGAAAGATTATTAAAGTAAAGTAAAAAAATTCTCAAGAATAAAGAATTACTTTTTTTATTTCAAGAAAAAAATAGTTGATTAAAGAAAAGTAAAAAAATCTCAAAAATAAAAAATTATTTTTCTTTGTTTCAAGAAAAATTATTGATTAAGAATTGAATTTTTAACCTTAAGATATTTTATTTGGATTAGAAAACTCAAAACAAATGTAGAGAGAATTCTATTGAAGAAGAGACGAGAAAATAAAAATATTTCTAATGTAAGAGAATTCCCCTCTTTTCTCTTTCTTAATTTTTTTATTTATATCATTTTTTTGTGAAAATCTAATTAATTACGGAAAGAAATTGAATTCTTATCAAATTTCCCTTTATTTGGGTTCAAAAATGGGATTTATCTCTAAAAATCCCGAAAAAAAATGATAAAAAATCAAAAGATCCCGAAAATGGGCAAAAATCGCGTTTCGTCAGGCTGGGGGGGGGGGGGCGACCGACGCCCATCGCTGGCGAGCGACGGGCGCGCGGCGCGTGCACTGGCAGGGCACGTGCGTGGGCTAGCAATGCCCACGCACGCTGCGACTCCCTACACGCGGGCTAGCTATACTCGCGTGCAAGAGCGTTGCTATAATGCCCCAATACCCCTTGGGAGGATATCGGGTTGCTACACACGCATACACATACTATACACTCATGGGGAAGCAGAATAATAAATCATACATCACACTTGCAGTGGAATATTATCTCTACACACAAGATACTATACATGCATATACAAATAACAATATCATATGCTTTACTATACTTACGTATATCAATATTAATGTCCTTATACATATCATGAGTATTCCTTTAATAAACATTTACATGACTTATACAAAATAATATATCAAAACAATATACAAAAAGGGACTTCAACTTGCTCCTAGTGGCCTTGACCTGCAGATGCTCAACTTCTCACTAAACCGGCAACCTACACGGGAAAACACCCGTGCTAAGCGATAACGCTTAGTGGGGAAACTCAAATAATAGACTTCTTGTAAAGTCACAAACATTAACAATATGGCATATACATATTTGACATGTTAATCATATAACAATATTCATTCCAGGTATAATAATAGGAACATGCATTTAACATATAATAACATGTTGAACACTTAAATCATGTGCTAAACATTTACCTTTGACATTTAGTAACTATATTATGTCTATGCTTTCTAACTTTATTTATACAATATTAGCATGTCAATACATCTCATGTTCATACATGTACTTATAAGCATATAGCACATCTCTTGTATGATCATATACAATAATAGCTTTACTTATACTTTCAAGCGATAGTACAAATACACATTTAGCATACCAATCAAATAATAATATTCATTACTGAACATATCTAAATGAACATGCAGTTTTCATATCATATCTAATAAATAGACTATATCATGTGCATATTCTCTAGCTTTAGTTACAGGCAGCATAACATGAACATCAAGTCACTACTTCTCAAGTACTTTCATATGCATATAACCACAAGGGTACATCTCTAGCAATTTCATGTACAAATCTTAGCTTTTCATATACTCTTGCAATCATATATCGGTATCTCTGGTACAATAGTCATGTACAAATTATAACAGTTCCGATAAATCTCTAACATATTATAGCATTCAATATACATATAAAACATATAAAACAAATAGCCTGACTTTATACGATAGTGGATACGGGTACATATAGATACTGTCAAGCAGTACCAAGCATCTGGAGACTAGAGTCTCAAATCATCTAGATACCAAACGGTACAAAACATATAGACACCCGTCGATGCCAAACATATAGACACCCGTCGGTGCCAAACATTTAGACACCCGTCAGTGCCACTCTAGCAGCTGCAAATCATCTAACCATTTATAGGCATGCCTATCTATCCACTTCTATGAACAACTCAGGCTTACAATAAACACTTTGTACACTTATCCATATACAATACTTCTATTCAACTATCATGTTATACTATTGCTCATACTACTCAATAAATACATGTATTAGCTATACATAACTATATACACATACATATAGTTCATCATACATGTACTTATACCATTATTCATACAACTCAGTGAATGCGTGTACTAACTATAAACACATGCATATAGTTCTACATACAAATTAATATTCATTACTTATTTCCTCTTCATATATACACATATGGATTCATAGATTTATTACATTAAAGCTCATGATTAGCGTTATTAACTTATTACAATTTCCATTTCGCATTCATGTGTATTTTCCAAGTGATAGATATTCTCATACTCATTTAATAATCCTAAACATGCTTGGGATAGATCCTGGAAGGTTTCGGTGCATTACAGGTTCAATTCGGAAAGAAAAACACATAAAATAGTCAAAATAGAAGGGGTCACGGTGGCAATGACTTTGTTGTGACCATGAGGTCCAATTACATGCAATTCTTCCTTCTCTGGGCATTGGTTATGGTGCAATGAATTGGTTGTCACCATGACATACCAAAATTAAGCAAAACAGAAGCAAAACTCAAGACATCTAAACAACATTTTTAGGCAAAACTTCCTTCTTAACAATTGTTACCAAGGATGTTAAGTTTCAAATGGAATAAGTTTTAGGTCATTTGGACTTCTAAATCAACAGATATGAATTAAAAAATATAGACTATTCCAATGAACCTGCCAAGATAGAGACACATCTATTTTTGCAATTTTTAAGGGTCCTAGAGCCAGAATTCATTCATAATAATTTATGAGACTTTTATAGGTATGGAAGTCATGGTTCTAATGGCTCAATAATCACTTAATTTATAATTATCAAATGCCATATATGACTAAAACATCACACGGATGTCTGGTGAAATGTGAGCAGAGTTTTCCCCTAAAACTAGGGTTCATAGTTTGATCATAAACTCATGGAAATTCAATCAATAATTTCAACACACATCTCAATTACACATATCCACTTATAACATCAATCAATTATCACACAAAAATACATAAATCTCAAGCTAACAACACATGCACTTTAGCTAAATATAACACATAATCTCTAACCTCTCAAAATGGAGCTTGAACCAATACTCTTCTCTTGATCAAATCTTATCCTTGCCTTAGTCCTTTCTCTTGTCCAAGGCTTCATACACAATTAATCAATTTCATAATCTTAGTCCATTACACATACTAACTCAAAATCCAATAAAACAGAAATGAGTAGAAGAAGAAGAAGATCTTAAACCATCTACCCATACATACCTTCTCAATAAACCACTTCAAACCAACCAAGCCAAACTCTTGAATTCAATCAAACAAAGAAGAAGAAAGGAATGGAAACTCACGTAGGAAGAAGAGGAAAATCAGAATGGCTAACTAAAAATGGAAAGGGAAAAATAAGACAAATCTGCCTCCACAAAACCTTATATTTGCATGTAAAGTCTAGGTGGCATTTCCAACACAAGCCACTAAGTAGACCTACATGCCACTTGTCCATTTCCAGCCACATGTCCAACTTAATGCAAACTTCCTACTAAGTCCTTGGCAAACTCCATTTAAGTCCCTTCATTAAATTCTTCTTTACAAATACTTTCTAATTCCTTTCAATTTCATCCTCACGTGTACCATAAACTCATACTTGCACAATCTTTCTTGTACCCTTACTATGCAATTAACACTATAATCCGTATAGGGTACAATTCGGGCCATTATAGTTGCCCCCGCTCGTGCTGCTCGTGCTTACCAAGCTTGCGAGGGAGGCCAGCCATCACGCGCCGACTGCCGCAAACACCCGAAATTTTTATTTTTTTATTTTTTTTTGAAAAAAGCAATTTTGACTTAAAACTCTATAATTTCCAAACTCCTTTTTTTTATTTTTTTATCTCTAAAAAGCAAATTTCATAAGGAAATCATCACTTCCAATCTTTTTGTCTGTGAACAGGCATTAATCTTATCATTGGATAACCCTAATCTGGGCTGCCTCAGGACCCAGTATCTACATCCCTCATCAAATCATTCATTTCTGCTAGTAAAAGGGCCAATTTAAAGTCTTGGACATTATCCCGCATCATTTTGAAAATGATTCAAAATCTTCCTACAAAGATAAACACCAAATCTAAATAAAAAAAATAAAAAAATCTCAGACTAACTCAACTAAAAATATTTAATAAATAGCACCGCTTTTCCCTGGCAACAGCGCCAAAAACTTGATCGATTTTTGGCAAGTGTACCTAATCGACAAGTAATATAGCGAGTATAATTAAAGACCCGTGAATATCAAACCAATGGGAAAAGGGATTGTTAAGCTAAATATTTAAAGTTGAGTAAAATTAATCTGAGATATACCCAAGTTTGATTGTAACACCCCTATACCCCCAGTAAAGGATATCGGGGCGCCACACGGACTTTAACGCACACACATCCATGTACCATAGCGGAAGCATTAATATTAAAAAAAAAATAAGAATATTTTGGGCCAAACAAAAAGCTCTTATAACATATATATAAACTGTACATATACAAAAGTTTTATAATTATTACATGTTCATTTACGTTACATATACAAATACATTTAACATTTACATGTCGATACTATACTCCCTATATACATAATGATGTTACTCAAAATGTAAGAAACTCTATTAGCAAAATTTCCTAGTGGCCTTGACCTGCAGATGTGCACCCTCTGATCCAAACCTGAAAACCTACACGGATAAACACCCGTGCTAAGCGATAATGCTTAGTGGGGATGAAAATAATACAAAGGACTTCTTTCCGAAGTCACACATAACTCACATTTCCTATATCTCATGCATATAACTTTCACACACTTGTACAGGGCATGTAATCAAATATAGCAATCACCGTGTGTTCACATACATGTAATCATGTACTTGTATGCAGAACATTCATGTATTTAAAAATTACTCTCATGTGTTGTGACATTTATTCAGAACAATATTTTTCATCATCTTAAGTTCACTACACAACATTAATAAGCCTGAATTCCTTTCATGGTGGATACGGGTAACTCTGGATACTGTTTACAGTATCTTACATGTGGAGAATTAACTCAATCTCTATGGTGTACATGAGGTATTCCGAACTCTGGGCACAATTAAGGCCAACTCTAGCAGCTGCACTCTAGCCCTTTATAAGCATGCTTATCTATCCACTATAATGGTAATCAGGCTCAATAACAACTCAATTATACGCTACTCTGATGCCAAAGCATAGATTACAACTCAAGTGCACTCATCAACTTCAGAGGCATTTAATTCATATACAGTCTTTATAAATCATATTCAACAACTAAAAGCATGTAACATTTAAATTCATTACATAAACATATGAATCATGCAAAGCAAGACAAAAGGAAACACTCTTCAAAACAAGTAGAACAGGACGAGAAGGGGTTCTCTGTAGCGATCGCGACAAGATGTCGCGCTCGCGACAGAAGACAGATTGCATAAGGGTTCTATACTCTATACCAAATGCATTATATAATAATTCATATCACATGGCATATCATGGTCAACGCTAACTCTTATGCCATAGCATTGATTACATAGATAACTAATCCTATAATCATTTGATAACCCTAAACATGTAGGGTATAAATCACGGAAACATTCCGGGGTAATACGGGTTCATTCCGGGGAGTAAAACATCAAAAAAATATACAATTTAGTTGAGGGGAAAGGCGAGGGGTTGACCCATGCCAACTATGAGCTCAAAATGAAGAAGAAAAAGCTTAAAATGAGTTGTTCTGTCGCGAGGTCGCGACATGTGTCGCGCTCGCGACATAGACTCGCCTCTGGTGCCTCACGGCACCGCTTTTTACCCTAAACTTGAATCACAAAAACCACCATCTAGACCACATTTTTAAGCAAAGTGGACTCATAACAATTGTTCCCTAGGATGTTATCATTCAAATTGAACAATTCTCAGGTCATTTGGACATCTAAAACTTAAGATATGACCTAATTAACCTCGACTGTTCCAGTGAACCCGCTAGAACAGGGTCACCTACGTTTTAACTGCTCTTTGGGATACGTAGATCTAGAATTAGCTCAAGCACCCTCTTAGACATTTTTAGCTACGGATCTTAGGTTTCAGATGAAATTTGAATCAACTCAATTGAAGCCCTATAACTCTACTTATGATAAATACAATACATAGAGGTCTGATGACAATCTGAACATAATTCACCCACAAACACACTTTACACATTAAAGTTGTATGTAGACCATTTAACACACATATAATCATAACATATCCATATACATACACCATAAAACACTATAAGCAATCAAAATGAACAAATAAAGATCACACGCGATCCCTACCTCTAGGAAGCTCGATCTTGTGCTCTCTACTCGATTCCGACCTTCTCCTTGCCTTTATCCACTCTCTTGGCCGTAGCTTGAACCAAAATTACGCAAAACACTTGAATAACTCTAGTTCTCACTTTAAATCAAAAACAGAAATATGTACATAGAAATAGAAGACCATGCTAGCAAATCAAGTCACTTACCTACTTAGAAAACCAATCTACTTCTTTACCCAATCTCTTCAAACCAATCCAAATGAATCACTCAAAACAGATCAAGAAAGAAGAACAAAGAAAGGGCAAAGCAAGGGAACGACAGAAATTCAAGGAAAAATGAAAAGAAAAGAAGAATAATGGCCAAAGAAAGGAAACCAACGTGAAAAGAAAAAGGAGAGGCAGATAGTCCAAGTTAATCCCACAATTAACCATGTTAATAAATGCCACCTAGCCCATTAATTACATACATATCATTTAACCAAATTAATCCCCTTTAACTTTTACCCAAGTCAAATATTCTTTTATCCACTAGTCAATTATTTATTTTTTTTATCCAACTCATGTAAAACTCACACTCCTTGCCACTTGTCACTCTCCTACAATGCCATGTGTCAACTCCGTACAACCACACATCTCATAAACCCACTTGTGCACACATTCCACGGGAGGGTCCTATCGCGCTCGCGACAGAACGCTCTCATAGAAAACTCAACCCTTTTTAAACCAAAACTCCGTAATTCTTCTAGGGCCGTTTTGGGGTGTTACATTGATTGAGAGAAGTTCTAAACTAAGCAAGAAATTAAAATTATAAAATAATAATTAAATAAAAACATGTTCATCAAGAAATCAAACAATGGTGAATTGAATGCTTAAGGAATTCTATCCTCATAAATTGCAATTGGACATAAGTAAAACAAAATAAACATGTAATTTTGGACAATCCATCTAAACCCAAGCCTACCAAATCTGGATTCAGCTATTCTAATCAATAAACCTACCAGATCTAGACTCAATTCATTAATTAGCATTAGTTCAAGTTACTAAATCCTAAATCTGAGATAACGTACCAAATCTGGATTCAGCTACCTCAAACCTATCTATTCCTTAATATTCTGAACTTAATAAAATCAACAGAGATAAACCTAGCCTACCAAATCTGGACTTAGCTAGATAAATAAATGCAGATCTTAAAAGAATAGAGCATTTACATATACAATAATTTTCGAATTTATCTCCAATTATCATCATAAATGCATATATAACAAGAGAAATAAAAGAAGTCATGAAAATATTTATTAAAGGATATACAAAGTATGATTCAAGAATTTCTAAGTATGAAAAACTACTCTAACATCAAGAATATAATCATAAAATATAAAAAATTAAAGTTTTGAATACACCCTTGATGAGAGAGAAAATAGATTTTGATGTTCCTTCTTTTTCAACCTTGAAATTTCATTGAATCCCAAAATATAAATGTAAACTAATTTAATCTAAATTAATTAAAAACAAAATTGAAATTAAAATTAAATCTAGACTAAGAACAGCATTTAAGATGAAGAAATAAAACCTAAAAGAAAAATATAAAAGTTTGTTATTATCTAAATCTACCCTCTACTCCTATCTACCCTTTTGGAAGATGAAACGAAGTCCTTATATATTCTACAGAAAAGCAAAGCCGTGTTTTGAAAAACATCATTGTGTTTTTTAATTAATTGTGCAAGATTAGGGTTGCATTGTGCATGTGATTTGGTGGAAACTGGGTGACAAAGCTATGCTTTTGGAGAGGCATAGCTGTGCTCTAGGCGCTAGATCACTATACGCTGGCCCTCATCGCGTGCATCTCGTTGGAGAACACAGCTGTGTTTTGGGTTGTTCTCGGCAGCGCACAACATTGGATAGCACAGTTGTGCTCTATGAAAGCACAGTTGTGCTTTAGGCAAAATCTACCCCACTCACCAAATTTCTCCTAAAATCAACCTCGTGCCTCCAAATTAAATCCGGACTGAAATAAAATTCCTGAAAACATCCCAAAACTTACTAAAAATTATAGAAACATTATAAACTAATAAAATAACAAAAACTAACTAATTAAGACTAAAAACAAATAAAGAAAACACATAATTAAGCCAAAAAAAATCTAAAATATAAATATAATTGCAACTTATCAGTACGTAATGAGTTGAAATATTATTTAGACATTAATATTTATTTATATGATTATTATTATTATTATTATTGGTTAATAATTCATAATGAGTTGAAATATTATTTGGACATTAATATTTATTATTATTATTATTATTATTATTACTACTACTACTACTACTACTACTACTACTACTACTGTTGGTTTATAGTACGTAATGAGTTGAAACATTAATTAGACATTATTATTATTATTATTATTATTATTATTATTATTATTATTATTATTATTGTTGCTGCTGCTGCTGTTGGTTTATAGCACGTAATGAGTTGAAATATTATTTAGACATTAATTATTATTATTATTATTATTATTATTATTATTATTATTATTATTATTATTATTACTACTACTAATACTACTACTACTGTTAGTTTATAATATGTAATGAGTTGAAATATTATATAGACATTAATAATTATTTGTGTGATTATTATTGTAATTATTGTTATTGTTATTGTTGTTAATGCTATATAATACGTAATTAGTTAAAATGTTATTTATACATGAATATTTTGCTAGCTTTATTTAATGGATAAAATATATAATTGTTAAAAAATGATAAAAAAAATTACTAATCACATATTTTTACTTACATGCAAATCTAAGATGGCAACATATACCGATTTTTATTTGCACACCAGAGGAAAGATAAGTTATGGAGTGGGAGGCTTTCAATATGATATATCTGGTCCAAATGCCAGAGCAAGAAGACCGAGATTAAAAAAATAAGCCAACTCTTCGTGAATTGGTCCGTAAAATTTAACTCCTAGTCAGCCCATGCAATTTGTAAGTCCACATGATATTGAAATGTTATCTCAATTTAATTTTTGCGGAGAACAATATACAGATGCAATACAAGATGTGGATAGAAGTAGACAATGACGATCAGTCCCTGGTAGACGGGATGCTGCTCCTAGTCGGCCTCAGCAGTCTGTCCAATAACGGGATGGTGAGTTTCTTTGAATAGAGGCAAGCGAAAGCTTAGGACACGGTATTGTACGTCCTTCAGTTAGCCAGATGTCTGCCGCTAATGTGAGCCAACCTAGGCGATCATTTAGTCGAAGGGTTGGTAATTTTATCAGTAAATCCCTATTTGGCAACAAGTCTGGTAGGCATTCAGATGACAATACTATTAAAGTGGGATCGAGTGCATTACCAACTCATAATATAAAATGCAGTCGTGAACACTGTTATGTTTCTCATATTCTAGATCTCAGTCAACAACAATATGTTTCTATATTGCCACATGCGAGTAGATGCCGATCTGTATATCAGATGCCAGTAGCAGCTCCAAATCAGCTAACTCAGTCTATTTGTCGACGAGATGGCAATTTATTGGGTGATTCCATAGCTAGAAACACTCCAAGTCAAAATGCCAATGATCTACCATTTTCTATACCAATGGGTATGGATCATGCAAATGAACCTTCATTTGATTTAGGAGCCATGGATGATAGTGAAGATGAGGCGCTGGATAATGATTATCTATCACTTAATGATGATGTTGATGGTGAGACTGCAAACATGAATTCAAAAAGTGTTGAATCTGAGTTTGGTGATGCATCTTCTAATACACAAGATGTGAGTCCATTAGCCTCACTGCATACTTATGAAGGGACAAACGAAGCAATCTTCAACTTTCCTTCTAAACATTATACAAATATTGACTTTAACGCAGCACAAGTTGATCTTTCAGAAGGTGTTCACTTTCAGACATGCGATGGTGTATCAGAGTTACCAGTGGGTTTAGGTTTTAACAACAAGAAAGAAATTAAATCTTGTGTGAAAAAAGTTCTCAATCATGCGAAATATTGACTTTAGATTTGTTGATTCAAAACCAAAATATTGGTTAGTGCCATGTGTAAAGTCTGAAGATGGCTGCATGTGGAGGCTCAAAGAAGCAACAAAAGGAAATAATCCTTTTTGGAAAATCATAACGTACGATGATCCACACTCCTACCTTTCTGCTAATCTTACAAAGGATCACAGACAATTAGGGTCGAAGGTCATTCAAAATTGCATAATGGGAATGGTTAGTAAAAATCCTACCCTACCTATTGATGTGATTATTGCGGCTATTAAGCAACAATTTAAGTTTGAGGTATCATACAAAAAGGCATGGTACCGAAAGATGGGTATAATTGAGGCATTATTAGAAAATTATATTGATTTATTTGAGAGATTACTAGGATTTTTGTATGCATTGCAAACTTATAATTCTGGAACTGTTTATGAGTTCAAACTGCAAGATACACACAACCCACATGTCAAGCAATTTGAAAAGGTTTTTTGGAGTTTTAAACCTGCTATTGATGGGTTTGCTCATTGTAAACCGATTTTGTTGATTAATAGAACGTTCTTGACGGGTAAATTCCAATAGATGCTTCTTATTGTCAGCTCTGTCGATGGAAACAACATGTTGTTTCCAAATGAATTTGCCATTATCAAGTCTGAGAATAAATCTAGTTGGGCTTGGTTCATGAGTTTAATTAGAAAATATGTGACTCAGTGTCTCGGTATTACAGTTATATCTGACAGATATGCAAGTATAATGGCAGTGTTTCGTGATAATAGAAGTGGATGGAAGGAACTGTTATCATTTCATAGGGTATGCTTACGCCACTTTGTTAGCAATTACAACACTCATCACTGGAATAAAAAAATAAAAGAACTGCTTTATAAGGTTGGTAAGCAAATAAATACTTTCTGTTATTTTTAAATATAATTAATTTAAAATGCCGTGTTGTTATGTGTTTCATATTATATAATATAATGTAATTACCATTCCGGTGTAGGCATGCAATTTCAAAAGCGAAAGTTCACTAAGCACATGGACAAAATAAAAGAGCTTGACGAGGAATCGTACAATTGGGTGATGAGGGTTCCATTTGAAAGTTGGACATTTTCTGAGAATGGTGGATATAGGTATAGACATGCCACAACAAACATTGCAGAGAGTGTCAATAGTGCTCTTAAAGGCGTCCGCATAATGCCTATCACAGCAATCATTGAACATGTTTTCAGCTAGTATCAAGGAGGGGAATGTACATGAGCAAAATGGCTGAAGGGTTACGGTTCACCCCAAAATGTGTTGAAGTTATGACAAAGCGTGCTATCAGGGCACGCGGACACATGGTCATTGATTATGATACTCAATACGAACTATTCAGCGTCATAGCATGTATTGCACCAGAAGACAACACAAAAGTTGATACTTATGTTTTAAGCCTTAATCGTGAATACGAGTGCAAAAAGTTTCAAGGTACCAAAATGCCATGTTCTCACACCATTGCTGCATGCATGCACAGGCATATTGACATGTACACATTTGTCGATCAGTGTTACAGGATAACCGAGACATTTAAATGCTATGAGGGTGAATTATGACCGATGGCACACAAAGCGTATATGTCGGAATATTATGGTCCTAACTTAGTACTTGATATAGAACTATAGAGGAAGAAGGGATGACCTAAAACAACATGCATATAAAATGGGATAGATAAGCGTGAAAGGGCCAATATTGTTCATTGCAGCAAGTGCATAAATATTGGACACAATAAAAAAACATATACGAGTGGCACTGGACCATCCAATCAATTCTTCAGAAGTTAACATTTTGTAACTTAGACATGGGTATAACATTCCATAGTTAATATATATTGTAGTTAAAGCATGCTATAATTTTATTTACGAAATGAGATGTGGTATTTAAGCATGCATTTAATAAGTAAATTAAATATTAGATCAAAACTTGTTTGGCCATAAATTCACCATATCCACCAATACAACATATTCAACTTCTCCTATTCCTACTATTACGACTTGAGTTAATTTGTATGTGGAATTGAGGATCCATCTCACATGGGTTCGAATCATGGGGTATATGAATTACATCATTATATTCTCCACTGTATACTGGTTGATCGACTAAACCCATTGTAGTACCGAGATGAGAACAATTTAATAGCTCATTGAAAAAATCATGTTGTACAGTAGGCTGAGAATCTCCATATATGTTCTATGGTTGATGATCTCCTTCAGATAAACTTACGTTCAAATCAACATTCCATCTAGAAGGACCAGCTTCAGAGGCATAATAATTTGAAGGACCAGCTTCATTCTGAAAAAATTATTGCTGATCTAATTGTTGCTAACTAACAGAAGGAATACAAAATGAACTTGAAGTTGGGTCAAGAAGATATGGCCATAACATGGGTGGGGGGACCAGGTGCACTCTGGGTTGAATAGGAATAGATGCAACAGTTGGATGTCTTTCCCACATTCCTCTCTTGTTACATCTAGATGCATTAAAATCTTCGTATGGAGTTGACATTGGTTAAATCTCCACAGGATCAGGAAAAGGCTGAAGAGGATAATCGTTCGACGTCTTTCTATTACACCAACAGCATCCAGAATGCTTTCAGATGTCAAACGAATATTATCCGCTTTATTCAATGACGAACTATGTTAGAATGGTAAATTCGTTCAGCACCATCAGCCTGCATGAAAATATATAACTTTTTAAAAAACAACAATAACTTATTTAAAAAATATATTTTAATAATATATCATACCGTAGCCCCCCATTGAAGCACGAAATTGAGTTATCCAATGTCGGGTCCGTTGAATACACCACTACAAGTATTGTGACCTCAGATGTAAGGGAGCCTGTAAGTACTAAGTTGTTACAACCCGATTCCATCAGTTGCCCCACTCATGAATGAAACTTGAGAATTTATCTTCCCAATTGACATCATTATGGCCTCGCAAGTCAATGGAATAAACTGTGTCAATATTTTATGGTGGGTATGGAATGGGTTGGTTTATCCCAAATTGCCTCAGATATCGATCTTGTTGGTACCACTCAATTATATGAAAACAAACTAATGGCACAACCGATCTCCAGCTTTTACACCATTTGTACAATAATCAGGCAATAAGAGTATTACATTATTGCAAGGCTCCCATTCCATCTGAAAAAAGTTTCAACAGCGGGTAAATATGTTGTTATAATTTTTTTCTAGACCGATTGAGATTGAAAAAATTTAAATGGATAAAAAATAAATATAAACCTGATCATGATGCTGAATATCTAACTCTATAAGGTAATCATTAACATTTTTGTTATAATTATTTCTTAAATTAAAAGGAGATCGCCACCTGTGACACAATAATTAATATCTTCTCAGCACATTATACGAATAATTAAATAATTATATCCCAACATACTATATAATAAAAATTTTTTACCAATTTGCATATGGCATGGTTTGATTTAATACAACAGTTTGCAAAAAAAGCCGGTCGGAATTACGATAGTCTTTCCCATGCCCATATTTGTATTATCTGATGATAACCCCCCAATCCATTTGAACTCAGACAGGTGGCACAATATTCCTCTATGTACAATCATGCTAAACAAGTTGATCCCCAACTATAATGCCCCACTTGATCTAAAAACTCTAGTAACCATAGCCATATTAAATGAATGTAAATATTGGACTGTAACGGACATAACAATCTACCAATGCAGTGCAATATCCAATCACGGGTGTGACACGCGCCGAACCCCAGGAGGCCCCGAAGATCCGCTTTTAGGGCAATTGAGAGAGTTTCATAGAAACTTGTAAGAGATTATAAGGGCGTCTATTTTAGGAAACAAGGAGGTGTTTTGGAGTCGCCACCCAATAAAATATTGGGAAAGGTCGTCTAGCCTCACTGAAGCCTAAGACAATGCATATACGTCTATTTTGGGCAAGCCGGAGATATTTTGGATACCTCTTTCCAATAAAACACTGAAAAGATCATATAATCTCGTGGAGCTTAAGACAATGCAAATTGGGCCTATTTTGGGAAATAAGAGATATTTTAGAGACTCCACCCCAATAAAATAATGAGATGGTCCTCTAATCTCGTTGAACCTAAGACCAGAGATGGTTCGGGACTTCCCATTTATTCATACCTTGGTTAAAGTTACAATTGAGTTTTAAATTCAAGATTTCATCCCTTTTCTCATTCATTTAAATACAATAATTAGAGCGTATATCAATCATATAATAAAAATGATAAATAAAAATAAGATAAAAAAAAGGTAAATAAAAATACAATAAATTACAATAAAATTAGGGGCGGAATACAACTCCCAATGTAAATGAAATGTAAATCATACATGAAACGGGATATTTATTAATAATGAGGACATTGGTCCTCACATACATACTTAAAGAAAATAATTTTTAAAGTGACAATTTATTTGGACGAAAAAACTAGGACATTGGTCCCATTTTATTAAAAAAACTCAATTTATTTATAAAAATATTTTTGTGTAATTTTTAATTAAACGTGCATAAAATAAATGATTTTATTATTAATTATATGACAATGAATTAAAAAGACAAATAAAAGAAAATTAATAAATACAATAAAAATGATAAATCCCCGGATCTCCTCCTTCGTTCGCATGAATGCTTAAACAAGGAAAAATAAAGATTTGAAACAAAAAACAAGCACAAATAAAATTAATGTTAGTAATTAAATTAATAAAATTAATTAAACACATAAAACAATAAATAATAAATTAAAATAAATAAAATATGCATGATGGATTATAAAAAAATTAACTAACATAATAAAATAAATAAATTAGCATATTAACAAATTAACACAAATAAAAAACACAAATTATGATGATGATGATGATGATGATGATGATGATGATGATGATGATAATAATAATAATAATAATAATAATAATAATAATAATAATAATAACGATAAAATCGATGATAAAAATGATAATAATAATAATGATGATGATGATGATGATGATGATGATGATAAATAAGAGAAAATGAATAATCAAATAAATAAAAATGGAACAAAGAACAATGTCGAAAAAGTTAAATCTATATCTAAGATAATATAAAATAAACAAATAAATAACAAATATAAAGATTTACATGATTACTAATTAAATATGAATGAAAATAAATAAAAGAAAAACAAAATTAAGAGATCGAAACTAATATGTTTATCCTCAGATTTCGGATTTGGTGGAATAGGTGAAAATGATTGATTTTCCTTGCTTTTATTCACAAAATAGTAGATAGAAAATGATCTAAAAACTTTTCTCTAAAAATTGTAAAAATCTTAGTTTTACGAAATCAAATAAAAAATTTGGATTTCAAGAAAAATGAATGATTCTCTTTGTTTCAAAATCATTTTTTCATCCAAAAAATCAATGTAAGTCTTTGGAAGAAATCAATTGAAAAGAAAAAAGATTAAAAAATAAGAAATGAGAAAATTAGATTTTTAAGAACAAAGTATTGTTTTCTTTGTCTCAAAATCAAAATATTTTTCAACAAAATTCAATCTAAAATATTTAGAAGAAATTTTATTGAAGTAAAAACAAGAAAAATAATTGAAGAACAAGAAGAAAATGCAAAAACCCAAGAAAAGAGACAAAAAATGTCTCAAAAGAATTCTCCTTTTTTTCCTTCCCATAATTTTCTATTTATATCAACAAAAATGGAAAACCTAATTAATTAAGAAAGAAAATTGAATTTTTATCAAATTTCCCTTAATTTGGGTTCAGAAAAGGGAATCATCATTAAAAATCCCGAAAAAAATGGTGAAAAGTAAAAAAAATAAAGAAAAAACGGAAAAGGGCAAAAATCGTGTTTGCGGCTGACTTGGGTGACCGACGCTCGTTGGCGCACGCGAAGGGCGTTAGGCACGCGCACTGGTAGGCCGTGCGCGCGCCCAGCGCAGAGCGACATCCCGCACGAGGGCGAATCTCCCGTGTCGCTCGCGCAGCGCTCCGCGCGCAGCGACACGGCCGACATCCAAAAAATATATATATTTTTTTAAAATTTCAAATTTAACTAAAAACACTACAATTTTCAAACTCCATTTTTCAAATTTAATTTTTAATACATTTTTTTATTATTTTTTTATTCTAAAATGCAAATTTGACAAGGAAATAATCACTTTCAAACTTTTTGCCTGTGAACAGGCATCTAATCATCATTGGGCAACTCTGATCTGGGCTGACTCAGGACCCGTTGTCTACAATTGCCCTCAGTTTTGGGGAAACTAGTGCATAGGTGCTTAGGTGAGCCAAAACTCAGAGAAAAAAAAGGAAAGAGACACGTACCTGAGGCAGCTATCTTTTCTAGACTGGACGATGTTGTTCAGGTGGTTATTGCCAGCTTGTCGGCATGTTGTTTTTTGCTAAAGCGAGTTACCGTGATTGTGTAAATCCTCGTTGAGGTGGTATTTACCGTCAGCGTGTAAATATTTGTTCAAGTGGTAGTGTCGTGGTCGTGCTAACCTTCTGTGGAATGGTAGTGCCGCCATCGTGCTAACTCTTGTGAGATTTGAAGTGGTATTGCCATGATCGTGCTAACCTTCCGTGGAATAGTAGTGTCGTCATTGTGCTAACCCTTGTGAGATTTGAATTGGTATTGCCGTGATCGTGCTAAACCTCCGTGGAGTAGTAGTGTCGTCATCGTGGTAACCCTTCTGAAATGGTAGTGTCGTGGTCGTGCTAACCTTCTGTAGAATGGTAGTGCCGCCATCGTGCTAACCCTTCTGAGATTTGAAGTGGTAGTGTTATGATCGTGCTAACCTTCCGTGAAGTGGTAGTGTCGTCATCGTGCTAACCCTTCTGAAGTGGTAGTACCATGGTCGTGCTAACCTTCCGTAGAATGGTAGTGCCACCATCATGCTAACCCTTCTGAGATTTGAAGTGACAGTGCCGTGATCGTGCTAACCCTCCGTGGAGTGGTAGTGCCGTTATCGGTTTAACCCTTCTGAAGTGGTAGTACCGTGGTCGTGCTAACCTTCTGTAGAATGGTAGTGCAGCCATCGAGCTAACCCTTCTGAGACTTGAAGTAGTAGTGCCGTGATCGTGCTAACCCTCTGTGGAGTGGTAGTGCCGTCATCATGCTAACCTTCCGTAAAATGGTAGTACCACCATTGTGTTAACCCTTCTGAGATGTGAAGTGGTGCCCTCTGTGAGCCCTTTGGTTGATTGCCCCCTAAGAGGTCTTTGTTTGATTGTTGGATTGGTGTTTTGACTGATGTCGTCACTCGCCTTTTGTCAGTATCCGCATCGAATCTCTCTCATTGCAAAACTGGAAAATCAAATATGCAGGAAAAATAGTGAGCATACACGTGAAATACATGGGTCATGCAGAAATGCAGGATAAGAATTCATCTAAGTGGACTTAGAGATGATAGCCAGTCTGGCTGCAATTTGCGATAGGATCGATGCCTTTTAAAGCTGCATTTGAATTTCATGCCTTCGGGATTGCAAGGTTCTTATCTGATACCTGTAGTCATTTTTTGAAGGTAGTGTGTCGCTTGTGGATTTTCACACTACCTTTTCTTAGCGGTAAATGCGTCCTTTGTGGATTTTCACATAACCTTATGCCTTATTTTTGCCTGGAATGGACCCAACCCAATCCAACGGCTTTTTTTTTATTAAAGGACAGACTGCCTATTTCTAGGTTTTCACCCTATCCCTTTGCCTAACATTTGCTTAGAGCGCCAATTACGATTTTCATCTCTAACGGCTCTTTTTTTTCTTTTCTTTTTTTTTTCCATATTGTAAAGGAGACTAAAGCTGTTGCCAAAAATCTTTCAGGCGTGATCAGCATGTACTTACGTCTTATATCATGGTTGTATGAGCTTGACTCTTATCATGAAAGTGCTGTAGAATTAGTTTCACAGTTGATAGCAGGATGAGTCGACTGAATAGCTTGAGTGGTGAGAGTAGCAGAGGGTAGATAATAACAACGTGCTACTTTTATATCGGGATTTAGACAACTTCGAGTATGCAAAATGAACTACTCTGGTCACATCAATATAAATGCATATATTTCAATTTGATTTCATGACACATGATCATCATCTGACCTCAACTCGAGAAATATGAGACCTCATCTAATTTCAGGATAAATCCTGAAGCATCAAACTCCTGTTATCAATCAGCCCTCTTGGGTTTTCATGATTGACGATTTTCTCTAAGCCCTTAATTTTTTTCCCATGATGCCCTTTTTTTTACCCTGGCAGGGCGCCCAATTTAGCAAGGTCGCCTTTTTTCAATTTTCAATCCACAGGGCATTCATTATTTATTTTTCTTCCTTTTTTTTTTAGACTTTGCCATAGAACCTCCTTCAGTCTGTTGGTGTCGATTGGTTTCTTTGAATTCTCTTTCATCATTACCAGCTAGGACGGTTGCTTCTTCTGACAATGCTTCTTCTGGCAGTGCTTCTTTTCTTTTAGCACTAAAGGCTTTTTCTTGACCTTTGTGCAAATTGCCTGGGATGATGAGTTCTTTGTTTGGAACTTGAATGTGAAATCCCACATCTCACTTTTCTTGGTTTTGGTTGCTCAATTTTTGAAGTACCCTTTAATGGTTGAGATGGAGTTGTATGTTGGCCTCAGAAGGTTGAGGACAAAACTATGTTTTTTTTTTTAATAAAGGTAATGAGATGTCCTTCTAAGTTTGGTTATAAGGGCCCATGCTTTACTTATCTTAGTCTTAGATGGTTAAAGGTCAATCTTGAATGGTTTTGGGGTAAACATCTCGAATGGTTGGGAGGAAAGGAATTCTAAGGGCTTGGTTCTAATGAGCTATATATTTCTTGTGAAGGCCCGAAGTTTTATTTGTCTAACTTCTGATGTAGCCCTTTAATGATCAGAGTTTTATTTTGCTTGGCTACACTGCATGTGTTCTAGATGTTGAGGAGGAGGATTGGCTTTTGAAATTCTGCTCATCGTCATGTTGGCATATTTAAGCAATGATGTCCCAACAATGCCCTTATCAATTTTTAGCATGTCATTCTAGGTCTAGGCAAAGGCCCCCCTTTTTTTTCTTCTTTTTTTTCTTTATTTTTTTTCTTTTTATGAATCTCTCAGAATCTTCCTCTCTTCAAGAGTTATATCAAATGCTATCAAGATTTTTTCTGGATTTTCCAAAGTCCCGTGATTAAAAGCAGTCGTATTAGTCGAATTAATGTCAAAAATGAATGTATCATGATCATGAGAAATGAAATCATTAAAAACACCATACAAATAAGAAAAATTGTTCATCTTATTGAAATAACCAATCATTGCAAATATTGTCATAAAAAATGGTTCTTGGAATAATAACAACAACTGAAAAACGAACGTAATTTTCCTTATTTTCATCCCCACTCTCACTAGTGGATTATCAGTCTACCATCACCATGGGAATCCCTTCTTCACTTGCCTTCCGACAGGTGATAGCAACGTACTCTTCTCCATATAGCTCTTACAACACATGCCACTTGGGTAGATCAGACCCGATCATATTCATGGTGGGGGGGACTGCATTATAGCCTGCCTTCTTCTTTTTCTCTCTCTTCTTAGGATCCGTGATCTGTTCGGTGTCAATAAGATCTTAGATCTTGTTCCTCAAAGTCTGGCAGTAATCTATCAGGTGCCTAGTGTGCTAATGGTAGGCGCAATACTGATCATCTCTGTGCCCTAGTTGTCCCTGATTCATGGCTGGCCTAGGCGTCAAAGGTCACAGCTTGCCCTCTTTCATTAATCTCTCCAATACCCAGGATAGAGAGCGGCCTAAATTAGAATAGTACTTCTGACCCTGTCCAACCTCAGTAGCTGAAACCTAGGCCGTCTTACCATTTCTATTATTACTGCTCCCGGCACCACCTGATTTATACCCTGACTGGTTCCCATAACCTTTTCCAGTAAAGTTATTTTGGCTTGCTTTCTTTGCTAGGTAAGCCCCCTCAGCCTTTACAGCAATGTCTTTAAGTGACTCAGTCCCTTAAGTAAGGGCAGGAGTTCCTGATAAATAACCTGATCTGGTCAGTAGTGTCAGGCTTTCGCTTCATCTCCATGACTCTATTTCTCCATCTAGTGAGGTATTCATGGAATGACTCTTCACTCCTTTGCTGTAAGAGTTCGAGATCTTTTAAGGTGACCTCCATTCTAGTGCTGCAGTCATATTGCTTCATAAATTCTTCAGTCAAAAGGTCTCAGTCCTCCTTAGACCTCCTGTCTAACCCGTGATACCAGTCTACTGTCGGGCCCACCAGACTAAGGCAGAAATATTCCACCTTCTGCTTCTTGGTCAACCCTGTGCCCTTCATTACCAGGGTATACTACTTAATGTGTGCAAATGGGTCTGAAGTACCATCGAACTTCGGCAGCTCAGGCATCTTGAATCTTTGGGTAGCAGCACTTCGTCCCCTAGATCTCTATCTTCAGGGTTGACCCCCTTCCCAGCTGATAACTTGCAGGTGATCACCTCAATCTGCTGTCTCATCCCTCTCACTGCCTCATTTCTACCTTGGGTGCTCTGGCCCTCACAACTTGAGCTACTATTACCTTTTCATCTTCCTCCTCCATCATGAAATCCTCATTGGGATTAGGGATCCTTTCTCTTCTTGGCTCAATAGGCATAGCATCTCTATATTTATTAACAGGTTGACGGGCAGCATTACCAATAAAAGGAGCCTCCCTGCCAGCAGGTGGTTCGACTTGCCCCCCCAGCATGTACTATTGGTGGTTGTGGAGCGACAGGTGGCTGTGGAGCGACAGGTGCCTGTGGAGCAGGAGGATGAGCAATCCTATCAGCCATGGCACCCATCATATCTAACATCCTCCGTTCAAAGTCCTCTAGTCTCCTAGCAAGGTCTTGAGTGGTCAAAGCTCCGATTTCTTCTGCCATTGATGATTTTAAAGATGATTCACTAATCGATGAGAGTGACTCAGAATCCCAGTCAGACACTAATTTCGGCAACTCAAAGAGCAGATTCGTCCTCACTAGCCGACCGTCAGAACCTCTAGTCCACTTAGATGAATCTATGATGGCTGAAAGATTTAAATTGTTAAATTGATGCATGAATGACATATACAATGCATGATCGTGTGTTATGCAACATTTACAACCACATACAAGCAAGTAGATCCTTCCAACCTTATTACTCTCACAAATGAGGTAATGCGGTCTCTTTCCTAGGTGGGCTTCATCCATGGGTTAACGGAGAGCCCAATTAACGCGTATGGTGCTCGATGAAAAATTGGTAGCATAACATCTCTTAATTAATGCGCATACGTATGAATTTTGGCCTTTACGTATTTAAACATTTCAACTAAATTAAGATGGGCTCACCTAGGAATGAAAGCCTTTGATAAAAGACCATTTAATTTGGTTGATTTTGTTCAATATATAATAGCCCACATAGCAAGCACAGTATTATGGTACATTTCACCTAGGTGAAGTATCTATTGCCATTACATGAGCTTTGATCAAAGGTGATGATATTTTAGGGCTACCCAAGCATGGTCCCTGCCAATGGGTCTAGCTTATCACGAGCATAACGACCTATTGGGTCTCCATTTGATATACCATAATAGTACGAGGCTTGGGCTAGTGATTATCCTTAACACTACCCTACATTGAGTGAACGCAGGGTCGTGCTTTAGGAACGCACCGGGGTAAGAATAGGGACCTAACCAGCATAGTTCTAAAGCTCTAATGAAATGCAATGCAATTTTTAAAAAGGGATGAAATTTTTAAATTAAAATTCAATTATATGTTTTAACCAAGGTAATTTCGAAGCAAAGTCTCTTATGTCCCCAGTGGAGTCGCCACTGTGATGCGTCCCGAACCCCGGGAGGCCCCGACTTTTAGGGCGTTCGAGAGAGATTCATAGAAACTTATAAGAGATTACAAGGGCATCTATTTTGGGTAATAAGGAGGTATTTTGGAGTCGCCACCAAATAAAACATTGGGAAAGGTCGTCTAGCCTCACTGAAGCCTAAGACGATACATATACGTCTATTTTGTGCAAGTCAGAGATATTTTGGACACCTCTTTCCAATAAAACACTAAAAAGATCATCTAATCTCGTGGAGCCTAAGATAATGCAAATTGGGCCTATTTTGGGCAACAAAAGATATTTTGGAGACCCCACCCCAATAGAACATTGAGATGGTCCTCTAATCTCGTTGAGACTAAGGCCAGAGATGGTTCGGGACTTCCCATTTATTCATACCTTGGTTAAAGTTACAATTGAGTTTTGAATTCAAGATTTCATCCCTTTTCTCATTCATTTAAATGCAATAATTAGAGCGCATATCAATCATATAATAAAAACGATAAATAAAAACAAGATAAAAAAACGTAAATAAAAATACAATAAATTACAATAAAATTAGGGGCGGAATACAACCCTCAATGTAAATGAAATATAAATCATACATGAAACGGGGTATTTATTAAGGATGAGGACATTGGTCCTCGCATACATACTTAAAGAAAATAATTTTTAAAGTGACAATTTATTTGGATGGAAAAATTAGGACATTCGTCCCATTTTATTAAAAAAATTCAATTTATTTATAAAAATATTTTTGTGTGATTTTTAATTAAACGTGCATAAAATAAATAATTTTATTATTAATTATATGACAAATGAATTAAAAAGACAAATAAAAGAAAAATAATAAATACAATAAAAATGATAAATCTCCGGATCTCCTCCTTCGTTCGCATGGATGCTCAAACAAGAAAAAACAAAAATTTGAAACAAAAAAAAGCACAAATAAAATTAATGTTAGTAATTAAATCAAGAAAATCAATTAAACACATAAAACAATAAATAATAAATTAAAATAAATAAAATATGCATGATGGATGACAAATAAATTAACTAACATAATAAAACAAATAAATTAGCATATTAACAAATTAACACAAATAAAAACACAAATAATAATAATAATAATAATAATAATAATAATAATAATAATAATAATAATAATAATAATAATAATAATAATAATAATTGATAACTTCAATTTAGTACTTAGTTTTGTTAGTATTTTCATTTGATTTGTGGGATTTTAGTTGTGTTTATTATTTTGTTGTGATTACTTTTGGTTTATTTGGTCAAATTTAGTTAATTTAAGTTTTTATGCATTTTTTATAGCATTTTAATAGAGTTTAGTTTTGGTTTGGCTGGTTTTTTAGGTACCTCACAGTCACAACCAAATGGTTGTGACTGTGACATATGAATTTATCAAAGGCAGAATTCTAGTCATACTTACCTCACGGTCACAACCAAATGGTTATGACCGTGACATAGAATTTCATTCGGTAGATTGCAATGAGAAGGTACCTCACGGTCGCAACACTTCTGGTTGTCACCGTGACATGAAAATTCCCAAGGCAGAATCATGGGCAGGGGGTACCTCACGGTGGCAACAAAAGTCATTGCCACAGTGACATAGAAAATTTCCAAGACAGTAGCTAAAGTCAAGCACCTCACGGTGGCAACAAAGTTGGTTGTCACCGTGACCCCCTCAGGTGCATCCAGGCAAATTCATTCCTTCGACAGTCTCACGGTGAAAACCATTTGGTTGCCACCGTGACCCATGATGCCTCACGGTGACAAGCATTTCATTGCCACCGTGACCCCTCGAGATCTATAAATATAAGATTTTTTGTTGGTTGGGGAAGAGGTTAATTTAGGTCAGTTTTTCAAACAGGGTTTTTAGATCTGGAATTTTTGGAAGCTTTTCTTTTGTTCTTAATATTAGGGTTTAATTATTTCCTTGACTATTAAATTACAAATTGAGAGAATTACATTAAAAACACATAGATTAATTTCAATTCTCAGCAATTATTTTTGGATCTCATAGTTTTGAGCTGTTCTCTATTGAAGATTAGAAGAAGAAGATTGAAGAACGTGGGATTGAACCGGGGTTCTTTTCTCAAATGAATTTTTGGATTTATTCTTTCCTTTTTCCTCTATATTTTATAATGGATCGTGAGTAGTCTCTTAGTTGTTTGGGGGATCTTTGAATCCCCTACCCATGATGTGAATTTTGAATATCTTTTGAATTTATATATGTGAATGAATGGTTTATTTCACTATAGATTATTGTTAATTTTTGGGATTTATTTCCTCAAGTTATTTTCCAGCTTTAATGAATGGTCTCTATCATGTATCTTTGTTGGTTGTTGAGCTTGTATGGATTGAATGCTATGAATGTTTTTACTCGATTTTTCTATCATGTATGCTATATTTTTAGACTGCTCCGGATGGGAATCTAGAAGTGCAGGATATTATGATATAAGAATAGAGTGGGGAGTGAGATAAATGAGTTCTTGGATTGTTTGGCTCCCGAATGGGAAAGCAAATCAAACTTAGGATTTTAGACCCATGCTTAGACTAATTGTATGGCTTGCTCCGGATTGGGATGTCGTGCAATTAGAATAGCTTGCTCCAAATTGGGATGCTTGGGTTAAAAGGGTTATCCCGAATTCATTCGTATATGTTTCTTAAATTAAATTAATTCACATTTGGGTATGGGGAGGATGAGTGAACCCGAGCAACGTTTCTTTTATATTGATTACTCTTTACTTGTTAATTCCTTTGCTATCATATTAATTTGCCAAAAATTATTGTCAGTTAATCTGATTATTTTACTTGCATACTTTAGTTGTTAAATTCTTCTATTTTATTTAATAGATTAATCATTTGCACAATGAGAAATTGGGAATTCTTTAGCATACATTTAATCATCTTAGCTTGCACACACAATCCCTTGGGTACGATAACTCGGGGTCCTAACTATACCCCACTGTATTACTTGCCGATTCAGTACACTTGCTGAGACCGCGTCAAGTTTTTGGCACCGTTGCCAGGGATTTTGGTGCATGCACAGATTGAGAAGAGATCAAATAGCACCTTACGATGCGAAATTCGAGATGACTTTACATCAACGAAGGAGAGCTACTAGAGAGAACAACATGGATCTAAATCCTCCTATTGATGAATTTCCTCCCGAGAATGAACAAGGGCCGAGGGCACAAGAAGAAATTTCGGGTAGATATAGAGAAGAAGTGCCTAGGCAGAGGACAATCAGGGATTATGCTGTGCCTAGATGGAATAAAGATCATAGGGCAATTGTGTTGCTTAGGGGAGTATAGTTTGAGATTAAATGAGCAACTATCACCATGGTACAAAGGAATCAGTTTTCCGGATCAGATTTGGAAGATCCTGCTCAGCACATTGATATATTTTTGGAGGTTAGCAACACGGTTCAGATTTCGGGTGTGACTAATGATGCAGTAAGGCTAAAATTATTTCCTTTCACATTGATTGGAAAAGCGACGGAATGGCTTCAGATGTTGCTAAGCCAATCAATTAAGTCATGGGATCAACTGCAAGAGAAGTTTCTAACGAGATTGTTTCCTCCGACTAAGACTGCAAATATTCGCAACTGTATTATGGGTTTTCATCAGATGAATGAGGAGCCTTTTCATGAGGCTTGGGAGAGGTTTAGAAGGTTATTGAGAAGCTGTCCACACCATGAGATAGTTGTCTACCGATTGATAACATTATTCTATGCTGGAGTTACACTATAAATAAGGTCAATATTGGATCCAGCGTCGGGAGGCTCTTTCTCGAATAGGCTACTGGAATAAGCTTTCCGTTTGTTGGATGAGATGGCGGCAAATGACGCTCAATGGGCTAGTCTTAGATCAATTTCGAAGAGACAAGGGATACATAATGTGGATGAAGTGGCAATGCTGAGATACTGCACAAAGAATTGAGTGGGTTAAAGGTACGTGATGTAGCTTCTATTTCTCAAGAGAGTGGGATGTATGAAGGCGGGCAATATATTCAAGAGGGTGGAGCGATGGGAGATGTGAATGCCGTGGGAGATTATCGAAGAAATGACCCCTACAGTAATACATACAATCCGGGTTGGAGGAATCACCCGAACTTCTCTTAGAAGGATGGAAATCAGAATGCTTCATCTTCCCAACCACAAGTAAGAGCTCCCTTCAACCAAAACATTCATCATAACCACAACCATTCATACCATCCTCAAGCTTCCACTCATTTGCAGACCCCATATCAACCACATCACCACGCAGGTCAAGGTTCAAACCAGGCCCAATCTCAAGCTTATCACCCACCTGGATATCAACCGAGACCGCCTGAGCAAGAAAAGAAACCTAATCTTGAAGATATGCTGGCTAGCTTCATGAATAGTCAACAGCAGTTTGTAAATAGCAAGCAACAATTCATGGCTAACCAAGAAGTGAGGTGGAAGTCTCAAGAACAGTGGAACCGAAATTAAGACGCTTCCATGAGGAACTTGGAAATGCAATTGGTGTCTCATAGACAACCAGGAACTTTTCATTCGAATGTGGACCGGAATCCCAAGGAAGAGGCAAAACCTATCACGTTAAGGAGTGGCAAGGAGGTGGCACAAAGAGAAGAGAAAGATAAAACATCTTCACCATCTTCAAGTAAGGAGGAGCCAACACGGAAGGTAAGTGACTCTAACTCTAGGGTAGAGGTAAATGAGAATGCTCCTATAATTGATAAGGGTAAGAGCCTAGTGAACCCCAAAGTAAAGGATCTCAATATATATAGGCTGCCATTTCCTACCGTAGCTAGGAAAGAAAAGAAAAATGAGCAATTGGCTAGGTTTCTAGAGATCTTTAAGAAACTGCAAATTAATTTACCTTTGGCTGAAACCTTAGCTCACATGCCTAATTATGCAAAATTCATAAAAGAATTATGTTCAAATAAAAAGAAATTAGAAGGGCATGGAACTATACAGCTCACAAAAAATTACAGTGCTATAATTATGAACAAGATTCCTGAAAAACTGGAGGATCCAGGCAGTTTCACATTACCCTGTGAAATTGGTGAAAATTTTTATGGAAGTGCTTTGTGTGACCTAGATGCTAGCATTAACTTGATGTTGTATTCTATATGCAGGAAACTTAATCTCGGAGAGCTCAAGGAGACGGGAATGAGACTCCAACTTACAGATAGGTCGGTACGGAGACCCAAGGGGGTAATTGAGGACTTGCTGGTGAAGCTGGGAAAATTCATTTTCCCAGTGGATTTTGTGGTAATGGAGATGGAAGAAGATCGAAAGGTACCACTCATCGTGGGGAGGCCATTTTTGAATACGGCGAAAGCTTTGATTGATGTAAATGGTCAAACGGTCACCCTACTGTTCAATAATGAAGAGTTAGTGATAGACATGAATAAGGCTCAGAAATATCCATCAAGTGATTTGGAGGAGTCAGCTTATTTTGTAGATACAATAGACGAATGCGTAGAGGAAGCTCAAGAGAATGGGTTGCTAGATGATTCATCGAATGTGAGCTTAATGCATTCTTTGGAGGATGAAGAGTTGGATGAGAGAGGGGTAGAAGTGATAGCAGCTGTAGAAAAGGGATGTGGAGAAGAGGAATCACAGCAAGAAGAGCTTAATCTGAAAAAGGGGGAATCAAATTCTGAACTTAAACCCCTTCCTTCTCACTTAAAATATGTGTTTTTAGAGAATGACACAAAACCGGTAATTATTTCTTCTCTATTGACAGGTTTGGAGGAGAAGATGCTGCCTGAAGTGCTGAAACAGCACAAAGAAGCAATTGGATGGGAGACGTCGGATTTAAAAGGGATCGACTCAAGCTACTACACTCACCGGATCTCGATAGAGGAAGAATGCAAACCAGTAGCTCAGCCCCAAAGGAGACTCAACCCAGCGATGCAAGAAGTGGTAAAAAAGGAGGTACTTAAACTCCTTGATTCAGGTATTATCTATCCAATCTCTGATAGTAGATGGGTTAGCCCGGTGCAATGTGTTCTTAAGAAAGGGGGGATGACAGTGCTTAAAAATGAGTTAAATGAACTTATTCTGACTCGTACAATTACAGGTTGGAGAGTTGGTATAGACTATAGAAGACTGAATAATGCCACTAGAAAAGATCATTTCCCATTGCCATTCATTAATCAGATGCTAGAGAGGTTAGCAGGGAATATGCTTTATTACTTTTTAGATGGGTATTCGGGATATTTACAAATCCCCATAGCTCCTGAAGATCAGGAGAAAATAACCTTTACTTGCCCTTATGGCACATTTGCCTATAGGAGAATGCCCTTTGGATTGTGTAATGCACCGGCTACGTTTCAGCGGTGTATGATGGCAATATTTCATGATTTTATAGAGAAATTTATGGAGGTGTTTACGGATGATTTCACCATTTATGGAGGAGATTTTGAGAGCTGTTTAGAGCATCTTGATTTGGTGCTAGGGAGGTGTGAAAAGACTAACTTAGTATTGAATTGGGAGAAATGTCACTTTATGGTGAGAGAAGGCATTGTGCTTGGGCACAAAATTTCAGAGAAAGGGATAGAGGTTGATAAGGCCAAGGTGAAAGTAATAGAAAAATTACCACCCCCAACAAGTGTTGAGGGCATTAGGAGTTTTTTAGGGCATGCAGGGTTTTACCGCCGATTTATAAAAGATTTTTCAAAAATTGCAAAACCTTTATCTAATTTGCTGATAAAATATGCTCTTTTTGATTTTAATAGTGATTGTATGCTGGCATTTGAAACTTTGAAACAGAGGCTTATTTCAGCCCTGGTGATTATATCTCCGGATTGGAATTTGCCTTTTGAACTAATGTGTGATTCTAGTTGTGACGCGTCCGAACCTCGCTCGCCATCCGGGTGGCCCTCGGGAGTCCGCTTTTAGGACTCGAGACCAGATGGAGGTTCGTTAAAACTCGTGAAAGTCGATCGCTTCGCAATGGACAGGGATTCACCCCTATTCCATTATTGGTAATCAACTTACGAAAGCGTCTATTGGGTATCATAAGGCAGGTATCACGGAGTCGCCACCCAATAAAATATTGGAAAATGAATTCTAACCTTATGAGGCCAAAACTAGAGAGAGTTCGGGACCTCACTCTTATTTATACTTTTGGTTAATGTTATGTAAATGGATTTTTAGGGTCAAATATTTTATCTCTCTTCTCACACGATTAATGCAATTAAATTAAAAGGCACATTGCAATCATTCAAAGGCAATAAATAAAAACTGTAAAGAAAGCAGTAAAATAAAGCGATAAATAGAACAATAAAGAAAAGCGGTAAACACATCAAGCACACAAAAAATGTAAATTAGGGCGGAATACAACCCAAAATGAAAATTAAATAATATTGCCCCAAAATTAATTACAAGGGCCCAAAGGGAAATACATGAATATAAATTTAAAATAAACGAATAAGATCAAACACAAGGAAAGTATACATAAATCGGGACATTCGTTCGGTTTTAGGAACATTGGTTCCTTCGCACTTATTTGAGGGTTTAGGAACATTGGTTCCTTCGCTTTTATTTAAAGAGGTTTCAAAGAGTTGTTTTGATCATTGGATTAAAAATCGGGATGAGTGATCCCATTTTTTGGAGAGAATTTAACTCTTCGTTTTATTGTGACATTTTTCATTCCTTGGCTAAAGAGAGGGACATTGGTCCTAATTTTATTAGTAAAAATTTTGATTTAATTATAAAAATATCTTTGTGATTTTTTTATTTCACGCGTGCATAAATAAAATAATTATTTGCAAACAAGCACAACAAAAAAAAGCAGGGAAATAAGAAAGGTCTCACCAGACAACGCGGTCTCCTACACGACATGACCCACCTCGCGATCACAGGAACGCTCACGCGAGGCAAATTACAATTAAATCCCGACACGAGAAAAGCAATGGTAAAAACATTAGTGATAGTTCTAACATTAAACACATACACATAAAGACAAGAGAAAAATAAAGAAAAATTAACCATGCAAGAATGTAATAATAATAACCATGACGATGACCCCTATAATAATAAATACTAAAACAAATAATAATAATAATAATAATAATAATAATAATAATAATAATAAATAAACATAAAATGATAATCATAAATAAATAAAATAATAATAATGATGATAATAATAATAATAATAATAATAATAATAATAATAATAATAATAAATAATATTAATAAAACAACTAGCAATATTAATGACAATAATTAACAATAATAGCACTAATGCAATATAATAATGATAACATGAACAATAATAATAATAATTACACAATCACAATAAAAATGATAATAATAATATTAATTATAATATGAAATAAACATAAAATAATAGTATTAATAATAACAATAAATAACAATAATGATATAACAATAACAATAAAACAAATAATAACAATAATAATAATAATAATCACATAATAATGATAATAATAATAATAATATAATAATAATAGATACTAAAACAAATAATAATAATAATAATAATAATAATAATAATAATAATAATAATAATAATAATGATGATAATAATATAATACAAATAGAATATTAATAATAATAAATAAATAAAATATTAATAATATTAATAATATAAAATAATATTAATATTGATATTAATAAAATAATATTAAAATGAAATAAAATAGCCCTCACCGGTTTTTTCCCGCCGGAGCCGCCGTTGGTCGACACCTCCCATGCCGGAAGATAGGATGCGCTGCCAGGAGTCCGTCGCCGATGGTCACGCGCCGAGATGCTGCCGGAGTTGGCTAGAAATTGCTTCGGAGCGCGCGGGCTTCTCCTCACCGATCTCCTCCACGGCGGCCAATCGGGGGAAGCGATGGGTGCCGGCTGGTTCGTCCGGCTGCCGGGAGCACGCCGGTGGGGCGCGTGTACCGTTCCGGCACCGTGGGTGGCCGGCGGAGGCCCCGCCTCCTTCTTCTCTTCTTCCCCTTTCCCTTTGCGTTTTCCGTTCCCGTTGGCTACTGTTCCTTCTCCTCTCTTATCCCTTTCTTTTGTTTTTTTGCTTTGATTCTTCTTTTATTTGGTCCCTTCTACTCTCTCTTCTTTTTATTTTTCTTTACATTTTTGCTTCCTATTTGCCTTTTTTTCATTTGGTTGCCCTCTGTTCTTGCATTTCTTCCTTTTCCCTTTTTATTTCTTTGGTTTTCTTTGGCTTTTCTTTTGCTCGGTACTCTTCTCTGTTCTTGCTCTCTTATTCTTTCTATTTTTTTCTTTCTTTTTCCTTGTTTTTTCCCATCTGCCGAGAGCCCCCATTCTTGTTCTCATCCTTTTCTTTTTATACTCAAACTTAGGGTTAGTTTTGGTTCCTGATTTCCTCCGTTTTTTAATTTCTTAATTAATTTACTTAAATTAACTTACATAAATTAATACACATCTAATTAATTAAATACTATATCCTATTAATTAAATACTCTATATTTTTATACCTATTTAATTTTAATTAATCTATTATACTAACTAGTAAATTAACTAATTAATATTTAATTATATATACTAATTGATATTTCACATATACTTTAATTACCCAATTAACTAATGATATTAACTAATTCATCAACTAATTAATTTTTAATTTTACACACACATATATATTTTTTCGGAGGAATTACCAAGGACCCAACATAATAATTTTAATTAATTTTTTCCCCTTTTTTTTAAAACCTGACTCGAGATCCGGTGTCTACAGTTACCCCCAATTTTGGAGAAGCTAGTGTCTAGACACCTAGGTGAGCCAAAATTCAAGGAAAGAAGAGAGAGAGGATTACATACCTGAGGCAGAGAGATTACCTTTTTGCCGGGGAAGTAGCGATGCGTCGAGTTTGCTCCAGACTTACAAAATGTAAGGGTTGCTCTTCTGAACTGCACCGAGTCTGCTCCAGACTTACAAAGTGCGGATGGTGATGCGCCGAGTCTTACAAAATGCGAGGGTTGCTCTTCTGAGCTGCACTGAGTCTGCTCCAGACTTACAAAGTGCGAGGGTGATGGTGCGCCGAGTCTGCTCCAGACTTACAAAACGCGAGGGTTGCTCTCTTGAGCTGCATCGAGTCTGCTCCAAACTTACAAAGTGCGAGGTTAATGGTGTGCCGAGTCTGCTTCAGACTTGCAAAACGTGAGGGTTGCTCTCCTGAGTTGCACGGAGTCTGCTCCGGACTTACAAAGTGCGATGGTGATGGTGCGCCGAGTCTGCTCCAGACTTACAAAACGTGAGGATTGCTCTCTTGAGCTACACCGAGTCTGCTCCAGAATTACAAAGTGCGATGGGTGGTGCGCTGAGTCTGCTCCAGACTTACACTCGAGAATTGCTCTCCTGAGCTGCACCGAGTCTGCTCCAGACTTACAAAGTGCGATGGTGATGGTGCACCGAGTCTGCTCCAGACTTACAAAACGTGAGGATTGCTCTCCTGAGCTGCACCGAGTCTGCTCCAAACTTACAAAGTGCGAGGGGTGGTGCGCCAAGTCTGCTCCAGACTTACAAAACGCGAGGATTGCTCTCCTGAGCTGCACCGAGTCTGCTCCAGACTTACAAAGTGCGATGGTGATGGTGCGCCGAGTCTGCTCCAGACTTACAAAATGCGAGGATTGCTCTCTTGAGCTGCACCGAGTCTGCTCCAGACTTACAAAGTGCGAGGGTTCCATCTCCTGACGGTGATGGCTCTTACTTAGATATTTCCTGCAAAGTTATGTGCACAGAGGTATATACAAGAAATTGTATGTATGACATGGGATGTAGATGCTTGCAAAAATGGATAGACCACGTCCTAAGCGATCAAGGGTCGGCTTGGCTGCTCCACCATGCCCCCCAGGATCCAGAAGAGTATCATCTTGATTTTAAGGATGGTTGGCCCCTGAGAGGGCTTAAGAAACAGCTTGTCGACGTGAGGCTGATGCACACTATCTAGGGGCACTACGTGTGCATGAAATGCATGTGAAAAGCATGCATGGACTACGAATATGAAATGCATGCAGGAAATTATGCATATGGCATACACGCTACAGTCATGCGCATGGCTTGTATACATGCAATGAATTATGGATATTTGCAAATGATCATGAAAAATATATGCAAGGGGATTTATGTATGCGAAATATATGCAAATGCTCACTAGCCTAGATGTGAAGAATCACATGCAAAGATAGGTGGAAGTCATTATATACATGAAGGATATGTAAAGAATTGGATATGTGTGATGTGTGCATGGATAACTATGCATATGAAACAAATGCAGAAAAAATCATGTATACATGTACAAAATGCATGCAAATTATGTGCATGTGAGATGCATGCAAAAGATATGCCTATGAAATGCGCAAAAAATGAGCCTTAAGAGGCGCGCATGCGAAGGTATCTATGAAATATGCTCGCTAAAAATTTTATGCCAAAAGACATGCACCAAGAATTATACATGTAAAACTATTTATAAGGATGTCTGCTATAGTTATGTGTAAAAACATTTGTAAAAAGCATATGTACAAAGAATATTATTGGGTGTATATGCAAGGTATCACTTCCATGAGTAGCAATAAGAAGTACCCCAAGATTGTAAAATGAGTGCAACCTATTAGGTACCTCAAACTCGAGTTTCTATTGTTAGGTTTCAACGGAATTAAATCACATTAAACGCAGCGGAAAAAATTCGAAACCCGAAACAGGATCCAAGTAGATTCGATTGATTCAAAAAGGAAGAGATTGAATTACTAACCTTTAGAACGAAATAACTCTTTAATCCGGACTGAAGACGATGCCTTTACGCGAACGTCCTCTATCGGTATCCACACGCACGAACAAATGAGCAGGAGTCGCAGGGGTGCTAGCTCCCTTGAATGCGAATGGATTTCTTTTCTTTCTTTCTCAAAGAATAATGGTGGCTCTGTTTTTCTTTTTCTTTCTTTCACAAAGAAGAACGATAGCACTGTTTTTCTTTTCTCTCTTTCTCAAAGATGATGATTACAGCCACTCTAATCCTAGTTATTTAGAATAACGTGATTAGTGTTTCTATTAGGGTTAAACTCTTTTTATTAACATATATCCCATATATAACTGTATATATATTTCAAATCTTTTTCCTCTTAGGAAAAGATAAATGATGATATTATCTCTTAATTCAAAATTAAGATATAATATATATATATATACATATATTTATATATATATATATTTATTTATTTATTTATTATTCTAAATAATAAGAAATAATATATTAATACATATTATTATCTCATATTCAAAATAAGAGATATTTATATGCATAAATATATATATATAAATATGTAATTTCGAAATTAAATATAAATACCTATATTTATATTTTATTCCGAAATAACCCAATAAAATCCATTCTGTTCATTTTGCTCTTGGTGTGTGACCCAATAGGTTTATATTATGTTGGCAGTGGGCCTAATCCCATAAAAGCCCACAAGTCATAATTGGTCTCTAGCAAGACATTATGACTACCCAAATAATATAAGTATCGTTAGTCCGATTTTAACCTTGCAATAGAACATGTTATTATCCTTTTGTCACACGATATCTTGTTTGAACATAAGTCATGGTCCATGTCAAACTTAAATTGTTCAAACATATAATTTCTCGATCACCAAGTAGACTGATAAATTCAAATGACATTGATCACACTATCAATTCATTTGAGCACGGCCATGCATTTTACAGTCCTACTTATCGAGGGGCCCAATAGATATCTCTCTCATTAGAGAGGGACAAATTCCATCTTGATTATTCACTTTCCTCCGCATAATTCTCATTATGTCCGATCATAAACTTTATAATTATCCGATTAAAGATAACGTTTGATTATGTCAAAACATAATGATCCTTATGTAGGAAACTATGATAACCTCAGGTCAAAGGATTCAATAATATATCTATTATAAGATCACTTATGACATTAACCCATGAAGTGATCTTATAGTGGGTCTATCCAGTACTTTGTTCTCTAGCAAGTACATATAGATTTGATTTATATCAACATATATAATCATCCCATGATTATCAATGCAAATCTATACTAGTCTTAATTTATCTTTATGCCCTTTATTGATAAATGACTAGGCACAACATGAATAATGTTGTTATTCATAAACATTACAATAATATAACATGCCAATAATATCAATACGAAGAAAACCATTATATAAATGAAAAAGTAATGATTACATCAAGGTCCAAATGCTTGGCCTAGGGCATAACCACTAACAATCTCCCACTTGCACTAGGCCCAATCATAGATATATCTAATACCCATTGATCTAGTATGTCCATCATGTTTGGCTTGTGGGAGAGCTTTGGTAAGTGGATCGGCGATGTTATCATCAGTAGGTACTCTGCATATCTTGACGTCTCCTCTCTCAATTATTTCTCGAATGAGATGAAAACGCCTGAGTATATGTTTTGATCTCTGGTGAGATCTAGGCTCCTTAGCCTGTGCAATAGCACCATTGTTGTCACAATAAAGATCCACTGGGTTGCTGATACTAGGTACTACTCCCAATTCAGCAATGAATTTCTTGATCCATACTGCTTCTTTAGCCGCATCTGATGCTGCTATATACTCAGCTTCTGTTGTAGAATCAGCGACAGTGCTTTGTTTAGAACTTTTCCAGCTTACAGCACCTCCATTTAACACAAACACATATCCTGACTGCGATCTAAAGTCATCTTTGTCAGATTGGAAGCTTGCATCTGTATAACCATTTATTACTAGCTCATCTTCCAATCCTCCATATATTAAGAATGCATCTTTAGTTCTTCTTAAGTACTTAAGAATATTCTTAACAGCTGTCCAGTGACTTTCACCGGGATCTGACTGGTATCTGCTCGTCATGCTCAAAGCATACGAAACGTCTGGTCGAGTGCATAACATGGCATACATGATTGATCCTATAGCCGAAGCATAAGGAATCATACTCATGCGATCTCGCTCATCAGATGTCATTGGACATTGAGTCTTGCTAAGAGTAATGCCATGAGACATTGGCAAAAATCCTCTCTTGGAATTTTGCATACTGAATCTATTTAGCACCTTATCTATATAAGTGCTTTGACTCAGACCAATTATCCTTTTAGATCTATCCCTGTAGATCTTAATCCCAAGGATATAAGCAGCTTCGCCCAAATCTTTCATTGAAAAAGATTTCCCTAACCATTCTTTTGTCTTTTGCATGATAGGGATGTCATTTCCAATGAGTAATATGTCATCGACATATAACACAAGAAACATCACAGCGCTCCCACTAACCTTCTTATATACACAAGGTTCATCCTCATTTTTGATAAACCCAAACTCTTTGACTGTTTCATCAAAACGAAGATTCCAGCTCCGAGAAGCTTGCTTCAATCCATAAATGGATCGTTGCAGCTTACATACCTTCTTAGAATTCTCAGGATGGACAAAACCCTCAGGTTGTGTCATGTACACATCCTCAAGTAAGTTTCCATTAAGAAACGCTGTTTTGACATCCATTTGCCATATCTCATAGTCATAATATGCAGCAATGGCAATAAGAATTCTTATAGACTTAAGCATTGCGACTGGTGAAAAGGTTTCATCATAGTCAATACCATGAGTTTGTTTGAATCCTTTTGCAACAAGTCTTGCTTTAAAGGTATTTATTTTGCCATCCATGTCGGTTTTCTTTTTGAAAACCCATTTGCACCCAATGGTTTTAATTCCTTCAGGTGGATCAATCAAGTTCCAAACTTGATTATCATACATGGATTGCATCTCAGACTTCATGGCTTCTAGCCATTTCTGAGATTCCGGACCTGACACGGCATCTTGATAGGTAGTAGGCTCATCTTGATCCATGAGCATTACTTCACGACTATCTGTCACGAGAAATCCATATCTCTCGGGTTGAAGTCGTGTCCTATCAGATCTACGTGGTACTTGTGTAACAGGTACAGGTTCCACAACAGGTTGTGAAACTTGTTGAGTTTCCACCAATGGTTCAATGTTTTCTTGTGGTTCTTGAATTTCTTCAAGTTGTACTTTACTCCCACTGGTTCTTTTAGAAATGAATTCTTTTTCTAAAAAGACACCATTTCGAGCAACAAACACTTTGTTCTCAGAAGGATTGTAAAAGTAATATCCTTTAGTTTCCTTAGGATATCCCACAAAAAGACATTTATCAGATTTTGGTGCTAATTTATCTGAGACTTGTCGTTTGACGTAAGCCTCACAGCCCCAAATCTTTAGAAAAGACAAATTAGGAATTTTCCTAGTCCATATCTCATATGGTGTCTTTTCAACCGCTTTAGATGGAACTCGATTCAAAGTGAATGCGGCTGTTTCTAATGCATAACCCCAAAAGGATAATGGAAGATCTGTTTGACTCATCATAGATCGAACCATATCTAATAAAGTTCGATTCCTCCTTTCAGATACACCATTCCATTGTGGTGTTCCTGGTGGAGTTAATTGTGAAACAATTCCACAATCTCTTAGATGATTATCAAACTCTTGGCTCAAATATTCACCACCTCGATCAGATCGAAGTGCTTTAATAGTTTTACCAAGTTGATTTTGTACTTCATTTTGAAAGGTTCTAAACATTTCAAATGATTCATGTTTATGTTTCATTAGATAGACATAGCCATATCTACTGAAATCATCAGTGAATGTAATGAAGTACTGAAATCCTCCCCTGGCATTTATGCTTAATGGGCCACATACATCAGAATGTACAAGGCCTAATAAGTCAGTGGCCCTTTCACTATGTCCAGTAAAAGGATCCTTTGTCATCTTGCCCAATAAACAAGATTCACAATTTTCAAATGATTCAAAATCAAATGATTGCAAAATTCCATCTGAATGGAGTTTAGCTATGCGTTTCTCATTTATATGACCAAGGCGACAATGCCATAAATATGTTGTATTTAAATCATTTGGTTTGGATTTCTTTGTACTTATGTTATAAATATCATGATTATTGGATGTTTCTAGGTTTAGGACATAAAGCCCACAATATGAATCAGCAATACCATAAAGCATATCATCATAATAAATGGAACATTTCTTATTCTTAATAAGAAAAGAAAAACCTTCATCATCCAAACTTGAAACTGAAATAATATTCCTACTCAAACTAGGAACATAATAGCAATTGTTCAAAACTAACAAAAGCCCATTGGGCAAAGTCAACTCATAAGATCCTACAGCTAGAGCAGCAACTTTTGCTCCATTTCCAACTCGTAGGTCCACTTCACCCCTTTTCAGCTGCCTACTCCTTTTGAGTCCCTGCACATTTGTACAAATGTGAGATCCACATCCAGTATCTAATACCCAGGAATTAGAAGTAGATAAGTTAATTTCTATAACATAAATACCTGAAGAAGTAGTCTCACCATTCTTCTTCTTCTTTAATTCTTCCAAGTAAAGCTTGCAATTCCTCTTCCAATGACCAGGTTCATTGCAGTGGAAGCAAACTCCTTCCTTTGGAGGTTTAACCTTGGGCTTGGGTTTGGGCTTAGGCTTACCACCAACTTTTGCCTTAGCCTTAGCCTTACCCTTGACTTTCATGCCTTTCCCTTTGTTGACCATCAGAACATGGCCAGGCTTTTTACTGATGCTTTGCTCAGCTGTTTTGAGCATGGCATGCAGCTCAGCTATTGATTTCTCCATATTATTCATGTTGTAGTTCATGACAAAATGGTCATAACTATCAGGCAATGAATTAAGGATCAAATCCGTTGCCAGTTCCAAACTGAGGGGAAATCCAAGCCTCTCAAGGTGATCAATGTAGCCCTTCATTTTCAAAACATGAGAGCTAACTGAAGCACCTTCAGCCATTTTGCAAGAATGCAAAGCTTTGGTAATCTCATACCTTTCTTGCCTAGCCTGCTGTTGAAATGTTTGCTTCAGATGAGTACTCAACTCATAAGCTTCCATGTTTTCCAGATGCTTCTGAAGCTCTGGAGCCATGGTAGCTAACATTAGACAGCCAACATCCACAGAATCATCAACATGTTTCTTGAATTTCTCTTTGACTGCCCTTGTGGCATCAGCAGGTGGCTCATTGGGAATAGGCTCATCCAGCACATACAATTTCCTTTCTTGCTTAAGGACAATCCTCAAGTTTCTGAACCAGTCAAGGAAATTTGTGCCAGTTTCTTTAAGTTTGTCCTTCTCAAGAACAGATCGCAGTGACATAGCAGAAGTGTTATTTGATGCCATTAATCTACAAACATGCAAGATAAATTATATTAGTACCAATTTCATTTTAGGTTTTCTTATAAACTCCCACTAAAATAGTAACCCTCATTAATAATTACAATAATTATAATAATTTAGTGGGCTAAGATCCATATTTCACTTAACTCTAAGTCAGCTTTGGCATGACGCTTAAAGCTAAGTTATTTAGGTAGGTAGCTAATTTACCAATTATATCTTATATAACTCTTAGATCATTTATGGGATTTTGACATCATATGTCCCGGCATGTTATAATCCCATCTTATGCCCTTAGGCCCAAAACCGTTTTGATAGCCTAATTAAGTCTAACCATTTTAAACATATGAGTAGCACCATTACTCATCTTGCCTTACTAGGATAACCTAATGCACTTCGCTTTGGCAGAACCCATATTTTGGTGATCTTAGTCTTGACAAGTGTTTTAATAATGGGTGGCAAATGACTTAAAATTATGGTGAGGGATTTAGTTTTAACTTATGATGTCTAATTATTTATATACATCATGCATCAATTCATACATGCCATCTCATACACATATATAAACATTCATCGCATCACATACTAAGAACATATGCATAATATATATAAAACCGTGTCATAGCATGGCCAAATCTATATTGATCCTCATAAGCCAATATGAAGATCAAAGGTCAATCCTAGGTGTGAAAAATGGACTTGATCAAAATCTTCCATCTTGCACCTCCATCGCCATGAATTTGGATTGATCTCCATTGTTGCTCTTCGTCTTCATTACATTAATAATACAAAGATATTCTACTACAACTATTGAGTAAAATAAAGATTACAACAAAATTAACGACACGCAGGTCGTATTTAAAATTACAAACCCTTAAAAAAAATAAAATAAAATTCATCCACAAAAGGTTCAATTGGCCATGCTATGCACCATGCAAAGACATCATACATAAACATAATAAATCATATTTATATCATATCATGCATAATATACCTTATTTCATAAATTGATATATTAAAATTACCGATTGATAATCATAAATAAAAAATAAGGCGCTACGAAGAGGTAGCACGGCTGCCCCACTGGCCGGTCAGCGGGCTGGGTTAAGGGGCAGCGCCCCTCGAAACTTTTTTAATATTGTCAATCATATTAACAATTTTCTGCCCAAAAACCCTATTCTGTATGTATGAGAAAACAATTCTGTTGATCATATCAGCCATCATTTAATCATGTTAAACAATTTAATATATACAGAATACCATCAATAAATAATTAACCAATAATCATTTAAAAGAGGAGGCTACGGATAGCTGCACAAGTCGTGCTCATGAGTCGTGCTTCATGAGCACGTCGTACTTAAGCAAGGCATCACGAGTCGTGCTTCATGAGCACGTCGTGAGCAAGGCATCACGAGTCGTGCTTCATGAGCACGTCGTGAGCACGCCTGTATGATTACCAGAATCACATATGAAGATCACGACGTGATCCAATATCCGTCTCGTGACCGTATTCTCTGTCATAAAATTAAACGATTTTTTTGATCAAATCATCAATCGTTCAACAGACACAGAATAGGATCATTGAAATTTTCGTATTAAACACGTTAATACAATAAGTTAATCGCATTAACATAATCAATTAACAAATAATTGAATTCGTAGCCCTTAGAAAACAAGATTATGTTTTTAACAGTGAAAACAGTAATCAATTATCAAAACCAGTGTATCGACATACATGCCAACAGAAGCAAAATTATACATATCACATACATATAAATTTGAATCAATCGAATATACAAGTGGCTCTGATACCACTGTTGGGTTTCAACGGAATTAAATCACATTAAACGCAGCGGAAAAAATTCGAAACCCGAAACAGGATCCAAGTAGATTCGATTGATTCAAAAAGGAAGAGATTGAATTACTAACCTTTAGAACGAAATAACTCTTTAATCCGGACTGAAGACGCTGCCTTTACGCGAACGTCCTCTATCGGTATCCACACGCACGAACAAATGAGCAGGAGTCGCAGGGGTGCTAGCTCCCTTGAATGCGAATGGATTTCTTTTCTTTCTTTCTCAAAGAATAATGGTGGCTCTGTTTTTCTTTTTCTTTCTTTCACAAAGAAGAACGATAGCACTGTTTTTCTTTTCTCTCTTTCTCAAAGATGATGATTACAGCCACTCTAATCCTAGTTATTTAGAATAACGTGATTAGTGTTTCTATTAGGGTTAAACTCTTTTTATTAACATATATCCCATATATAACTGTATATATATTTCAAATCTTTTTCCTCTTAGGAAAAGATAAATGATGATATTATCTCTTAATTCAAAATTAAGATATAATATATATATATATACATATATTTATATATATATATTTATTTATTTATTTATTATTCTAAATAATAAGAAATAATATATTAATACATATTATTATCTCATATTCAAAATAAGAGATATTTATATGCATAAATATATATATATAAATATGTAATTTCGAAATTAAATATAAATACCTATATTTATATTTTATTCCGAAATAACCCAATAAAATCCATTCTGTTCATTTTGCTCTTGGTGTGTGACCCAATAGGTTTATATTATGTTGGCAGTGGGCCTAATCCCATAAAAGCCCACAAGTTATAATTGGTCTCTAGCAAGACATTATGACTACCCAAATAATATAAGTATCGTTAGTCCAATTTTAACCTTGCAATAGAACATGTTATTATCCTTTTGTCACACGATATCTTGTTTGAACATAAGTCATGGTCCATGTCAAACTTAAATTGTTCAAACATATAATTTCTCGATCACCAAGTAGACTGATAAATTCAAATGACATTGATCACACTATCAATTCATTTGAGCACTGCCATGCATTTTACAGTCCTACTTATCGAGGGGCCCAATAGATATCTCTCTCATTAGAGAGGGACAAATTCCATCTTGATTATTCACTTTCCTCCGCATAATTCTCATTATGTCCGATCATAAACTTTATAATTATCCGATTAAAGATAACGTTTGATTATGTCAAAACATAATGATCCTTATGTAGGAAACTATGATAACCTCAGGTCAAAGGATTCAATAATATATCTATTATAAGATCACTTATGACATTAACCCATGAAGTGATCTTATAGTGGGTCTATCCAGTACTTTGTTCTCTAGCAAGTACATATAGATTTGATTTATATCAACATATATAATCATCCCATGATTATCAATGCAAATCTATACTAGTCTTAATTTATCTTTATGCCCTTTATTGATAAATGACTAGGGACAACATGAATAACGTTGTTATTCATAAACATTACAATAATGTAACATGCCAATAATATCAATACGAAGAAAACCATTATATAAATGAAAAAGTAATGATTACATCAAGGTCCAAATGCTTGGCCTAGGGCATAACCACTAACATCTATCTATCCTTTAACACACTAAATGAACCACGTTCTCAACTGATTCAATCTCAGCCAAAGAATTCGAGAGTCATTCCCAATGAAAGGCAAGAAGATAAATATGTAGGCATCAAGGTTTACTAAATCAACATGTAAATACAAGGCAAACCATGCAATCTCTGTGTGTATGTGCAAAAGGCCAAAACAGATTTTTTTTTTTTTTTTTTACCATTTGAAAGCAAATTCTAGATGCAACTTTGGAGATGAGACTCAACTGGAATGCACTAATGCACTCATGGCTTCTCGCTTGAAGCTCAAGAAACACCATATGTCTCTTCCTACGTACCAAACCTTATTAGAAGGTCATCTCTGCTAATTAGATAAGGCCGAACCAAGAATCAAGAGGTCTTACTTTGGTTGTAACGTTAGGCTTAGGTAATTGGTTGTCAAAGGAGGATCAGGTTGCTAGAGAAAAATGGCCGCAACGTTAATTCGACGGATGAAAGCACCATTCTCAACCCCAATCGTATACTGTCCAGATATTCTTGAATTTGGATTTTGTAACACTTTAGCTCATCAACCTCAGTATAACAATTAAAAAAAAGATAACCATTGAAACTTATCAAGGGATATTGTTCCGAACTCTACTTCTCTCTTTTTTTTTCCTTCTTTTTTTTTTTGGTTATTTGTTTTTTTTTTCGTTTTCTTTTCTTTCTTTTTTTTTTTTTTTGCAAGCTTATGTCTCTAATTACACAAAAAGTTTATTGGTGATTTAAACCCCTTTCCAGAAGTGTAGCCCAAAAATTATCGATGATTGAAAATTTTTTCCTCAAGGGGTAAACCCATCCTTATCAGGGTGATTTCTGGTAACCCAAAAATTATCAATGGTCTCCTCGAAGTGTAAACCCACTTTCACAAGGGCAATTTTTGGTAACCCCAAAAAATTATCGATGATTGAAATTCTCTTCTCGAATTGTAAACCCACTTTCATCGGAGCAAGTTTTGATAGCTCAAAGAAATGTCATAATGTACCTCCATCCTTACTAGAGCGACCATTCTTCTTAGGGGAAGCCAAAATCATTTTAGGTGAAGGATAGTTTTAATGTGTGTAACAATAAAATCGGTACGCATTTAGCATACCAAAATAAAGGCTCAACGGGCTAGCAAGCGATTGTAAAACGAGGGTAGGAAATGGTCATCTAAAGAGCTATACAAAGAGATGGTGCGTAAATCATTTTCTAGATTTAGCCTTATCTAGGGGTCACTTTGATGGGTAATCAGAAAGGTTCTAGTGCTCTTAATGAGTTTTCATCCAATCCCCTAATTGCAACTAGTTTTTTCAGTTTATTTTCAAAACGGGCCAAAAGTGCTCTGAACTTAGAAATGACATGGTATAGTCAAATATCTTCACGTGATCTAGCTCTTAAAGACCAAACATATATACCCCTTACTTAATTCAAAGTGGAATGAAACTCAGATTTCTAAAGTTAAGATCAAATCCATTCATAGTTAAGAACTACTTAGGCAGAGTCAAACCCAGAATCAGAGGTATCTTAATAAGGTGCAAACATGTCAGCGATTTAGGGTACAACCTAACACAAAAATTTTTGACTCTATCAAAATGTATATGCACAAAAACCGTGTAGGCCAAATTTTTTTTTCTCTTTTTTTTTGTTTTGTAAAATATGTACAAACTATGTGTTAAAAACCATGTACATGGAAAGATGCATGCAATAGTATCTTGCCTATTAGCAATGCGTGTTGAAAACTATATGCGCAAAATATGTGTAAAAACCTGTTGTATAGAAATGTGCATATGAAATATGTGCAAAGACGTGTGTGCGTGAAACACATGCAAAAAAACTATAAGTGAGTGTGAGTGTGTAAACACCGCATGACAAATGATGTGCAATGTACATGTAAGTAGCATACAATGAAGGCACAAGTATTAAATATGTCCCAACATGAAGGTGAATGTTTATGATACAGGGTGCACGTGCACATGGCATGATTTAGACATAATTGGAATACATGTGTGATGTAAGATGAAGATGATCTAGCATGATAATGTGTACTAATAAGTCGTGAGGAATGATAAAACTCGCATACATAAAAGTGCAAAATATATACAAATAACGCATATGACATGGGATGAAAGTGGTTGTAAGAAACGAATGACGTTTATGAAGTATATGTATTTACATGGTATGCATATACAAAACATGGCATGGTATATCTAATGATTGACATACATGATGATGCAGGGTTCATATGTTCATGGCATAACTCATGCATGACAATGCATGTATATGATATGGCATACAATGTGAAAAATGTAAGGTGTCTGCCGAGCATGATGTGTATAATGACTGACCTAATGATGTATGCAATGTGAGTTTACCGATATGTACATGCTATGACACATGATGAATGTATTTTTTTTATTTTATCTATTTTATTTTTTATTTTTTTATTATTATTATTATTTCGATAATGTATGTTGTATGTACTGTCTATGGTGCACGATAGATATTATGGATGTCATGATGAATGTCAATACGTATGTGTTGCAACAAGTGTCGCTATGTACATGCATGAAAAATGCATGTTATATTTATATTCCCAAATTATAATATAAGCGATTTTACAAAGTGCACAGGTTCTATTATTATACATGACAGAATATGCACATGCTTTATTTACTATTATTACTCATATAAAATGTACAAGCACAAATACACATATACAAAAAAACTCTTCCTAACTGTATCTCTATCACACAGGAGGTCGTGCAGGCACTTTCCTAGGTGGACTTGGCCCATGGGTTAACAGGGAACCCAATGGGCGCGTAAAGCGTACTGCGAAGCACAAACTCTCATTAATAAAAAACGCATGCAAATGAATTTTTGACCATCGTGTATTCAAACAATCCGAGTAAACTATAATGTGCCCCTCGGAGTATGAAAACCTTTAAGGAGCATGCATCTAAATTTATTTGGATTTATTCAATACACAATGACCCACTCCACAAGCAACGTATTACGGCACATGCCCCCTAGGGAAAGTATCTATGTCCATTACATGGGTTTAGGTCGAAGGTGATGATACTTTAGGGTTACGCAAGCATGATCCCTGCCAACAGATCTAACTCGTCATGAGCATAGCGACCGGTCGGGTCATCATTTGATATACCATTTGATGGTACGAGACTTGGGCTGGTGATTATCCCGAACACTTTCCTACAATGAGTGAAAGTAGGATCGTGTTTTAGGAACGCACCGGGGTAAAATGGTGACCAACTAACATAATTCTAAGGCTCTAGCATGGATGCAATACAAATTTTTTGAAAAGAGATAAAATTTCTTGATTCTAAACCCATTTACATTAGATTAACCAAGAGTACTTTCGGAGCAAAATCTCATGATATTCCCCAGCGGAGTCGCCACTGTGACGCGCCCGAACCTCGCTCGCCATCCGGGTGGCCCTCGGGAGTCCACTTTTAGGACCTGAGACCAGATGGAGGTTCGTTAAAACTCGTGAAAGCCGATCGCTTCGCAATGGACAGGGATTCACCCCTATTCCATTGTTGGCAATCAACTTACGAAAGCGTCTATTGGGTATCATAAGGCAGGTATCACGGAGTCGCCACCTAATAAAACATTGGAAAATAAATTCTAACCTTATGAGGCCAAAACCAGAGAGAGTTTGGGACCTCACTCTTATTTATACTTTTGGTTAATGTTATGTAAATGGATTTTTAGGGTCAAATATTTTATCTCTCTTCTCACACGATTAATGTATTTAAATTAAAAGGCACATTGCAATCATTCAAAAGCAATAAATAAAAACTGTAAAGAAAGCAGTAAAATAAAGCGATAAATAGAGCAATAAAGGAAAGCGGTAAACACATCAAGCACAAAAAAAATGTAAATTAGGGCAGAATACAACCCCAAATGGAAATTAAATAATATTGACCCAAAATTAATGACAAGGGCCCAAAGGGAAATACATGAATATAAATTTAAAATAAACGAATAAGATCAAATACAAGGAAAGTATACATAAATCGGGACATTCGTTCGGTTTCAGGAACATTGGTTCCTTCGCACTTATTTGAGGGTTTAGGAACATTGGTTCCTTCGCTTTTATTTAAAGAGGGTTCGAAGAGTTGTTTTGATCATTGGATTAAAAATCGGGATGAATGATCCCATTTTTGGAGAGAATTTAACTCTTCGTTTTATTGTGACATTTTTCATTCCTTGGCTAAAGCGAGGGACATTGGTCCCAATTTTATTAGTAAAAATTTTGATTTAATTATAAAAATATCTTTGTGAATTTTTTATCTCACGCGTGTATAAATAAAATAATTATTTGCAAACAAACACAACAAAAAAAAGCAGGAAAATAATAAAGGTCTCACCAGACAATGCGATCTCCTACACGACGTGACACCTCTCGTGATCACGGGAACGCTCACGCGAGGCAAATTACAATTAAATCCCGACACAAGAAAAGCAATGGTAAAAACATTAGTGATAGTTCTAACATTAAACACATACACATAAAGACAAGAGAAAAATAAAGAAAAATTAACCATGCAAGAATGTAATAATAATAACCATGACGATGACCCCTATAATAATAAATACTAATAATAATAATAATAATAATAATAATAATAATAATAATAATAATAATAATAATAATAATGATATAAAATAAATAAACATAAAATGATAATCATAAATAAATACAATAATAATAATGATAATAATAATAATAATAAATAATATTAATAAAACAACTAGCAATATTAATGACAATAATTAACAATAATAGCACTAATGCAATATAATAATGATAACATGAACAATAATAATAATATTAATTATAATATGAAATAAACATAAAATAATAGTATTAATAATAACAATAAATAACAAAAATGATATAACAATAACAATAAAACAAATAATAACAATAATAATAATAATAATAATCACATAATAATGATAATAATAATAATAGATACTAAAACAAATAATAATAATAATAATAATAATAATAATAATAATAATAATATAATACAAACAGAATATTAATAATAATAAATAAATAAAATAATAATAATAATAATATTAATAATATAAAATAATATTAATATTAATATTAATAAAATAATATTAAAATGAAATAAAATAGCCCTCACCGGTTTTTTCTCGCCGGAGCCGCTGGTGGTCGACACCTCCCATGCCGGAAGACAGGCTGCGCCGTCAGGAGTCCGTCGCCGGTGGTCACGCGGTGAGATGTCGCCGGAGTTGGCCAAAAATTGTGTCGGAGCGTCGCGGGCTTCTCCTCGCCGATCTCCTCCACGGCGGACAACCGGGGGAAGCGATGGGTGCCGGCTGGTTCGTCCGGCTGCCAGGAGCATGCCGGTGGGGCGCGTGTACCGTTCCGGCACCGTGGGTGGCCGGTGGAGGCCCCGCCTCCTTCTTCTCTTCTTCCCCTTTCCCTCTGCGTTTTTCATTCCCGTTGGCTACTGTTCCTTCTCCTCTCTTATCCCTTTCTTTTGTTTTTTTGTTTTGATTCTTCTTTTATTTGGTCCCTTCTACTCTCTCTTCTTTTTATTTTTCTTTACATTTTTGCTTCCTATTTGCCTTTTTTTCATTTGGTTGCCTTTTGTTCTTGCATTTCTTCCTTTTCCCTTTTTATTTCTTTGGTTTTCTTTGGCTTTTCTTTTGCTCGGCACTCTTCTCTGTTCTTGCTCTCTTATTCTTTCTATTTTTTTCTTTCTTTTTCCTGGTTTTTTCCCATCTGCCGAGAGCCCCCATTCTTGTTCTCATCCTTTTCTTTTTATACTCAAACTTAGGGTTAGTTTTGGTTCCTGATTTCCTCCGTTTTTTAATTTCTTAATTAATTTACTTAAATTAACTTACATAAATTAATACACATCTAATTAATTAAATACCCTATTAATTAAATACTATATCCTATTAATTAAATACTCTATAGTTTTATACCTATTTAATTTTAATTAATCTATTATACTAACTAGTAAATTAACTAATTAATATTTAATTATATATACTAATTGATATTGCACATATACTTTAATTACCCAATTAACTAATCAATTAACTAATGATATTAACTAATTCATCAACTAATTAATTTTTAATTTTACACACACATATATATTTTTTCGGAGGAATTACAAAGGACCCAACATAATAATTTTAATTAAATTTTTTTTCCTTTTTTTTTAAAGCTGACTCGGGACTCGGTGTCTACACTAGTGATTTTGCAGTAGAGGCAGTGATCGGACAAAGGCGGGAGAAGGTGTTTCATGCAGTTTATTATGCGAGTCATACCTTAACATTAGGGTTTAATTATTTCCTTGATTATTAAATTACAAATTGAGAGAATTATATTAAAAACACATAGATTAATTTCAATTCTCAGCAATTATTTTCGGATTTCATAGTTTTGAGCTATTCTCTATTGAAGATTAGAAGAAGAAGATTAAAGAATGTGGGATTCAACAGGGATTCTTTTCTCAAATGAATTTTTGGATTTATTCTTTCATTTTTCCTTTATATTTTGTAATGGATCATGAGTAGTCTCTTAGTTGTTTGGGGGATCTTTGAATCCCCTGCCCATGATGTGAATTTTGAACATCTTTTGAATTTATATATATGAATGAATTGTTTATTTCACTATTGATTATTGTTAATTTTTGGGATTTATTTCCTCATGTTATTTTTCAGCTTTGATGAATGATCTCTATCATGTATCTTTGTTGGTTGTTGAGCTTGTATGGATTGAATGCTATGAATGTTTTTACTCAGTTTTTCTATCATGTATGCTGTATTTTTAGACTGCTCCGGATGGGAATCTAGAAGTGCAGGATTTTATGATTTAAGAATAGAGTGGGAAGTGAGATAAATGAGTTCTTGGGTTGTTTGGCTTCGGAATGGGAAAGCAAACCGAACTTAGGATTTTACACCCGTGCTTAGGCTAATTGTATGGCTTGCTCCAGATTGGGATGTCGTGCAATTAGAGTAGCTTGCTCCGGATTGGGATGCTTGGGTTAAGAGGGTTATCCCGAATTCATTCGTACATGTTTCTTAGATTAAATTAATTCACATTTGGGTATGGGGTGGATGAGTGAACCCGAGCAACGTTTCTTTTATATTGATTACTCTTTACTTGTTAATTCCTTTGCTATCATATTATTTTGCCAAAAATTGTTGTCAGTTAATTTGATTATTTTACTTGCATACTTTAGTTATTAAATTCTTCTATTTTATTTAATAGATTAATCATTCACACAATCAAAAATTGGGAATTCTTTAGCATACATTTAATTATCTTAGCTTGCACACACAATCCCTTGGGTACGATAACTCGGGGTCCTAACTATACCCCACTGTATTACTTGCCGATTTAGTACACTTGCTGAAATCACGTCAATAATAATAATAATAATAATAATAATAATAATGATGATGATGATGATGATGATGATGATGATGATGATAAATAATGATGATAAATAAGAGAAAATGAATAATCAAATAAATAAAAATGGAACAAAGAACAATGTCAAAAAAGTTAAATCTATATCTAAGATAATATAAAATAAATAAATAAACAATAAATATAAAGATCTAAATGATTACTAATTAAATATGAATGAAAATAAATAAAAGAAAAATAAAATTAAGAGATCGAATCTAATATGTTTACCCCTCAGATTTCGGATTTGGTGGAATATGTGAAAATGATTGATTTTCCTTGCTTTTATTCACAAAATAATAGATAGAAAATGATCTAAAATCTTTTCTCTAAAAATTGTAAAAATCTTATTTTTACGAAATTAAATAAAAAAAATTGAATTTCAAGAACAAAGAATGATTCTCTTTGTTTCAAAATCAATTTTTTAATGTAAGTCTTTGGAAGAAATCAATTGAAAATAAAAAAGATAAAAAAATAAGAAATGAGAAAATTAGATTTTTAAGAACAAAGTATTATTTTTTTTTTGTCTCAAAATCAAAATATTCTTCAACAAAATTCAATCTAAAATGATTAAAAGAAATTTTATTGAAGTAAAAAGAAGAAAAATAATTGAAGAAGAAGAAGAAAATGCAAAAACCCAAGAAGAGAGAAAAAAAAAATGTCTCAATAGAATTCTCCTTTTTTTCCTTCCCATAATTTTCTATTTATATCAACAAAAATGGAAAAACTAATTAATTAAGAAAAAAAAATTAAATTTTTATCAAATTCCCCTTAATTTTGGTTTAGAAAAGGGAATTATCATTAAAAATTTCGAAAAAAAATGTTGAAAGTCAAAAAAAATCAAGAAAAAACAGAAAATGGCAAAAATCGCGTTTGCGGCAAACCTGCGGCCGACTTCCGAATTTTTTTTTTAAATTTCAAATTTAACTAAAAACACTACAATTTTCAAACTCCATTTTTCAAATTTAATTTTTAATACATTTTTTATTATTTTTTTATTTTTTATTCTAAAATGCAAATTTGACAACGAAATCATCACTTTCAACTTTTTTGCCTGTAAACAGGCATCTAATCATCATTGGATAACTCTAATCTGAGCTGACTTAGAATTCGGTGTCTACAACGGGTAAAGCATTGTATAACATACTTGAAAGCATCTGCCAGTAAGGAACTAAAATTTCTTATTAACCATGCCATTTTAACACTGTGGCCTCTTAGAACGTCTTGAGGGGGAACTTGTCCCAAAAGCCGACCACACAGCTCAGCCCAATCATATTGTAAATGTCCCATCACAGCTTGTCTTTCAATGGGCAGACCGGTTAGGATCCCCACATCTTAAAGAGTAATTGTGGCTTCACCAACAGTAAGGTGAAGTGTATGTGTCTCCGGTCTCCATTGCTCCACAAGTGAAGTTATTAAGTTGCAATCAACATTTATAGCGTCGATCTGCGATACCCCATAAAATCTTGCTATTCTTAGGTACGGTATTATCCTCGGATCGATGTTCATGTAATGGCTATCTACACTTGCTATACGTGTAAACAATACATCATATTCAACCTATAAATTAAAAATTATCAGTTATATATATAATTTAATTAAAGCATTGAAATATACATACATTATTATTCCAAACAGCATCTTCTCGGTGTTTGCCTTTCAAGTTCAACAGATCATCTTCTATTGGACCCGGATTAATATACTGTTAATTTCCAAACCGGTTCATTTTATGATATCCTAAGTACAAATACAATAATATTCGTTACTCACGTATCATAATATTTTTCAAAGCATTAACCAAAAGTGTAATTTAATGATATTTGGCATACCCAATATTATATAATTCACAAAAAAATAAGAATAATTAAAAATATACAACATTTTTCTACATTAAAAATCTCCATTAATTTAAATATAATTGTACTATTTTAATTCGAATAACCACAAATTTGCAATTTCAATATTTATATTACTTTTTTTTTAATAACAAACTCATGCAAATAAAATTTACGTAAATATTACAAATATACAAAATAAGTCTACAAATCTTGAAAAAAAAAAATTCTACTGCAAAATTTTAATTTATATTAATATCACAATTCTTAATACATAACTTTATTATTCTTTTACTTTACATTATTTAATATTGCATCTTTAATTAAAAATATAGTAAATTACCTTATTTTCTCTCACGTCGCCAAATTATTAAATACAATTACACCTGCACAACATATAATAACAAAATTAAAAATATTATCAAATAATACTTTTTATGACTTTCTTATAAAAATATTTATAAAAAAAAATTATTTTTTAATTTTTACAAAAAATAAAAAAAATTAAATTTTAAAATTACAATTTTCATAACCATGGACATGAAAAAAATTATCAACAAAATTTTACACAAATAAATAACTTTACATATCCAATATACACTAAATTTTCGAACACCAGTCCAAACATATCACGTTATAATAGTATGTAAATTAATATAAATTTATAATTTACGTTAATCAAAATTTTTCTCTACACATCACATTTTTTTTTCGTATTTTACATTATAAAATGAAAATGTATACAACAACTTGCCTTTTTTTTTTTTTGCGTCACCAACTTCACCAACAAAATACTCCTACAACTTACGCAACAATAACAGAGTTAAATTTTTTATGAAAAGCAGTAACATATAAATAATTATAAACAAAATCAATAAATTTTACTTATCGATATTTTTTGCAAATAAATAAAGAATCACTGCAAATTTAATGTATAATAAAAAAATTATACAAAAATAAAAAAAATTAAACTTAGAAATACAATTTCAAGAAGTATTTCACTTTGGTTTTGGAAGAATATGATGGATGATGCATAACAAGAGCAGAAAGAAAGACAAGCTTACTCCTTTATACATCCGTAATCCAAACAACATTCAATTAACACTTTTTTTTTTTCAATTTGCTTATGCGAATAAGTCAATCACGCATGAACAGTGTCATGCGTGACTGACTCGGCTGCATACATGAAAGGGGGCAGGGTGGTGTCCTGCCACCTTGATACCGCAGTTGACACCTGCGGTATCTGATGTTAGATACCGCAGCTGACAAGAAATCACCTTGTCCCCCGCGTGGCCTGCACCCACCTGCAACAATACTGCAGGTCTCTCTTGCGGTATTGACCAAAACACTTCCCTTCCAGAAATAATTTTGCAAACACACCAAAACGAGAAATACTTTTTTTAAAAATACCATATATATCTTTGTCCCTAAATACTATCTGTATGGCCCAGCCATTTCGCCCCCTCTCCCTACAAAAAAAAAGTTTGATTTTTCTCGTTAATAATATTTATATTAATATAATAATTATCGAATTTTTGTATAAATTATATAGAAAAGTAAATTAACATTCAAAAATCATACAATCATCAAATATCAAACTATAGACATTAATTATGCCAAAAGAAAATAAGATATTTTTTAATTTATTATCTTATTGCTCAATAAATATAATGGTAAGTTTTAATAAGGAATATATTTTTATATATATAAAAAAATAAATTAATTGAAAACCAATTAGGGAAAGTTATGTCTCAATATTTAAAAAAAAAAAAACTCCATGGGACGCAAAGTGGTTCGGTAAAATCTCAAAAATTCACCCAGCAGGCGTGTTCCAATCCAGCAACTTGAAACCTTTTCTAGATTTTTTCAGTCTACCATTCAAACCGGAAAAGCTTTGAAACCGGTTCGGTTCAACCGGATTAAGTTAAACCATTCAATTGGATTGTTTTTGAGAGAGTATTAATTAAAGAGTGTTTTTAATAGTGAATCAGATCAGAAAAGGACCGATTCACAGTGAACCCGGTTGAACCGGACGATTCGGTACTGTTTTTAAAACCGTGGTAGTGTGTGTGTATATATAATTCGGTATATGAGTCAGAACAGCACATCTAGCGGAAGCTTCCAAGTAAAAATCGAAACCGTTTGTCCTTAGTGGAATGAAAACTTGACGGTAGAAAATTTAGTAGGCGTTATAGATATATATTATGGAGTCCAATATTGATCGTCTTTACTCATTCTCAATAGCGAAGAACCTAAGTGAAGGCCTTGCATTCCACGTCTTCAATGGCGAGACTAAAGATTGCAGGGACATGGGTGGGTGTATTGGAGGTAGAATTAGAGAATTGGTCAGTTGCCATGTTGAGAGAAGAGGTGGCACAGCGATCAAACATGGCTACCGAGTCAATCAATTTAATATGTGCTGGTAAAGTCTTGAAAGATGGTGATGGTAGTGAAAAGCTTAGTCAATTGGGTATCAAGAACAACTCTAAGATTCTCGTCAGTCGTATATCTATTGAGGAGGGCAAGTCTTTAAAGAAGGAATTGATGGCCGATGAGGAACGCAATCGCAGACTTGCACGAATTAAGTGAGTTTTATAACCTATTTGTTTGTATTAACGGGTGTTATGAACTGGGTTTTATATGTTGAAGTTCTGGTTGAAATTAATGTGTTCAGCATCAAGGTTACAACTTTTATGCATCTGTTCTACCTGAATCATTAATTCTCCATCCCATTTCTTGTAATTCTGTTCTGTTTTTAAACTGGTGTTTTTCAATTCGTAAATTAAGTTCAATTCCCTGGAGAACATGATAGATTTGCGCGAGCAAACTATTTGATTTTGCGACTGGTGAAAGAGGAAATTGAATTACAAATCATAAAGTTCTTTCTGTGGGTTGTTATTGATGTCGACTTAATAACGTGGATTTTTGTTTTGCTTACTTTTGACATAAAATTTAAAACTATGCAAGACTTTGTGTGAACTTGAAGTACTTATCTTTATTGAAGTATCTCTTTGTTGTTGATCTTTCAGTTTCCCTCTTATGGTTTAACTAATTATCCTTGGAAGAGTAGAAGGGCAATAAAAATAAACCCAAGTTCTTTTTGCATGAGAATTTTCAATTCTTGCATTTCCATAAATAGTTTTATTAGACACCCATAACTTTAAATATTTGCTCGTCTTGAAGCAATTTGTTTAGGGATGACACTGAGCGAATTTTTTAAGGCGTCCAGCTCTATCCACCATAATAAAACTGACCTTAATAAAACAGATTAGGATAGTGAATAAAGGAGTTTGGAATGAATTTAAATAGTAATTTCACTATCAGTGCCAGGTTCGGATATGATTTGAATTTGGGCTTTTTGATATCCATTATCCAAATTTGAGTATAAAATAGATACTTTTTAGTTGATATTGATTTTTCTCATTATGTTTGGATTTAAGTTTAGTTACCTTAATGTTTGAATTTAATTTGATTTATCTTGATATTTATAGATGTGATGAAAAATTTGTTGTTTGTATTTATATTGATTTTGTATTAATTTTTTTATTTTGTCGGGAGAATATTGATAAATGCGTATTGAAATGGGTATCGGGTGGTATGCATTTAGTAATAACCAGATTTGAAATGGGTATGGGTAGGGTTTGGGTACCTCAACTAATAAATGAGTTTGGCAATGGATATGACACTTTTGCATATTCATACTAAAAGGTGCAGATAAACTGTGACAATAAGATGAATTTTGGACTTTTTTCTTTTGGAGACATTGGCAGTATATTTTCATGTTGAATGCATACTACATTGTTCCAGATGCTGTTGCTTATTGAGATGTAATAGCATCTTTTTGCCCTTATAACTTTTCCTGTATAAGCTCATTCTCTTCTTGTTTTTGTTTTTTGTTTTCATTTCAACATTTTGACTTTCTTCTTAACTTGTCAGAGCAGCTGTTACGGCACTGTCCAAAAGGCACGGAGATGGTTCTTTGCCAGTTGAAGACTTCAATTTAGAACTTGAAGATCAAAATGGGCAAAAATTGCACTTTTCAGAGACTGATCGACAGTATGCTACTCATGCTTGTGTTTTTTCTAGATTTGTATTTCTATATGGATCACTAATTTTGTTTCTTAGGTCTTAGAGCATCCGATGTCCTATTTTTGGGTTTGGAAATATGATTTTACCCATTAAAAATGGCAGGGCAATAATGATGGGCCTGATGCTTCATGCAAATGGGAAGGGGCTAATCAAAAGGCAAATGTTTAAAGATGCATTAGAAGTGCTCACTATGGGCGAGGTTAGTTGTTAATGGAAATTTTAAAAATCATTTAAATGGTTAAAACGTCTTAATCATTATTCAAATTTATGTTTTTATGGTATACATCAATAATCTTGCCTATGTTGTTAGTTAATGTATATTTAAGTTGTCATGTTGAGTTATACTGGCTGTTCTCTTCATGCTTCATTTCTTTCTTAACATTAGTTGTTGTATCTCAAATTATTTATTGCAGATAATGTGCATGTATGCCTAGTTGTTAGAGTTTATCTGTGGTTGCCAGTCGATTTTCTTTTGAATGTTTTCTCATGTTTATCAAACAATTTTGGATTATCATTGAAGGTTGTGTGGATAATTTATCTATTTAGTAATCCTTTTTTCTCGTAAGAATAGTCTTAATATGTGTAAGTAATATCTGGCAGGAGGCTTTTTCTCTTTGCAACCCCAAGTCCATTGAAGTAAGCCATTTGGATTCCTTTTATTTTGTTTTTGGCTTTTCAGAGAGTATTGTGGTTATAAATATCCTTATTTGTGGTACATGTTTTCTTCCAGCTTGTTGACAATATACCAATACTGCAAATAGACATGGTGTGGTGCTATTTCATGCTCCGTGACATTGGCTGGCTTTCAATGGCAGGAGTACGCCTTGTAAAGGCTAGAGAAGGTCTTGAACGTGCTCATGGCAAGGATTCATCCCGTTTCAGGCTTCTTTCAGTAGGCCGCTCTTCAGAGATTGCCCTGTGAGAAATTTTTCATCATATATCCTTTTACATAATTATGAAATGAACTCGAAGGAAGAAACTTCTTGATTTGGAGATTTGAAGTTAATTCCATTCTAGCGCATTGTTGTAGATACTTGAGACTAGAGCTGTTGGAAGGAGTGGTTGCTTATCACAGTGGTCAGTTTGAAAAATGTAGGAGGTTTCTGACTTCTGCACAAGCAAGATTTTCTCAGGTTAGACACCATATACTGTATTTTGATTGCACCCCTCTCTGATCTCTCTCTCTCCATTACATATGATACACATAAAATACATCTTTCCTAGATTCTTCTAAACTGGGTTTGTTGAAAACATTTACTAGAAAATTTAACTACTAGAAAATTTAACTGACTTTTCTCTTCTTCTCTGTAGATGACATATTTACTTCTGCAACCCTTTCCTGGACTTAAAATATAAATTTCTGCATATAAATTCTGTTCATCAACATTTTTTTTTGCCTGAAATAGCTACTATGAAGACCTTAACCTCTAAATAAATACTCAACATGAAAATATGTTCATGTTTATAGAGGCATACCATATTCAGGATACTGAACAAACAGAGAGGTAGTTTGCATGCATGTTTTGAGGAAAGAAGAGCCCCTGGGGTGCTATCAGTAATTGTTACCTTTTTTCTGTTCTCCTGGTCTATAGTACCCTATAAAAAATAAATATTTTTCCATTTCTTTTTTGTTGCCCTCACTCTAATTATGCTATGATACAATGCAAGTAATGTAGCTACCTTTTTTTTTTTTTTATTGCAATTCTATTTTTCTTTTCTGGTTCCAGTTACAAGTGCCAGATGAGGCTTTATCAATTGTTATGAGCATGGGCTTTAAGGAAAAAGATGCAAAGACAGCATTGAGAATTAGCAATCAGGATGTTGAGAGTGCCATTAATTTTCTCGTAGAGGAGAAGGAAAAGAGAGCAAAGAAACGAGAGGATGACATTCGTCGAAGAAATGAAATAAGGTGAGGGTCATAAATTTGACATATTTTATATGTGATTTTAGCTGAAACTTACGATTTGAAGACCAAGTCAGAGATTCATACTTGGCCTTGTAAATTCACAGGGAGCAACAAAGGTATGGAGTAACACCCTTGAAGAAAGCCGTGGATATCCAAAGATTGAATGAGTTGACCTCCATAGGGTGCGCACTTACAGTATTGTTGCTAAATATATGCCAATTAAAACTTGATATCTAATATGAAACTAATTTGGGTTCCTATCTTGATACAATTTTTTCTCTTATTATTATTATTATTATTATTATTTTTTTTTAATTACCTAGCTTGGGGTAGTATTTGGGAGTTACTATTTCACGTCTCCACTGCACCATTTAAATAGTCAAACATTTTCCTTGGAATACACATGCTATAGTTGACCTTTAGTATTTTGATGGTGTAATTTTGTATTGACCTTCCCCAATATTTCACTTTCTCTTTTCTTCTTTGTGGCATTGTACTGTTAAATTGAAACTTCCCAGCTATCAGCTGATGCATATTATCCGTGCCCCTTTCGGCTTAGAAGAAGTAACAATGTAGTCATATAAAGCTAAGTGCTCCTTAATTTGGCAGGTTTGATAAGGAGCTTGCTGCTGAAGCTCTGAGGAGAAACGAGAATGATACTGTGAAGGCATTGGACGACTTGACAAATCCAGAAACTAATACAACTATCCAGGTTATTTAAGTTATTTCATGAAGATATTTATTGGGTTTGTAATTTGATTTAAGCCTGCTTGGTCACCTTGTTTGACCTTCAGGCTGATATAGAATCAAGGAAAAGAAAAAGATCACAACAACAAGAGCAGGCTTTAGCTGAATCGCTTGTATCCATGGGTTTTGAAAGATCAAGAGGTATTTGATTAAAGAGTTACTTCTCTTTTGTGCCACTGAATTCTAGGCTGCTAGGTTTTGAACCGTTACGAGAACTCTTATCTGCACTCTGCAGTGGTTGAAGCTGTTCGCGCTGGTGGCTCTATGCAGCTAGCAATGCAACAGTTGCTCGCACAAGAAAGACCTGTTCCTGCAGATGCTGTTCAGGACAGTGCTAATAATCCTAGTTTAGAACCTGCTAATGATGCCATAGAGGATTTGAATGAAGATATTTTGAGCAATGATAATGATATTGGAGATCCATCGACCAACAAAATGGAACAGAGGGACATAGAGATGGAGGGTGAAATTGCTGGTGAGATAGCAAAAGGAGAAGCCTTAGCTGACTATGACATTGAAGTAACAAAAGAAGGTGAAGCCATAAACGAGTACTTAGCTTTGTTGGATACCATGGGCAGCAGCAAGAAAGCTTCAACATCACAGTGAGAGGAAACACAGGTAAAACAGGTCAATAACTATAATTTATAGGTATGGTGATGGGATGATGCTTTTTTAGATTTCAAGTTCGTTGGGATATTTTTCAGTTATATGAAGCTCATCATTGTATGGATTGATGAGTGTGTGTCATAAATACAAGAATCTTTATTCTCTCGTTGGTTCTCTTTCGTCTTCCTCTGTTTCACGACCTTCCAATATATAACATCTTCGTCTGAATTTCCTCCTCCTTATAAAGTACCTGAATTGAATCAAAAGGTTAAAGAGATTTTATCGACTTCCAAAGAGATGTCTGATCATGGAAAAAACAAAATTTCAGTACGAAGTGAAAAGACCAATGACTTTTGATATTATTCTCTTTTCTCATCGTTGGGGATGAGGATGATTTTCAAGAGAAGGTAATTTTTACAATTTTATTGAGCTCTCAAAATAAGAAGAAATTCTAGATCTCCTTATTTAAGAAATAAAGTTTTAATACAGAATAGGAATACTAATTTGCTCTTAATATTTGACAAAAAGTGAAAATTTTCTTTTAACGTGTCAATTGGTGTAATATTACATTTCATGTTTTAAAATTAGAAAGAATTTGTTTGTGTATACGAATATGTAAATATGTGATGTAACATGGCACAGGAAGGGTAAATTTTTCTTAATTTTAAAATATAACGGGTAATATTCCACCATTTTAAAATATAAAGGGTAATACTACACTAACTAAAATATTAAAGGTAAAATTATACTTTTTTTTGCCATATATTAAGGCAGAATTGTACTTTAATTTCTTATTTCCTTCAAAATGTTCTTCCATACTTGAGAATTAGAGTGGTCAACACTTTTGGAGGAGAGTTGAAATGCACTGCATAAACTTCACACAATTTATCATTAGCCAGTTCGTCAAAAGGAATAATTGTATACTGGCACGATTGGTCAAATTGAGATTTCAAATCTTCAAATTTTCCACATCCAACATAGGCGGCAGGTTGAATTCTCCCTCACCTTCCAAACACAAGTTTGGCTCAAGGATCATAAGTAATGCAAAGTAGCACAGCCCCTTGACCAGCATTATAGAAATAAAAGATAATAATTAATTACATATTGATCAATCGAAGTAGAAATTCATCCAGTAACCCATGTCAGTTTCAATTGTGTGAATTTTTATTGATGGGATATGGGCTTTTACAATCACGGTCAGCTCAGCTGCCTACCAACGTAATACTATGCATGGGTTAGTTTTATACTTTTGCTCATTGATCATAGTATTATTTATTTATTTATTTATTTATCCTTTAATGAGAAAGCCAAACAACAAGAAACTAAGACTGCACAAAAAAACACAGTCCCTGAAGAATCACCCAAAAGCTTTAGATGAAAGACTATTGAGGCGCTGTATTATGACACACGTAGAAAGCTTATTGATCAAACACAAGATTGACAAGTCTTAGTTGATCTCACTTTCAGTGGCCTAGAAATTTATCACATTCACTTGATTGCTCATCATTTTCTTCCTCACGAGCCCTTTTCATAATGGCCACGTACTCATTACCATACAGATATTGAAGAACGTACCATTTGCCATTTTAGAGTTAACCATGAACACTGGCTGATGCACACTTGAATAGGCACCTGACCTTTATTTTGCTTTTCTACGTCATTAATATTCTTGGTGTCTATTAAATTTTGGATTATGTCCCTCAAAGTTCTACATGAATCAGTCTCATTGCTTATGTGTTGGTGATAGTCACAATAAAGATCGGTGCAAGGACCGGGTTAGCCTGGACTTCTAGCTAGCTTAGAGGGCAAAGGCTGAATCTTGCTTTCCTTTTAAAACTTCTTCAAGCAACAAGAGAAAGGTTGAAGGCTTAGTTGTACGACCACTTCCTCCACTACTATTACCTAAGCTCTTGCCAAAACCATAGTTGAAACTCATGCTGCTGCTGAAGTTGTTCGCATTCTTCTTAGCCTCAACATTGTCCTGTTCCAAGTCAATGACAGTATCGTTCAAGGGCTTGAAATCTTCAAGAACTCTTGCTTTCAAACTGTCATTTAGATACAAGCTAGCATTCCGAATGAACATTCGAATTTGATTAGATGTTTGGCTTCTTCCTCATTTCCAAAACATGACTTCTCCATCTATTGAGATACTCCAAAAAGGTCGCATTAAATTTTTGCTTGAGAAACTTAAGATCCTTTAAGGTCACTTACATATGAGTGCTGCATTCGTACTAGTTGATGAACTCTTTAGTGATCCAACCCCAATCTTCCTTAACATTTCTATCTAGGCCATGGTACCAATATATAGCTCTCCCATTTACAGTAAGGCTAAAGTACTCAACTTTTTTCCTTATTGATAAACCATTGTGTCTCATCATAATCACATATTGCTTAATGTGAGCCCTCAGGTCTGAAGTCCCATCGAGCATGGCCATGTCCGACTTCCTAAATTTGGGAGGCAACAACTCCTTGGAATCTAATGCCATCTCTTAGGGATTAATTCCCTTACCAAAGGAGATAACCTTTGCCATAGCTTTTAACTTCTCCTTAACTTCTTCATAGTTACATCCTCATCCCTAAAGACAAATGCCTTCTTTCTAACCCCTTTTAGTTTAGTTGACGGTTCATCATCCAGATCATCTTCAAAGAAGTCATTCTTAGGATCCAAGTTGACAGCTGATCTAGCCCTTTCATGAGTAAAACCAAGGCTTCCCCTTAGGTTGGCACCCAACTAAAATTAGACGGAGATGTAAGGCCCCAAATTATACCCTAGTAGTATTTAGATTGGATTAGAGAAAGAATATTAAAATTTAAGCAAGTTAAAATATAGTCAAGGGACATAGATGGAAATAGTTTAAAGGTTAAGAGACAATTTCATAATTAATTTAAATTGGGATGCAAATGCATAAATGAATATAATACATAGGTTAATATGAAAATGAGATGAAGTTGCATGCTAATGTGTGAATTAAAGAAGAATGTGGGGTAAAATCATAAATACATGAAGGTTAAAGTGCCTACCAATGAAAGCACAATATGTGGCCCTTCTAAAATGATGAAGAGAATTCTTAAAGGAGAAGATATGTGTTGCTCGTATCATTTGAAGAACAAAATCTTAGGTTTTTCATCTCTCTTTCTCACTAAAGCACGCACACAAATGCATCTCTAAGTAAATTAAGAAAGAAAAGGAAGAGTTAGTAGAATCCAAGCAAATATAAGGTAAGTTTATGTGCTAATCTAGCTTTTTTTTCATCTCTTCCATGTTCTAAAGTTAAGAGGATTCTGCCTTGATTCATGTTCATACTATATTTTAGTGGAAGAAAAAAGTAAGACCAAGGGGAAGGATAAAGTAGAGAGCTAAATGAATTAAGAATTGGTCATTTTGCTAAGGTATGGGAAATTCCCAATTTACATATATGTGTGTGGAATTTTGGCATGGAATAGTTTGATATATGAGTTGTTATGGATGTGAAATTGTTGTATGTGAGTTGAATTCAAAATTAATATGCTTGGATTTAATGTAATAAAAGTTCTAGTTGAATTGTTGAGTAATTGCCATGGAAAACAAGTGAAAGTATGCTGGATTTTCTGGACAGTTGTTACAAAATTGGGTATAAATTGACCTTAGAAATAGGTGATTCAAATTTCATATTAAAATTAACACATAATACTATAATTCTTATGAAGAGACTTGAAACTAGTTCTTCCTTTAAGGTACCTAAAATATGGCTTAAAGTCAGGAAATCAATTATGTCCCTGCACTGGAGTAGTCTATAATGATATGATTCTTATTTTACAAGTCCAAAAATTGTTTGATTCCTGATTATTGGAAAGCTAAGACATATAGGAACAATTTTTATGATACACATTGATCTAAATGATGCATTTTCAAGGTTAAAAATAAGGGTTAATATAGATCTTAAAAGTTGCCAGATTGTGGAACACTAAACTATGAAATTCATTAACCTTCATGGTTGTCACAGATTTATGAAATTCATGTCAAAATGCAAAATTTGATTGTTTTTTTCTTCCTATTAACCCTCACGGCTGTCACAAAGTATGTCCAACCGTGAGTCCTCTGTTTTTTACAAAAACATGAATTTTTCTTTATAAATCAACCCCAAATTTGAACTAAGCATTTTCATTCATATCTAATGTATGTATACCATATGTTTATAGGCATATGATTTATAAATATGTATGTAACTTACAATAGTCTATAAAGATGTTGATATGAACAAAGTTCATGAAAAGAACATACTTGTATATGTTTGGTATATATGTGCATATATTGATTATAAGTATATGTTTATGTATATATTTGATATACCAAAAATTTTGAAGATTGAATAAGATGATAATAAAGGAAATGTGGATATCAATGTCTGCTTATGGACTTAGTTGTGGATAAATAGGCATGTTTAGTAAGGTTACAGTGCAACTGCTACAGTTTGACACCTATGGTATCTAAAGTTAAGACTAAATTGTCTCTATAGTTTGGTACCTTCGGGTATTTATATACATACTTACAGGTATCTATAGGTGGTACCTACAAGTATCTATATGCGATATCTTCGTGTATCTACAACACCCATTATCTACACCCACAAAAAAGTGTAGGGTAATGGCCCAAATATCGGGTTAGTCGAGAATTTTACTTTTTCTGAGATTAATCAGTGTACCCGAGATAGAAAGTACACCTGAATCTAAAAAATATTGGACTATTCAAAAGAACAAGTTAGTAGAAGTACAGGGATGAATTTTGAAGTGAAATCGAGGTCAAATAGGTTTCTAAAAGTTATAAATGAGAAAAAGTCCATTTCGGTACTATCAAGTTTGACCGACGTTTGACCGGAGTATTAAAAACAGCTATTGACCTCTAAAATTTTATCTAAAGGTATAGATAGACTCTAAATGATATTTAGAATTTATTGGTAGTGAAAAATTATTTTTATGGTAACACTGAAAATTGAGCTATCGAACAGATTTGAATGAACCGAACTGGAAACGGATTCCGATTGGACTGAAAATTTGTGTGTGGCATAATTAATATATTTTATGAATTATGGAATTGATTTTGGGAGAATTTGAGCTTGGAAAGAGAGAATTAATTTAAGACTGCAAATTGGGCCATAAAAATGGTTTGGGCTTTAGATTGGTTGGCCCAACTTGATTGGACCTTAAACCAACCAAAAAACCCACTATATAAGAGATATTTTCTACCTCTTTACCCAGATTTTTGCAGCTGCCCCGTTCTCCTCTCTTCTCCCTCAAAACCGAAGCTCTTTTCTCCCTCTCCAACATGATTTCTTCACTTCTTCCATTTCTTCCTTCAATTCAAGTTTTGTTCTTGTGTTCAGCCCCTAATAAAGATTATTCTAGCTCCTAAACTCTGAATTTGGTGAAGATTAGAAAGAAATCAAGAATTATAGGTTTCAGGCAAAAGTTAAGGTAAGCATATTTTTGATGGATTTTTGTTTGAGGATTTTCGACCAAGTATGGATTTTATGGAGGGTTATGCTTCTTCAATGGAGATATGATTAGGTGAAGATGATTTAATTGTGAAAATCAAGGATTAAAGGTTAGTGGTTATAAAATCCTAACTTTTCTATGGATTTTGTGTGATTTTAGGTTATGTTTATAATCAAATTATGTGATAAATGCTTGAATAATTGAAATTGATGTTATAATTATTAAATTGCAGGTTAGGAATAATGGTTTAAATGATTAAATTGAATAAATAAATTTGAGTGAAGAAATCAATCTAGCTTTGGTCGAATGCATTAAGTAAGCTTTTTAATATGTATTTTGTTAATTAAATGATTATAATGCTTAAAAATGAATGTAGAGATTGAATAGAGTGTATAATAATTTTTTGGGAATTTTTGGAAAGAAATTGAATATAATCTATGTTGGTTTTGTATTATGTTTTAAAAGAAAATAATGGAACATGGCAAGTTTAAAGGAAATAAGGGTATAATTAAAACTAGGAAAGATAAGTAACTGATTTATAATAGAAATTGGTGGAAAAAAAAAGTAATTGAATAAAGAGTTGGTATAATTTAGCCATATAGTATCTAAAGATTTGAAGTTGTGATTTTGAATGTTTAGTGATGTATAATTGCATAATTGTACTAATTGACATGTAAATTAATAAAATAAGTGATAAACGAAATAAAAATGTTTATACGTATGTATAAAGGTGTATTTTGTGTTTAAATGGAATTTTTATGTTATATAAATATATTGATTGATGAGTAATTTAATCAATTATATGAATGGAGTTTGAAAAAAAATGAATTCTTGAGTAAGAATTGTATGATGGCCGAATTGAATGTGTATGAATATTAATAGGTATATTTGTTAATTGTTAAATATTAAGCTATAAAATGCACATGAACATGATTTGGGTGTATACAAATTAAATGAGAATTATTTAAATCTATTTGGTTATTTTATAATGAATTAATGCGTTATGTCCATTATGGACATAGTGTAATAATTGATGTTAAAGTGAAAATAATAGTATATTTGATTTAAATTTGAATAAATAATGATTTGGAATTGGAATATTGTGGGAAGAGAATTAATAGAATGTGAAAATACCATGTTGGCCAATTGATACTGACCAATTTTCAGAAAGTGTACTAAATCGGTTGAGCAATATAGGGAAATTACACACAAATATCGTACCCAAGGGAAAGGAGATTTTGATTGAATTTGTTAAAATTATGCTAAAGAACATCCCAAGTGTTTAATGAATTTTTGACTTTAAATACTAAAAAACATTAATATGATAAATGACTAAAGACTAACAGTTAATTAATGAAATAAATTGCAAAAGTAAACAACAACTTAAGATAAGAAAAATAATATTAAAATCAGTTAACTAAAAACCCTGATAAGGAATACCTATTCTTCCCAATATGTGGCAAGTAAAAACTCTCAAAACATCACACTTGCTCAAGGTGGACAACTCTTCTAAACCCAAGCGTACCAAAACTGGATTCAGCTAATCTAATCACTAAACTTACCAAATATGGATTCATTTTGTTGATTAGCATCAGTTTGAGTTACCAAATCCTAAATCTAAGATAACCTACAAAATTTGGGTTCAGTCATCTACAAACTCATTCATATTTCACAGATCTGAACCTAGTAACACTATAAAAAAAAATAATCTCAACCTACCAAATTTGGGTTTAGTTAAGAAAATAAATGAAAAGAATCACAAGAATAGATCATTTATATGAGTTAATCATCAAAGCCACTCATTTAGATCACCAAATTGGACTAAATCTAAACAAAGTTATTGATTCATAAACATATAGAGGAATAACAAGAAATATGAAACTAGAGCATATGTATAAGTAATAAGAGCAGAGTTTCCACATGGATGATGGGGATTCAAGAAATCCCTTAGCAAGAAAGAGACTACTCACTCATGGTTGGAATAAACATTAAAATAGATAAAAAGAAACTGATATTACCCATTACCAATTTGAATCTGAAGTTCTTACAATATTAAAAACTGTTCTTTAATCTAAGTCAACTATTACAACTCAAAGTTTTCACCAAGAATGATGGATTCTAAAGCTAAGATAAGATGAAAACCCTAAAACTGAGTGACAAAATGATAAAATAACAGATAAAATGAAATGAAGACAAAAGTTGTTTTGAAAAGCAAGACAAGATCCCCCAAATTTCAGAATTGCAAGTGTAAGTAGAAAATCAAGTTACACATCAGTATGAAAATTCTTACTGCCATGTAGAGTTGGTTACAACTGAAAATGACAAGTTACACGGCGGTAAGGAACTCCCTAACCGCCGTATAAACAGCTACTGGATAAAACTCCAAAATCTTCACAAGTTTACACGGCAGTATGGACTTTCCTTATAACAACCCAAAAAGGGGCCTAGTGGAAATTGCATAATTATTGGGTATATTGGTAATTGCACAAGTTTGGACTATATTAATGGAGGATTAAATTGAACAAGAATTAAAGTATTTAATGGAAAAGTTTTTATTTTAGTGACTAATTGGATATTTTGCATTGGACCAATGGGATCTTGCCACCTAAGAGTGGGTAGTTGGAATCATTTAATGAAGAAATGAAAGAAGGAGAGAGGGAAAGCAAGGAAAGCATATTTTGTTCCTTCTTGCTCACGCCTCCCGTCCTCCCTCTTCCTCCTCCTCTCTCTCGTTTCTTCATTTTTTGCTGCCGGCTCACCCTCCTTGGGTGGTTAGACTTGGATTTGAAGCTGAGATTTAGGGGTTTAAGGTTATTTTGCAAAGGTATGTGATGGTTGATTTCGATTTCTTCTCCTTCTCCTTCTGTAATTTGAATTTCTGGGTTGAAGGATTAAGAGTATGTTTGTTTGGTTTGTTTGCAAGCTACTGGTAAGAAAGAAGAGAAAGGAAAAGAGAAGGTTTGAGCTTGAGGATGACTGATTTTTGGAAGCTTCTTTGAGGTTTGGGAGTTTGTCTTAAATGGCTTGAGTTTGTTTGAAAGCTTTTAAATTCTGGAATTTATTATGAGATGCATGTTATGTGTGTGTTTGATTGGGTTTGGCCTTAGTGGGTGTATTAAATGAAGAAGTATTAGTGAATACATGTTTTGTTCCATATATTTAGAGTAAATTTTGGTATGATGCATGTTATTTAATTAGCTTGTTAAAATTGTAGTAAATTGCAAGTAGTGATTGTATAAGGTTTTGAATGTGTTTTACCATGTTTTGAATGTTATGTGTTATTTGATTTGAGAGTCAAAGCATGATTATATGGTTTTTGGGTCGAGGTGGTTTTGGGGTTGTGCTTGAGCACCCAAAACAAAGTGAAATCTCTGGAGTTTTGGGTTTCACACGGCGGTATGGGTTTTCTGACCACCGTGTGATCGTGCCGAAAGCAATGGAAATTGACTGTCTGTGGCCTCACATGGCGGTAAGGGTAAGCCTGACCGTCATGTAAAGTGCTTCTGGATAGTGTATTTTTGCAGGTTGATCTATTTACATGGCGGTAAGGATTTGCCTGACTGCCGTGTAAAGTGATTCTATTCTGTTGGTTTGAGAGTGTTGTCGTTCACACGGCGGTATGGTTCTTCCTTACCACAATGTGGATATCACATGGCGATATGGCTTGGCCTAATTGCCGTGTGAAAGTGATCTGTAAGCTTGTTGAAGTGTAATTTGTGTATAAATTATTGAAGAAGTGATATGTTAAGTCTATATAAGAAATTGAATATGTTATATGTTTATCTTGAATTGAATTGTTTAGATATAAGATTTGTGCATTATTTCCGTTTTTGTGTTGAATGACTATTGTAAAATTGTTCGAATATCTAAGTGATCGTTTAGTGTGGCTATTGATTAGAGTTTATAAGTTCGGCCTGAATGGTCATAGTAGTGGATAGATAAGCATTCTTATAAAGGGCTAGTGATTGCAGCTGCTAGTGTTTGACCCCGTTTGGGTCTAGTGTTTGATACCTTCAAGTATCTAAAAGGTTTTAAAATGTTTTGAGGCTTCGGTCTCCAGAGTTCGATACTGCTCGTAGTATCTAGTGTACCCGTATCCAACACCCATGTAAATTCAGTGTCACACCCCGTAAGTGGCCTAATTGGATTTAGCGATTTTAATTGGACAATTAAGGGTAATTGAGTAATTTGCTATTGATTGAGGATTAAATTGCAAAGGAATAAAAGTATTTATTGGCAAATATTGGTTTGGTGAGTGAAAGGTAATTTGACAAGGATTAAATGGTAAAAGAAGAGTGAGTGGAACGTGAAGCTGTGCATGTGTGCCAAGTGGTGAGTGTGTGTGTGTGTACGTGGGTGAAAGAAAACAATGGTCTGAGTGTTTTAGTTTCTGGAAAAACTAAACACATGAGGTTTTCTCTCTTGCTTTCTCTTTCTCACGAAAACCACTCTTCCTCTCTTGTGTTTTCGGTTCTTTCCCATTTGCATGTGTGTCCATCTGCTGTGAGCTAGGGTTTTGGATGTTTTAGAAGCTTCAGAAGGTAAGTGGCTGTCAGATTTCGTGTGTTCTTCTTATTCTTAAGGTTTTAGAGATTCTGTTCTTGGGTTAATGAGTTGTGGTTTCATTTGTTGCAAGCATCTGAAGTTAAGAGGAAAGAGAAGGATAAAGGGAAGATTGTGGATTAGAATTCAATGGACGTTTTGAGCTTCAGTACAGGTTTGGGAGTGTGTCTGTCCCTTATTGTGTTTTGATCCTGTTTGCAGTTTTGATATGAACGTGGTTTCTGTGTGTTTGTATATCAAAATGCATAAAATATGTACTGTGTATACAAGATTCCTGTAGAAAAGAATAATGTGAGTTTTATAAGAAGATGAATATGTATGAGTTTGAATGTGGATTCCTGGGAAGTTGATTTTCTGATATTGCCTCTGTTATAATTGTAATAATGTGTTATTTGTGTTATAATTGCTGTGAATGTGCTCTGGAGACTTGAAGGTACGTATTCGAATCCTGATTGCATGAAAAATGGTTTTAGATAAAGAGGAGTTTTGAATTTTAGAAATACTCTATTTTCTGGATTTTCTGGTTTTCACGTTTTCTTTCTGGGAATTTTGGAAATCTGTTGGAGAAGAAGAAGTAGCGTGAGAAGAGGATCACGAGACGTGATGGGGCATCACGCCGTGACCCTCTTCCCTGAAGAAGGTCACGCGACGTGATGGGGCATCACGCCGTGATCCCCTTATCTGAGAAGTTGGGAGAAGGAGAAGTCTGTGAGAGGAAGATCACGAGACGTGATGAAGCATCACGCCGTGACCTTCCTCCCTGTGGGAAGTCGCGACGTGATGAAGCATCACGCCTCGCGACCTCGTGTCACACCCCATTTGCCCCCTAGTAGAATGAGCCTGTCTGTCCGTCTGTCTGTCTGTCTGTCTGTCTATCTGTCTGTCAGTATGTGTAAGCATTCGCATGTGTTCAGCATTTCATAAGGGTGTTTCAGTAAAATGTATGATTTTGGGGTTTATTATTATGTGGGTGCATACATGGCATTAGTGTGTTTAATTAAATGAGATATACTTGTGTGCGTGTGTTCATACCATGGTAGGGTATGCATAAGTGAAGAGGGTTTTAGGTGTGTGTAGTGTAGGTTATTTTAGTGTGAGTGATTAGTGTCACCAATAGGAGTTTGATGTATATTTAGAATAAAGAAAAGAAAAAGAAAAGGGGATGAGAGAAAAGAACTTACAGATTCACGTTTTTCTCACTCACTCTCTCTTCTTCTTCACTTTCTTTATTCCCAAGTACTGTGTTTTGATTCAAGGTCTTATTGGTGAAGTTAATCCTCTCCTTGCATTTCTTAGCTTGGTAAGTGCAAGATCTAGTCTTTGTTTTATTGTAAAATTGCATCTTCATCTTCTCCCTTGAGTTTAGGTTTAACCTAGGGTTGAATTTACTGTGTTTGTGTTCTAGCTGAGGCTCCACGTGATCCAAAGGGGAAAGAGGTTGCTGGACCAAGTGGAGCTAAGTGATAGAAGTTAGAATCTAGGTTTGGGAATATTGATTTGTGCGATTTTGATGTTTTACTGTAAATTCTAGGGTTTATATGTTCTTGAAGAGTTTGAATCAATTAATCTTGATTTGGTTGTTTAAATGTTAAATTAAGTTGCATGTATATTGATTATGTGATTTGAGATGATTTCTGGAAAGTAAATACAGGTTTGATTGGTTTTAAATCAAATTGGGATTGAATTCTTGGTTCTGGAAATCGTGGAAATTCTGGAAAATCGAAATACTGTAGAAACTCCCTCTGTCTCGCGCGACTCGCTACGAAGGAAGGCAAGTCACGTCGCGTGACTCTCGGTCACGATGTGACATGCCTGCTGAGAAGCCAGTCGCGTGACTAGCTGAAGAGCAAGCAAGTCACGCGACGTGATCTTCGGTCACGTCGTGCGACTTGCGAAGAAAAGGCAGATCACGCAACGTGATCTGCGAGGGAGAAGCAGCGTCACGTCGCGTGACCCTAGGTCACGCCGTGACCTGCATAAGCATTGCGTGATCCGCGAGGATCACGCAACGCAATTGGCGAGAAACAAGCAGGTCACGAGACGTGATCCTCGGTCACGCCGTGACCTGCCTGTTGAGTCGCCAGTTTCTCTGTTCAGCTCGTTTTTCCGAAATTTTCTAGTTTTTAACTCAGAAATGAATTTGGTATTTCTTCTGAATTGACTTTACTGTTGTATGATGCATATCTTACTGTTTGATGCTTCGATATGCGTGATGGCATGATTTTCTGATGAATTATACGCTATATCCTGAAATGTGATCAGTGTGACGCATAACCTGCTAGAGTCAAGTAAGTGGATAGTTAGGCATGCCTAATAGAGTCTTTAGCTGCAGCCCTCAGTTCAGTTTGGACCCCGATCAGGTCCCCGTTTGGTTCCTCGCGAACCCTTCAGTATAGAATCTTGTTTAAGATTCCCTCAGTATATAAATAACATGTTCTGATAAATGATATAATATTTGACTTGTACCTGTGAGGTACCCTCAGTATTCGATTCGTACCCGTAAGGTACCCTCAGTAGACTCGTTATCCACTGTCTAGAGTCAGCAGGTATTCTTTGAATGTTAATGGAAATGTTCTGATCTGATATGGCTTTGAATGGAATATCTGAATGAGTTTAATGATGAAATACATGTTGGTTGATTCTGCAATGCATGTGAGATTCTGAAAGTATGGTATTTAATTACGGGCATGTTTATATGATTTATGCAACAGTCCTTGCATTCTGCCATTGTGAATGTGTTATGCCTTGACGACCACTGTGAGTGGCCGTCCATAAATTATGTGTGTTTCCCCACTAAGCGTTTTATCGCTTAGCACGGTGTTTTTACCCGTGCAGGTGCGGAAGGCGTTTTGCTAGAGAGAGTCGCCGTCATCAAGCCAACACAGAAGGGATTAGTGTAGGGCTCAGTTTTGTATCAGTTATTGATTCTTTTTGTATAGAACTCTCTGTATCAGCTTCCGCTTTTGTATCTATATTTTTTATATGTAATATTATTTATATCAGCTAGTTGATCAGAACATTATTGTAATAGTTTAATTATAGTAATGCATGATCAGCTTTTGCTTTCTGCATGTAAAGTTTTTAATTATTCTGTATTTCTGAATGTATGTTATGAATGATTGTATGTTATACTTTGTACTTGCTTGGTGACACCTTGTCTCATACGGCTTCTCACTCCTTATCGGATGGGAACGCCTACGTATGGGAAGGGGGTGTTACAGTTAGTGGTATCAGAGCATAGGTTTAGACGTTTCTGGGTGTTGTTATGATTGTTCTGATTTTCTTAGATGCGTATGTGTCTAGATCTGTGTTGGCTGATACGGTTGTTTCTTGTTTGTTTAGATGGCTTCTAATTCTGCTCATGGTGCGCGTGAGGAGTCCGCCGAGAGTGTGAATCCTCCCGCTGTGGATCAGTCTGTTTCTGTTAATGTGTCGGCTCAGCATGCTAGGGTTCAGCCCGAGGCCGCAGCCATGCCCTTAGAGGCTATGTTTAGACTGCATCAGGACATGGCTAGGGTTTTGGAGAGAGTGACTGCTCCTAGAGCACCTATGGAGAATCTGAGGAGAGCAGGAGTTGAGGATTTCTATGGTACTGGGTTGAATGAGTCTGAGACTGCAGAGAGGTGGTTAGATAAAGTGAAACGTGCTCTGAGAGAGATTCGGTGTCCTCCCGACCAGCAGGCAGAGTGTGCTTTAGCTCTTCTTCAGGGGTCTGCTTTTGAGTGGTGGGAGTTGGTTTGCAGGCATCCTCAGTTACCGGATCCGATTACCTGGGAGTTCTTTGAGGGTGAGTTCATAAAGAAGTACATCACTCAGACCTATAGAGATTCGAGATGGGCGCAGTTTTTGGGTTTGAGAAAGAGAGCTTTGTCAGTAGCTGATTATGAGAAAGAGTTCAACAGGTTATCTCGCTATGCCCCTCGAGGAGTTATGACTGATGACTTTAGATGCAAGCATTTCGAGGCTGGATTAAATGAGTCATTGAAGATTGCTTTGATTTCCTTGATGTGTATACCTGGGGTTCACTATTATCAGATTGTGGAGGCTACAGTGAGAGCTGAGTTGTCTGAGACTGTGATGAGAGAGAGAGCTCAGAGGAGGAGTTCTTCTTGTGGAGGATCTTCTTCGAGTAAGAGATCGAGGGACCCACAGGATGAGTCAGCATCTGGTCCGGCTTCTAGAGGTAGACGTCAGGGTTCTACAGCTGTGTCAGGTTCTGGTAGGGGTGGTAGAGCTGAGACTACACCAGTTTGTCCTCATTGTAGTAAGTCGCATCGTGGTGAGTGTAGGTGGCTCACTGGTGCATGCTTCAGGTGTGGGAGTTCTGAGCATCGGTTGGCCGGTTGTCCGAGAGTACAGGAAGATTCAGGTTCCCAGAGAGAGGGCAGTAGGGTCGGTTCGAATGCTTCTCAGGCTACCCGTGGCAGAGGCCGAGGTAGAGGTAGAGGTGGTCGGCATAGAGATGGTGCTGCTTCTGAGACTGTTGAGCATCCTCCTCAGGGTGCCATTAGAGCTTATGCTATGAGAGCCAGAGATGAGCAGGATGCGCCCGATGTTATTGCTGGTAAGTTCCTACTCCATGACACTGAGTTGTATGCTCTAATTGATCCTGGTTCCACACACTCATATTTGTGCACAGATAGAGTTATTGATAAATTGCATTCAGTTGATCAGTTAGATTATGAGATTTGTGTGACCAGTCCATTAGGGCATAGTGTCAGTGTGAGTAGAGTTTTTAGGAGTTGTCCTCTGATTGTTGAGGGAGTTGTGCTTCCAGCGGATCTGATTGAGTTACCCTTCAGAGAGTTTGACTTGATTCTGGGTATGGACTGGTTGGGTAAGTATCGGGCTGTAGTGGATTGCCATAGGAAGACAGTGGTACTTCGGGATAGAAGTCAGTCTCTTGTGTTTCTGAAAGGTTTGGGTGCTAGTTCAGTTAATAATGTTATTTCTGTGTTGCAAGCTAAGAGGTTCATCAGGAAAGGTTGTGAGGCTTTTCTAGCAGTTGTGTTAGATTCCAGGAGGGATCAGGTTCAGATTGAGGATATTCCTGTAGTGCGGGAGTTTGGGGATGTGTTCCCGAGCGAGTTGCCTGGTTTGCCTCCTGAGAGAGAGGTTGAGTTGTCCATTGAGATCATGCCGGGTACTGCACCTATTTCGAGAGCACCTTATCGGATGGCTCCTGTAGAGTTGAGGGAACTTAAATCTCAGCTACAAGAGTTATTGGATAAGGGGTTTATTAGACCGAGCATATCTCCATGGGGAGCTCCAGTGCTGTTTGTCAAGAAGAAAGATGGATCCCTGCGGATGTGCATTGATTACCGCCAGATTAATAAAGTTACAGTGAAGAACAGGTATCCTTTGCCTAGGATTGAGGATTTATTTGATCAGCTTCGAGGTGCAGGTGTCTTTTCCAAGATAGATCTTCGATCAGGGTACTACCAGCTTCGGGTTCAGGATGCAGATGTGGTGAAGACTGCATTTCGGACTAGGTATGGCCACTATGAGTTTCTTGTGATGCCGTTTGGTTTGACAAATGCTCCAGCGGCTTTTATGGATCTGATGAACCGTGTGTTTAGACCATACTTAGATCGATTTGTAGTAGTGTTCATTGATGACATCTTGGTATATTCCAAGAATGAGAGTGAGCATGAGGAACATCTCAGATTAGTTTTGCAGATGTTGAGAGAGCATCAGTTGTTTGCTAAGCTTAGCAAGTGTGATTTCTGGCTTCGAGAAGTGTCATTCTTGGGTCACATTATTTCAGCTAGCGGTATTCAGGTTGATCCAGCTAAGATTGAGGCGATTGTTGATTGGAAAGCGCCTCGAAATGTCCAGGAAGTGAGGAGTTTCCTCGGTTTAGCAGGTTACTACCGTCGGTTCGTTAAGGGATTTTCTGTGATTGCTGCTCCTATGACTAGATTGTTGAGGAAAGGAGTTAGATTTGAGTGGTTAGACAGGTGTCAGTCTTGTTTTGATCGGTTAAAGCAGTTGCTTGTTGAGGCTCCTATCCTTACTCAACCCATCTCGGGTAAGGAGTTTGTTATTTACAGTGATGCTTCTGGAATTGGTCTTGGATGTGTGCTGATGCAGGAGGGTAAAGTAGTGGCTTATGCTTCTCGTCAGTTGAAGCCACATGAGAAGAACTATCCGACGCATGATTTAGAGTTGGCAGCTGTAATCTTTGCTTTGAAGATTTGGCGTCATTACTTGTATGGGGAAAAGTGTAGGATCTTCTCGGACCACAAGAGTTTGAAGTACTTCCTTTCACAGAAAGAGTTGAACATGAGACAGCGCAGATGGCTTGAGTTGTTTAAGGACTACGACTGCATTGTGGATTACCATCCTGGTAAGGCCAATGTAGTTGCAGATGCTTTGAGTCGTAAGTCAGTTTCAGCCTTGTTCTTGAGGCGTTTCAGATGGCGATTTGGTTCGGATGGGGCTTTGCTTGCCCAGTTGCGTGTGAGGCCTACTTTGAGACAGTTGATTGTGGATGCTCAGAGAGATGATGTGAGACTTCAGCGGATTGTGCATGAGGTTAGATCGGGTAAGCCATCAGAGTTCTCAGTTCAGGATGAGGTACTTATATTCAGAGATCGTCTGTGTGTGCCAGAGTCTGAGGATTTGAGGAGACAGCTCTTGAGTGAGGCGCATAGTTCAGTCTTTACTATGCATCCGGGCAGTGAGAAGATGTACAGAGATATGAAGCAATTCTATTGGTGGTCCGGTATGAAGCGTGATATAGTGGATTTTGTTTCCAAGTGCTTGACTTGTCAGCAGGTGAAGGCAGAGCATCAGGTTCCTTCAGGTTTGCTTATGCCTTTATCCATTCCTGAGTGGAAATGGAGTGATATCACCATGGACTTTGTTTCTGGCTTGCCTTTGACTCAGAAGAAGCATGATTCGGTTTGGGTTATTGTGGATCGGCTTACGAAATCAGCTCACTTCTTGCCAGTTAGGGTGGACTACTCCATGGACAGATTAGCCAGTATCTATGTGGATCAGATAGTTCGGTTGCATGGTGAGCCTTTGTCCATAGTGTCAGATCGGGATCCGAGGTTTACTTCCAAGTTTTGGAAGGAGTTACAGAGAGCTTTGGGCACTAGGTTGAACTTCAGTACAGCGTTTCATCCTCAGACCGATGGTCAGTCAGAGCGAGTTATTCAGATTCTGGAGGATATGATGAGGGCTTGTGCTTTGGATTTTCCGGGCAGTTGGGACAGATATGTATCATTGATGGAGTTTGCCTACAACAACAGTTTCCAGTCGAGTATTGGTATGGCACCATATGAGGCTTTGTATGGTCGTCAGTGTAGGACTCCGATTTGTTGGACAGAGCTATCCGAAAGATCTATGATTGGACCCGACTTGGTTAGAGATACTGAAGAGAAAATCAGAGTAGTGCAGCGGAATTTGAAGGCAGCAAAGGATCGACAGAAGTCTTACGCCAATTTGAAAAGAAAAGATGTGCATTTTGAGATCGGGGACAAGGTTTTCCTTAAAGTTTCTCCTTGGAGGAGAGTGCTTCGATTTGGAAAGAAGGGTAAGCTGAGTCCTCGTTTCATTGGACCTTATGAGATTTTGGCTAAGGTGGGACCTGTAGCCTACAGATTAGCGCTACCGATGGAGTTAGCAAAGTTACATGATGTGTTTCACGTTTCGATGCTTCATCGGTACAGATCAGATCCTTCGCATGTTCTATCAGTTCAGGATATCCAGGTTCAGCCAGACTTCTCTTATGATGAGGAACCGCGAGCTATTCTAGCCCGTGAGGTTAGGCAGTTGAGAAATAAGCAGATTCCTTTGGTTAAAGTATTATGGATCCATCATGGAGTCGAGGAAGCGACTTGGGAGCCAGAGGAGTCGATGAGAGCTCAGTATCCACAGTTATTCAGTTCAGGTGAGAATTTCGAGGACAAAATTCTTATTAGTAGGGGAGAGTTGTCACACCCCATTTGCCCCCTAGTAGAATGAGCCTGTCTGTCCGTCTGTCTGTCTGTCTATCTGTCTGTCAGTATGTGTAAGCATTCGCATGTGTTCAGCATTTCATAAGGGTGTTTCAGTAAAATGTATGATTTTGGGGTTTATTATTATGTGGGTGCATACATGGCATTAGTGTGTTTAATTAAATGAGATATACTTGTGTGCGTGTGTTCATACCATGGTAGGGTATGCATAAGTGAAGAGGGTTTTAGGTGTGTGTAGTGTAGGTTATTTTAGTGTGAGTGATTAGTGTCACCAATAGGAGTTTGATGTATATTTAGAATAAAGAAAAGAAAAAGAAAAGGGGATGAGAGAAAAGAACTTACAGATTCACGTTTTTCTCACTCACTCTCTCTTCTTCTTCACTTTCTTTATTCCCAAGTACTGTGTTTTGATTCAAGGTCTTATTGGTGAAGTTAATCCTCTCCTTGCATTTCTTAGCTTGGTAAGTGCAAGATCTAGTCTTTGTTTTACTGTAAAATTGCATCTTCATCTTCTCCCTTGAGTTTAGGTTTAACCTAGGGTTGAATTTACTGTGTTTGTGTTCTAGCTGAGGCTCCACGTGATCCAAAGGGGAAAGAGGTTGCTGGACCAAGTGGAGCTAAGTGATAGAAGTTAGAATCCAGGTTTGGGAATATTGATTTGTGCGATTTTGATGTTTTACTGTAAATTCTAGGGTTTATATGTTCTTGAAGAGTTTGAATCAATTAATCTTGATTTGGTTGTTTAAATGTTAAATTAAGTTGCATGTATATTGATTATGTGATTTGAGATGATTTCTGGAAAGTAAATACAGGTTTGATTGGTTTTAAATCAAATTGGGATTGAATTCTTGGTTCTGGAAATCGTGGAAATTCTGGAAAATCGAAATACTGTAGAAACTCCCTCTGTCTCGCGCGACTCGCTACGAAGGAAGGCAAGTCACGTCGCGTGACTCTCGGTCACGACGTGACATGCCTGCTGAGAAGCCAGTCGCGTGACTAGCTGAAGAGCAAGCAAGTCACGCGACGTGATCTTCGGTCACGTCGTGCGACTTGCGAAGAAAAGGCAGATCACGCAACGTGATCTGCGAGGGAGAAGCAGCGTCACGTCGCGTGACCCTAGGTCACGCCGTGACCTGCATAAGCATTGCGTGATCCGCGAGGATCACGCAACGCAATTGGCGAGAAACAAGCAGGTCACGAGACGTGATCCTCGGTCACGCCGTGACCTGCCTGTTGAGTCGCCAGTTTCTCTGTTCAGCTCGTTTTTCCGAAATTTTCTAGTTTTTAACTCAGAAATGAATTTGGTATTTCTTCTGAATTGACTTTACTGTTGTATGATGCATATCTTACTGTTTGATGCTTCGATATGCGTGATGGCATGATTTTCTGATGAATTATACGCTATATCCTGAAATGTGATCAGTGTGACGCATAACCTGCTAGAGTCAAGTAAGTGGATAGTTAGGCATGCCTAATAGAGTCTTTAGCTGCAGCCCTCAGTTCAGTTTGGACCCCGATCAGGTCCCCGTTTGGTTCCTCGCGAACCCTTCAGTATAGAATCTTGTTTAAGATTCCCTCAGTATATAAATAACATGTTCTGATAAATGATATAATATTTGACTTGTACCTGTGAGGTACCCTCAGTATTCGATTCGTACCCGTAAGGTACCCTCAGTACACTCGTTATCCACTGTCTAGAGTCAGCAGGTATTCTTTGAATGTTAATGGAAATGTTCTGATCTGATATGGCTTTGAATGGAATATCTGAATGAGTTTAATGATGAAATACATGTTGGTTGATTCTGCAATGCATGTGAGATTCTGAAAGTATGGTATTTAATTACGGGCATGTTTATATGATTTATGCAACAGTCCTTGCATTCTGCCATTGTGAATGTGTTATGCCTTGACGACCACTGTGAGTGGCCATCCATAAATTATGTGTGTTTCCCCACTAAGCGTTTTATCGCTTAGCACGATGTTTTTACCCGTGCAGGTGCGGAAGGCGTTTTGCTAGAGAGAGTCGCCGTCATCAAGCCAACACAGAAGGGATTAGTGTAGGGCTCAGTTTTGTATCAGTTATTGATTCTTTTTGTATAGAACTCTCTGTATCAGCTTCCGCTTTTGTATCTATATTTTGTATATATAATATTATTTATATCAGCTAGTTGATCAGAACATTATTGTAATAGTTTAATTATAGTAATGCATGATCAGCTTTTGCTTTCTGCATGTAAAGTTTTTAATTATTCTGTATTTTTGAATGTATGTTATAAATGATTGTATGTTATACTTTGTACTTGCTTGGTGACACCTTGTCTCATACGGCTTCTCACTCCTTATCGGATGGGAACGCCTACGTATGGGAAGGGGGTGTTACACCTCGCCTGTTTACTTCTTGTGATTTTTTCTTCTTTTCCCCTCTCCTCTCAGGCGTCACGAGACGTGACTGATGGTCATGCCGTGACTGCCTTGCTCTTTTGCCTGGCGCTCGCGTGAAGCCGGCGTCACAGGACGTGATTGGTGGTCACGACGTGACCGGCCTCTACCTGCTGCCCTGTTTTATTAAAGATAAAGTTTTAACTTCTGTTTTAAGGGTTTTTGCACTACATGACAAATGTTTGAGTTAAAATTGTATTGTATTTTGGATAATTGCATAATATTGGGTTTTGTATACATGATTAATGATTAATCTACATGATTCACATGTTTATAATTTATTTAACATGGACTTGTTCAATATGAACTATTTGTTCTTATTACCTCCTGTAATTGATATTTATACATTTAAATGTTCTGAATTGGATCAATATACGTGTATATATGAAATATAAGTTAGTATTTAATGAAATTCACATGACATGATACGTGAATTATTGAGTCATATACTTGATTAAATAATTAATGTACATAACTTACTAGTTTATATTTTACATGAACATAAATGGTCTTGATACGTGAATTATTTGTACTTTGGCCTCCAATAATTGATACTGGATATATTTAAATGTTTCTGAATTTGATCTAGACACATGTATACGTGAAATATGTATTTGTATTTAGTTGTATTTAATACTTAAAGTTATATGTTTCCAAAATGTGAACAGTATATATGTATACATGGATTATTTCTAGATGAATTATAAGTTCATATTACATTCATTAATTAATATTTGAACATATGTATATGTTTCTGATTTTGATCAATGTACATGAATACATGAATTATTGAGTTGTATTCTTTGAGCCTGAATAAGTCATAGTAGTGGATAAGTAAGCGCTTACTTAGGTCAGAGTGTGTGTGCAGCTGCTATATGATAAAACGATATATGCGGGTCCATTTGGATCCTTGTTTCGACCATGTTTGGTCTATATGAAAATAAAGCGAGACTCCGGTCTCTATATGGAAAATACATGTTTGAGACTCATGTCTCTATATGCTTGGGATACTGTGTTCAATCAGTATCCAAATGACCGTATCCACTTCTAGAGAGTATTTCAGACTAATCAGGCTACATGTTTATATGTGATATATATATATATATATATATCTATATGTTGAGATGTTTATTGACAAGATTAAAGGTATATGTTGTATATGAAATATAGTATAACTTTGTGTTTATACACCTTGAGTGTATATGTATTTGCCATGGTGAGAAATATGTAGATTTTAATTATGTTTTAATAGTTAATTACTTGTAATGTATGTTTATGGTTGGGATGAGATTATAGTATTGTTGTAAATATTGTATATGCATATTGTTAGTTTGTTTTGTTCCTCCCCACTAAGCGTTATCGCTTAGCACGGGCTCTTTTCCCGTGCAGGTGGCGAGTTTGGATTTGGAGTCAGATATCTGCAGGTCGGCCACTAGGAGTCTTTTTGAATGAAGTTATTTGAAGTCTTCCGCTGTAACTTTTATATATGGCTTGTGTATAGCAGTGTAAATCTTTTGTAATGGAATAAATATTATTTTTGTATATGTATTCGATTACAAGCCTCATTTTGTAAAACAGTACGGATATATGATATATGTAAAAAGGATTTACTATTACATGATTAAAAGTTTCTTTATTTTACATTTGGTTTTAGTTTATACATGGAATATGGATTTGTTATATGTGTTTGCCCGCGTGGCACTCCGGTATCCTTCCAACGGGGATGGCGGGGTGTTACAGCTTGGTATCAGAGCTCTAGGTTAATTGGTTCGGGACTAGAAGGTGTAGAGTATAGGTTAATGTCATAGTTTATCTAGAGTAGTGGCCTAATGCAGATGTCGTTTGTGTAAAGTATAGATGGAGTCCGACTCGCGTGAGAGTAAAGACGAGGCAGTAGTAGATGTGAATTGGTAAGAGTTCGAGGTGACACTTTGTATTCCTGTCAGCTATCTTCTTGAAATCATGTGCACATAAGCATAGTGAAACATGGGGATGGGAAAAGTGCATTATAGTAGCTTACATTGCATTTTCGCATCATCTCGCATACATAAATCATTACATGATCATTTCATCCGCATCCCTCATTTGTATGTAAACAGCATCATTGTATGCACTTCACTGAGAGAAGCTGACAGGATATACATCGAGTACTTGATGATTAGAAGAGGTATATGGATTAGAGTGTAGTGTGTTAAGGAAAGTGTGGAGTGTAAATGATGTGATAGTTGTATGGTATAAGTGATAGCGATTCAGAGATTTGTTTAAAGATTTACCTACAAGTGATAAGCGAGGAAATTTCGAGGACGAAATTTTCTTAAGGGGGAGAGAGTTGTCACACCCCGTAAGTGGCCTAATTGGATTTAGCGATTTTAATTGGACAATTAAGGGTAATTGAGTAATTTGCTATTGATTGAGGATTAAATTGCAAAGGAATAAAAGTATTTATTGGCAAATATTGGTTTGGTGAGTGAAAGGTAATTTGATAAGGATTAAATGGTAAAAGAAGAGTGAGTGGAACGTGAAGCTGTGCATGTGTGCCAAGTGGTGAGTGTGTGTGTGTGTACGTGGGTGAAAGAAAACAATGGTCTGAGTGTTTTAGTTTCTGGAAAAACTAAACACATGAGGTTTTCTCTCTTGCTTTCTCTTTCTCACGAAAACCACTCTTCCTCTCTTGTGTTTTCGGTTCTTTCCCATTTGCATGTGTGTCCATCTGCTGTGAGCTAGGGTTTTGGATGTTTTAGAAGCTTCAAAAGGTAAGTGGCTGTCAGATTTCGTGTGTTCTTCTTATTCTTAAGGTTTTAGAGATTCTGTTCTTGGGTTAATGAGTTGTGGTTTCATTTGTTGCAAGCATCTGAAGTTAAGAGGAAAGAGAAGGATAAAGGGAAGATTGTGGATTAGAATTCAGTGGACGTTTTGAGCTTCAGTACAGGTTTGGGAGTGTGTCTGTCCCTTATTGTGTTTTGATCCTGTTTGCAGTTTTGATATGAACGTGGTTTCTGTGTGTTTGTATATCAAAATGCGTAAAATATGTACTGTGTATACATGATTCCTGTAGAAAAGAATAATGTGAGTTTTATAAGAAGATGAATATGTATGAGTTTGAATGTGGATTCCTGGGAAGTTGATTTTCTGATATTGCCTCTGTTATAATTGTAATAATGTGTTATTTGTGTTATAATTGCTGTGAATGTGTTCTGGAGACTTGAAGGTACGTATTCGAATCCTGATTGCATGAAAAATGGTTTTAGATAAAGAGGAGTTTTGAATTTTAGAAATACTCTGTTTTCTGAATTTTCTGGTTTTCACGTTTTCTTTCTGGGAATTTTGGAAATCTGTTGGAGAAGAAGAAGTAGCGTGAGAAGAGGATCACGAGACGTGATGGGGCATCACGCCGTGACCCTCTTCCCTGAAGAAGGTCACGCGACGTGATGGGGCATCACGCCGTGATCCCCTTATCAGAGAAGTTGGGAGAAGGAGAAGTCTGTGAGAGGAAGATCACGAGACGTGATGAAGCATCACGCCGTGACCTTCCTCCCTGTGGGAAGTCGCGACGTGATGAAGCATCACGCCTCGCGACCTCGCTTGTTTACTTCTTGTGATTTTTCTTCTTTTCCCCTCTCCTCTCAAGCGTCACGAGACGTGACTGATGGTCACGCCGTGACTGCCTTGCTCTTTTGCCTGGCGCTCGCGTGAAGCCGGCGTCACGGGACGTGATTGGTGGTCACGACGTGACCGGCCTCTACCTGCTGCCCTGTTTTATTAAAGATAAAGTTTTAACTTCTGTTTTAAGGGTTTTTGCACTACATGACAAATGTTTGAGTTAAAATTGTATTGTATTTTGGATAATTGCATAATATTGGGTTTTGTATACATGATTAATGATTAATCTACATGATTCACATGTTTATAATTTATTTAACATGGACTTGTTCAATATGAACTATTTGTTCTTATTACCTCATGTAATTGATATTTATACATTTAAATGTTCTGAATTGGATCAATATACGTGTATATATGAAATATAAGTTAGTATTTAATGAAATTCACATGACATGATACGTGAATTATTGAGTCATATACTTGATTAAATAATTAATGTACATAACTTACTAGTTTATATTTTACATGAACATAAATGGTCTTGATACGTGAATTATTTGTACTTCGGCCTCCAATAATTGATACTGGATATATTTAAATGTTTCTGAATTTGATCTAGACACATGTATACGTGAAATATGTATTTGTATTTAGTTGTATTTAATACTTAAAGTTATATGTTTCCAAAATGTGAACAGTATATATGTATACATGGATTATTTCTAGATGAATTATAAGTTCATATTACATTCAGTAATTAATATTTGAACATATGTATATGTTTCTGATTTTGATCAATGTACATAAATACATGAATTATTGAGTTGTATTCTTTGAGCCTGAATAAGTCATAGTAGTGGATAAGTAAGCGCTTACTTAGGTCAGAGTGTGTGTGCAGCTGCTATATGATAAAACGATATATGCGGGTCCATTTGGATCCTTGTTTCGACCATGTTTGGTCTATATGAAAATAAAGCGAGACTCCAGTCTCTATATGGAAAATACATGTTTGAGACTCATGTCTCTATATGCTTGGGATACTGTGTTCAATCAGTATCCAAATGACCGTATCCACTTCTAGAGAGTATTTCAGACTAATCAGGCTACATGTTTATATGTGATATATATATATATATATCTATATGTTGAGATGTTTATTGACAAGATTAAAGGTATATGTTGTATATGAAATATAGTATAACTTTGTGTTTATACGCCTTGAGTGTATATGTATTTGCCATGGTGAGAAATATGTAGATTTTAATTATGTTTTAATAGTTAATTACTTGTAATGTATGTTTATGGTTGGGATGAGATTATAGTATTGTTGTAAATATTGTATATGCATATTGTTAGTTTGTTTTGTTCCTCCCCACTAAGCGTTATCGCTTAGCACGGGCTCTTTTCCCGTGCAGGTGGCGAGTTTGGATTTGGAGTCAGATATCTGCAGGTCGGCCACTAGGAGTCTTTTTGAATGAAGTTATTTGAAGTCTTCCGCTGTAACTTTTATATATGGCTTGTGTATAGCAGAGTAAATCTTTTGTAAAGGAATAAATATTATTTTTGTATATGTATTCGATTACAAGCCTCATTTTGTAAAACAGTACGGATATATGATATATGTAAAAAGGATTTACTATTACATGATTAAAAGTTTCTTTATTTTACATTTGGTTTTAGTTTATACATGGAATATGGATTTGTTATATGTGTTTGCCCGCGTGGCACTCCGGTATCCTTCCAACGGGGATGGCGGGGTGTTACATTCAGGCTAGTGTATTGAGATTGTACTGGGAATTACGTTCTAAGTCGTATACATGCACATGAGTTTTACTTGCAGTAGTGATTTTTTTGTCTTTTCTCTACTAATCTTTTGATTTAGTAAATATGTTTTAGTGCTACTTACTTTTACTGGAGTGATTATTATATGTTTATGCACATGAACTTCACATGTTATTATTGCTTGTATACATGAATGAATGTTATTATGTTTATATGTGTGTTTCTGTTCCTCCCCACTAAGCGTATCGCTTAGCACGGGTGTTTTTCCCGTGTAGGTGGCAGGTTCGTTCGGTGTGGAGCATCTGCAGGTTGGCCACTAGGAAGTAGAGTCATTACTTTTTGCACTTTGCTCCTGTATTTTGTATATGTTTTGTACAGAATATTTTTGGTATGATGAATATATATATGTATATGTTTTTGGGTAAGGATCCTTTGTTAATTATTTTGTAATTAATGCCTTTTTGTGATATATGTAATTAAGTTTATTCATTTATGTTTATTATCTGCCCCCGTTTTCGCTTGTGCATTGTGTCCTGTGTGTGTGGCACTCCGGTATCCTTCCAAGGGGGGTATCGGGGTGTTACATTCCTAACCGCCATGTAAATAGCTGCTGGACTAAAAGTTGGCTCTTCGACACTTCACACGGGGGTAAGGTAATTTCTGCCCGCCGTGTAAACTCCTTGAGTTCTTGGATTTCCCGATTACACGGCGGTATGGAATTCTTTACCACTGTGTAATATTATATACATGTGCTTCCTGGCTTCTTCATTTCACACGGTGGTATGGTATTTCTTATCGTCGTGTAAAATCATCAAAATCTGCCAAAACACCCCAAGAATGCTCAAGTTAGTCCATTTCCAAATCTAAGATCACTCTTAACAAAAATAACCTAAAATAACGACAAGACTCCAAAATTAACTAAAAATAACATGAAATAAAGCATAAATGTGGACTTATCAACAACCCCACACTTAGCTTTTACTCGCTCTCGAACAAAATTGAATAAACCACCTGCTATGATTTTCTAGCAATTTCCAATCAAGAATTTAAGAGTTTCAAAACAGATAAATAGCATTTACCAAGTTCCACTTAAAATAGATCTCATTCTTACAAAGTGTCCAAATAAGACAATACACGTAAATTTCCAAGTGTGTGCAAAGGCCAAAACTATTGGTCATTTTTCAAAACAAAAATTCCAGTACATTCCAGCATCAAACTAGAAAAATAATGTGCATAGATATACAGTTTCGCACTTGAAACTCAAAAGACACCATAAGCCTCTCCTTTAGCACCGAGACCACAAGGGTCATCTTCGCTAAACAACTTGAAATAGGGAAAAGGATCAAAAGGACTTACATTAAGGTTATAATGTTCAGTTAAGGTATTGGTTGGCAAGAAAAGATTATATCGATAATGAAGAATAGCCACCCTTTACCCAAATTCACCGCCTAATCAAAGACATAAACCCTCCTACCAATAGATTCACCATTACTTTCCAAAAATAAAATACTCAAAATGCTTGACAATTTAGCTCAAGAAAAATAAACGACAGGAAAAACTCAAATGCTAATATTTTTTTTTTAAAAAGATGACAGAATTTCCTCGTCTTTGAAGGTACCCCATACTTAAGAATTTACTATACATGACTAGCTCAAAATTTGCAATTACTTTTCAAACTTTTTGATTTTTCTTAGCTAGTATGTATCTTCATGCAAAATAGCTCAAGTTCCAACTGCTTTATTGTTATTACAATTTCAACTTGATTCTGAAATTAGCAATGACAACATTTGGCAATACCCCTAACTTTCACAATTCAAAATTTGTCAGTACACTCGAATTACCCTAATAATAGTGTTCGTTTCCTTACCTTTAAATGCTATCCCAATCCAATCCTAGAGTGGCCAATTCTTAGAAGGGAGAGACAAAAGGAATTTAGGCTATATGGCAGAATAATTAGTGTAACAATAAAATTTATCATAGTATGCGTTAAGCATACAAATTAAGCTCAACGAGGCTGGCAATGGTCAATAATTACTCAAGGTAGGGTAAAAGTTATTTGAAACTAACTCACAAAAGAAGGCTGCCTTAATCATTTCTTAATTCCTGCTTGAGTTGTTAAATGGCTTTGAAGAGTGATGAGGAAGGTTTTAGTACTCTTAAAATCCCTAACTTAACTGTCTTCCTGTACTGGTTTTTCTTGATAATTGGCCTATGTGTAATGAAAATAGAAAATTTAAATGTATGCATCAAGTTTGAAAACCAAGTCGAAAAAGATAACCTTAAACAACAACTAACTCTCTTGCTACTTAAAAGTTCTAAACAATCCTATTCAAAAGTGAAAACTTGAGAAATATTCCAATCAGAGAGACAAACAAGGGCTAACCAAGCCAAACATGAAGTAATTCAAAAGCTCACACAACACAACTATATTAAAATAGAAAAGATAAATCATTAACTAGATTAAAAGAGAAACAAACTAAAGTGTAAAAACATAAATAATTCTAACAGAAAAGCAACAAAAAGTAATAAAACTAAAAATATAAACAAAAACTAAAAATATTAGTGGTCAACAACTCACAATAATCAGATCAAACTAAACCTTAAAGTCAAAGTTTGCACTCCACCTCACACTTACAAAATTGATGTCCTCAGCAAGTCAGTTTATTAAATTAAAATGAAAAGATAACTGATATATCAAAACAAAAGTTCAGACAACTCCTAGAAATACATCACTCCTGCGGAGGTGGTGGCGGTGGATGAAATCTTGCTATGATGCTTCGATAATAATGCTCAGCCTCCTGCCTTGATAGCTACAGTGATCTCTCCATTCGCTCCATCATTTGCTCTTGTAGTCCCATCCGCTGGTCGAAGGCGTTCATCCTCTGTTCTTACACATCCATCCCACCCATGATCTGAGCACGCTCTATCTGAGCAGTCTTCATGTAGTGCAGCAATTGATCCACCTGTGATTGAGTCTGTGCTTGACTCATATGCAGGATCTCTAAATGGGTGATCAGGTTAGAAATATTTTGAAAAGGCATGGCAGAAGTGGTTCCTTTAGAAGCAGCAGCAGTACCCTCAGTTGCTTCTTCTTCCTCTGCTGCCTCAGCTGCTTCAACTGGTAATTGAACTCTGCCCCTTTCCACTAGCCTCAAGTACTCCTCCTTGGTTGATAATCTGAACCAATAAAAATTTTCATGTGCATCCACAATAAGCCTAAAATTTTTTTAACATTTTAAAGTCCATGAGAGGACTGGGTCCCAAGTTTGAGCCTAATGGAATGTGGCCTACTTTCTTGGCCAATACCGTTACAATCCACCCTATACTTATTTTCTTGACTCTGGTTGGGTTGCCCTGCAAGTCTTCAAACTTCTTCCATAAAAAGCAAGCTCCATTCAACTTGATTCGGTGAACCATGCAGTGCAAAAATAGGGCTTCAGCTTGATTCACCACACCGTTGCTTTAATGTTGCCATAAAAAGAAAGGGTGAAAAATCGGTGCAGGATCCTAAGAGCATGACTCCGTAAATGGTGAGCCTTGGATAGCCTCGTAACATACTGAGTCGCGGAAGCTTGATCACGAATGGTAGCCGAATTTGTGTGCTTGCCCCAGTCTTGGATATACCGTGCACCATCTACAGGGAAACCAAGCGCTTTAGTGAATTCATTAAAGGTCATCCTATAGTTCTTCTTGTTCAGCCAGAAAGTCACTAGCCCTGGATTCTTTAGATCATCCTTATCTACTTTATAGTTAACCGTGGTAAGAAAATCCCTGGTTAGGTTTAGGTGGACTCTCTTCTTCTTTTGAAAAAACTCCGTCCAACCTATTCCTTTGGTTAGTTCATTGATCTCAACCTTTATCTCTAACCTCTATAATAAATCAAAGTTGAGAAATGTGGAGGAGAGGTGCGTTGCAGCATCAAAACACTTGTAGACATGTCAAAAAATGGGCGGAACCCACGAAGGTACAGAGCTGTCCCTCTCCTGCGATGCAGCAGAAGAAGGTCTAAACGATGATGCTTGATCTATTCTTGATATTTTTGGAGCCACTGCACAGGAGAATTAAATAAAGTTAGAGTAAGGCACACAATGTGGTTCACACAGTGATAAAAAAAATGCTCATATGTAAGGTTCAAAGCATAAAAGAGAGAGTATTGCCTGAACTTGTGAAAAACAGAGTACACAATAGCATTAAGGCTAACATGAATTGGTCTAAAAGCTTTAAACATAAATATCAATTGTAGCTAGTTATAAAGCCAATGCTAAAGTAAACTATGACAAGGAATAGCAATTTCGCAACTTAGAACCCTAATGTCTATTATGTTCTCTTTCAACAAAAGATTTAACAACCAAAAGTGTGTTGGAAAAATGTTAACCAAGTTTGCATTGCATCACATTACTAACATCTACTTCAAGTTAACATTAATTCATGGAATGGAGACAACATGAAACAAGCATACCTGATGGTAGATAATAAGTAGAGAACTCACCAAAATTGACAGCAAGATAAATGGAAATGGAAATCATGGAGAAACAATCATGTGCATTCTCATTGTAGCAAAACATCAAACACTTGGTGGGCATGAAATTTGTCATATAAAATTCCCAACCTACATGCATTTTATGCATCCCTTTCGTCCAATCTCACAAAATGTCTCATAATTGAAAGCATAAAACACATAAATTACAACCAAGAATCAAAAGAACAAGAAATAACAGAGAAGGAAAATTAGAAAACCTAATGGAGCAAAAACCAAAAGAAGAGAAAGAAGAAACAACTTACTTGGTTGTAGGAATGGATGAAGGTGACGAAATGCAGATGATCCCCTTGGAAATGTGGTGAAAATGGAGTGAAAATGAGCAAAATGCAATTTTTTTAAAATGAGTGCAGTAGGAAATTATAGAGGCAATTGAAAAGAGGCTTTAAAATGAATTGAAAATTGTTTATTTTAAAACAGGGTTTTAAGTTTACACGGCGGTATGCAGTCCCTTACTCTCGTGTAAAATGCTACTGGAACAAAAGTTTAAAATTTTTGTAATTCACATGGCGGTATGAAAAACATTACCACTGTGTAAAATACTACTGGAATGCTACGAAACTTTACACGGCAGTATGGACTTCCTAACCACCGTGTAAAGTGATTCTGGAATGCTACGGACTGTTACACGATGGTATGAAAATCTTTACTGCCGTGTAAAATGCTACTAGATTGAAATCTCAAAAATGTTGATAGTTACACAATAGTATGAAATAACCTTACAGCCGTGTAAAATGCTACTGGATTACATTTTCAATATCATTGATGGTTACACGGTGGTATGAAAACTCTTTATCGCCGTGTAAAGTGTAATTTCTAGAAAATGCAACCTGAAACCAATTACAACAGTACACCAAACAAACCCAGTCCACTAAATAATAATTCAAAAGCATTTTAACCTCGGAGAAAAACTTGACCACTAATTGAAAACAATACACTGGAAAACTTAAAAACTACAAAAACAAAATCAAAAGCATAGAAGAAAAGTTAGAAATTATAGTTCTGAATTTTAAAGTCTCAGCTAGACTTTCAGAGTGAGTTTACTTGTCATCCAAAATGGTGATGATCACCACATAAGCTATTCGATTATCAACATATGGTTTAAGGCGATGACCATTCACTTTGAATTATGTCCCATCATTTGGTGTTCAGATTGTTATAATACCGAAATCAGTTTTATCCACAACCTCATATGGCCCAGTCTATCTGGATTTTAGTTTACTAGGAATTAATCGCAAATGACTCTCAAATAACAGAACTTTCATACCAGGGGAAAACTCTTTTCTAATTAGCTTTCGGTCATGCTAATGCTTTGTCTTCTTCTTGTACTTTTCTACTTGTCGATATGACAAAAAATGTAACTCTTATAGCTCATTCATTTGCAATAGCCTTTTCTCACTTGCAATTTTCTCATCAAAATTAAGAAATTTAGTAGCCCAATAAGCTTTGTGCTCAAGTTCCACAGGTAAGTGGCATGCTTTGCCATAAACTAGTCTAAATGGGGACATACCAATAGGAGTCTTAAATGCGGTTCGATATGCCCAAAGTGCATCTTCTAGTTTTTTCTACCAATCCTTCCTAGAAGCATTAACAGTTTTCTCAAGGATGGCCTTAATCTCCCTATTGGACACTTCCACTTGGCCATTGGCTTAAGGATGATAAGGGGTAGTAATCTTGTGCTTAACACCATATTTTTGGAGCAAATTTGTGAATTGATGGTTGACAAAATATTTGCCACCATCACTAATTGCCACTCTAGGGTATCCAAATCGTGTAAATATGTTTTTACTCAAAAATTCTAGCACAACACAAGCATTATTAGTCTTAGTAGCTGTGGCTTCAACCCATTTACTCACATAATCAATAGCTATAAGGATATACTCACACTCGAAAGAGTTTGGAAATGGCCCCATAAAATCAATTCCTCAAACATAAAAGATTTCAATTTCAAGCAAATTATTCAGAGGCATTTCATCATGTTTAGATATGTTGCCAACACGTTGGCATCTATCACAAGCAGAAATAAACAATTTTACATCATTGAACATAGTTGGCTAGAAAAAACCTGATTGGAGGATTTTTGCCATTGTCCTACTTGGTCCATTATGACCTCCTACCTCTTCTCCATGACAAGCTTTCATTATATTCAACTGTTCCTCTTTGGGGAGACACCTTCTTAAGATTTGGTATGGACACAACTTGTAAAGGTACAGATCGTCCCATATATAATACTTTGCATCCGATATGAACTTCTTCGTTTGTTGCCAATTGAAATCTTTAGAATGAAACCCCCTACAAGGTAGTTAGCAATATCAGCATAGACTTATCATAAGAATATATAACACAAATTTGTTCATCCGAAAAGAGATAAAAAAATCTCCCCTTTCTCCACATGGTCGTGCTCCAAACGTGAAAAATGGTCAGCAACAAAGTTCTCAGCCCCTTTCTTATCCTTGATCTCCACATCAAATTCTTACAGTAATAAGACCCATTTAATTAATCGAGGCTTCAAATCCTTCTTGGCAAAAAGATGCCGAAGAGCCGCATGGTCAGACCACACTATCACTTTCGCTCCAAGGAGGTATCATCTGAATTTCTCAAATGCAAACACTATAGCCAATAGCTCCTTCTCCGTGGTGGTGTAATTTACTTGAGCTCCTGTAAGTGTATGACTAGCATAATAAATTATGTGAAAAACTTTCTCCCTCCTTTGTCCCAAAACTGCTCATACTGCATAGTCGCTGGTATCACACATAACTTCAAAAGGTAGATTCCAATCCGGCGATACAATGATTGGGGCTGAAATAAGCTTTTGCTTCAATAAGTTAAAAGCTTGCAAACACTTATCATCAAAATTAGATGCAGTATCTTTCATCAACAAATTGCAATTTTAGAAAAGTCCTTAATGAACCGGCGATAAAATTCGCCATGGCCAAGGAAACTCCTAATCCCCTTAACACTAGTAGGAGGTGGCTATTTATTAGTCACATCTACCTTAGCTTTGTTGACATCTATTCCCTTTTTTGAAATTTTGTGCCCCAAGACTATTCCTTCCCTAACCATAAAGTGGCATTTCTCCCAATTAAGAACAAGGTTAGTCTTCTTCCACCACTCTAACACTAAAGCTAGATTGGCTAAATAGCTATCAAACTCATGCCCATATAAGGTAAAATCATCCATGAAGACTTCCATGAACTTTTCTATAAAATCGTGGAAAATAGCCATCATACATCGATGGCTGGGGCATTACAAAGACCAAAGGGCATATGCCTATAAGCAAAAGTGCCATAAGGGCACGTAAAGGTGGTCTTTTCTTGGTCCTTAGGTGCTATAGGTATTTGCATGTACCTTGAGTAACCATCAATAAAATAATAAAATCTATTTCCCGCCAAACTCTCTAACATTTAGTCAATGAACGGTAAGGGAAAATGGTCTTTTTTCGTGGCATTGTTCAGCCGCCTATAGTCTATGCACACTCTCCAACCCATAATTATACGAGTCAGAATAAGTTCATTCTTTCCATTAGACACTACAGTCACCCCCCTTCTTTTTAGCACACATTGAATCGAACTTACCCAACTGCTATCTGAAATGAGGTAGATAATACCTGCATCCAGTAGTTTGAGTACCTCTTTCTTCACAACTTCTTGCATGGCCGGGTTCAATCTTCTTTGGGGTTGCACCACTAGCTTGAACTCATCCTCCATAAAGATCCTATGTGTGCAAAAACTTGGACTAATTCCTTTTAGGTCTAATGTCTCCCATCCGATAGCTCCTCTGTATTCCTTTAACACCTTGATAAGCATCTCTTCCTCTAAACCTGCCAACAAAAATAATATAATCAATGGTTTGGTATTTCCTTCCAAAAAAAACATATTTTAAATGAGATGGTAAAGGTTTGAGTTCAGAATTAAAATCTCTCTCAGGAGGGGAAATGTCTTCCTCCTTTACTCCCCCATTAGTGTGTTCGGTTTCAAGCTCATTTACCAGCTCTACATCCTTCTCATTTTCACTTTCCTTGTCTTTAGAATGCATTACACACGCTTGAAGTGCATCATCCAAGACAAGTTCTTCTTGACTCTCTTACATACACTCTTGAATTGTATCAATAAAACAAAGAGACTCTTCAAATTTGCATGAGGGATGTTGCATCACTTTGTTCACATTAAAAACCATCTCCTCCTCATTAAACCTTGAAGCCACCATTTGCCCATGGACATCAATCAATGCCTCAGCTGTATTCAAGAATGGCCTCCCCATGATCAATGGCACTTTTCGATGCTCTTCCATGTCCATCACCATAAAGTCTACCGGGATAGAGTTGGCTAGCCATAAACACACCTATACCGTGGTGCAAGTCATGGTGACTTGCTTTGCTTTGGTAGATTCACGATGGTCTACCATAGTGATTCAATATTTAAAATATAGTGCTCAATGATAAAGAGATTGAAATGAAATGAAAATGCTTTAGTGGTCCTTTAGTATTGCTCTAAAATATAGTGAACCTGTGGGGTCCACATCTCAAGTATTCAGATCGGAGATTTCTACCGGGGTTATACTAGGGGTATAAATGAACAAAAGTGATAAAAGTGAATAAATGAAAAAAGTACTTTAAATGGTAAAGTGATTTTGATATGTAATTTTTGAGACTAAATTATAAATTGCATGCCAATTAATAAAATAATGTGATTATAATGTCAGTGATGGCATTATTGAAATTATGTGAAGTGGGTGGCAATAATTTGTATTTGAGTGAAGGTTAGGGACTATTATGTACTTTGTCTATTATAAGACTAATTGGAGGGTTAGTATGCAATTTGACTAGCAAAAGTGAACAAAGTGACAAAAGTGTTTTAAAATGGTAAAAGTAATTAAATATGTAATGTGCAGGTTTGTAACACCCCATTACCCCTCGAAAGGAATATCGAGATGTCACACACACACCACAAACATTCAAGCAAGAGCTAAAGCGGAAGCACTCGTGAATAACCATATAAACTTGCATAACTAAACTTTTAAAGTATACATATACTAAGTCATTGCATTACATATCAGAATTACATGCCTTACAAAATGTTACAGAACGTACAAGCAAAAATGGGACTATACAACTTATCCCTATACTAGTACAAAAAGAAGACTTCAACTCCTAGTGGCCAGTAGATGCGCGACTCCAAAACCAACCAATCCTGCAAACCTACACGGAAATAAACATCCGTACTAAGCGATAATGCTTAGTGGGGATGAACAGAAATAAAGGACTGCACAACCTTGCATAACAGTATATACATATCATGCTAAGGCGTAAACGCAATGTCAATTATAAAATTATAACATGTATAATTCAATCTTATCAAACCTAACATGCTCAAAGCACCATTACATTCTTATTTACGTAACACATAACAGAATCTTAACAATATCAAGTCCACTTAACGAACATAATTGAGCCAAAAGCATTAATATAAAATGCTCAAAACAATCATTCCATCATCAAAAGCATAAGCTCGATCATCACAAAAGCAACAAGAAGCCTAAACTCTCACGGACTGTGGATACGGGTACAAAAGATATCTATAAAATTCAGTATCTAAAATAAAAGACATAAGTCTAAAAACATTCGAATACTCGAAGGTAATAAAAGAGACTTAGTCTCTAGACAAAAGACCATAACGGTCTACAAAGCAGCCGCCCAAAACCCTTTATAAGCATGCTTATCTATCCACTAAATTGACCGATCAGGCTTAACACAACAAGTCCTACGATTGATAACCAATCAATTGATCACTTCACATTCATGTCTTGCCAAAACATGCACAACTAAACAATTCTTTAAGTGCACAATCGATATTAATATCATGCATATAAACTACCTTGAACATATACAAACATAAACCAAAGCAATAACCAGCACCAAAAATACCGCAAGGAACTTAGGCAAGTAGAGTTGCACACTGTCGCTCTCGCGACAGGTGTCGCGCTCATGACAGAATGCACCTCTCACAACTGTTATGCCGCGACTTCGTCACTCTCGCGACAGAAGCCAAAGCAGCCTCTGTCGCGCTCGCGACAGAACAGAAAATAGGAAAACCCACTTCACAACATACAAACTTACACATGCCAACTTACCTTCATCAATCATACATAGATGCTCAAATCCTTAAGCATGCCATAAACAACATACACTTCAAGACTCTAAATCACCACTTAACATTTTCATGTATCAAATTTAAAATCATGAACATTCATATCCCAAAACTCATCAGCACATAACATTCATTCTCATTCAAGACATACTTATAACCACATGCATTTATAAAGGGGTCTAAGATAGTTCATAAACTAATTATTAACACAAGAAATTCCGTAATTCCCTCACAATCACAACATGCATCATCGGACTCAAAAATTAAAACACATTCACAAGTTCAAGAGCACATGATCCCAACCTCTTGAAGTGCAGTCAAAACACCCAATCTCAAATCTTGTCCTTGCCCTTCTCAATCCTTCTATTCGAAACTTCAAACACGGTAAAGAACACCAATACAACACCTCTTAGTCCATTACACAACTAGCTCAAACCAAAATAGAAATGGAGTAGAAGAAGACCCAACACAAAGCTAAGTCACACTTACCTTCTTAATCCTTTAATAACCTCTTCAAACCATCCAATGCAGAAATTAGCCAAAGGAAGACAAAATTAAAGAACAAAGAGGAAGTAAAACCGAGAAAGAGAGGGCAAATAAAGAGATATCACTATTTGCATGCAAAACAAGAATGAGGATAGATTTTTCCCACTCAAATCACTTATATTGCATGCAAAAGTCCACTTGGCACATCCTCTCAAAAGCACATGTCTATCTTAAGACATGTGTCCCAAACCCTTCCAAACTCCTTGCATGATTGCCACATGTCCAAACCCAACTTAAAAATCCACTTAAATCCCGCTTAAAATGAACTCCAATAGGCTCATTCTGTCACGCTCGCGATAGAACCTAAACCAGAAATTCTAAAAACAAAACTTGACCAATCCTCTTTCTAATTCTTCCACTCACCCAAGCAATCATTCAAAAGTGTTATTTTTTACAAATACACACCCATATACATGCTAAATCATCACAAATCCTACTAGGGTGTATCCAGGTCATTACAAGATTTAATAATGATTCAATTGTAATTGGCATGTTAATTATTGAAATTATTTTATTTATGTGAAGTGAATGATATTTGTGTAATTAAGTGTAAATGGATGGCAAAAATCGTAATTTAATAATAGTTAAGTATTAAAGCATAAATTGACTATAGCAATGTTAATTAAAGGACTAAAATGTAAAGATTTGCTACAAATGTATTATGTTGTGTGTAAATGTTAGGTAATTATAAACTTAATGGCTAATTGAAATTGATGGAAAGAAAGAAATAAAATAAAGTAAATGACATGTGCAGGCCAAAATATATATAAGTGGATTAGGAAAGGATTTTATGTAATTTATTAACCTAAATGTGAACAGTGATGATAGATATAGTACTATGAACTGGAATGATAGTGATAACAAGTATATTGTAAGTAGAAGTGTACATACACAGAGAAATGGTATCAGTTTCTAATTGAATTCTTTCACGTGTGCATGTATGGGAAATTAGTCATGGAAAAGCAAATTTAAAATATAAAATGCAAGTGTATGTGTGACATACATGTAAATATATAGAGAATTAAAATGACTTGTTGGGTTGGCATATACCTGATACATTGGAATAAATTATGATAAAATTAAATAATTAGTGTATCATAAATGCTGCTAATGTATATATTAAGTATAATAATAAGAATTATAATATGTTGATAGAATTAAATTATATTGATAATAGCAATATAGTTAAGTAATGAAATTATAAGGGTATTTTGGACATAAATAAATATAATAAAGTAAAGTAATAATGATTATAGTATACAAAGGTATCTTTTATTAAATGGTGTGTAAGATTGGAAAATATACAAGTATATGCACATTTTAGAAAGGAATGTTATAATATTTATATGTGAACTTATTAAGTGAAAGTAGATCTTAATTTAGAAATGGCAATTGGCAGTTAGGACAAATATTAGAAATAATTAGAATTGATGCGTGGAGTAAATAAGGTCATTTTGTACAATACATGTATGTAAGGATAATAGGAATAAAGTTGGTGGCAAATGTTAATGTTAGATTTTAGATTAGAATTAATATGTAAACTGTTTGAGAGAATAGGTAAACGAAAATTGGTATATTAAGTAATTGAATCCACTAGTGGTAGTGGAAACAATTTTTAAAGAAGATAGTGCTAATAAATTGTATGGCTAGTGATAAGGAAAAGTAACAAAAAGAGATTGAAAGTGACAGTGGAAGCAAGTAGTGATAAGTGATTGTATATAGTTAATTAAGTATTAAATCGATAGGTCGTTAGAAATGTCATGTTTATTGCTTGTAATTCGTATGATTAATTGCATATATGTATGCATGATTTAGGATAATGGAAATCTTTGGATTTGTAACCAACGTTGAGCCTATTTAATGCTCAGCATGTAGTTTATATTGACTGCGTGCAAGTACCGATATGTTGATTATTGAAGCAAGCATACCTCAATTTGGAAATATTCTAGGTAAAGATTTTTGTTAAGAACACTTTTGTATTTTAACATAGAATTATGTATGGATTTGTTGGATTTTGATTAGGTATATGGACTTTTATGGTCATTGGAACATATATGTGGCATGCATATGGACTTTTATGGTCATTGGAACATATTATTAATTATTGAAGCTTAGTGTAGTGAATGTTAAGTATTGGACTGAATTGTGTACGCTTAATGATATATTTTTATTGTGCCCTTGAATGGGCTGTAGATTGCTTGAATTGCAGGATGGGTTAAGATTATAACTGTTATGCTGCTGAATTTTTGACTAAATATATAGTAAGATAAGACAGTTATAGGTTTATCGGCAATATATAATATAATTATTAAGTGAATAGTCTATGCATGACTTATAAGGTTATATGATTTGGCAATGGACTAAGTTAACATTGGAAGTCTAAGTAATAAGTTGTTATGCAAGTGAGAAGGAAAAATAAAATTTACCCGCATTTGAAGTAAACAAGTGTTTGTCAAATTTAAATCTAGTATGGTGTTTGTCTAGCAGGTGTAATATATGTATAGTATGAACGAAATAAGGGTGTTACATCTAGGCTAACTACAAAAAGTAGCTAAATTGTTAAAAATAAGAAAAGTGACATGAAAAAAAAGGTGAGCTACATTATATGATTCTTGTATATAAATATGTGAATTTTATGACATGTTTTCATAATATGTGAATGTTACACTTATTCATATGTCTAAATTGTTACTCTTACTTTAATTATACATTCGTATATTATTATTATACTTGTGTGCTTGGCGGATGACTTCTATGAGAGGTCGTCCAAATTAAGTGCTTCCCCACTGAGCTCGAAGGCTTACTATAGGTGTTTATCTGTGTAGGTCCGGTTGATAGAGTTTCAGTTCAGGGGCAATCTATAGGGTCCAAGGCCAACTGAAGAGGAGTGTAAAGTTTATAGGTTTGTATTCTTTTTGGTCATGTATAGTTCATGTATATGTAATTAATTTTCGTAATATGAGACAATATGTAAACATAATTGGTTGTACATATGCAATACTAACTTTTGATCCTCATTATGGTGCAAAATAAAATTAGTAATATGTATAGATGTTTGTTAATGGAAAAAGGATTTAGAATGGATGTGCATGATGAATTTGTAATACCTCACCTAAGCCATGAATTTGTAATACCTCACCTATTGCTTTTGTATATCCCACTAAGCGTTATCGCTTAGCACGAGTGTTTCCCGTGTAGGTATGTAGGTTCGGTTCAGTTTATAGAAGTTGTGCATCTGCTGGCCACTAGGAGCTCGTGTGGAGTTCTTTTGTTTATATATATGATTCTTTTGTATCGATGATATAGTAACTTTTTGTAAATGAAGTGTATATGTTTAGAAGAATGATCATGTACTAGTAGGACAATGATGTTTTGTAATATGAATACTTAAAGTTGTATACGAGAAGTATGTTTTGATTATGATTCCACTTATAAGTATGTTATTTCGCTATAGTGTATGTAGGTATGTGTATGTGTATCCGTCTGTGGCAACCCGATATCCTCTCAGGGGGTATTGGCGCACCACATTGCCTAATACAGATGTCCCTATTTTGTTATAGATACTAGAGTATGGACGGATCTTGCAAAGCTATTGAAGAAACAACTGAAAGTGTTAATCCAATGGAACAAGATTCATCCACTCTAGGTCTTTCTATTGTATCTAAGGGTGATATATCAATAGTACCTGTAAGCACTGTGTCCCAGAGCGGTCCGGATCAGAGGTTACCCTATGATGAAATCAGTGTCCAAGCCTGTATGGTAGGTTGGATTTAGAGGTTTTAGCCCCGCGTTCCATGAGAAGTGAGGTTTTTATCATTCCTGGGCCGAAGGAGAGAAAAACAGAGGTTTTTTCGAGTCAAAGGGCTTTTTGTCCTCCACAGACGGCCAGCCCGTCTATCGAGCCAGCCCGTCGCTTCGAGTCACCGACGGCTATGGGTATTTTTCGACGCCCGTCGAAAAATCACCGCCCCTGTCAGATTGCCGCCTGGTTTCCCGGAGCACGCAACCCTACCGACGCCCATCGGTGGATGTGGCAGGGCCGTGGGACTAATCCTTGTGTCAGAAGGATTCTTCCGACGCCCGCCTCTATACACCGACGCCCGTCGGTCGTGTCTGGCTATAAAAGCTCCGAATTTTCATTTGAAAAGGGTTGGAAAAATTTTCAGAAGAGGAAACTCTGCCCAATTTCGAGCACATTTTCTCTCTCTTCCAAAAACAATTTTCTAAAAGAACTCTATTGAATCAAGGATCAAATCAATCAAAGGGAACTAAAAGCTAATTAGTTTTCTTTAGATTTTGACTCCCAAATCGATTTTCTGAAGGATTGAAGGTGAAATATCTCATTTTCTCTCTTTAACCCTTCATCTTTTGCTTCTCGTGGAACGCGCGGGGCTCCAACCAATACAAGAATCTTACCTAAAGCAATTATCTGAGGGTAAATATTCCGGATTCTCTCTTCATATTATCTCATATTTATTTCCTATTTTGTGAAACTTGTGAATATTTGTCATTATTTCTTTTATTTTGACTCTCTTTTCTCCTTTTTGAGATAAAACACATTTTGACCTTGAAAAGTTATTTATTTCTCTCTCTATCTTTTCTGTTTTTCTCGAGAACAGTGGTGACCGACGGGTCATCTTTATCACCGACGCCCGTCGGTCACCCACCTACAGACGCCCTTCCTTGAGTGACAAACGGACACCTCGGTTATCTTAACCGACGCCCGTCGGTCAGCTAAGGAAGGCCATCGGTGGGTTCTGTCTCCTACCTTTTAATTTATCTTTTTATCCATTTCAAATCCTTTTGACTTCGTGTATGTTAATTTTATGTATATTAACATCTTTTAACTTTCTATGAGTGTATATTGAATATCTTGGATAATCCCGAGCTTGAGCGGCTGCCTACCATGCGTGGAAGATTTCGTCCGGTTTAGTTTTCTTAACCCTTTTGACTTATTTCTCTCGCCTATTCACTCATTAATTATTTTATGCATATGAATAAGCTCTTTTTATCTCGTTGAATGTAAAAATAGATCATCGATTTGTACTCAAATATGAATGAGTTTCGTATAAAATGCAAAAGGGTCCAATGCCCTATTTTTATCCAATAAAGATCATCACAAATAAAATATGCCATTTTTGATAATGATGCATGCGAGGACCAAAGTCCTCAAAAATAAGCAATGCCCCGATTTATGTATGCCTCGCACATTTACAAAAGGGAGTTGTATTCTGCTCCTTGTATTATTGTAATTTATCGCTTTTGATATTTATATTGCTCATTTTCCGCTTTCAAAATGTGAATAAATGTGCCTTTTAATTAACCGCATAGTGTGGAGAGAGAGCGAACAAATGATATTAAAATTTGATCATAGCTTAATTGAGGTAGAAATAGATGAGAAATTCCGGACCCAGCTCTGGTCTTTGGGCTCAAGAGGTTAGAGGTTATCCTCCAATATACTTCTTGGGTCACGAGGCTTTAGCGCTAACCCTAGGCTCCTTGGGGTGAGAGGTTCACCTTCTATGATCCCTCTGGCTGGCCCAAAATGGGTACCAAGCGCAGTCTTAGGCTCTCCGAGGTGAGAGAAACTTTCCCAATGTTCTATTGGGTGGCGACTCCATGATACCTCCTTGTTGCCCAACATAGACGCACCTGCGATTCATCGCAAGCTGCCAACGGACCCGCAAATGCCCCGATCGCCCACGTGCGGGCGGTCCGAAAGGGCGGCGCATCGGGATCCGGTGCGCGTCACAGTAGCGACTCCATTGGGGACGTTTATGGTTCGAGATTTCAATTCGAAAATACCTCTTTTAACATTTATGATTAAAATTTAATTCATAAATTCGCTTTCTCTCAAATTTGCATTTGCATATCATTAGAGCCTTAGAATACGCTAGTTTGGTCCCTCTTTTAGCCCCGGTGCGTTCCTGAAGCACCTCCTCATTGTCACTCAATTTGGGGAAGTGTTAAGGATAATCACCAGCCCAAGCCACGTACCTCAATGGTATATCAAAATGGTGACCCGATCGGTCGCTACGCTCGTGACGAGCTAGACCCGTCGGTAGGGATCATGCTTGGGTAGCCTTAAAGAAACATCTCCCTTGTCCAAAGCTCATGTAATGGCTGTAGTTACTTTCCACAGGTGAAATGAACCTTAATTTCGTGCTTGCTGTATGGATCCTCATGTATTGGGTGAGTCCCAATGTCTCGCTTGGTAACCTAGCCAAAGGCTATCATGCCTCGGTAGGGCCATGTCGAAATTTAGGGAACGTCCAAATACGTGACGATCATTGTCCATCCGCTTGTACATTAGCATAGGAGTGTTATGCTGCCGGTTTTCCGCCGCGCACCATACGCGTCCATCGGGTCCCTCGTTGACCCTTGGGCTAATCCCACCTAGGAAAGAGACTGCACGACCACTTGTGTGGGAGAAATAAGGGTGGAAGGACCTACTTGCTTGCTTGTGCTCTGTAAGTGTTGCATATCACGATCATGCATTATACCTACACTTCATGCATCATTCTAACTTTTGTACCTGCAGCCATCATAGATCTGCCTAGGTGGACTAGATCACCAACCGGGCGACTGATCCGAGTTCTTACTCCTGAGCTATCAGATAGAGAGGGTCTACCGGAGATCCTATCAGAAATCAGAGGTACGGTATCTCAGATGGCAAACTCGCCTAGGGGGGAAGACGCCACCAGGGCCATGATTGCGGAAGAAGTGGGCCGCCGTTTTGAGGAATTCGAGGGCAGGATGATGAATATGTTGACCGCCTTGGAACAGCAGAACGCTCAGCCGAATGCTCCACAGAATCCTCCTCCTCCTCCTCCAGTGAGGCAGAATGAGCCTGAAGAAGAAAGGGTTGAAAGGCGAGAAGAACCCGTTAGGCCGCCGCCGGTAGAGTTAAGATCAGTGCCTTCGGGAGAGTTGAGAAGAAGGCCAGTGTTGAGAATTGATGACGATAGAGATATCGAGGATGATAGGATGAGCATGGCATCTGAGAAGGGGAAGGCGCCTGAAGCTGATGACTTTATTCTAAAGAAGATGGAAGAGAGGTTCGAGGCTATGGCTCGTATGATAGGCAGAGCTCATGGGATGAATCCTGAGGATAGGGAGCTGGACGGAGAGGACCCGATCCCTTATAACTTCAAAATGCCGGATGTGCCGAAGTTTGATGGTACTTCTGATCCCACCACACATGTAAAGCAATATTCTCTGGTCATGAAGGGGACCACATTGTCCAAGAAGCAGAAAGTGGAATACTTTTGTCTGAGTCTGACCTCTCATGCCATAGACTGGTATCATGGCCTTGACCGCCGCACTAAAGAAGATTGGGATCTGCTCACTGAGGAGTTTCTGAAGCAGTATGACTGTAATACCAGAATGGAGGTGACTCTGAAAGACCTTGAGCTACTTCAGCAGAAAATCGGGGAATCTTTCCATGAGTATCTTACCCGATGGCGGAACCGAGTAATGGAGATGCGCCGAAAGCCTGACACCCAGGATCAGATTCGTCTTTTCATTAAGAACGCGAGCCCGTACTTTAAGGAGGGGTTGAGGATGAAGGGGTTGAAGGACTGGGAGTCTCTCAAAGACATAGCCATCGAAGCGGAGGGAGAGTTTTTAACCCGAAAAGCTAACAATGACAATTTCGCCAAAAGGGCTAACCCCGGTCAAGGAACCAGTAGGCCGGCGGGTCCCAGTAACAGCACTAGAAGAATGGGTGAAGTGTCTGCTACTGAGGTAACCACCCAGAGGAAGTTTTTGAACTTGGGAAGACCATTATCTTGGGTCCTGAGGAGGTTGATGAAGGAGGGAAAATTGCGCCCTCTGACTTCTAGACCAGCTTTGACACAAGGGAAACCAGGACATAAGGATAACGAATTCTGTGCATTCCACCAACACTCGGGCCATATCACTGATAAATGCAAGGCACTCCGGCACTCTATCCAAGACTTGATTGATAGCAAGCAGATCTCTGACCCTGAGAAGAGAGAAACTGAGAAGAAGCCTGGTTACAATGCCGTACCACCGCCCGTGTTTATGATCCAATCTAGCCTGCCGGAATGGTACGTGCTACAAGATCTGTATGGGAGTGAGAAGTCCACTGCTGGTAATTCCGAGGATAGGAAGGGGAAGGCATTTGTGGCGACCCTCGATTGCTGGTCTAGCAGTGAAAGCGGTGGAGAAGCCGAGGATGAAGAAGGGTTGAACCTTGATTTGTGGGGCTCCGATGGAGATGAGGGAGAGATAAGCGCTGTCACGAGAAGTGGAAGGGTGATCCCTGAGATTACGAAGCTACCTGAGCCGGTACAGCCATCAGCAGAGAAAGAGCCAGAGGAGGGGCAGATTGTTAGGCAATTGAAGAAGACAGCGGCTCAGATATCCATATGGGATCTGTTGAGGCAATCCCCCTCTCATAGACAGAAGGTAGTAGAAGCTTTGGTTGAGGCCACAGTCGCCATCGCTATTTCCCCATCGGAACTTTTGGGTTTAATTAAGGGAGGATCCGAGGAGAGATTGGTCTTTTCTGACGCCGACCTACCTGTTGAAGGCCGCAACCACAACCGACCCTTGTACATTAAAGCACAGATTAACAGTAAGCACACTGCTTGCGTTATGGTGGACGACGGGTCTTCTATCAACATGTGCCCTTTAATAGCTTTGCAAGCTTTTGGTTTAAGTGAGGATATGCTCAGCGGATCAGATCTGACCATCACAGCCTACGATAACTCGAGGAGGCAAGCCTCGGGAACCTTCAAGACTTTGGTCAAGATAGGACCTATCGAAGTGGAGGTCGAATTTGTAGTTCTGCCCATCCCTGCTAACTTCTCAGCTTTGCTTGGGAGACCCTGGTTTCATAAATTAGGAGGAGTGCCATCCACACTGCATCAGATGATAAAGTTCCCACACGAAGGGGAGGTGGTGACTATCAAAGCGGCCAGGGAGAACCAGGTCTCAGCGCTGGAAATTGCCAATCAGCCTTTCAGCGGCTTTCACGTGTCTATGATAAAGGAAGAGCGCGGATCAGTGGATAGCCCAGCTGTGGTTAATATGATGAAGAAGATGTACTATCTTCCCGGGGCTGGATTGGGTAGAAACTCCCAAGGGTTGCAGACCGCGATTACCACTCGGGGGCAGAAGAACCGGAAAGGCCTGGGGTATAGAGGTGGCTTCAGCAAGAAGAAGGTGACAAACAAGACCCCCCATATTTCATAGAGCTTTGTGCCAGCATCCTCAGTTTGTGCGTATACTGGTGAAGATGAGCCACAATGGGTAGATGGGAGGATCGTCCCTGGTTTTGAGATCTTTAATGATGTGTATGACTGGCACGTCGGGTTCATCAAGACTGCTGAAGACTTTTGGGATGAGGAAGTCATGACTCAGGGTATCACTTGGGACAAGTGCGAGCTTGAGGAGGTCGTTACTGAAAAGATGGTAGCTGCCAGGCTGAAAGGGAAGGAGAAGATAGCAGAATTAGAGCTGAAAATGGGGGATTTGAGGATTTCCCCTGACGTGCCTGAGGGGCCTCTGCTAAATCAGAAAGTTAGTGAGCAAGCTGCAACAGCATCAACCTCAGGAGTGGCAGAAGAAGACTCTAGCCTAGATTGTCTTTTTATTCTAGAACTCTTTTATGATGTAAATGATAACTATAATATTATTAATAAGATAAACAATTTCACTTATTTGTGCGATGTTTCTAATGATTTCAACATGCATGAACATGATCATATTCCATCAATTTTTGACATTGACTCCACTGGCACAACGCCTTTTAATCTTGGAACCTCGGAAAATTCGAGAGAAATTCTAATAGCATCAAACATAGCTCCTGAGGAGAGAAAAAATTTTGAGAGAATAATAAGAAAACATGAAAAAGCCTTTGCCTGGACCTACGAGGACATGCCGGGGATTGACCGAGATGTGGCGGAGCATGCCATCCCGACTTACCCAGATTGCAAGCCTGTGAAGCAGAAGTTGAGAAGGCTAAGACCAGAATGGGCTGACAAGGTTAAGGAGGAAATTCGACAGCAGATTGAAGCTAAGTTCCTTGTGGAAGTCCAGTATCCTACATGGCTGGCAAATGTGGTTCCTGTGGCAAAGAAGAACGGAAAGGTCAGGGTGTGTGTGGATTATCGAGATCTTAACAAAGCCTGCCCTAAAGATGATTTTCCACTACCCCATATTGATGTATTGATAGACAGTACCGCCAATTGCGCGATGTACAGCTTTGGGGACAGTTATGTGGGCTACAACAAGATCCTGAACAAGATAGCTGACCGGGTTAAAACTGCCTTTATCACAGAATGGGGCACCTATGCCTATCGGGTCATGCCTTTCGGCCTGAAGAATGCAGGGGCCACATACCAGAGGATGGTAACCAAGATCTTAAGCGACCTGATCCATAAAGAGGTGGAGGTGTATGTCGATGACATGATGGTCAAGTCAGCCACCCGAGAGGGACACTTTGAAGCTCTAGAGAAGTTCTTCACCAGGATCGATAAGTATAATCTGCGACTTAACCCCAAGAAGTGCATTTTCGGAGTGACTTCAGGAAAGCTGTTGGGACATGTCGTCAGCCAGAGGGGGATAGAAATTGACCCAGACAAGGTGAAAGCTATCAGATAGATGCCTGTGCTACAAAAAGAAAAGGATGTAAGGAGCTTCCTGGGCAAGCTGCAGTATGTTAGCAGGTTTATTGCCAAGCTCACTTCGATATGCGAACCTGTTTTTAAGCTGCTTAGAAAGAATCAGCCCGTAGTCTGGAACGAAGACTACCAAAGAGCCTTTGATAATATCAGGGAATATCTGTTAAATTCGCCAGTGCTAAGGCCTCCGCAACCTGTCAAACCGCTTATTCTGTACCTGGCAGTAGAAGATGGTTCAGTGGGCGCCATGATGGCTCAAGAGGATGAATTTGGGGTGGAGTTTGCAATTTACTACCTCAGTAAGAAGTTCTTGCCCTATGAAATGAAATATGCTGAAGTGGAGAAGATCTGCCTTGCAGTGATTTGGGCATCAAAGAAGCTAAGACATTACTTCCACTCATACAAAGTTCAGGCAGTAGCCAAGCAAAATCCGTTAAGATATTTGCAGGAGGCACCGTCTTTGCTTGGAAATATGGGGAGGTGGCTGCTCTTGCTACAAGAGTTCGATGTGCAATAAATCACCCGCAAGACTATTAAGGGGCGAGCTGTAGCCGAATTTCTTGCTGAACATCCTATCCAAGGGGACACCCCCGAGTTTACCTTTCCTGACGAGAGCATAGGCACGATTTCTGTTCAAGGATGGCAGTTGCACTTTGACGGGGCAGTGAATAACAGGGGAGCCGGAGTCGGAATCATCTTGACAACCCCAGATAATGAAAAGCTTCCTCTTGCTAAGAAGCTGAGATACAAGGCAACCAACAATGAAGCTGAGTACGAAGCGTGCACCTTCGGGTTAGAAGCTCTAGCTGTGTTGGGGGCAAGAAACGTAGAGGTATTTGGTGACTCGTCCTTGGTAATAAACCAGATCCGAGGTGAGTGGGCTGTAAAAGAGGAACGACTGATCCCCTATGTTCAATATCTGAAAGGGATGTGTGGGCAGTTTGAGACTTGCACTTTCCACTTTGTGCCCAGAGATGAGAACCGTCTGGCTGATGCGTTGGCAACCTTAGTGTCAATGTGGGATAACCCTGAAGGAGTGGCCATGAAACCGGTGCTAATTTCGAGCTCTGATAAGCCTAGTTTTAAAACCGAGCCTGTAATGGAACTAGAGGCGTCAGATGGGAAGCCATGGTACTTTGATATCATGAACTACTTGGAAAACGATGAATTTCCAGAAGAAGCCACTGAAAAAGATCAAAGGATGATACGTAAGTTATCTACTCAGTTCATATCCTTAGAAGGGGTGTTGTACAAAAGACGGTCAGATGGGATCCAGCTCAGGTGCTTGAATGAAAGAGAAGCGCGCAAGATAATGGAAGAAACCCATGCAGGGGTCTGTGGGGCCCACATGAATGGTTTGACCTTGGCCAAGAAGATCATGAGACAAGGTTTTTACTGGCTTACGATAGACACTGATTGCTCGAAGTATGTCAAACAATGTCAGTTGTGCCAACAGTACGCAGATTTGAGACACCTGCCGGTTTCAGAACTACATAACCTGACATCACCTTGGCCGTTTGCTGCTTGGGGGATAGATATCATTGGAGAGATTCGCCCTACGGCGTCCAATGGGCACAGATACATCATAGTCGCAATCGACTATTTCACCAAATGCGTCGAGGCAGAATCTTTCAAGAAAATTGACGCAGGGGACATGGCCAAGTTCATAGAGAGGAATTTGATCTGCAGATATGGCCTCCCTCATCACATAGTGTCTGATAATGGAGTGCAGTTCATGGGAGAAACCAGAAAACTTCTCGAGAAATATGGTGTTGAGCATCATAAATCCTCTCCCTATCGACCACAAGCGAATGGAGCAGTAGAAGCCGCCAATAAGAATGTGAAGAAGATCCTGTCCAAGATGGTCCAAACCTACAAGGACTGGGCTGAAAAGTTACCCTTTGCCCTGTGGGGATCCAGAACGACGGTAAGATCATCTACAGGCGCCATACCATTTTCCCTGGTATACGGAACAGAAGCAGTATTGCCAGTAGAGATAGAACTTAAGTCACTAAGGGTGGTCATGGAGGCCCAAATCCCGGAAGCCGAATGGGCGCAGCAGAGGTTGCAGCACTTGAACTTACTGGATGAGAGTAGGCTGAAAGCTTATTATCATAATCAGATATACCAGAAGAGATTAGCGAGAACTTTCGAAAAGAAAGTTAGGAAGCATCCGCTGAAAGAAGGGGACTTGGTGTTCAAGCAGATGAGGCCAGGGATACCAGACATCAGGGGGAAATTCAGACCGACCTGGGAAGGGCCGTATATCTTTAAGAAGCTGCTGTCCAAAGGGGCTGCAATCTTGTCAGATAGTAATGGGAACGAGTTCAAAGAACCGATCAATGTCGACAGACTCAAAAGGTTCCACGGCTAAAGACCAAAATAAAAAGAAGAGAATAAAATGCCCTGCAAGTCGAAAACCGAAAAAAGGCGACTATGCTAAAATTGGGCGCCTCGACAGGATGAAAACCGAAAAAAGGCATCCTGTGCAAAAATTAGAGGCATGAGAGAAAATGTCCGATCGTGAAAACCCGAGAGGGCCGATTGGTAACAGGAGTTGATGCTGTTAAAATTTGGTTTCATGTATTGATGGCGCGTAAGCAGCTGAGTAAATGCCAAAACTGATCATGTATGCTGAAATTATATGGAAATGTACACAAAACTCGTGAAAAAAGATGAATATTATTCTTTTCACTTTCGTCATTTTCTAGTTCTGCAAAAAGAAATGTAGCACCAAAAGAAATACACATATAGGCTAAGCTAAGTCCTGCTGCTGCTCTCGCCGGTCAAATGTTTGAGCCCTCGGGTCCTGTTATCAGAGGCTGGACTAAGGATCCACTTCTTGTACTCGCTAGTCGAAGATGCAGAATGATTGCCAAACCTCGAGATAACGGTCTTCATGGGTAGTCTACCCCACAGCTCATGATACCGAGAAGCGAATGCGGCCGAGAGATCTCCTCCTCGGAAGGATAGGGGAACCCTCACTATATCCTGGGTCATCCCGAGCTGTCAGGTACATCGAGAGGTGATGCAGAAGGTGGCCTGACGGAGGCCGCATAGGGGAACACAACCCGATGGTCCATCCGTGACCGCATGAGACAGCGGGAGCCAGGCGGATGTAAAATTGATATCGTCATCTGACAGCTCGCCAAATCTGGTAATGCCTTCACCAGCACTGGCACACCCGTGCAGTCGTCTACGAGGCAAGAAGTGGCTCGGCGAGTACTGGGGGGTAACGCGAGGGGGTGGTTCAGACAGCATCTTCAGTTTTTCCTGTAGCCAGATCTTAAAAAAAAAAAAAAAAAGCCGCTGGGGTAAGTAGAGTTTACTTCAGGCAAAAATAAGGCACAGGGTTGTGTGAAAATCCGAAAGGACGCACCTCCCGCTAAGAAAAGCTAGTGTGAAAATCCACGAGGGACGCACTACCTTTGAAATAATGATGTACCTGGAGTAATAAGGGGCTGCCGGCAAAGGTTATAGTGGACCCAGAGCTCACAGCGTCCAAACCCAGGATGGTTTCATCCAGGACAAGTGGTAGGGGAGACAGTCCCAGATGAAAGTCGCTTAGAACTCCGAACAGACGAGAGTCACCGGTCAAACCCCCCGGAGCAACAGTAAGGAAGTTCACCATGCAGAATAAGAATGTGATGCTTACCCGATATGTGGGGATGTCAGTGAACCGATCCAGAGCCTCGATCAGTGGCTCCAAAGAAAAGGAAGAGCTCAGAGGAATCAGCCGGTTGACCTCCGAAGAAGATATGCCTAGAGCCAGGGCTACGTCCCGAGTCTGGAATAAGCCACAGTGGGGGACGCAAGGCAGAGCGCTAGGAGGGAACCGAGCTCCTAGAATGGAAGCTAACTCTTCAGGCAAAGGGCACAATTCCTGATAGGTGAATTGGAAAACGTGGAACCGGGGGTTCCAGAAGTGGGTTGCTGCCAGGAGGAGGTTCTGGTCGATTTTCACCCGGCACAGGTATTTCAGCCCAGACAAAGAGGAAAGGGCGCCTTCTCCCCAAGTGTGTTTGTCGTCTAAAATACGGTGCATCTTTTGGGTAAGAGGAGAGGACATTTTGAGAAAATGAAGGACTCAAGATGTGGGAAAATGAAGAGACAAAAATTTCGCAAGGTTTTATAGGCAAGCGTCACCGACGGCTTGCCCGTCTCTCCACAGGGGCGGCCTTCCCGCCTTTACACAGGGACGGCCTCCCCGCCTCCCCACAGAGACGGCCTGACCGTCGGTATAGGTCCACCTGGCAGATGCATACGTCAGCATTGCATTCATCACGCGCATTAACTAGCATTTATTGCATGACAGACGATCAGCCCTTCGGTCGCTTGTACAGACGCCCTGCCCGTCGGTCAGGAATTTCTATATAAGGGCGAGTGACAGACGGTTTAAACATTGCTGTCCCTTTCTTCTTCCTCTCTCAAATGATTTCTTAGCGTTTTTTAGCGGTTTTTAAAGCTTTTCTCATTTTTTCGCGATTTCTTCATATTTTCGCATTTTCTACCCGCCGGGCACTTTGATATTCATATTTTCTCCAGATTCTACACTTCCCGCGACTACAAGTAAGTAAATAACTACTTTTTTTTGAATTTCATTCAATTTATCTCTTCATCTCTTTTCCTTTTGACTTTAGGATGCCTTAGATGCCTTAAGAATTTAGGGAGAATGCTGCCCAATTTTCTGTATTATTATAATTAAATCTGAACTTTTGCATGATCACATAGAAGTAGAATTTTTCTATAATCCTGGTGCTTTAGAATTACACTCATTTTAGCGCACCATTTTGTGCATGATTTGCGTTTGCGGCCTGAGGCCATTATTTTTGTATCGTTGGGGGCACACTCTTGCCGGGGTGCGTCCCATCTATATGTGTACACTATTGTTGGGGCCTGAGGCCTATTATCTTGCCTTTTCATGCAGGAGGATGGGCATACCCCTGCCGGGATGCTGCCCAAAATTTTATTATTTATTCTAGAATTGAATATTTTTCATGTATAATGCATGCCTTGGGACCTGGAAGGCCCATCCTTATTCACTTTAATTGTTTCCATGAGGATTGCATGTTGCTTTTGCCATGATGCGTGCAAGGCATGTTAGGCTACTTCCTTAGACAGGATGTTTGCTATTTTCATCTGTTATTATCTTTCTCTTTTTTATCTCACGTTGGGCCACCATTGCCCTGTTAAGGCCTAGATGGACCTTGGATTTTGGAAAATAAGCCTGATAGTGCTTGTTTTGTCAAGTTTTCGCTATCTGATTCCTTCCCTTTTGCATGATGCCTCCCAGACGCAGAGCACCACAGGCCCAGCCCGAGCTTGTAGCTCCGGCTTGGATGGATGATGAGTCCGCTCAGAGGTACAGAGCGTTGGCTCAGGTAGAGTTTCGGGCCAGCCGTTTTGTATCTCGCCCATTTCTAGAGGCCCTTGGGTTGGCCCCAAAGTTTGATTTACTTGCCGAGGGTGCTGGTTGGACAGAGTTCCTTGAACCCGCCTTCCAGACATTTCCAGAGGCTACCCGCCAGGTCTTGGCCACTCTCCGCTACACCGGCTTTCAGAGTGCAGATACCGACCCGGGGGTGATTCAGTTTTGGTTCGATGGCGACCATGTCAGCATCACCAGGCAGAGGTTTGCTCAGGCCATGGGGCTCCCTACGGAGGAGGGGCTCGAGATCTCGCGGCGAGCGGTGAGACGCGCCCATTGGGCGGCTATTGCTATACCAGGAGTGCTGTACGATCACGATACAGCAAAGAGCACCGTACTGGTGTCTCAGGCACTCCGGTATTTGCACAGAGTGCTTTCCAGCTCGTACCTCGGTCGAGCTGGTAATCCAGGGTCGCTTAACGCGGCCGAGATCTGGAGCCTCTGGGCTATGGTGGCAGGCCAGCGTCTCAACATTAGCCACGAGATCTTGGCCAACCTGACCAGAGTCGGCAGAGGGTTGACACCGGTGGTGATGGTAGGAGGAGTCATCACCCGTTTACTGTTGAGATTGGGGTTTAACCCCGAGAGGTTGAGAGGACCCTTGCCTGAGGGGATCCATGTAGACGCCGCAGCGGTAGTTCAGATGGGGATGATCTCCCCGATTTCTAGCCAGGCAGAGGCCTACAGGGTGTTGACTATCCATGAGACCCGGCAGATGTTCAACCTTCCACCCTTGGGGGCAGATCCTGATCACCCAGAGCACCAGGAGGAGCAGCCTCCACAACCAGAGCCTCAGCCAGAGCCTCAACCAGAGCCCGAGCCACAGCCACAGCCCCAGCCTCAGCCGGAGCCTCAGCCTCCTCAGCCTCCTCAGCCGCAGACGGTGCCTCCGCCACAGCAGCAGGAGCCGCCTAGGACCCCCTCGGACTTTGACTTTGAGATCACCATGGACGACCTCTTTGCTGCTTCACCGGCATCCAGAGCGCCGACTCCAGTCCCATCACCGAGCGCCAGGGTACATAGGACTACCCACGGGCCCTCCGAGAGATACCATCCATACACCCGAGGCGACCCAGGGGCATCCACCTCCTCGGCACCACCACCAGAGCCAGCACTGCAGCAGCCTGTGCAGCCAGACTTCTCCCAGCTCCTCACCTCCATGTTTATAGCCTTGGAGCGGCGGCAGGATGAGAGGGACAGGGCTATCCACGAGAGGTTGGATCGCCAGCAGGCTGCCATTCAGGAGCAGTCTCAGTCAGTGGAGCGTTTAACCCGGGAGCAGGCGGGCTACATTGAGCACACGACTCGGGAGCAGACTCGGGCCATGGATGCCTTTAGGGAGGAGCAGACCCGGGTCCTGGAGGCTTTCAGAGGAGAGCAGATGAGGCTGACTGAGCAGATTGCTCAGGGTCAGAGGGAGTTGAGGCAGCAGCTCGCTCATGATTTGAGGACGTCACAGGACCAGGGGTCTCAGAGGGTCGATATGACCCTACAGATGATTGATGAGTCACTTGGCTCTCTGAGATCCCGCGTCTAGGCGATGGAGGGGATTCTCCCCCCTCTTTCTCAGACCATGAGGGAGTTTAGGGAGCAGACGGAGCAGAGGAGAAAGGCCGCCAGCGAGCAGACTATTCAGTTGAGCCAAGCCTTCAAGAAGTTGGGAGAGAAGGTTTCTGAGACCTTAGGGTTCATGAGCACCTGCACCCAGCCCTTCTTGGACGGTTACGCTCAGATCCGGTTCAGGCAGGCCCATGATCATGAGGCAGGACCCTCCACAGCTCCGCCACCGCCTCCCGCCCGTCCACCTCCGCCAGGGACCGTGCATATATCGGATGACGAGGATCCCGATGAGCCCTCAGACTACACACCTCTCTGATCTTCAGGGAGTTATTTTTTGTATCTTTTGTATATTTTATATTTTGTATATGCACTGTACAAAAATGACATTTCTAGTGGAAAACTTTTGCTTCTTTATTGCATGATCATTCGATTGTTAATTGCTTAATCACATCACAGAAAGTGTATGTTCTCATATCTACTTACATGTCGGTAAAAATGACAATATAAAAAATATAATGATAATCGATAACATCTCAATAAAAAAAATGAATAAAAGATAAAACATGGCATAGCCAATAAAACAAAGGTCACGCCATCAATAGACAGGACAAAAGATGACCACTCAAACGTGAACTAACAAAATCTTTTATCTCACAGGTACAGGGAAATACCGGTCTGAGCACAGACATCGATTAAAAAGATCTCCTTTGAAACAAGGAAACCAGCGGAGTTTCCACACTCCATATCGAAGCTGCAGTTGAAGAAACACTGCTCTTCACCAGATCGAGGTTGTAGCCAGAGAGTGCTACATCTCATAGATCGAAGCTGCAGTTGAAGAAACACTGCTCTTCACCAGATCGAGATTGTAGCCAGAGAGCGCTACATCTCACAGATCGAAGCTGCAGTTGAAGAAACAATGCTCTTCACCAGATCGAGGTTGTAGCCAGAGAGTGCTACATCTCACAGATCGGAGCTGCAGTTGGAGAAACGCTGCTCTTCATCAGATCGAGATTGTAGCCATAGAGTGCTGCATCTCACAGATCGGAGCTGTGGTCAAAGCATACCGCACCTCACCAGATCGAGGTTATGGCCAAAGCCTGCTGCACCTCACCAAATACCCGCAGGTCGAGATAAGACCGAGGAGAGTATTTTTGCATCGCCGAGCGGATCGAGACAAAGTCCACCCGACAGAAGGCACGGAGGGTGAAAAGCAGTCGCAGGTACGCTTCTTTTCTGACCTTTCTCTAAGTTTTGGCTTATCTAGGCGCTTGTGCACTAGTTTCCCCAAAACTGGGGGCAACTGTAAGCACCGTGTCCCAGAACGGTCCGGATCAGAGGTTACCCTATGATGAAATCAGTGTCCAAGCCTGTATGATAGGTTGGATTTAGAGGTTTTAGCCCTGCGTTCCATGAGAAGTGAGGTTTTTATCATTCCTGGGCCGAAGGAGAGAAAAACAGAGGTTTTTTCGAGTCAAAGGGCTTTTTGTCCTCCACAGATCGGCCAGCCCGTCTATCGAGCCAGCCCGTCGCTTCGAGTCACCGACGGCTATGGGTATTTTTCGACGCCCGTCGAAAAATCACCGCCCCTGTCAGATTGCCACCTGGTTTCCCGGAGCACGCAACCTTACCGACGCCCATCGGTGGATGTGGCAGGGCCGTCGGACTAATCCTTGTGTCAGAAGGATTCTTCCGACGCCCGCCTCTATACACCGATGCCCGTCGGTCGTGTCTGGCTATAAAAGCTCCGGATTTTCATTTGAAAAGGGTTGGAAAAATTTTCAGAAGAGGAAACTCTGCCCAATTTCGAGTACATTTTCTCTCTCTTCCAAAAACATTTTTCTAAAAGAACTCTATTGAATCAAGGATCAAATCAATCAAAGGGAACTAAAAGCTAATTAGTTTTCTTTAGATTTTGACTCCCAAATCGATTTTCTGAAGGATTGAAGGTGAAATATCTCATTTTCTCTCTTTAACCCTTCATCTTTTGCTTCTCGTGGAACACGCGGGGCTCCAACCAATACAAGAATCTTACCTAAAGCAATTATCTGAGGGTAAATATTCCGGATTCTCTCTTCATATTATCTCATATTTATTTCCTATTTTGTGAAACTTGTGAATATTTGTCATTATTTCTTTTATTTTGACTCTCTTTTCTCCTTTTTGAGATAAAACACATTTTGACCTTGAAAAGTTATTTATTTCTCTCTCTATCTTTTCTGTTTTTCTCGAGAATAGTGGTGACCGACGGGTCATCTTTATCACCGACGCCCGTCGGTCACCCACCTACAGACGCCCTTCCTTGAGTGACAAACGGACACCTCGGTTATCTTAACCGACGCCCGTCGGTCAGCTAAGGAAGGCCGTCGGTGGGTTCTGTCTCCTACCTTTTAATTTATCTTTTTATCCATTTCAAATCCTTTTGACTTCGTGTATGTTAATTTTATGTATATTAACATCTTTTAACTTTCTATGAGTGTATATTGAATATCTTGGATAATCCCGAGCTTGAGCGGCTGCCTACCATGCGTGGAGGATTTCGTCCGGTTTAGTTTTCTTAACCCTTTTGACTTATTTCTCTCGCCTATTCACTCATTAATTATTTTATGCATATGAATAAGCTCTTTTTATCTCGTTGAATGTAAAAATAGATCAACGATTTGTACTCAAATATGAATGAGTTTCGTATAAAATGCAAAAGGGTCCAATGCCCTATTTTTATCCAATAAAGATCATCACAAATAAAATATCCCATTTTTGATAATGATGCATGCGAGGACCAAAGTCCTAAAAAATAAGCAATGCCCCGATTTATGTATGCCTCACACATTTACAAAAAGGAGTTGTATTCTGCTCCTTGTATTATTGTAATTTATCGCTTTTGATATTTATATTGCTCATTTTCCGCTTTCAAAATGTGAATAAATGTTCCTTTTAACCGCATAGTGTGGAGAGAGAGCGAACAAATGATATTAAAATTTGATCATAGCTTAATTGAGGTAGAAATAGATGAGAAATTCCGGACCCAGCTCTGGTCTTTGGGCTCAAGAGGTTAGAGGTTATCCTCCAATATACTTCTTGGGTCACGAGGCTTTAGCGCTAACCCTAGGCTCCTTGTGGTGAGAGGTTCACCTTCTATGATCCCTCTGGCTGGCCCAAAATGGGTACCAAGCGCAGTCTTAGGCTCTCCGAGGCGAGAGAAACTTTCCCAATGTTCTATTGGGTGGTGACTCCATGATACCTCTTTGTTGCCCAACATAGACGCACCTGCGATTCATCGCAAGCTGCCAACGGACCCGCAAATGCCCCTATCGCCCACGTGCGGGCGGTCCGAAAGGGCGGCGCATCGAGATCCGGCGCGCGTCACAGTACCCGCTGAGACTTTGCTCAAGATCTCCCATGACATGGCATGAGTTCTTGATAGATTAACTGCACCAAGGGCTCCTATAGATGCCTTGAGAAAACGTGGAGCTGAGGAATTCTTGGGTAGGAACTTAGAAGAATCTAAAAAAGTAGAATTATGGCTGGAAAAGACACAGAGAGTGTTAGATGAGATTAAATGCCCACCAGACCAGAAGGTCACCTGTGCTGTCACATTTCTTTAAGGAGCGTTATATGATTAGTGGAAGCTGGTATTGAAGCATCCACAGCTATCTGATCCATTGACTTGGGGGTTCTTTACCCAAGAATTTAAAAAGTGGTTTGTCATGGAAGCCTACAATGAAACCAAGTGGAATTAGTTCCTAAACTTGAAGTAGAGAAACATGACCATGGCTGAATATGAAAAAGAGTTTGGCCATTTCAGTAAATACGCTTTAGATCCAATTTTGATTGAAGCATTTATATGCCACCAGTTTAAGGATGGCTTGAATGATTCCATTAAAGAATTCTAGTGGAAATTACTTCTCTATAGCAAGTGAGTTACTATTAACTTGTTTAAGTAACTGTTCTAGTAGAGAAGTCAGAAATGTCTCAAAGGGAAAGAAAACATAGAACAGGTTCCTCCAGGGGTGGCTCCTCTTCAGGCAAGAGATCTCGTGACTCACAGGGTGCATCCACAGCATAAGAGTCAGCATATAGTCCGGCTACCAAGGGTAGGCGACAAAATTATCCATCATTGCTAATAGAGGCTCCTCATCTAGGAAAAGTAGTGGACCACTAGAGTGTCCACATTTGTTAAACAACATTAGGGCACTTGTAGATTATCGACTGGATCCTGTTTTAGATTTAGAGGCACTGATCATCTAATGGTGAGTTGTCCACAAGGGCAAGGTTAGAGTAGAGCAACACAGGAGAGCAGAGGAGGATCTAATGCACCTATTGCATTTAGAGGATGTGGAACATGCCGTAGTGGGTCGAACCAGCCCAGGTCCAACCCAATTTCAGTGTCTAAGATTGTGGATTGACCTATTGCACCAACAGGTTTAGCATGAGCATATGCCATGAAAGCACGTGAGGAATAGGAGGCACTAGAAATTCTAGCTGGTATCTTTTCTCTCTTTGATATTGATATGCATATTTTGATAGATCTTGGTTCTACATATTCATACATATGCACTGGGGGTTTATCTAATAAAATGTCATTAGTAGATCGGTTAAAGTATGACATACATGTGACTAGTCCTTTGGCCATATTGTTTTTGTAAATAAAGTATATATAAATTGCACATTTATGATTCATGGGAAAGAATTTTCTGCTGACTTGATAAAATTGCCCTTTTATGAGTTTGATTTGATTTTAGGGATGGATTGGTTATCTAAACATCGGCCTATAGTTAATTGTTGTTCAAAGACAGTTGTTCTTAAGTCCTGATCACTTAGAAAAAGTAGTGCATGGCATTCAATCTAGTCCTTTGACCAATATCATATAAGCAATGCAAGAAGACAACTTCTTAGGAAGGGTTATGAGGCATTTCTGGCATTGGTGCTTGATTGCAAAAGGGAGAAGGTGAACTTGCAAGATATACCAGTGGTGAATGAATTTCCTGATGTAATTCTAGAAGAGTTACCGGGTCTTCCTCTAAAGAAAGAAATGGAGTTGTCCATTAAGGTTATGCTTGGTACAGCTCCTATCTCTAAGGCACCATATAGAATGCCCCCAGAAAATTGAAAGAATTAAAGACCTAATTACAAGAACTACTGGATAAGGGTTTTTTTTATCCGACCCACTGCGTCACCTTGGGGAGTGCCAATCCTTTTTGTCAAAAAGAATGATGGCACCATGTGGATGTGTATTGACTATAGACTGTTAAATAAGGTGAATGTGAAGAATAAATAACCATTGCTAAGGCTTGAATACCTTTTAGAATAATTAAAAGGTGCAGGAGTATTCTCTAAAATTAACTTGCGGCCAGGATATTATCAGCTATGGGTAAAGAATGTAGATGTTCCAAAAACTGCATTCAGAACTTTATATGGTCATTATGAATTTCTAGTGATGCCTTTTGGGCTAACCACTGCACCAGCTCTTTTATGGACCTGATGAATAGGTTGTTTAAAACCTGGTATTTATAGATGATCTCTTAGTTTATTCTAAAGATGAGCATGAACATACACAACACTTGCAGATTGCGCTATAGAATATGAGGGAGAAACAGTTGTATGCTAAGTTAAGCAAATGTGATTTTTGGCTTAATAAGTTTCTTTCTTTGGGCACATTGTTTCCTCAAAAGGCATTAGGCTAAAACCCAGCAAAATAGAGGCGATTGTCAATTGCAAGCTGCCTCAGAATGTGACAGAACTAAGAAATTTTCTTAGGTTGGCTGGTCATTGTCGCCGATTTGTAAAGGAATTCTTTGTAATTGCTTCCCCACATATTATGTAATAGCCCCAATACCGGGTTAGCCAGGAATAGTATTTCTCGATAGTGGATAGTGACACCGGGGTGAATAGTACCTCCCAGAGTCGAAAAATATTTTATTTGACTAGTGGAAAGTATAAGTTACGACGAGTCAGAAAGTAAAATTTGGAGTGAATTTGAGATCAAATAGATGCTCAAAAGTTGAAAATATGAAAAAGTAGAGGTGTATGTGTGAATAGTAACTCGGTTGATTAGGAGTTTGACTGGATCGTAGAAAGTGCTACGGACCTCAAAAAAATGATCTGAGAATATGGACGTACTCGTAATGTTAAATAAAATCCTATGTTAATGAAAAATTTAATTTTGGTGATGTTAAAAAATCAGGTTATCGGACTGGTAAATAATTACCAGACCGAAAAATAATTTCCAATTGACCCCAAGCTAATAAGTATGTTTTAAGAATTATGGAGTCATTTTTATGAGGAATAAAGCTTAGGAAGTAAGAAAAATATATGATTTCGGTTTGAATAGTACTCAGTTTGACCGAAACTTTTAAAATAGTAAATGATTTTTAAAAATTACAGGAATTTCCAAATTGACTCTAAATGATATGTAGAATTTTTTGGTAGTGAAAATGAAATTTTTTGCGAACACAGAATATTTACTAACCGGATCAATTTGATTGAACCGGACCGAAAATGGACTCTGATTGAGGTGAAATTTTTTATAAAACCTATTTTTTATATGATATGAATTATGGAATCAAATTTGAAGTGTTTTGGAGTTGAGAAATGAGAAAACCATAAGAAAATTATATATTGGGCCTAAAAGTGTAATTGGGCTTTATTGGTTGGACCATTTTGAGCCACTATAAAAGCACTTAAATGACATAAATTTAGTTGGGTTATCCTTATCTTTTCTGCCTTCTCCTCCCCCTTAGATGGCTGAAGTCCCTCTCTTGCCTTTTCTCTCAATTTTCTTTCTTCCTTTCTCAATTTCTTGCTAAATTCAAGTGTCCCAAAGTTAATTAAGCCCCTTCATGAGTTCATAGTAACATGAGTTCATAGTAACCTGTAGTATCCATTTGATGGATTAAAAGCAAGGAAAAGCATGGATCAAGATTATGTCTCAAAAAGGAGGTAGGAAATTTAGAGTGTTTTAATTTGATTTAGTGGTTTATATAAGTGCTGTAGGATGTCTAGAGTATGTTTATGAGATTTGATTTGATAAAAAAAGAAAATTGATGAATGTTTATTTGTTGTGTATTTTCGGCCATGTTGAGGAAAATGGAGGGAAATGACTTTTCAAGTGCCAAAGGCAAGAATAGAAGAGCTTGTGAAGGCTATAGCATGGATATAAGGTTTGTGATTACCTAATCTGTCACACCCCAACCTATACCATGGAGACTTCTATCCCGGTGGAGGGAGAAGGGTCCCGATAGATAGGAGTGTCACATTACACATACCAAAACATTCGATCTCAGCAAGTAAATAGATAATACAAAGATAATATAAAGCTTATAAAAAGAAACATAGCGGTACTGAACAGGATAAATTCTTTCCTTTCTATTATATATATTCATAAACAAAGTCTGTACATATTACAAAAGATTTCATATACAAGGCCCAAAGAATACTGTTACATAGGGCACACAAACTATTACATCGTATACAAAAGACAGGAAAGCCTATACTATAAAACTCCGATCCCTAGTTGTGATGGCCTTCCCGATGCGGCACGCCTCGACCGAGCATACAAAAACCTTCCACACCTGCACGGATAAAACACCCGTGCTAAGCGAAATCGCTTAGTGGGGAAAAACACAAAATGCAATACCGCCACTCACAGTGGCGTTAACAAATAATTACAAGCGAATGGCACATTTACTTGTTAAGATGTCATCAATTAGCCTTACGCATAATAGCACTGTAATTATATTATTCTTAATAAGCAATAATTCAGAACTTATACATAACATCCAATAACACTTTTGTACCTGCTATATCAAGATAGTGGATAACGAGTACACATAGATACCCGGAGGTACCAGAAATATTCTCATAACACATAGATACCAGAGGGTATCAAAACAATCTTTTTATTCTTGTTCCAAAGTATTTTCACATAGAATCTTAGGTAAGATTCAACAGAAAGATCACGAAGATCCATTTGGGGAACCTGATAAAGGTCCAAATCGTACACATGGCTGCAGCTACACATAACTCTATTAGGCATGCCTAATTATCCACTTATTCGACTCTAGCAGGTCATGCATAATCCAAGGCACATTTCATTCCACAACATATGTTTACATCATGTTTTATGCATGGTATAAAAACATATAACGCATTCACACTTATATATTTTATCCACAATTCTAGAAATGATACAAATTGGAAGGTTAAATATTGAAATCATACGAAAAACAAAAAGGAATCAAAAGAAAATCCAGAGGGTGTCGCGCTTGAGACATCGTCGCGCTCACGACAGAGGCAAAGTTAGCCTTCTGTCGCGCTCATGGCGAACCTCGCGCTCGCGTGGAGATAAAACAGATCTCACTGTCGCGCTCGTGACAAGCATCGCTCTCGCGATAGTGAGTACCTGCAAGAGATGTTGCGGGCTCTCGACCAAGCGCGTGCTTGCGACAGAAGCTTGGCCATATACGAAGCTCTCTGTCGCGATCGCGACATCATCGAGCTCGCAACAGTGAGTTCCTGCTGCGCACGCCCGGCCGCTCGCAGCTCGGCGCGCGCGGTGGAATGGAAATCACCGAGCTCTGTTGCGACCTCGCGACATTGTCGTGATCGCGACAGAGTCAGGATTTCCACTCCCAATGCCAAAAATTGCAGAATTTCACGCTCCAATTTCACCCACTCACTCGTTTGGTTCCAAAACTCAGTTCTAAGTAAAATCATTCAATCAAACCATTAATTACAACTCAAAACATGTCCTTTAAACTCATTAATGTCATCAAAACCAGCAAATTACAAAATCAAAAATCCAAAAGTTCTCAAACTAGTAATTTTTTTGAAACATGCAAAATTTCCACATTTCAACTCCATTCTTCACAACCCATGGTTCTCAACTAAAATTAAACAATACCCATAACTCATAGAAGCTAAAACACCCGATTCATATCATCAATAAGCATAATTCACCAAAATACACAAAATACCCAAAATACACAAATATTCCCAAACCTGATCTCCTTCGCTCCTAATCGTGAGCTCCGCTTCCACTCGCTTTCTCTTTCCCCTTAGATGTTCTAGGAAGCTCCTCTGAACCATAAATCAAACACAACAAGGTTTAATTCTAACAATTAACACATAATTGAAAATCAAACCTAGAGAGGAGGAAGAGGAGAATCTAAGATATTACTAACTTAAACTCACCCTTTGAACTTATGAGACATAACCCAACTAAACAATCACCCAAGGAAGAAGAGAAGAGCAAAAATGTGCAAGGAAGGAGAAGGAAAGATGAAGAAAAGGAAAAGAGGATGAAAATGGCGTGAGGGAGAGGAAGGCAACGGGAAAAGGAAGAAGAACCAAAGTGGTTTACAGCTATCCTCTCTCTCATCACCCACTAAATTCAACCCTATCCACTTGCCATGTGTCACTCTCTCATAGGAAATGATCCCACAAGCATACCCTACTCCCATACTCTCACTCACACACAAATAACATCACTTATTCACATCCTACTTCCCTATCCTATGAACACACACTAACAAACCCCTCTCCTCACATAACATTTACATAAACACATACACTTAAATAAATTAACATGCTTGCAACATCAAAATGCACACAAGTACACACACACGTAGATACAGACAGGCACATTTAGACTCAGACAGGCTCAGACTACTAAGGCAGTTTTGGGGTGTTATAATACTCCCCCACTTAACAGAATTTCGCCCTCGAAATTCTCACCTGCTCCAAATAACTGAGGATACTGTAATCTCATAGCTTCGTCCGGTTCCCACGTAGCTTCCTCAACCCTGTGATACTGCCATAGGACTTTAACCAACGGTATCTGCTTATTCTGAAGCTGTCTGATTTCTCTATCCATGATCCTTTTTGGCTCTTCATCATACGAAAGATCTGACTGAACCCGGATATCTTGCACTGATAATACATGAGAAGGGTCTGATCGATATCGACGAAGCATTGATACATGGAAGACATTATGCAGTCTGGCTAACTCCATGGGCAAAGCTAACCGATACGCTACTGGACCTACTTTTCCTAAAATCTCATATGGTCCAATAAAGCGTGGGCTTAGCTTGCCTTTCTTTCCAAAACGAAGAACTTTTCGCCACGGTGACACTTTCAAGAAAACCTTATCACCTACCTCATACTGAATATCTCTACGTTTCAGATTAGCATAAGAACGCTGTCTATCTTTAGCTGCTTTTAGATTCTACCGTATAACCCTTACCTTCTCTTCCGTGTCTCTTACTATATCCAGACCGATCAAAGCCTTTTCTGATAGTTCAGTCCAACAAACTGGTGTTCTGCACTTTCGTCCATACAAAACCTCGTAAGGAGCCATACCAATACTCACCTGATAACTGTTATTATATGCAAACTCCATTAAAGACGCATGTCGATCCCAGCTTCCCGAGAACTCTAAAGCATAACCTCAAAGCATATCTTCTAACACCTGGATAACTCTTTCCGACTGCCCATCGGTCTGTGGATGGAATGCAGTACTGAAGTTTAATCGAGTCCCTAAAGCTGCCTGGAGTTCCTTCCAAAACTTGGACGTAAAACGGGGATCTCGATCAGATACAATGGATAGCGGAATCCCATGAAGTCTGACTATTTCATTCACATAAAGTTCCGCCAACTTGTCCATGGAGTAGTCCAACCGAACTGGCAAAAAGTGTGCTGACTTGGATAACCGATCCACTATAACCCACACAGAATCGTGCTTACGCTGTATCATTGGCAGACCAGACACAAAATCCATCGTGATATCATCCCACTTCCACTGAGGAATGGGTAAGGGATGAAGTAATCCCGATGGTACTTGATGCTCGGTTTTCACTTGATGACAGGTAAGACACTTTGAAACAAACTCCGTTATACTTCTTTTCATGCCTGGCCACCAATAAAACTGTTTCAGATCCTTGTACATCTTGTCACCTCCTGGATGCATAGTGAAGACCGATGAATGAGCCTCTTGTAATAGCTTTTTCCTTAACTCGCCCACATCGGGTACACATAAACGGTCTCCATGCTTAAGTACCCCATTACTATCAATCCGGTACTTGGACTGCTTGCCATCTTTCACTGCTTGATATACCCGCTGTAACACATGATCATCTAACTGTGCCTTCACAATCTCTTGCCTCAGACTTGGTTTAACTTTAACCTGAGCAACTAAAGCACCTCAGAATCAAACCTCCATCTACCTCGACTAAAGAGCAATGCAGACATAGATTTCCTACTGAGGGCATCTGCCACCACATTAGCCTTGCCTGGATGGTAGTCGATGATGCAATCATAATCTTTAAACAGCTCCAACCATCTTCGTTGTCTCAAATTCAGCTCTTTTTGTGTCAACAAATACTTGAGACTCTTGTGGTCGGTAAAAATCCGGCATGTTTCCCCATACAAATAATGTCTCCACACCTTAAGCGCAAACACTACCGCAGCTAATTCCAAATCGTGGGTCGGGTAGTTCTGCTCATGAGACTTCAACTGTCTCGACGCATAGGCTACAACTTTACCCTCTTGCATCAAAACACAACCCAAACCAATCCCGGAAGCATCACTATACATGATATATTCCTTACCTGAAACTGGCTGTGTAAGCACAGGAGCTTTAACTAACCTCTCTTTCATCTGATCAAAACTGGCTTGACTCTTTTCAGACCACACAAACTTAACTTCTTTCCGAAGTAGCCTGGCCAAAGGAGAGACTAACACTGAAAGTCCCTTAACAAATCGTCGATAATAACCTGCCAAACCCAGAAAGCTTCTTACCTCTGGCACACTCTTCGGAGGCATCCAATTAACAATTGCCTGAATCTTACTCGGATCCACTCGTATACCATCTTCTGAAACTACATGTCCAAGAAAAGCCACTTCCTTTAACCAAAACTCACATTTGCTGAGCTTCGCATAAAGCTAATGATCCCTTAGCATTTGCAATACTAACCGAAGATGCTCCTCGTGTTCCTTTCTATCTCTTGAGTACACTAAAATATCATCGATGAACACCACAACAAACTTGTCCAAAAACGGTCGAAAAACTCTGTTCATCAAATCCATAAAGGCTGCAGGCGCGTTGGTCAATCCAAAAGGCATCACTAGGAATTCATAATGACCATAACGCGTCCGGAAAGCCGTCTTCGCCACATCTACCTCTTTTACCCTCAACTGGTAATAACTCGGTCTTAGGTCTATCTTGGAGAACACACCAGCTCCTCGCAGCTGATCAAAGAGATCCTCAATCCTCGGTAAGGGATACTTATTCTTTATAGTCACTTTATTAATCTGTTTATAATCAATACACATCCGTAACGTTCCATCTTTTTTCTTGACAAACAACATTAGAGCACCCAAAGGTGATACACTAGGCTGAATAAACCCTTTATCCAACAACTCCTGCAACTGACTTTTCAACTCTTTCAGTTCCACCGGAGCCATCCGATAAGGAGCCTTAGAAACTGGAGCTGTCCCTGGCACAATCTCTACTGACAGTTCAACCTCTCTTTCAGGAGGTAATCTAGGTAATTCTTCCGGAAAAACATCCACAAAATCTCTAACCACAGGAATGTCCTGAATTTTCACTTGTCCCCTCCGAGAATCTAACACCAATGCCAAAAACGCTTCACATCCCTTTCTAATGAACCTTCTTGCTTTCATTGCCAAAATCACATTATGTAAAGAGCTGCTCCCAATACCCTTCACAATCACAGGCGAATGATCCCTACTATTCAGTACCATCACCTTTCTATTGCAATCCACTACAGCCCGATGCTTATCTAACCAATCCATACCCAGAATGACATCAAACTCATGGAACAGCAGACAAATCAAATCCACAGCAAACTCTATACCCTGAATCTTTAAAGGACAGTTCCGACATATTCGATCTACCATAACACTTTGTCCCAACGGACTAGATACATAAATCTCATACCCCAACTTCTCCTCAATTCCCAAACTATCCCATATTTTAACAGAGCAAACATAAGAATGGGTGGAGCCCGGGTCAATCAAAACATAAACTTCAGAACCAAGCAAAGAGAACTTACCGGCAATCACTTCTAGAGCATTCTGTTCCTCTCGTGCCTTCATAGCATAAGCCCTACCTGGCATCGGTACAGGGCAATCCACTGTTTCAGAGGATTCTCTCACACGAGGCCGTCCACCACGACCCCTTCCTCTACCTCTATTACGGCTGCCTTGGGGTATATTGGACCTAGCTCGACTAACTTCTTGTTGCCCCATAGGACTCTCATACCGACTTGGACAATTCATAAGGAAGTGGTCCGTGGAGCCACATCTAAAATAACCTCCCGTTAACCATCGACACTCACCCCAATGTAGCTTATTACAATGGGCACATCGGGGAGTTCCCTCACCTCTACCTGCGCCCGATCCCCTAGAAGAGCCATGTCTTCTCCCTCTAGAGGCCGGACTAGCAACAGACTCATCAATAGGGTTTCCTTGGGACTCCCTTGGTCTCTTACCAGAAGAAGATCCACCCCTAAAAGACTTCCTTCTCTGAGCTTTCTCTCTCAAGATGTTCTCTGAACGCTCCGCCCTCAAAGCTGCTTGAACCAACTGATAGTACCTAACATTCGGGGCCGACATCAGAGAAACTAGCATCACTTTTAAAGATTTATTCAAACCTAACTCAAGGTGCTGGCACCTGAACTCATCTGTAAGAACGCTTGGAGGTGCATATTTGCTAAGCTTAGTGAACTCATTCTCATACTCAGCCACTGACATCGTACTTTGCTTTAGACTTAGAAACTACACCCACTTGGCGTCCTTGTATGCCTTAGCCACAAACCGATCCTGAAACTCGCTCTCAAAGAATTCCCAGGTCATAGGAATCTGAGGTTGACTAATCACTAACCTCCACCAATCATAAGCAGAGCCTTGCAGCAAAGACTCGGCACATTCCACTGCTTGGTCAGGTGGACACTTAACCTCCCTTAACACTCTTTTTATATTTTCAATCCACATCTCCGCTTTATCGGATTCATCCAAACCCGTACCAAAGAAATCCTCCGCTCTATATTTTCTCAATTTCTCAATAGGTGCTACCGGTGCCGTCACTCTTTCAAACATTCTAGCCATATCCTGCGAGACCTTAAGCACTGCTTCCAACAGAACCATAGGCACTTCAAGTTGTCCCCTAGGAGGCTGAGCCGGACCCCCAACTGATGGATCTCGCTCAGGAGGATTCACACTCCCAGCTGAACCCTCCGGCATCTCATGTGAGGACTCCATCAAACTACAAAACATAGATGCAATGCGCATCAGGCCAACACAACTCTAACAGACTCACTAACACCCCTAGACCCAGAAACATCCAAACCAAATGCTCTGATACCATCGAATATCACACCCCAACCTATACTATGGAGACTTCTATCCCGGTGGAGGGAGAAGGGTCCCGATTGATAGGAGTGTCACATTACACATACCAAAACATTCGATCGCAGCAAGTAAACAGATAATACAAAGATAATAAAAAGCTTATAAAAAGAAACACAGCGGTACTGAACAGGATAAATTCTTTCCTTTCTATTATATATATTCATAAACAAAGTCTGTACATATTACAAAAGATTTCATATAGAAGGCCCAAAGAATACTGTTCCATAGGGCACACAAAATATTACATCGTATATAAAAGACAGGAAAGCCTATACTATAAAACTCCGATCCCTAGTTGTGATGGCCTTCCCGATGCGGCACGCCTCGACCGAGCATACCAAAACCTTCCACACCTGCACGGATAAAACACCCATGCTAAGCGAAATCGCTTAGTGGGGAAAAACACAAAATGCATTACCGCCACTCACAGTGGCATTAACAAATAATTACAAGCGAATGGCACATTTACTTGTTAAGATGTCATCAATTAACCTTACGCATAATAGCACTGTAATTATATCATTCTCAATAAGCAATAGTTCAGAACTTATACATAACATCCAATAACACTTTTGTACCTGCTATATCAAGATAGTGGATAACGAGTACACATAGATACCCGGAGGTACCAGAAATATTCTCATAACACATAGATACCCGAGGGTATCAAAAAAATCTTTTTATTCTTGCTCCAAAGTATTTTCACATAGAATCTTAGGTAAGATTCAACAGAAAGATCACGAAGATCCATTCGGGGGACCTGATCAGGGTCCAAATCGTACACATGGCTGCAGCTACACATAACTCTATTAGGAATGCCTAATTATCCACTTATTCGACTCTAGCAGGTCATGCATAATCCAAGGCACATTTCATTCCACAACATATGTTTACATTATGTTTTATGCATGGTATAAAAACATATAACGCATTCACACTTATATATTTTATCCACAATTCTAGAAATGATACAAATTGGAAGGTTAAATATTGAAATCATATGAAAAACAAAAAGGAATCAAAAGAAAATCCAGAGGCTATCGCGCTCGCGACGTCGTCGCTCTCGCGACAGAGGCGAAGTTAGCCTCCTGTCGCACTCATGGTGAACCTCGCGCTCGCGTGGAGATAAAACAAATCTCACTATCGCGCTGGAGACAAGCATCGCGCTCGCGACTGTGAGTACCAACAAGAGCTATCGCGGGCTCGCGACAGAAGCTTGGCCATATACGAAGCTCTCTGTCGCGATCGCGACATCGTCGCGATCGCGACATCGTCGCGCTCGCGATAGTGAGTTCCTGCTGCGCACGCTCGGCCGCTCGTAGCTGGACGCGCGCGGTGGAATGGAAATCACCGAGCTCTGTCGCGACCTCGCGATAGAGTCGAGATTTCCACTCCCAACGCCAAAAATTGCAGAATTTCACGCTCCAGTTTCACCCACTCACTCGTTTGGTTCCAAAACTCAGTTCTAAGTAAAATCATTCAATCAAAGCATTAATTACAACTCAAAACATGTCTTTTAAACTCATTAATGTCATCAAAACCAGCAAATTTCAAAGTCAAAAATCCAAAAGTTCTCAAACTAGTAATTTTTTTGAAACATGCAAAATTTCCACATTTCAACTCCATTCTTCACAACCCATGGTTCTCAACTCAAATTAAACAATACCCATAACTCATAGAAGCTAAAACACCCGATTCATATCATCAATAAGCATAATTCACCAAAATACACAAAATACCCAAAATACACAAATATTCCCAAACCTGATCTCCTTCGCTCCTCATCGTGAGCTCCGCTTCCACTCGCTTTCTCTTTCCCCTTAGATGTTCTAGGAAGCTCCTCTGAACCATAAATCAAACACAACCAGGTTTAATTCTAACAATTAACACATAATTGAAAATCAAACCTAGTGAGGAGGAAGAGGAGAATCTAAGATATTACTAACTTAAACTCACCCTTTGAACTTATGAGACACAACCCAACAAAACAATCACCCAAGGAGGAAGAGAAGAGCAGAAATGTGCAAGGAAGGAGAAGGAAAGATGAAGAAAAGGAAAAGAGGATGAAAATGGCATGAGGGAGAGGAAGGCAACGGGAAAAGGAAGAAGAACCAAAGTGGTTTACAGCTGTTCTCTCTCTCATCACCCACTAAATTCAACCCTATCCACTTGCCATGTGTCACTCTCTCATAGAAAATGATCCCACAAGCATACCCTACTCCCATACTCTGACTCACACACAAATAACATCACTTATTCACATCCTACTTTCCTATCCTATGCACCCACACTAACAAACCCCTCTCCTCACATAACATTTACATAAACACATACACTTAAATAAATTAACATGCATGCAACATCAAAATGCACACAAGTACACACACACGTAGATACAGTCAGGCACATTTAGACTCAGACAGGCTCAGACTGCTAAGGCGGTTTTGGAGTGTTACATAATCCATGTATTTCCTTTGGAAAATTAGGGTTTAATGTTATGTTTATATAGTGACTATGTGTGATTTGCATGTATAATTGAAATTGAGGTGATAATTGAGCTTAGAGAGAGAAACTAAGCTAACTAGAGTGATTAAAGTGAAAGAAAATTGATGGCAAGTGTTGGCAATAGTAAAACATAATGGTATACTTAGGTATATTTGTGGTATACCTAGTGTTTAAATGAAATTAAATGGTATATATATGTGAATTGGAGCTTAATTTAGTGTAATAAGTAATATATACATGGAAATTAAAATGTTAGAGTGAAAACCTAAGGGTGGCTGAATGGGTTAAGGAAAGAAATGTGATAGGTTATATGATATACATGTTATATGAGTAAAAATTTGTTAAATGAGTGAATTAGAAGTGAAAAGGAAAGTTTAGTCAAAAGAAATACATGAAAATGAAATGAGTGACTTAAGTGAAAATTGTGCTACATGTAAGCTTAATCGAATATAAGCTTAGAAACATAATTAAGGGCTTTTAAAATAACAATTGAAATGCTTAAATGAAATTAAAACAAAATGTAAAGTAAGGTGCCTTCTTGGCCGAATGAACCCTTAGTGCATACTAGGGTATAAATGGTGCATTATTGACATTTAATGGCTAAAATAAAATTTGACATGAAAAGAAGTGTCCATAAATTTATTTGAAATTTATGGGGTACATATGAATATTTTGAGAATATTTTCCCATTATGTCTATAGTGGGAAATATTGATAAACATTGAAAATAATTGAAATTGTATATTGAATGGCTTACGTATACTTGTTGAGCATTTTCTATAGATGCTAATTATACCGCAAGTATACGGTGTACCGCAATAGTACTTAAGATGTCGATCCCACGAGGAACGTTTTTACACACTATTACTAATTGAATTTAATCTTGTTTACAATGATTAATTAATGGTAGAGTTGATTTTAATCTAATCTAACATGTAAACTAAATATACCTAGTTAATGATAGTCAAAAGAAGATAAAATAAATCATGAAGAATTAAAGACAATGAACTTGATTCCATCAATTTGATTAACATCTTTCATCTTTTTATGTAAGCCAAGTTAGAATCAATTTTTAACTCACTCTCTCGACATGAATTAAAATGCCTAAAACATATAATTAAAATTCTAACTCACAATTTTCATTAATGAATTAGAGGTTTCTAATTACATATTTTAAGAATAAACACTAACCTATAGCAATTATCTCAATATACCGATTTCTCAAAATATACCTTGATAATGAAACTCTATTAGATGTCAGATAAAGCAAACTCTCGAATTACTTTAACTTATAAAGATCATGCAAAATATACTAATAGCGAATCTACATTGAAAGACCATGAAAGTAGATGGAAATAGAAAGAATTATAACATGCAAATTCATTGAAATGGTATTCATCGAAATAATGGAGAAGAATTAAAAATAAGAGAATAAGATAGAAGCCTTTCAACCCTTTTCTCAATCTCTTGAAACAAATTTTCTTCTCCTTGATCTTCTTCTTCAAATCATAAGAACTAAGTAAGAAAATAAAACTAATGAAATCTGTCTACAAAATACAGAAAATTAATTAACTAAAATTTTATATCATCTATATTGTCTCTCTCTATATATATTAAAACTACAGTTAAACTACATATTTATATATGTTGATTTGAGAGTTATGTCTCTTGAAAATGTCCCTTGAGAATAGTTGCAACTTTTGGTGAAAATAGGTGGCTATTCAAGTGACTTTTGGTTGAAAACTGTACAACGGTCGCCTTTGTCGCGCTCGCAACGGTGTCGCGATCGCGACAGAACATGCTCCTTGTTTTCTTCTTTCTTTCTTGCTCTCGGATTTCTCTTCCTTCTCTGGCCAGTCACGAGACGCTACTGCCCATCACGTGGCGTGACTGGCGCTCACGTCTCGCCTCCTCTCCCCTTTCTCTTCTCTTCTTTCTCTTTCCCTATCTTTCCTGGCCTCTCGTTACGTCGCGTGACCTTTGCTCACGTCGCGTGACTCTTCTCTCACAGTCCTTTTCTTCTTTTCTTTCTCTTTGTTCTTCTTCTCCAGTCACGGCTCGTCACCTATGCTCACGTCGCGTGACCATTCGTGTGAGACGTGACTCTTCTCATTTGCTCTCGTGATCCTCTCATTCTATTAGCTTCTTCTCTTCATTTTTCACCTCAATCTGCCAATAAACATAAAAAAACACACAGACTAATACTAATAAACATAAACTAACATATCACATCAAATTTACACACAATTTCATAATTAATTATATAAACTCATACAAAATAAATACTAAATTATACCTCAATTAACCTCCTATCAAATTCCCCCACACTTAACCCTTGCTTGTCCTCAAGCAAGAGAAAAGAAATAAGCAAATTCAATAGCCAGTAAACATCACTACAAAACACTGTTCATTTAGCATATCAAATAGAGTTGAAAAGAATCAAATATCTCATACACTCATAAAAAGATCAGTAAGTTAAAATTCTAAAGTATGCATCCCAAATTTAACAAATTACTTAACTTTACTAATACCAACATAAAGAGTATGAAGTCTACCAAAACTAAACATGACTTAAAAGAAAGAAAATTAACCATAAAGTTAAAATTCTCAAGCAACTAGCTGCACTTAGGACATTTTGAGCTCACTTACCCTTAATCCAATCTCATGGCATTTTTAGACTTTGTTTGTTTTTCTTTTCTTTTGATTTTTCTTTTTGTTTTCTAGCAAGAGAAAGTTATATGGGTGTGTTTTACGCTCCATCCCATATTTTTACAATTTTGATTATACATCTTGCTTGCTTTTTCTTTTTACGACTTAAGTGGGTGCATTTTATGCTCCATCCCACTTATTTTTATTTTTCTTTTTATTTTTAGTCCTCATCCATTATTGAAAAGATAAAAGGTAAGTATTATGGCTGTAGTTTCCTTAAACAACTAAAAACTGAAAATTTAAAACTAAATGAGTAAATTCTAACTTTAAAAACATGTTTAGTTAAAAAGACTAAATAATCTATAATGTTGAAATAAGTAAAAGAAAATAACGTGAAAAACTTAAAACACATGCCAAAAAATTTTTAAAAACTGATAAAAATGAGCATAGAAGATAATTTGACTTAACAACCTATATAATATACCAAATGAACAATGCCTCATAATAAAGCTACTTAAAACCTAATTGAAATACAAAAACACATAACAAACATGCAAATAATATATACAAAACATATACATAAACATATAAAACAATAATCAAACAAACTAACTCACTCCCCCACACTTAGAACCAACATTGTCCTCAATGTGTAGGAATGACACACAAAAACAAGTAAAAGAAACAAATAAAATGAAATGAAATAAAAACTCCCCTATCATGGTGAAGGTGGAGGCGATGGAACCACAAAACCCGCTTGTAGCATGAAATTATCAAATTTATACTCCAACCTCCTTTGACGTCGCTCAATGGAAGAAAGTTGTTCTTGCATATCAGATAACATCATTGGAATGTTATGGCTAGATGAGCCAACCTCAGGAGCAGCAGCCACAACAGCTAGAATATCGGGCATCACTTTATCTTCATTTGCCTCCTCATCACCACCTTCTTCTTCTTGTGCCTCAACTTGTGGCTCAGAAGTTCTAGCAATATCCCTCCAACATGATCGAGCATGAGGTGGAATTTCCTGAAAATTATTACCAATAACTTCTCCACGAACTAACACATTCTTATTAAAATAAAGGCAAGGAAAAATGCGATAATAAGCATCAAGATCCACATTTAAATTGCTTGCAATACTAGAAATAACATGCCCATGAGTTAAAGGTGAATCATGCTTATTAACACATTGCAACAATTGACTAACTATCCAAAAAGGCCAACATACATCCTTACGTCTATGTACACACCACATCAAAAATAACTCATTATATGTAACTCTATTGAATTCAGACCTATTAAAAACTAAAGAAGCTAAAACCCTATGCAAAATCCAATATCTCAAATCTTTAATAAACATGGATTTAGCATCCCTAGCCCTATAAGGTGTTTGTAAATCAATTAAAAACATCCAAAATTCATGTGGCTTAAAATCCAGTTTGAGAAAATCTAAACATCCTATTCATCATAAAATAGGTCAAAGTATAAGGTTTACCAGCCATCCTAAAATCTAACCAATTTTCATTATTATTATTCTTTTTCAATGTGGTGTAAAATTCTAAAACTAAATCAGGACGAACGTCTTCATGCATAGATGCAAATTTCAACAAGCCACAGACTCTTAACATGTCATTAACTACATCTAACATGCCAATTTGAATAAGCAAGGAATCAGGAAAATACTTACATTGCATTAAATGCCTACCACGAAGGGTTAAATACCTACTGCCTTCATCTATAGAAAATATAGGAAATAGAGCACCATAATGAACAGCAATGTTAACCTCTTCAGCTTCCTGCTCAACCCTCGAAGATGATGGGTTTTTTGTTCTCACCATTGTTGAATGTGTTAACAGTGAATGTAAACTATAGGGAAGGAAATCTGAAGACTATGGGGGAATTTTAACAAATCCAAATACACGGAAGGAAAACTGAAAAGATAAAAGAAAAAAAAATAGAAACAGATAATAAACTACAAATGAAATGTGGCTTTATTATGCAGGAAAAATACCGAAATTAAGTGTGTTAGTGAAAAGAAGAAATGAAAAAGAAAATGAAACAAAGAAAAATGAAAAGAAAGTTACAAACCTGAAAAGAGAATGAAAACCCCGTAATCCCTAAGTCTATTGAAGAAAAGAGAAGAGAAGAAATAGAAATGGAATGTTGGAATGTAAAACTAGACAAACGAAAGGAAAACAGAAGATGGAAGGTTTAAGAAGAAGGAACGAAGAAGATAAAATGGCTATGGAAGGTCTTTTTTACTCGTGACCGGTGTGAAGGAAAGAAAAATAACAGGTGAAACTAAGTAAAAAAGGAATAAAATGAACCATTGTTGAATGTGTTAACAGTGAATGTAAACTATAGGGAAGGAAATCTGAAGACTATGGGGGAATTTTAACAAATCCAAATACACGGAAGGAAAACTGAAAAGATAAAAGAAAAAGAAATAGAAATAGATAATAAACTACAAACGAAATGTGGCTTTGTTATGCAGGAAAAATACCGAAATTAAGTGTGTTAGTGAAAAGAAGAAATGAAAAAGAAAATGAAAAGAAAGTTACAAACCTGAAAAGAGAATGAAAACCCCGTAATCCCTAAGTCTATTGAAGAAAAGAGAAGAGAAGAAATAGAAATGGAATGCTGGAATGTAAAACTAGAAAAACGAAAGGAAAACAGAAGATGGAAGGTTTAAGAAGAAGGAACGAAGAAGATAAAATGGCTATGGAAGGTCTTTTTTACTCGTGACCGGTGTGAGGGAAAGAAAAATAACAGGTGAAACTAAGTAGAAAAGGAATAAAATGAAAAGTCACAACTTTAGGGTTTTAAATTTAAGTTCCCGCTTTTAATTCTTCTTTTTCTGTGTTTGAATGCTTAAATGGTAAAATTAAGTTAATGTAATTGAAATTAAATCATCTAAATCAGAAAAGAAAAGAAAACAAATCCAAATAATAGAAAAATAATAAGTAAAATAAGAAAATAAAAGAAAAGAAAAGAAAAAAAATTAAAGCTTACCTGATGTAGCACATCACGCGTCACGAGTAGTGAGGCTGCGTCACGACTCGTGACGCTCTTCACTTACCTGAGCGAAATCCATCTCCTCAGACCGTCACGTCGCGTGAAGTTGCATCACGAGACGCCTTACTAAAATCGCTTGCTGTCGCGATCGCAATACTTGCCTCGATCGCGACAGAATACAACGTCTGCAAAATTATTATTATTATTATTTTATTAATTAATTAATTTATTTTTGTTACTTATTATTATTATTTTTTTATTAAATAATCTTACTAAATTAGCTGTAATTTAAAAACAAATGTGTTAATAGCATTAAAATCTAAATTACAAAAAATAAAACTACCTAAACTAATCTAAAACAAAGCACAATAAATTTAAAAAGAAAATATAACGAAGTAACCTAAATAAAAGACTAGATATATCATGGCTTAATGTGCTCCCTAGGATTCTCCTCAGTATTACTTGGAAGGCATCCTTGATTTCTAGAAGGTAAGGAATTAGCAAGTTAGCCTATTTGAACCTCAAGATTATGAATAGTAGCAACATGATTTTTAGCAATTTGATCAAATTTTTCTTCAAGTTTCTTTTGACTTTCATCTTGAGAATGCATCTTACAATTAATTTCTTCAATGAACATATCAATTTTAACCTCAAAGGCCCCAAACCTATCTTGTGGTTGTTGGTATCCTACACCTCTATTTTGGTTGTTAACATTATTATTCCCCCATGAAAGGTTAGGATGGTTTCTCCAACCAGCATTATAGGTGTTAGAATAAGGATTTCCACGACCTTGGCTTTGAAGAAAATTAACTTGTTCTTCCTCATTAACCATGCCTAAATTGCAATTATCACTCTTATGTCCTTGTTGACCACAAACATTGCATGCATTTAATGAATTACCACTCATACTTAGACTATTAACTCTATGATTCAATGCTTCAATTTGGGCTTGTAATGCAACCATAGAATCTACTAAATGTACCCCCCTAGCATTAGAATTATTATACTCCCTTACTCTTTCAGGAGGCCACATACAGTTGTTCATTGCCATCTCTTCCAATAGCTCATATGCTGCATCAATTGTTTTTCTCATCAAAGAACCTCCAGCAGCAGCATCAATAGTCCCTCTTGTGGTATGATTAACTCCATTATAGAATGTTTGCATCAACAGCTCTCTTGGCAAGTTATGATGTGGACATATCCTTTGCAATTCCTTGAATCTTTCCCAAGCCTCATATAATGATTCATTATCATTTTGAACAAATGTAGTAATATCCTTTATGATTTTTGCAGTTTTGGCTAAGGGAAAATATTTTGATAAAAATGCTTGGGCCAATTGGTCCCAAGTAGTTATAGATCCCCTTATTAATGAATTCAACCAAGCTTTTGCTTTATCCTTCAAAGTGAATGGAAAAAGCCTAAGCTTGATTGCATCAGCCGAAACCCCATTTATCTTAAAGGTATCACATATCTCAAGAAAGTTGGCTAAATGAGCATTTGGATCCTCATTTGCCAAACCATAGAATTGAATACTATTTTGAATCATTTGTAACAATGAAGGCTTAATCTCAAATTGATTTGCATTTACCGTTGGCCTTACCACTCCTTGTTGAGCACCACTCAAAGCAGGTGTGGCAAAGTCCATGAGTCTTGGTGGATTTTCTTCAGCCATGATAATTGATCTCCTATTTTTGTTCTTCTTTCTATTTGACTTCCGGTTACTTGACAAGAATCTTTCAATTTCAGGATTTAAAGGCTCAAGCTCTTCTTGTGAACTTCTTGTACTAGGCATGAACTTCTAAATCCTGTAAAACCAAAAAAAAAATACAAAGTTAAATTAAACACACAAACAAATTAAAACAAAACAAAATATTGTAATCCAAAATCATAAATCAATTTTCATAATGGCAAACAACCGTTCCCCGGCAACGGCGCCAAAAACTTGTTGAGCATTTTCTATAGATGCTAATTATACCGCAAGTATACGGTGTATCGCAATAGTACTTAAGATGTCCATCCCACGAGGAACGTTTTTACACACTATTACTAATTGATTTTAATCTTGTTTACAATGATTAATTAATGGTAGAGTTGATTTTAATCTAATCTAACATGTAAACTAAATATACCTAGTTAATGATAGTCAAAAGAAGATAAAATAAATCATGAAGAATTAAAGACAATGAACTTGATTCCATCAATTTGATTAACATCTTTCATCTTTTTATGTAAGCCAAGTTAGAATCAATTTTTAACTCACTCTCTCGACATGAATTAAAATGCCTAAAACATATAATTAAAATTCTAACTCACAATTTTCATTAATGAATTAGAGGTTTCTAATTACATATTTTAAGAATAAACACTAACCTATAGCAATTATCTCAATATACCGATTTCTCAAAATATACCTTGATAATGAAACTCTATTAGATGTCAGATAAAGCAAACTCTCGAATTACTTTAACTTATAAAGATCATGCAAAATATACTAATAGCGAATCTACATTGAAAGACCATGAAAGTAGATGGAAATAGAAAGAATTATAACATGCAAATTCATTGAAATGATATTCATCGAAATAATGGAGAAAAATTAAAAATAAGAGAATAAGATAGAAGCCTTTCAACCCTTTTCTCAATCTCTTGAAACAAATTTTCTTCTCCTTGATCTTCTTCTTCAAATCATAAGAACTAAGTAAGAAAATAAAACTAAAGAAAACTGTCTACAAAATACAGAAAATTAATTAACTAAAATTTTATATCATCTATATTGTCTCTCTATATATATTAAAACTACAGTTAAACTACATATTTATAGATGTTGATTTGAGAGTTGTGTCTCTTGAAAATGTCCCTGGAGAATAGTTGCAACTTTTGGTGAAAATAGGTGGCTTTTCAAGTGACTTTTGGCTGAAAACTGTCCAACGGTCGCCTCTGTCGCGCTTGCAACGGTGTCGCGATCGCGACAGAACACGCTCCTTGTTTTCTTCTTGTTAGTGTAAGCCCTAGCCCCAATACATTGTAATAAAACACTTTAGTTAATAAATGAGGCATTTTGTTTTATCCATTGTATTCCTGTGCATGTCAATTGATAGAACTATCCAAGAATGTCGTTTCAGTTTAAGTTATCATGTGTAAGGCACATGGTTGTAAGACCTTGAAACAAATGAGACTTCATTCTAAATATCCCTAGCCAGTCATTGTTATGGGAATAACAAATGAATTAAGACTAGTATGCTCTCTCTGATTAGTTGAGTTCTGTCTTACGGATCATAAGGACAAAAGTGTCAATCAGAGATCATAGATACATGTTTATAACATGGTATTTGGATACGATCCACACATGAGAACACTACATGGTACAAGTCATAAGTGCTCCTCATATGCAAGTTTTGTATCGGAGTTCTTAGACCTAAAATCTCTATGAAACTCTTTATGAATTACTGTGTACTTTGACATACACCTAACGTGCTCGTAACTGAGTGACAAGTATGGGTATGCTTGGGTATGCATTGATTCATGTTAGAGAGCATGAGAGAAGTGAAGGGATTACCCCTCTCTATAAGAGAGAAAAATATCATCGGCCACTTGATCAGTGAACTGAGAAGTGTATGGCCATACCGAGATGTAATAATGTGCAATCATTATTTATCTGAGAGTTTAGTGTCACTGGAATATCAAGAAAGGAATTAACTTACACATGAGGATGACTTGTTCCATGCCTTATGTTAATTCTGATATTTATGGGTAAGGGAATATACAAAATTGCATTAGGTCACTAAATGCCAATTGCATTTTCATTTAATTTGGAATGCTATAATATCTTGCTAGAGAATATATATAGCCTTTGAATTAATTCTTAATTCATTGCCAATATTAAATGGACCTATAGGATCGCACACAAAGCATTGGGCTTAAAATACTTGAATAAAGTATTGGGCATTAATTTGGGCTTTTAAGTTAAGTCAAATTAATGTATATGTAATGGGTATTTAATTGCTAATGGACCTTGGTCCATGAGAGAGGAAATTCGGCCCACATAGGTTTAATTTCAATTAATTAATTATGTTGTATTAATTAATTTAATTGAGTATTAAATCCTAAGATATTTAAGTCAAACTAAATCACTTAATAATGGGATGACCTAGCCGAAATTCCAAGGATATATACCATGGGAATTTCGGCACATGTTAAATGGTAAGTGATTAGTTTGATTAATACATCTTAAGGTTTTATTTCAAATCAATTTGAATTTTAAATTCAAAAGGGATTGAGCTAATATTTATTACTGATCTTTAGGAAGTTTTTAAGGTTGAATTAACTATCTTAAGGTAGTCAAATTCGGATTAAAGACTTGCCATAAGGAGGGGGTATATATTAGATAAGAAAAAAACCCTAGAAAAAAAAAAGAAAAGGAGGCGTGAAACTTCTCTCTCTCTCTCATTTTTTTTTCTTGGCCGAAATACACAAGGAGAAGGATTCTTCCTTGCTTGCTTGTGACTTTGAGCATTCTTTACACATAGTAGAAGGACAAGATCAAGTCTTGTGGCTTCAAACTAATTCTATTACACAATACATATTTAGTAAGCTAGCACTTTCGGTTTTGAGCCGTCTTTGCAAGTGTGTGTGTGAGAATAGAGAGGAGTGGCGAAAAAGGCTGTTCCTTGGCATTGGTGGTGAACATCTAAGGTGGAGAAGATCATCTAAGTTGCTGGTCATCATCAAATTCAATTTGAAAGGCATCTAAAGTTGTAAGTTATTAAAACCCTAAAATTGCATGTTTCCGATTCTTGTCATGGAATAGTTTGGCATGTATGATCAAATTGTTTTGTTTTCCGCTGCGTGATCATCATACACATACCATGACATATTCCATCAGTGGTATCAGAGCCTAAACATGCTTATTTTAGTGCTTTAGATGCATGAAATAATTAATTAAAAATCGTTGCTTTAATTGCATGCAATGCTGGAATTTTCTGTTTTGAATTTTTTGCATTGTTTTGGTGTAAAAACGATTTTAATTGATTAGCTGGGTATTATAATTAATATGACATGTTAATATACTGTCCTAAGGTTGTTTAGGGGCTGTTAATGGTCGGATTTAATTATGTATACCTGATGGTACATGTTAATGTTAAAACTAGGTGCATTATGGCATGTTAATTGAAATTTTAACAACTAGTTTTATATATTAAATGTAAAATTGGTTTTGGCATGTTTGTAAGTGTTTTTTAAAATATTAAATATCAGGTCTCGACATTATTTAAATATGGTTTTAATTCTGGTCCATGACAATTTAATTGATTAATTTTAAAATCACTTAAAACATGACTAGTTTGTGTTTGTTACATGTTTAATCAACATTGTTTGTTTTGATTTGATTAAAATGGTAAAAACACATTTAGATCAGATTGGTACAGAATGTTAAATCAATATTTATGACCTTATTTAGATTATTAAATGACTCATAAAATTGATTTAAGTGTTTGTGCATTTTTGGCATCACATAAGCATTAAACAACTAGTTTTTGTTGTTTGTTTGTTTTTATATGCATGCCATGTTTTATATATATGTTCTTCATGATTTTTATGCTTTAATTCATGTTGGTACATATTATATGTATTTTTAATGTTTATGGGCTGAATGACATAAAATTAAAAATGGCAAAATTGGAAATAACACTAGAGTTGATTTATGGCACAAATCTAACTAGTTTGTGTTTTGGGCTTTTAAGAGAACTTATTCAATAAGAGGATTTAGTCCATTGGGCTTCGGCCCAGGCCCATCACGGGGTCATCTCTTAAAGGTTCAAGTACACAATTTCCATTAATGGGCTTGGCTAATTTAATTAAAATTGGACTTTGTTTGATCCATGAATGTTATGTATATTAATTTGCTTGTTTGGTGTGATAAATGGATATGCATGGTGCATTCATGGGCCCTGGATTTTTGTAATTAATTATGGCCTGCGAGCCATTATGTATTATTGTAAAAGTTTCATTTATTTCTTAGAATAGAATTTACTTGAAGACTTTGTAAATCAAGATGAAGCCCACCGGAGTGGTGAAGCCCAACTAAGAAGATTCTTGTGTAATAGTATAGAATCTTAGTTGTAGGTTTTATGGGCCCATGTTTGTCACGCTTTACTTTATGCAATTATTTATATATGCATGCTATGAATGGATGACAAAGCGTATGCCATGTAAGCCGTAATAAAATGAATCCCTAAAATAGTAAGTCACAAAGTTGCCTTCCTAATTCGAAACATGTCAAGGCATCGATCATCGGTAACGTAGACTAGGAGTCCTAGATGCGCCCGATTATCTTTGTGAGGCATGAGTTGTGAATGTAGGTTGGACTTAACATGGAAAGGGATGCCCGGACCTAGGCAACTAATAAATGGGTTTGTGCTATAACATCTTAAGATGTTAGCCCATTTGATCCAAGAGTCATGTACGAGTCATGATTGGAGTTATCCTACCTAAGTAACTTAACTTGTTAGGTGTACAAGCTCAGCTTGACTAATAAGGTTGTTGTGAAAAGTGGATCTTGGCCCACATTAAATCACTAACGCGAATTATTTAAAGGGATATTAATTCGGTTTGTGGGATTATTAATAAGACCTCATTTAATCTTGCTAAATTTTATTGTAGATTGAAAAATGGCATCTTCAAACAACAATTTCTCATTGCGATCGGTCCTTGAAAAGGACAAATTGAATGGCACCAATTTCATAGACTGGTCTCGAAACTTAAGGATAGTTCTTAAGCAAGAGAAAAAGTCGTATGTTTTGGATGCACCCTTGCCTCAAGAACCTGGAAGGAACGCCTCTGCGGTTCAAAGGGAAACTTTTGAGACCAAGAAGAGTGACTCCAATGATGTGACCTGTTTGATGCTAGCCACTATGGTGCCTGACTTGCAAAAGCAATTTATGGACCAAGAGGCGTATGCGATCATGGTGCACTTAAAGGAGATGTTCCAAGAGCAAGCTCGTCACGAGAGGTTTGTGACAACTAAGGCCTTAATTTCCTGTAAGATGGCTGCAGGTACTCCTGTTAGTACGCATGTACTCAAGATGAAAGGGTATCTTGATACTCTTGAGAAGCTTGAGGTACAAGTACCAAAGGAATTGGCTACTGACTTGATTTTAGGATCATTGGCTGATGATTATGATCCATTTGTAATGAATTATAACATGCATGCGATGAACAAGTCAGTTACTGAGCTTCATGGGATGCTTAAGAATGCTGAAGAAAACATTCGAAAGACTAATCCCATACTGATGGTTCAAGGGGGCATTAAGAAGGGACCGGCTAAGGGAAAAGGAAAGGGAAAGGCAAAACCCAAGAATGACCTGGCTCGGTTCAAGTCAAATGGGAGCGCACCTCAGGCCCAATCCAAGCCCAAGGCGCAAAAGCCCAAGGAGAGCGAGAGCACTTGCTTCCATTGCAACAAAATAGGGCATTGGAAGAAGAATTGCGCTCTCTTCAAGGAAGAACAAAAAAAGAATGGAGCCAAGGCGTCCAGTTCAGGTATTTTTGTTGTTGAAATTAACCTTTCTATTTCTACCACTTGGGTACTAGATACCGGTTGTGGTTCTCACATTTGTTCAAATGTGCAGGGGCTAAGAAATAGGAGATTACTTGGGAAGAATGAAGTGGACCTCCGTGTGGGGAATGGAGCACGAGTTGCTGCCATGGAGATAGGCGACTATCAACTCACTTTACCTTCCGGACTTTGTTTAATTTTGAAAAATTGTTATTATGTGCCTGCTATGAGTAGAAACATTATTTCAGTTTCATTATTGGATTTGGATGAATTTGATTTTGTTATTAAAAATGGCAATGCTCATATTCGTCGCCAAGGCATTTCATATGGCAATGCCATGTTGCAAAATGGCCTTTATATCCTTGATCTATCAAACAAAGAGTCCATATACAACATTAATACAAAGAGGGTTAAATCAAATGAGTTAAACCCTACTTACTTCTGGCATTGTCGTTTAGGACATGCAAACGAAAAACGCATTTCAAGACTCCACAAAACTGGAGTGCTTGGGTCATTTGACTTAGAATCTTATGATACATGCGAGCCATGTTTGCATGGAAATTGACAAAGAGTCCTTTTAACAAGAAAGGTGAGAGGACTAATGGCTTATTGGAGCTAATACATACCGATGTATGTGGACCATTAAGTACACAAGCCAGAGGTGGTTTTAGCTACTTCGTGACATTCACAGATGACTTCAGTAGATATGGCTATGTCTATCTAATGAAGCATAAATCTGAAACTTTTGAGAAATTCAAAGTGTTTAAAAACGAAGTAGAAAACCAACTTGGCAAAAGTATAAAAGCCATTCGGTCAGATCGAGGTGGCGAATATTTAAGCCAAGAGTTTGACTGTCATCTAAAGGAGTTTGGTATTATTTCACAGCTCACTCCTCCTGGAACACCACAATGGAATGGTGTGTCCGAAAGGAGAAATCGAACTCTATTGGACATGGTTCGATCTATGATGAGTCAAGCAAATCTTCCTGTCTCTTTTTGGGGCTATGCATTAGAAACTGCTGCGTTTCTACTAAACCGTATTCCAACTAAAGCAGTTGAAAAGACACCATACAAGGTATGGACTGGGAAAGAACCCAATATGTCATTTCTCAGGATTTGGGGCTGTGAAGCACATGTTAAGAAATTAACATCTGACAAACTAGAGTCCAAATCCACTGTCTGCTTATTTGTGGGTTATCCCAAAGAAACAAAGGGATACTACTTTTACTCACAAACCGAGAACAAAGTATTTGTTGCTCGCAAGGCTGTTTTCTTGGAAAAGGAGTTCCTTCTCAAGAAAGACAGTGGGAGTAAAGTAGAACTTGGAGAAATTCAAATGCCACAAACTCCTATACAGGATGAGTTGGAAATGGGATCAAGTTCACAACCAATTGTGGAACAAGAACCCATTGCACAAGTACCTAGAAGGTCCGGTAGGGTACGTCAGGGGATTGAGAGATATGGTTTTCTAATCACCGACAGTGACACTATTGAGTTAGTAGATCGTGAGGATCCTACTACCTACCGAGAAGCTATTGAAAGCCCAGACTCGAAAAATTGGCTTGAAGCCATGAAATCCGAGATGCAATCAATGTACGATAACCAGGTTTGGACCTTGGTTGATCCACCAGAAGGTGCTAAAGTAATTGAATGCAAGTGGCTATTTAAACTCAAAGCTGATAAGACCTACAAAGGTAGACTAGTAGCGAAAGGTTTTCGACAAACACATGGTGTAGACTATGATGAAACCTTTTCGCCTGTAGTCATGCTCAAATCCATTAGGATCTTGCTTGCCATAGCTGCATATCATGATTATGAGATATGGCAAATGGATGTCAAAACTGCTTTCCTTAATGGAAATTTACTTGAGGATGTGTATATGACACAACCTGAAGGTTTTGTCAATCCCAAGAATCCTAAGAAGGTTTGCAAGCTTCAGAAATCCATTTATGGATTAAAGCAAGCATCCCGAAGTTGGAATCTTCATTTTGATGAGGCAGTCAAAGAATTTGACTTCGTCAAGAACGAAGATGAGCCTTGTGTATACAAGAAGGTTAGTGGGAGCATAGTAGTGTTTCTGGTCCTGTATGTGGACGACATCCTTCTCATTGGGAATGACATTCCAACATTGCAAAAGGTTAAGCAATGGTTGGGGAAATGTTTCTCAATGAAAGACTTAGGTGAAGCTGAGACAATACTTGGCATTCGGATCTACAGAGATAGATCGAATCGGCTATTGGGACTAAGTCAAGAAAAGTACATAGACAAGGTACTAAAGCGTTTTAGTATGGGAGACTCAAAGAAAGGGTACATACCTTTGGCTTTGGGAGTTCCTTTAACTAAAGAACAGTGCCCTAAAACCAAAGAGGAAAGGGACAACATGAGTAGAATCCCATATGCATCTGCTATTGGATCTATCATGTACGCTATGTTATGTACTAGGTTGGATGTTGCTCATGCACTGAGTATAACCAGTAGGTTTCAGCAAGACCCTGGTGAAAAGCACTGGTCTGCTGTAAAAGGGATTCTAAAGTACCTACGAAGGACTAAGGATCACTTCTTGGTGTATGGTGGTCAGGAAGAGCTCGTCATACAAGGCTATGCCGATGCTGCTTTTCAAACCAGCACTCAGGACTCAAGATCGCAATCTGGATTCGTTTTTGTTTTAAACGGTGCTGCTGTCAGCTGGAGAAGCTCAAAGCAAGAGACCGTTACCGACTCAACTACAGAATCTGAGTATATTGCAGCAAGTGAGGCTGCAAAAGAGGCTGTTTGGATTAAAAATTTCATTTCTGGATTAGGAGTGGTCCCAAGCATCCTAGATCCATTAGAAATTTTTTGTGACAACAACGGGGCTATTGCACAGGCCAAAGAGCCCCGGTCACACAAGAAATCCAAACACATACTCAGGAGGTACCACCTGATCAGAGAAATCATTGATCGTGGGGACGTCAAGGTCAGCAAGATAGCAAGTGAAGACAATGTAGCAGATCCTTTGACGAAACAGTTGCGCCCAAATCTGCACGAAGCTCATTTGAGATCATTCGGTCTTAGGGCTATGCCCAATTGGGACTAGTGCTAGTGGGAGATTGTTAGTGTAAGCCCTAGCCCCAATACATTGTAATAAAACACTTTAGTTAATAAATGAGGCATTTTGTTTTATCCATTGTATTCCTGTGCATGTCAATTGATAGAACTATCCAAGAATGTCGTTTCAGTTTAAGTTATCATGTGTGAGGCACATGGTTGTAAGACCTTGAAACAAATGAGACTTCATTCTAAATATCCCTAGTCAGTCATTGTTATGGGAATAACAAATGAATTAAGACTAGTATGCTCTCTCTGATTAGTTGAGTTCTGTCTTACGGATCATAAGGACAAAAGTGTCAATCAGAGATCATAGATACATGTTTATAACATGGTATTTGGATACGATCCACACATGAGAACACTACATGGTACAAGTCATAAGTGCTCCTCATATGCAAGTTTTGTATCGGAGTTCTTAGACCTAAAATCTCTATGAAACTCTTTATGAATTACTGTGTACTTTGACATACACCTAACGTGCTCGTAACTGAGTGACAAGTATGGGTATGCTTGGGTATGCATTGATTCATGTTAGAGAGCATGAGAGAAGTGAAGGGATTACCCCTCTCTATAAGAGAGAAAAATATCATCGGCCACTTGATCAGTGAACTGAGAATTGTATGGCCATACCGAGATGTAATAATGTGCAATCATTATTTATCTAAGAGTTCAGTGTCACTGGAATATCAAGAAAGGAATTAACTTACACATGAGGATGACTTGTTCCATGCCTTATGTTAATTCTGATATTTATGGGTAAGGGAATATACAAAATTGCATTAGGTCACTAAATGCCAATTGCATTTTCATTTAATTTGGAATGCTATAATATCTTGCTAGAGAATATATATAGCCTTTGAATTAATTCTTAATTCATTGCCAATATTAAATGGACCTATAGGATCGCACACAAAGCATTGGGCTTAAAATACTTGAATAAAGTATTGGGCATTAATTTGGGCTTTTAAGTTAAGTCAAATTAATGTATATGTAATGGGTATTTAATTGCTAATGGACCTTGGTCCATGAGAGAGGAAATTCGGCCCACATAGGTTTAATTTCAATTAATTAATTATGTTGTATTAATTAATTTAATTGAGTATTAAATCCTAAGATATTTAAGTCAAACTAAATCACTTAATAATGGGATGACCTAGCCGAAATTCCAAGGATATATACCATGGGAATTTCGGCACATGTTAAATGGTAAGTGATTAGTTTGATTAATACATCTTAAGGTTTTATTTCAAATCAATTTGAATTTTAAATTCAAAAGGGATTGAGCTAATATTTACTACTGATCTTTAGGAAGTTTTTAAGGTTGAATTAACTATCTTAAGGTAGTCAAATTCGGATTAAAGACTTGCCATAAGGAGGGGGTATATATTAGATAAGAAAAAAACCCTAGAAAAAAAAAGAAAAGGAGGCGTGAAACTTCTCTCTCTCTCTCATTTTTTTTTCTTGGCCGAAATACACAAGGAGAAGGATTCTTCCTTGCTTGCTTGTGACTTTGAGCATTCTTTGTGGCTTCAAACTAATTCTATTACACAATACATATTTAGTAAGCTAGCACTTTCGGTTTTGAGCCGTCTTTGCAAGTGTGTGTGTGAGAATAGAGAGGAGTGGCGAAAAAGGCTGTTCCTTGGCATTGGTGGTGAACATCTAAGGTGGAGAAGATCATCTAAGTTGCTGGTCATCATCAAATTCAATTTGAAAGGCATCTAAAGTTGTAAGTTATTAAAACCCTAAAATTGCATGTTTCCGATTCTTGTCATGGAATAGTTTGGCATGTATGATCAAATTTTTTTGTTTTCCGCTGCGTGATCATCATACACATACCATGACATATTCCATCACTTCTTTCTTTCTTGCTCTCGAATTTCTCTTCCTTCTCTGGCCAGTCACGAGACACTACTCCCCATCACGTGGCGTGACTGGCTATGTGTGGCGTGACTGGCGCTCACGTCTCGCCTCCTCTCCCCTTTTTCTTCTCTTCTTTCTCTTTCCCTATCTTTCCTGTCCTCTTATCACGTCGCGTGACCTTTGCTCACGTCGCGTGACTCTTCTCTCACAGTCATTTTCTTCTTTTCTTTCTCTTCTTTCTCTTCGTTCTTCTTCTCCAGTCACGGCTCGTCACTTATGCTCACATCGCGTGACCATTCGTGTGAGACGTGACTCTTCTCCTTTGCTCTCGTGATCCTCTCATTCTATTAGCTTCGTCTCTTCATTTTTCACCTCAATTTGCCAATAAACATAAAAAAACACACAGACTAATACTAATAAACATAAACTAACATATCACATCAAATTTACACACAATTTCATAATTAATTACATAAACTCATACAAAATAAATTCTAAATTATACCTCAATTAACCTCCTATCAATACTTATTATAAAAAATAAGTATATGATTATAATTGTGCCTAATTGATCAGAATAGCGATCGATTAGGGTATTCAAATGATAATAAAGTGAAACTAATGAAAATGAAGTGAATGAAATGAAAATGAATTGATAAGTCAAACGTAATACATTATATGTTATATGTAAAACGAAAGTGTTACAAGAATGAAAAGTGGATTTGAAAGTCTTTGAAAAGTACTGTCCTTAGTAGTGTCTGGCAGTTTAATTTAGTTTAGGATATGTTTGGCTAGCCATAGGGACCTCCGTACCGCTGTGCAAGTCATGACGACTTGCTTTGCTATGGCAAGATTTGCGATGGTCTCCCATAGCCTCTGTTATATGTTACATGTCATACGTCATAAGTCATATGTTATATGGAAGTGATAGAGTGGCCCTTCGGGGTCATTACTCAGTGTATTGCAGTGGGACTTTAGGGCCCATGTCCCGTATTTTCAGTTTGCAGATTTTCTGCTGGAATTGTATTAGGGGCATAAAAGTGACATGATTGTAAAATGATTTGAAAATGCAAAAGTAAAATGATCAAAATTAATATGATATAAAGTATAAAAGTATAACATATAAAAGTATAATATGTAAAAGTATAATATGCCAAAGTATAACATGTAAAGCCATAAATGACAAGACATAATATGTAAAAAGTATAATAAATAAAAAGCCTAAGTGTAAAGGGGTAGAATTGTAAAATGATATGATTATGTCAAAAGTAAAATGGCTTGAAAGTGTGAAAAGTAACATGAAAATAAGAAGTTATATGAAAAAAGGACCTGAATGAGAGGAAGTAAAAGTTTGGGCTCAAAATGGTAAATTTACCCAAATCATAAGCCAAATGGGTCATAATGATGAAAATGACCTAGAAATCTCAAAAGTATAGTGAAAGTGAGAAAATAAATGAAAAAGGACTTATATGAAAGAAGATACAAAGTTAAGGACCAAAACATAATTTACTGTAAAATAATTAGTTACGAGACTAATTGGTAAATTATAAGTAAAGAAGCGATCAAATGTGAAAATATAGTAAGTAAACGTTAAATGAAGGACCAAATTGTAATTTGATAAAAGTAGGGGCAAAACGGTAATTATACGTGAAAGTTCATTAATAAGTAATATATAAGTGAACTATGAAATTGAAATGACAATTATGTAAAGAATCCAAAGTTCAAGGACTAAAATGTAATTTGCCATGAAAATGCTAAAACAAGGACTAATATGTAATTTGTAAGCCTAATAATGATTTAGAATGAAAAAAGAAAGAAATTAGTGGCATTTTCATAAATAACATCAAAAGAAGGGGAAAAATGTAATTGTCCTGAAATTGATAAAATAAGGACTAAACAGTAATTTGTATATGAAATGATAAGTAAAATGAATAAAAATAATAAAATGAATGATTAATGAATTTAAATGCAATGTAAAGATGTAATATGAACTAATATGTAAAATGATTATGAAAGTAATAAGTCAGGGACTAAAACGTAAATTTACACATCAAATGTAGAGAAGTGTTCAAAGAATAGTGTTAGTGTGAGAATGGAAAAATATGGTGATATGTAATTAAATGAGTGAAGTGATAAGCTAATAAGGACTAAAATGAAAATTTGAGGACTACATGGCAATTTAGATGCCATTAAGTGAATAAGAGTAATATTGGTAAATAAATGCAAACGGAGTAGGAAAATAGTGATTTAGTTAAATGGATGAGTAATTTGATAAGTATTTAACCAGTAGGGAATAAATGGTAATTTGCCAATAAGAAGGGCAAATAAAGGACTATACGATAAAATGGCACTAAGTAAAGTGTTGTGAGTGATTTAAATGTAACTAGAGAATTAATTAAAAATAGAATGTTTTATGCATGTGTGTGTGTGTATAAGTTAGCATTGGAAATTGTTAGATTCGTAATCACCACTGAGCATATTTAATGCTCAACACGTAGTTTATTTGACTGCATGTAGGTACCGAGTAAGATGTATGTGGAGCAGACATAGCACCGATTTCAAGATCAGACTGGACTTTCGAATCGGAGCTAGAAGTAGTATGCTATTGTTATTAGAATGTATGTAAATGCTATATGTTAGTGTATTAGTTAGATGTAATGAGCGATATTATTGTATTGAGTTAGTTACATGAATTGGATTGGCATAGATTGACTTCTAAATGGATATTATGTTGTGAGTATTGTGCCCTTGAGTTGGTCTGTGTTGTTGTATGAATTGCAGGTATTGGATAGTTGATGTTATAGATGTTATGCTGCCCAATTTTGATCAAATGAATAGTGTTAGTGGCATGTATGTGTAAGAGTTTAGCATTGATGTATATGAAAATGTTAGTACTGAGTATGTATTATATAATATGGACATGTTAAATGTTATAGACTATGATTAAATGATGTTATAAGTTAATAAGTGTAGACGCCAGGTTTCGAGACAGTCCAGATCAGAGTTACCCAATAATGAAATTAATTGTGGCTGTTTATAGGCAAAAAAAAAGTTGGAAGTGAGAGTTTTCTTGTCAAAATTGATTTTTAAAAATAAATAAAAAATGTGTTTTTAAATAAAAAATTTTATATTTTAAAATAAAAAAGGAGTTTTGAAATGATAGTATTTTTGTCAAAATTATTAAAAAAAAAAATTGGCCGTCGGCGTGCGTTGGCGCGCCTCGATAGCACACGGGCGTCCCTCGCCACGCGCCTTCGAGCAAAGGGGGGTGCGCGCAGGCGAGCGCTGGGCGACTCGGGTGGCGTCACTCGCCCGCGCGCTGAGCGTCGCAGCGCACGTGAGCAACGTGCATGCTGTCGCGCGCGTGAGTGCCCTGCCAGCGCGCTGGTCCTTCCGCTTGCCCAGCAGGCCTCTGCGCGCCTGGTGACCCCCCAACAACCCCTTTGGGCATTTTTTGGCCAATTTATTGTGTTTTTTGTTATTTTTTTGGTGGAATTTAATTTTAAAATCATTTCTTCTTTGAACCTTTAAAATTCTTCAGTTTTTTTTTATTTAATAGGAATTAAATTAAATTTATTTAATTTCTTCAAAAAATCTGAATTCTTTTTGGTATAAAATATTTTTTGGAGAGAGAATTTAGGGGATTTCTCTTAACCAAAAAATAATTTTTTCTTTTATTCTTCTTCAAGGGGATTTTCCTAATATTCTAAGTGAATTTTTCTAAGTTAATTCTTGAGGCAAAGAGAACAATTTTTTTGTTCTTGGAAATTTTTGTCTTCTTTTTTAACAATTTTTTTATTGAGATAAAAAAAATATTTTTTTGTTCTTGAGATAAAAATTTTCTTATATATTTTATTTTTCTAATCTTATTTTTACAATTCAAGACAATTGATTATTTACCTTCATTCATCAAATCAAATTCTGAGTGTAAGTATTTTGGGTTCAATTTTAAATCTAATTTTTTATTCTAATTTTTGTTTATAATAAATTAGTCATCATGTAAATTTCCTTAGAACAATTGTTTTTTGTATTTTATGTGATTTAGTCATAGATTTAATATTCTTTTTAGCATATTTTTTACTCTTTTGTATTTGTTTGATTGTTCACATTATTATTATTATTATTATTATTATTGTTGTTGTTGTTGTTGTTGTTATTATTATTATTATTATTATTTATGTTTTTATGTGTGTTGATTTTTTAACATGTTAATTTATTTTGCTTCCATAACGCATTATATTTCATTTATTTATTTTAATTCATTTTCTATGTTATATGTTTAATTCATTTTTATTACTAACATCAATTTCATTTGTTTTTTTTTTATTTCAATATTTATTTTTTATGTGTGAGCAATTTTCAATGGCATATGAGAGCCCATGGAGGTTGAAGACACCACTTTGGATTGGATTTGTCACTTTTAGCATTTTTATTATTTTTTTCATTTTTTTATTATGTAATTTGTAATAAAATTATTTATTTTTATGCAAGTAAAAAAAAGGATCACATAAAAATATTTTTATTAATAAATTGGGATTTTTTCTAATAAAATGGAATCAATATCCTAATTTCAACCAATAAAAACTCACATTTAAAAAAGAAGAGTTAATTTTCTCAAAATGTGATCATCCATCCCGATTTTCCTAATAATGTCTCAAAATAACTCTTCGTTTTTTTAAGTGAGCATGAATGAACCAATGTTCCTATCTTAAATAAATGTCCCGATTTATGAATGTTTATTTATTCATTTGGTTTTGCTATTTATTTATGCTTTGTTTGATTTTATTTGGGAGATTGTATTTTTGTCCAAGATTTTAATACCTTTTTATTTTGGGGGATTTCAATTTTGTCCCAATTTTATCTTTTCATTTGTGTTTTCTTAGTTTGCTTTATTATTTTATTTTTTTTATCGCTTTCCTTTGACGTTTGATTTGTGCTTTAATTTTAATGCATCATCGCGTGAGAAGAAAGATGGAGTTTTAAAATTAAAAAGCCATTTATAATTAACCAAAGCATTAATAAGAGTAAAGTTCTGAATCTTTCTCTGGTTTAGACCCCGAGGTTAGATGAACTTTTCCAATTTCTTGGAAATTGGGTGGCGACTCCAAAATACCTCAAAAGTGTCTAAAGGATTTCATGGGATTAGATGAACTTCTCCAATATTCTATTGGGTAGTGATGCCAAAATATCTCATGATTGCCTAAGATCAAAAGACGCGAACCCTTTCGGGCCCTAAAAGCAGGCACACCGGGAAGTGATCGGGTTCGGCGTGCGTCACAGTGGCGAATCCACTGGGGACTTTGAAACTTTGCTCTGAAACTGTCTTGGTTTAAAATATAATTGGGTTTTTTTTATAAATTAAAATTTTATCTCTTTTCGAAAAATTACATTACATACATGCTAGAGCCTTAGAATTATGCTAGTTTGCACCCTTTCTTAACCCTGGTGCGTTCCCGAAACACAACCCTACGTTCACTCAATGTGGGCAAGTGTTAAGGATAATCACCAGACCAAGCCTCGTACCTTATGTTATATCAAATGGAGACCCAATTGGTCATTATGCTCATGATGAGCTAGACCCGTTGGCAGGGACCATGCTTGGGTAGCCCTAAAGTATCACCACCTTTGACCAAAACTCATGTAATGGCAATAAATACTTCCACTAGGTGAAATGTACTGTAATATCGTGCTTCCTATGTAGGCCATCATATATTGGACAAAATCAGTTAATTAAATGGTCTTTCATCAAAGGCTTTTATGCCCCGGTTGGCCCATCTTGATTTAATTGAAGTGTTTAAATACATAATGGCCAAAATCCATATATATGTACATTAGGCAAGAGATGTTATGCTGCCGGTTTTTTTTGCCTTGCACCTTTACACCTCCAATGGGTCCCCTGTTAACCCTTGGATAAAGCCCACCTAGGAAAGAAACCGTACTACCTCGTGTGTGGGAGAGATAAGGTTGGAAGGATCTATATGCTTGCATGTGTTTGTCCATGCTGCATCAGCATGGCCATGCATTGCATTTCAATCATGCATCATCCTAACAAGGTGTGTTTTGCAGCTATCATAGATTTGTCTAGGTGGTTTAGAGGTCCCGACGATCGGCTGAGAAGGATTCCACTCTTTGGATTACCCGAACTTGTGTCAGATCGGAGTTCAGATTCTCTTTCAGAAGGTAGTGAGATATTCTCTTTGGAATCATCAGCAGAGACAAGTATGGCTAACCCATCAAGTGGGTCTGATGCAACCTGGGCAATGATTGCTGAAGAAGTGGGGTGGAGAATGGAAGAGTTTGAGGCCAGAATAATGGCGATGATGGGCAATTGGGCTACTACCCTAGCCCCACTTGCTGGGCAACAAGCTACTGTTCGAATTAGAGGAGCGAGAAGAACCGATGGTAATAAAGGGGAAGTCGCCCAAGATGAAGGAGGCAATGTGGAGAAAGATGGAAGAGAAATTTGAGGCCATGAGGAAAATATTGACTGTGGGAACAGGAATGAACCCTGAGGATCAGGAGCTGGACGGTGATGATCCGATCCCCTAAAACTTCAAGATGCCTGATATCCCTAAGTTTGATGGCACTTCTGACCCTACAGCACATATTAAACAGTATTAACTGGTAATGAAGGGGATAACTCTAACCAGGAAGCAAAAGATAGAGTACTTCTGCCTGAGTCTTATAGGGTCTGCAATTGACTGGTACCACGGATTGGACAGAAGGTCCAAGAAAGATTAGGACTTATGGACTGAAGAGTTCCTAAGGCAGTATGATTGCAGTACTAGAATGGAGATCTTGCTGAAAGATCTAGAGTTGCTACAATAAAAGTCTGGAGAGTCTTTTCATGATTATCTCACTCGCTGGAGAAATCGAGTTATGGAGATAAAGTGTAAACCTGATACTCCTGATCCGATCCGATTGTTCATTCGGAATGTTAGTCCATACTTGAGGGATGGTTTGAAAATGAAAGGGCTAAAGGATTGGGAGTCTTTAAAGGACATCTCTATAGAGGCAGAGAGTGAATATATGGCCAGGAAGGCAAGTAGTGAGGCTTATGCCAAGAAGGGCTATAGTAATCAGGGGGCAAACAAGTCAGGAAGCTCCAGTAGTGGTAATAGAGTCGAAAAGACGGCTGAGGTTTTGGCAGCAGAGGTGAATCAGAGGTACTTCTCAAATTTGGGTCGACCATTGTCATGGGTGTTGAAGAGGCTAGTAAAGGAGGGGAAGCTGCAAGCCCTGCCGCCCAGGCCAGCCAGAACCCAAGGACAGCTAGGGCATAGAGACAATGAATACTATGCATTCCACCAGCACACTGGGCATATGATAGACCACTGCACCAGATTGAGGCACCGAATTCAGGATTTGATCGATAGTAAGCAAATCACTGATCCTGAACAGAGGGAGAGTATGAAGAAGTCCAATTACAATGCCGTGCTACCACCTGTCTTTATGATTGGGTCAAGTTTACCTGAGTGGTATGTATTACGAGACTTCTATGGTAATGATTATGTCGCTATCACTCGCCCTGAGGCAAGTGAAGAAGGGATTCCCGTGGCAAAAATAGATTACTGGTCCACTAGTGAGAGTGGAGAAGAAGATGAAGAAGAGGAGAAAGGTGGAAAATTTGTGGATCCATGGGATTCAGATGAAGAGGGGAAGAGAGTTGAGGCTGTAATAAGAAGTGGGAGAGTGGTCCCAGAAGTCGAGAAGTTGCAGGATCTAGTGCAAGCACCTGCAGAAAAAGAGCTAGAGGAGAATCCTATAATGATGTAGTTGAAAAGGACCATGGCTCAAATATCTATTTGGGACCTTTTGAGACAGCCCCCTTCACACAAGTAGAAGTTAGTTGATGCCTTGTGCGAGTCTACTATGGCCACCATGATTTCTCCATCTGAGTTGCTAGATCTAGTTAAGGGGGGATCAGGAGAGAGGTTGGTATACTCTGATGCTGATTTACCGGCTGAAGGTCACAATCACAATTGGCCACTACATATGAAGGCGTAGATTAATGACAAGCACACCGCTTGTGTCATGGTTGATCATGGCTCGTCCATAAATGTCTGCCCTTTAGTTGTACTTCAGGCATTTGGGCTAGATGAAAGTATGCTGAGCAAATCTGACTTGACCATTACAGCCTATGACAACTCTCAGAGACAAGCATCGGGAGCTTTCATAGCTTTAGTCAAGACTGGGCCCATTAAAACAGAGGCGGAATTTGTGGTCTTGCCTATTCAAGCAAACCTTTAAGCTCTACTCAGAAGGCCTTGGTTCCACAAACTGGGAGGAGTATCATCTACCCTACACCAAATGATTAAGATACCATATGAAGGGGAGGTGGTAACTGTTATGTAACAACCCATACCCGTACGTCGTACACTGCATGATAAGATAGGTAGGGTGTGACAGAGAGTAGAGGATGTTACCAAACGGAAAAACAAACATGATAATTAAAGAGACAGAACAATAAAATTTCTTTAAATCAAAACACCACCTATAAGCACCGTGCCCTAAGGCAGTTCAGATCAGAGATTACCCGATGAAGAAATCAGTGTCCATTTCTGATCCAATGGATGAAATTCGGGAATTTTGGTCCTCCAGATTCACAAGGATTGGAGATTTTCATTTGCAGCTGAAAGAATTAGAAAAATTGGGAAGATTTAGCATGAAAAGTGATTTTCTTTCCACAGACGGCCTGCCCGTCGGTGGTCCGACACCCGTCGGTAGCCGAGATGATCCGTCTCTCACCATGAGAGATGGGCCATCGGTGAAGTAAGCGACGAACACGTGTCCGTAAATTGACGCCCGTCTGTTCCTCCCCGTGCCTCGTTCCGTCCGTTGGCAAAATGACCGCGCGTACCCTTGTAACCGACGACCGTCGGTGAGCTTCAGACGCCCGTTGGTCAATTGATTTGGTCGCCGAATTTTAGGGAAAACAGTTAAGATTTTTCCAAATCCTATTGGGAATGGGATTTCTCTTTCCTACTCCAAATAGGATTCCCATTTTTCTATAAAAGGGGGGATTTTTAATGATATTGGGGTTAGACAATTTTTAATTAGGGGATTTTCTTTCTCTCAAGGATATTCTCTAATATTTTCTCTTAAAAATCATATTTTTTTTTAAAAAAAAAAAACTTTTCTTCTTTTTCAATCTCTTTTCTAAATCTTATTTTGGTGAATACAATTAATTTGAGATAACGAAATCAATTCGTTTCCATCAATTTTATTGATTCCAACATTCGAATTGTTACAAAAAAAATTGCTTTTCAAGGAAGAAATAGAAATTTTCTTTCCTTGATTTGTAACCGGTCCTTGTGAAGCGAGCAGATTCGAAAAATCTACTCGACGTTCATCCAAAATGGTAAAATCCGAGAGTAAATATTATGAACTTAATATTTGGTTGATTTAATTTAATTATTTTCATTTTTCTGCATCTTTTGTTAAAATAAATTTATTTTCTTGTGAAATCTGCCCATTTTTGTCGTTTTTTGAGGAACAAAGGTGACCAACGGGCAGCGTCACTTCCGACGCCCATCGGTCACGTCTGAATGGCCGTCCTTGGGCTCTCCCACACTGTTTTAATCCATTTTCATTTGTTTATGTTTTCTTTTATTTATTTTCTTTATTTTGTTTGCCCTCTTATTTAAAACTTTTTTTTAGTTTTTATTTTATCATTTTATTTCATTTCTGAATTTTTATACTAATGTGTTTGTTTATTTTTGTGAGATAACATTTTATTATTTTTTGGATGGATTAGAATCGGGAATGAGGATGGCTACCCAAATCTAAGGATTTATACCTGGTTTATCCCTTTAATCTTTATCTTTATTACTATTATTTATTTGATATCTATTGTTAGTTTATTATTATTTATTTCTCTGTTTATTATTATTATTATTATTATTATTATTATTATTATTATTATTATTATTATTATTATTATTATTATTATTATTATTATTATCATTATTAGTATTATATTATTCCTATTATTATTATTACTAGTATTATTATTAGTTTTAGTATTCATTATTATATTAATTGCATTATTATTGTTATTGTTATGCTTATTTATTTGTTTGGGTATTTGTAAAATTATTTCTATCCCGTTAATATCAAAATGGTTAAATGTTTTATAGTAATCAATTTGGGAATTTTTGTAAAGCAAGGACCAAAGTCCTATTTTAGCCAATAAAAAAAAACCGTCACATGAAAAATTATTTTTTTGTAATAAATGCATGCAACGACCAATGTCCTCAATCTTAACGAATATCCCGTTTTATGCATGTTTTGTACCTTATTTAAAATGGGGGTTGTATTCCGCCCCTAATTTTTTTTTGTAATTTATTTTTGTATGCTTTATTTTTATGCTATTTTATTCTCCGCTTTTATATGAATGATTGCGCCTTTTAATTAATTGCATCGTATGGAAAGAGGGTAAAATAATAAATTCAAAACTTAATTGTAAAATTAATCAAGGTATGAATAAATGAGAAGTCCCGAACCTATCTCTGGTCTTTGGGCTCAATGAGGCGAGAGGCCCATTTCAATGTTTCATTGGAATGGGATCTCCAAGACACCTCTTGTGTCCCACTAAAAGGCTTAATTTACAATCCTAAGCTCCAAAGGGTTAGAGGGTCATTCCAATATTCTATTGGGGTGATTGCCTCCAAGATCCCTTTGGTTTGCCCAAAAAAGATATTATGCACCGTCTTAGGCTCACTGAGGCGAGACGAACTTTTCTAATATTTTATTGGGTGGTGACTCCATGAAATCTCCTTGTTGCCCAAAATAGATGCACTTGTAAATCCCTTACAAGTTCTAATGAACCTCTCTCGAAAGCCCTAAAAGCGGGTCTTCGGGAAGCCACGGGGTTCGGCACGCGTCACAGTGGCGACTCCACTGGAGACATACTCGAGACTTCGATTCGAAAGTACCTTGACTAAAATTTACAATTAAGTTTTAGTTTAGAAATTTTGCTTTCTTCAAAGTTTCATTTCATCTCATTTGAGCCTTAGATTATGTTAGTTTGGTCCCTCTGTCAACCTTGGTGCGTTCCCGAATCACGACCCTATGTTCACTCATTGTAGGGAAGTGTTAAGGATAATCACCAGCCCAAGTCTCGTACCGTTTGGTATATAAAATGGAGACCCAATCGATCGCTTTGCTCGTGATGAGCTAGACCCATTGGCAGGGACCATGCTTGGGTAGACCTAAAGTAACACCACGCATGACTAAAGCTCATGTAATAGCTATAGATACTTTCCCTAGGTGGTATGAACTTTAATACTGTGTTTGTCGTATGGATCCTTACGTATTGGGTGAACCCAGATGTCTTGATCGGTTACGTAGCCTAAGGCTTTCATGCCTTGGTAGGACCACGTCGATTCAGTTGGATCACCTAAATACATAATGATCATGACTCATGCGCCTGTTGTATTAGTTAGGAGAGTTATGCTACCGATTTTTTGTCGTTTGCCATACGTGCTCATCCGGTCCCATGTTGACCCATGGGCTAATCCCGCCTAGGAAAGAGATTATGACCTCGTGTGTAGGAGTAACAAGGTTGGAAGGACCTATGTGCTTGCATGTGATTTGTGGGTGTTGCATAGCACGATCATGTATCTTATCGCATTCATGCATCATT